>OZ010646.1:9858621-11307621 GCA_963932195.1 Empis livida | reverse complement strand
TTTCCGTGTAGGGGAATTTAATTTCTAGCGCATTTCCGAAGACCCTCTTCGAAAAATATTCAGAATTGCCCCAAAAAACCGGGAAAATATGGAAATTTAATGAGATTCAATACAAAACATTAGAATTTGTAGCAAAAAAATTAAAACCCTTAAACTGAAAGCAATACCCACATATTTGGTATTTCCGTGTAGGGAATTTAATTTCTATCGCATTTCCGAACACCTTTTCGAAAAATATTGAAAATTGCCCAAAAAATCGGGAAAATATGGAAATTTAATGAGATTCAATACAAAACGTTAGAATTTGTAGCAAAAAAATGAAAACCCTTAAAACTGAAAGCAATCCCCCACATATTTGGTATTTCCGTGTAGGGAATTTAATTTCTAGCGCATTTCCGAAGACCTTTTCGAAAAATATTCAAAATTGTCCAAAAAATCGGGAAAATATGGAAATTTAATGAGATTCAATACAAAACATTAGAATTTGTAGCAAAAAAATGAAAACCCTTAAAACTGAAAGCAATACCCACATATTTGGTATTTCCGTGTAGGGAATTTAATTTCTATCGCATTTCCGAAGACCTTTTCGAAAAATATTCAAAATTGCCCAAAAAATCGGGGAAAATATGGAAATTTAATGAGATTCAATACAAAACGTTAGAATTTGTAGCAAAAAAATGAAAACCCTTAAAACTGAAAGCAATCCCCACATATTTAGTATTTCCATGTAGGGAATTTAATTTCTAGCGCATTTCCGAAGACCTTTTCGAAAAATATTCAGAATTGACCAAAAAATCGGGAAAATATGGAAATTTAATGAGATTCAATACAAAACATTAGAATTTGTAGCAAAAAAATGAAAACCCTTAAAACTGAAAGCAATCCCCACATATTTGGTATTTCCGTGTAGGGAATTTAATTTCTAGCGCATTTCCGAAGACCTTTTCGAAAAAATATTCAAAATTGCCCATAAAATCGGGAAAATATGGAAATTTAATGAGATTCAATACAAAACGTTAGAATTTGTAGCAAAAAAATGAAAACCCGTAAAACTGAAAGCAATCCCCACATATTTGGTATTTCCGTGTAGGGAATTTAATTTCTAGCGCATTTCCGAAGACCTTTTCGAAAAATATTCAAAATTGCCCAAAAAATCGGGAAAATATGGAAATTTAATGAGATTCAATACAAAACATTCGAATTTGTAGCAAAAAAATGAAAACCCTTAAAACTGAAAGCAATCCCCACATATTTGGTATTTCCAAGTAGGGAATTTAATTTCTAGCGCAAATCCGAAGACCTTTTCGAAAAATATTCAAAATTGCCCAAAAAATCGGGAAAATATGGAAATTTAATGAGATTCAATACAAAACGTTAGAATTTGTAGCAAAAAAATGAAAACCCTTAAAACTGAAAGCAATGCCCACATATTTGGTATTTCCGTGTAGGGAATTTTCGAAAAATATTCAAAATTGCCCTAAAAACCGGGAAAATATGGAAATTTAATGAGATTCAATACAAAACATTCGAATTTGTAGCAAAAAAATGAAAACCCTTAAAACTGAAAGCAATCCCCACATATTTGGTATTTCCGAGTAGGGAATTTAATTTCTAGCGCATTTCCGAAGACCTTTTCGAAAAATATTCAAAATTGCCCAAAAAATCGGGAAAATATCGAAATTTAATGAGATTCAATACAAAACGTTAGAATTTGTAGCAAAAAAATGAAAACCCTTAAAACTGAAAGCAATCCCCACATATTTGGTATTTCCGTGTAGGGAATTTAATTTCTAGCGCATTTCCGAAGACCTTTTCGAAAAATATTCAAAATTGTCCAAAAAATCGGGAAAATATGGAAATTTAATGAGATTCAATACAAAACATTAGAATTTGTAGCAAAAAAATGAAAACCCTTAAAACTGAAAGCAATCCCCACATATTTGGTATTTCCGTGTAGGGAATTTAATTTCTATCGCATTTCCGAAGACCTTTTCGAAAAATATTCAGAATTGCCCAAAAAATCGGGAAAATATGGAAATTTAATGAGATTCAATACAAAACATTAGAATTTGTAGCAAAAAAATTAAAACCCTTAAAACTGAAAGCAATACCCACATATTTGGTATTTTCGTGTAGGGAATTTAATTTCTAGCGCATTTCCGAAGACCTTTTCGAAAAATATTCAAAATTGCCCATAAAATCGGGAAAATATGGAAATTTAATGAGTTTCAATACAAAACGTTAGAATTTGTAGCAAAAAAATGAAAACCGTTAAAACTGAAAGCAATCCCCACATATTTGGTATTTCCGTGTAGGGAATTTAATTTCTAGCGCATTTCCGAAGACCTTTTCGAAAAATATTCAAAATTGCCCATAAAATCGGGAAAATATGGAAATTTAATGAGTTTCAATACAAAACGTTAGAATTTGTAGCAAAAAAATGAAAACTCTTAAGACTGAAAGCAATCCCCACATATTTGGTATTTCCGTGTAGGGAATTTAATTTCTAGCACATTTCCGAAGACCTTTTCGAAAAATATTCAAAATTGCCCAAAAAATCGGGAAAATATGGAAATTTAATGAGATTCAATACAAAACATTAGAATTTGTAGCAAAAAAATGAAAACCCTTAAAACTGAAAGCAATCCCCACATATTTGGTATTTCCGTGTAGGGAATTTAATTTCTAGCGCATTTCCGAAGACGTTTTCGAAAAATATTCAAAATTGCCCAAAAAATCCGGAAAATATGGAAATTTAATGAGATTCAATACAAAACATTAGAATTTGTAGCAAAAAAATGAAAAACCTTAAAACTGAAAGCAATCCCCACATATTTGGTATTTCCGTGTAGGGAATTTAATTTCTATCGCATTTCCGAAGAACTTTTCGAAAAATATTCAAAATTGCCCAAAAAATCGGGAAAATATGGAAATTTAATGAGATTCAATACAAAACGTTAGAATTTGTAGCAAAAAAATAAAAACCCTTAAAACTGAAAGCAATCCCCACATATTTGGTATTTCCGTGTAGGGAATTTAATTTCTAGCGCATTTCCGAAGACCTCTTCGAAAAATATTCAGAATTGCCCAAAAAATCGGGAAAATATGGAAATTTAATGAGATTCAATACAAAACATTAGAATTTGTAGCAAAAAAATTAAAACCCTTAAAACTGAAAGCAATACCCACATATTTGGTATTTCCGTGTAGGGAATTTAATTTCTATCGCATTTCCGAACACCTTTTCGAAAAATATTGAAAATTGCCCAAAAAATCGGGAAAATATGGAAATTTAATGAGATTCAATACAAAACGTTAGAATTTGTAGCAAAAAAATGAAAACCCTTAAAACTGAAAGCAATCCCCACATATTTGGTATTTCCGTGTAGGGAATTTAATTTCTAGCGCATTTCCGAAGACCTTTTCGAAAAATATTCAAAATTGTCCAAAAAATCGGGAAAATATGGAAATTTAATGAGATTCAATACAAAACATTAGAATTTGTAGCAAAAAAATGAAAACCCTTAAAACTGAAAGCAATACCCACATATTTGGTATTTCCGTGTAGGGAATTTAATTTCTATCGCATTTCCGAAGACCTTTTCGAAAAATATTCAAAATTGCCCAAAAAATCGGGAAAATATGGAAATTTAATGAGATTCAATACAAAACGTTAGAATTTGTAGCAAAAAAATGAAAACCCTTAAAACTGAAAGCAATCCCCACATATTTAGTATTTCCATGTAGGGAATTTAATTTCTAGCGCATTTCCGAAGACCTTTTCGAAAAATATTCAGAATTGACCAAAAAATCGGGAAAATATGGAAATTTAATGAGATTCAATACAAAACATTAGAATTTGTAGCAAAAAAATGAAAACCCTTAAAACTGAAAGCAATACCCACATATTTGGTATTTCCGTGTAGGGAATTTAATTTCTAGCGCATTTCCGAAGACCTTTTCGAAAAATATTCAAAATTGCCCATAAAATCGGGAAAATATGGAAATTTAATGAGATTCAATACAAAACGTTAGAATTTGTAGCAAAAAAATGAAAACCCGTAAAACTGAAAGCAATCCCCACATATTTGGTATTTCCGTGTAGGGAATTTAATTTCTAGCGCATTTCCGAAGAACTTTTCGCAAAATATTCAAAATTGCCCAAAAAATCGGGAAAATATGGAAATTTAATGAGATTCAATACAAAACGTTAGAATTTGTAGCAAAAAAATGAAAACCCTTAAAACTGAAAGCAATCCCCACATATTTGGTATTTCCGTGTAGGGAATTTAATTTCTAGCGCATTTCCGAAGACCTTTTCGAAAAATATTCAGAATTGCCCAAAAAATCGGGAAAATATGGAAATTTAATGAGATTCAATACAAAACGTTAGAATTTGTAGCAAAAAAATGAAAACCCTTAAAACTGAAAGCAATCCCCACATATTTGGTATTTCCGTGTAGGGAATTTAATTTCTAGCGCATTTCCGAAGACCTTTTCGAAAAATATTCAAAATTGTCCAAAAAATCGGGAAAATATGGAAATTTAATGAGATTCAATACAAAACATTAGAATTTGTAGCAAAAAAATGAAAACCCTTAAAGCTGAAAGCAATACCCACATATTTGGTATTTCCGTGTAGGGAATTTAATTTCTATCGCATTTCCGAAGACCTTTTCGAAAAATATTCAGAATTGCCCAAAAAATCGGAAAAGTATGGAAATTTAATGAGATTCAATACAAAACATTAGAATTTGTAGCAAAAAAATTAAAACCCTTAAAACTGAAAGCAATACCCACATATTTGGTATTTTCGTGTAGGGAATTTAATTTCTAGCGCATTTCCGAAGACCTTTTCGAAAAATATTCAAAATTGCCCATAAAATCGGGAAAATATGGAAATTTAATGAGTTTCAATACAAAACGTTAGAATTTGTAGCAAAAAAATGAAAACCGTTAAAACTGAAAGCAATCCCCACATATTTGGTATTTCCGTGTAGGGAATTTAATTTCTAGCGCATTTCCGAAGACCTTTTCGAAAAATATTCAAAATTGCCCATAAAATCGGGAAAATATGGAAATTTAATGAGTTTCAATACAAAACGTTAGAATTTGTAGCAAAAAAATTAAAACTCTTAAGACTGAAAGCAATCCCCACATATTTGGTATTTCCGTGTAGGGAATTTAATTTCTAGCGCATTTCCGAAGACCTTTTCGAAAAATATTCAAAATTGCCCAAAAAATCGGGAAAATATGGAAATTTAATGAGATTCAATACAAAACATTAGAATTTGTAGCAAAAAAATGAAAACCCTTAAAACTGAAAGCAATCCCCACATATGTGGTATTTCCGTGTAGGGAATTTAATTTCTAGCGCATTTCCGAAGACCTTTTCGAAAAATATTCAAAATTGCCCAAAAAATCGGGAAAATATGGAAATTTAATGAGATTCAATACAAAACATTAGAATTTGTAGCAAAAAAATGAAAAACCTTAAAACTGAAAGCAATCCCCACATATTTGGTATTTCCGTGTAGGGAATTTAATTTCTATCGCATTTCCGAAGAACTTTTCGAAAAATATTCAAAATTGCCCAAAAAATCGGGAAAATATGGAAATTTAATGAGATTCAATACAAAACGTTAGAATTTGTAGCAAAAAAATAAAAACCCTTAAAACTGAAAGCAATCCCCACATATTTGGTATTTCCGTGTAGGGAATTTAATTTCTAGCGCATTTCCGAAGACCTCTTCGAAAAATATTCAGAATTGCCCAAAAAACCGGGAAAATATGGAAATTTAATGAGATTCAATACAAAACATTAGAATTTGTAGCAAAAAAATTAAAACCCTTAAAACTGAAAGCAATACCCACATATTTGGTATTTCCGTGTAGGGAATTTAATTTCTATCGCATTTCCGAACACCTTTTCGAAAAATATTGAAAATTGCCCCAAAAAATCGGGAAAATATGGAAATTTAATGAGATTCAATACAAAACATTAGAATTTGTAGCAAAAAAATGAAAACCCTTAAAACTGAAAGCAATCCCCACATATTTTTGGTATTTCCGTGTAGGGAATTTAATTTCTAGCGCATTTCCGAAGACCTTTTCGAAAAATATTCAAAATTGTCCAAAAAATCGGGAAAATATGGAAATTTAATGAGATTCAATACAAAACATTAGAATTTGTAGCAAAAAAATGAAAACCCTTAAAACTGAAAGCAATTCCCACATATTTGGTATTTCCGTGTAGGGAATTTAATTTCTATCGCATTTCCGAAGACCTTTTCGAAAAATATTCAAAATTGCCCAAAAAATCGGGAAAATATGGAAATTTAATGAGATTCAATACAAAACGTTAGAATTTGTAGCAAAAAAATGAAAACCCTTAAAACTGAAAGCAATCCCCACATATTTAGTATTTCCATGTAGGGAATTTAATTTCTAGCGCATTTCCGAAGACCTTTTCGAAAAATATTCAGAATTGACCAAAAAATCGGGAAAATATGGAAATTTAATGAGATTCAATACAAAACATTAGAATTTGTAGCAAAAAAATGAAAACCCTTAAAACTGAAAGCAATACCCACATATTTGGTATTTCCGTGTAGGGAATTTAATTTCTAGCGCATTTCCGAAGACCTTTTCGAAAAATATTCAAAATTGCCCATAAAATCGGGAAAATATGGAAATTTAATGAGATTCAATACAAAACATTAGAATTTGTAGCAAAAAAATGAAAACCCGTAAAACTGAAAGCAATCCCCACATATTTGGTATTTCCGTGTAGGGAATTTAATTTCTAGCGCATTTCCGAAGACCTTTTCGAAAAATATTCAAAATTGCCCAAAAAATCGGGAAAATATGGAAATTTAATGAGATTCAATACAAAACATTCGAATTTGTAGCAAAAAAATGAAAACCCTTAAAACTGAAAGCAATCCCCACATATTTGGTATTTCCAAGTAGGGAATTTAATTTCTAGCGCAAATCCGAAGACCTTTTCGAAAAATATTCAAAATTGCCCAAAAAATCGGGAAAATATGGAAATTTAATGAGATTCAATACAAAACGTTAGAATTTGTAGCAAAAAAATGAAAACCCTTAAAACTGAAAGCAATGCCCACATATTTGGTATTTCCGTGTAGGGAATTTTCGAAAAATATTCAAAATTGCCCTAAAAACCGGGAAAATATGGAAATTTAATGAGATTCAATACAAAACATTCGAATTTGTAGCAAAAAAATGAAAACCCTTAAAACTGAAAGCAATCCCCACATATTTGGTATTTCCGAGTAGGGAATTTAATTTCTAGCGCATTTCCGAAGACCTTTTCGAAAAATATTCAAAATTGCCCAAAAAATCGGGAAAATATCGAAATTTAATGAGATTCAATACAAAACGTTAGAATTTGTAGCAAAAAAATGAAAACCCTTAAAACTGAAAGCAATCCCCACATATTTGGTATTTCCGTGTAGGGAATTTAATTTCTAGCGCATTTCCGAAGACCTTTTCGAAAAATATTCAAAATTGTCCAAAAAATCGGGAAAATATGGAAATTTAATGAGATTCAATACAAAACATTAGAATTTGTAGCAAAAAAATGAAAACCCTTAAAACTGAAAGCAATACCCACATATTTGGTATTTCCGTGTAGGGAATTTAATTTCTATCGCATTTCCGAAGACCTTTTCGAAAAATATTCAGAATTGCCCAAAAAATCGGGAAAATATGGAAATTTAATGAGATTCAATACAAAACATTAGAATTTGTAGCAAAAAAATTAAAACCCTTAAAACTGAAAGCAATACCCACATATTTGGTATTTTCGTGTAGGGAATTTAATTTCTAGCGCATTTCCGAAGACCTTTTCGAAAAATATTCAAAATTGCCCATAAAATCGGGAAAATATGGAAATTTAATGAGTTTCAATACAAAACGTTAGAATTTGTAGCAAAAAAATGAAAACCGTTAAAACTGAAAGCAATCCCCACATATTTGGTATTTCCGTGTAGGGAATTTAATTTCTAGCGCATTTCCGAAGACCTTTTCGAAAAATATTCAAAATTGCCCATAAAATCGGGAAAATATGGAAATTTAATGAGTTTCAATACAAAACGTTAGAATTTGTAGCAAAAAAATGAAAACTCTTAAGACTGAAAGCAATCCCCACATATTTGGTATTTCCGTGTAGGGAATTTAATTTCTAGCACATTTCCGAAGACCTTTTCGAAAAATATTCAAAATTGCCCAAAAAATCGGGAAAATATGGAAATTTAATGAGATTCAATACAAAACATTAGAATTTGTAGCAAAAAAATGAAAACCCTTAAAACTGAAAGCAATCCCCACATATTTGGTATTTCCGTGTAGGGAATTTAATTTCTAGCGCATTTCCGAAGACCTTTTCGAAAAATATTGAAAATTGCCCAAAAAATCAGGAAAATATGGAAATTTAATGAGATTCAATACAAAACATTAGAATTTGTAGCAAAAAAATGAAAAACCTTAAAACTGAAAGCAATCCCCACATATTTGGTATTTCCGTGTAGGGAATTTAATTTCTATCGCATTTCCGAAGAACTTTTCGAAAAATATTCAAAATTGCCCAAAAAATCGGGAAAATATGGAAATTTAATGAGATTCAATACAAAACGTTAGAATTTGTAGCAAAAAAATAAAAACCCTTAAAACTGAAAGCAATCCCCACATATTTGGTATTTCCGTGTAGGGAATTTAATTTCTAGCGCATTTCCGAAGACCTCTTCGAAAAATATTCAGAATTGCCCAAAAAATCGGGAAAATATGGAAATTTAATGAGATTCAATACAAAACATTAGAATTTGTAGCAAAAAAATTAAAACCCTTAAAACTGAAAGCAATACCCACATATTTGGTATTTCCGTGTAGGGAATTTAATTTCTATCGCATTTCCGAACACCTTTTCGAAAAATATTGAAAATTGCCCAAAAAATCGGGAAAATATGGAAATTTAATGAGATTCAATACAAAACGTTAGAATTTGTAGCAAAAAAATGAAAACCCTTAAAACTGAAAGCAATCCCCACATATTTGGTATTTCCGTGTAGGGAATTTAATTTCTAGCGCATTTCCGAAGACCTTTTCGAAAAATATTCAAAATTGTCCAAAAAATCGGGAAAATATGGAAATTTAATGAGATTCAATACAAAACATTAGAATTTGTAGCAAAAAAATGAAAACCCTTAAAACTGAAAGCAATACCCACATATTTGGTATTTCCGTGTAGGGAATTTAATTTCTATCGCATTTCCGAAGACCTTTTCGAAAAATATTCAAAATTGCCCAAAAAATCGGGAAAATATGGAAATTTAATGAGATTCAATACAAAACGTTAGAATTTGTAGCAAAAAAATGAAAACCCTTAAAACTGAAAGCAATCCCCACATATTTAGTATTTCCATGTAGGGAATTTAATTTCTAGCGCATTTCCGAAGACCTTTTCGAAAAATATTCAGAATTGACCAAAAAATCGGGAAAATATGGAAATTTAATGAGATTCAATACAAAACATTAGAATTTGTAGCAAAAAAATGAAAACCCTTAAAACTGAAAGCAATACCCACATATTTGGTATTTCCGTGTAGGGAATTTAATTTCTAGCGCATTTCCGAAGACCTTTTCGAAAAATATTCAAAATTGCCCATAAAATCGGGAAAATATGGAAATTTAATGAGATTCAATACAAAACGTTAGAATTTGTAGCAAAAAAATGAAAACCCGTAAAACTGAAAGCAATCCCCACATATTTGGTATTTCCGTGTAGGGAATTTAATTTCTAGCGCATTTCCGAAGACCTTTTCGAAAAATATTCAAAATTGCCCAAAAAATCGGGAAAATATGGAAATTTAATGAGATTCAATACAAAACATTGGAATTTGTAGCAAAAAAATGAAAACCCTTAAAACTGAAAGCAATCCCCACATATTTGGTATTTCCGAGTAGGGAATTTAATTTCTAGCGCAAATCCGAAGACCTTTTCGAAAAATATTCAAAATTGCCCAAAAAATCGGGAAAATATGGAAATTTAATGAGATTCAATACAAAACGTTAGAATTTGTAGCAAAAAAATGAAAACCCTTAAAACTGAAAGCAATCCCCACATATGTGGTATTTCCGTGTAGGGAATTTTCGAAAAA
This sequence comes from Empis livida, assembly GCA_963932195.1. Taxonomy (NCBI): domain Eukaryota; kingdom Metazoa; phylum Arthropoda; class Insecta; order Diptera; family Empididae; genus Empis; species Empis livida. Next base: position 11,297,440 of record OZ010646.1, on the reverse strand, counting down.
TATTTAAAATTGCCCAAAAAATCGGGAAAATATGGAAATTTAATGAGATTCAATACAAAACATTAGAATTTGTAGCAAAAAAATGAAAACCCTTAAAACTGAAAGCAATCCCCACATATTTGGTATTTCCGTGTAGGGAATTTAATTTCTAGCGCATTTCCGAAGACCTTTTCGAAAAATATTCAAAATTGCCCAAAAAATCGGGAAAATATGGAAATTTAATGAGATTCAATACAAAACATTAGAATTTATAGCAAAAAAATGAAAACCCTTAAAACTGAAAGCAATCCCCACATATTTGGTATTACCGTGTAGGGAATTTAATTTCTAGCGCATTTCCGAAGACCTTTTCGAAAAATATTCAAAATTTGCCCAAAAAATCGGGAAAATATGGATATTTAATGAGATTCAATACAAAACATTAGAATTTGTAGCAAAAAAATGAAAACCCTTAAAACTGAAAGCAATCCCCGATTTGGTATTTCCGTGTATGGAATTTAATTTCTGGCACATTTCCGAAGACCTTTTCGAAAAATATTCAAAATTGCCCAAAAAATCGATAAAATATGGAAATTTAATGAGATTCAATACAAAACATTATAATTTGTAACAAAAAAATGAAAAACCTTAAAACTGTAAGCAATCCCCACATATTTGGTATTTCCGTGTAGGGAATTTAATTTCTAGCGCATTTCCGAAGACCTTTTCGAAAAATATTCAAAATTGCCCAAAAAATCGGGAAAATATGGAAATTTAATGAGATTCAATAAAAAACATTAGAATTTGTAGCAAACAAATGAAAGCCCTTAAAACTGAAAGCAATCCCCACATATTTGGTATTTTCGTGTAGGGAATTTAATTTCTGGCGCATTTCCGAAGACCTTTTCGAAAAATATTCAAAATTGCCCAAAAAATCGATAAAATATGGAAATTTAATGAGATTCAATACAAAACATTAGAATTTGTAGCAAAAAAATGAAAACCCTTAAAACTGAAAGCAATCCCCTCATATTTGGTATTTCCGTGTAGGGAATTTAATTTCTAGCGCATTTCCGAAGACCTTTTCGAAAAATATTCAAAATTGCCCAAAAAATCGGGAAAATATGGAAATTTAATGAGATTCAATACAAAACATTCGAATTTGTAGCAAAAAAATGAAAACCCTTAAAACTGAAAGCAGTCCCCTCATATTTGGTATTTCCGTGTAGGGAATTTAATTTCTAGCGCATTTCCGAAGACCTTTTCGAAAAATATTCAAAATTGCCCGAGAAATCGGGAAAATATGGAAATTTAATGAGTTTCAACACAAAACATCAGAATTTTTAGCAAAAAAATGAAAACCCTTAAAACTGATAACAATCCCCACATATTTGGTATTTCCGTGTAAGGAATTTAATTTCTAGCGCATTTCCGAAAACCTTTTCGAAAAATATTCAAAATTGCCCAAAAAATCGGGAAAATATGGAAATTTAATGAGATTCAATACAAAACATTAGAATTTGTAGCAAAAAAATGAAAACCCTTAAAACTGTAAGCAATCCCCTCATATTTGGTATTTCCGTGTAGGGAATTTAATTTCTAGCGCATTTCCGAAGACCTTTTCGAAAAATATTCAAAATTGCCCAAAAAATCGGGAAACTATGGATATTTAATGATATTCAATACAAAACATTAGAATTTGTAGCAAAAAAATGAAAACCCTTAAAACTGTAAGCAATCCCCACATATTTGGTATTTCCGTGTAGGGAATTTAATTTCTAGCGCATTTCCGAAGACCTTTTCGAAAAATATTCAAAATTGCCCAAAAAATCGGGAAACTATGGATATTTAATGAGATTCAATACAAAACATTAGAATTTGTTGCAAAAAAATGAAAACCCTTAAAACTGAAAGCAATCCCCACATATTTGGTATTTCCGTGTAGGGAATTTAATTTCTAGCGCATTTCCGGATTTATTTTTATATCAGCCCTTCCGAAAAACATCCAACCATGATTCTATTCGTTTATGATTTAAGAATAATTATTATATTGAAAAGAAAATGGCAATTGTATGCATATTTATGTTGATTTACTGTATTACATTTTCTTACATTAATTATTTCAGAATAAAATCTGAACGTTCCAATACTGTACCCCAAAAAAACAATATTAAATTATGAAAAAAAAGCCCATAAAACCATTTAAAAATGACTAAATTTTTAAATTAATTCATAATAATTGCCTTCTTTCTTTCGTTTCATTTCTTTTTTTTTTCATCACTGATACCCCAGACATTGTTGCTAAATCAAAAAGACTTATGCTTACCACACCGTACAGAAATATAATAATAAAAAAAACGAAAAAAACATTTTTTTATTAATAAATATCATAAAAATAAAAATAAACAACTAACTATGTAAAACTTGAAAAATGATCAAAGTCAAAAAATTTGGGGCACTGGTACACTTGTTAGCGGTATTTGTCCACTATTTTAAAAGTAATAATACACAAAAAAAAACAACAAAATGTGGCGAAGAGAACAACAAAAAGTGCTAATAAACCACAAGCCAAAAGAAAGAACGCAAATTTTTTTTATTTCTTTAGTTCTGGTGCACATGTGACTTTTTTTTTTTATCTTTTGCTTTCTTCAAAAAATTACAGGTGTATGTAAAACAAGTTTTTAAAAAGTTTTGAAATTGTATTTGTTGTCATATTAGAACGATTTTAGGATTGTACAATTTATAGTAAAGATTGAATATCGATCGTAATGAAGATATAAAAATAATATTAAAGAGAAATATTTTAATAATCAGTATTTTTAAGAAATTCTGTGAGAAATTCACAGAACCGAAAAATGGTTGTCGTCTGCAAATGTGACAATGGATGATTCCCAAAAAAAGAAAATAGTTTTTGTTTGCAATTAGACCTGATGTCTTATTGGAAAATCATTGTCATATAATGCAATCTTGTGTTATGTAACACAGGATGCTGTGTCAGTTTTTAAAATCAAAAAATTACGCAAACAGAGCGAGTAGCAAACTTAACCATCGATCTTACTCACTTGAAAATTAAAATGGTGTATAATAGGTCCAAACAGACCTGGATTTAGGGGTAGAAATCAATTCAGTAATTAGAAAAAGAGAGCGAGCAGGTGGCTAAATAAATGGTCTTAAACATTTGAGGTTGTATGTACGTGAGGTTAACAAAATTAACAAAAACTTAATCGAAAGGGGAACTATCATTAGAATTGGCTCAGTAGACACAGTGAATGTCTCAGTAGACACTGGTAATATGAAATGAAGAAAAAGCCTATTAGATTGAAAAACTTACTCAAAGCATTTTCACACTTTTTGGATAATGATTCCTTGACACAATTTTTATGATAATTAATAATCCAAAATTTCTTAATATAATCTTAATCTAATTCTAATCTATGACCTTCAACACAAAAATACATTTATCATTCTTACAATCACGTAATATAAACATTTAATATACGTGCTAATATTTAGAGAAAGTATTTAGTCAGTTTTAAAAATCAAAAAATTTCAGGGTCGTTATTCATTCATCTACTTAATTTAAAATTTTCTGCTTTTTAATTTTATTTATAAAAATTTTGGTTCAAAAATTATCCTACATTTTAAACATACATACTATTTTGCAGACAGTTTTCTATTGTAAAAGAATTTAGAATAGTAATAATCATTATCATTAGCTATAAACACCTACTAACAGAAACTGCTTCCACCCATTATTATATTGTTAAGTAGAGCTTTTTTTTTAAATTGTTGATGAGCGTTAATAGATTTTTACATGAATAAAAACTTAAATACAAAAAAATATGTTTCTTAAACGACTGATTAAATGAAAAAGTTTTTAGCACATCTCTGATTTTTTAGATATTTTGAAATAAATTGTTTATTTTTTGCACTGTTTCTACTATAAAATATATAATCATTTAACGAGGGTTAGTTAGATTTAGATCTTGTTTGAGTTTTCATAATATTTTTTGTGGTTGGTAATTATAGGCGACAAATTTGCAAAATTAAAAGAGTAATCGACCTGAAATTAGCAATACAATTTTATATTAAAACAAAGAATAAATTCAAAATATAATTTATTATAATTCATGTCATTATAGCTTTAAATAAACGTTGCTTTTCAGCAAAACGTTTTCATTTTATTTTTATATTTTTCCTGCTTTAAATAATTACTGCCAATGCTTGAGGCAATGTTAAAATTGAAGTTAAATTCAATTTCGTTAACATTGTCATGTTTAAGCAAAATCCTTTAAATAATTACCAATACAGCAATACTTTTAACATAAAAAAACTTTCATTACCTTAGGACATTTTGAAAATAATTAAACTAATGACATCTACTATGTTACGAAAAGTAAAATATAAAGATTGCTCCAATATTGTAATATTTTTTTTATAGAATTACTTCAAACTATATTTACAAGACTTGCTTTTTTTAATTATCTTTCTTTTCAGCATGTAAAACTGGTAAAATCAGTTACATCAATTATACAACCATATGAATTTTCTGCCAAAGTCACTATTATTACAATTAGATTTCTGTCTTCACTTATTTAACTTATGAATATAGCTGGTAAATGAATTCCAACAGAAGCAACTAATATGAGATTTTATTTAAATAGTCTTTAAATAAAAATAATTCAACTTGGATAAAAACGCATTTAATTCAAATCAGCTTTGCGTAAGAAACGTGTTTAGCTTTTATAAATATTTTGTTTTGCGTTTAAAACTGACAAGATTTATTAAAATTTAACATTAGTTAGTATTCTGTTGGTTGAACATATGTTTAAAAATTAATATTCTACTTAGATATGTATCGTTGATTTCGTTTTGAGAAATATAGGTCAAATGATTTTCTTTCGATGACCACATATAAGATTTTTTAATGACATAAATTTGGTAGTTAATATGAAAATGTTGCTGATTAGTTAGAAATTTGAACGGCAGATCACTTTATTTTTTGTTTATTGCATTTAATATCAAAATTGTTAAAAGCAATCTTTGTCTAATAGTACAGTGCGGACAAAAAAAACTTTTACTACAGATTAGAGGTGAACTTTTATTAGCCGCAAAACAGCTTATTTTGGCGGAAAATAGTAAATAGTGGAAACATATTTGCTTTGGTGCGAATGAAACTGATTTTCAGACGCATCTTTTTTATCGCCATAAAAAAGATGCGTCTCGTCATATTCTTGTTTCCTAGAGAAAACCAAATATATCACAACAAACGCAGACACGAATGCCACAATTTCTGAACATTTGTATTTTATTTTAGTGTATTTTCCTCGTCGTTGCACTTTAACAACTTAAAAATAACAACTGAGACTTCATTTTAATCGTATAACACGAAATATTATTTTTCTGTTGAGTTTTTACAGCGACAGTTTCATTTGAAATTAATTTTTTTATCAAACTTATTTATAACTTTATTGTTATTATTGGTACTTAGAAGTTAAAGCAAAGTAAATTAGACCGATATCGATGTCTTGGAATTGAGTTGAACTGAGTATATACTGCACCACAGCAAATTATACTACCACTAAGCCAATGGTGGTCTTGCCAATTGCGACAGATATAAATCAACTGTAAAGTATATATACAAACGGACAGATCTCAGCAGCTTTATCTATTACGTACCTATTTGATTGTCAATTTATGTTAAACATTTATTTCTTTGACACAAATGTAAACTTCTTTTAATTCAAACTAATCTTTCACTACTTTTACTATAAATGTTTGAAAGATTACCAGAAAAAAAATGTCATATACAGTTCTTTGCTTGCTTACTGCAAATAACCTATTTTTAGAAAAATTTTCTCAGTGCTGTGAAATATCCGCAGCATTGAGGAAAATGTTTGCTATTTACAATGAATTTAAAAAAAACTTCTGATTTTCGAAGTGAAATTGAATAATTTACACTTTTCTTCTTAACTAAAAAATATATCTTAATTGACTCATTATATTTTGAACCGAATTTATTCATTTGAAATTCCACTATATCCTGTGAATCATATTTTTTTTTCTAGTTTAAATCATATATCAAAAAGAAATGGTTATTCAGAAAATACTATTAAAAAAAATTCATAATTATGAAGTTAAATAGAATTTGTTTGGAAAAAAAGCATCTTTTAATATTTATTATGGGTGGATCATGGTCCAACAAAAAAAAAAAACCCCAAAGAAAAAAAAATAAATTACAAGAAAAAGTTTAAAGGCGAGGCATATTAAATCAAATATTTTTTTAAAATGTGATCTACTTTCACTATTATTGTTTTATTTTAAAGGAAGATCTGATGTGGGTGTAAATTCTACCTTATGTTACCTATTGTTACCATTTAATTACTATAATTAAGAAAAAAAAATTATAAAATATGTGAGAAATAAATTTTAAAGTGATGATAAAATTAATATTTTCATTCAGAGTTAAATTCAGTTTAGATTTCACTTTTACCTAAGAATATGATAATGGTATTGTGAAATTAATAAGTGCTACACAAATTTGTTCTAACTAACACAAAAAATTAATTTAAATTCATAATTTTTAAAGAAAATGGAAATACCACTTCTTTAAATCAACAATGGTGGTTGAAAGTAAATTGAATATTTTTAAAATAATTTAATAATTAGAACAAGAATTTTACATTAACTTATCACATTGTTAAACTAAATTTGCATAATTTATTTTGTTCACATGTTAAACACTTGACTATAATTTTCTAATATCAAATTTTTTTTAATGGATTAAAATTACTTGAATCTTCTTACTTTTGGGATCCATATTTTTTTCTAAAAATTTAATTGACAAAAAATAAGAATCAAGAATTGGTGTCGAAATAATTAAGGCCATATATAAAATTTTGTAATTCGACTTGGATTATAGAATTTAAACCCAATTAAAATTCCAAACAACACCTATAAATGTTTAATATTGAAAATTTTTAGGAGAAGATTTGTAATAATTTCAGATAATAAATAATTTAAACGCCTTTCAAAATTTGGAAATTTAAATTACTCGGTTATTAAAAAGATTATAATAAGATTAGTTTTCATGGTTTTTTTTTGGGCTAGAAGTACCATTTAAATAAGATATAAAACATTTTTTTTCCGCAAAAGCTGCACCTTTAGATTTACAATAAAAGTTTACTGACCAAAAAATAAAAAAAGTGAGAGTAAAATTTTAATTGAAGAATTAAATTTTTCTTAATTGCCAAATTTTGACCAAAATCGTTTTTATTTAAATATTCATTTGTGGAATATTTTTTAAAATTATTTCGGTGTTTAATTAATGTGTACATTTCCTGCAAAATTTGCTACTGCTGTGTTTTTTAATAGATTTTAATTAATTATCAATCTTGTCAGTGGGAAACACTTTTTCAATATAAAATTGATTAATTTTGTGATATTATTATTATAATAATAGTTTGAAGAGAGCGCGAATTTTGGAAGAAAATTGCTGGTACTAGACAAATTATAGGTCCGCAACTTGTCCGAAATATTTTGAGGCTATTATTATTTTGAAGTTGTGCTAATTATTTTGAGGTCTTTGTGTGGATCACATATATGGAATTTTTCCATCCCATCGTAATCTTTTTCAAATTAATATTTAACATAGTAAATGTACACAATTACTGCCAGACTCGAGAATTCCTGAATCTATTTAATATATCGACACAGCGGGCTTGAGACATTAAAATTGTAAAAGTTTCGAGAATTCTCGAAACAGTAATTCTCGACAAAGTCTGGATCCCAATCTTTACAAAGATAGTTAAATGGAAATTATTGGAGAAGCCTATTATAATTAATAAAATAATTAATCAAAAAATTAAAATAATTATGAATTAAAAATAAAATTAATTAAGAATTAATTTAATTGACTTTACAATCATTATTAATTATGTAATTAATATGTAAATAAAAATAATTAAAATTTTTAAAATCTTGTAAATAATTATAAAATACAGGGTAAATAAAGCTAATTTCATAATAATGGCAAATTTTGACCAAAATGAATAATATTTGGAGAGAGAATTGGTAGTATAATAAAATACAAACTTTTCTTATTTCAAATTTCTGCTAACAAGGGCACTGTTTCCGAAAATATATTTATATTAATATTTAAAATGTAATTGATTATGATAAATTGTGTTAAAATCGGGTAAAAAGCATTATCGAAACATAATAAGGAAACGAATTAATACCAATTCCTACAATTCCTAACTATGAAAGTAGTGCATAGAAATTGCGGTTTTTTTAATTATTTGAAAACAAATATTTTCTTATCTATAAACTTTCAAATAATTTTTTAAAAATTTATTAGTTTTATTATTTGGACAACGCAAGACTAATTGTTTAGTTGTTAATAAAAATATTAAAATACTTAAAATTCTATAAAACTGAAAGCATTAATTACTACTGTGAAGCTTCAAACTATTTAAAAGAAAAATCTACTGTAAATTTAAAATAAATTATTCCGTAAGATAATTTATTTTCGTTTAATTAACTTTAGTTAAAGTAAAGAAATTTTCTAAAGTGCACAATGATTTTTAAATTTTTTTTTTTTAGAAATGTAATGAAACTCTCACCAACAATAATAATGACTTTACCTAAAATATTCACTATATTTTTTTGCAAAATATTTAACCTAAACTTATATATTTGCTAATTTTACAATTGTTTTTGCAACCTAAAAATAAAAAGGGAAAATAATTTAAATATGTAATTTTTTATTTTAAAATAATAATTGACAGAATATATTTTTTCAATAAATTTACTTTTATGAATTTCACTTTTTCCCTTTATCCGTCCGTTTTTATTTTTGCGCATATCTCATATTAGTTTAGAAAATTTATTTTAATATTGAAAATATAATAAATTTTGAATAGAAAGTAATTTTATATCTATTGGAATATACTTTATGTTATCTTTCAATTAATATAGGGGAGAGTAGCCTAAATTATACCACCTTTCATTGTTTTGGCACTTATGTGTAAAAATACTTAATAAACAGTTTATATTTTAAAATAAATTAAAATTTTGAAGTCTTATAACTTAGTAAAAAAGATTACAAATCTCACAGTTAAGGAAACCAACGCTTTTTAATGACATAATCATTTAAAATACGTTAACTACATTCGCCATTGTAAAATATAAAAAAAATTAAGTGTTTACTTAATTTGTAGTTAAATCATATAAAAAGTATTGGACAAGCTAAGACGTAAAGTCACAATAAATAAGTACAAGTGATACGAGTTCCTCGTGGTCCCCCTAATCCTAATATATTTGAATTTTTTTTTTAAATTTACTTATAATACATTAACAATGTCTATAATAAATATGTGGAATCTTGTTGAAAAACATTAATTTTATTTATAAAATTAAAAGAAAAAGAAAGAAATTTAATTATATTTGATAGATTGATTTTGAAAAAAAAACAATAAACAATTTCATAGATAAAAATATTTAAATTACTGAAAGATTTAAGTGCGAAAAAGTACAGCAATTTTTTTTTCCTGTGGTTTAAAAAATTTTATCAAAAAAAAAATGGAAAAAAAAATTAATAATATTAAATAAGATATCATCTTGAATCTATCATATTTTCGATTTAGGTTATTGGGTTATATTTATTATTAAAACATCAAAAAAACCTATTGTTGAGCTGGTGATCCATTTCAATATTCACATTGTCAAGAAAAAAATTATAATTTTTCAAAGATTATTGCTAGAATTTTTTTAAATTGTAATTTGCAAAAATATATATAGAAAAAATTATGGTGAATCATTAAAAATAAGATTTCGCTTGGTAAAAATTTTTGCAATTTATTTTTGGTTAAATAAAAATTTGTAAATTTAATTTCATGAATAAGTTTCTTTTAAAAGAAAAATAGTTCAATTATAAATAAAGTAGAAGCAATTTTATTAGATTTTTTAGATTTATTACTACATTGAAGTCTTTATGGAATTTAAATTGGTGAAATTTCATGAAAACAAATAAAAACATACATATAGCATAGTTAAAATATTATCGGTAATTGTTTCATATTTAAAATTAACTTTTGCTAAAAAAAAATAAAACTAAATTGAGATGTTAAAGAATTTGAATAATTATGTGATTTAATGCAATTATTTTTTTTTGGTTTCTAACTTTGTTAAAAATATTTTTTTAAAAAATTATAAAATATTCGTATTTTATATTAAGGAAAATTAGTTTTGTGGAAAAAGTTCAAAAATTATACAATTTTCTATTATATTTCAGTGAAAAAATTTAATAGTCATAATTGTTTGTGCCAAATTTTACAATTACTAATAACTTTAAACGGATATTGAAAAATTTACACATAAATAAATCAAATAGTTTGAATTTGATTTGACAACTGCGGTCTTGAATAGAGCTGCTATAAAATTTATTTAGTAATTTCAGCTGAAAAAATTAGATTAGTAATATATTTTTAAAAAAATACATTAACCTACATTTACATTAATTATTTATTTTATAACAATTAATTATTTTATAAATTATATTTCTGGATAAAAATAAAATTTACAAAATTTATTTAATTTATTACAATTTTATATAATTGCATAATTGTGGGCTCTAAACATGGGATTAAACAACTTACCTACATTTTGAAATTATTTTATTAATGTGCATAACTTTAGGGGTTCTAAATTGGAACAAATGTAAGACAATTTTTATTCATTAATCATAATTTTTCATTTATTACTAACTATTTAAAATGTAAAGAAAATAGTTTTTTCCAACAAGCTTAAAATAAATTTGTTCAAATAGAAATAAAGCTAAATTTTTTTTTAAATATTTTCAATTAATTTATTTTAAAATATAATAATGGTTTACATAACTAAAATATCATTATATATAAAGTTTAATTATTTTAGTTTACAAAAAAAAACATAAATTTATTATCTTATTCGAATAAGTTACAAATTTTCAATTCTCATTATTAAAATTTGATTTATTTAATTAAAAAAGTAATTAATTTAAAATACAATAATGTAATACAATTTAATTTTAATTAAAAGCACCTAATTATTTACACTATAAAAAAAATTCTTGTCTGTTTTTCATTGTTTTTAAATTTATCTCTAATTACATTTATGAAAACATTTATTTTGTGGTCTCGAATTAAGTTTTTTTTTTAATTTTTTAAAAAAACATAATTTTTACAAATTACAGAAACAAACAAAATACATAAAAATATTATGAAATATAAATTTAATATAATTTTTTTCTTCTTTCACTTTTTTATTTTTATAAATAAATAAATATAATTTTTTTTTTTAATATAAAATTTAACTTATAGTAATAAATAATATATTTAATTTTAATATTCAACTAAATATAATTAATAATATGATTATTAAAATTTATATTTTTTACTTAAAAATCACTGGTTAATATTCAATATTTTTTTTAAAATTAATTTAATAATAATTATTCTTTCACCACAATAAAAATTATATTTTAAAAATTATATAAAAAAATGAATCTAAATAATCCCAAAAAGTATATTTTAATACTCAACCCTTTCGACTATGTTCACACAGTTCAACTCTTCACTATAGTTTAACCCTTTCGACTTTGTAACTTTTTCACATAGTTAAATATTTCACATAATCATCATGGAATTTATGCCCCAATCTGGGTCGAAAAGTTTTAAATTATTCTAAACAAATTGATTAGAAATATATATGAATAAAGATTTTATTTTAAAGTTTAATTTCAAATGAAGTCATTACTACGATTTAATAATCATAGAACAAGTTACAAAAAAAAAACTAAACTTTATAACAAAATAAAAAATAATTGAAATTATTTGCTAATTTTTCGAATAAATTTTAATTTTTTTAATTAGTTTAATTGAATATTTCCTATTATTTTATGTAAATTAATTCAATCCATGACATTATAATTTTCTAGTATTTAATAATCAATAATAATAATTATAATTGTTATTTTTAAAATTGCAAAATTTGATTAATCCAGTCTCTAAATTCTGAAATTCGTGTATAAACACCGGGTTGATTTGGTTCAGCACATCCAATTCCCCATGAAATTACACCACCAAGTACAAATCGTTTGTCATCACGTTGCAAAACCATTGGACCACCAGAATCACCTAAAATGAAATAATTTTTTTTCAAAACACCAAATAACTAATTAAAAAAACAATGCAGAATAAAAACAAAAATAATAATAATTAAATTTTATATATACGTATATGTATATATAAATATATTTTTGTAACATCAAAATGATTTATTACCTTCACAAGAATCATAACCGCCTTTTTTCCATCCAGCACATATAAATATATGTGGTATATGTTCAATATAACCTGCTGCTCTATACATTGTTTCGCATATAGTATTATTAATTACTGGAACAGAAACTTCTTGTAATACACTTGGTAATGGACCATCTTCATATAAACGACCCCAACCAGTAACGTATGCTGTTCGTTCAAGAAAATCATAATCGTTGTCGGGTACACAAACTGGTATAATGTTTGGTTGAAATGCAACTGGTTCATAAAATCTGAAAAATTATTACAATATTAATATTAATAACATATAAAAAATATCAATAAAACGAAAACCTATTTTCAAATTAAATTCAACAACAAGAAAATTTTTTAGAATATTGATTTTGTATGAAAACAAAAATGTTAAGCCACAAACTTGATTTTAAAAAAAAAAATCAATTTTTATGTAAATTTTAATAAAAATTTAACTGAAAATTTAAATTTTAAATATAAAATTGAATGTTTTATTTTATATTTATCCTTTTATATATTTTGTAACATAAATGTAACTTTTAGCCAAATAGTCTCATGAAAAATAAAATTTAAGTATTTAAACTATTATTTTGATTATAATTACCTTAATAATGCTAAATCATATTCAAATGTTCTTGGATCAAATTGTGGATGCGAAGCAACAATTTGAACTCTTCTTTCTTGATAACTATATGGTTCTTCTTCTTCTGCCAAATCATATTCTCCTAATCGTAAAAGTAAATCAGAAGGCGGTACACTATACAAAATAAAAAAAAAAAAAATTGCTATAAAAATTATTTAAGTTAAATTTATTTATTTTCCGAAACATACTTGTCTACACAATGTGCTGCTGTTATTGCCCAATTTTCATTTAATAATGCTGCACCACATTTATGTAAATATGTTGATGTACGCCATTGTCTTAAGGATATTTGCCAAGGCCATCTTCCAAATGCTGCATTTGCACCGCCAACAATTCTTGGTTCAGGGAACATACGTTTACCACAAACTAAATGAAATTTATAACTTTAATATAACCAAATAATAATATATTTATGATTCAATAAATTCATATATGTATATAGTTAAATATTTCTTCATAATAATAAATTTAAAATTTTCGATGCATATTTTGCCGAAAATTATTCCCTAAGATACCACTGACCTCTTTGTTTGTCCTATGTTCAATTGTTTTAAAAAAATTCATATTATATCTTTTTACTAAATCAAAAATCCTAACAGGTTTATACATAAATAACAACATAAAAAAGATATCTAAAGAATCATAAAATATTCTGAACACATAAATGGCCAGTTATTTTGATAATTTTGTTTGGTTATTTTTTTTTTCTTTGAAAGTTAAGAAGACAAGGGTAAGAAAAAACAAAAAAAAACTGTAAACTTAATAAAGTAACGAAAAAAAAAAAAAATGTGAAATTTGTAAAAATAAATCGCAGAAACTTTTAACAAAAAAAAGAAAATCAAGAACTTACAAAAACAAAAATATTATAATAATCAACCACAGAGTAATAAGTTATCCACCTGCTATATAAAATTGACTGACCTGTATACAAGTTTTAAATTCCAATATATAATTTTCTACACAAATCAATGCATAAAGATTAAGTCAATTTCAGGGAGAAGAACTGATAAAATCGAAGAAATAAGAAAAAAAATCGAATTATTCAAATAACTTTTCAATTGTCTAGAAATATAAAGACTAGAAGTTTTAAAATTTTTCTTCTTCCTCTCCAATATATTAGTTATCATCCTAGGCGAAACATTAGTAGTGCTGGTATGTTAATATATATGAAGAAAATATAATTTAAGATTGGGAGTGGGCCAGATATTAATAATAACAAAGTGCTCGATTAGCTTTTCCAGCAATTTCCAGAATCGTGTTACAATTGCCCAAAGTACAAAAAAATAAAAGAGGTGGCCATAAAAATCAGCAAAAGGGAGACTCAGATTGTATTGTACTAGACTGCCTGGTAAGAAATTGATTGATTTGGATAGTCTGCCTGGAAGAGCAGAATCAGCATAAGATATTGGAAACATGTTACTGAAGACCGGGACGTTTGAAAGAAGAGTTAAGTAAAACCTCACCACAATATGTACGACTAGAAGAAGAAGAAGTAAATGACAAGAAGAATGATTCACATAAACCTTAAAAAATAAATTGATTATTTATTAACTTAACTAAATTATTATAAAGCATTAACAAATTTTATGGTACCACCCTAAAAATGTTTCTATATCTTCACAAAGTATGATCATAAAATAAACATATAATTATATATAGAAAAATATCTAGGTATTTCTTCAAAGATTGCACATCATCTCATCCAATTTCTTCTTTACTTTTTGTTATGCGCTCAAAAATATAATATTAAAAATATTCAACAACGACCACAAGTTTATTTATATGATAGGAACTGCAAAATTACCGTCAAGATATCGTCTTCCAGGCATAAAATATAAATTATTTATATCTCTGTGTATACATAATAAAAATCAAAGAAAATTATTTTAGTTTCCTTAAACATAGTAGCAATAAATTTCCGGAAATCATTTTATAGATAAATATTAATCTAATCATCTATAATATGGACCCATTGAAATAATGTATTATATTAAATTGAAGATGCGCGCCAGGTTTAACGAATAAAAATACTGTATATAATTTTTCAAGAATTTTTTAATATTTTTTTTTTTAAGTTATTGTTAGTATCTATAGTAAGAAAATGTATAAAGATAGTAAAACCGCAAAATGTCTTCTACTGACCTTGGTCGAGGTCTTCTAATTCTTTGAATATATATAGATATATTTTGTAAAAAGAACAGTTCTTATTTATATTGTATCTATCTATATATATATTTCAGAGCATATAAGAAGAAAAATCGGGTGAAATAATTTTTTTTTATGAGAAAATATGCTTAAGATTTTTTATTTTTAAAGTTAAGATAATTTAAAAAATTTTTAAAATTGCTTGCTTTAATACAAATTTTATAAATTGCTTGCTTTAATACAAAGCATTTTAACTTAAGTTTCTCTTTATATAGCATTAACATTTAGATTTGTAATAAATAATCTTTGTTAAGAAATTTTTAAACGTTTTATTTAGCAAATATTTAATTTACTAAAAAATATAAATTGTTGATAATGAAAAGTTATTACGAAAAAAAAATAATTTTTATGTTGAAATAATTCAAAAATCTAGATTACTGGGTGATCTATCAATAAAAAATATAAATTTATATCTTTATCAAATGAAATATATTTTTGAAAAACCAATCTTCCTCTAATTAAACATAATGAGCCGACGCATTGAACTTGATCTTAACATATTGTTATTTTAAAAAAAATTCACACAGTGGAACATAAAAAAAAATGTAATATTTTTAAAAGTTACAAGATCTATAAAAGAAAATTATATAAAAAAAAATTATTTTATGTTTGTAGCCTTGAATCAGAAAAAGTTCAATGAAATTATTTTCAATTTTTCGTTCATCTTCATTTTTATGTTTTTTCTCTAAGATTTTTTTTTTTGGTTGGGTCTTTTTTTTCTATCTACAGTGCCTGTTATAATAAATTTAGCAAAGTATAAATTACGTGCTTACATACATAAAAAAAAATGGACATAATAAAAGATTAAAGGAGTACACAAGGAACTTATTCGTTAATTAAATCACTTCAGTTTTTTTTTTACATGTAATTTTTAAAATCACAAGATGGTTAAGTTCATGTAAATTGAAGAATTATCATTAAGGGCTTTTAAATAAATTGTCTTTTATTATTGAAAACATATAATTCTTTGGATATGATCCATTTTATTTTATGTATTAATATAGAAAATTGTAGACTTAAAATATACAATTAACTATGAAAAGATATATTAAGACTTGTAAAGACTTAATATGACTAGGGGCCGGAGAATTTGCTATAATCACAAGCTATATGACTTTTATCAGAAGGCTGACTAGGTCAAAAACTGTCGCATACAAAAACTGCGCTGGCTAGTTTAAGTAGTGTTAATGAGAGGATACCGCTCCAGCCTATTGAAATTAAATCTGACAGTACAGAAGAGGAAGACTGGAGGATGGTGAACAACAAGTCAACATTACTGGAAGCTGGAAATATTCTACGCAGGACAGAGTTGAAAGGCAAAACCCTTTTTCCTCAACTCAGTCTCACTCGAGCTGAAGTGCCGAATAAAAAGGTAAGTAAAGTAAGTAAAGTATGGTATACTAATAAATCTGTAAGGAAACAAGTTTTAATTTAAAGATATTTGATAAAATTTCAATTAAATTTCGATTAAAATTTTCATCTATAATAATTTTATGTTTAATTAAGGTTGTCTAGAAAAATCTTTATCTTAAATTGCTAAGCCATTAAATTTTATTGAACCATCAAATGTTTGTGTACGAAATTATGAAACTGAAAAATCTATTATTAATTGATTTACTACGTTTTTGCATAAAACCATATTTAATTTAGCTTTAATTCCTTTTTACATTTATTTTTCACTCTTTTAATCGCATACGAAAACCATGAATCATTGTGATGTCAAAAAATTAGGTACATTTTTGTTTCGTAATTAATTTCTTTAAATATATGTATTTCTTTACTGTGACAACATAAAAGATATTCCTTTATTTTTTATGTTAAAGTTTGTATTTACTGTAAATTAAAATAAACATTTTTTATACGTTGTCTCCGTGAATCTTGACAATAACGTATTATTTTGTAAGACATTAAAATTTTATAATCCTTAAAGCAGTAATATTTTATTATGCTTTTTACTTTAACAAAATTTACGATTAGTTTAAACTATACACTTACTCTGTTTATAGTCTAGTCCTTCAAGAGATGGTATTGGAGTTGTAGTTGATATTGTTGATCCATCACTAGAATTCATATCAATGGTTGTACCTTGTGTCGTTGATCCATTTAAATTATTTATAGAATTTTCTGTACTTAAACTGGATAGAAGACCTTCAGTTGAAGATTGATTTACTAAATGTATAAATTGGGAAGATGTTTCTGGTGGCGGTGTTGTTAATGTCACAATATTTTGTGGTGTTGTTAATGGTAATTCTGAATTGTTAGACAATCCTTGGGTTGTACTTACTGGAAATAAAGAATAAATAAAATTGGTTGAACAGTGTAACACTGTAAAGAAGAAAAATAAACAAAATCATACCATTTGTTTTTGGTGGTAAACTTCCTGTTGTTTCTAAAGTTTTATTGATTTCAGAATCTGGTTTTATTGTTGGTAATAAAACCCAGTCTGGTGGTGGACGTGGTACCCAATCATTATTTTTATCAGTATTATTTATTGATGGACCATCAATTTTTGTCCATGTTACTAATCCAGATGGTTTCATGGTAGTTGATTCTGTAATTGTTGGTAATTCGGTGATGACTGGTTTATTAGATGATGTATTCAACAAAATTGGACGTAGTGTCGAGGATGTAGCTGTTGGTGTCGGTTCGGTTGGTAATGAAATTGGTATAGGCTTAGTGGTTAATGGTTTACCAGTTATCAAGAATGGTTTATTTGTCGGTGCAGATGGTGGTGCTACAGTTGATATACTTTCACTTACTTTATCAGAAATTATACTTGGTGGTACTTTAACGATATTAGCAGTTGGTTTTGGTTTAGGACGAGGAGCTTTAGTTGCAGCTGGTACTAATGGTAGTTGAGTTGTTGTCGACTTGGTTGTTGTAGTAGTTGTTATTAATGCAAGAAGTTCAGGTGGTACTTGTGTTGTAAAATTATGTATTTGTGTGCTAAAAGTGGTGTTTTTCAAAATAGTTGGCACAATTTTCGGTAAAGTTGTTACAATTGTAGATGTTGAAATTGTTGTTGGTCGTTTGGTAATTGGTTTTGGACGTATAGTTGTTATAGTTGTTGGCCGTTTAGTTAGTGGTCGTTTTGGTATAGTTGTAGTGCGTCGAGTTGAAGTTGATGGTTGAGGTTTGAAACGAACTGTTGTAGTTTTTGATATAGATGGTTTTCTAGTCGTTGATGAAAAAGCTGTTGGTGAAACAGTCGGTTTAGTAGATATTATTGGCCGTCTCGTGGCTTTAGTTCTTTGAGTTGTGGGACGTCTTGACGATATAGGTTTGTTTGTAACATTTATGGTTGTAATTGGTTGTTTTGATGAAGGTTTATAAGTGGTTTGTGGTAGTCTTGATGATGATGAAGATGGAAATGAAGAAGATGATGATGATGAAAAAGATGGTATTAAAGGTGATGATGAAAATTGTGATAAAGACGATGACGGAGATAATGATGATGACGATGTAGATTGTGATACTGATGGAACAGTTGGGGTTGTCGTTTCAACAACTTGGAATGTTGAAAATTTGGATTCTTCTTCTGTTGTAGTTCTGTATGGTTTTTCAGTACTTCTGGTCGTCGTTAAAACAGGATTTGTTGATGTCTGTAATGGTTTTAATTGGTCTGGGTTTGGAGTTGTTACTTCTAATGGTAGAGGTGATAATGATTGAGTTGATGGTTGTGAAGGAGATGAGGATGTTTGTACTATAGTGGAATTTGATGGGATTGGTTGCGATGAGAATGATTCAAATGACAATGAATCCGAAATTACTACTGACGATGGTATTTTTGTTATCGATGAGGTTTCAGATAATTTAGAATCTAATGAAACTGATGTAGAAGTTGAATTAGTTTTACTTAATGTTGCCGGCAATAAATCACCAGATGTTGTTAATGTTGATGGTGTTGATGTTGATGATGATAAAATGGTTGTTGATAAATTACCTGATGTTTCATGTTTTATTACTGGTTTGTAAGTTGTTATCTGATCAATGTCAATTTGTTGTGGTTTAATTGGTGTTTCACGATTTTGCATTGGAATACTAGTTGAAATCGATACATGTGGCAGTTGAGTTGTTAATTTATTTTTTAATAAACTATCACTACTACTACTACTACTACTAATTAATACGCTTTCTGTTGTTGGTTTAAATAATGCATTAGTTTGTGGAATAAGTGATGTTGATGATTCATGAGCAAAATGAGAAATTGTATTTTGATCAATACTATTATCATTAATATCATGAGCATAATAGGGTATATCCTCCTAAAATAAATTAAAAATTATATATTTTTATTTGGCATTTAATTCTATTATAATATTTTACCTTCATTTGGCAACATGAACCAAAATAAAATCGATCAATACATGTACCCAAATGTGTACCATTTTGTTTAATACAATCAATAGCAAACATACATGTTCCAGATAGTCCAGATTTTCTAACTATACACGGTAAATGTCTAATATTTCTTCCTGATTGAACTGTAATTAAATAAAATTAAATATATTAAACTTTCATGTAGAAGCATAAAAAAAAATCTGATAGATAAATTTTGCAAATTTTTTCTTCTCAACTTATCTCTTCTATGTTTTTTTTAATGATTTTTTTATTTCTTTTTACATATTTCATTTTACATGATTTTTATTCTTTGTTGAATTTTGATCTTATGGTAAACCCATAAAAGTGCCACTGTACGATTTTGATTTTGTATACAAATACAAATGCAAATAATTTTTATTTATATGTTCAAATATACCGTTAGTATTTTTTATGTTAATTTTTATATGTTGTACATAAGTTGAATTATTAGTGTTTTTTTTTTTCGGTAAATAAATTATAATTTTTTATTTTCTTGGATGTGGCAGAAGGTTTTTTTTATTTTATTTTTTGAAGTATTTAATATTTTAATTCTAAATATTATGTGATTATTATTTATAGAATTTTTGTAGAAATTATATATATTTATGTGAAAAAATTATTATATTTTATTTTATATATTTGCAGTAATTGAAGTGGTTAAACTTCTAGCAAAATATCATAGATAATTAGTCGAAGTCTACGAAATTTCTTAGTTTTGGTGTAATTGTATTTATGTAAATTAACTGGAGATTTATGATAAATTTTTATTTTTATATGTTCAGTTTTCTTTTCTTTTTTTAAAATTTATTCTATAAATAGAATTATTTCATCGACTACTTTAAATTTAAATTTAATAATTTATAACAAAAATTTCACGTTTATTAAATAATTTTAAATTAAAATTTCACGATTATGAAAATAAATTTTATAGTAAAATATAGTTTTACGGTTAAATAAATTAAATTGAGTTGATATTTTTATATAAAATATAAAATTCATAAAAATAATGATAAATTAGTCATAACTATTAATGCTGGTTGATTGAATAATTTATACTAATATTTATAAAATTATCTTTAAATAGAAAAGTTTTAATCAAAAATTAATCATAATGTTAATTTGAAAATATCTAATAATTAACAGAGCTTCCACATTTTCAAAATTTAAAATTGTTGTCTTTATATTAACCCTACTATTTTAATTATCTTATGAAAACATTAACTAATATAAATTTTGAAAAATAGAAGTTTTCATATAGACAACCTTTCTAACATTTATACATATATTAAAATGTGGGTATTGTTAAAAATATCTGGAATTATCAATGCCGTCAATATTATAAGGATATTTAAAAATTCCGCATAGCAGAACAGTACACATTTAAATGCTACGTAATATATTTGAAAACTTTTCGAAGAGGTGGCACAAATTGCATTAAATATTCTCATACTTAATGCAATTTGTGCCAACTCTTCGAAAAGTTTTCAAATATATTACGTAGCATTTAGTTCTACTCTTTAATATCTTTCTAACGAAGACTCTTACATACGTCCCGAACTCAATTTACCATGTCAAATTACATTTTAAAGATTATTATAAATACATTTTTACAGATGCGTCTCTGTTGGGTTAAGTAATGGGTGGTGAAGCTTTATTCTACTCTTTAATAACTGTCCAACATGGTGACAATTATTAATTGTCGAGAACATTTACAAGTTTAAATTGAGATTGAATAATTCGGACTACAGTAATGTTTACTTTAATTAGATAGCAATTTCAGTATCTTTTGCAGTGAAGGGATTGTGTACATTAACTATGCTAAATCATAGTTTGAACGGATGGCAAATTGGTAAGATAATGGAAATTTTTTTTAAAATCCATAAACAAAATGCATATTTACTAAATGTCTACTAATGTTGACCTTTATCTGAAACTCGTGTAACTGATGGTTGGTTCTTTCCTTGATAACACAATAGTGTATTTTCTGCTCATGAACTCTAAATCAAGTACTGGCATCCGGTCTTACAGATAATTGGAATTATAATTAAATTACTCTTTAACAGTTCGATTGTCTTCTTTCGAATACATTACCAAGTTAAATTAATATATTTTCAAGGGCTATTAATTATGAAATATAAACAAAAATATACTATACTTTAAAATAAAAATCAATAGATGTCGCTAGTATATTTCTTAATTAATTAAAAGGTTTAACAATTATTTTCTTGTATTATAAAAAGTTCATTTTCAATTTTTCGAAAATAAGTCACAAAATTTATAATATTTATTTCATAAATATTAATAACAAAACAACTTTTATGCATATTTCCATAAATAAACAAGTAAACGCATAAAAAAAAACTTTCTTTAACCTTCTCAAACATTTTTATATTATATTTTTTTTTTTTATACCAAATGTCAAGGTAAATTTTCAATATAAACACACAATAAACGTAGATCAAGGAAATTCTTGATTAAAACGAAAAATTCCAAAGAATTCTATATAAAAAAAATAAATCTACCTACACAATTTAACTAAAGACCTACTTACTTAAAAAAAAAAACATAAAACATTTATATATTCAATGAAATTTAATTGAAAAACTTGATTTTCCACCATCTCATAAAAAGAAAATTTATATTGCAATTTTTAATAATTTTTATTTTTGGGTAGAAAATTTTTTTTTGGTTTGTACAACAAAGTTGAATTGCAACAATCAACAAAAAAAAGTTAAATAAATTTTAGGTCATTACACTAAACACATAAAAAAAAAATCATAAAAGATATTTTTTTTACCATTAAAACTGTTGTGGGAGAAGTAGGTCTTATTCTATATTTATTTATAACCAGGCAATGGTATTTTATTTTTTTGGTATTAATATAGAATATGAGAAAAATCGGGACAATTGAACATGACTTTTTATTTTATTATGGAAAGACTTTTCTTATTAATTTTTCTAAACTTGACCTTCTTACACAAAAATAAAAACAGATATCATATTTTTTTTTTATAGTACCTATTTTGGAAATTTACTTTTCTTTAAACCTTTTTGGGTTTATAATACCAGTAAATAATTTCCATCGTTAGGTTTTAGACAAGAAAAAATTATTCTAGATTTTCTTTATTTGCTTTTTTCATGATGGTACAGATTTAAAATAAAATAAAAATATGGAAGTTTGCATCATAGTTGACCCAGATTTTCTTATAAAAGCATTTTTTTATGGTAATTATTTTATTTATTTTTTTTCAAAAGAATATTATTAGAATTTTAGAGAAAGTTGGGTATAAAAAAATTATGGCAAACATAGTTAAGTTTGTTTAAAGAAAATTTTACTTGATATTAATTTAATATAACGATGCACCCGCATTTTGATGTAATTTCTGGTTATGGTCTAAAAAAGTTAATATAAATAAATTTTTTTTATAATACTTTCTCTCACGTAATAAAAATATAACTTTTAAGTATTTAAAAAACTATCCGCAAAAAAAAAAGGTCACACAAAAACAATGAAAATAATTAAAAACTTTCATAATTTTTTAATATTGTTTCGTGTCCATATTAGAGTATTTTAAGTAAAAGTTTGCTAATTTCGGGTTACATTATACGATAATTGTTGTTGACAATTTTTTTACTACATTAATTTTTTAGGGATTTAAAATAAAATATGTAATAATCTTTAATGTTAGCGCTTTTCCCATCCGTCTGTCCGCTTATGTCCGTGTGTAAGCTTTTTCATTTTGCATAGTAAACGTGCACAGAAGATATTGCTGGATAACCTATTAGAAAATTTTCTATCAGATGAAGATTTAAGACGGTTCAGTAGGTAGCGTAATTTACGTTTTCCAAAACTTGTTTTTTTTTTTTAATGAAAGTAAATTAAAGTAAATATTCTCCAAAATTGATAATGGACCCTTGTTCAAAAAGTATTAAAGAGTAAAATAGAGTTGCTTTTTTTTTTTTGAAGAAAATTTTAATTGCAACAAGCTAATGGTTTTTATTAGTGAGACATTTTGTTAGAACTACATACTAATTTGTACAATTCCAGATTCTGTGGAGACAGGTCGTAAATTATATTACTCTTCAAAATACAATTTTCAATACTAAATATTCACCATAAACGGTTTAAGATGGCTCATTTGAGAGGTAATGAAAGGTTTTCACAATTATTTCGTACTAAATATTTATGACAAATTTTATATAGACATAAATTGTATGTGTCCGCATACAAAATATCTCATATGTATAAAATTACTGCACAGTAGTTTTGCTGTGCGGTATGTACAGACCTAGTCTTAATAATATTTTTATATTATTCTTGGTAAGATCAGTCATGCAAAAGAGAAAATGTAAATATAATGTATAATATCTACAAAGATTCGGTAATATTATTATTAAACTATAAAAATAAACAAGTTTAAAAAACAATGTGTTAAATGTTACAGCATATGATTTTTCTTCTTTTTTTTTTTTTTTTTACATATAAAATCATTGTTTATGTACAGAAATCAATAAATTTTCAATAAGGAAATGCATTCAGATGTAAATAAATGTTTATGGGTATCAATTATAATCTAAAAACATAATCATTGATGCATAAATCATTTTTTTTTTGTAACTATAAATAATAATGTTTTACCAACATAATGCTGGACAAACTATTTCTGTGTATAGTTAGCCTGCATATTATGCCATTTTGATGATAATAATATACGCTTTTGATATGTGGTTAAAATAGTTTGTAATAACAGCATAATAATCATTAACAATTTTTGTTATGACAGCTGATTTTTAACAGTGAAAAATTGGCATAAAACACCTTTATATTTTTTTGTGTTGTATTTGATTAGTCTCCGATTTATAAGTGAAATGTAAATAAAATTTTGTTTTTTTTTGTTACTTTCAGTAAAATGTAGGTCAATCTTTCGTTGGTTTGTTTACGGTTTAAAAAAAAAAATGTTTTTTATTTTTTTTTTTTGCTGGATTTATTAACATGACAAAAATTAAGTTACAGTTATTATATATATGATTACAGGTAAAGAATATGTGTAAGCAAAATGGAAAAAAAAAATATAGAAATTTTGAAAATTTTTGAATTAATCTTTTTTTTTTTTGGGTGAATAAGAAACAGAAAATAAGATATTTTTAATAATAAATTTTCTTTAAATGTAGATTTGCGTGATCTTGTAAATTTTAAGTGATATATAAATAAGAGAATAATTGTAAAAATTAAATTACTTCACAAAAAATAAGAAGAAAAATATAAAAATTACTGTTACCTAAATTAATCTTGAAGATAGAATTTATGAAATTTAAAGAGACATGCAATTGTAATTATTATAGAATTTTATAAGTAATTTAACATTCGTTGTATTGCCAGTTAATTTGAATTATTTTCAGTAATATCTTTTAAAATTAATATGCTATTCTACTATACTAGAATAAATCAGTATATTATTAAGAAAGCTAGGAAATTAAATTGGTACATGTAATAAAATTTTTAAAAAATATATACATTTCGACTCAGTTTTTGTGCAATTATGTTTGGTTCAACTAAGTTTGATTCAACTGTCCAGATTTGGTCAGCAATGGAAAAATATTGAAAGAAAATGGCGAAGTATAACTTCATAAATGCTTATGCGATAAAAGATGAATGAATTCGGCATTATCTGCTTTGTAGAACTTGCAGAATTAGTGCAGTAATTATTGTACATCTAATCTGGCTTAGAGATTAGAATAAAAGTAAGTTTTAGGGAAGATTTTTATGCCAGATAACTTAATCAGGGAATTATAATTAGTATAGAATTGCAACGTTTCCTATAAAATTTACTATATGCTAACTTCACTATATCTCATTGAGTTAAAAACCCAGAACTGTATCAGGTTAGTCCCCAGATTTAGCTCTGATCTTATGCTAATGTAGTATTCCCAAATTTTTAATTTTCATGTGAAGCTCAAAATTTAGAAATGAACCACAATAAAGTTTTTTCTTTTTTCTTCTACTTTTATGCAAAAGTTCGTGGGAATTAAAGACCAAATTTGTATAGAATTTTGCTGGGCTTTACATCATTTTATTTGTGGATGTTAGTTCATTTGATTGTTAATTTTTAAAGCCTTTAATGTATACTCTAATGAGCAGACTATGTTTCCATTATTACCAATTGTAATTACTAAAATAAATTGTTAAGATTTTTCTGGTTATTATGGTTTGTCATACATTTCTATAATTATCAATATTATAATGAGAATTTAGTTAATCATAATTATATAATTATTTACTATTAAATTTCTCTTAATTTATTTTATAATTATGATATCAAAATATACTTACATTGAGCTATACTTGGATTATCCACAAATACAGGATTACCTAAAGTATTTTCAATTAAATTAAATATAATTACTAATATTAAAAATATTTCTAATCGATATGTTCTAATAATTTTTGTTAATTTACATCGACAATATAAATTTTCAATATGTTTTATGTGTCGATGACTTTCAGCTGTATAATTACAGTTCTTTTCAATTATACTGGAATTTTTCCTAATTTTAATGTTCATCTGAAAAGATATTAAAAAAAAAACATAGTAGTTAATAGAACTTTAGCTAAAAAAAAAGGAGAAATTAAAAAAAAAATTAAAATCAAATTAACTACAAAGTTTTTTTTTTGTTGTTGTGAAGACGGAAGCGGTTAAAAGATGCCAAAAGAAAAATTTAAGCTTAAAACAAAAACCACTTAATACATAATTGTTTTTTTTTTTTTAATTTGTTTTAAACTTAATGAAAAAAAAATTGTTAATAATAAAAAAAAAGTTGATTTCATTTTTTTTCCCTTATGGAAAATATATGTTGAAAAAAAAAATCTGATAACATATTAAAAGAAATTAAAAAAAAAAAAAAATCTGTACAATTTTAATGAGGCAACTGGTCTGTGTGTATGTGTGTGGATGTTGAATGATGATAATGAAAATTCTCTTTGGATGATTTGATATAAAACAAAAAAAAAAGCTAAATGATTCGGTCAATGACCGAAACATAATAATAAATGTTGTAAGAAATATAAGATAATTTATATATATATATATATATATATATATATATATATATATTGGTATATTTGAAAGATTTGTGTTCTTTTTTGGGTAGATTAATTCGAATTTTTGAACTTTCGTAACATAAGTTCGCACTATAAAATACAAATTATTAAAAAAGTTCAATTATAAGTTCAATTTTCCAATTAAGTCAATTAATTCTAATATAATTTAATTGTAATTAACATTTTATAAATTTTAATTATATTTTATGTAAGCTTTTAAAAGAATATTTTTATCTTAAAATTTAATTCTATTCAAGTAGGAATTTTAAAAAAAAAAACTAAGAAAAAATTAATCAAATAATTTTAAAAGCTTATAATTTAAGAGTAAAAATTTCTAAATAGTTTGCTAAAGAAGTGCTATTAAAAATTTTAGAATTAATGTGACAATTCCTTTTGCAATTTTTTAAATTATTATTTGGTCTTCAGTGGACAGATTAAGTTAACAAAATTGTCTATAAAATTAGATTTTTATCAGATTAAGTTAACATAAATTCACTCGATGACACTCTATTCGATTTTTATCAGATTAAGTTTTAACATAAATTCTTTGATCGAGTATTTAACTATATAAATGAATTCAAATGTGCTATTATTTACAAGTTATACTCTGTCAGATTTTAATCAGCAAAAATAACTTAATAAGAAAAATTTAATTATGTAACAGATAATCACTGTAAAAAATTATTTTAATTGTGAATTTTTCTATGCGATCAAGCGATATGCTGTGAAATATATTAAGAAATTAAACCAATTGTAATTTAAATTTTAAATGACAGTTTTGAAAAATTATTTGAAATGTCAATTGATTTCTTCTAATTTAATTTGAATTAAATAATTAATTGGTAGTTCCTTTTGGTTTTTTGAAATGAGGTTCTATGTTCTATTTCATTCTGAAGTAATGATGTTGGTCTAATTTCAGACCTTACACAGCTTTTAATGAGTACCAGTAATACAGTAATTTTAAGATTAATAAAAATGTTACAGGTTGACCTGCTAACAGGAATTGACTCACTAATAAAATCCATTAGTTTGTTTCAATTTAAACTTTCTTGAAAAAAACTAATTAATGGCTAATATTACATAAAATTCATAAATATCTTAGAGTTAATTTGTTGAAAAATAATGTATTTGTAATGTAATGTAATGTAGTACGAAGATTCAAATTAATTTGTCAACCGTAAATCGTAGTGCATAAATAGGGTAAAAATTCATACAATTTGTTTCGAAAATTTGGTAGAATATTAAAATAAATATATGTATGTAAGTAGTTAAATAATTGATGAAAGAATTAAAAAAAAAAAATTCTTCTAAAAAATTGTAAATTCACTTCAAATATTTTAACAAAGTTTTTAAGCAAAAACTTCTACTTAATTTACTTTACTTTGTCCACTTTTGCTGATAAATTAAAATTACTATTCCTCAATTTTATAAAAAAAATCTTAAGAATTTATCTTTTTAAAAAAAAAAAAATCTATAAATAAATTCATAAAACAAATAAGTAAATAACAACAAAAAAATAACAATCTTATAGTTTGAAAAAAAATATTTTTTTTTTATACCATAAAAAATTCATTCGCAACCGGTTCTAAATATTTAAAATGCATTTTTTTTGTTTAAATTCACAAAAGACATAAATAGTTTATTGACCTTATTTCAGTTTTGATATGTTTTACAAAATCATAAAAAAAAAATTACTAATTTATTATTAGTTTCCTTAGCTACGTAAATAAATATATAATTTACTTCAATTTTTCTAGGTCATAAAATTCAAGAAAAATTATATAACCAGGAAATTTCTTTTACACAAGAAAAAAAATATGAAAATTAATATCTTTATGTTAAATTTTAATTATATTTCAAAAATATGTCATCAATTTTTCGTACCTTAAACAGGTTATGATTTTAATAAAAATAAAATTGGTTAAAACATAATTATTATTATTTACCGGATTTATAAATTGGATTTTTTTTTTTAAAGTCGACCATAATTACAAATGTGACAATATCAGTCAGTTGCTAGGGATTAGTCAATAGTTTAATCATAATTTTTACTTTTTAAAATTTCTTTTTTTTGTGTTAAAGAACTTTCTCTATTTAAAGTGAATTTATTTAGGTAATCGGAAATTTTGTTTGACTAAGAAATTTGATTTTAATCATAAAAAAATTGGCAAAAATATTATGCAAATTTATTTATTTATTTTATTTATTTAAAATTTAAATTTATGAGTCATTCAAAAAAAAACAAAAATAATATTTTGTGATTCATTTACGGAAAAAAAAGAAATTATTTTTGATTATTTTGACCTACATAAAAAATATGCTAAAAAAAATTTATAAAAAAATATTAATGGTAACAATGTAAATTATCATATACATAATTTTTATGAAAATTTAATTATTATTTTATTAAGCCAATTAAATGATTTAAATCTAAATTAAATTAATTCATTAATTAAATTAATCAGTTGTAAAGATTTAACTTTTAATTGGTTCATAAATTATCAACTGACCAAGAAATTATTCATTGTAGAATTAAAACATAATAATTTTTTTTTTAATTTAATTTCTTACAAAAGGGACTTTTTCATTATCAACATTTGCAAATGCCTTTGTAAAACATTAAAAAACAAAAAAAAACAATTAATTTTGAGGAAGTATACGTTGTGAATAAATAAGTGAATATATAAGTTTTTTTTTGTTTTACTAAGCGGAAATGTATTGTAGTTATAAATTTTATATATTATGTTGTTAGTAATTTAAAAATTGTTTTATAGGTATTTGAACTTTAGGACTAAAAAAAAATTAAATTTTAAAAAACAAATCAGATACGAAAATTATCATAAACAACTGACATAATACATATATATGTAATTATTATTTAACTAAACATAAACATATGAGTTTTACAGGACAATGTATTATGGAACAAACATATGCTTATATACAGTGAAACTGATCAGAAATGAAGATAGGTGGAATTAAAAAAATTCTCAAGTAATTCTAGAATGTGTATTATCTCACTACCAGGCAGTTTTTGACAGTGCAGGCAGTTTTCTCCACTAACAGGCAGTTTTTTGGAGAAAACAGTTTTTGGAGAAAACAGTTTTTGGAGAAAACTGCCTGATAATACAAATCTTACCAAAATTTCAAGATTAAAACTGTTCTTAAAATGATATATAAATTTAAATTAACAAGACCTTAACGAAAAAGACTTAGTAGCTATTTATGTTACTTATGTTCTCGTGGAATATGGTATATATGAACATTTATTGCTGTTAAAATCTAACCTCACTTAACTAATATTGTCACATTACACTAATTGCATAAAATTGCTTATTTTTTTTGGAATATAATTGCTTATTTTTAATTTCTATTTGTAATTAATTAAGGGTTTGTGGCTTAACATTTTTGTTTTCAATTTTTTTTTTTTTTTTTAAATCTGAACTTGGGAATATAAATCTAATTTAGAGAACTAACTTATTATTATTTATTCAATTAGAATATCAAAAACTGAAATATTTCAAATATTTATTATTCTGTCTATTTAATAACAATAAAATCTACCAGTATCTTAATAAAACAAATTAAAAAAATATATATATTTTAATCGTATAAAATTAAAAACAATTATTCAAATATAAATGATTTTATTATCTTTAGAATTTTAATCTACAAAATATAAATCATCAGCATAATAATATTCTCATCATATTAAATTAATAATTGATATAAAAATTATAAACAAGGTTAGAAATCTTGTGAAAAGTCATGTTTTTCTGCCGGAAATTAGAATTATATTTACAAAATTAAAAAAAAAATTAAACATACTTAAATAACTAATTATGCTTTGATTAAAAAAAACATCTTTTAGAATTTTTTATTTTTTATTTTCAAGTCTAAGTACATTTAATTAGAATAATTTTTTTTAAAAACAATTAACAGTTTATAGCTATTTTTTATAAATACATTCTCTAGTAGTTAATAATGAGCATAAAAATGAAATATTAATAACTTAAATTCATATAAATTTCACACAACCAAAAAAAATAAAAATAAAATAAAATTAAATTAAAACCCACCTTGATTAATATTTAATAAAAATAGATTTTCGAAAAAGATTATCTATAATAATAATTGTTGAGATTTTTATATCATTTATCTTTGTATAAACGGATTAAAGATACTTATAATTATTATTCGAACCGTTAAAATCCTTTTTTTTTCAAAAATTTAACGTCTTTAAAACGAAAAATATCATAAAAATCAAATTAAATTTCGTTTTTATGATTATGTTGTGCGTAAATCTTATAACAGAAATAAATATTTGATAGTTTTTTTTAATGTTTATTCTACTATCATAAATATCGCGTATATAAAGTGTCTGTTTTTTTAATTATTATTATTATTTTGTTGTTAAAATCTGATGATCAGCTTGGCGTAAATAATAAATAATTGTCTTCTTTTATGATAATATTGTAAGAATTTGTTTCCATAAACTAATAATAAAAACAAAACGCAACAACTAAAACAGTACACAAGTAAAAAAAAAATTATAAAATTTCCTTTACAGCTCCTTTAAGATGTGCATAATTATTGTAAACTTAGTTGAATTTTTTTCAAGACTATATTCTAAATTTATGTATATATACTTTTTCCTTTTAAAAAACACCATTTACTTTAAAAGTAAACCAGAAATTGTTAGTTTATTCCAAGAAAATTTATAACTCTTTTTTTGCAGAATCTGCAATAAATATACTAGAATGTGTGTAATCCAAATGTTAAAATTTTCTTCAAATTTATGTAATACACTCGTTAGATATTTCAATGTAAATGTTGAATATAAAATAAATTTTTTTATATGCAAATATCCGGAAATGACCGAAAGATTTTTCTTATTAATTTCAGGTCAAGTCAAATAAACAAGTTTTTCAAAAAAAAAAAAAAAGGTATAAAACAATTTTTTTTCTTCTTTAATTATCATTCAAGCTTGTTTTAACAATAATTTTGATTTATTAAGAAAATTTGCTATAAAATATTCTTTGAAATATAATTAATTTTTGAAAACATTAAACTTTTAACACGTTAATTAAGTGTTCATTTTTAATATATACATTCCAATTATAATCAAAGAAATTTTTTTTAAATTTAAAACATTCAGAATCACAGTTTAAAAGAAAGGCACTCTCTTTGGTTATTAACAAAAAAATCTGTTTTTATTTTATTTTTATATATATACATATATTCCGAAATGCGGACTATCGGACACTATAACGGTTCTATATAACAACAACAACAACAAAACAAAGTTACTGACTATATTAATAGTTATAAAAGCCACTATTCACGATTTACATTACGAATATATCTTTTTGATATTTATAAGAATTTTCAAACGTATTCGCGTTAACACAGTCGTTTTAAAGAATGTAAGATATAAACTTTTTTTTTACGAAATTTAAACAGAATTAAAAATAACTAATTTATGCTTTCTTTTAACACAATTTCTTCACCGACAACTAATAAAATTTCAAAAGTATTTTTAGTTACAATAAATTTTTTTTATGATTTTGTTTCCGATTTAAATTAATTTGCACTATTTTTTTTTTTTAACTGAATATATTTTATTAAAAAATTAGTTTGAATTTTATTATTAATTTTTAATAAAAATGCAAAAAAAATTATATTTATAATATTAAAAAAATTATGAAAAAATTCACAATAATAATCATAATTTTAAAATTTTTTTTTTTTCGTTAATCCAATACACAAAAACAAATCAAATACAAATATTAAATTATCTTACTGGCGATTTAGATGGTTTTGAACTTAAGACCTTGACACTGAAGACGTTCATCGTCGACTGAATTGGTTTTCTTTTACTTAAACTTCAATTCATAGAATATTATGTTTTTTTTTTTTGTATATTTAGACAGACAGAATTAAGACAGTTTTTAGTTTTTTCTTTCTGTTCTTTTGCGGTATACTATATACATATATTTTATTATTGTACACAACAAAAATGTATTTGTATTTACAGGTGAACACAGGTAAGTGTTAAAACCTGTAACAATGAAGTGAAAAAAATATATATATATCTTTTTTAAAATATAATATTTCTCTTTAATTTTTGTTGTTATTTTCTCTTAATTATTAACCAATTTTATGTTTTGTTTTTTTGTGAAAATTATTTTCGTATTGGCCTGAAATTTTTGATTTCGATGAATTGCATTTTTTTTTGGTTAAAATCATATTTCAAATAGGATTAAATAAAAATATGAATGAATAAAAAATGATTCATTTTTATCAGAAATCAGAATTATTGTAAATCGGGTTTGTCGCTTAACATTTTTGTTTCTGTTAAAATAAATATTGTATATAATTATTTTTTTAATAGCATTTTTTTAGTTTTTAGATAAAATAGATTTAAGATAGTAATATTATAAAATAATTATTATTAGAAAATTAAGGTTCTTTAATCTTTTAATGAATTATCGTTCATTCACATCTCGCTTTGATTAGATATTAAATTTTTGTTTAAAATGATAATAGTTGGTAAATTCTTTATATAAAGATATTATAATTTGGAAACGACTTATTTAAAGTTCTAATTAATTTAATGTTAGACTTTAACCTATTTTTGAATTTCACATAGGCTTGTGCATTTTCTAAACTGACAGTTTAGAAGATCCTTTTAGGAGGGTAGATTGGAAATGGTAGAATAGAAACGTTAAACTTTCATAATTTGTTTGTATTTTTATTTGTTGGCACAACACAAATAATTATTTTTCTCGGTTTGTAAAAATGATGTAAATACATTGCAGAAACTTTTAAATCACATGAATTAAGAATTTAGAAATTTATAGTTATATGAATTGAGGATAAATTGCAGAAACTTTATAGTCCCATGAATTGAGAATTAAATGAATACACATAATTTTTTAATTACATTAAAAAATACCTAGTGAAATAATTTATTTTCTCTTAACTAAAGAAAATTAATTATCAAATTTATAGTTTAAACGTATCTTTTATAAACCTACAAAACATTAAATTATTTTATATTTTTTGATAAAATATAAAAATATCTAAAATTATTTAGTATAATTAGAAATTAATTACATTTTAATGTGTAAATTTAATTGTTATTTTATAGTTTGTACTAATTAAATGTGCACTTTAAAAATTATTATAGAAATACCATAGCACAAAAAAAGAACACACAAAGTCTTTAATATTAGTGCTAATAAAGTAAATTGTTATTTCTCTATAGAATTCAGTTGAATGACCTCTTTTATTATTTTTGTTTTTACTTTGCAGAGTGTGACAGTCTTCATACATAAAACTCACCAGTTTGCTTACCTGAATCTCTTTTATTTTTATTCTTCTATATATACATATTTTAAGCATAATATTAAAATTATATATTTTATATACATAAATATATAAAATAATTTTTAAAATACTCTCCTTGTTAATTTATTGATTATTGAAAATAATTTGTTGATTTTTTTTTTATGTTTTGTTTTATTCATAAACGTGATTAGATGCAAAATTATAAGATATCAAAGTATTTGTGAGATAGATGAAAGTTAATTATAGAAAAATAAGCTTTTCTTTGATTACGAATACAATGTTATTAAAAATAAAGTTAATTTTTAATGAGAATTTGCTACTTTATTACAATAGAAAGAAGGTTTGTAATATTTTTATGTTTAGACTCATTTTTATATATAATTAACTTGTTACAATTTAAGTATTGATATTTGTCTGTTAGAAAATATAAAATAGGAATATAATTATACAATTTTTAAGTAAAGCTTAGTACTGAGTCGAGAGGATGTGAAATTTTTAAATAAAATTTTATATTACAATTTAATTTCACTCTGTAGTGTTATGTTAATTTCTAGTATTATTTAACACAATTAAATGCTAACAAATTAAATCATTAAAGTATTAATAATGTTTGAAAAATCTTTTCGTATCATTAACATAGGTTAAGACTTACTTTACAAAATTAGTTGTAAAGTATTTTATCCTTTTTGTAAGTTTTTTTTGGTTGGAAAGATTGAAAATTGAAATTATAAAAAAATATTACTAATTTATTTTTATTGATGAATTACTAATTAATATGATACAAATACTTTAAGCATTCAAAGGTAATATTTGAATAAATAAAATTTATTAATTTGAATATAATGTTTTAAATTTGTATTAATTATGTAATGAATTGAATATGCTTATATTAGAATGGTTTTAAATTATATCAATTATTCAATTTACGAGATCTAAGTGGTATTGTAGTAAGAGCACCTTTAATAAGAAGCATAAAATAATTAGAAAAGAAATATACCGTAGCCCCCTCTTTAGAAGTACAATATCTCAAGGATACATTCTTTAGATAAATAGATGCTATCCATTAGTTAAAAGCAACAGTTTAATTCAATAACTGTTAATTATTATTAGTTAAAATTATTCAATTATTATATTTAAATTTTGAAAAATAACCCTACTAACCCTAATACATTATTATAATTGTTTGCTCCTAAAGTTATGCAATTTATATTAATATATTATCATAGATTTAAATAAATTTTTTTTTATATTAATAGGTAGCAGTTTTTTTTATAATTATAAAGGAAATAAACAAATCTTAAAAAACTAATAAGATAATATGAATATATATCGCACCCTTAAAGAGTATAGTTTGTAGAAAAACCTCTTTAAATATTTCACAAAAATATAACTTAATGTGTGGATATAAATGAAAATGTAACTCTAATTAAAAGTAATTATTTATGTACTTATTAGCAATGATACTCTTCCTTGACTGCAAATATTTTTTATAGACAGTTCATACTACTCTGAAACGTTTGAAATATGCTTTCCGGAGTACCATTCCCGATTTGCTTAAAAACATGATAAAGAGTTTATATCATAAATATCTATGAAAATTTTACTAACTTATGGAATTAAGGGTGAATTATAAGAATGTTGAAATTTAAAAAATCCAACTAATAAACCTAATCAATCTTATTTGTGTATTGTACAATAATTAGTTTAGAAAATCTTTTTTTTTGTATACATCTAAAAATATGCAATATAATTACAATGTAAATAGTAATTACGGGGAAAATATTCAAATTTTTCTAACTAAATAAATCTTAAATTCAAGATTCCAAATAACAGAATATCAGTAAAAGATAATTGATACTTAATATAGATTATTATTCTTAATATTGTGGTACAATACCCATTATTATTAATAAAAATATTAAACGTCGTTATCAACATTATATAAGTAATATCTAACTTTCTAATAGTATTCGAAATATAAAATAGTGTTTAGAAAAGTCAAAAGAAGCTGAAATCTGAAGTAAGCTAAATAGAGAATATTTGTTTGAAACAAATAATAAAATAATTTTGGTTTCACAAAATTTTATTTACAAAATTCTTAAATGGTATTTACATTAATATTAAAAAATTATCATACTAATTACATTAAAAACTCTGTCCTATTTATATAAAATTATTTCACAAATATTATTATTTTTTTCACACACATTTAAATAGTTTATCAAATATATTAAAAATAAAAAATGATAGGAAAAATACATCATACAATTATGTTTTTCATAATTATAAATTTTTCTTATAACAA
Source organism: Empis livida (assembly GCA_963932195.1). Taxonomy (NCBI): domain Eukaryota; kingdom Metazoa; phylum Arthropoda; class Insecta; order Diptera; family Empididae; genus Empis; species Empis livida. Next base: position 11,261,159 of record OZ010646.1, on the reverse strand, counting down.
ATTCAAAACGTGCTAAGTAAAAAATAAATTAAAATCATATTATCAATTTTATATAATTATCCAAAAACAAATCTTTTTCTAAATATATTTATATTTTCAAGTCTTGAAAATGTTGCTCATATCAGTTGTAAAATTTAATTTTACCAAGCTACGCATATTCTTTACCCATTACTTTCTGTATCCATGGTACAAATTTCTGTATATTTGTATAAACACCTGGTAAGTGTTCACGGCCACAACCAATACCCCACGACACTAAACCAATTAATGTTTTTCGTCCATCTAATGATAATGTAAGTGGACCACCTGAATCACCTTGACATGAATCACGTCCACCTTCTTTATAACCGGCACACAAAAAAACATCATGAATAGTTTCTCGTCGGCCGGCTGAACGAAACCATCTTTGACATCGATCATTAGAAAGTACTTCAACATCAACTTCCTAAAATAAAATAAAGCTGGTTGTTTTTCTTTTTCTTTATTTCAATTTTTGAATCTTAGTAACTTACTTGTAAAACTGATGGTACTGTACTTTGTCCATGACGTGTTCGTCCCCAACCAGCAACAGTTGCCATTTTACCAACTAATTTGGATGCTGGTGGTGGTAAACATACAGGTAAAATATGTTGTTTATATGTTACAGAACGATCTAATTTCACTAATGCAACATCATTTTTAAAATCAGCTGGTGAATATTGTGGATGTACTTCTTTACGTTCAATTGCAAATTCTTCATGACCTAAACTTTCATCTTGTCCTCTAACATCCCATTCACCTAATCGTATTTTCATATTTGAATTTGGTGTTCTACAATATTAAATATTTACAAATTTACAAAATATAATAATTTTTTGAATGAAAAACTTACGTTGCAACACAATGTGCTGCAGTAACAACCCAACGATTTGATACTAAAGCTCCACCACAACTTAATTTCCTTGATAAAAAACCAGATTTAATTAATGCTACTTGCCAAGGATGTGATGCAAATCCAGTTGAATGGCCACCAACAATACGATTTGATCTTGTATAAATTTCACCACAACCTGAAATTTTTTTTTAAATATACGATAATATTAGTCAAGTGTTCTTTAACGGCAAAAAAGGTAATTTAACAAAAAAGGTCTAATAATTTTCTACAAAATATTAAAAGTATAGTCTACTCTACAACTACAGATAAAAATAATTGCAACTACTGCTATTTATAAAGAATGGTGAATGAATGCACAAAGATGAAGAAAAAGTAAAGTGTTGCAAAAAGTTTATAGTGAATAAAAGAAAAATTTGAAGTTTTCTATGAAATTTTTATTTTTGTACCCGGTATTGGTCGAAAGATGTCACCATCATCATATGGAAAATTATTACCGCCTCCATTACCAGATGAAAATTGTTGCTGATGATGATAATTATTATTATTATTATTTGGATTATCGTTGAAATTATTATCAATATGATCTGTAATTCCAGGATGTTGAATACCAATTTGATTTGTTTCAATTTCCCAGCTATTCGGTTTATATGAATATGGAAAATGATTAAATGGTGGAGGTTTTGTTGTAATTGGTTTTAATGGCGTATAACTTGGATAATTTGATGGTTTATAACTTGAATGATGATGATGATGTTTATTATTATTGATATGATGATTATCTAGAGTACCTGGATAAATTTCATGTAAATGAATAATATCACCTGAAAAATAATTTTAGTTTGTTTTTTTTTGGTTAAGAATATAATATGTTTTTTTTTTAAATTTATAAAAAGAAAATTAAGTAAATGATTTAAACAGTTATAGAAAATTGTGTTGAAAAATGAAATTTTTTTTTGTTGATATAAGAAAATGAAAATAAATAAGATGTAATGTTACTATGAAAGTAAAATTAGTCTAGTTTAGAAAAATGTGATGTAAACTATCTTTCAGCTAGAACAATTTATAATCATAAAACTAGAAAGCAATTTTTTAATTGCTTAATTTTGGTTCATAAAATTGTCTATTAAGTAGATTGTCATGAAAAGTAATTAACTTTATTTGAAGATTAAACCATTTAAAATTTAGTTTTTATGTACGCTTAGCAAAGTTTTAATACTATACAGTACTTCTTAATGTTGCAGAACTAACTTTATTTCTAATTTAACGCTAAACTTCGTACACGGCTTTCAAATATTTTTAAAAAGTTACTATTGTCTTTGAAGTCTTTAATATTTGTAATATTTGTTTGTTGGCTATTTGTAATAGTAAATATTACTTTGTTACTTTAATGATTTTTTTTGCGGGCCTTTTTTTTATTAAAGAATTTAACTTTTATGTGCTTTACTTTTAGAGGTTAATAATGGAAGCCGTTTAACTGTTGGAAAGAAAGTTTATTCTAAGCAATAATATATTGTTAAATATTAATAATTTGGAGCAAAGAAAATATTGCATAGAGGTTGGTTAAATATACTATGATTTAAAATATATAAATATAGCTCTAATTTGATTTTTGAATATCGGTCAAAATTCTTGAAAGCAAAATGTAAAATTGCATACAAGTTGTTGCTAGTTTTTCTTTATATTGTTTTCCTATATCTAATCCGGGATATTCAGTTGCACTGCTATTCCAGGATTATGATTCTGGGTTTTTGACCCTGGATTATGATTCTGGGTATTCCGGGATTATGATTCTGCGTTTTTGATATTCCAGAATTTCATAACTCGAAATTTTCATTTCCGGAATTTGATTTCTGGTATTTTGTGTCCTACAATCGCATACAACCCAGCTGAAATTTGATTTCTGGTATTTTGTGTCCTACAATCGCATACAACCCAGTCATCCGTACAGAACCCAGTCATAAAATTATTAACTATTACCTATAAGAGACTACATAAAATGCAGTAACGCCTGCTGTCTTTTGACAAAAATGAGCTTCACCAATATATGCGGATTTTCACAATATGATAAAATTAAGTTCATATCTTACGGATTAAATAAAATATGTAATCAGTACAGCAAAATGTTATAAGAACAAATACTTAATCTAACAAGTTACTCTAATGTCTTTTGTCTATAATTTTATATTTTCTTTAAAGGTAAATTTTGAAGAAACGATTCAAATAAAACGACACAATCTGTTAAACAGTATCATCAACAATCTGTCATTAACAGACTTTGTCGTGCTGGATATATTCCTTCCACTATACCCAATTAAATTTTCTACTAAAAATTTGCAAAGTCACGAAATTGCAAATAAAAAAAGGATATAGTACTATTATAATAATGTATCTTAATTAACATATTTAATATTAAATTTCACTATCATTACTATAGTACAAATCTTTTATATTTCAAGGTCTTTTACGTTTTTCATTGTTGAAGTAACATTATCCGGAAATATTGTTACTTAAAAAAAATTTCACTTTTCAATTAAATATAAAGATTGTTTTCTGTGAATAAAAAAATCGTGATAATTTAACTTTGTTATAATATTTTTACACATGACTAAAAAATGGTGGTAAAAGCTTTTCAAACTTAAATTTTAATTCCGAGATTTTTTTATTTAAATTTTTTTTTGTTTTAAAGTAAAGGTGAAAACGTTAAAATCGAAATTTTTTTGATAAAAAAAAAGAAATTTCCTAAAAAAAAATTCAAATATGACAAAGTTAAAAACTTTACGAAATTTATTATTAAAAAAAAATAAATGCAAAAAGTTTATTCACATTTATAATTTATTAGGGCATAACCATGCTTCTTTAAGTATTTTTTTCGGGAAATAATTTTTATTTTCATGATCTGTGACGAAACTTTTTCTACAACCGATTCATTCTCGATTGAATGCTTATGTTGAAAAAGACATAAAATCATTATTAACTATTAAATATATAAGTAGAATTATATATAGTAGAATATTTTCATTAAACATCAGGAAAATTGTAAGTTCAATCAATAAACCATGGAAACCATTTGTTTTGATTTTTTTTTTGTTTTAAATTTTAGAAAATTATCTTACAAAATTGTTGACAGTGTTTTTTTTTAAAGTGTTTATGTAGATATAGAAAATATTAAAATTGAATTATGTATTATAAAAAAAAATTATTATTAATTTTACTTACTTGCATTATGTACAATTCCAATTTGTGAATCAGCTTCAGTTGTTGAATCTCTGTCTATACAACATGACCAAATCATTCCACCAGAACATAAATCCATTGGTTTACCACCACCAAGAACACAAGATATTGATAATCCACATTCATATTTGTGTCCTTTAAATCTACAGGACTGTGGTATCACTAAAATTTAAAGATTTTTTTTAGAAATGAAAAATTTGTAGAAATGACAAATTTCCTATAACTAAAATATATAATTATTTCTTATAATTAAAATATGAATTATTTAAATATGATATTAAAAATTTGATGAAAAATTATCAAATGACATTAGTCGCTTTTGCACAAACTTTTAATCACTTTTCAAATTGAAATGATCATTTTAAATTAAATTAAACTTTTTTTTAAACATTTTTAGACGTTTTTCAAATTGAATAAAACAAATAAAATCTGAAATCTTATACAAATTAGTTAGTAATTTATTTATATTCCTTTATTACCGCACAATAAAAAAACTAACGTACTGTGGGACCTGATCTTCACTGGTAGGTCCTAGTTTTGTTAATTATGTTAATACTGTAACATAGTTTTGGTAATTATAATTTAAAAAAAACTTTATTAATTTTGTAAAAGTTCTAAAAATTTCTATTTTTAAAAATTATTAAAAATATTTGCAAAGTTTTCATTTCAATTTCAAAAATGTTAGAAAATGTTGAAAAACTGATCATTTGCAACACTACTAATATAATTAGAAAATGGTATAAACAGATTTAAATCAATATTTACAAGTAAAACTTTGAAAAATTTGCATGTTTAATTTTAAAATCACGAAATTGTTAATATTTTTCTATCATCCATGGAAATGGTAGAAAAAGATTAGTATAAAACATTGACAATTTGTTGTTTGTGACATTGGTATGACTTTTTACTTTTTTGAAATTTTAAATGCAGACATTAAAAAGGCAGGAAACTTTGGAGGTTTTATAATAAAATTAAATTGATAGAAATTTGAAGATTATCTAATAATCTGCCTTTTTAACCATTTAAATAAATTTATATTTGCTCTAAAATATTTTAAAAATAAGTACTCAGTAATATTTAATTTAAAACTGAATAATTTCCTAAAATTTTGAGTTTAAGCTGCATTTAAAAATCAAAATAATTTTCAGCACTAAAAATTTAATACAACTTTCAGCACTCAAAATGAATTAAGTTTTTAACTGCTGTACGTCGTCTTAGCTTTCAATTGTCCCCTGTCAATTAATATATTAACTACATGTAATTAATTTTAAAAAAAAAGTAAAGTTAAATGTTAAAAGAAAAATTAGGTCTCATGTTTATGACAATTACCTCATTTAAAAATATGTTAATATGTCTTTGAAAAAATTACATTTTTACAAAACATATTTTTAATTTAATGACAAGATATAAAACAAATATGGGTTAAAAAGAAGCATAACAACAATTTAACTTCTTTAATGCATTAACCAAAAAAAATTAAAATTAGAACAACTTTTCTTTCTTTAAATTTTTATATTTTGAAGAAAATATTTTCCATGTTACAACATATTTTTAAACATTTATTTGGTATACAAATTGGAACTTAGCATGAAAGTTTTTAGTATATTTTAGATCACAACCTTATTTCAATTTTAAGTATATTTTAGTTGAATTAAGAATGTCTCAAAAATGTCATTAAATTTAAAATTTTTTTTTTTTAATGTTACTAATAACTAGAGACACTAAAAATCTATATATTTGATAAAAAAAGGATTCCATTTTACTATTTCCAAAATAAAAATATGTTTAAACAGAGAATTCTGTCGTTTAATGGAAAATCGTTTATATGACTGCCAATTTTTTGTAAAAATTTTAGTAGAAGAAAAAAAGTACGAACAAATTTATTGTCCTAATTAATTAAAAATTTATCTTAAATAATTATTAAAGTCTTAAATAACTAAAAAAAGATATCATAATCCATAATAACATAATCTCAATTCTATAAATTTTAAATTTTGATTTAAATACTTCGTCCTAGCATATCCATAATAGAATTTGTTGAACCAATTTGACCAAAACTTTGTCTCCTGGATAATGCATCCAATAATAATAAATCATGTTCTTGTTGTTGATTTGGATATCCATTTGTAAATCCAATAAATAATGTCACAATATAAACTAAAATCACAGATTTAATTAATATATTATCTTCAAATATTTCTAATTTAAACATAATTTTTCTAAGCACAAAATTAATTAAAATATTATTTCCTAAAAAAATCACTAATTTTGTTCACAAAAAAAAAAAAAAAAACCGAAAATTATTAATATTATTTTTTCATTTCCATTTTCAAATATTTTTTTATAATGTTTTGAAAATTTTCTTCATATTTGAATTTTCTCGAACTAAGAAAGATATTTTTTAATTTTTTTTCTCCAATTTCTTTTATATTTTCACTAAAATTTTCATAAATTATTTTTGCGCTTTCGCATTCTCTGCTCTTTTTTTTATGTTTTGTCTTGCACTTGTTGAACACATAAAAACACAAACTATTTGTAGAAAATTTTTGCAAATTATTAAATTTATTTAACCGTCCTGGTTTAATGTTATCAAAGAACTGAATTGAAAACACTAAAATTATATATTAGTTGAAGTTTTTCTTCATTTACCACAAAAAATATCATTGCACCTTTTTTTAAAAATTTCTTCTTCTCTTTTTTGTTTATGTTTATGTTTGGCTAAGGTCGTCGACTACATTTTAATATTAAAATTTTTTTACATTGTTTTTTTTTTAATGCTACTATAATGGAAAGCATATACATAAATTTTTTTTTGTTATGTTAATGTAGCGGGGGAAATTCGTGTGGCAAAAATTAAATTTCTTTAGGCATAAAAGCCTTAAACCATGCGTTGAAAGAAATCGGTAATTTTTTTTTTTTTTGCTTCTATATTTCTTATTAATTTTGATAATCATAGTAATTTTCATGTTTTGTTTTAAAGATTTTTGTCTGTCGCAGAAAAGGTGAACACTTTGAATGGTGTAATTTTTATATCAGACTCAATTTTTAAGTGTTTATCTTAAATTGGTTTTTTTATTTCTTTGAATCATAGCAATGAAAAAATTTGCATGATTTTATTTAGAGAAATTATTTTTAATAGTAATTTACGTATATTTGCTAGTCAAGTAGTTTTTAGATAATTATTTTAATATTTGCAGTATTTTGTAATTAAATTATAAATAAAATTAAAATATAATTTAATTAAATATTTAATTGGACAAATGCTTAAATATTTTTAGTATATTTAACTAAAAATTATTACAGTATATTGTAAAATGTAATTAATAAGTCAAACTTTCTAGATAATAAACTTTATTTATGATTTCTTCCAAAAAAAAAAAAAAAAAACTAATTGAATTTATAAACTTTCTATAATCAAATTCTGAACTTTTTTGACTTTTTTTTTTCAAATATAAAATATGTAATTATATGTTTTTTATGAAAATTTATTAAATTAATCATTTTAATATTTTTCATTGAAATATATTTTTGTATTTGTCTACAATTTGAAAATGAAAAGAAAGTAACATTAAAAATTAAGTCATTAGTTTTCAAATATATAAAATATAAACTAGTAATAAAAGTTGTAGTAAATTTAAAAAAATTATTAAGTTTAAAAAATTAAGGAAAGTTGAAATTTTCTTTTCGATAAGAATATAATTTTCAAACTACGATAAAAGAGGATTGCAGTTCAATATCGTAGAACAGGATTTATTTTATTATTGAATTGAAATAATAAAAAATGTTGCACAGCAGATTTATTGTGCATTAGTTGTTATACATATGGATTTTTTTAAATGTATACAGCTGTATTTTATGTTAATAAAATCTATTATAAAAATAAGTACTTGTCAAAACCGCATTAAATATATTTGTACATTAAGATGTGTACAATTTTAAATAAAAAAATTGCTTCTAATACTCTTAAAATATGGGGTCAACTCTGGAGAATATTTACTATCTTAAATTTTTATTTTTCCTTAAAAAATACGAAAAATGGTAATTATCCCGTCTACCGGCTAATCTTAAAATAATTCACGTAATCGTAAATCCGTCAACTTTGGCATTGTTCTGACCGAAAATAACCGACAGTTACAGTGCTAAATTATACCAAGAAAATTTTTGGTGCACTAAAAATGCGAGCATAGTAGATTTACGAACGAACTGCAAAATAATAATATTTTTCGTAAAAAAATATTTTTAAAAATCAACCCAGTAAATCTACTGTGCTTGCATTTTATAGTTAAGAGTAGTTGTCACATAATAAACAAAATTTAAAATAATACATAACTATTTTCATAAGCTGATCATTTCGGTGTTCAATTACCTTGTTCCGAATCTTGTTTAGTCTTTAGACGAATATTATAAAGTATTTTTGTTTCATTTAGTAGATGATAGTTGAATTAAATTATTAGCAAACTAATAATTTAATTAGCTGATTAATAGCTTTATAAAATTTTAAATTAACATTAATGACCATTTACAAATATTATAAATTATAATCTTCTAAATTTCATTTTAAATCTTAGTCTAAAATTTTGAATTTTCTGAAACCAGAATCTCCAGAATACAGTTTGCAAAAAGTTGACATAATACAGACAAACAGATTGTAATATCTTAACATAACAAATGTATTGTTTCTCAAAAATGTAATATAAAGACATTTGTTTGGTTTCTGTCAAATTTATTATACATGTAAACTGAATAATTATTAAAAATTAAACGCTAATCACGTGCTAGACTCAGTGTATCTCATATAACTTTAGATTTGAATTATTGAAATTAACTTCAAAAAAATTATAGTTATTTTTTGTTATATTATTTTGTTGAGTTTGTATAATTTACAAAATTAAACTTTAAAAGAAATTAATTAAAAACGAATAAAAATGTTAAATATTTGTTATAAAATAAAATTGAATAAACATTTTCTTATTAAATTAATAAAACGCTTGTTAAATAATATTGAGTAATATTTAGCTTAATGATTTTTTTTTGCATAAATAAAATTATGTACTTATTACGCAAAATTAATTTATTCATTGTTTAAATCTAATTATTACATTTAAAAAAAATTACAACAAAAAATTTTTAATGCTACCATAAATAAATCATAATAAATATTTGTCACTCTTTTAATTGTCATGTTCCCTATTCTTATTATTATTATTAAAAATTCATATTATTACTAAATATTTCTTGTTACGCACCATAAAAATGTAACTAAATCACTTTTTTTTTTTTAACTAATCATAATGTTACACGAAATTTAATTAGTAAAAAGTTGTGAAAGTGAAAATATTATTATTATTATTTTTGTAAATATAATTTAAAAAAATTAAGAGACATCATTTACACAATATTATCATAAATATTTTAAAAATTTATTTCTCGTATTTTTGTTAGCCCTTTTAATTTATAATGATCGGTAATGTTTTTTTTACCATAATAATCACAAAAGAATTGATATGTTAACAAAAATATTTCGTCAAAATATAAGCTTCAATGTTGTGATGAAATTTTCGTGTTTCAAGAAATGAAAACTTTCTATTGTTTTTAGGGCTTAAAAAAAAAGATATATGTACATAGTTTTTTAAATAGCTAAGTACAATTTTTTTTGCGAAATTTTTATTATTATTTTTCCCCAAATTTAATTTTTATTATTCAGACAATTACCTTTGGTAACATATTTCCGGAAATATAATTTTTGTCACTATAACATAATTTTATATACCAGATTTTCTTTTATTCATTTTGTTTATGGTATATAGAATGTTTACAAAACTTTTAAATTTCAAAAATTCTTCATAATTAAAATAAGAGATAAGAAAAAAAAAATAAGATTTATGTTTTTTAATTACCCGTAAGTTTATTATTATTTTTTCGTTTATTTCATGTTAAAGTTTAAATCTGTTACCGTAGAATCTAGGTCAATTTATATTACTTTAATCAGGTTTTTTTTAAAAAAATTTAATGATTAAAAAAGAAATATTTCTTGTAATTTTAAAATTCATCATATTTGGGATATATATATTTTTTTGTAGAAAATGATTTTTTAAATTATAAGGTTTCATAAATCTTATAGAGATAGTTTCGTTCAAAATGATTTATTAAATATTATACTATTATAATACTCAATAATTACAAACAGATTTTAGAAGATTATAAATAGTATTTTGTAAAAAAATTTTGTTACTTTAAAAGTTTCTATCAACTTCGATTTCTTAATTGAACTATTTCTTAAAATTATTTCATTTATTTTAAATTGTGTACAAACAATTTTTTGAAATAGAAAATGAATTTTATGACAAATATTTTCTAAAAAAAAGATAACAAAAATTTTGTATTTAATTGTAATTACAAATTGCAACTGAAAGTTTTTAAAGAAAATATAATTTTGAAATATCTTTTTTTTTATATTATAAATTAATACTACAAAAATATTACTTATTCATTTTATTTGGGAAAATTTTATGAGTCAAAATAAATTTAAGTATAAAAGACATTAAATTTTTTTTTGCAAATATTTAAATTATTTACATAATTTGTAGAAATTCCAAAAGAAAATAATGTTGCATAAGATTATATTAATCATTATTATTATATAAACTACATTTTATAGCCAAATTTTGGGAAAAAATGCAAAGAAAACAAAAGACTTCCTTTATTAGACGAGTAACTTGGTTTTAGATAATATAAAAATATTTTGCTACATTAAAGGTTATTATAAAAATTTAATTAAGTAATAAATAATATAATAAAAAAGATTTAATAAATACGTACAATCTAATTCATCAAAAAATTTCGCTTCTTTTGGTATATCTTTTTGAATGGCATTTTTTAGATTTGTTGTCACTAATTTATTATAAACTGAATTATAATTATAAGCATCACAGAAATTATTTATTCTTATTAAAACTATAATTAAGGATAAAATTCTCGTTTTCATAATTAACATTTGTTTTTTTTTTACAAATTATATTATATTACAATTTTTATTGGATATTTTAATTTAAGAAATTTTTCAACATTTAATTTCACAATAAAATTATCATTTATATTTATCACTTTATTTAATCATGCTAAAAAATGCGTAAATTATTTTATTATTATGTTTTAATAAAAAAATTAGCAATTCACTTCGTAAAATAAATATATATATCCACTCAAATAAATATTAAATAAAAATTTTAATATTAAAAATCACCTCCATGTTTTATTAATTTAATTTTATATTATTATTTTTAGTTAAATTTTCACTTTTACAATTTCAGTTTATTTCGTTAAATTATTTTAAATTTTTATTATTGACACAATTAAAATAATTTTTGCTAATTTTTTAATGTTTTGAAATTAAAATTATTCCCCGGTCAATAAAATTTTACCTCAACTTTCACACAATTTTAAAATTAATATTCGGTTTTATTTAATTTTTTATGGTAAAATACTTTAATTTAATTGGTAAATTATTATTATCAACTATAAAATTTATAAAAAACAATTAAAAAAAAAAATTTTTTATCCCGCGCATAGAGTCAGGAAACTACAACTGTAAGTATGCAATGAACCGATAATATTTTTATTTTTGATTTTTGACCAACAAAATACAAAATACGACTGAATTTCAATGTCTTAAAAATATGTCGAAAAGCACTCTATTACACCTAACCGATTGGAAAGTAAAAACTTTTAAATAAACAACACAAAAATAATAATAAAAAACAAAAACAACAAACTTAGATTTATTTTAAAACATAATTATTTATGTTGTCGTTTCATTTCATTATTATTGTGAGTGTACATATATATAATTGTGGTTTATATTAGATATCAATTTTGGTTCAAAAAAGTTGGAAAAATATTTATAAATCTCTTATGATATAATGTTGTACTAGTATAATTAAAATCAACTTCTTACCACAATTATTCATCTAAAATGAAGTAAAATGCTTATGATTATAAATACTGTATGCGTATTATCGCCATAAAATTTGATATTTTTAGTAATGATGTTAATCAGGGAAACTTTGTTCAAAATCGATTCATTAAAATAAGATTAGTAAGATTTTGAATTAAATTAAAGTCTGAATTAATATTAAAAATAATTAAGTGAATACACTTGCTTGTGGTCCCCATTGAAACATAATTATTGTTAGTTTTATTATATGAGATGATGGAAAAAGTTGCAAAAAATTATTATTTATGTATAGATAAACTTGATTATTAGAAATACGAATAAAATTAATATTATTTTTTTTATTAAATGTGACCGTGATCTTGGTTAAGATTTTTAACTAATATCACGGTCATGGCTAACGACAGGGAAAGTGATTGTCGCCGATGAAGTGAATAAGTTTCATGGTTTGGCCTAAATGAGAGTTTTTCTTTTCTGTTCTCTGAAATATAATATATATAAATTAAATAAATTAAATATCAATAGTTTTGTGGTTTCATGTAGATTGTGGTATTATTTTATCTAGTTTTGTACCATGATTTAGATACAAATTAATATGTGATAATATAGAAAGAGTATCTTCATTATTAAAAGTATTATTTGTGTAATATATTTTATTTGCAGACTAATAAGAAGGTCTTAAAATTAGATAAATGTAAAATTAAATAAATTTAAAATTAAATAAAGTGAAATTACTTGTACAAGTAAGATTGTCATATACAAGGTTTTGAGTACTATTTAAATTCATTTAATCTAAACAAAATATTATAGAATTACATAACAAATTTCCGCATTTTTGGAGTAGGAAATAAAATTTTGGATCAGGGACCAATTTATCCCCAATATTGTAGTTAAAAATCTTGCGAAATATCCACAACATTTCAGATATAAAATATTTTTAATAAGTGTAAATGTTATAAATATGAAAAATTGAAAAATATCAATCAAACATAGATATGAATCATTTATAAACTTAGCGAAACTCTAATTTGTGCCAGTCTTTGTTTAAATTTAAAAATATGAAAAAAAGAATTAACAAAATGTTTTAACACAAACATTTAAATTTATAGTTAATGATAATTAATTATAATTATACTCTGCAAAAAAATTCACATGAAAATTGCTATGAACTGCAAAATTTTTGAAGATTTAAATGAAATTATTTAATAATGTATTAAATTCATATAATAGCTACTTAAAAATAATATCTTCAAACTACCACATTTTTTTTTTTTCAATTTCATTTCATAATATCACTGACTAAATTGTAAACAATAATAAAATTTCGATATTGTTATTACTGTGACCAATTGACTATTATCTATTATACTACTTACCAAATATAGAAAAGTGTTAATGGAATGATTTAACCACAAAACTACATTATTCATGGTTAAATAGTTTATTTTTATATATATAGTATTGTCGAGACCAAAAAATTAAATCTATAAACTACTATGCAACATTTTAAGTCGGAGAAAGTGAAAGCTTTTCTTTCTTTGTTTCAATTATATTAATAAACATAGTCATAAAAATTGATTCGGATGGAAGAATACGAAAGAAAATATATAATAAAAGAAAGACAAAATTTATTCATTTTATTTATATAAAAATACTGCGAGCATATTAGCCAAATTCAAGTAAGAAATTGGTCTATAAATCATGGAAATTTTATTAATGAACGTCTATTTCGAAAATCCGAATTGTATTCAAATTATTGTAATTATTTTGAACAATATTTTAAATGTTATCAGGATTCAAAATCTATATAATTAAAAATCTTAGTAATACTTTATTGTAATATGTGAATTGTTTAATAAACTAAAACATTCTCTAAGTTGACCTTTTCAGCTACTTTTTTATAAATTAAAGTACTAAATTATAGTTTCATAGTGCTAAAAATAAGTACTATACAAAAGTACAATTATTAAATTACTTCAGAAATTATGCCAAGAAAAATACGAAGCTTTCGTCAATCTAAAATTACTTTAGAAATTATGCCAAGAAAAATACGAAATTTTCGTCAATCTAAATTTTAGTCAATCGAAATTATGCCAAAGTTATGAAACTAAACTTTCGGTGGCATTCATATTTCTTTAAAGTTCTTTGAATCTTTGCTAATTTTCTTCTCCTTCTCCTCTTTAGCGCTATAGCCCCTGTTGAGAGATTCTTTAATCGCCTGGGTCGTCAGACCAGAAGTCAATTTCTTTAATCGTCTGGTTCGTCAGACTAGAATTTCCCGGTGTAAGAAGACCGCCGCAGCACTTCCAGTTTTGGTTTGAATATAAAATACATGTTGTATATTAACCCAATAATAGTAAGTAGCCACTTCGAGGAGGTAGTACAATATTCCTTAAAAATAAAATACTACAATACATTTTTTGTTTTTATGTGTTGAGAAGAGATCGTATATTGATTGATGTTATACATTTTGAATACAAGTAACAAGTAAAGACAATCTATTATTTTCATATTTTGAATATTTGTTATTAGTTTCTACAATTTTTTTGGATAATTTGTACACGATCCTCCAGTAATACATATTAATTACTATTAGATATTCTCATCGTTGCACGAAAAGTAATAATTTGTACATCAAACTTAAAATTTAATAAGGTTATATTTAACCTTCAATTTTTTAATAAAACTAAAAGTATTAAACTTGATTATAAATTTTATTTTCCATTATACTATTATAAAAAAAACATGAAATCATTGAATAATATTAATTAATTTAAAACTATGTGTTAATATAAAATCTAAAAATTTTAATAATTTTTTTAAATAAAATTAAAATTTTACTTCCAAATTTAATCACCTAAACATAATTTTAATATTTTTTTAACATTATTTTATGAATTAATTTTAGCCATTTCTGTAAATAACATCCTGTATCCATTTTGATGTTTTTTGAACATTATGATAAATTCCAGGCTGATGATCTACTCCACAACCGAATCCGGCACTGGTTATACCAATTAATGTATAACGACCATGTTCTCTTACAATGAGAGGTCCACCAGAATCTCCTATAAAAATGTATATTTTATTTAATAAAAAGCTTTTTGTCATTTATAAAATTGCATATTTTTAGGCACTAAATTATGATAATTAATTTTTAAAATCACAAATATTTTTTTTTTAAAAATATTAACTTTATGATATTACCTAAGCAAGCATCTTGATGCCCATCTGAGTGTCCAGCACAAAACATTTCCGTAAAAAGTTCTACATTAATTTGTTTACTTTGATGCCATCTAATACAATCAGCAGCACCTATAATTATTAGAAATTATTTTGTTTTATTGCAATAAAAACTCTTTTACCAATTATTGGTACTGATGCTGTTTGTAAAATATTTGTACCCGAATGACCAATATTTGCAGCAGTTTTACCCCAACCAGCTATTAAACCTTTTTTACCAATCAATTCGATTGGTCGTGATGGTAAACAAATTGGTAAAATATGTGATCTGTTAAAATTTCAAAAAAAAATTCATTGATTAATAAACAATTAATAACAATAAAAAATACGTGTATCCTGTCGGTTTAGCTAATTTTAATAATGCTAAATCAAAACGATCTGGCTGTGTCATACGAAATTGAAATCTTGGATGAATAATTTTCTTTAAAACACGATGTTTTTCGGATGGTATTGGTTCAGTAATTAATCCTGAATTTTGTGTATCCAATTCACCTAAATAAACAACAATATCATCTAATGGTGCTTGTTGAATACAATGAGCAGCAGTCGCTACAAAATTTTTCGAAACTAATACACCACCGCATTGAAATTCTGCAATACGTATATGTGCTTGCCATGGATATTCAGCAAAATGTGCTGGTCGACCACCAATTATGCGTTTTTGTATAGAATTTTCAAATATCCGAGGTATGCCACAGTCCATCTATTAAAATAAGAAATTACTTAAAAGTGGTTATTTCAAATAATACAATATACTTGTTGCAATATTTCATTATCCTCGTCTTTTCGTCGTAACATTGTTCTTTTTGGTAATGGCATCATGGATGATGTTGATAATTTTTTAATTTGAAAATTTGGTGGTGTTTTTGGTATTGTCATTGGAATAGATTTTAAATTTGTTTCTGTAACACAACATGAAAATAACCATTTATTTTTACCACATCCTTGAGCATGTTTGCCACCTTGTAACCAACATGTAATTGATAATTTACATGTTAATAGAATATTTTGATGAATACATTCCGTTGGAATTCCCAGAACTGAATGTAAGAAACCTAAAAAAATATATTTTTAAGATTTAATCAGTTAATTAATATGAGGAAAACAAATAACCTGCATTTACAGTTGGCAAAAAATATGTAAAATGAATGTAAATTTTGAGGTAAATAAAAAATTTCCATAACAGCATTATTGAGATTTATTTTGCTCAAAAGAACTTTTCTCATTTAATTGATAATTTCCGTAGATAGACATTGATAATATGCAGCTCATAAAATTTCATAATTGAATAATCTGAAACGATAAATAATTAGTATTACTTTCACATTTCTTACGGCCCTGTGTTCGTCTGTCTATAAATTTTTTTCCAAATTATTATTTAATATTGTAAAGCTACATATAAATTGTTGTTCGAATATTCGGAAGACAGGTTGAAGAATATAGTGGTATCAAACAAATTAAAATATGTCCACTAGGCTGGGTTATTAACTTTTTGCCAAACATGTTTTTAAATGAAAAATTGCAATTTAGCATTGAAACTGTTACAGAAAAATTGATAATAGACCAGCCATGCTGAGTAGATTCAAAGTTCTGTCAATGAACGGCTGCTAGTTAAAAATGGTTGACTTTTTTAAAACAAGAAAATTATTACAATCATGTTTACGTGAAGTATAAAACATAAAAATACAAAAAATCTTTGTGAAAAAGAAATTAAATATTAATGTTTGGCAATTTATTAATGTTCCACCTTCTTTATTTCAATAATTTGCTAAAACTTGACAACTAAATGACAAATTGACAATTTAAATGACAAATTGGCAATTTTTGGTTTACGGCCAAAAATTGACAAATTGACAAATATAGACATGACAAATATAGACAATTATGGACAATTAAATGACAAACTAAATAAACAGATTTCAATTACTTATAACAAAATATAATATAACAAGAAAATGAGTATGAATAAAGATTTTATTATTATAAGTTATGACCAAATTTTGTTGCAAATTTGTAGTTATGTAGCATGTCGACTTATATAATTTTTTTATGAATGTTTACTACACTAAATTTGGGAAAATTTGTCAAAATTATCTGTCGACAAATTTTCCCAAATTTAATGTAGTAAACGTGCATAGAATAATTATATAAATCGACATGCTCGAAAGCTATTTAATAAAATTTTAGTTGCAGTATTGTAAAATAAATCTAGTTGGACTAATTCGGTTTTTGTGAAAGAGAAAATTATCTACGGAAATAAAAATTGAATTAAATCAGATAATCATCATCATATTATTAAATCAAGTATTATGTTTTTAATTAAAAAATATATTACTTGAGGTTAACGATATTTAGTAATTTCTTTGATTTAGCTCAGTACTTATTTTGTTTAGCAAATGTTGACATTTTAACATTTAATTTACGATAGTGTTAACCTAAATTATTTTCCGTAATTATTTTAATTTATATTTTATATTTACTTTATTATTTTCCGATAAATATTAACGTGTTTATTAAAATTTTATTCTACATTGTTGAAGATTGTTTTTCTTAAAAGACGTTAAATAATTTATGTTTCTTTAATCAAAATAAATAATTTTTTTTCTAGAATATTTAAACAAGTTTATATTTATATATTTTATTTCTATTTAAGGTAAAAATTCTAATTTCACGCTTTTAATGTCATATAATATATAGGGTAAATTAAATGATGTTCACTGATCTGTATTTTTAAATTGTCAACTCTGTTATTTGTAGTTTTCTGTGAAAGAAAATTATGTAGTTAAGATAAAGTGTTATATTGTGATTTGATGAAAATTACATTCAAATTTTGTGGAACTTTGCCAAAACACGTAAGTAGAAATTTTCAGCATACCAAATTTAAAAAAATTCGATCGTAATTTGACGGGATAATAAAATACTTGTGAATTCTCAACTCCTGAGATGAGAAAATGTTTTTTTTAATTTTCGTAATAGTTTTCGTTTGTAGGTGATTCGTAAACCAAAATTTGTGGAGAAGATTCAGTTTTCATGGTATGGTAAAGTGAAAATAAAAATAAAGATATCGGGTTTAGCGCAGAAATAAAAATATCGGGTTTGGACTTTATCAATTTTCCTTTGGTTTATACCAAATAAGAATTTGTTATATATGTATTACCAAAATTAAATCTTTAGAAATCATAATCAGATTTTAAATTGTTAAATATGTTGCTTTCGTGTACTGGCAAACTTCGACCGAGTTATGAAAAATTCAGTAACAATTCCTGATTGTTGTTAAAAACTAAAACTAATATAGTATTGGAAAATTTCTAACAATTTAAAATCTTAAAATATTCTATAATTTATTTTATTATTTATTATTTGTCTTGTGACACAATTTAAAAAAGTATATTTCTCACATGACAAAGTAGTAAAATAAGGAATGCGGTTTCATAAAAATGAAATTACTTTATAGTTTATTCATTAAGCACATGTTTGTAATTAAGGATTAATACTTACGCTCCAATAATTAAATGACAACCTATATTATCTTGGTTTTTATTTTCGAAGAAGCTATAATTGCAAGTAATAAAATATTTATTCAAAATGACTTGACGCTTTTAAAAATTATATTAATATTTCAAAAGAAAAAAAGATGTAAAATACTAAAATCGAAATTAGAATCACAACTATTAGCATGAATAGCACTTTAAAACTTATACAAAAAAAAATAACACTATAGAACAAAGTAAACAATTATTTAATTTACCCTACATTACGACATTAAAAAGCATAAAATTGGAATTTACCTTAAACAGATTTAAAAAAAAAAATATGTATCAAATTAAACTAGTTTCAATATTCTTTTTATAAAAAACCATTAAAGATTTATTTACCATTCTTTAACTGAACTCTTTTTAACTATAAAACAAAAATTAAGATTAATCTAATTTTCATCACAATCTACAATTCTTAGATATTTAATTTATGATTTTTAGTTATTTAGATATTCATTATATTTCTTAATTGCTAATTCAGTTTTTTTTATTAAATAACTTACCTACATTTATAAAAAAAAACTTTTACAAAAAAATATTCAATGTTTTATTAACAGCTGATTTTAATATTCCTGAGCATACAACATATAAATGTTTACGGTATTTGAAAAAAAAATTTATCAGTTATAGTATGCAAAAAATTATTTTTCATCAAATTTTTTAAGACTTTTTAATATTATGAACTGAACACTATGAAAGTCAACATATAACTGAACTAACGAGAAAAATACTACTAATGTTTTTTTTTTCTTTACAAAACACCTTCTTCTTTAGCATAGAACTTGGTGAATGGTTTTTTTTTTTGGATTGTTACATAGGCGGATGATTTTTTATATGTTGAAACTATCTCAGCAGCATAAAGAAAAATGTTATAATGTCGAATCTAAAATAGTAAATGATGAAAATGCAATTTTATTGAATTGTTTTAATAATAAAAAAAAGAAACTCTGCATGATAGAAATTACTATAAAAAAAGAAGATGTTTAATAATAAAAAAAAACTGCAAAACTTAAAAAAAAAATAATATTATATTAAAGGTTAATTTGCTGAATATTTAGTAATACTTATGCTTTTTATTACTGTTGCTGTTCAAAAAGGTTATTTCATTTATATTTTTATTGAAAAGTATATAAAGGTTTCCCGTAAATCTAAGAAATAATTAAAATTGTTATACATAAATAGTTTCCAGGGAATATAATACTATATATCATGAATT
The DNA here is from genome assembly GCA_963932195.1 of Empis livida. Lineage (NCBI taxonomy): Eukaryota > Metazoa > Arthropoda > Insecta > Diptera > Empididae > Empis > Empis livida. Next base: position 11,241,105 of record OZ010646.1, on the reverse strand, counting down.
TAATTAGATTTATTGAAAGATACAGATGTTTTCGAAAATATCATGCAAAAAAAAAAAAATACGATGTTCATGATGCAATAAAATCGTAATACCAACCTTTCACTATAAATATTATTTCTTGTTGGTTTAGAAAGCATCAGGACCATATTAATTAAGGTTGTCGATTAAAAATGTCTTATTCATTATAGGACATTTTTAATTAATCATTTCTTATGATTTATACTAAGAATATTCGGTACATAATGTATCTATTTTGAAGAATATAATACAATTCATAGGGGATTAGGGTGCTACTGACTTACCAACAAATATAATGCATATTTAACACTACTGCACGATTTTACCCTTTTTTGTGATGAAAAAAATATGAATTATGTATAATAAAATGCGATTATATCAGGAAAAATAATAAAAATTCATGTTAATTATAATACATAGTAGTTTTATAGAAATATTTAAACTTATCACATATGATAGATCGAGTCTGAAGAGTACTATTTTAAAATAATTTTTGTCTTAAACCAGAATCAAATTTGTTAAAATTTTAGTACATCGTTTAAATTTCTCTATACGTTCACTCAAATTAATTACCACACTAAACAGTTAACTTAAAATTGAGTCACAATTATTATATCTGAAAATTAATTATATACAGATCATAATTGCATTTAAAAGGCGTTGGATCAAATTTGATACATATAACAGTATAGGGTTAAAAAACAATATTAATAATAATAAGTATTAGCATAATTTAAAATTCGTATTTACTATAAAAAAAAAAGTTTGTGGTTAACATAAATTAAATTAGAAATTTGTAACATGAGGAAGCGATTTTTACTGGAGTTATTATTTATAAGCAAATAACAAAATATTCTTTGGATTACAAACAAATACAGGGTTGGACAGAAGTACAGAACAGAAAACGATCTTTGATCTACCTCGAGGAGGTAATTGCCGTCATAAACTGATTTAACGAAGATAAGCCAATTTATATTCTATGAACCATTACAGAAAGAAATCTTAATCTGATTTGATCAAAACTATAATGACCCATAATATTATAGAATGCCATTTCTACTATAGAATGTTATTTTATCGATTAGAATTTGTTCTTGGAATTAGTACAATTTAAACTTTTAAACTACATAAAACCTACCGCTATTTAAAAAAATAGGTTACTCTTAATTATACTTCCTTCCGCTCCTTCCACTCGTTTCCCTACACAGTCCTTAGTAAGCAACTAAACGCATTTGTAAAATACAACAAGAAAAATTTTATAATGTTGTTATATTAAACATAATGAAGAGAAATTATATAACAACAATTATTTAGATTACCATCATATAAAATATATTTTTCAATACCTTTACTACTAACCAATATTTGCCTAGCAACTCTAGTCAATCTAAATACAGCACTGATTTTATAGAAATTAAAACTCTGTTGAATTCCAATATTATGCGAATTATATGTTCACCACCCATCTTCAATCATTTGTTCATTAAAGAAATTATATAAGAAAATTTAAAATTTTTTGCTACATAAATTAAAATCTTATTAAAAATGCTATTCTAATTTTTTTATTACTTCAGTTTTTTTTTTTAGCTTAAAATCATAAACTTACATATATAAATATGTTGAAAGATTTGAAATGTTGAAGAATGAATTTTATTTGAAAACAGTTTGAATCAGAAATGATTTAGTAATATTTTCTCACGATTCTTTTTCTGTTGTTACATTAGTTCAATTTTTCTGAATTAACTTTCATCTGTATTGGAGCATGAGATTAAAACAAATAATAAAGTATTGTTCTCATAAGCATAATTTTTTTTTTATTTTGTCAAAGTAAATGGAAAACAGAAAGATTGTAATAAAAAAAAGCTTTATATTCGAATTATTTAAGTTTAATTTAAAATAAAATGATGTAGAGCTAAGATAAGAGTTATTTTATTGGTTTACGTAAATGTTCAATTAGAATATTTATGTTATATAGTTAAGTATACTATTTGTATTATAGATTAACTATTTCAACTTATTAAATGACACTCTGAAAAGAGTGGCAAACTTTCAAAATTATATTAAAATTAAAAATATTTAAAATTTATTTATACAAAACTTCTAACAGTTTTCAGATATGAAAACGATTTCGGTGAGCTATTTGGCGAAGAAAAAAGAATTCAGTGAGCTGTTTGGCGATCAGTTTTTTTTTGAGATATCCGCAAAACTTAAAATTACTACTTAAATAAATTGATATGGATAAGAACTACATACAGGATATTATGAAAGAAAAAAGTGACCCAGAATGCAGGATCATATGGAAGAAAAACGTGCCCCAGACAAATATGGCGTATGTTTTCATACTCAGGTAAGTTATTCGCATTAAAAATATCTAGCAACTTATTGGGTTTGAAACTGATTACTCAAAGTGTCAGTAAAACAAAAAAAAAGCAGTTAAAATATATTTATATTTTTTCCAAATTTAAAGTTATTTTCGAAATGTCAAAAATAACTTCATAATTATAATAAAAAATTAAATTAAATGTAGTTGAACAGGAGATTCGTCCTAGATTCGTATGAAAAATATTGTTCTCTAATTAAAGAAAACGCTGTGAAAAAACGCTGCAAAATCGATCGAAATTCGCATTGGTTTAAGCATTTCCACAAGCTGCTATGTAATTCAATTTTCCGAATAATTTCACTGCCTCTGCGAAAAAAAATGTGTTGATTTACTTAATACCTTTATATTTTAATACGATGGCGACTAATTCTAAATTTCCTACCGGGAATAGATTACCTATAACAGGTGAAAATTTCGTCAGAGAACTATAGGTAATCTATTCCCGGTAGTTTTCAGAGAACCTTGAACACTGAGCGAACATTTGGCATTCAAACTAGTTTATTATAAAAAGTGGCGATTAAAAATTATGCGCTGAACACATTTTCGTGGGAAGGTATCGATATTTACGTAAAGAGCTAATTACAGACCTGTTTAGAGCCTTGAAGTCTTTCAAAGGATTTGGTATGACAATTTCGAATTACTAAATTTTATATGACAATTTCGAATTACTCAATTTGTAATTATAAAAATTTGCTTGTTATCACTGAAATTCTTTTATAATTTCACTATATAAAAGACTTTCAGTGATAAGAAGCGAATTTTTCCGTTCTCTGAAATTTGACTGTTATTGTTTATTATACTGATTTTCAATTGAAAGTTAAATACATGTGTCGTCTGGTATAGACCTCAGTACATAGTTGATGATAGCACAGTACACAACTGTCTCTAAAATTGGTCTTTAAAATATTAAAAAATTTGTAAAATTTTCTGAAAACTTTTCAATCTTATTTCATTTTAATGTTTGTAATTTAATAAAATTTATATTTTAATAATTAATAATAATTTCATTTACAACAAATCATAAAAATATTAATAACAACAAATATTTTATTTTATTTACAAAAATGTTTGTCTTTTTTTCTATATTTTTTATTTTTACATTATTTAATTAGTTATTTTAATTAAATTCTGACTAAATATTTTTTTTTTAATTTGAACTTAAATCAATCTTATAGTTTAAAAAAAAAATTATATATTTTAATGGAAAGAAATTTAACAAGAAGAAAATATAAATAATAATAAAAATATTTTTTAAAAGTAATAAACTTTAAATATTAAGAACACTTTTTGTTTAGCAAATTGAAATAATTAGTTTTTTATACTTTTTAAAAATATTTACATTTACTTTCTAATATTCTAAATATTTTTTAGTTTAAATAAATATTTTATTTATTATATAAGTTTTTTAAGAAATTTTTACAAAATATATATATTTTTTTATAAATCATTTCTGGATAAAGTTTAAATTACTTTCATTTTTTTAACAGCTGCGGTTTTTTTAAAAATATAAAGTAAAAAATTAAAGAAGTTTTTAAAGTGTAGTTTTTTTTAAAATATCACAAAACTTTCTTATTAATTTTTACTTTTTTTAAAAATTATTTAATTGTGAAATTTTTTTTTTATAATAGCTTAAATAAAATTTTAAATAATAAATTTATAATTTGAAAATAGGAAAATCTGGAAAAACAATAAATTAAATTTATCAGTAAAAAAAAAAATATTCACACATAAATAATGTTTATATATAGAATTAAAAAATAAATATAATTCTGTGTGTTTTTCAACAACAAACATAAGCTTTTTTTTTTTACGTAGTTAAACCGACAACATATGAAATCCAATCAACTGTATAAGGAACACGATGATAAATACCAGGTTGACCTCTTGATGCACAAGAATAACCAGCTGACACAACACCTTAAATATAAATAAATAAATTTTTTTTTTATGACTTGTAACAGAAATGTAATTTTTTATACCAATTAAAAACCATCGACCATTTTTTTCATGCATTAATGGTCCACCAGAATCACCTTGACATGAATCTTTACCACCATTACGATAACCAGCACACATCATTTCTGGATAAATGACAACATTAATACCATTTGATCGGTGCCATCTTTCACAAATTCTAAATTTTAAAAAAATATTATTTATTTAGTTTTAATATTAATTTAATTAATTTATATTTGAAAATATTAAATAACCGATTTTCAACAACTGGAACATCAACAGCTTGTAAAGTTTTTGGACGTAATCTTGAACCAGGATTAAGTGCACCCCAACCTGCTGCCCAACCATATTTACCCAGAAAATCTTCATTCTTTTCTGGTAAACAAATTGGAGCTTTTAAATAAAAATAATTAATTTAATAAAAAATTAAATATTTAATTTAAATATTATTTATTAGTTTTCATGATCATATCATTAATTATACCAATATGCGGCATATAATGTACAGGTCGTTCCAATGTTAATACAGATATATCAAATCTATCAGCTTGTGGTGTAAATTTAAAATATGGATGAACATCAATACGTCTTACACCAAATGTATATGCTGGTAATGGTTCAACAGCTGAATTAATTACATAATCACCTAATGTAACATGAACTTGCCGTGGTGTTGCTCGGGCTACACAATGCCCAGCTGTAACAACATGTCGTCGAGACACTAAAGAACCACCACATCTGCCAAACAATACAAGAAATTTTAAAATTATATTTTTTTGTAACTCCCAAAAGTATGCAATATTTAAAAATATTGAATATTTGGGTTAAATATGTATATAATATTATACCTAGATGATCCAATTCTTATGTAAGCTTGCCATGGAAATGAACCAAATCCAGCATCATCACCACCAACAATTCTTCGTTGTGCTGTTTGTTTAGCTATTGATATTCCACAGCCTGTAAAAATTCCGTAATATCAATTATTAAACTGATTCATCTCTAAAAATATTACAAAAGTGGCTAAATTAAATTTTTTATTTTATTCAGAATACATTTTTTTTTTTGTTGCTGTTTAGTAAAAAATTTTCATTTATTTTTGTGATCCAACAGATCTTGCACACACAAGACATAAGTTCTATGATATTTTTTTTATTGTTAATTAAACAAATTACATAAAAATATAAACATAACTATAAAGCAATTGAGTTTGTTTTAAATGCATGCAAAATTAACCATAAATTTTTGTTTTTTTTAAATAATTTCCAAAGTACCAGAAAATATATAAATGGAAACTAAAGCAAATTTAAATAAAGCATTTTGCATGCAATTATCCTTAAAATTTCCCAAAAAAATAGATCCCAAGAAAAATTATAAAAATTTATTAAGATTTCTTTCATTTTTTAATTAAATTAAAAAGTTGTGCTTCATTCAATAATTTTGTCTTTTTTTTTGCTAACAACTAACTCACTGGGATCATTCTGTACTGGTCCATAGTTTTTGTGTGGAAGATCTGTCAAATCAATTGAATTGCCAAATTCAGATGTTCCTAAATTTGTCGATTTAGCTGTACGATGGCAGCAACCTTGTAGGATGCCACCACAGGTACCTTGTAGTAGACCACGTGACATCCAACAAACAAGAAAGAACTCACAAGTTCCACCTTGATGTTGACAATGTAGTTCGGTTGTTATGTCACCTAAATATAAATGTAATATTTTTTTTAAAAAAAATCCTATTTATTTTTTTTCCTCAGGCAGAACAGTCCTATTTCTTTTTAATAAATTAAAAAAGAATTAACCAAGAAATTTAATAGAAAACATAGAATAAATAGTAGTAGAAGCGCTCTAAGTGAAGAAAATTATTCAACATTGCTACGATATTTGTGTTTTTCAGTTACTCTCCGAATTGTCAAAACAAATTATTAAAATACAAATTTTAATCCTAAATCATTTAAAGACCGAACAGAATATGAATATGACGCTGTCGTATGTTTCTCCGAGTTTGCTGCAATTTATTGTGTTTATTTCAGGCAATCCCACGGAAACGAGATCATTACAGACGAACTGGACGTGATACTACAGTGAGAACGACATATTCTGTTTGGTTCTTTAAAAACATATATTCTGTCATTTAATTTGTAATTTTTTAAATTAATATTTCATAAAATGGATTTTACATTTCGGGGAGTTGTAAAAAGAGAACTATACAAGTTTTGGTTGAACAATTTATTTGTCGAATTTTTATGGCAAAAATATTTAGTTGCGCTTTCATGGTTTACTCATTCTTATGATACCAAAGGAAAAACTTCTATCAGATAATCTGATTTTAGGTGTGTAATTGTTTACAGATTATTTGTAATAAATTTCTGTTTTGATAATATTACGTTTTAAATAATTTAATAATAGTCCAACATAAATTTCAATAAATTTTTTAATTATATATTTGTTAATAAAAAAAAAAATTTATATTTGAATTGTTAAATTAAATTCAATTTCATGCTATGAATTAATTATTTCTTAAAAAATTAAATACCGAATAATGTTTTTTATAATAAACGTTAATTGAAAAATAAAATAAATTAGATAATTAAAATTTTGTTTTTATGTACCGAAACAATTTTCCAATTTAATCAATTTTATTTGGTAGAAAAATGTAAATTAATTTGTAAATAGGAATTAATTTTTTAAATTAACTAAATTAATTTATACTGTCATGAACATTAAAGCTCAATAACCTCATAAATTTCATGTTTTAAGGCTTTTTTGTTTATTTATATTATTTTGCTTTTAAATTAAAAATTCAGTTTTTATTTTATGTTGCAAACCACTATCGGTCAAATAACTTAAACATGAAAATTCAGATCCAGTTTTTTTTATTATTATTTTTATTTCATTTTTTAAATAAAAATAAAAAATTCAATTAGATGTAGTCATCAACTCTATAGCGCCTTAAAGAATGTACACCAAAAAAAAAAAACATAAAAAAAGTTTATGTGAAAGTAACTGGTTAACATTGTGAATGTTTACATTTTAAATGAAAATAATGGTTGTACAAAAAAAAAAAATTAAAAAATAATAAAAAATTGTAAAAAAAAAATAGACGAGATAAAAATTATTGTCAACGAAAATTATATATGTGAAGGTATTATTATCTACCATTGGTGGTACATGTAATTTAGATAGATACATAAGTATCAAATCTTGTATTGATTTTTTTCTTTTAGTTTGTATATAATAATATTTTCATTTCAATATGTTTACTAGTTTTTTATATGGATAAGATTGTGGCACGTGAAGCTAAATAGATATATAGAGAAAGGAATTGTATCTTTTTTTGTGGTTTTATTTATATTACAAATTTTATTGCAATTTATTTACATTCATTTTTATTTAGAGACCTTTGAAGGTCATTGTAATGAAGAAATTGTACAGATACAAATTTCTAATTTAGTATCTTTTAATGTTTTTGAAAATAATAAATATTTTAATTTCGAAAATTACAAAATTATGAAATAACGATTTTAAGGATATTTATATTTAATTTTGTGATATAGTTCGTAATAGACTTTGGAATCAAACTTTATATTCTTTGGTCATTTCACTTCAGAACATAAGGGCTTATGCCCTGAAGTGAAATGACCAAGGAATATAAAAATTGATCCTAAGTAGTTGTATATTTTTATCACAATTATTCTAGACTAGCAATGTAAATTCGGTATATTGAAGAATCTTTTAAAAAGTTACTGGCTTACACTTCAGACACTTGTTATTAGCATGGCTTCAATCACAATCTTTTGTACCATATAGCACACATAATATTTTTTTCTATTTTAGAATTTCATCCAATGTATAATAGAATTATACCACACATTTACTAATCTGCCATAATTGTGATAGCAATTAAAGAATGACGAACTTCGTCTTTGACTTCAGAAATCAAATAATTTCGCAAAATTTTTACTTTTTTTTAACTTACTTTTTTCCTTAAATGGTTGAACTGATTCAGCACTAGCTGGAGGAACATTATCTCCATTTATATCCTGTAAATTGAAATCATTTCTCACATCTTGTATAGCAGATAGTTCATTAAGACCAAAATTTTGATCCCTTCAAAAAAAAAAAAGTTTTCCCACAAAAAACAACATAAATTTTTTTACAACTAATTATTGTAATTTTTTTACTTACCGAAAAGCAACAGTATCACTCGAATAAACACCATTTCCTGGTCCACTAACTGGTATATTATCATTTGATGGAAAAACTACACGTGGTGTTCGTGATGATTTATATGGATGAAATCTAGCTGATTTTGGTGGTCCTGGATAATCACTATATTCTACGTACATTTTTTGTGGCATAATAAATGGTCGTCCAGGTCCTCCTGGTCCCCCACCACGAAAATCTTCACTATAAAATAAACCTCTATTTGGCCTTGGTATAGCTGTAATTGGTCCATTAATATCACCAAACTTTGTTACATCATCACGAAATAATTTTCCTGATATTAATTGATGTGGCTTTGTATTTGCATTTGGCCCAGGAAATTCTATTTGACTAGGTAATATTCCAGGTGGTGTTCCTAAATCTTGATCAAATACCAATTGACGTGTAAACCGGGCTTCATATTCATTAGCACCACCACCACCACCAGCATAATTTGGCTGTTGTAATGTTGAAAACTCTTCACTATATGGACCAATTTGAAAATTTGAACCATCAGCAAAATGTGGATTATCTTCACGATATCCTTGTGGATAAAATGGTATTTCATAATTTAGGTTATGTGTTGGAAATTTAAAACCTATTCGACGGCCAGATAATGCATCATCATCTGTTAAAATTGATGTTGTTGCTGGCATTAATGATGAATTATCTAAACTATCTTTATCAGTACGATCTTGTATTGATGCTATTGAATCACTACTTGTATCAACATTACTATTATCAGTTTTAATATTTTGTGGTGGCTTAATGTTAGTCAATGAAATGTTTTTTCGTATTAATTGATTTCTTTGGACTGTCGAATCATCAAATAATGGTATATAAACATATGTTGGTCTAATTATTTGTGGTGGTTTCGTTTGATTTTGTGTTAAAATCGATGGTATAGCTGTTGTTGCTACTTGTATTATTGTTGTCGAATCATCATTCAAATTTATTTGTCCCGAAGTATATTCATTTTCATCCGATCGACGTATTGTATTACGTCCGACACGAAATGAACCAAATGTATTTTTCACTTTACCATTCGGTTGAAATTGTTTTTGTGTATATCGTATATTATCTGTATTCTTAAATATTTGATATGGTGGATATAAATTTCTTGATATACGACTAGTCAATGTTTTGAATCCTTGCAATGATATATCACTATTACCAATATTTGTAATTGGTATTTGAGGTGGTGTTTTTGCAGGTGTATCAATTGCATTGGCTAGTAATAAACCAGCTATTATTGTTATAAATCGGCATTTATTAGGTCCTAACATTTTACACTAAAATCCGAAGGAAAAAAAAATACAATTTTTAAACCAAGTTTTATATACTAACTTGTAACGTAAATTTTTTTTCCTGATTTAATTCTGATAGTTCTTTATATTTTGATAAATTGAGAGGTGAATTATTATGGAAATACTTTTTTGAATCACAGCCGGCATTACTGATGTAACTCCAAATATTGATATTATGTAATATTTATTTGTTATTTATTGACATAAAAAATTAATTAATTAGTTTAGAAATTTTTTTCAATATTTTCTATATCAATAATTTTTAAAATTTATTACTTTTTATAAAATATGATATTCGTAATTTTTCATTGAAAATCCCAGTAATTATTCTATAAATTTTCCAAAATTTTCCATATGCTATTTCAATTGCATTTTATTATTATAGTTGCTTCCAAATCAGTAAATTCATTTATTTTAAAGTGAAATTTGTAAATTGTCAAAAGTATTTTATATTTTACTTTAGTTTATTTCGAATATGATGGCATCTTTACTAACTACTCCAGTTTCAGAGATATTTTAAAATGTCAGATTTTTTTTTTTTATATTTATACAAAATTACCAATCTAACAGGTCTAAAACTATGAGTTACATGGAAAATGAAAAAAAAGTAAATACCTCAATAGTAACAAAAAAAAAACGTAATTATTCTGTTAAATCAATTTTTTGAAATATACAACAAGTTTAATAGTACAATTTTACATTAAAATTTATTTTTATTTATGCTCTTATTGATATTGTTTTTTTTTAGCAAATGCATTCAATAAATTTAATTATGTTATTTCACTTTTTCCCTTGAATAATTTGTTTAACGTTTGTAATCTTTAATGTGATAAAAAAAAATTATAATGTTCAACTAGTTCGGTACACTGAACTTTTAACTTGTTTTTTTTTTGTGCTGATGTGATTGCACTTTTAATAATCAAGTTTTGTTGTTTTTTTTACGATGGTAACAGCCAAAGATTTTAGTTGTCTTTATAATTATATTATGATTTGCTCTGTGAAGTTAACAATATGTTGCTTTGGTGTTATTTTAAGTTGCGTTTTTTTTTTGCTTTTGGTAATCGCCTCTTTATATACAAAATAATACAAAATATATATATATATATATATATATATATATATATATTTCTAGCTAATTGACCAGATATATAATGTTGTTATTAATAAAACTTAAGATATCTAAGTCAACATAAAACAGCACAAATTCCAGTAAAATTAAAAAGAAGAGTTGTTGTTGTGGTAAAAATTGTTTTGTTGTTGATATAACTAAAAAAAGGAGAAAAATAAAAATAAAATATTATTAATAAGATGAAAATATCTATATTTATTGGTTTTTTTTAATAATAATTTCTACTTAAAAGAGTAATAATTGATTATGTTGTTATAAGTCAGGATTATTGACCTTAACTTAGATTTATGATTGACTTTCATGATATTATAATATTATAAATATAGTGGTTTGTTTACTATTTTAAAATCTTGTACTTAAAAATTTTGTGAGTTAAAAATGCGAAAGAGAATATTATTAATAACACATAAAAAAAGAACTAAAGTAAAATTATAAAATAAAGTTTGTGTCTTATCGGAAATTGAAGTCTTTTGTTTTTTTTTGGAAAATTTGACTAGTTCTAGGAAATTTTGAGGTAAAATTTGTAAGTTTGCGCTAAAACAATGAAGTTGATGATAATTATAATTCAACTAAGATCGATTCAACAGTTTTAATATACGAATTAACTTTTTCAAATTAATAGTTAACATATTAAATGTATATACATCAAAATTGTTTGGAAGGTTGAATTTTGTTTAGTAGTTTTTTTTATAATTTAATTTTCTGCTGGTAAGGGCACAGTATCGCAAAATTACTTAATTTTATTATACTTTAAGATGTCAGTTTGTACAATAAATGCTGTCACAAAAATGGATGTTAAACTTTTTGGTACATGTAAAGTTACTGTTTGAATAGGTCTGCTGACGAGGTATTATAAGAAATAATTAATAATTAATTTGTTAATTTTAAATAAATTAATGCTCTTAATTGTTTATTTTTTCTGAACTGCTGAGAATAATAAAAAACTTTCTAAATAAGTTTAAAATTAAAATTAATAATTACCGAAATGTGTCTTCAACCAAGTATTAAAAAATTAATTAAGTTATTTTAACAGTCACAGTAAATTCTGTCATAAATTGTAACTATTTTGTAAAAAAAACGTCCTTCTTTTAAACAGAAGAAAAATATGTAAATTAATATTTTATTTTCATTTCCTTTAATTTTATTTGTTTATATTTAAAAAGAAAATATGTTTTTTTTTCGTTTTACAGCTTTGTATATCTACAAATATCATAAAAGAAAAATCTACAAAATGTAATAACCAAAAACTTTAATATGTTTTTTTTTTTATTTTTTAAATTGGAAATTTCTTCAAAAAAAGCCTTTCACTGTTTCACAAAACTAGTTTAAATGACTTTTATTTTTCTTCAAAAAAAAAAAAAAAACAAAAATTTACTCGATTACGAAATTTTTTGAATGTGCATCCATAATTTTTTTTTTTCATGGTGACTTGTTTCTTCTTATTGCTAGAGTCTTATAAATGAAATGCTTTTTTCTTCATAAACATTTAAAGACGATATATTTTTTTTAGTATAAAAATCATAAATTGTTTTTAAAATTTTGTATTCAAAATTATTTTTTTTTTAATGTTTATTAGCAATTATTTGTTGTGTGGTATTACCTAAATTGTTATGAAATCCATAAAAGAAAGCATGAAGAAGAGGCCCAACAACAACAATAAAAAGGAAAAGTAAAAAGAAAATGAAAGTGATCAAAAAAAAAAAAAAAAAAGCAAAAAAAAAAACGTGAATCATACCGTAACATAAAAAAGCATAAATAATATGCTGCTGCTTACCACAAGATAAAAAAAAGCAAAGCATAAAAAATATAAAAGACAAAGTAAATAAATCTTTTGAAATTGATCAAAAGTGAAAACTAATTTTTGTGTCCACCACAAAACAATAATATCTCGTGTTAATAAATATATTTCCATTATTATTTCCTCACGAAAAATTATACTAACAAACATAAACAAAACATTATTTAATTGTTATTATACATAAATTGACTTTGTACATAATTTATTAATGATTTTCCATAACAAATTAGAAAATTGTCTATTAGCAAACGAGAAAAGGAAGTAAAATATCATCAAATAAATTATTTTCGTTTATGGAAAATTATAGAAATTTAATTTTTGAAATAAATAAAATATTTTTTTTTAATTTATTAAAATATGTTACTTATTAAATATTTTTGTAAATTTATTCATAATCTTTATTAGTTGGAATTTCCAAAATATTTGTCGTAATATTGTCATTTTTATACGGAAATTATTTAATTACACAATTTATAAATTAATGAAACTTTCGTTTCAAATATTTCAACTAGGATCATTTTAAAGCATAATTTTTAATTGTTATCAATTATTTTTTCATAATTAATCGAAGCATGCATTTAATATCGTTACAAGTAATATATTTAATATGAAAATTATGTAATTTTTTTAGATGATTTTTAATTAGAAATCTTAAATAAATTTCAATTTTTAATACTTTAAGAAAAATTTACTTGATAATTCGGAAAAATTTATAAATAATTGGTTTATTAAATATTTTCATCTACACATTGTTTTTATCAATCAGTTTCTATTTTTTTTAAAATCTAATATTGGACAATGAATACTTTTATTTAGCTTTCTTTCGCAGCCTGTACGGAAAGCGTACGAAACCTGTAATTTCTAAATTCGTATACCATCTCTTTAATTTTGTGAAACCCGGCTTTTTTTTTTAAATTTTAGCAATGGCTAAAATTAGCCAATAGTGTTAACTAATAAGGTAAAAAAAAACGAAAATGGCTTCCAGGTGAATGTAGCAGTCAGCGACCATTTCAGACCTAGAGAATTCAAAGTAAACAATTCTACTAACAATTTTTTTTAAATTTTGTAATATTATTTGGCAGTTCATCGCAATTGTAAACCTAACAAATTTATTATTTATTTCATTTCATAGCAATATCTGTAGCAACATAATTACAATTTCTTATATATAGCAACGTATTTTGGCAAAAAGTTGTCATTTTAAATTCAGTATTAAAATTGATTATGTAATTTAATGTTCTGCCAAAGCAAAAATTCTAAAATAATAAGAAAATTTGATTAAATTTTAATTTTATTAATATTCTTAAGTTCAAAAGTGAATTACATATTAGATAAATTATAGAAATATATTTGTTAATATATTTCTATAATTTATCTAATATGTAATTCACTTTTGAACTTAAGAATATTAATAAAATATCTCACTACTTTCTTAAAACACAATAAAAAAATACGTTAAACTTTAAAAACTTTCTACATCATTTTTTTTTTCCTATAAGTTCAACTTAATTGAACATAGTAAAGTAATTATAAGTTCATAATTTTTTTTTTCTAAGTCCATTACCAGTAATGTTTTTATAATTGTTATTGAGCTTATAAAATAAATTAATTTAATTATCATATTTATTAATTTATCTTTATCTATGGTCAAAGTGAACTTGAATAATTCAATTTAAAAAAACCAATTTTGGTAAAAACTTTAATTAATTTTCTACAAAAAAAAAATAATAATTATATTAATTCATTAATTTTTAACAAAAATATAAAATGGTTTATTAATAAAGCATAATTCAATTTATCATACTTTAATCTTTGTATATACATATATTTTCACAATATAATCTTTTTATATCTTTCACTATAAGCAAATCGTAATTTAATTTTTTTTTATTTAACAAAAGAATGTATAAAAATCTTCATTAGTATTCATATATATATATATATATATATATATATATATATTTATATATATATATATATAAAAGGCATTATTAAGCTATTAACTTTCACCACAGATTATAACACTCATACACCCTAATAACAACACCTGGAAACGAAATAATTCAACTATAAAATTGCATTATTCTAATTAACCCTAAAGAAAATAAATAAGGAAAATAAAAAAACAAAAAATTAATGATAATTTTCACATCTGTAAAACAGCCTTTTTACAAGGTCGCGCCATCTTAAATGCAAGAAACAAAAACAGAAATACACGATTCATAAAATAATATATATATATTGTTTTTTTTTTTTTGTTTTTGCATTTTTTTGTAGTTCAGCCGTCACCAATCAAAATAAATTATATGCTTCTGTACTGACGACTAAATGGCACCTCATTGAAAAATCCATAACGAAGAAATTAAAAAGAAAAATCCAATAACATAAAAATCAGTAAAGTAAATTCAGATTTTATTATAAATTAAAAGTGTTGTTCAAATTTGTAATATCAGATAATTATTTGCACCATGACATTTTAAATGAAAAACTTAATTAATTACATAATTAATTTAGAAATACAGTTTCTAAAGTAAATTAATTTAGAAAAGCTTCAAAGAAAAATAAATTTTATTAAGCACAATCAATTTAATTGAAATTATAAAATCAAGTTTCTGTCTTATCAATATTTAAGTATTTTGTTTACTATTTAAAAAATGTGTACTTAAAAAATTCTCTGAGTGAAAAAAAATACGTTAAACTTAAAAACAAAAGACATTTTTATTACAAAACAATGAATTTTAAATTATTAAATGAAGTTTGTGTCTTATTGGAAATTGAAGTCTTTTGTTTATTATTTCAAAACTTGAACTTTGGTGGTAAAGAATTAAGTTGACAGTACTTCTAATTGTCAAAGATCAATGAATGAGGTTTAATTAAAGGGCTATCTACATTAGTTATAAACTTTGTTAATAGTCCTTGCTAAGATTCTTATGACTTACGCCTAATTTTATTTCTTAAAGTTTTTATTGCCGTTATTTCTTCTTTACCATACTCATAAAATGTAAATAGTACCAAGGGTATTTTATTTGCAATTGTACTACTGTATAATAGTGCTACTGGACGACCATTCATATTATAGGGTCTACTATACATCAGCACTACTATCACTGTTGTTTTACAGGGCTTCTCTTTTAATTTAACAAATTATTTCAGACTTCTGTTATATTTTCTACACCTCATTTCACTATTTCTATTATAACCATTTCGATGAATCAAAATGATATCTGCATCGAAATGGTTTCTATTATTAATAGAACCAAGGTATTTTAAAATCCAACAATTCTCATCTATTTTTAATTACGAATCGTAAAAAAATCTTTAATTCTTTATTAAATTTCTCTTTTAACATAAATTGTAATTTTTATGAAGAAACTTTTCCTTTCGATATAAATTTAAATAATGTTTTAGATTTGAAATTTTAATCACGTATAAATGTGACACAATTTTATTTTTTATTATTTTTTTTTGTCGACCTTCGAAATAGTTATTTTTATCATTATATAATTTTAGTTTTTTTTTTTTTTTTAAAAAAAGCAAATTAATTTTCTAACAAGGTTTTTCCCTATAAAATATTAAAAATATATTCGAAAATGTACTATAAATATATTATGAAAATTAAACAACTTGTAATAATGAATAGTTAAAATTAATGTTATGTACAATAAATGTTGTCTATTTGTCAATAATACATAAAAATATACTTTGAAATAAATGACAATATGAATTTTTTTTGTATTTTATGTCACCAAATATAAAATTAAAAAAAATCAACTTAATAATTTATTATTTTATGATTTATTTGTCTTCCGCGAAAATGTTACAACAAAAATAAAAATTTAATTTAATTTACTAAAGCATAAAATATTGCAAAAACATAAAAAAAAAAATGAAATTAAACATTAGTTAAATATAGTTTAAATAGTAATTTTTTAAAAAAAACAATGAACTGAAATTTTTTTTAACAAGCTAGAAAACAAAAGAATGGGAAGCATTTAAAAATGATTTGAAATAAAAAAAATTATATTATTTAAATATTATTATTATATGAAAAAAAGATATAATATATTTATGTATATATAACGACATAAACGACACACTTTCTACAAATAAATAAACAAAAAAAAAATTGTTGATTTTCGAAATTTAATCTGAAAAATACATTTCAGTCACCGGACTAATTTTTCTTTTCAACATTTTTTTTTTTTTGTGTTATTTTCTTTACTGAAATAATTTCAACAGAAAAAAAAAACAATTCAGTTTTTTAAATACCAGGAGAAATGAAAAATATTTCTGCTTTACAACAAAACAAAAAAGATACAGATTTTCCTATTGTAAGATAAAAAAATATATTTATTATTATTATGAATTTCACGTCAAGAAAATATTTCAATATAATTAGGGATTATTGTCAAGGTCATTTGGAATGTTTTTTTTTAAATTTTTAATTGAACATGAAATTTAATACTACTTAATCTGTAAATAAACATATTTATAATCATAATTTATAATTAGTTATTTAAAAGTGTGAAATTCAATAACAAAAAAAATGCAATAAAAATTGATTAAATTTCGAAGAAAATCACCTAAGATAAATATAGAAAAATTTAGATACCCAATAAATCAAAAATAAAAAAAATATTTAATAAAACGATAAAATTATTTATAATTTCAACTAATTTCGCTTTCATAATTGATTAAAATATATTAATAATAAAATTATAGATGGAAAATGTGAAGGTGAAATTTTCAAATATATAAAATAAAATCAGGACAAATTTCAGTTTTTTTTTTGGTCAAATTATAGAAAATTATTTCCATATTAAAAGAAATTTTATTTTTTTTATCAACATTTATGAATTTATTAAAAGTAATATAAAAAAAAAATATTTTTTAGAGAGTGATATCTTAAAAAAAAAACTCAGAAATTACATTATAACCTACAAGTGATTGTAACTTATAGAAATAAAAAATATGATTCTGCAAAAAGTTTTAAAAATTCAAAATCAATATACATAAATAAAAATAAAAATTTATTTTAAATGAAAGAAGAGCATTGTTGAAATCATAAATTTTCTTATATACTTATATTTTTTAGGTGACATAAAAAATAATTTCAACGGAAAATTAATGATTATACCTTTCCTCCTATGATTTTAAATCAACATAAAATTGTCGTTTTGCCAACATTTTTTTGGATTTGTAAACCACGTGATGTAACTACGGATATCCGGTCAAGAAATTATGTTATTAAAAATTGTTTTTGTTTTTTTCCCAAATATATTAGATGTTAATTTAAATAAATATTATTGCAATTTTTTTTTATATTATTCATAATTAATGTTTTTATTAAGAGATTTCAACTTTCTTAAAAAATTGATTTAATTTTTATTACATTTGTTATTTTTTTTAAAAAAAAATTTACGAAATAATTTGGTTTAAGAAAAATTTATTATTTCAACAATGCTCTTCTTTCATTTAAAATAAATTTAGGTCAGACAAACCTTTTTTTCATGGTAATTAAAGTTAAATGATGTTGTCATTTAAATATATTTATTATTAATAATTATTATATTAATGTTAATAATTATTTTATTAAGAAATTTTAATAAAAGTATAATATAAATTATTAGTTTACATGAATATAAATAGTTTCTGATATATAAATCGGAAAATTTGTCAGAATTACTTTGTCAGGTTAAACATAAATTGGAAAATTTGTCGGTATTATTTTATCAGAAGTAATGCTTATCAGTAAATATAGTTTTATGGTAACTTGTCCGCAAGGTCGAAATTTGCTAATTTTCGAATTTATTTCTTGAAAAGGTAATAATGAGTAAGGTTGAGTCCCAAAAATTGCTACGGTATCATAATTTTCTAAACGTCTTCTTTAAGGACCTTTAGAAAATTATGATACCGTAGTAATTTTTGGGACTCAACGTTACCCATTATTTTGTAAATTTTGAAGTTTTTAATTGATTTAGAGTCGTGGTAAAAATGGAGGAGACTTAAAATTTTAATTGGAGAGAAAAATTCTTTAAGAAGCCTATAAGCCTACAAAATGGACCTAAAAATTTAACAATTATACAAAACAAAAATAATCATCTACAAAAAAGTCTTGAATATATAACAAATAAGAATTTAATAATATATTTTAATTCAATTGACTTTTATAATAATTTTCAAAAGTACGAAACACAATTAATCATAGTTTTGGTGTTCCAAGACATACTCTACCTCTCATTAATATAATATAAAAAAATTTCCGAAATTTTAAATCTGCATGCTTTAATGTCAAACTTTCTAGTTTAATTCTTTAACTTAATAATAAAAATAAGTTAAATCCTAAGCGACATCATCAATCATACATGGAAATAATAAAGATTACTTTTTATTTTTTTTTGGAAATTTTAAATCTTTGACTTTTTTTTAATGTATGAATTATTAATTGACAGTTCATTAGAGACATGCAACGCACCCAAACTTTTCTTTAAAAAAAAACCCAATTTCTTTATCTAATTAATAAAGAAACGCGTGCTTCTATTGTGCTATAGTTAATAACCAGTCATCCCGTTCACATTTCATCGGGTCGTGTTTAACAATTCACTATAAAAAATCATAAACAAAATAATATATGCTACAATGTTTTTGTAAGAAACATTTTTTTTAATCATGTACAGAATTAATATAAAATTAGATACACATTGTTAAGATTATTTCAAAAATAAGCAAAAAAAATAATAGTGTTTATTTTAGTGCTAGTGAATAAATCAAAAATTTGATTAAATAGTATTTACGAAATTTACAAAAATTCTACTAATGTTTAAATATTTGATAAATTCCGGTAAGAAAAAACTTTAAATCGTGATTAATGGGAGTCTCATAAAATTGTACATTAATAAATTTAACCAAAAACTAATCATATTTTAGAAATTTCTAAATGATTTTTAAATTTTATTGGGATATTTCATATTTAAAATATATTTTCCCTCCAATATTTTCTTAACTTTCTTTTCATATCGAAAATATCATAAACTCTTAAAGATTGTTAAAAATTATAAATTGAATTAAATAATTCAATTATTATCTTATAATTATAGTATTTCCTTTGAGTGTTTCCTGTCAGGACAAATAAAAATCAACTTAAATTCAAATTCATGAATTAAATAGCATTGCTTCCTTTAATTTTGAAACCATAATATTTAAAGTGGAATAAATTGTTTCAAACTCTTAAAGAGCTATTTAAAAATTATGGTACGGAAGTTACCACAATTTTTAAATAGCTCTTCAAGAATTAGTTTGAAGCAATAATCAGATAATAAAAATTATTTTACATTAAATGTTCAACAAATTAAAATCGTACTGCAAAATGAATGTGAAATAAATAAATTTAAAATCATAATAAAATTCAGTAATTTACTTTATTTCATAAAATATTTTAAGATTTGGTAAAATAAAAATTAGAGTATAAATATTTAAATTTTACAAAAAATATAAATAATAATAAAACGTAAAAAATAAAACTTCTTATTTTTCAGTTCATTTAACAAAAATTTTTAGAGCATTTCTTCCAAAACAACATAGTAAAAGCAAAAGAATATAAATATTAGAGTAAAAATATTGTTGACAATTTTTAAGCAACATAAAAATCATTTGGAAAATATTGCAATTTATTTTGTAAAAATATATTTTTTTTTATTTTTCTTTAAAATGATTGCACTAAATTATGAAAGTTTAATCTAATTTTTTTATATGAACTTACAATCGATTGAACTATTGTCCTATTTATTAATAACACTTAGAAAGTCATTTTCTAATTTAATTTTCATAATTTATTGAATATAATTTTAGATTTTAAGATTTTGTTTTAGTCTAGTTAAATCAGTTTTTATTAGTGAAAAAATTTGTAAAATTATTTATGAAAATCTTGTAGTTTTGGAAACTATTTAATTATAATATCAATTCATTACAGATAAAAAGTTTTAATTTTGAACCATTGTTTTAAACTATACTAGATTACATCAATGTTAGTATACAAATTTAACTCAGTACATTAAATAAAGGTTTAATTATTATTATTTTTGTAGTAGATTAACTATTAAATAATTAATATAATTCAAACCAAAAACTAGAAAGTAATTTTCAAGCATAATTTCAACTTACTGCAGCATTATTTTTCAAAAATATCAGTATAATATTTTAACATAATATTATTTGCTTTTAGTAAATTAAATTAACCAGTAATTGAATTTTGTCAGAGAATACTTTATAAATTTTTATTATTATATATTTTAATAAGGGAAAATTTCACAGATTTTCATCTGTTTCTAGATTTGTTTTTACCTGTGACAAATTAAATAATTAAAAAAATAAATATTGTTTTACAGATAAATCGAAAATTTTCTGATAAATTTTCATTTTATCATAATTTTGCTGAATTAATTTTTGACTATTTTTCGAAATCTGAATATGATCGTGAGTATGCCTTTAAATCTAAATGGAGAACACAACCAATAATAATACTAATTATAAGACACTAATAAAATTATAGTTCAAAATATTTCACTTATATATGTTTGTTGAAATATTTGCAAATTATATTTTGATTGATAAGTATTAAAAATTTAAATTTTCCAAAACACATTAATTTATATAGCAAATAAAAATTATCATGTTTTGGAAAATTTCATGTTTAGCAATCAAAATCAGAACTCATCTAAATAATATATCAAATTATTTTTCAGAAAATCTTCACAGATTTAAAAACAAATTTGTATCCAAATTCTACGTTTTTTAAATACAAATTATTAAAAATTTGAAATTATATAAAATTAAAAGATTTAATTAAAAAAATTAACGAAAAAACAATAATGTTTACCTTTGGAGAAATTTCGGTTGATTTTAATTATGTGAAAATATTTATTTTATATCCAAGTTATTCCAATGATAATTGAGTAATAAATCCAAAAAATTATAAATTTTGTCTTCAAAAAAATTACTATTTTTTTTTATTATTATTCACAAAACGCATAAAATTATTTGTATTTTAAATTTTAATAAACCATATTTTTTTTACATAAATATGTAAAGTAATAAAAAGATATTTTAATATAATAAAAAATTATTACAATTTCTTACAATAATAAACTAAAAAAAAAAAAAAAAACCAAAAACAATTTTTTTTTTATCACTTTTAATGTTTCAACAAAAAATATGAACAAAAATATACACTTTTTTTCATAAATATATATGTAATAATAATAAGATATATAAACAAAATATATATATGAAAAAAAAACACGATCACTTTCTCTCTTGTAATTCTTTTAGTTTCATAAAAAAAAATATAATAAAATCATAAAACAGAATAATAAAAACCGAATTAAAAATCAAAATAAACTTTTTTCCAAAAAAAAACAAACCAAAATAAATTGAAATTTTTTTCTTTTTAATGTTTTTATGTTAATGTAAAATATTTACAAGAAAATCCTTTAATAAAATATCCTTGAAGAAAGTCTTCATTTATAATAATAATTTCGCGCTTTTAAACGTTTATATTTTTTTATTTTATGGTTTAAAGATATTACCATTCGATTTATGCTTAAAAGAACTAAACAAGAAACAAAAAAAAAAACGATATTTTATTTTCTCGATTAATTTCGACCTTCCTGAGTAAAAGCTCAAAGAAGTCTGACGTTCAAACGCAAATAACAATTGCAAACTGAAAAAAATTCAAAAAAATATATGGAAAAATATTGAAGAAAAAAAACGTTAACGTAAAGATTATATGGTCGTCTTGTATACACTTTACCAGTCAGTTACTATAAAAGTTATTCACCTAAAGACTATATGTTGTGGAAGCAAAACCAACAAAATAATATTAAAAAAATAAAGAGAGGTAGAAAAGGTATTAATGTAATGTTGAATAGAAAGAAATGGTAAGGTTAATGATAAATATTGTTTTGGTGGTTTGGGTATTTTGTTTTGCTTTTGATTTTGTTGGTTTTTTTAGTTGGTTTTTTGCACTATATTATGGGTAACATTATAGCTCAATGGTACTGAAAGAAATCTTGTAAAATTGAAAATATATTATATAGTTTCGGAAAATGAGAATAACAAAAAAACATAAAAAGAGCGAACAATTATAATTTAAATATATCTATTATTTGATGATTTAAATGGAAAATTAAATGCAGGAAAAGTTTTTTAAAATAAATTTACGGATGTCAATGGAAATATAGAAAATATAAATTTTATAAAAATTTAATTTATTTGTACTAGATAAAATTTAGATCTTGAAATGTTATTTATCACAATTATATTTGTGAGACAGCTTATAATTGTGTTATTAGGTCTTAAAATTACTGACAACAAATAACTCAGTATAGCATTAGATTTTTCCAATTAAAATGATATTTTAATTTCGTGCGTGACTGTAAACCTGGCAGAATTCCTCAAAGGGTACTTAAAATATTTAATGGAAAATTGGACTGGTTTTTAAAATATCTAATGGAAATTTTTGGAAGTCAATTAATGGCGGAATGAATAATGATTTATCTGGTGTTAACTTTTTTGCCAGTTTCTTAAAGATAAACCAGAGATAAGAATCAAAGACCTGGACTTAGTGGAGCATTAGATTTTTCCAATTAAAATGATATTTTAATTTCGTGCGTGACTGTAAACCTGGCAGAATTCCTCAAAGGGTACTTAAAATATTTAATGGAAAATTGGACTGGTTTTTAAAATATCTAATGGAAATTTTTGGAAGTCAATTAATGGCAGACTGAATCATGATTTATCTGGTGTCAACTTTTTTGCCAGTTACTTAAAGATAAACCAGAGATAAGAATCAAAGACCTGGACTTAGTGGACTTCAGCATTCCACATTAGAACTAATACAGTTCTGATAATTACAAATATAATGTGAAGATATACTTACAATATAGAACGAGATTATATTAATTAAACTGGAAAAAGTTAAAAACTTATAATCAGGATAATTATTAAACTTACTAATTAAAATTTTTAATTGTTAACATTTTTTAATATCGAAAATATTAGATTTCAATAAAAATCTACTTATAAGGACTTTAATGTGTTATTTATATCAATTTCTAATCATATTTCTAGCTACTAGTTAGTTTTGCGGTAACCTGTTATTGATAGAACCGGCTTCATTAAGACCAAGTCTAAGAATCTTACAAATCATAATCAAAACTGTAAAGATTCTCAAAAGTCCTACAAGAAAACAATATTAATCTATTTTATGGAAAATTCTCAAGGAATCAACGTTTTGCCTGTAAAAGGAAATATTTCTCCTGGAGAGCCAGCAATTCAAATCCAATTAAAGAACTTTACTAGTCGAAGGTGAGTTAAAGAAGATTTAATTCTTCTTCATATTCTTCTTTTGAAGGACAGTTATCATCTTGTATATTTTTTCTTTTGATTTTGCAGCTTGAATGTGGACATTCTGAATGAATCAGATTGTGGACATTTTGAATGAATCTTCTAATTTTTATGCTAGTCTTCTTCTGCCCCCTAGTTTTTTTGCGATCTACTTTCCCTTTAATTAGTTACAATAAATATGTAAAATGGTGTCCTTCATATAAATGAATAGTAAAATTTTAAAATTAATTATTTGGTTTAATTTAATGACCTTTAGAAAATCCCAAAAACATCACAAAAAAAACTTTAAAAAAAATGAAGAAAAACCCAAAAAAAAAATTAGTACTAATTAATATTAGTCACCAAAAAGTTATATACATTTTTTTTTTTTGTTAAAATGCGAATTTATCTTTTGATTGAAATGTTTTTTTTATTACTCTATCGGTTTGGCATCTTCGGAACAACAAAATATTTCGAAAACAATAAAACGATAAAAATTATGTTGTGGTGTAACAAATTAAAATGAAAGTGAAAGGTAAAAGTCTTATCATATTTTTGTTTGTTGTTAATTTTATAAGTTGGATGATCAATGCAAATAAATTACGAAAGATGTTATTTAAATTTTTTTTTTATTATTATTTATGTACAATAGTTTTGTCAATGATGTATATGAATTTTTCATTATTATGTTATTTTTGAATAACGAGTTTTTTGTAATAACAAAAATTATGTTAAGCTTCAATAAATAGATTTAACACATCTAATAAGGAAGTATTTAAAAAAAAAAATTGTTTATAGTGTGTTTAATAATCAAAAAGGTTCCAAAAATGGTATAACAAATAAGGAATTATGTAAATCGATTATGAAGTACATACACTTTTAATAATTCTTTTGCTATAATATAATATTACAAAATTATTTTAATAGATATATAATAAAATTTAATTATTTTACTTAAAATTAAAATTTTTTATATGAATAAGTTAAGTAATAATTTATCTTAATTACTAGTTGTAAAATGTTGAAACACTAACAGATATTCACAGTAAAATTTAAGAGAAATTATTAATAAAATTTCCTTAATTTAAATTAATTAACCTTAATTAAATCTATTTCCAGTTCAATATTTAATCCAATTAAATTCCACACAAAAAAAAAATAAAAATATTATTTATTAATTTAAATTCATTACATAAATGCGTTATAAATTTCATAAAAACACTAAATAATTTCAAGTGAAAATTTTGCTGATTTTTTTTTTTTAATGTACACAATTTTTACAGAACATGAAAGAAAAAAACAAACAAAAATTTCAATTCCCATGGACTTTAATATGACATTTTTTTCAACAGGTATAAAATTGAAAATTCATAAATTTTGGGAGTGAAAATTTTTTTTAAAGTAGCTTATGAACATAACATTTTCCTTTACTGAAAATGTATATAAAACACGCCCTTTAAAAATTAAATTGACAACAAATATGTTAATAATCTATAATCATAAATCATTTTTTTTTTCTGTTGTGTTAAATTAAATTAATTAATTAAAGTTCTTGTTTTCGTGACAACGATTTCATTTAAAATTTACAAAAAACAAGTGAGAAATTATTGAAATTTTTGACGACTTTATTTTTAAGAAAAAAAAAAACAAAAGAAATTAAGGTATTTCAGTTAATTAAATTAATTTTTTTATAGTTTTAAAAAAATAAAGATTTAATTAAGATGGGATGTGAAGTTTATATTCTAGACTGGTCTTAGTTTAACAGAATCAACGTTGTAAAATTTTGCATTATTAATAAGAAATTTTAAGTTCATGTTAATAATTTGAAATTAAAAATAAAATTTTGTGGGGGGATGTCACCGAAATCGCGCGGATTGTTAAATCCTACCATTACTTATCTTCAGAAACTAAATAATATTATTCATATTTATTAATGGAAGATTGTGCTAAAAGAGTTATAAATAAATGATACTAATTTTTAAAGTTAATTGGTTACAAAATTATGAAATTTTAATTGGTTAAACATGAATTTATTTATTTTTACTTTTAAGTTGGTTTTGGACAATTTGGTAAACAATTTATTTTCTTAAATCATGAGCAAAAATATTAGAATATTATTTTAATCATTCACTTCTTTTAAACTCATTGTAAATATAAATTTATTGTAGTAAATGTTAACGTGGGCCCCTCTTTTTTTAGTATTTTTCCTACATTATACCGGTATATGTGTAGTTAAATTGTGAAAACGTTAAATTTTTGAATATTTTATATCAGATTTTATAGAAATACTACTTTCTTTTGCATCAAAATAATTTTTCTAAATAGGAAAAACATTATTAAGATGTAAATTGGTTCAAAGTATAAACCTTTTATTAACTATTTCTACACTAAAATACCGGAACACTTAAAACGATTTATTCGACTCTGCCCGAAGTATATATTTTAAATAAAGTTTCTAAGTTTTTATAAAAATTTCTTTTCTTCCATAAATTTTTTATTATAATAAATTTTTAATTATAATAATTTTAAAGTTTGTCCTTCCACACAAAATTATCAATATTTTTTTCTTGACTGCTTTTTTGTAATTTAATAACTTTTAAAACAAAATTTGGTATTTTTTATGTTTATTGAACATGCATTAAAAAAATCCTTTAAAGACATCAAAAAAAAAAACTTTATTAATATACCACCAAAACAGCAAAAAAAAAAAGCGGATGTACATAAATGAAAATTTGTTTTGAACTGAAAATTCTCTGTTTACAAATCAGATGAGAATAATGGCACCACAACAACAGATGAAAAAAAAATATATAAATACGACATATTACCTAAAGTAGCTCTACATAAAAGATACTTAATATTTAAAATGTTATAAAAAAAAAATAATAATTAATTTTTTATTATTATTATTTTATTATTATATGTGAAAAAGAAATTATATCTATATATACGAGGGTCACTAATAAAGTTTTCAGATATAAAGAAATGGTTCAAAATAAAAAAATAATACAAATTGTTAATTTAGTCTGAAAGTAATCTCTTTCTGCCATAATGTTATTCTAAAATAAATATTCAGGAAAATCGAAAAGTTTATTCATTTAATTTGACTTTTCACAACTCAAAAGCATGACCAATAATCTCAATTAAAAAAATAGACAAAATTCGTTCGCATTTAGCTAAATTACGTGAATAAGGGGAATGATCGATTAATGTAACCTTTTCTGATATAACTCTTAGTCAGCTTATTCAATAAAAATAGCAGTTGACATGATTATATCAGGATAGAGAAAAATTATCCTGAAATAACGTTTATTTTCAATATGCAAATCGTAGATGTACAATTACACTTTCTTGATTTAACTCAATTTAACAAACTTTATAATCATTTAAACTAACTTTATAATCTTAGTCTCGTAAAAATATTCTTGAGTTCTCCATATCAATAGAGCGAATAAGTTTAATGATAGGGTACTATACCTGGTGCAGTAGCATCGATCAGTGTCCAAGTTTGCTTGTATGTCTAAGCTTTAAATGAGTACCAATAATAAAATTACAATAAATTTTTAAGAATGTGAAAATGCCAATGGTTGAAGATATCTACGAACGATAATGACTTACAAACAAAAGCCATTATTTTATTGCAATTACAAATTTCTTTAAATATAAAGAAACAAGGTTCGGAAACTATTTTAAAAACAGAAATTCCAATTTGCAATTAAGAAACTTCAACTACAGATTATTCTACACTGTCATTTTAACGAAAAAAAAAGAAAGAACTCGATATCTTAATAGGTCAAATCTTTTATAACATTTCTCTAACTAAGTTTAAAAAATGTTCCGGTTTAGTAATATCGTAAAACTTTATTAATGACCCTCGTATATATTTTTGGAATTATCTTTAAGCATAATTTTTGCTCGTATATTTACAGAGTTCCACAATACATAATATTGTAAACCGGACATTGTGTAGAATTTTTTAAACCAGAAGATATTTTTTTTTTATATGTATATTAAAAATATTTTTTTTTTCTTAAAAAAGATATATATTTAAGATTTTCGTTTTATTTATACCTGAGATGGCACCTCACAAAACTGTGATATTAACAACAAAAACGTAGTAGAGATAAAAATTTTTTTTTTCTTTTTGATCTGATGAACAAATTTCACGCAATCACTTTCACTGGAGGAGTCAAAAACATATGTATTTATACATATATATATTTTTTTATTCATTTAATTCGAGCTATTTTTATTAATTTTAATATGATGGAAAAAGTTGATAGACCATATTTATGTTTAATATATGTTTTAGATGTACGGAAGTATTCCGTGTATATAGCAAAATTAGAAAAAAAATATAAAATCAGCTGAATTGAAATGATTAAAACTACACGAGATCATTATGTTTTTGTATATAACATTGAAATTGTACATACAGTATATATGCTCAAATAAAATATCTCCAGATATATTCTCAAAAGTACCGTCATTGAATGGCAGCTATATAAAAAATATATTAAAAAATATTAAAAAACACCACATTTTGCTAAATCTCTTAATTAGTCTTATCTTCTGTAAAGGTTCATCTTGAGAAACGACGGAAGCTTAATAGAAAGATAATAATTTCTTTCATTTATGTTAGTTTCATAATCTGTACGTTATAGTAAAATAAAATAAAAAATAGTTTTTATTCAGGAAAATCGAAAAGCTGCAACTTTGTAAACTTAATTTGTAGATTAAAGTTTTTATGAACTGTTGATGTTTACTACTACTCTAAACATATTTGAAGATCTTATTTAGACGATAAAGTTGTTAAGTTGCTAGTTTTCTAAAATAAGATATTGTTGCAATATGAAGATTTTAAATGCATATTAAATTTTTTAGTTGCAGTGATTTCCACCTTAGAAGACAATATAGGTTTTAAATTATTTAGGAAACTTTACATACTTGTAAGTTCTAACAAGAGGACGACCAAAAATGACTTGGAGAATGACGCTAGAGACAGAAGTACGTGAATCCGGGAAAAACATGGACCAAGATAAAAGAGATAGTAAGGAATCGTATTAGATGGAAAAGTTTTGTTGACGCCCTATGCTCCACAAGGAGTGCGAGGAATTAGTAGTAGTAAGTTCTAAGAACGGATATTTTAACCAGATTTTACTCACAATGAAACTGTCAATATATCTTCACCTACTCATATAATACTTGATTCTAATACTCTGGTAGGCATAATTATTTATTATATTATAGTTAAGCTCAGTTTCGTATAGTGCAACTTGATTAATCTCTTTGATCTGATCTGAATTTCCGTTCAGATCAATCTGACCAATGTGATTGTTTTTTTTTTATTCTGAACTTTAATTCATATTTTTCAGATTTGATTTACTCAACGTAAATCAAATCAAATTTGATTTTAATTTTACGTTGATTTACATTTATTATATTATACTGCATCTACAATAAGAGCTTTCGTTCATTCGATATACGCAGCCAGCTGTCAAAGCAAATTTGAATGCATTAAATAATATGAAAGTACTTACAATAAATGCAGCCATTTCGCAGCTGTGAAAAAAAATTGTTTAACTTTTAACTTTTTTCACTTTGTTAACGCATTCAAGTGTTAAAATCAAACAGTTCAAAAAATAAAAAATTAAAACCATATTTGAGGAAAAATTAATTGAGAAGGTAAAAAACATAATATATAAAAAGGCATCATTAATAATAATAACACAATAGAGGTATTTAGTTGTCAAAATTTAATTAATTTTATTTATAGGATATTACAAGACCATTGTAGCGATATAATAAATCTTTACATAACTAAAAGATGCTTTATTTTTATCAAATAAAATTAAAATTATAAAATATCTATTATGCTTACCCATTCCGTGATTTTTTTTTACTATTAATATTAAATTAAATAATAATTTATGAATTTAAAATAATAATAATAATAATTTTAGTTTGAAATTTTTTTAATATATGAAAATTCTAAGCAAATCAATTTGTCAATTAAAAATTGAAATTTCATTGTGGATAACTCTGTGGTAGGTTGCGTATAGGAAACGTTGATTGTAGATGCAGCGTTATATTGTTATATGTTAATCATTAGGTCAAACGTTAAAACGATGATATTTTTTTGTCAAATTTTTTTTTCGCTGATTAAAGAAAATATCCCTGAAATACAGGATTGCCAAAATATAATTCTGTTTTGTTTTTGACAACTGACTATTCGGTAGTACTGAATTTTGGTCTGCAAACTGTTGAAAAACCTGATCTATCTACATTCTACAGATTTAAATTCAGGAACACAGCTGTAATAAATTGACAATAATTGACAAATATTTTGTAGTGCTATCAAAATTTATTAAAATAAACTCGATAAAATCGAATAATACTAAAAAAGTCGAAATTTATTGAAACCCTTGAACGAAAGTAAGTTTTCCAAAAACTAGTAAAATTACAGATTTTTTTATACAAAGAAATGGATAAAGACCAGACAATTTTTGAAACTCGTTATTTAGGACAGTACGAAAATAGTATAAGATTCTGAAATATATTTCCGGTTGCATAAAATTATTTTAAAGATATTTTTTCTATCAATATGTTTTTGGACATTAAATTCCATTAGAAAAAAAAATTCTTCTGTACTAAATTTTTAACAAAATGTTTGTTTTCTTTCTAAAAATAATTAAGGTTAAAACCAAAAAATCCAAAATTATTATCAGTTTAAAAATTTCTAATATAGAGCTTTGAAAGTGAAAGAAAATTTGTTCATTATTTCGTTCAACAAAAAAATAATCACCTGGAGGGTAAAGATTGATTGATTTTAAATGAAACATTTAAGATTTTTATTCAAGTTTTTTTTTTTTAACTAATATTTTCGATGATTTTACAAATATTAGAAAAAAAAAATAACTTTAATAACAATTCAGTTTTTTTTTTTTGGTTTCTAGTTGGTTTGAATAAGTTTTAAAATTTCCATTTTAATGTTGTTAAATCTTTAAAGTATATATGTGAAATTTAATTTTTGATTAAGTTTTCTTTTTATTCAAATTTAAACATTTTTTAAATGCAAAAAAAAATTATTTTTTTTTTTTTATAAATTATTCAATGTTAATTATGTCTAAAAATATAAAATTGCCAAAAAATATTAGATTTTTGTTATAAAACTTTCTATAAAATGTCTTAAATAAAAAGATTTCTGTATAAAAAGTATAAGTTTTTTTTTACCTTCTTATAAATTTTAGCATAATATCCGTGATTAAAAATTTTTTTTGCATAAATTTATTTATGTAAATTTTTTTTTTTTTAAAATAATAAATGTGAAAAGAAATTAAGTTTTAATTTTGTCTTAAAATGATCAGTCTTAAAAAATTGTTTTTTTTTTTTAGATTATAAAACTTTTTAATATCTAAATTTAGTTTTGTAGTTTTTTTTTTTGCCTGGTTTTCTTTCATTAACTAAAATTCAAGCAGAGATTATAATATGAATTTATTAATTGTTAGATAGATGTTGTAAATTAAGGTCTGCCAAATTAATGTTGGAATATGATTTACGACTTTTATTTATATTTTTTAATTATATATACTTTGAAAGTGATTTAAAGTTAAGAAAAAAATATAAAAATTATGACATTAAATCTTTACATCGTTAAGAATTGAATTTGTTGGAAAACATAAAGAAAAATTTATGTTTTGACAGCTTTAGTTTTTTTTTTTTAAATGTTTTGACAATAAATTAACTAATTTATAGCTTAAGCAATAAATTGTAAAAATATTGCTTAACTATAAATTAGCTATATATTTTGTCGGAAATAATACTTAACAATTTATTGATTTGTTGATTAGTTTTAAGAAATTGGGAAAAACTTTACTCGAGTTCGTTGTATAATTTTAAGACGTATGTTGATCAAAAAATTAAGAATATAGCTGCCTAACTTATGTATTCTCCTTTATTGCACAAACGGACAGTGGCAGAGGATGTTTCCGATTGACATTAGCATTATCAATATATACTTAAATAAAATTAAATCTTCAGACAATATTGTACGCAAAGAACTTAAGTAAGGATAATAATAACAAATAATTTGTACAGATTGTGTCGTATTTAATTTTACTGAACTCAAGTAGTAA
The DNA here is from genome assembly GCA_963932195.1 of Empis livida. Classification (NCBI taxonomy): domain Eukaryota; kingdom Metazoa; phylum Arthropoda; class Insecta; order Diptera; family Empididae; genus Empis; species Empis livida. The sequence goes on along the minus strand of OZ010646.1, from coordinate 11,208,795 downwards.
TCTGTAAACTATTTCAATTCAGTAAAATTAAATACTAACTAATACTGAAGAAGAAAATTGATAATGAACTACTTAACTTTATACACATTTTCCACTTAACAATATATAATACGTCATTTCTATAAATACCATCCTATTTAAATTCCACCACCCTTAATATTATTTTACACAATCTGTAAAATTCATTTCATCATATCAAGATAGAGTAACTAAGTAGTAAGCAAAAATTATTTTCACTTTCTTTTGCAAAACTTTTTCATTTTTTTTTTTAAATTACATATTTACTTTATATGTATTAACAAAAAAAGTCACTATACTAAAGTCAAAAAAAAGAATATTAAAATAAAAATTTTATTTACAAAAAATTTTAACAATCATGCAAAAGATTTACGAAAACTCCTACTCTACTAATAAATTTTGCTTAAAAATTTAATTTCACCTGAAGTTGTTTATTTTTTTTTTTTTTCGTGAATATCATCGGCTGAAAAGTTTATTTATTTATTTGCTAATTTTTTTGATTACAGTAAAGGAAATTATTATTAGAACTTGTTAAGATATATTAAATGTAATGTTGGGAAAATTGGTTAGTAACTTTTAGGGTCGAGCTCAACTAGAACTGGATAATTAAAATTCAAGGAAAGAATGATAATTTCATTGAGGTACATAATAGATTTAGATTTTAGTGTTTATCCTAATCACAGTTCATAGATTGGCAACTCATAATATAATGAACCCACTATTCTTTATATGACAATTTTGTGAAAATGCTATTGGGGAAAATTATACTGAAATTCTTAAACAAATTATTATCATTCTGAAATAAAAATATGGCACATGATACAAAGTAATATTCAACTGATTACATTTTGATTAAAAATTTTATTTTATTTTAACGAAACATTGCGTTTTCCAAATTTAATTTTCTTTAATGAGTTATACTAAAAAAAAAAACAAAAAAAAAACTGATAATGGGTAATTAAGTTTTAAAAAGTTTCCTCTTAATGATAAAATTAGTTACAAAAAAAATAAAAACTTGGAACTGTTTTTAGATTTTACATTTCATTTTCTTCAAAAAAAAAAAATTTTCAATCAAATTTTATTAAATTAAAAAAATAAAATATAACTTAAGATATATTTTTGTTTCATTTTTAATTATTCTATGATTGTTATATTGGCTGGTAAATTGTTATATTTCATTTATTGTTGCATGCATTAATATATTACGATATATTTAATAGCCGCTTAATTGTTTACTAATAAAGAATCAACGACCAAATCATTACCATTCATTATCATTTTATACGGATAAAGTTTTGAAAATGAAAGTTTAATAAATAATAATGCTTTTTTTTTTCCTTTTATATTTTGTATTTTTAATTTTCTAAATGCAATGCAATTATATAAAAAAAAAAAATTATAATAATATCGAAAGTTCATTAATCTTAATAACTTAATTTGATGTTCAAATATAATTATGTATTATGAATATTATTTTGAAAATTACAATTTGATATTTCAATTTAGATTAATTTTTAGGAATTAGATAGATATTAGTATACATTAGGATAACTAAATACATACTTGAAAGTATTATATTGCATGTGAAACTAAATGGAAATATATTTTTGGCTTACATAATTATTTCTTTCATATCCATTCGCTTACCAATGCCCAAATTCCGGTAATATGTCTAAGGTTGTTTATAATCAAACAACAGTGTAAGGTTGTTTATAACCAAATATCTTTGGTACGAAAATTATTAATAAGCTGTCAAGTTCTGAGCATATTTAAAAGACGATAATTAAAGAGATCTAAAATGTATTTTTCGCTTGGAGATTTTCTCATAATTCAAATACTATAAAGCCTACCGTTGCACAAAATTCAACTACAACTTCCTCATGAAAAAGGCAAATACGTTGAACTACAACTTCATATTGAAAATAATGAGAACGGTGCACGGGTCAACTACAACGTTATCATGAAAATAGTCAGGACAGTGTTGATGATTGATGGTTTGGGAGCAAGTCAATTGAATAATTTAGTAGTTCGCCTAATAATAAAGACTGAAAGCTTAGAAAATCTTTACTTTACAACGATGACTGTAATATTTAAGGATTTTAAATTTCGAAATACATACATCGATATTATGAAATGAACTGCCAAATTTTTTTCTACATAAATACAATTCAAACATTAAATGAAGTTTATAATAATTCTTATCTACAATCTTATCTAAAATACCTTTATTTCCGCAGCCTAAAATAAAATATCGTTCCTCGTTTAAGCATAAATCTGCACTAACAAAATGTCTATGCTCATTGCATAATTAAAATATCATAAGCCGGAATAAATTTTGGGTAATCATATTTTGTCATTCAAATATTTTTATAATAATCTTCTTAAGTGCTCTATTAATTTTGTGCATGGATATTTTACCTTCCTCTCTATGTAAGCATATTAAAATATCAAAAAAAAATATTTCCGACTTTATAAAATTCAATATCACCAAAAAAAAAAAATTTCTCTTTCATTCATTGTTTGAAATTTTATGATCTAAAAGTGTTTTGGATATTTCGTATTTAATTTCTAAATAGCGTAATGTTTATAACAGATAAACTTTTTTTTTTTTATAACACAATTTCGTTGGAACAATGAACCTTTGCCTTAATTTAATTGAACTATAAAAATAAAATATCTTTATGCTATGCCTAAGACAATTTTTATGAGCATATTATTAATTTGTAGCTATAATTGTTGGCTTATTTTTAAAAGATTTACAGGTAAGAATTGCATAATAATTCCTAACTTGCATGATAATTTTGTTGATGTACACTTTGATAAAATACATAGTTCGTGTGGATAATATTTAGTAAATTGTGAGAATTTCTTGTTTTACCGTAAATTAATTAAAATTTAGTAAAAACCTTAAAATATATATTATCTACATTAAATTTGATTCAGAACAAACCCCCTTAATTTTTTTTTATTTGCTGGCCAAATATCTAAAATTATGAGAATTTATACGTGAAATTTTTATTATCCAAAAAGATAATAAAAATCTTTTCAGTTTAGATAACTTAACAGATAAAAAAATTAAAAAGAAGAGGTTTTATTTGCCATATTTTGTCTGTTCTGCTTTTGTTGTTCTGCTTTTCTCTTTTTTTTTGGTGTACATATAATTGGAATATTTAATATGTATCTTTAAGATTGTCTGTATTTTGATTAATATATTTGCATAATTCGGTTTGAAGTGTGTTAAAATAATTTAAAAATTACATATATCTTTTCAATTAATTATAAAGATGAACTAACAAATTCGAAATTATACTATATTTTAATATTACTTCAATTTGTATTAAATGAAGTTATTTAATCAAAAATTAATCGATCATATCTTAATTTCATTCAAATATAGAATTTTCATAGTCGAAAAACAGTAGCGGCGTAATATTTTATCGATCGTATTATATCGATATCTTTCCGCAAAACTTTAACAGTTGAAATACCATTATTTGCCCCAGCTTTCATGGTTCTATCAGGATAAAATGCCATTTTTGGGCCAGTTTTCATGGTTAACTCACAGCTCAAAAAAAAGTTTGTAGTTCAATTGTTCTCAGTGTCTGTCTATTCTCAGCACTTTCGTACGAAACGCTGGCCATTTAAAATTACTAGCCATTTTGATCTAATTTTTATTACTGTTGCTTACTTTCACCTCTGAGTATACTTACATTAAAACTCTGCATCGGACGGGAATTAAACTAAGTACGTATTGCATCACAACATAGTACTTTACCACTAAACCACCATCAGGCCCCCATTATGTGTGCGTAAACTAATTAGATGAAAGAATATACTGTATTATACTTTGCACTTGTCTGGGCACGCACATTCACCTTCAATAAAAAGTAAAAATATTGTTGAATAATTAATTGTATAAAGAAAACTATTAAAATTAAAAATTATATATCTTTATTATTTTACAAAAATTATTGCGTTTATGAATAATTCATATTAATTGTTATATTTTAATTTGCATAATGTTGGGTTTTTTTTCTCGGTGTAAAATTTTTCATTACATATATTTTATTATTTTTAAAGTTTTACAAACAATAAAATTTAAAGTTTACAAGTTAAAATATATTTCTTTCTAAAAAATTATATTCTGGTGTTGGTGTATATATAACAATTATTGTTGAAGATTATCTGTCAACTTTTTGACTTTTAATATTTCACTAAATACTTATGCTATATGCTTTTTTAATACGATAATCTTACAAGCATGTGAAATTTATAAGAAAAAAGATAAAAACTATAGTAAATTTTTATTTATAATATTTTTAACTATTTTCATTTTGGTTTTTGTTATATGCTGGAAACTTTTTTTTTTTTACATAAATGGCATTTGAGGCTTTCTTATTTCATATTAATTTAAATTTTACTTTAAATTTTATTTTTTCTGTGTTGTAAAAGAAAATAGTCATAAATTTCTGTAAATTTCCTTTTGTTTTAAATAATAATAATAATAATAAATTATATCGTTTTGATAGCTTTTTATCATCCATTTCTCTCCAAAAACGCCTACAAAATACAGAAAAAAGCATTTTATGTCATTGATATTTTGAAATTTTGTTTGGGGGAGCATTGTTTATACAAGAAATGCGAAATTCAATTTTGTTTTCATGTTTTTGTTTTTTTTTTTGTTTCTTAAGTTTAGTGAAAATTCATCCAAAACCAAAATAAAATAACGATGATTATTTTTATTACGCATTGTTTCGTATGACAGAAAATCATCTGTTCATTAATTTAATATGATAAATTTATTTATCTATTCAATTTGGAACATAAAATAAAATTAGATTTTAAAAATAAAAGAAACAAATTTATATGCTTAGTGAATGAAGGTGTTAAGTGACTATTTTGTAAATTATTATTGCAATTTTCGGAAACGTTAGAAGCATACTCAAAATGAAATACTAAGATCATACTTAAAATGAAAATAAAAGTTAACACCTTCATGCAGTAAGTTCTCCAATTTAAAGAAAATATGGGGGTATATTTAAATATAGTCTTGTACTTAGAACGAGTATATTTATTACTTTAATTATAATGATTACAAATCAACTAAATTTATTAATTGTTTTATGATTATCTAATCAAAATTGTATCTTGTGTGAAAATTGTCCAAAATTTTATATCTATATACATAATTGAAAATTTACAGCAGAGCAAATTTATGAAAATTTTATCGTAAGTTTTAATAATAAAATACTTGTAAAATGATCACATATTAAGATTAGAATAATGTTTCTTTGTAATTTCTATATCATGTTTTTGGGAAATTTCTACAGATTTGTAGTATTTATGATACCCGTGGTTTAGAATATTCATTTTTCGGTTCGTTGTCAAATTTTTGTGGAACTTAGAAAATGACAGAGATTTTCTTTTTTGCGTACATTCGTATTTTAATAAATAAATGGTGTTTACAGTGGCGTCAAAACTTAATATTGTTAAACTTTTTCATAGAACAATAATAAACCGATTGGACAACTTAAATATTATTAAGCAATTTTAATCGTTTTTGCAGTCAAAATGGTACATGAAAAGGAAATTGAAAAAAATATTCTAAGAAAAATAACAAATTCGTGTTTAAAAATCTTTTAAATGCCTTTAATAATACTACCGCCAATAAATTTATTGAATTTCTGTACTAATTTCTTAACAGATTAACTAAAATAGAAAATTACAAAATAGTTTAAAAATTTTCCAAGTTGTAAGAATTTTGTGAAATTTTTTTTTATGAATTTCATAAAAAGTAATATTTTACAACAAAATCATTTGATCCAGGAAGATTTAATGATTAGATTAAACAAAAAAATGCAATTTTCTTTTTTGTGCATAGTGTATATTTACTGATTTTTAGTATAATATATTTCCTATACATAATTGAACACAATTTTCAATTTTAATAATAATAAAAAAAAATAATTTCCTTCCGCAATATCAATTTTAACACTTTTGTTAACAAATTTATTACATAATTGATTTTCAGTTATAATTATTTATAATGGAAAACATGTCAATTGATTTTAATTTATACGCTGTGATAGTAATAGTAATTGAGCAACTATTTTACTAGTTTGGAATACTTAAAGTGGTTTTCATACGAACATATTGTACTTAAATTTTTAATACATTTTTATTATATTCAGGAAATATTATATTATTAGATTATTTTCGTTTTATTAATACAACAAAAAACCCTTTTTTGTGGAATATTGAATTATAAATAATATGTCTTGGAAATATATTTCGATTTTGCAAATTATTTCGAATTTATTAGGAATTGTGGTTTAAATTTGTTTTCCTTAAAATTGTAATAAAAATATATTTTAATTTAAATGAAGGCAATACAAAATTTTAAAAAAAACTTATTTAATTAAAAATCAACAAAAATAATTGTATACTGAAAAAATAGAATTTGGAAGAACGACAGAAAATGTACATAGAAACTGGAAGTAATATAATTTTCGTAAAAATTATGATGAAGTTATTTGCTTTTAGAGAATATAAAATATTTTCTTAGAAGACAGAATTTAGATTAAAAATCATCTTCCTTTAAGAACTTGATACATAAACGTTAATAACGAAAAGAAAAGTGAATCTGGGGTTTCAAATAGCACTCTTGTAGATTTCGAATGTGACATGAGCTGTCTAGAATTACTTCCGTTCCAACTCTGTGGGAAAGGAACTAATCTATGCATTAATTCCATACCAAAGCCGAAGCAAAATAGCTGCATACGGAAAAAGGTTTAAAGAAACTAGTGGTTTATTAGTTCAAATTAGAATTTTGAATTAGGATTCCAAACTGGATGTCTTACCAAATTAGCATAGTTACTACTGCAAAGGAAACCATTGTACAAAATCAAAATCGATTACAAAAAGCTACTATTCACGTTAATTTAGCACTGATAATGTTTATTAATATAAAAGGTTAATAACGTTATTACGGAGCGCTCGTTATCTGATTGCGACACTGAAATCTGCATTAAAAAAGTATTATATTTAAGACGTTAGGTCTTAAATATAAAACTTTTTTAATGCAGGTTACAGTATCGCAATCAGATAACGAACGCTGTAGCATCATATGATAGTTTAAAGGTCTTACCTTAACTACAATTTAAAGCTGTATAATATGATCTGTATTTGAATAAAAATATAATTCAATCAAATTAATGACAGAAATAATTCTTACTAACAAAAATTTTAATTTCTTTCATATTTTTACATAAAACATTATATTATTCTCTGTACAAATAATTATATTTTCTGAACTTTTTTTATCTTTATATCATATTGCTACATATTGCTGTAATAGTAAATAAAAAATAACGTCTTATATACGTACATTTATGTTTCTTTATTTCTTTAATTTTTTTATAGCGATGACTTTATGATGTGGAGAAAGTAAGACGTGATTTGATTATTATCGCATTTTACTGAAACCATAAAAGGTGGAGGAATCTCTTACCTCCTCTTTTTTTGCGTATATTATTGTAAATTGTTTTTATGTTTTTTTTAGTTTTATATAATTTTTAAAATTTTGGACACGAATAATTATTGCAAATGTGACAACAGCAATTTGTATCAAATATTTGGGGTTTTTTTTTTAGGTCATTATATAAAAATTTAAAAATTCTGTACAGATATTTTATGATACTTCCCTTTTTAGTAATCGAAATACAATTGTTATGTTTTACTAATGCAAAAATTATTGTTATATAAATTTTGTTTTAAAATATTATTTCCGAGTATTGGAAAATTTAAATATATTGGATTTTTTGTTTAAGTAAAAGAAAAATATTGTATAATATATTTAGAAATTTGGCTAAAAATAAAAAAAAATGTATGAATTATTGCGCAATAATTTATAATATGGTTTTGATACAAACCTAATAACCTACATTTTTTTCAGTTAATGAAAGTGTTAATAAATTATGTACACAAAAATATATTAAATTTTAATTGTTATGGCGAAATGTTTATTTTAAATATTTGTGTAATTAGTAATGTTTTTCAAATCTAGTTCGAATAATAATTAATTACGTACATATAGTGTCAAAAAAATTACAAAAATATGCTTAAAAAAATATGTGTAATCACTATGTGCATTGAGTTAAAACAATATGCATAATCAAATTTAAATTTTCGATGTGTAGATGTAAATGTGATCTTGAAAACAGTCATAATTTGAGGTTTTTCACACAATTATTAAATCTTTTCAATATTATATAAAATTTAAATAAATACTATTTCTATTGTGAAGACCTTTGCTCGAGAAATTTCACAAAAACATAAGCTTTCCATACCCACCATCATGATTTTTCCAAAAAAAATCAATTTTTTGCGACAAATTCTGATGTTTTGTAGTGAATCTCATTAAATTTCCATATTTTCCCGATTTCTCGGGCAATTTTGAATATTTTTCGGAAAGGTCTTCGAAAATGCGCTAGAAATTAAATTCATTATTCATTTTTTTGCTACAAATTCTGATGTTTTGTATTAATGGACTGGAAATTAAATTTCCAACACGGAGGTATTAAATATGTTAGGATTGCTTTTATTTTAAGCTTTTTCAATTTTGTGCGAATAATCCTGATGGTTTGTATTGATTTTGACAAAGCTTATGTACGTTTTTAAGTTATATTCAAGGTTTTGTAAAGCAAATTAAACGTTTTGAAGTTATTATAAATACAATTTTTTTCAAACAAAGTTAAACAAGTTAAATACAATGTTTTCCAATCGTAAACGTTTTAAAGTTAAATTCAACGTTTTTCAAACCTTGTTAAAATATTAAATCAAGTTTAAAGCTTTTTCAAACTAAATTAAAATGGTAAACTTTTCACGTTTTTCAAACCAAGTTCAAAGTTTTAAGTTTAGTTTTTCAAATCAAATTAATGTTTGATTATTAAAGACCAAGTTTTTTTAAACCAAATTCAACACTTTAACGTTAAATACGACGTTTTCTAATCCTAATTAAACGTGTTAAAAGTAAATACAACGTTTTTCAAACTAAATTGAAAGTTTTAAAATTGAATTAAACTTTTCCAAGTTAAGTAAAACATTTCCAAGTTAAATACAATATTTTTCAAGGGAAATTAAACATTTTAAAGTTAAATACAACTGAAAGTTTGCTAAAATTTAAGAATTATGTACTTTTTGACTCATTGAAATAAATATTATGTCCAAAAATAATTGTAATGTGTATGCCAGTTTTCACAGATATAGTAGGTATGGGGCCATTGAAGTACGTTTTTCACAAGCCATGAATCGCCATGGAGTAATAACAATTTAGACTTTTCTTCAAAAAAAAAAACAATAATACATTTAATTTTCCGACTCTTATGTTACAGATAAATAATTTTTCCAATTAATAATCACTAAATATCAAGATCTTATATAAAAAATAAAACCTAATAAATTTACTAATCCAAATTAAAGGAAAAAAAAAAGAAATATTTTCTACAATTTAAAGCGACCTTGCGTACTTTCCCAATTTTATTTGTATGTATATAATTATTACAGTCGCCACCGGTATGACCTTTCTTCCGTCATCTAAAATCCACAACAACAATAACATTATTTTTGGCCTAAAGCATTTTTTTTTATTTTTTTTTTTCTTATTTTAAGTTTAAATTTCAGAGATTTTGCTTCTCCTGAGCATGATATTTTAAATGTTATTTACAAAATCTTTTGCTGTGGCGAATGGTTTTTTTATTTTTTATTCAAGCAGAAAGTAAAAAAAAAAAACAAAAAAAAAAATTTCCAAAACATAAAACTGAAAATGAAAATAAATTATTAAAAATCATATAAAATTTATTTCATAAAAAAACCAAAAAAAAAAATATTCAAAGAAATCGAAAGCGCAAATATTAGTTTGAATTGCTGTGCGAGTCTTTTTTGTAGTGTTAACTATAATAAATTTTTGGGTTACGTAAGGAGAAAGAGTGGTTTTTTTTTAGTCATCCGTCATTAAAAAAGAAGCAATTATAAGTTACGAAGATGAAGATTTATTTTGAGATGCTTCAGATACGTTAGTTAAATTATTTTGTTTATTTTAATTATTTACTACGTTTAAAAGAAAAATTTTATAATACGAACTAAAATTCAATATTTTTACGATTTCTTTAACGAGTTAAATATTTATTGGTTTTTTTTAGATATTGAATTGTTATTATAAGTATATAATGATATTCTAAATAATATTTCTTAATGAGTTTTAAATGATTATTTATTGAAGATTAATATAAATAGTAAATAATCTTTTATGTTCGAATAATCTTTTATGCTCGAATATAAGTAAACTATTCAGCGAAATTAAATTCAAAATCTCGTATAGGTATAATTACTTTGTAGTATTTTATAGTAATTGTGTAACTGACATTTCTTTTGCGTCATTGTTGGCTTTCGAATGAAGGTTTTATAGCTACTAGCATCAACTTGAACACATAAATTCCTTTTATACAGTTAAATTACATTTTAAAGATTATTAAATATATTTCTAATGTAGCAGAAACTTAACTTTAAGAAAATAGAGTATCCTATTTATTATCTTTCCAATGTAGGTCTATACTCTATACTATACTATCAATTTTGAAAGCATCTTTTATGGTAAATTTAATTTTTTGCTTAAAAAACATTTTGCAATTAACACCTCCTAGACAATGATTTTTAAATTTTTATTATATCTGAAATCCTCTTATTCTTCTTAGATCTGTCAGAAAATTGTTAAATTTTTCAAGACAAATCTTCTTGGAATAATTTATGTGTACTTTTACTATGTTAAATTTTAAATTGAAAGAGTTTAGTGAAATAAGTTTTAAAGAATTTTTCTTTTTCGCAAAAATGTATTAAATAAACAATTTTAATTTTACTTCATTCACTGAAAAATTAAAATTAAATAAATAATAAGAATTTAACACTGAAAACATTTAAATATTTTATTGAATTTTTTGCCAACACAAAAAAAAAGCTAATACTTTTTACAGCCCATTTACAGAGTTTAATTTTTTTAAATATAATATTTTAATTTAATTTTGAAATTCATTATTAATATTAAGATTCAAATTTTAATATTTTACCTAAAAAAATGGATGAATATTTTTTAAAGTATCTTCCATATAAAATTCAATTTTTTTTTTAAACTTTATTGACTAGCACAGCAGTAGATTGAATTTTTAAAATTCTTTTTATTCAAAGCTAAAATTATTTATAAATAAAATTCTAAAAACTTTCATATTTATAATATACACATAACATCAAGAAGAAGACGTAGACGATTTACTACTTTGTGTACCACTACTACTTATCGTACAATGTCCACATTTTTGACAACATTCATTTTTTTCTATATCAATTTTCTCTGTTAATATAGGCCATTCATCAACGATTCCTGTTGCACCATCTTCATATAATTCTCCTTCAGTTAAATAAATATCGGAACAATCAAGTGATGTCCATTCTAACGATTTTTTATCAACTTGACTTTTCATTATATCAGAATGTTTATTATTAAAATTTTCTTTAATACCATCCCAATCAACTGTACTACTATTATCTTCATCTTCTTCAAAAATTTCACTCATTTGTTTATCAAATGCATGAACATTTCGATGAAAAGCCAAACTAGGACTATATTCCGATTTTATTGTTGGTAGTTGTGTCGGAATAGTTGCCATCGTAATATCAAATCCTAGATTATAAAATGCACAAATACCATTATCAACATTTAATGGTTCTAAGAAACGTTTACCATGATATATTTCTGGTTTTGTTGTAGTATCTTTGGCTAACCAAGAAATTGTGGACAGTGTTGAATGTTGTTTATGATGAACATTATTTTTTTTATCTGAATTTCTATCTGCGTAATTTGAATTTTTGGATGTTGATCCAGTAGTAAAAGTAGTAGTAGTACTATTAGATGATTTAATTAAAATATTTTTTATAGTTGAAGCATTTAACAATTCTAAATTTTTTAATGAATTATTTTGATTATTATTATTATAATTTAATGAAACAATTTTATCAAAACTATTTAAAGTTTTTGTTATTGTTGAAATTTTTGGTACGGTAAGTGTATTTGGTTTAGTCAGGACAGGAACCTTCTCGTAACCAACATTTATATGTTGGTGATATTTCATTGTTTCCATTAATGTTAACATCTTCTCGAATTCTGTTCCAGATGGCACTGTTTCTTGAGTTGGTGTCAGTGGAAACATTGGTGATACTGTTGGTGGTGGAGTGGTTGGTGTCCCTGGTGACTCATAAACTATATTTAGGAAATTATTTTTTGAATATTTAATTTTCAATTAGATTTAAAATTATAAATTAAAAAAAAACTCTAATAAAAGCAATTTATGTACAGCCAATTATTTAACATTCATGATTATTAAAATTTATTCTATTTTATTAACAAAACTAAGAATTTTCTACATACGAGAAAAAATGATTTTTTATTGTATAACAATTTTAATTGATGAAATCCTTTGCGGTACTACAATACCTGCCCTTCATACCTTCCAAGGTATCTTCACTATCTTCACGTATTGGTTTATTTTTTGAATTAATTTTTTCTGCTGAATCATTTGAAGCTGATTCATAGCATGATTGTACAACTAAATCCATTCGAGAGTCCAATGAAAATTGTTTACCTTATATTTTATTAGAAATAAATAGAAAAATATAAGTTTTTTTTATATATTTTTGGTATAGAAATTTTTTAAATATTAATTTTACCTGACATCATAATTCCACGAACACGACGTCTCATGGATGGTGAATCTTGATGCTAAATTATATTATATAAATGTATAGAAAATTAATTATTTAATATAGAGCCAGGTACATATATAAATTTTAAAAATATCTCAGTACATCATTATCTAAAATAACATTTTCGAAATTATACAAAATAAAATTAAATTTAAAAATAAAATTGTTGACATAAATTAAATTGTTTAAAAATATTATTTAGACTATTTTTATAGTACACATTTTTATAACAAAATTCTTTGGAAATAAGCGTTGTAACTTTTTTAAACATCTATAAATAGCTTCATTTAGTAACATTATATGTAATTACTAATTTATAATTACTAATTATTTTACAAACAACAACTGTAGTATTCAAAATTAAAGTTTTAGAAATATATACTAAATTTATTTATGAAAAATCATATATTAGGACTTCTTTTTTAAATGTTTCAAAATAATATCTATTAGTCACATCCGAGTAAATCTTAGAATAGAAGTTTCGAATATCTACTAAGTATCATCCTTACCCTTATACCACGAATGATCATTTTTCAATCTAAAGATTTTGTATACATTACCAAAAAATAATTTGCAATACTAAAAGATAAACTGGAAAATATAAAAAAACACAGAGGAGACAGTCGCCGAAATCATACTATTGCTTGTATTCGAAAACTAAATAATATTATTGATAACCAACCAACCAAGAGATTATGGTGTTGTGTTATGAACAAATCATATTAACATAAAAAATTAATTAGCGACACTTGTATTTATAAAAATTAATAAGTAATACTTGTACTGTCACTTTATGTTTTAGGTGTGTCAGATAATACTTTTTATACGTACTATCGTAAAGGTTTTGGAGACCAATTTTCTACATTGTACCATTTAGTATCTGTTTCTATTTCGTCTTTTACACTACAATTTTTTATCGGTAAAAAAAAATTTTTCGAACTAGGAAAAACATCAGAAATTTAAATTTATCACAAAATATAAATATTATTAAATAGTATTTCTACACATAAATATTGAAACACTGTAAAAACATACGATTTAGGCGACTGTCCCTCTGTTAAGATTTTAAAACATACTTATAACATAGTTTAAGAAGTTATTTTCTATACTTAATGTTTTAGTAATTAAAATTATAATGCATAATTATTGTAAAACATAAATAGATTTATTTATATGAACATTTCGAATCACACTCAATGTTATATTAAATTTATACTAATATAATATTAAAATATAATTCAAATAAAACAATATTTAATATTAACAATTAACTTAATTAAATTAAACTTAAAAAAAAAAAGCAATACAAAATACTAAACACTAAATAATACAAATTCATATAACATTAAAAAAGTACAACATAAAAATAATTATTTTCATTTATCTATTATGTAAAAAATTAACATATAGTTTTAGAAATAGATTATAATTGATATATTTGGCCATAGAATTGTGAGTCAGTTCAAATGAAAAAGGATACATAATACAAATAAGTTCAATTATAAGAATATTATTGAAATTTTAATTATTTAATTATACAGTCTATTTAAGAAACGTATTCAAATATGCATTAGAGGTTCATTCACATTCTAGAATTAATATCTATGAAGCAATTTAATTAAAAGGTTGCAAAACATAATACATTACCGCATAATATAATTTATAAAGAAACTATCAACAATACACATTGTCAAAAAAAACCAAACTGATTTACCAAAAAAAATTTACAATTCAAAAATTATAGATAAAACTTACAGCAATTCGTATTCCTGCATAAGTTTTAGCTAAAAATTCATCTGTATCAAAAATTGCCGCAAATGATCCATTTACAATTTTTGGTGACATTGGTGAATTTGATAAAAGTAAACTTGATCCAAAAGCTTCATTTTTATCTTTTGTATCTAAATTTCATTTAAATGCAATAACATTAAAAGAAATTATTTTGGGACTAATAAGTTGATAATTTTGAGGGAAGGTTTATTCAGTTTATTTATTTTTTTAAAGAACCAAAGAAGAAAAGATTGCTATATGATAGGTTCAAGCAATATTTGAGTAATTGATCCCATTATACATGAAAATAATGTTCATATGGATCTTCAACAAACTCACCTTTTAATGGAACTTTAGCTCTATCAGATATTTTAACATTTAGTTCACATAAAATTTCAGTTGTAACTTTTTTTATTTCAGCCCAATCATTAAGAATATCTTCGGTTGTTGTATTGGTTGAAGTTACAGTAAATCTAATAATATATTTTCCTTTTAAAGATGCTGGTACACAATGTAAATTACCACGATGATTAAGACGTTTTAATAAACGTTCAGTTAATTCATTTTCACCTTTTATTCGGAATACAACTAAACCTAAAAAAAATTATTTTATTGTAATTATTTAGTATTATTATAGTACACAAATAGATCTTAAATTGACAAATCTATCTTGTGCGAATATAAAATTAATTTTCTTTAAAAATCTTTAAAAAATTATATTAAGCTTGAATAATTTTCTATCAGACGGAAGTATACAATATTCAAAGATCATCCGCGAAGCGGAGTTATTCGGTTTTTTATCAAACCGTGTTGTGAAATGAAAATTGCTATTTAATAATATTACAGAAAATTGATAATAGACCTAAAATTGTAAAGATAAAGATTAGTATACTCGTAATAAAATAATTTTAGAGGTCACTTTTTTTAAAAAACTTATTTATAATAACTTAAAAATAAGTTGAAGATAGTAAATAGTCTTTAAAATCAAAACTGAAAACTACTTTTGGAAAAAAAGTTAAATGAAATCCTATTTTAGTAAGTTTGATAGTATGCCTTTAGATGGCGCAGAATATATTCAACGTGAAAATATAATTTAATTTAATATAATTTTTATTTAATAAATTTATATAATATAATATAATAATTACCCAAATGTCTTTGTGCTGGTATCTCAAAACGATGATCAGCTAATACTAATGCTTCAAATTTTTGTGCTAATCTGACACCTTCACGTATATGCTTTTGTAAACCTTTTATACCAAATGATCTTAATACAAACCATAATTTAAGAGCACGAAATCGTTTACTTAATGGTATTTGCCAATGCATATAATCAATTGCTAAACCAGAATTTTCATGCTGTAGATATAATGGTTCAACATTAAATGTTCTATGAACAGCAGTACTATCTTTAACCCTGTAATGATTTTAAAATTAAATTTTTTTTTTAATTTTTAATTTCTTATGGATAAAATAATAAATATCTAAAGGTTTTTCTTATTTATTTAAACATTCACATAAATAGGCATAAAGATTTTTTTTTTTTATCTATAATATATCAAAGTTAAATTTTCAAAAACGGAAAAATAAATAAAATGTAGTTATAGGTTTTTTTTTTTTTGTTATTGTCTATTGATATAAAATTTTTTAGAAATTGTTAAAAAGCATTAAAATCTTTATATTTTTTTTTCTGGTCATTGACTATTATAACGATTGCCTATAAATACATTAACATTATAAATATTGTGTGTATACAGGAAAAATATAAATTCAATTAATAAATAAATCCAAGAAGATTCAAGAAAATATTTTTACAGCAAATAAAAAAAAACTCAGTGACGGATTAATCGACAGTTTTGGGCTAATGACAAAAAAATGCGCGGGATATAATTATATCATTTATAAATTAATTATCATAAATGAAGAGAAGACTAATTAAATCAAATAATGCTTCCAAATCATTAAGAGCCAGTTTTCAATGGAGAATAATAACAAACTGCTTAATTCTTTTTGGAAAATTTTATTTCTTATCCTTGTAAAACTAGAAGGATTTGATGTATTTATAATAAATAGTGTTAAATATGACTTCTATATAATTTTGTATATTCGGAAAAGTTAACCACCCTGATTATACTCGCCTCGATATTCGACTCATCAGTTGATTCATGATTCGAATTTTTGCCTTACTGAATTGAGAAAATCCACACGGAATGTGGTGATTCCACACCAATTCAATTATAATATTATTTTTGGAATAAAACAATTTTCATTTTTGGAATAAAACTGCCCAAATTCTTAATCAATTTCTTTTAATCTATGGCTTTTCAATCTCACTTGTCAAGAAGACATCTGTATTCTACGGGTCTTAGACAATTTTGTCTGTTCTTTAATCCGTCGCTGATTAAATAATAAGAAGATATAACAAGAAAGATGAACGAACGAAACTAAAAACAACAAAACAAAAAAAGTTAAATGATGATGAAAATATTCAGTAAGTTTTTTTTCATTTTGTGCTTAATATGAAAAATATTACGGGATAATAAATGCCCAAAATGTCCATTCCGTTTAAGAAAAAAAAAAACGCGTTTTAACCGTTACTCAGACATTAAAAATTGTTTGTTGTATATAATGCGCTAAAACTGCAATGACTACTATCCCGCAACAAAACACATTAATGGTCTTCTAAGATATTATCTTCGTATTATTTGTCTCCGGATTTCATAAAGTATGTATATATGTAAAATTTATTACAAAACTTTATACAACCTGTTGACCTAAAAAACAAAATCTCTACAGACTAAGATCTTTTTGTATACAATTATGAACATTAATTGTAGTGACTGAGATTATAATTTTAGTAAAAATACACGTTATATTAAATTTGACTATGATAAAAAAGTTTTAAATTTTTTCCATTGGAACTATATTTCATATACTCAATATTCTGGTGATATAATTTAGCCTATTAGCAAATATTTCTTATATTTAGTTTTAATAAATTGAAACAAATGAATAGTCACAACACAAATGTTATGAAAAAATTGATAAAAACTTTAATTTAAATTTCATTCTAAAATTTGATCAGATTTGATATAATTTGAAATTTGACGATTTTAATTAACAAATAATTCATTCTGCAATTTTATAAGAACTGCTAGAATATTAGAATTAAGCATAATTGGGCTAAAAAAAATGTATAACCTGAATTGGAAGTAGTCCTACAAAATTTTGAAAATGTCACTTATTGCTTAATACATTCTTTTGGAAGATGTGGATATGCAACTTTAATTACTTATTTCTTTAATTACTATTAGCATCAGTGTTAATATGCATTTTTGTGATAAAATACAGGCTGATTTGATGCAAATTTTTTTTAAAAAACTGAAAAGTTGTGGAAAGTATTTGTAAGTAGTTAAGTTTTTTTTTTTAAATAGAGGAGCTCCAATTAAAATCACAAATTCTTACCACAATGCTTGCAGTAAAACCTTATGGCTTCGAAAACTTTTTAGCTAAAAGCTTATATATGTTTAAAAAGATACCCATTTTGTACATTTGTTGTTTAAGTCGATATTCAAATTTAATTAGTTGCTTCTCTAATTAAGGTTACTTTAATTGCTTACTTTAAAAAAAAACAAATATAAATCATTAAATAATTGAACTCTTATTGATTTAAAATCAATAAGAGTTCAATTATTTAATTTTAATTGATCAGTTAATTATTTTACTCAATATTTAAAGTATAATTTAATTGAAGGAAATTTTATTTTTATTAGCCAATCTTTCTATTAATGAAAATTTTGTTTTTTTTTATGCAGTCTTTTCATTTACTATTTTCTAATTCCGCTAAATAAAGCACACTTATCGCATAAACTTGAATTATATTTTGTAATATTATTTAATAGTTTACGCAATTTTAATACTGTAACATTAGATTCATACTTTTTAAAATAAATAATCAACTTGATTTGAAATCAGTGTTTATAAATTTTGTACAATTTTTATTTTAATAAAAAAATATTATGTTTTCGAATAAACTAAGAAACCATAAAACGTTGGTTCTATAATACCTGTAGCAATGATTTACCCAGTTAAACCAGTTTATAGTATAGTAAATTAAGAATTTATTTGAAGATTTAATAGGAAAAAAATTTAAATTATATTTTTGACTATTAAACGCATTTTGTCAAATATAAATTAAATTAAAAAATTTTAATTCAAAATTCTTACCACAATGCTGTGCAATCAAAATGTACCATTAACCATTTTGATGGATTAAATGCAATCGAATCAGCTTTTTCAATACCTTTTAACCATGTTCGATATTCTGGACAAATTAATGCACTACCAGCATATGCAGCATCAATATGTAACCATAAATTATATTCTCGACAAACATTTCCCACCTTTAAAACAAGAAAAAAAAATTTAAAATAACGAACATTAAAATTTTCTAATTAATCTAAAAGAAAATTATTATCAGTTGTTAGTAATTATTTAAAAAAAAAAAAAAAGAAAATTAATTTATTTTACCTCATCTAAATTATCAAATGCGCATGCACCAGTTGTCCCCAAAGTATTACAAACCTGAGAAAAGAAACACCAATTTTCAAAAAATATATTAAAGCAACAGGTTTCTGTTTTTTTTTTTTAAAGAAAAACTCATCCGGAAATTTATATTCTAAATAAAATATTTTAAAAATATTATAAATAAAAATAAAAATAGAAAGAATTGAGTTTATTAATTGCTCCCATTGGGACTTTCAAACTCAAATCCTCTTAATGTCATTTGTATACCAACCAACAAGGATATTTTTTATGTTATATTCCACCAACGCTAAAATAATATCTTATTATTACAGAAAATTCTTATGTTTACAATAAAAATAATGGACAAAATATAATTTTCTATCATTTTATACTTAAAGTCAAGGGAAAACTTTATTTTTTTTTATTAAATTGAAATTGTATTTTATATTTTACCCAAAATGGTATTAATCCTTGTTTTATATCATCTTCAATTGCATCTTTTAATAGTTTACCACGCATTGATAAATTCTCATCAGTTTCAATGTATCGCATTCGTACTAATCCTGGTTAAAGAAATTTATTTAATATTAAATTAATTATCAAAAATAATTTATATTTTACCAATTAATGCAGCTTTTTCAACACTTGAATGAGCTTGATCTGAACAATATGCAACTAATCTAGCATTTATTTCAGCATCCTGAAAACCAGATGTTTTTTCATGAAATCTTTTAATTGCTTGAGTCCGCCCAGCTAATAAACATACTAATGTTGATTCGCTAGCTGTTGTTTGTATAACACCACCACCTTTACTATTATTATCCAAATGTAAAAATTCATTTGGTAACCCAATCATTTTACCTAACCAATTCATAACTATAGTTTCTAATTCAGTACAAGCTGGTGAACTGGCCCATGTAAAACCTAAACAATTAATAGCATCAGCAAGCATATCACCAAGTAATGATGGAAATGAATTTAATGCTGGAAAATATGCATGCATATGTGGACTTTGCCAATGTGTTACACCAGGCATAATAACACGTTCAATATCATCGAATATATTTTCCCATTCTTCACCTTCAATTGGTGCTGAATCTGGTAAAAGATTATGCATATAACCTGGTTTAACATCAGGAAAAACACGTCGATCACGTATATTTTCCAAATAATCAGCAATATAATCAACCATTTCTTTGCCTGAAAATGATAGAAAATTTGTTTAAAATTTGGAAGATTTTTGTGTTGTAATGATCAAGTTTTAGAAAAATTGTACAACAACAATTTTTTCAAAACATGATAATTACTGTTTGGCAGTTTAAAATAAGTTCTGAATTTGAAAATCTTCCGAAGAAGCTTTTAATTGGTATAAAACAACATTGGACGATTAGATGTTTGGAAAATTTGAAGTTTGACTGTTTAGCCGGCGAAATTAGAGTTTATGTTAAAAAGTAATTATCATCTTTTGCCAGATTTTCACAGAATTGTAATTAATTAAATTTAATTATAAGAATTTTGGACGAATATCAAAGTTTGGTTTTTTTTATATTAAACGTTACCCACGCAGACTTAAAATTAAATAATACTTATTACTTTATATCTATTTTTTTTAAAGGTTTATGATTCTAAAAATAAATCAGAATTATATTAGATTCAATTATAACAAAAATAAAATTTTTTTTAACAAAAAAAAAAGCATATATAAATCTAGTTGACCAAAATAACTAAAAACAATTTACATTTAAGATATTAAATTCTTATTGTGTGTATTTTTAAAATTTTCAAATAATTTTCTATTTATATATAATATCCATTCCAATTTTATCCTTAAATAGGATCATGAAAAAGGATAAATGTCTAAAGAAATAATTGTAACATAAAAATAAACTAATATACTCAATGTTGACACATAAAAATTACTCAGTATATACAACATAACTTAGAAGACTACATACTATTATATGGATGGTATATATGCAAAAAAAAAATTGTGTTCGGACAATTTATATGGAGAATTAATGAAATTTAAAAGAATGAATTTGTATCTATAGAGGGTAATTTGAAAAATTCAGGGTCTTTGTAATAAATATCTGGATAATATATTGACTTTAAGTCTTATTGATTTGATTTTATTGCAATTTTTTTCTTATATGATATTGTAAATTGTTATTTCCAACCATAGTGTAGATTTGTGTTTTTTTTTTTCAAACTTGTTGATATACAAAATATTCTAATTTTGAAAAAATTAAAAACACAACTACTTAATTATAATTAATTAAAAAATTAAATGCTACTTGGTAAAGTTATTGAATTTTTGAAACTACTAACTTGATAAATCATTTACTATCGAAATATTTCGGTTATTGCAATGTTTGTCCTTAAAAGATTAAAGTAATACTGCATATACTTGCCGAAACATGATTAAATAACTTTTGATATTTTTGAAATGACTATTAAATATCCAATCTTTAAATTTACTTTAGCTTATTTCGAATAAAAACTTATAGTTTTTTGGAAAATTGGATGGTTAATAAACAAAATCAGAACTTATCTAAACAATTATTAGAAAGCGATTATTATAGGGGAAGGAAATGGAGCTAATCAGGAGATGTCATTCGAGATAATAGATTAACAGGAAAAATTACAGAAGGAAACACATTTAAAGATAAGATATTAACACGAAAAATTACAGATTGAAACACATTGCAGAAAATGAGGTAGTAGACTTTTAAAAAGATGGAGCGATGAACTCTGAAACTACTGATACGTTCTTCAGTGGATGAAGTCAGCCAAAGATAACTTAGATTGGAAAATTAATGCGGAGTATTTTACCAAGTTACTTTGAAGAAAAATATAAATTAAAATAAGTTAATTGGCAAGCAAAAAAATAAATATGTTAAAACTGAACGAAAATATGTATATTATAGATAAATTAATGGATTTAATAATTTATAATGTAAATTAGTTAATTAGCAAGAATAATAATCAAAATATAATTATTATTGCTTTGAAAATTTTCATTAGTAATAATAATAATCAAAAAGTAATTATAATTGCTTTGCAAAATTTTAATAATACATACTATATTGTAAAATAAAATTACTTAAATAAAGTAACTAATTTCTTAGAATCACTCTATATAATAATGAGTTTTTGTGAATATTAATTATAAAATTAAATTATTTAATTTAACTTTTAAATAAATTGTATTTATTTGCAGGGATAAATAATTTCATTTTCATCAAAATAATAAGTAGCATCTATTTAAATATTTTATCATTCCAAAATTAATGTTATTCCATGTATTGTTATGAAAAATATTCTATTCTAGAATTTCCAAACATATATACATAATAATCAATACATACAATGATTTAAATATAGATCTTTCTTTTAATTTTTGCCAAAGCCCAAATGACTCGTTTATAGAGGTTTTAGATTTTTCACACTTTTGTTAATATTTACGAAATTCTCCTCAAATTTTTATTTTTAAAATATTTCGTTATAGAAGTTTTCTATGAAGATAGTACAATTTGACGAAATTTGCCTCGGTACATAACTTAGATTTGTCTCGAAGCGAATGTGTTAATAAATACATACTCTAATGTTATGACTATTTCGTGAGGAATAATCTCCAATTTTGTTTTCATAAATATATTAGTCACAAAATATTTCCATATTTTATAAAAATATTAATTAATTTTTTTACAATTTAATTGAAATCGTTTCAAAAACTAATTTAACACTATTAAAATTGATTTGATTTATTAACAATTCACATCACTTTCTTTAGAAACCTTTTTTAAAATGACAGTATTTTTTCCGAAATAGAGTCCTAGATACATTTTTTAACCATGAAAATTCAATTTAAACTCACCTCTTTTACGATATTCCTCAACTTCCATAATAAAATTTTTATTTTTCACTTATTTATTTATTTTCTTATAGATTTTCTGAATTTTATATTAATTTTTTTTTTTAAATCCTTTATAAAATGATTGATCCTTTCAATTGATCTTATTTTTCACTTATAATATATAATCCAATAAAGAATTTTTCTTCACTTAACTGTTTCAAGTTTAATTAATAATTGGCAGTAATAAAACAATTTTATTGATATTTATAATTTAAAATTACAAAAACAAAAACAACAAGAACGAAAAGCTTTCTGCATGAAAAATTATTTATTAATTAAATATTGAAATATCATTTATGATAATATCTATTCTGATCTTATAGAAAAGCGTTAAAAATTTAATGAATTAGTGTGAATTGTAAAAAATGTAAATATTTATAAAAAAAAAAAATTTTCTTTTTAATTTAATTCTGTGAATAATGATTTATGCCCTTGAAAATCTATGACATTACACAAACATAATTATATACCAAAATTTTGTAATCTTTTCTAAATAAATTCACCAATAGTACAGAGTGATTTTAATGATTTTTTTTAACATTTAATTACAATTGAAATATCATCACTTTTACTTGGCGTTACAGATCCCAAAAGAGATCTGGCCTCCTTTAAAAAATCTTCTAACATTCTATTGCAATTAGGACCTAATAATTTATATGAATTACGAACCATAAAATGTTAAAGAACAGATATTAAAAATGAATAAGAGAACTTTAAGTAAAGCTATTGAAATAATTAAATTTTAATTAAAAAATATTTATTATGTTATTCAAAATTCTAAAACGAATTACCACTGATTTAAAAATGTTTAAAATATACAAAATTTGGAAGAAACTAAATATTTTCAAACGTTTTATTGAACATTTTTAAAAAATATATAATTAAAATTAAATATATTTTCAATCAAGATATTGTTCAATCTATAAGATATTATTTAGAATCAAATTAACTTTTTGATAATTGAGATTGAGATAAACTTTTAATTTATATACTAGTTTTTAACCGACCCTGTATAAAAATTTTAAAAAAATTTTATTTCAACTTTTATAAAAATACAATATTGTGAATTATTTTCTAATGGGAAAAAGAACAATTTCGATTCAGTATTGGAACGTAATTAAATTACTTGATCGAAAAAAAAAATTAGAATATAAATTAGAATAAACTTTTATAAAAGTTAAAAGATACTATACACAAATGTATAATGAAAATTAGTTAAAAAAAAAAAAAGAATACAAATTATAATGTACTAAGCTAATTAAACAGCTGATCTCAGTAATAATAATGATATTTAATAATTTAAATTCATATATTTAAATTTATAGAAATATAAATCTCACAAATTATTAATAAGTTTAAATCATTGAATCTCGACTATACTTAATTATAGTATAAAAAAAAAACAAAGAAATACTATATTTCCGTATTTTTGATTATAGACTTAGAATACTATAAGAATACTATATTTCGTATTTAGATTATTAGATATAAGAATTTATTTAGTATAAGCTTATGTTATTTAAAAAAAATGGTTACATTTCAATGAACATCAAATAAATCCGACGGTTTAAATTTTATTTAAACTTACAATTTAAAAATTGATTTTTTAAACAATAATGTCAAAATTAGATTTAAGAAGAATATTAACAAATATGTAATTTATTAAAGTAAAAATAATGGAATATTTAAAATTTTGTTAATTATTCACCATTTAATTTACAATTATTAAAGGAACACTCGCCAAAATCATACTTTTGCTTGGTTTCGGAAAGTAAATAATATTATTGAATTTCTAATATTGATGGGAGATTGTTATAAATAAATGCTTAATGTGCATAACAAATAATTAGCCGCACTTGTATTTATTATTGTCATTTTAACTTTTAGATGTGTTTAATGGGTTTGTGGAGTTAAAATTAAGTTAAGATTCATTTTTTTTATTACCTAACATTTTTCGTAAACTATCTTATTTAATTAAAAGGTCTTGTAATTAAAGATTATTGTACTAAATCTTAATTTGAAACGAGTTGCCTTAATTGAAATCAATGTTTATAAATCATTGTATGGCTACAAAAAAAGTAAATTATCAAAACATAAAATTTTTGGTGGTTCAAATTTGAGACACCAATTTCCTTCTGTTGGAATGTTTTTTATTTAGGATTTTCTTGAAATACTACTAAAATTACTATCTTTCGGTGTAAAATAAAATTACTATCTTTCGGTGTAAGTAAAAAATACGTCAAAATTCAAATTTATTATAAAATATATTCCATTTATTAAGTATTTCTGTATGTAAACACTAAGTGCTTTGATTTAAATTTTAAATATCACTCTTTCACAATAGCATTAAAACCCAATTATTTCCACTTTTTTCATAAATTAACTTAATGAGAGTCAATTATTGGAAATCAATTACTAGACATTCAAATCTACATTTTTTAAATAAATAACATTTTCGCTGATTAATCGAATGCATTTCCAACTCCTTTGCTTGCAACAAAATCCAATTTTCTCAAAAATAATGAACAGTGGAAATTTATTTAAATTATTTCGAAATTATTGCAAATTATTACATATTAAAATAATATAATTCAATTTTTCATTCACAAAATTATTTTTTCATAATTTTTTATACTAACGAATCATAAAATAATCTTTAATTTTTTTCAAATTTATTTAAAATATCTTTAACAGAATTAAAATCATTTTAATATATTTCACACTCAATTACAAAGATAGACAATTTATAAAAATTTTAACATAAATATTATAAATTTTATTTAGAATTTTTAATAAAATTTTAATTATTTTGTTCAGAATCTTGAAAACTATTTAAAAGTTGATATATGACTAATAATAAATTGTAAAAATAAACTTTGTAATTGTATTTTATTTATTATTAAGCACTTATTGGGTTTCTTATTTTTCCTAGAAAATAAAATAAATTCTTAAATTATATGAAAAATTTCAATGAAAATACTTTTTTTTTATATGTATATATATATATATGTATATATATTATTTATTTGTAATATGGAAAACACAGCGAAAAAAAATCAATTTAATTAATATAGGTGTTTGTATACATGAATTTTAAAGAAATTATGTCGTGTACTGAGAGGGTTTAAAATATAAAATTGTATTATTTTATTTAAATGCTGTTTTTTATTTATTTTGTAAAATTTGTTCATATGTAAACTTGGAAAACATTAAATTTTTTGTTGATAAACTCATTTTAATGAATTTAAAAAAAAAAGAACGTAATAAAAATTAAGTCAATTTTCCTATAAACATTTAATTAATGAGGATGACACTAATTGTAGTTTTATTAATTCATATATAGTAATATGACAATAATTTTTGTATGTTATATAGTAGTGACATCTTGGAACTTTTATTGTTAAAATTTATTGAAAAATAATTGGAAAATATCTTAATATCTTATGTTTAAACATAAGATTTCAATGTTATTCAAAATTCTAATTTATTTATTGAAAGTAGTGACTAAAAGGAAAAATCTATTAAATCTTCTAATGTTATTACAGCTATTCTAATAAATTTCAAATTACTAATTAGAAAACCATATTACTAATTGGGAAAAATAGAAATTCTAATATTAATTGCATATTTACGTCATCTATTGTTTAATTTTGTTTATTAAAAATCATTTGAATTTCTTTACTTTCTACGAAATCAATCATTTTTTTGTTGAATAATGCATATTTACGGCTGTAAAAGTCAGTACACACCACATCGTAGTACACTTGTTGGAAAAGCTGAAGCCGTTCAATAAAATAATTCGCTAAAATTGATTCAACATTTGAAAAATAGAGAAGAATAAAAGAATATTAGTTTTCTGCCAGTTAGTAAGCGCGACAAAAATCACTTTTTATAATAAACTAATAAAATCTCCCATTACTAGGTTTTGGTCCAGTTTTCATGATTCTATCAGAATTACAAAAAATAGTTAAAAGCATTTTCAGCTATTAACAGTATTGTATGCCTCAGCAATTTTATTAGAACCGACGAAAATTTAGAATTAAGCCTCATTACGCTCTAAATTAAAGGTATTTATGTATAAAAAATTAATCAATTTATTTCTGCAATTCTGAAACTATTTTAGGCTAAATTAACCTAATGTATATTTAAAATTTTATGAAAATTTTAATTTCTTTATTAATTTCCTAGAACTAAAAAGACTGAATTGTGTCTCCTGTAAAATTTGGAAAATATCATTTAATATATTTTCTCGGTAATATGATAATACTTATACTATTTTTCAGTTTTTAATACAGAATTACTTAATGCAGCATAGTTTTTTTGTGATTTTAATTAAACTTTAATATACGTCTAGTAAACCTTTACGTCTAATATAAAATCTCATAATTATGAAACCATTTCACAGTAATTCTGCTGAGCATAATTTTTTTTTTATTTAATGATAAATCACAAGTAGACACCACTAACCAGAAAAATATAATTAATCAGGAAAGTAACAACAACAAAAAAAAAATGTAAAATTTTGTTGACGCTATAAAAATTATTAGTTTTTAACGGTAATGTTAAAGTTTTATGGAGAATTATTAACGATATATCGCTAACGATGTATGCTGCTATAAGGAATTATTAAGTCCTACATTAAAACAAGTTTATAGCTGGAGTACAAAACAACAACATGAAAATCATAATTTTTGTTTCTTTTTTCTTCAAATCATTTTAAATTTATTACATTTGGTAGAATCAAGTAAAAAGCAAGTAATAAAATGAGAAAAAATAATTAATAATTTTGTATTTTTTTTTTTCAGTTATTTTGGTTATTTCATAAAATATTTGGGTAGAGAATTATTCTTCAATTTTTGTTTTAATTTAATGCGGCATTACAACAAAAAACAGGTAAAATTTCTTTCAAATAATTAAAAATATTTCTAAAGGAAATATTAAATAAATTACAAAAATAATTTAAATTTGATCAAAAGTAATTATATTTTTCCATCCCAAAAGTATGCAATTGTTTCAATATGTGATTTAACACGAAATGTTTTATCTATATTCTTTTTTATTCAAAAAAAAAACAGAAATTTAATTAATAAAAAATATATTTCAGATTTAACTTATCGCCTAATCCAGACTAGTCACAAAACCCAAATAAATATTAGTTTGTAGAAAGGAAGCTAGAACAGTGGTAGGTCCTACTCGTACTGTATAAAAAAAACTGTTTAACTTTGAAATAAAAAAGAAATAAAAATAATTTCTGAAATTTAATTTAACGTAAATACTATATTGAAATATAAATTAATCTAGTAATTAATCTAGAACATAAATTATCTATTAATTTTATTTAATAAATTGATAAATATTTTGTACCGAAAATATCGTAATTTATTCAAACCCTCAAGCAAACCTAGATTTTCTAAAAACTAGTAAAACTTTGATAGATTTTTCAGAAAAATTTGAAAACAAGACCAGTTTTGTGTATTAAGAATTAAAATCATAATATTCAAAAATAAAAAGGACTAATTGAACCTAGGATTTATGAAATATATATGTACTAATAAATTTAATAATTAATAAACTTTAATATTTAAACTTTAAAATTTAATTATGATTTCACTAAAATTATTATAATTTTTATTTCACTATATAATTTAATATTTCACTTTTTCTATGCAAAATAACAATTGAATTGTTTCACAGTAACTGAATTTTTAACAAGGATATCTATCCCTTTTATACCATTTTCTTAACCTTGAACATAATAATAGAAAAATCAAAATATATGCATATATAAAATACACAACAAAACTATGAAATAGATCTTTAATTTTTCTCAAGAAAAAAAAAATCTAAATTTATGTCCTTTGTTCTTCCTTTTACGTAATTTGACAAACAAAATATAAAACTTTCTCAGCATAAAATAGTCTATAAATTTTGCTAAATTCTAATTGGTTACATAAAAAAAACATATTTATTAACTCCTATCATTTCTCCAACATCCTTAAAACAAATATACTAACATTACCAAACAATGCGCACGTACACAAAAAGAATGAAAATATCTGTTGAAAAATTCCATGTATAAATAATAAAAGAAACTTTCAAGTTTGTGGCTTATTCAAGCATTGATATCTTTCATTATTTAACGAGATACAAAAATATTTTTTGAGTGCTTTTAATTAGAGTGATTTTAGTTTTTGTTTATAATTTATAAAATAAAATTGATTTTATTGATCATTTGTGATGTAATGATGTATCATAGTGAGTCAGTTATTAAGTGTCGGACCTCCGATATTTAAATACGTCATTGTCTTACTCTTTTTTTTCTTAATTTTCAAATTCTGTTTTATTTTTATTTGATTTTTTTTGTGGTTTTTTTTTAATTTTTTATGAGAACTTATTGACTTTAGATGGTCGATGACCTTAATTTTGTGTGTTACATGTTGTGGTGTTCGCAGTAAAGTTCGATGGCTTTTCAAAAAAAATAATCAAAATATAAAACATATGAAATATATATAAAAGATAATTTAAGAAATAATTTTAGTTTGTCTGTTGTATTTTTGGAGGATTTTTATTTTTAACGATATTTTATCAGTGATTTTTAATTTTTCTTGTATTTCGGGAATAAACACGGAAATGCGACAAATTATTTGGTCATTTACTGTAATGAAAGTTATTTTGAATTTGATTTCAAGTCAATTACATTATAAATTTAATTTGAGAAATTTAAATAGCCTTAATTTTTGCTAATAACCAGTCGTGGTATAAGAAAGAAAATATACTGTCTTGAAAATATTAGAGTCAAAAGAATTACGCTCGAAATGAAAGTCCACTAAATGGATAAAGAAAAAGAGTAAAATTAAGTAAATTCACTCCATATTTGAATAAAGCTAAAGAGAAGCGGTCATTTAAAGACTGAAATATTAAATTAAATACCTAAAAGACAATTCACAAGTTCTTATCCAAAGAAGAAAACTGGAGCGACTTCGCCAATTTAGCAGGAAAAAAGAGGAGTGATGGTAGGATTTGTGGCGTGAAATTGCGTAAAGAAGTGTCCATACAATGAGTGAACAAGTATCTATACATCTTCGGCCTATCTCCTAACAGACCGAATATGCTGATTCTGCCGTTAAAAAAGATGAAACCACGGAAATTATAAGCTGCTACTGCAAGGCGTTGATTATCAAATGGCTCACATACTTCTCCAAGTCAAATGGATACGTTCTATGCATATATTATAGAACCGTCAAAACATGTCGATGAAGCAACTGTACGGCACCATAAAACGTACAGGTTAAAGCGATAAACTTTATCAATTGGGTATTTATACAATAAGCCGAATGGCTGCTGTAATATATAATGTTGGCCTCTCTGATTAGAATCTTAGAACGTAAATAATTAAAATAATTTAAGATTCTTCTACATAGATTGTATCTCAAAATTGTTTATCCCGGCATCTTGTTAAATTACACTGAACAAAAGAAACATTTGTAAAATTTAATTAATTCTTAAATTCACGCATATAATTCATAAAAAAAAAACAAAAAACATAAAAAAAAACTGATAAATCCAAATTAATCACGATAATAATTCTTTATAAATATCCACTTAATCATTAGACCACCATAAGATTCAATTTATTTGCTGAATTTACAATTTTATTTTGTACATAATAACCGAAAATAAAAATTTAAAAAAAAAACAACAGGTAAAACATTAAACATAATATCAAAAAAAAAAAACAAATTTTATTTTTTATAAAAGTATAAAAATAAATATATACCTAAAAAAAAAAGAAAAATTTCAAAGGGTCAATGCACAGGTAAGGTAGAGAACAGTTAGTTAAGAAAAAAACAACAAAATTTTCGTTTTATTTTTGGCAGAACTTGTTTTTGTATTTTTTATTTTTTATTTTTAAATGCTAACATCATACCCACAGCACCGCAACAACTTCCTCATTCCAAAAAAAAAAAATTAAGTAAAAAATGAAGAAGAAATTATTATACAAGTTTTGATGTGGCGACAATCCAAAACCAAAATGAAACCCTCTGAGTTGGTCCAAAAAGACAATCAATATTAATGTATGTTCAAAATTATTGCATATACAAGAAATGGGTAATTGAAATAATTAATTAAACAAATATATATTTTGTATTGAAATTATTAATTTTATAAAATAAGAAAACTTATTCTTTTCATGGAAATGCAATTATTTTATTTATAGGAAATATAATTGGGACTCTATTTCACTGTAAGCATTTGCTTATTCTTCGTTTTCAATTAATTTATTTTAGTACATCCACCTACACCTGTCAATGAGTGTCCGCATCTTATGGTTCTAATTATTTTTCTATCTTAATAAAAATGTCATCACCGAATATTTTGTAAATATGTTGTCCGCATTAAATACACTCAATTCCAAATTTAATGAAACAATAATTAAAATATTAATAAATGATATTAAAATTAAAATCATTAATATATATAGACAGTAAACATGTATTTTTCTTAGAACCAGCAAAACATTTCATTATTTTTCATTAATTCGGATGAACCCTCAGCGAACCGAATGGCATCCAAATCCGAATTAAAAGGAGGACTAAGAGTTTACTATTTAATAAGCAAATTTAATTAAACATTTAATAAGCAAATTTAATAAAGAATATTTGATTAGTTTGTAAATTTAATGTCACTCACTTTTCATTTTCAATTTGTGATGATTTTTCTGCAGAATTTCGAAACCACGTGAAAAGATATTTCCTGTCAACTTGCTTACTTTGCTTTATTCGAAAATATCTTAAATAAATATTGCATTTACCTAATATTTTTAAAAAAAATTATTATTAAAATTAACATAGCCTCATTTTACGATAAAAGCTAAAATAGTAATTCACAAATTTTAAAAATCCAAATTAAAAAGTTAAATTACAGAAAAATAAATTAAAACTTTCTTAATTTATATAATTTAATCGATTTTAATTAAATTTTTTAAAAATAATAAAAATTAATAAAATTGAAATGAAGCACTAAATTTAAGTCATAAACTTTGCTATCACACATTTTTTAAGGATCCTAGTCAAGAAATTTAATGGTAAGTAAACTTTTAATTTTTAAAACATATGTACAGATAAGATGACGGAACTATTTAAGGATACGTAAAGAAATTATTCTTAAATAGTTTAATTTTTTTTAAGTGAACGCTCCAAAATATAAAGATTATGTCACACTCGTACTTTATGAAATCCAGTATTATCGTATTTTTTTGAAAATTTCAAACTATCAATAAAATGCTTTTGATAGAGATAATCAAAATGTAATTCTCAGTTTTACTTGAAATTGACATGTCCTATCAAAAGACTCAAATAGAAATTAAATAATTGTAATGAATTTCAATCTGTCTCAGACAAGATATAAATTAGCGATCTTAATTATAAGTATTTGAGTTTAATTAATTTATGATCGTTTTGTTCTTAATTTAGAATAATTAACTAATTAATATTTTACATAATCCGTAAAACAATGCTGACATAAGGCTTTATGACTCATACCTTTGATATTTATAGAAAGTATCACTACACTTTCTTATTTCATTAATTTTACCTAATTTAACTAAATTTTATGACATATTTTTCTAGGAAAGAATATGATTTTTTCCCAAACGTTTAAAAATTATATAAAATAACTTTTTTAAATTTAAACCATGCGCAAAAATATAACGTTAAGATAATTGCATATTATACATTCATTTCGGTAACGCTTATTTGTAAATATTTAACATAAATCAGGTCTAATAAAAGTGTATATGACATCAGGTTGCAAATTACGAAAAAAAAAGAAGAAAAATACATCCATCCAGCACCTAAATTCAAATTCAACGAACAAAAAGTTGAACGTAAATAAAAATATTTCGGTAATGAACTCGAAATAAAAAATTTTTACACTTAATGACGAAATTAAAATTTGATGAATTATTAAAATAGCCACCTACCCCCACTCCTCCAGCAACAACATATTTAATCTAAAGAAGAATATAAAAAAAAAAAAAACAAATGGTGGCTATTTTAAATAATTTTCTCAAATTTAATTTCGTCATTCTGTACGAAAATGTTCGGTTTATGTTTAAAGGTGTTTTTTCTTAGTCAGAGTACCATACTATATAAATGAAATCAGCTTAAAATACTGCTATGTAAAGTTAACCTGCAATCTGTTTTTTTTTTTATTATTATTTATTTTGTTTTTGTTATTTTGTATAAAGTACGTTCGTTGACCCTCCAGGTAATATAATATGTGAGGTAAACGGTTAGCGGTAAATTCAAGTTGAGAGTTTTCATTGTTGTTGTTAGAATATCTTATAGTTTTTCGTAAGAGTTTTTATTCATAAGAAATTTATGTTTTTTTTTTTTTTGCTTAAATTGTTCGTCTCACGTTTTTTTTACTCTTACGAAATTGGATTATTTTCTCTTCCGAAATCGAAATAAAAAAGAATATAAAAAATATATTACGAAACAAGATATAAAAGTTAACCAGTTCTTTTTATCTCTTAAGTTTACAAATATTGTATTAACAAAATATTTTTTCGTGTAATTAAATTTGGTTAAGAGAAAGGTTTATTTTAAATTAACCAAAATTTTGATGGTAAATTTCAAAGATTTAGTGAAATAAAAATATAAATATTTTTTTGGTTTCAATTTGTTTCACAATTAGTTTTGAAAAGATTCTTTCTGACCAAATTCAAATCTTTCTTGGTAGAAGTGTAATAGTACAAGGTTTACTGGATCTCAAAGATGGATCTTAAGAATAATTATTTACCCAAAAAAGAAATCATTATTTCTTAAAGATCATCCCGATGTCGTCCAGCAAGATTATATTTTTACAATATTTTTAAAAATCATTTTTTTATAATAAACTAATAGTTTGGATGAAATGTCATGTCTTGGATCAGCATTTATGATATTCTAAGGCAAATATAAAAAAAATTATAGTACAAAATATGCTTAGAAGATTTTATATGAACCACTGGTAATATAAATATTATCGTGGTCCAAAATAAATCTATTTACAAATACAGAAAAACCTGAATAAGTAGTTTCTTGCCTTTGCTGTAAAATTATGAAAATGTCGCTTAATACATTTCTGCGCGAAGGTGTCCATTTTATAGAATAACCCAAAACTGATAAATCTTAAAATTTAAAAAAAAAATTACCATTATAATATACTGATTAGATTAAAAATATTAAATTCTAATTTTATGATGTCATGGAAAAAGAAAATATATATCTAAAATATTTAAAAAATTAATTTATGCAAAATTCTTAACGGTTTTATGGTATTTACACAATAAGAAAGCTTAACATATCTAATATGGTAGTATATATAAATAATAAGTAAAACCAAAAAGAGCACTCCCCATGAAAATTAAAGTGGTGAAATCTTTTCACTAAAATACCAGCATTTTTATTTTTAAATATTATTTTATTACTTAATCAACAAACAACGTACAATACAATGTTAATTTAACATATAGTATTATAGTATCATAAATATAGGTTCCTCTTCACAAAAATATTTTGCTAAATTAATGCTAAAATAATATTAACAATTTTACTTTTATGAATTTCTTATTTTTAATAACAATAATTTAATGCTTGCCAATTATAGAGAATTTGAAATTTTGGTCAGAAAGCCAGGTCTATAGAATGCAGTGTTAATTTTAAGAAATATGTGTTATTTTCCAAAATATTTGGGTTTTGTAAGCGTTTCTTTGAGAACCAAAATTCCTTATATTAGCATTTCTTGTCGTCCGGTCGTAAAATTTTGTAAATTTAAAAAAGGAAAATAATATGTTTATAAATTGTACACTCTCGTTAGAAATTGCTTCAAATAAATTTAAAAACATTCAGACTAATAGAGTACAGACTATTTTTTTTCCATAAGTTATTTATCCTTTCCCAAATTTTTGTAGATTTAAGTAAATTGGTGTTATTAGCCCACGTGATTGATAAATTGATTCGTATTAACTAAGTAAAAATGAACTAAGATTAAAGAAAAATCTGTAAATCGAGACGTTTTATATAACTATAGGAGCGCTGTTGTGAAGGTTTGACATAAAATTTAATTTTAATTTCGTCATTAAGTGTAAAAATTTTAAAAAATAGTATAAGACCCCACTAGAACTGACTTCCATGAAAACTGAACGCTTTTTGTATAAATTGTTCAAGTAGTCGCATTGTTTTTTTACAAAATATATAATAGGAACTCAATGCTATTGAAATTAAGTTAGGCTATTTGTGAAAGGTAATAGTGATGTGATAAAAGATGTAGAAAAATCAACTCATTTAAAAAAAAATCAACTCAGTACTAAATATTTAGGTACTGAGTTCAACTCCCGTCAAGTTAAACCCAGTACCTAAATATTTAGTACTGTAGTTGTTGAATCTATTTTATTACAATATAAAATTATTTTTTTGGAAAAGAGTGCTGTTGTGACATAAAATTTAATAATAATAATACGTGATGATAAACCAGAAGCCTGTTAATATGATAGGACTGATTCGGACTATAGTCTTTATTGTATTAAATAAGTATTATATACTTAAAAGTATATTTGATTATTTAGATTTATTTTTCGGTGTAGCCTTTCAAATTTTTTTTATAATTTTATGGAAAGCGTTGTTTTAATCATTTTTTTTCCTTATTCGCTCCACTGGCGAGCATAGGGTTCCAAGTACCGCATTTTTCCCAGTCTTAACTTACATTTTATTGTAATTTTATTACTGGTACTCATTTAAAGCTGAGTAAACTTAGACCAACATCGCTGTCTCGGACGGGAGTTGAACCCAGTACCTAATGCACCACAGCTAAGCACACTACCACTTAAGCCACCGTTGGCCGTTTTAATCAGGTTGTAAATATTCTGCTAATTCGATAATGGATGCAAATTGGAAAGATAATGAAAAATAGCATAAAATAACATTTTTCGTAATTCAAATATTTGCCAATGGTGGTGCTGATTTTGATAGATTTAATTAGGAAATTATATTCCTTTCAAAAAATATATATAAATTGTAATTGCAATCAGATAAATATAAACAAATTTAATTACAAATTGGACATTCTATTCAATAAAATAGAAAATTTAGTATAATTTTATTACAATAATAAACTGGATTTCTTCTTCAATTACTTCTGGTATTGGTACTCAATAACTTCTATGAGCTAAAGAACGAATTAACCAGACTCTAATTTCATTTATTTATGTATATATTTTTTAAAAAAAATTAATGTTCATTTTAATTCATTTTTTTTTCTATTAAATAATTCTGCTTATATTCATATAGCATCGTAAGAATAACAGCATATTTTTATTTAGAAAAATGTAGGTCAAATCATTAAAATTTTCTTGACAAGATTTTGTGTTTTTTTTTTTTATTTTTTATTAACCACATATATTATCTATTTTATTTGATAGTAATTTTCTTCAATACATTCAAATTACAGCGCCATAGTATACCGTATTTAAAATTTCATTTTATTTATATCATCTACACATAAAATCGGTGTTTTTTAGGAGAATTTCAAATTTAAATTTACTCCAACCAAAAGAGTCAAGAGGATAATCATCATACCAGTTATTTCAAGTTATGTCATCCGTTTTTATTCTCAAATTTAAACATATTTTTTCACCAATTTCTTGAAAAAAAAAACACTATTAACATATACAGCTTTATATTTTGTGATTTATCCAAGTCTCCATATTCATAGTACAATGTTATAACCTGTATCTCCGATTAAAGGTCTCAAATTTTCTTTCTTATTAGTTTCTCAATTTCAGTTTATCAATAATTTCTCTTACAAATTTCACTCTTTTTATTTATATTGTAATTTCTGCAATTCTATAACTGAAAGATATTTTGTGAGTATCTTTATATTTCATAACCGTTATCCAGTATATCATTGATCAGATATTTCTGAAACTCTTAAACGTATCTTTCTTTTTCTTTTTTTCCTTAACGTTTGAAGTATTTTCTTTAATGTTGATAGAAATGTTGGCATTTGTCATGATCACTTAACACTAAAGGTCTTGGTTACAAGTTTATTTGAGAGAGAAAGAGTAAATGTGCAAATACTATAGAAGTTCTTGTGTATCACAAGAAAAAAAAAATAAACTTCAAACCAGGAAGAAATATCAAAAAAAAGAAAACAATCTACCAGATATCAGAATAGTGGTTTTTATTTTTAATTCAAAGAAAGATGAAATAAAACGGATTTCGAAAGTTTTCTTTTTTTTTTCTTCAAATTTTTAGTGATCATGATCTTCGTAATAAAAGTTCAACAGACTTGTTTTGTGGATTTTTTATTTTTGCTTTTTGTATCTGGTTGACTTCTACAGTCAAATATTATCTTGTATATTTATGTAAAAAAAAAAAAAATTCTATTTGTCTCTGTAAAATGTAAGAAGTTAAACGTCGAATTTTTTTTTTAGAACTGAGAACTGTTTCTTTGCTTTCTTATGGTTCTGTTTTATAAAGGTGTTTTGTATATAAAAAAAAATTGTATATTTTGTTACTTTAGAGGTTATTCTTATGCTCTTATAGGTTCTTTACTGTTAAATTAAAATAAAATGTTGTCGTCGTCTCCCAAACTCCCCAATGAAATGTACCAATTTTTTTTTTAGTGCTCATCTGATTGCCCACTTGGCGAGAGGTCACAATAACCCTGTTTTTCGATATATCGATATTTTAAATCTAATTTTTAATATTTTATTTTTATTTAATTTTTATTTTTATTATTAATTTTTTTTAATTTTCCTAAAAACTTTTAAAAAAATTTTTATTATTATTTTTATTTTTGTTTTATGTTGAAATGATGGGCTATTTTAAATTTCAAATTAATCAGAATATTAATTATTTTAAATATAAAATATTAGGAAAATTTAAAAAAAATATACTTTCATTTCATAATAAATTAATAATTAATTTGTATATTTTGTTAATTTTCAGCGATTAAAAAAAGAAAAAAATTGTTTTTCAAGTGATAATTAAATCGTAATTTTATACATAAAAAAAATTAAATTTACCCGGTAATGTGACAAAAATGATGAAAGTGTTTTCACAAAAAAAAAAAATTTTTTTATATAAAATAAAAAATTAATTATGCAAAAATTATGAAAAGAATGAAATTAAAATTTAAAAAAAAAATATTAATAAAAATTTTGTGATTTTATTAAAAGAATTAAAAAAAAATTATATTTTAAAATATGTTTTATTTTGTAAGTAAAATTTATTAGAAAATTGGTTTAAGGATATCATAAAAAAAAAAAAATTAAATAAAACCTAAACATAAAAAATTTAAACACCGAAAACATATAAATAAATTTTTGGATTAACTGCAGAATAATTTAGAACAGAAATAAAAATAAAAAGGATTATTAAAATGCCGAGCACAATAAGAGGTAAGTTTTGTTTTTTGTAATTTTATGAATGATCATTAAAAATTGGCGCGTAGGAGAGATCTACTGTGATGTTTTTTGGCTTCCGTAAATTTTTTCCATGTAAATATAAAATATTTATTTAAAATACTCTAAAAATACTTATTACAAATAAATAAAGGATTAATCTAAATTTCGAGTTTTTAGAGAATTTTAGTATTTTATAATGCAGCCTAATATTTACTACGATTACTTTTACCATTAAATAAACTTTTTTGGAAAAAAAAGATCAATAATTTCGCCTACCGGACGGATTTTTAGTTTTTTAACCCCTATCAGTAATTCTTCATTAAGTAAACTTTTTATCAAAATTACTGGACGATTTTCCTTTTTTAACCCTTATCTGATAGAAAATTGTTGAAATTTTCGATTGTCTAGTCTGGCAACACTTTGTATTAATAAGCAAAAATGTTTTTTAAAAAAATAGTATATTTTGATACTTGTCCTCCGTTCTGATTATTATTACTATCTATTTTCCAAAACATATTACAACCGAAGGATTGACATCGTAATAAGATGCTCAATAGGAATTACATTTATATCTTTTTAAATGCTCTTTTATCTCTGTCTGCTTAAAGGTTCTATTTTCAATTTAACATATATTAAATTTAACCCCTTGGGCCGATATAGTCGTCCCAAAGATTTTGTGAAATTCGAAGAAAATCTCAGAAATTAAAAAAAATAATTAATTTCAAAGCTTAATATTTTTTATGAAAATAGTTGTAGATATATATGGGTTTGTGGAGATAAAAACGGGGTTGTTTGAGGATATTGCTAAGTCTGATGATAATATGTGTTAAAAATTTGATAAACCTGTCGATATAGCTAACATATATTTCCAACAAATTGGTGAAGTTCTTAAAAATTTTAATCTAGGGTTAATAAAATTTATGTAATTAGTTTGTTAGTATGTATGTACGTTTAAATTACTATATGAAATGAATTATTTATATGTAAAATTCAACATTAATTTCATTAAACTTGTTCTTACTGTCTCTATAATAAAAAATTTACTAAATTTAGTTTGGAAACATATTTAAACAATTTTAATATTCACATTATAAAATAATATAAAATTTAAATTCTATTAAATTAATCTATCATACCTTAAAAAATTAGTTGCAAAAAAAAAAATATAAAAACGATAAATAAAGAAAATGATTTTTGGTTGATCTCGGAAAAAAATTTGAACAAACATAAAGTAACTTAAAAAATCACATTTTGCAATTTTTTAAATTTTTTAATTGGTTTTTTATCTAAAAGGATTGTTAATGGTCAGACAATAAATACAATAAGAGTCAAGATAAGATTCATATAACCGAAAATTATGAATAATTTTTATCAATAAATAAGAATACATTAAATACACAATTAATGAAAACATAATATTTTGTACCTTAAAGCAGATTTATATGTTAATTTTATTTAAAGATAAATAATAGAATTTTTACCTAAGTTCTATTTTTTTTTTTATTAATATTATTATTATTTTTCGGTTAACCCACCTATCAGCATCGTATATGTATATCTATTATTTTTTTTTGTAGAATAATATAGCAAAAGTTCATAAAGTCAACAAACGTTGTGGAATTTTCGGTTGGGTGGCGGTAGGTGGAGTTATATATATTCTCTTCTGGTTTTATTTTGTTCTTTCTAGTACCGTCATCATCATCATCAAGAAGTATTTAAATTCTATGTTTTTTTTTTTATACATATATAAGTTATGTTGGTTTTTTTGGTTGGTTTGTTTGTTCATTGTAAGATATTTTAATACATTGTATTTAATGGTACTCAGAAAATTGTATATTATATTTAATTTTAATTTTAAGAATGAGTGTTAAAATATGTTTTTATACATTCAGGTCTATTTTTTGTCCTCAAGTTATTTCATTAGTTAATAGATGTGACGTTTATTAGTATTTGTTAACTTTGTGATGCATTACTGAATTAATCAGCAGATTTTTAATGAAAATTTTATTATTTTTAAGTGTTTTTTTTTTTATAGAAATAGTGAGTAGATACTTTTCAAATAATCTTTTTTTGTTGTGGAGACAATATATGTTTAAATATACATTCCTATGTTATCTTCATTAGAATAGAATACAGAATTATTTATAAATTTATTGGACTGAAACAGATGTTCGATACAAAACGGAAACTTTTCAACACACAATTTATTGAAATATTAATAAAGAAAAGGTTTAGAAAGCAACTTTATAATTATCCCTACCTTTTTGTGGTATTCTGTTAAGCTCAGCAAAGAGCGCTATTAACAACTGGCTAAATACAGAATTGCTAAACCACTGAAACGGAGTCACATGCTGCAAAAGATTGCCAAACTTTTTATCTCTTTTTTTAATTAACACTTTGTCTGAATCTTAAAAGAAATCAAATTCAAATTCTTATAGAATTTCTCATAGACGACTGCCCACTTTAATTATAATCTAATCAAATTCGATTACTCCGAACTGTAGTATTTGTGAAGATGAAAACAAGATCGGTGAGGAAGTTTAATCCGGATTACTTAACCTAAATTTTGGACATATACTTTCATATATTTTAAGTTTACTTAGCTTTAAATAAGTACCTGGAATAAAAATTACACTAAAATATATTTCTAAGAATGGAAAAACCAAGAAATGTCAAACATATGCGATATTAATAAT
This sequence comes from Empis livida, assembly GCA_963932195.1. NCBI lineage: Eukaryota > Metazoa > Arthropoda > Insecta > Diptera > Empididae > Empis > Empis livida. The sequence continues at coordinate 11,167,607 of OZ010646.1, read as the reverse complement.
ATAGTCATTCTTGTCTAGATTTGGTCGTTTAATAGATTTTTGGTCTTTTGAAGAATATTTTGGAAGTACATAAATTATGTTTATAAACTGACCATGTCTAAAATCAATAAATTAACAAGGTTCTTTAAAAATCTTTTATAAATTTTATACACATTTTCTTAATTAATGTAACACAAATATGAAAAACTGAGAAAATTAGTCCTCACGTTCTTGAATTTATAATTATGAAGCTATCATTTTCTAATTATTACATCACAGCGATAATTGACAAAATTGCTATTGTCACGTCACTTAAAATCAAGATCAACATAAATGCTTATTTATTATGTATATCTTATTTAATCTTTAACAATATTTACCTTGATATAAATACGTTTTTAATGTTGCAATACATCAACTTATCAAAAACATAGCAAGAAACTTTATATGCAAGAAGAAAAAAAAAGTATTTTTGCCTTCTGGGTATCCAATTAGCAGACTTACAGTAATCAGAAATATTCTTAACCACGGAAAGAACAAAAAAAGTAACTTCGTAGAAAAATCTTAAAAGAATCTTACAGATAAAATTATGTACATACATGTTAAAATAATGAGTATCGTAAAGAATATGAATTTTTATATAAAAAAAAAACTTAAAAATAATTATGTTTAACCGTTGTTAGGTTTTTGTTTTTGAGATAAAAACTAAGAAAATATTAAACACCAAAGTCCCGTAAAAAAAGTGGCACTATAAAAAAAATATATTTAAAAAAAATTGTAATCCATTGAAAATGATGATATTTTTTAGGATTTTAAGATTTTCTTTCTTCATTTTTTTTTTAGGAATAAGCCAAATTTTTGATCTAATGGACTTGTAAGAGATTCTTAATTTTGTAATTTTTAACATTGTTTAACTCAATAAGTGATTTATTTTAATCCTATAAAAATATGCAACCATTTATTGTTATATTTAATAACTTTTTTGAAATTTTCATTTTTAAATTACTAATAAACACTTAAATTATCTTACGAATAACTTTCATATATACTAACAATGCTTCAAAAATAAAGGAGTCAATTCGTACTGTTTTCGAATAAATATTTTGATAGTGAATTCAGGCAACAGTGAATAGAATTATATTGATGGCAACATTTTACCTCCTTGTCAATTTTATACTATTTTTTGAAAATATTCATTTTCAGATTCCTCTAAACCTTACAAATACTTATCTGATCAATAAGTTTTATATACCAAATTATAAAACTTATTGATCAAATATTGATTTTTGGAAAATGTAAATTTTTGACATTTTCCAAAAAAATTTTAATCGAGCTAATTGGAAATTAAATTTTCTGTCCAGAGAAATCCAGGTGTGTTGCGCCGTTGATCATGAAAGCTTAATTACTTATCAAGTGATCACATCATTAATAATTATTTATTATCAATTCTTAATAATTTCAGTACTAATCTCACAATCTAAAATTGTTTCTATTCCACAATATATCACAGAGAATGTAGTACCCATAAAACTCTTTATATATATATATTGTATATTTACTAGTAAATTTTCATTTGGTATGTATAAATTATATATATTAAAATTAGCTGTTTGTCATGCGTAACATACTTAATGCTATTTTGTGGCACAGTTGTAATATAAGAACATAAAATCCATGAATTTATAAAGAAAAAGATTTAAAAAAATAAAAAAAATTTGCGTAGAATCTTAATATAAAAAAAATGTAGGTATATAATTTTTTCCGAACTAACTACAATTTTCCATTAATGGGAATATTTCAACGGTTTCTCTATTTCGTATAATACATAATTTAAAATAAAAAGTTCGACCACATTTTTGTATATACCATACACCGAAACACAACATAAATTGCTTTCTGAGAATTTTAATATATTTTTATTTTATTTTTTTATTTTCTTCAATTCTATTTTTCGTTGCCTTAATGTTGTAATTTTCCAAAGATATTATTATGTTTTTTATGTATGAGTATTGTGTTCAAATAAAATTGAATTAATATAGGTCATCATAATTTGATATGAATATAAACAAATCGCAGACTATAAGTACATTATATTGGAAAGGATAACGAAAATAAAATTATTTTAAAAGATATTTTGATAATCAATCTTTTAAAATGTAAACAGAATTTGTTTAATTGAATTTCAGAAATTGAAATTTTATTGTATTCCTCCTTAACTTTCCGAAGTCTCATTTAATATTCACCTAACTGTGTTTTTACATGTATACGTTCGAGTAAAATTTATATAAAAAAAAACCCCATAACTCAAAAAAGAGACTCACATTCGCTTCCAACTTTATTAGAAAGGTGGGGTCCTTTTTTAACTGTTTTCATTTTTCTAAATGTTTTAAATCAAAAAATTTGTTTCAAAAACAGAACTGAGCAAATTTTTGTAGGTCGTGTTAAATCAAATTCATGTAATGAAAAGTTCTTTAATGTCACAAGAGTTTTACTCTTTCAAAAACACAATATCGTTTTTTATGGCCATGTATGAAAAATATTTAAAATTAACGACCAGCGGTGACTTAGCAGTACTGAAGTAATCTGAGACGCAATAGGTACACGGTTTAATTTCACTCCGAGTCTTTGCATAAATGTTATTTGAAGACCCGGAAAAATGCTAAGAAATAAAACGATTAGTTTACTACAATTCAATAAGAGAAATTTCAAAGATACATGGTTCTGTTCACCCACGTATAGGAAAACGCTAACATAAATTACTACCGTTTTTGTAAAAAGGAAGCTTCAAAAAGAAGTGTTTAAAATCTTATTAGATTTTCATTGTTTAAAATCTTATTAGATTTTAAACAATGAAAATGAAAATATATATATCATATGATATTACCGACAAACCAAGCCATAAACCAATATTTATATAACGATGATTAAAATCTAATAAGTTCTTTCAAACCAATTCTCTAATCGGTTCTCTCCGACCAATAAACAAAACAAAAAAAAATATTATGCAATTAAAATTGTTTTGTTTTCCGTATAGTAAATTCAAAGCGATTACATAAATTTATTAAATCTACTACATACAAATTTCAGTGCAATTTTATAAATTATTATACAACAACAATAAATAAAAAATCACTCTTTCTCCTAAAAAAAAATATCCTTAATTATTAGTCATAACAATACTCTGCAATATAAACGCAGTTGTTTTTAACACATTTGGTTTTTTTTTTTGTGTTCAATTTACCTACTTTTTGTCGCTGTCTAACATTTATTAAATTGTATATACCTGAACTCTTTATAACAATGACACATATACACATTCATAATAATTGTATACATATATATAGATTTAATTTACTTCCGGAAAAACAATTTTTTTCTTACTTCCATTTATTTATTTGTATTCGAATGGAAATAAAAAAGGATATTTCCATTATGTATAACAAAATATTTGAAGCGCATGTGTACTGAACAATTTTCCATTAATTAAAATTGCATTTTCCACGAATAAATATATATATATATATATATATATATTTTCATGGAATGAAAATATTTGTGGATAAAGTTAATATTATACATTTTTTTTTTGTAAAGCTTTTCACACGTAATACGATTGATACCAAATTTGGAACCGTACAATGAAAATGGGGTATGAAATTTATTTTGTAGAACAAAATAAAATCGATTTAAATCTTACAGTTAAATAAATCATCGGAAAATTATAGTAAATTTTAATTTTAAGAAAATGTGCTTATTTAAATAGTTATACGAGGATGTATGAAATTAAGAAAAAGTAATAAGGAAAAATGGGGTAACATTAAACTTTTAAATTTATCCGATACGTCTTGCGATTAAAAGTACCGGTTATCCGGTTGAAAAATATCACAAATATTTAGAGTTAATATTCAATTAATATTAATAAATTTAATGCGTAAAATATCAATAATCCCCATGGAACGCAAATTTTTAATTCTTTTATATCTAGAAAATATTGACTGTAAAGTTTTCTATTAGAAATATGACCACAGAAAGAAAGCAAAGCATAATGACTGTACTAAAATAAGTAGTAACGGTTGAGTATCCATCACCGTTAAAGGAAGGTTTTTACAAAATATATATAATAGTATTGTAAATTTAATAATTGAGTATCTCATCAGGATCCAATCACAAGATCGAATATCTCATTTTCAGAAAATAGTGTCTAGGACACTAATGATTTCACTTAATTGACGAAAAAACGCATACGGAGAAATTTACACACTAAAAGACGAAATCATTTCTAGCCATTAAGTATGCTTTCTTCCTTCACACCCTAAAAAAATTACTATCCGCATTCGATTAAGCTCAAATGTTTCCTTAATTTACCTAAAATTTTATAGTAATTTTGGTTGGGTCAGTTATATATCAAGCGACATCTGTTGAAACTTTACATATACGTGTTAACTTTCTTTATATTATAAATTAACAAAAAATACAAATTTCTCCCTGTACGTAGTACATATATAATTTTGAGCATTCTATAAAAATAAATTTAACTATACATTATTAAAAAGTAATTGTTTCAATAATATTAAACTTCAATTTGACTAATTTCCATTAATTTTCATCGTCCTTTTTTTATCTATACTCAAAATATTATTTTACTCTCTTCATCTAAAAACAGAAATATAATTTCCCTTTCTCTCTCTCTCTGAAAATATACATTTTCCAATAATTTTTCCAACTTTTAATACAAGCACAAAAAAAAAAAAAAAAACCTTAAAAAGGACTTTTTTTTTTCTATAGTTAGGGATGAGTGAAAATGAAATTTTACCATTCGCTGTATTTTCACGGTATATTGTTTTTTTTTTTTAACATTTTGGTTTTTCCGAAATTTGTCGATTAAATAAAAAATAATTTAATAAATTCTTAAAAAACAAAGAAAATATTTAGTAAAAATAAAATAAAAATTTAAAAACATAAATTATGAAAAGTGAACAATTTATGTCGGATAAAAACTTAAAAATTATATTATATATAAAAACGCAATATTCTTGAGTGTACATAACATAAAACTATCTTAAAGAATTTTTTTTTTTTTTTATTGTAATAATAATATTGAAAATTTTAATAAATAATATCTTTTAATAAAATATTTCAATCAAATTATAAAATATTTTAATAAAAATAAGCATAAATATTATATCTTATGTTTTGAAAAGGATTAATAAAATTGAAAAATTCTTGAATATAAAGTGAAAAATGTATAAGGTGGAAAATTTATTATATACGTAAATATAACCAAAATATATATATATATATATAAATGCGCAGCATTGCAATTTAATTTTTTTCCAATTTTTCATACAAAACATAATATAAATATATATATACAGATAAATCTAATAAAAATCATTAAGAAAATAGTTGCAATTTTACCGAATCTTTAAAAAAAAAAAAAATTTTTAACATAATAAACGAGCAATATTATAATTATATAAATAAATATTATAATAATATTATTAAAATTAAATTTATATAAAATATAATATTAAAAATTAAGGCTAAAAAAACAACAATTTTATTAAAAATAAAATAAAAATATTAATATTCTATAAATTCACTTTCAAAATATTTAAACGAAAATTATTCTAAATAAGAAAATATTTAAAAAGATTCAATAATTTATAAAAAAAAAAGTATATAAATTAATTAATATATTAATTAAAATAATTAGTCGACTGAAATTTGTGGTGTTTTTCAAAATATTTAAAAAAAATATTAATAATAATTAATTACCAAAAACATAAAAAAAAAAACCAAGATCATAAAATAAAGAAAGGCTGATTTTTCATATTTTCAATGTCGTGTCTCTATTATTGGGAAAAATTACAATTTTCTTTTTACATAAAAAAAGGAATAATTGATAATATTCTCCAATTTAATTAAACGAATAAATAAGAAAAATATTAAGAATTTTTTTTTTATATAAATTAATAAATCGATTTAATAATTTTTAAAAAATAACAATCCTTAACATTGAATTTAATCCTTAACATTGAATTAAGGATTAAAATCTTAAAAATTTTCAAAATACAAAAAGAAATTAATGAATAAATGAAAATTTTCTGAAATAAAATAAATATTTTTTTTCCGAAATATTAAAAATAATAAAAATTTTCATTTAAAAGCTAAAATAGTGTCCTTATCTTTAGTATTTTTTTTTTTTCATCTCCAATTTTCATAAGAAAAGCACACCAACAAAAAAAAAAATAAAAATTAAACTTGGAATATTTGACAAAATACCAATACAAGGGAAATTTTCTTTTCTTACTAATATACGCACAACTATTATAAAACTATTATATGACATTTTCACCATACTCCTTTTTTTTAGCCGGATAAACAAAAAATATGTGAAAATTTAAACTACGCGCGTGTGTAAAAAAAAAAAAAATAATTTTCTTTTCAATTTTTCTTCTATTTTAATTTTTTTTTTCGTGGTTTTTTGGTTATCTTTTAAAAAAATTTTTTTGGATTTAAATAAGAAAAACGGTGTCCCTAATATTGAGTATGTTATTAAAAAAAAACTGAAAATATTCATTCCGATATTACAGTGTATGTGTGTGTATACATAAAAGCATAAATAAAGGAAAAGCGTGTTAAATTTTTTATGTTTTATTCGGTTTATTTGTGATAATATTGATTACGAAATTTTGACAGAAGTGTCATTTAACCAACAAAATAAAAAATAAACCAGCCATTGTCAAAAATTTTGTGTGCATTTTCATTAATTCCGGTGGATAAATTTTTTTTTTTGTATGCGAAATAAATAATTTGCATTAATGTTTAAAGTGGACAAATTTGTATTTTATCACTGATTTTGAACATTTTTTTTTTTTGTGTTATTAAGTGAAGTGGTCTTAATGTGAATTATATTTCAATAAGTATACTGATAAAATAACATTAAAAAATAGGGAGAATATTGCGTGTTAAACCCTAGAATAATTAAATACAATATAAATATTGTGTTGTTTTTTTTTTTTCGTGTGTGTTTACACATCAAAGTAAATTTTGAAAATAATCAATAAAAAAATAAGGAACTTTTTTAACTGATAAACAAAAAAAAAAAAAAAAAAACTTGGAGAAAAATGCCTTGATTATAAAAATATCTAAAATTTAATTTAATTATATATATATATATATATATATACATATATATAGCTAAGTAAATAGCAAAAAATTATATTAAAAAAAAATAATTTCGTGAATATAATAATATATTGAAAAAAGCATTAAAGTGGCTACCACAAGTTCAAGTTCGTCGTCGTCGACATCGACAAAATCGACTTTATTAAATAAAAATGTTGTACAAAATCCATCAAATTCAAATGTAACATCAATACTTGTACAAACATTTCATCAAAATGATTCTAATCAAAATTCATCACCATCAACACCACCAAACACTATATCTATAACTAGAACAAATAATCAATTATCATCATCATCATCATCTACAGAATCATTAATACAAATCCGATCACAACATTATGGACAACAGCAACAAAATCAACAACATCAACAACAACAACAACAACAATTAATATCTAGAAATAATCGGGAATTAAGTAATATCGGTGATTTAATAAAATTAGAAGTACGTTGTGGTGAATTAATAAGTACAAATTTAAGTACAAATAATCGAACAATTTTAACAACCACTAATAATAATCATAATAATAATAATAATAATAATAATAATTCAAATACAAATTCACCACAACAACAACAACAACAACAAAAACAAACAACAACTAATTTACATACAGATATTTTAAATACATCAGAATCACCATCACCACCACAAATACCACCAATTATTGTCAAACTTGAACCATCACAATCATTTGAAATTTTAAATGAAACTGGTGATAATTCGTCACGTGTCCTTAGTATACCAATATCAGATTGTGATCGTATAGGTGCTAGTTGGGTTGATTTAAAAGATATAACTGAAATATCAAATGCAATTGTAAATGCTAAAAGTGATAATATTAGTGCCAGTAGTAATAATATTAATAATGTTACTGTTGCCAATTGTTCAACAACAGCAGAAACTGGATCAATTGTAACAAATGTTGATGGTATTACACATCAGCAAAAACAAACACAAACTGTTAAATTACACACACCATTACAGCAGCAACAGCAGCAACAACAACAGCTGTCAAATAAGACATCATCAAATGCAACAATAACAACTGCCACAACAACTCGAGAAAGTACAAGTGGAGCTATGACAGGTTGGATATTATTTTCAGAATTACATATTTTAAATAATCATATTTAACAATTTAAAAATTGTTATGTTTTATTATTGTAAATTGTAACTTCAATAAGCAATACTTATAGATCCTTGCAGGATCTATAAATTTAGGTAAAATAGAAATTAAAAATTTCATAACTTTCTTTTATTTGGATCGTCAAGGAATAAAAATATTTAAGATATTGATAGTTATTATACGTAGGTCACTATAATTCTTTTGAGATATTACTAAACCGTAACATTTGCCTCGGCTGTTAGTATGTTTTAAGAAGTACAAAACATTATCATTGCTTTTGTATTAACGTAAAAGCTATGGTGAAGGCAGATCCAATATATTCTTAGGCTTAGAAAGAGTAGTATGTTAAATTTTCTCCCGCAACAATTTAAACCATTTTCTTTGATAAACTTTGATTTAAAAAGATAGGGATCACCGTTCATAAGCAAGAATACTTTAGTATCAGAAAAAAAACTCTGAAAATTATAACAGATCACAAAATTTTGATACATTCCAGCACATTCAGAAACTCGAGTATAAAAAAGAACCTTCGTGGTATTATCTTTCCTCAAAACAGAAGAACGAAACAGTATTTTTTAACATGCTAATAAAATATTATTGAGTTGTGATTTAATAAATGCAATATTGCTGAAGAAGATTTACTTTAAATATCCACACATAATTAAATTATTTCCGAACTCTTCACAGTTTGCCTATATTTCATGATTTATTTAGTGATCCACGTACATATCAATTAATTGTAATTAAATTACGAAATTCTTCTAAATATTGCAAAAGATAATATTTTAATACAAAAATTACTTACAGATATTATCCCACAATTGATTACTACTTACAAAGCCAAAATATAAAGATAGTATTATTTTGTGGTAAAGATAATTAGAACTATAGGTCGACATACGGTAAATATAGTTATTTTGTGAAATAAACAACGACTTTATTCAAAAATAAAATATGTACATTATACTAAAATAATTATTTTATGCTTAAATAAATTTAGAAATTGAAAGAGTATGTCACACGAAATTGCAGCAAGAAAAGAAATTGCAGCATGAAATAGTTAATTCACATATAAAAATTTAAAAAATAACCAGTATTATTGTACAATAGAATCAGTTATGAGGAAACTAATGTTCTAGTTATTTAAATTATGCTTTTGTTTACATAATTCTTCACATAACATTTTAAGTAAGTCTAAGGTCTTATATTTCTACCGGCTATAGTTCTAATATTTATGTTTTTTTGAAAAAACTATTGTCATTAGTACGTACATTGATTTTGCTACATTCTTCCTTCTTACTAAGCTTTACATAATTCTTTTATAATAATGGAAAACTTAGGATCTATTAGTTGGGGCTGTCATGAAAACTGAAATCACATACAAATTTTTATGTGGAAATTTGTATATTGATTTTGCTACATTACTGATTTCAATAAAATAATTTTTTTTATAAATTGTTCAAGTACTTTCATTGAAATATTCTTTTTGCCAAAATATATAATAGGACCTGTCCTACTATAATGATATTTAATTAGGAGAGTGAAAATAGTAATGCGAAATTTTACATTTAAAGTTAAAAATTTCAAAAATAAACAACTTCAAAATTTCGTAATGTAATTGCTGCATCCATGTTATTAACATAGAAAATTAATTTCTTGCAAAGGAAGATTTTTGAGCCTGTTTAACATATTGTAATATAAATTTCTGAAAAATTTGATTCAACACTTATTTTTATACCAAATTTCCACATAAATTGAACAGTACTAGAATTAATGTTTTGTTTACAATTTGTTTAGTTCACTATTCAATCTATTAATTATTTCTTATCGAATTATTAACTTGAAAAATAAATGGCCATAATCTAAGTGTTTTATGCAAAGTATATTAAGAATTTAATTTGAATTTAAATATAATCTAAATTAAATCAAATTCTTTCTATTATTAATATAAAAAAAAACGGCCCGATTATAACCACCTTTAGAAAAAATAATTCTTTAAATACCAAAGTACAAATATAGATAATAGAATAAAAATCATTAAAAAAAAATTATAGAAAATATTATTTTTATATCTTTCGATTAAAAACTAGAATTATTATTGTTTGCCAATATACGCATGCTTAAATCACTTTGATTTATAACAAAAAATTAGGGCAATTTTACAAAAACAGGGATTGTTGTAACTGATTAAACAGTGTCGCGTCATATTCATATTTGTTTTTATTTTAAGAATATTATTTTCATATTTTGTTTTTGTGACAAATTGTCAATAAATATAAATTATTTACTCATTAACTTCTAGTTTCCCACTTAAATTGCTAAATTGCAATTAAAATTGTAGAAAAAAAAAGAAAGATAATGAAAAAAAAGGGAAAATTTTTATATTGTTAATTTGTATTTTGTATTGTGACATAAAAATTTGTATGTTATTATTTATATTTGTTATGATGTTAACATAAATATAAATCACTTGTATCCATTTTTTTTTAGTTCTGTGATAAATATTATAAAAAGTATATTTAATAAATTTACTTTAATTTTTTTCCATATTTTATTTTATTTTCCAAAAACCGCCAAAGAAATGACTTTTTAATCTGATTTTTTTTTTGTGTTAAATGTAGGTTTTAAGTTCTTATTTCGAATTTGTGACTCAACATTTTTGCAGCGAGAAATTTTACATATTAACATTACCTGTAAACCAATTACGCTTAAAACTGAAAGACCCTGGTAGGCAGTGTGTGAAAACACGATATAAAATCGTATATACTTCACCTATATACATTTAGAACTTATAAACTGGCATAAATATAAGTGACACTAGGCTGTAGATGTTGGAGCCAATGTGTGACATATTAAATTAAGATAAAATGAATGCGATTCTAATACTAAATATATGCAATTTTTCCAACTAAATTACAAAGTCATTTAATTTTGTATTATAAAATAAACTATTAATTTTTTACACATTTGTACTCTCGAGCCCACTATTTGAAGTCTCGTACAAAATTAGCATTACATAACATATCTTCACTCGCTTCATATTTTCTACTGATCTTTTAGATGTTAACAATTATATTCAGTGCATAATGTGACGTCGGGATATCATAACAAACTGTTTTATTAGACATATGTCTCGGTTGATAATAAATAATTATATATTCAATAGAAAAATATATTTGACAAATTAAAATAATTGAAATCAACCCAACGCCAACCTACAATTTTTATATTTTTTTAATGTTTTCTAACAATTCTTATAGGTTAATGTTATTTTCATTTTAATACAATGTCCTAAAAATTAATATTTACTTAAAAATTTATGTATATTTCAATAATGTCTATTTTACACATTTAGTTTTTTTTATAAATTTACCTTTGAATGCTGAATCATAAAATTGATTATTATGTACACTCTCATCTATGTCAAAAATTCTGTAAAATATTTATTATATTTGCAAATAATTTCATAATAATTAAAAAATAGTATTTTTATTAAGCAATGATACCAAAATGATCATCAAAAACCTATAAAAAAAAACATGATATTACTTATTGCAAATAAATAGATAAATATAGTATTTCTAAACAAAATCAGATAATGTCATATCTATTTTTTTTTTATGTATATATCTGGGATACTGAGAATACAAAATGTTCATCCAATTAGACTTAATTGAAAATAATATTTTTATTGTTCATCAATAAAATGGATAAAAAGAATTTTCAACAAACTTTAATCTAAAATCAGTAATTTTGGATTGAAATAATTATTAATGTAATTTATTTGATAATTTTTGTAGAAAACAATAAAGTGTAATACATAATAGATATGAGTTGTTGTATTGAAAAACATAATTAAATTTTTTTTTTACAAAACCAAAAAATATTTATGACAGTAATTTTAATAATAATTAAAAATCTTCTTTTTTTTTTTGTAGATACTATAATCATCAAAAATATTTTTAACTAATTTAAAAAATCTATTGAATTGTGGTTTCTTTTTTAGTTTCTTTTATTATAGATAGTTAATTTTTATGTATTATACATATAAAATAATTAAAATAAATTATTTATGGTAATTTGATTTAATATTATATTAAAGCATAAATAGACCACAAAAAAAAAAATTATTTATAAATGAATTTTAAAACCTTTTTTTAATTATGTAAAATTAATTATAAAATATTAATAAGGAAAATTTATGACACTATGTATATATAAATAGTTTGTTAAAAAAAATTTCATATTTACATATTTATATATATTTGATAATATTTATGTACATGTCACATTATTTCCGACTCTGTCAATTAAAATAGAGGAATGAATAAAATATATTTATTATTTAAAATTACGAAATAAATATTTCATTCAACCCTTTTTTCATTGACAGAATCTACTCAATAATCAAACATAATATCGTAGCTTATATCGTCGCTATGCAGGAAGGATTATTGGAGTCAAAAATTAAATATTTTAATTTTCGGGCTAATGAAAGTTCTAATTCAACACTGGCTTCAAATTTAAATATTTTTCCAAAAAAAAGGGGGGAAATATCTTATGAAAAATTTAAAAAACTGCCAGTGACTCGGTACTTTGAAAATAAATCCTGAATCTCAGAAAATTGATAACATTTTTTTGGTAATCAAGATTTTTTTTTAATTTTTTTCTAACTTTCGATGTATTTCAACTTTTGAGTTTTTTTAAATATTTTTTGCAGTGCGTGACATATCAAAATACTGGTATTAGCAAAATATAGGTCTTGTATACTTTTTGTAGCACAGCGACGATATGTTACGAATTATTTTTTTCAGAATTGTATTTCTTAAAATCAATATAATGTTAATAAAATGGCAGTAATGCAATTTATTTATATTATTAAATTTTTGAATATTTAAAAAGATGGCAATATTAAATATGGAAATTGGCCAAAAGCATAAACATTAAATAGATACTAAAATATTTAATATTATTATGAAGGAATTCTAAATTACTTCAAATTCTAATTTACTCATATTGGATTTATGTCAGTTAATAATTATTTTATTTTTTTTACATGGTCCTTTTTATAAAATGTAGTCATCATATCATTAAAGTTATTATGTAATCAGTTTAAAATCTGTCGGATATCGGAAACTAAAAATTATTTATATTATAAACACATATTATAATATTCTCCCATCAAAATATATTTAATATACCCAGCTATAGAAATAGTGCATCGCAGAAAGTAATTTTAATAATAGGTAAATTACAAAAAAAATTTTTTTTATTTTCACTTTACAATATGAACCATCAGGATATTCGTTGAAATAAAATATCTCGATAAAAAAAAAAAGGTTGATGGTTAGTTAAAAAAAGAATAAAATAACAAAAAAAAAAACAAGGAAATTAATAAAAAGAAAATATTTTGATATAAAAAACGTATATAAAAATAAAAATATTTTTTCGTTCATTACACTTGAATATCCTTTAAAAAAAAATATTTTCCCATATATACCTTTCCTTCATAAACAGGTATTATATTATATAATCCGGCTGTAATATATTAAAACGTACTATGATACCTGTGAACCACGTATTTAATTATTTTCAATATGTAATAATGTGTAGATATGCGGAGGTGATTGATCTCTGAAGAACAGGATTTTAACAAGAATGCAATTTATTAAAAAGGACACTCGCACTTTTTTTTTTTTGTGAATAGGTATATTTTTTTTTTTTTTGGTGGGTAGGTACAATTGTTATTTCCCCCCCCTAGATAAGAATTTTTATGTGTACCATATGAGTAATCAAATTACAGTTTTAAAAAGGACATTGTGCCTAGGAGAAAATACAGGTGGGCATTATTGTTTGTAAATTAATCATTATAGTTTTTTGGTGAAGTATAAAATGTTGCTGAACTTTTTATGTATTTTTGTACAACTTTAATATATATTTTTATGTAATCTTTTAAAATTATGTTTAATTTAAATTTTTATTAATTTAATTCGTTTTATCTTATTTATTTTTACTGATACGTGGTTTATTTCGTACGATCTGACATTATACAACAATTTTTGGAAATCTTTTAAACACTTTGTGGACATACTTGTGTAAGATTTTAGAATTGTATGTAGACATTAATTTTGGAGCACTAAACCATGGTAATTACTCCTGGAGTACTTTTCGTTGTTGTCAACCGACACTACTATTCGTTCTTCTATAATAGTTAATTGCCTTGGACGCTGGAAGCCGAAATTTTTCATTCTTGACTATAAAAATCTCAGTTTTAAATGTTTTAAATATGTTTTAGGATTTTTTTTTGTATTTTAAGTTTCCACAATCAATATTTTCTTAACTAGTCTGCAGATTAAAAAAAAACTGTGCCACCCGAAAACTTTTTTTTGGCATTAATTTTAAAAGTATTTAACTAGCTAAATTAAAATACCAATTTTTTACAAGGTATATAACCCTAATTAATAGCTCTTTAAAATCTAATTCTTACTTGTTCTGATTTTTACCTTCAATGTGGTGATTTATCATATTTCTTTGAAAATATTACAAACATACTTTATTGGTTCACTGGTATTACCTTATTTAGGCCTGTATTTCTTATTTCATAGTATGGTACTTTCGTATTCATCTACAACATATAAATATGTATAATAATATGCTATATACGAAAAAATATGCTATATAATTAATAAATTTTCTTATATTTTCAGGTATGTGTACAATTCCAAATTTTATGTGGTGAATATAAAATATTAATAAATAATTATCAAAGGTAACAATTCTTATTTATATTTTATGATTTTTAATAAATAAATATAATTAATTACAAAATAATGTTCTTAATTAAATTTCAAGAATATTTACAAAATAAATTCTTGTTATATTAATTTGTGGTTATATAAATTTACGGGTCAATTCTTCAAATCTAATAAATTGTTTTGTAAATTGAATATTTAATTAATATTTTTTTTTTTGTTAATAGTAATTAATCTTGAAATTATCAAATATTTTGCAAAAGATTAATTAAATTTGAAAATTTTCAGTTATTTATTTACTATATCTTAAAGATATGCATCATTCTTGAATTATTCCGTTTCTTTAATTATTTATTTATAAAAAATACGTTATAAACAAATAATTCAGTTTAAAATTATAAAAATTAATATTAATAAATTTAATGCATAGTGCTTACAAATTTAATTATCACGAATCTTTTAAATTATTCTATTTTACAAGACCAAAAAAAAAGAAGAAAAAAACTAACAACTTTCGTAAATAAAATATAAATCAGTTAAATATATCTTAGATAAATCTATTTTTATTTAATAAATAATTAAATTTTTATATCAAAACTATTAAAATAAAGAACCGTATACTATAAAATTCCTGTTATCAATTAATGAGCTGTCAGATCAATTAATTGTTTATGTTTTTTTAAAAATATAATAAAAACTGCTTTCTGTTACATTGCATCTTTTAAACAAAATCTCTTTTTGTACTTTACAGTCCAGCTGTCTATTTGTTATTAGTTTAATTTAGTTTAAAAACTAATGTGCAAAAAAAAAAACTAGTTGAAAATATTTGGTTCAAGCGAATTAATCTTCGAATTCAAGGGAATTAATCTTCGAATTAAATTGTTGCAATTTTGCAAGCGAATTAATCTTCTACTCAAGCGAATTAATCTTCTCAATAAATTGTTATAATTTTGCAAATTAATCATGATTTTTCTAGTAGTCCGGTGGGACGTATCACAGAGGATTAAATTCTTAATTCAGTAAAATTAAAATTTACTCGTACCGCGCTGAATTACTAAATTAATTAGCTGACTTTTTTATTGACAGTAAATAAATAAAAATTGAAATATGAACTTTGAATAATTTGTTGCGGAAAAAAATATATATGAAATGTCTGCAGTAACGTTTACTAGAATAGAAAAAATATTATTCAGCAATCTACAGTCGCATCATTACCGCTGGAGCGAAATATTCTACTGGAATAGATAATTTCAATATAATTCGGGAAATTTTGATCGGAACGTGTATTGAGATACACACGATTATGTCGATTTAGAAATACAACTGCGATTTGGAATGAAAAATTAAAGTATCCTGACGAGTCCGTCTATTTTATCTTGTACGATGATAAAATGTAAATAAATATTTAAAGTCTTTATAAATTACTAATTTATACCCACAATATGCCAAAATTTAAAAGATACCTTATTATAATCTATGTTTACAAAAATTTATATAACAAACATAATCTAAAAGGTTATTAGCATAATATATGAAGTTTGTTTTTAAAATTTGCTTCATTTACATTACACTACTTTCTAAAATTAGATTAAACCATTATTAATATTCCAACACTTTCAGTTCAATTAAAAGTAATCTCCAAAGGAATTAATAGTTCAATTTTATCCTACACAAATTTTCTACCTCATATGTGAAAGTAAAAGGGCATTACTCTTTTACTTTTTCGTCCTTTAAGGATTATTTTTAAAAAAAAAATAAACATTGAAATATTTTAAAAATGATTTGTTCTTTATTATATTCTTTTATAGCAGACACTACGACTCACAAATAGATAAACAATTGCAATTTTGAGATAATCTGTTTCACTGATAAAATACTTTTATTCTTTTACGCTATAATCGGTTTTAGAAGTATCTCTGTTTTCAGAATACGATAGCATATATGTATTTGTTAGGAAGGAAAATATTTATGTTGTTGACTACAATTATTTTTGGTTATTGTTTTTTTTCTACAATATGAGAGTTACAGATGTAATACCGTATGTTTTTTGGTGAATATTTTATAGTGGTGAGAATTAGTAATTTGTATTTAGGTTAATCTGATCAATGTAACATAGGTTGGATATTTCCAAATTATATTCAACTAACAACAAATTGCTTGATACCTTCTAAACCATATTTAGCTATAATCTAGTGGACATAGGACTGAGCAATTAGATTGCACTTCTGTTGATTAACTTTCAGTAAAGTGAATTTTGTAGAGAAGAAAACTAGATCATCTGGTTGAGTCCTAGTTAGTTTAACTATGAAATCTAGTTTGAAATTTTTATCAGATAACCTGCAGAAAAGGTCCTAGGTTATAATTCTTAAAACAAATTTCTAGTTAATTAAAAGAAAATTGAGATATCTAATTAGAATTAGGAAAAAAAGAAAGTCAGTCTTGTTAAACAAAAACTAATTTTATCTGCCACCTAGCATAATTTTATCTGCCACCTATTAAGCTTATATTATTTCTAATAAGACTTAAATTTTAGTTGGTAAATTACATAAATTTCTGATCACATAAACACATAATAAAAGATCATACTAAATTTCATTATTTTAAATTTCTTCATTTCAATCTTTTATATTACAAAATTTTAAGATTCTAAACTGCAAATAATCATTAAAAAAAATTAGAACCTTTTTTTTACCTGACTATACAATATTTTTTTTTTGTATGATGGAATTTTGTCGTGTTGCATCATAATACAGTAAATATTTTTTTTTCAAGTTTCTTTCCAGAATATATTACCTAATCACTAACGCTAAATTTTTTTTTAATGTTTTGTATCTTTTCTATCAGATCGCGTATCTGACATACATTTTCATATTTACGTGTTTCAAATTTTTTTTTTTTATTCTGAAAAGCATAATTTTTTGTTGTTTTTTTTTTTGTTTTTTTGTTATTTTATTGCAATTTACAGTAAAATTAAAAATAATGTTGAATGAATTGTTATGTTTTTACGCGCAGAAGAATATTTGTTGGAAAAAAAAATAATAATAAATAAATAAGAAAATAACAATTGTTATTATTTTATGATTCTTTGTTGAAAATTCTGGGACACTAATAGCATTTAAATAGAATCTAGGTAGACAAGGCTAAGCAAAAAATAAAAAATAGTTTTCATAATTTTTTCTTATTGTGAAAATTATAACAGTTCTTCCGGCTCTTTAACTGAAAATATGGTGATTTTAAATTTATTATTGTTTAAAATTATTAAAATTAATTACATACACAGGTTCTATTTAATTTTTTTATGGAAGGGCTTAGTATTATAATTTATTTTAATATTATGGGAAAAAAATGAATTTATTGCACAATTTTCCAAATTTAAAATACATATTTATAATTTTCCTTCTTTAAAAATAAATTTTAATACCATTTTACTTAAAAGATCAAATTATTTATTTTTAAAGCTATTTAACTAATTTACTTCTGGTATTAAAAATCCTTGTCCATTAAATTCATGTTTTCACATAAAAAATTAGATACTATTCTCACTTATTTCCACAAA
Source organism: Empis livida (assembly GCA_963932195.1). NCBI lineage: Eukaryota > Metazoa > Arthropoda > Insecta > Diptera > Empididae > Empis > Empis livida. The sequence continues at coordinate 11,148,996 of OZ010646.1, read as the reverse complement.
TAACCACAATTTTCCGCAAGAATGTATCAAGCTACATTTTCATAATTTTTCAGGACACATAAATAACTTAATATTTAATTTTTTTTTCTGTAGCTACTCTAGTAATAAATTGATAATTTTCTGCATAAATACCGAACATTGGTGAAGAATCAAACTTCAAACATTTTTTGTAGTTGTAATAGAAACAAGCAAAATGGGCCGAAAAATACCATTTGAACTGTTATTTTATTATAAAAATTTGTTTTTTTAAAAAATATTTTCGCATAATACACATTCTTGCAGGATGGTATTAATATGTTGCTTCAATACATATTCCATGCTTATATTCGACATAAAGTTTGGTAATTGATTTTAATAACTATTATCAACCCATAGTGACAAAATCTGTGGTCTGTATACCATTACCAGCAAATATATTCAGTTTTTTTTTTATAATTGATTATGCTGCGTATCCGTGCCCGTAGCTTTAATAAATTTATCTTAAACTTTATTTAACATTAAACCATACATTTTCTTAAGATAACACAATAATTCTTACAATTAATAACAATTATTATTATGAAATTTTAATAATATTTAATTTAAAAAAACACACACACAGTAAATAAATTTTAAACTGTGATATAAATAATATAATTTTATAAACTGTAGTCATTATTATTTATAACAGATGGCGCTCAAATACTAAAATATTAAAATAAATAGTTTTCTATGATGTACTACTATCTTATTTATTAAGATTTAAAAATTAATATTGAATAATCATTTATTATGTTCCAATTTTTATGATTCTATAACATAATTTTCAAATATTTTGATTGTCAATAAAATTACATAAATTATTAAAAATATATAAACTTATAAATTTAACTATGAGCTTTTTCTTACAATGGCAAAACCAAAAAAAAAAAAAATGTATTAAACATAATATATATGTATAAACAGCAGAGCTGCCATAAATTATAAAATTACGATAAAAAGAGTTTATATTTAAATATTCCTACATAAAAACAAAAAAGGATTATGTTTTTTTTTTGTATAGAGATATCGTATACAAATTCAGAGAAAATAATGAAAAAGCTTTATAGTATTTTTGTTTTTCGTCAGTGAGAAAAACTTTTCAAAGATTTTATTTTGAGTATCTTTTATATACAATATAATATTGTGAAACATACATAAGTTTTATAATATTAACACAAATAAAAATACACGTGGCCGTAGCAACATCCTATCAAATATATTCGGTTAATATTTTTATGTATTGGTGCACGTGTTAAAAATTTATATATACATACTTATTTTAATTTCAAATATTTATTTAATGCATGGGAATTTTTACAATCAATACATACAAACAAACATAAATACATACATAAAGTTAAAAATAAATATATTTAGAATCAAAAATATCTATATACATTAACATAATTCAATTTTTTTTTTTAGAGCTAAAGAGAGAGAGATAAATGTAATTTATTTGACGGAAAATATATATAAACAATATTTTTCAAAAAAAAAAATTAAAAGCTTTTTTTTTTTCATAAAAAGCCAATGACTTATGCATAAGTTAAAGTTTTTTTTATCTGAATCTATATACAAAAGAAAAAAGTATGTGAATTTTTTAGGTAAAAACTTAGCGAAAAATAACAGTTTTTATATGTATATTACTATTAATAGCTAAAAAGTTATTATGCAATTTTGAATGAAAAAAAAAAATACATTGTTTTTTAATCTTTGGTTTTTTTTTTTGACAGTGTATCAACAATTTCAATACAATTTAATGTTTCGCAACATTATGTTATAAAATAATGTTGCGAAACAAATGATGATGTTTGGAAACAAAATGTTTAACAATATAATTTACTAATAAATAGTTATGCTGTTTGTTAGTGAAATATAAATTATGTTGACTTCTAAAACAAATATTTTAATAAAATTAATTATATTCCTTGCCCTGTAAATAATATTTAATTAATGATGCTGAAACATTTCATAATTATTTGGTTCTTTTTGTTTTTAACAGTGAATATTTGTTAGCAATAATTTTATCTCATTACATATTTCTCATAAAGACTGTAATAATAATAGATAAATTTTTTTTTGAGCATAAAATTCTATGTTGAGATTTTTGTTGCTAAGGAATCAATTAATTTGTTATTTTATGTTTTGCAATAAAAAAAAAAAAACAAAACTTTTACATTAAATCGTATGTATCCAAGGCAATAATATCTTTTATGCTCTTTGATATTGTAAATTTTTTTTTTTTTTTTTTTTGTAGATTTTTGGTGTTTTTTTACATAATAATACATACATAAAAAAAAAAAAAAAATGAATAATTTTTTTATATTTATTTTTCTTGTATATATGGCACCAAAATAATGTTGCGGATGATGTTGATGGTTGAAAAAATTCGGTTTTTGGTTTGTTGTGTTTTTTGTGTTTTTTTTTTTTTTTTTATGGTGTGCTGATGTAGATTTTGTGTGTACGAAAAACTACGGTGTGTGTTTTATATTATATATATATATATATTATCATTATTGGAAAATACAATGAACTTTTTATTTAAAGGCAGTCTTTAACCGAACTTCGTATTGAGCGCATCTCGGGGGCATATAATAAATTTATATAAATAATTATTATATATTTTATTATCAAAAAAAAAAAAACTGTTTTTTTTATTAATAAATAAATCATAAAAAAAAAACTATCGAAATGTATACGAAAATAAATTTAATATAAAAGGAAAATCCTTTTTCTTTTATCATTCAAACCAATAAAAAAATTTATATACAAGGATTTTTTTAAAAAAAAAAAAAAAAAAGAAACTTTATGTGTGCTTATGTTTTAATAATGTAATTTTTTCAGTTACTATTTATATATAAAATTTAGAAAAAAAATTTTTTAAAAAAATATCTATTATAGATTTGTGTTCGTATATGTATTTAAAATACGAAATTTTTACATAAAATTTTTATAAGATTTTCTTCTTCTTCAAAAAAATTAAATAGAAATAAAAAGAAAAATTAGAAAAAAAAATTTATCGGATATGACGTAATTAAATTAAATTTTTTTTAAAAGAAATAAACAGATATTTTTATAGAAAATAAAAAAAAAAATTGGAATAATAAAATTTCAAAAAAAAAAAATCTTTCTAGTCATTTTCACTGAATTCTTTAATCTAAAATTCTATAAAGTGCAATTAATTACAACAGAAAAAAAATTATATATATAATATAAATGTATCTTAACATAATTTTTAGTGTATCTTAACATAATTATTTAAAAATCAAAAAAAAAAAAAACAAGGATTTAAAAATTATACAAATAAGGATTATTACTCAAAACAAAATAAATAAACAAAAATGGATAAATTTACAAATAATATTAAAAGGTTTGTAAAATTTTTAATTTTTTTGAATTTTAATTTAATTTTTTTTTTATTAAGAAATTCTGGAAAATTATTGATTTAATTTATATTTTATATAATTTAGTAAAAATAGGAAAAATTATATAGGTTAGCAGACTATGTATACATAAATTTTCTTCTTATTTTTGGACAACATTGTTTATATTGTACTTATGTATACAGATAGTTATTTTATATATTGAAAAACATTAACCCGTCTGACATAATTTCTAACCAAAAAAAAATTTGCGATGCCAGCCAGTTAAATATGTATAATAAAAATATATATATATATATCCTGATACATATTGCAGTTATATATGTTAGTTGCATATATAAACAGTAAAAGTTTGTTGAATTATTTGACCTATATATGTACATAAAAGCTTTTTTTTTTAAAAAAAATTATATAAATAAGGGATGAAATCGTAACAATATATATTTGGTAAAGTAAAGATTTTTCATATTTAATTTAAAATTTTGTTAAAAATATTATGAAAAAAATGTCATTATTTTCTCTATTTTATTGAGGGTAAAAGATATGAAATTCATAAAATATATCCTTAGAGATAAAAGATAATTTAATTTATAACAATAGTATGTGTAGAGAAGATAAATTAATTTTACAAATTAAATTTTTTTGTATAAAATCTAGTAAATAAAGTATAATTTAGAAATTTAAATTAAATTTTATGAAATATTTAATAGAATAACATAATAAAAATTGAATTTACAGGACATTATACTTTGTAACCTATAAATTGTAAAAAATGTATGATACTTAAATGCTTTTTAAATGCTTAAACACCAAATTATATTTTTCATATTAAATCATATTGAATTACACCTAAATTTTAATATTATACATCACCATTACTGGAAAATATTTCATTATAACTTTTACTTGGCGCGATAGTGTGATTTAAGCTATGTAGATTTTTTTTTTATCTGAAATCTGATTAATCTGTGTATTAAATATAAAAAAGATTTTGCAGATAAACATTTTGCTACAGTATTTTTGCCGGTTAGTCGAAAAATTAAAGAAATTTATTGGCTTGCATTTCATTAACACTTGTTTAAATAACATTTTAGTTTAATTACAAAAACAAGAAATTACCAACAACTAAAAATGTTATCTTTTTAACTAGACCATATGACACGAAGAACATTACTTGGCGCGATAATGTAATTTAATTTAATAAACAATTAAAAAATTGTTAGTGAAGTTACATACAAAAAAAATATTAATCTGAAAACTCTGAATAAACTTTCCAATTAAAAATAAAACAATCTGACTAATCTTTACTTTGAAAAAGAAATATAAAAAGGTATTCAAATGAATCAGTTTAATCTGGGCGCACATAAGAAATACTTTCAGAACAAAAATATTAATCAGATTGATCTGATCAGAAATAAAAAATTCAGCTTTAAATGTTGTTCAACTTTATTTTTAATAATAATATTAAGTCTGACTGGGAAAAATTGAAATTCATTAGCAACATTAAATATGACATTTAGCGATATTACCACATTTAGCTTATTCGCAAATAATACTATCATCTTTTCCATTTTAACAGTCAAGAACCTTATGATTCAGAATTAATATTAATTATTCTACTAAATTACAAAAGAATGCATTTGGAAGCCAATTATCTATTAGAAATTATTATGGTAATATACACAATTTCAAACATTAGTTTTATTTTACATATTTTATAATTTCTACCTTTAATCTAAGCAAATATATGCTACAGTTTTCTATTTATATTTTTATTCTAAATTTTTCAATTATTTGTAACTTAAAACTTAATTAACTCATTTTCATAGTTTCTCCTTTTTGAAACTTACAAAGTATTTTAATAAATTTCTAATATTTAAAATTAATCATTTTCTACTGTTAACAATTTATTATTATAATTGCCATTATAAATATCATAATTTATCTTACACTTTTTATATTAATTTTTCCAAAAATCTAAATAAAAACATTATCATTGACCATTTTCTACATTCAAAATAAAATGAATATTATAAATGACCCTTTATTTAAAATATAATATACTATTTTATGTAAATACATAAAAATACATAAAAAAAAAATCATTTAATATTCAAACACACAAGCTTTATATGACTTCATTCATATTATATTTTTATTATTATATGTTTTTAAACTGTATTTGTCCTATATACCTGATGACTTATATTTTACTAGTTTCTTGGTGCATGATTGCATGCTTCTAAATATGGTTGCATTAACTTGCATATATATATATAAAAAAATATATGTTAAATGTATATTATATACAATTTATAAACATTCACAATATTGCAGCATAATGTTCGCATGTAGTCAAAAAAAAAAAAAGAAACAAAAAACTTTATGCAATATTTTGGACATTATAGCATAAAAGTGAAATAAATATATAAATTAAAAAAAAAAAAGCGGGTGGTGGTCTCTGGGGTGGTAAAATAAAAAGTTTATTTACATATTTAATATATTTATAAAAACGAAAACTTATTTATGTACAAAAATCCCGCGCAAATTGTATCTTAACATATTTAGATACAAAAAATTGTATTTAATTAATTATAAATATGTATATGTATTTTTTTTATTTCATAAATTAATAAGAATTTAAATTTGAAAATTAAATTATTGTAAATAGATACTTAAAAGAAATTTGTGTTAAAAAAAATACTATGCAAAATTTTCAAAAAGCTTCTTTACTTGTTATTATGACTATTATTATAGGCATAAACATTGGAAGAATTAATATTTTTCAGAAAAGTTTTAGCAACATTTTTTTTTTCATTTTTCGTATTTAATCAAAGTTTTCAATGTAATTGAATGTAGTAAAAAAGATACTTATATATTTTTATGTATTTATACATTTTTAGGGGTTTCAATATAATATAGAAAATGTTTTGAAACATATTTTTCGGTTTTTGTGGTTATAATCTGTTAATTTTTGTTTTGTTTTATTTAATGGTGTCAGTTTGGTTGTTATAAGAATAAATATTACAAAAAAAGTAATATTATTCGAATATTAGAGTTAAATTATGTTACTGCAAATACTGCAGATATTTAGAATTATTTTTTACCAATTATAAAATGCATATAATTTTATTTCGACCGAATTTCCTTTGGACAAAATAATTTGACTTTAAGCGATATTTTTGAAAAATTTATTGGATGAAGGTGTTAAATAACTTTTAAATTTTTACGAAATTAGTTTTAAAGTCCATAATTTATTACAAGTACGTATGCTACCAAATATACATATTTGAAATTATTTCTTAGTCCTATATTTGAAAATATTTCTATATTTGAAAATATTTCTTAGTCCTTCTTTCTTAAAAGTAAAAAACAGGATAACTCAAATCATACATATTTCAGTTTTCATTTAAAACATATTTTGTTTCCGCACCCTCATAATTTTCAGAAATTTCAGTATCACTTTAAATCTGTTAGTTCTACAATTTGATAAGAATTATGTTTTAATACATATATGCTTTTTAGATATTATTAATAAAGATTTATGAACCAAATATATTTTTAACACTAAGCCATATCATAAAGTAATCCATAATAATATATACAGAGATAATCTTACAATTAAATCTATTGTTGAATTTGAATCCCACTCCGTCCTAATATTAAAAGGTTCTTTAAAAACCTAAACAATCAATCTCTGTCTTAATAGTTTAACTACAGAATTAATAATTTTCCTTAAAAATACTGAAATAATTAACCAAATATAAAAGTTTAATATGACTTCTTAAATTTAGTATACTGACAAATAGAAATAAAAAAATTTTGTGAATACATATGTGGAGGCACTAAAAATAGGATTAAATTTATAACAGATTAAATCATATATCTTATTGTTCCAAACCAATTATGTAATATTATACATAAACTTCTATTCAAGTTTAAAATCATTTTACATAAAATTTTAGTGAATCAATTAAAAAGGATTAAATAATTAAAAATAATTTGATTTAATAAATTTTAAATTTAAAAATTTAATTTTGGTAATTTTATATTATTAAATATTTGTCCTTCTGACATTTTTTCCTATGAAAAGTGTACTCATATTTCTTTTTTTAATATAATATTCCAATATTTTATTTATACGGAAGTAAAAAACCAAATCTATGTTAAAAAAAGGATTTTCCACTAAATAAAAATAAAAGTTAGTTTGTTTTTTATTAAAAATCGATTAAAGTTTGTCTTGTTTCCCTGAATTTTTTTTTATTTTTTTTTTTGTATTACGAAAAGTTCATTTTAAATTGTACTCACGAACACACATAAATAATATATACATATATATATTTAGGAAAATTCAATAACTAACATTTTAGTATTAGGATATCAATTTAAAAACATTATTATAATGATATTTTCGAATACTTTTGGGTGCGGAAACAAAATATGATTATTAGAAGCTGGCGTGATTTTAAGCCATTAAGAATATTTTTTATTTTTGTAAAAAATTGTATATTTTATTATGATTTAAATTTATCTAAATAAAAATCAATAATGAATATTATTTTAGTAAATAAATATTAATATAATATACATAGATATTATTTCTATTTTATGAAATCCTAATAATACCTAGATTTTAACATTATATTCCTGTTTATCCAAATCGAAATGTTATAGAATTTAACTATCATAATATTGTTAGGGAAAATCTTGTACTGCAAAAACTACTGTACAGTGGTTTCATAATTATGGGCTTTTTACAGACTTAAAAAGACCATAATTATGAAACCACTGTACAGTAGTATTTGTAGTACAGAAACAAGTGCTGGCACTTTATATTAGATTAGATTGTATTGGTGTAATTAGAGTAAAAACTTCCTTACACTGCGTCCTAAAACATCTATTGGTTTATAATCGGTCAAATCCTTAACGTTTTGTAAAAATTCAGGTTTTTCCTGACAGATTCCGATGGCTCTTCTAAGTAGATAAAGCTAAAATTATAGAATTCTATCTCATGATATCTTTCAACAACTGTCCAAGCTAATCTTCATTATCTTCAATTTCTTTAATTGTTACAAAAGTTCTCTGATTTCGGATTTGCTTATTATGATAAAAGTTTTATTATGTTGAATTGTAATTCCGTCCACTTAGTGTTCTTTTTACCCATACGCTATTGAAAAATTGCCGGGATTAGATTTTTTTTAAAAAATGTTAAACAGTGGCTACAAATTAATTTATAGTCACATTTAATAAATTTTATAGATTTGCTGTTATTTCGGTGAAACTTGCAATCATTTTTATGAAATGTTCAAATCACTCCGAAAAATTTACCATTGTTTATATAAGTTCTGTTTACACTTTAAAAAAAACATTCTTTAAAAATTATATTTACAAATTATACAGACAGACAGACCAAATAGTTGGAACATTAAGACTTTGATTTTTCTTTTCCAAAACAACCTTTAAAATAAAAAAAATCAATAATTTTTCCGAATTTCACAAAAAATAAAACATATTAGATAAAATTATGCAAACAAAAAATCTTGAATTCTATTTTTACAGGAATAAAAATGGATAAAAGTCCTGGATGAATAAACTATAATTTAAAATTTCAATATTTTTTTTTTTAGTTTTTTGGTATACAAAAAATATAAAATGGTTGAAACAAAATTTAACAATATTTTCTAGATAAGAAAAACTAAACAAGGAAAACTTCAAAAATGTTATCTTCAATATTGACTTTATGTTTGACATTTGGATTTAAAAGAAAATAATGAAAAAGTAAAAAAAAAATTTTTAAAATGAAGGAAAAAAATATAAATTTTATAATAAAATAAATCAAATTTTGTAATATAGTGTCTTAAATATTTTAAATTCATAAATTTAAAAATTTAATAAAAAAAAATAATAATTAATACAATTTTTTTTGTAAAACCAATTAAAAATTTATATATTTAAAATATTACTAGTACCTTAAAAAAAAATACGTAAAATATTATAAATTTTTAAATAAAAAAATAAATTGTTTTTTAATCTGTGATATTGTTGGACATAATTGTAATTTTTTTTTTATATCATAATTCGCAATAAATCAATATTATTTTTTAGCAATAAAAAAAAAAGTTATGCAAATAAAAACCTAAACCTATAAAAAAAAAAATAATTAAAAATAGTAATTTTATTCATAAATTAAATATTTTAAATGATAATTAATGGAAAATTAATTTTCTTTTTTTTATAATATATTTAATTTGCATTAAGATAATTTAATTATTAATTAGTGTAATTAAAAAAGAAAATTTATATATAAAAAAAAAAAATGTATACGTCAAGAATGTTTGATATGTGGAGTAGTGTTACATCAAAATTAGAAGCTCATGCTAATACAATGGTACAGACAAATGTACAAACTCCTGGACAAAATCAATCAAGTGGATCAATTAAAGGTAAACAAAATTCATATTTCAAATAATATTTTCAATTACATATTAAAATGTTGCGAAATAGAAATTTTAAAATTAAGAAAATAGTTGGAGATATTCAGATGATCTAATCAAAAAATTTCAAAATAAAAGTACGTTACAAGTTCAATATTAAATATTTTATATGCAATTTTAGTATATTTACGGGCGCTTAATAAAAAACCAAGTTAGTTTCTTAATTGGCTTGGTTAAAAGCTATTGTCGGCTGAACTATCACAATTTGTGATCAACACAACTAAACACTCGCGCATATTCTGCGTAATTGTGAATATCTATCTATTAAAAGTTTACAAAAAGAAAGGATTATTAGTTTTTGAGGATATTACGAAACCTGAACTTCTTACGAGGTTAGGTTACTTATGACCTAGATATTTGGGTGCCACAATACACCCATCTCTCTACGCAGTGGCTATTGAGTTAATTTAGTCCCAACCATACTAATAATTGCTTACACAGAACTCACGGCTGCCTTGTAGGTAACTAAACTAGCTAGATATATCACCCATCTGCGAAATAGGCTACTACATCCTATGTGATTGTGAAGGTCTATTAATTAATAGCTTCAACTTGTGTGAGAAAAGATTCGAACTTTTTGAGAATATCACATCAAGGCCTTTTAAGACTACTTTTAAGGTCATAAACAATCTAAGCTTCTTAAGAGCTACAATGCTACAATATGTCAACTTTTGCCACATTGAATATTAGGCAGTATCAAATTCTTTTCATTTTCAATGTGAATTGTTGCCATTTTCAATGTGAAACATTTTTTAATTCTTAATTTTTGCTAACAAAAATATCTTAAACTAATAACAGACCATTGAATTATTGCATTAGTGAACTTGATACGTTAAACGTTGTCTGGAGATATTCAAATAAATTTTGCAAAAAATATGCCTACACTTTTAAAACTATACTGATTATCTAAAATTCCAACCATAATTTTTAATACAAAATTATTAAAAATTCCTATATATGGTCAGTCTCTAAAATATAATTATGTACTAATATACATATTTGAAAAAATATATAAATTTCCTAATTGATTATAATTCAAATTTGAAATAAATACCAAAATCAACCATTAATAAAAAAAAAAAACTAAATATTTCTTTAATACAATTTACTTAATTATTAAGAAACATAAAAATTTAAAATTTAAATTTAAATAAATAAATTTTATATTTATACATTTTTAAAACTATTTTCAAATAGGCTATAAATATATTGCAAATTTTAAAATTTCATTTTTTTCACAATTCACCATAAATACAACATAAAAAATATATATATAAATATAAATGCGTATCTTAATATAATATAAAAAAAAAAAAAAAATCATAGTTGCAACAAAACATAAATTTTTTTTGTTTTCTTGACAAATTTCCAAATTATTTAGTTTTTCAAAAATGTTTTATTAAACATTTTCATCATATATAAAAAAAAATCAAAATGCATAATAACAAAATTATGCTATCAAAAAAAAAAAAAAAATATATATAAATAAATTATGTAATTTTCAAAAATTCCATTTTGATTACTCAAAATATTTATAATACTATATATTTTTTTTTTAACTATTTATATTTTTAACATTTTATTAAAATTTAATCATAAACTATTTAATAATTTGAAATTAAAATTATTAAAAATATATTTATATGTAATGGAATTCAAAATTTTTAAAAATATTTCATAAAATATGAGATAAATATAAAAACTAATTAAATTTATAAAATATATTATTAAATATTATAATAATTATAATTCGAAAATATCAATTGACTTATAACATTTATATATGATTTTATAAAAAATATTGTTTTTTTTTTTAATAACACATAATTTTAATATTTTCACCAATTAGTGAAAGTCATTTTCAAAATACAAATATATACAATAATTTACCAAAAAAACAAACTACGAACAGGCAAAAAAAAACATTCAAGCTTGCATCATAATCAAAAAAAAAAAAGAAACATTTTTTTTATTATTATTATTATTTTGATTAAATTGTTGTGACCCTCACCCTGCATTTAATTTTGTATGGTCTTCTTCCCTTCATTTTATATTGGAAAGTCAAAAATATTGAATACATTGAAAATAGAAAGGTGTATAATTAACAAACAAATACATTCATAGATACATTTGAGATAAATGAGATTATAAAAAAATTAGTTATTAATCAAAATGGGAAGCTTTAAAAAACATAATTGACTAAATCATGTGTGTTTTTTTTTTGATCATAATTATGTAAACGGAATTTAACATATTGGTTTTTTTTTATGAACGAATTCAATTTTCAAATATAATTTTACATTAATATTATTTGAAAATATTTAGCTATTTAAATAGTTAATCGAAAATCCAATAGTTTTTCGAAAATCTAATTTTTAGGTAAATTAAATTGTTTCACAAATTTTATTTATCTTACAAATTTTAAGTTTATTTTAATGAAATTAAGTTTTCGAAAATCTAATTTTTAGTTAAATTAAAGTTTTTCGAAAATCAAATCCTTAGTTAAATTAAGTTTTTCGAAAATTTAAATTTTTATGAATTTAAGTTTTTCGTAAATCTAATTTTTAAATAAATTTATTTTTCTAAAAATAATTTTAGTTCAATTAATTTTCTTTTGAAAATTTAATTTTTAGCTAACTTAATTTTATTAAAATAATTTAACTGAAAATCTAATTTTTAATTAAAAATATTATTCGAAAATCTAATTTTTAGTTAAATTAAATTTATTCAAATTTCTAATTAACTAAGTTTTTCGAAAATCTAATTTTTAGTTAAATTAAATTTTTCAAACATCTAAATTTTAATTAAATTAAGTTTTTCGAAAATCTAATTTTTATTTAAAGTAATTTTTTCGAAAATCTAAATTTTAATTAAATTATTCTAAAATCTAATTTATAATTAAATTTTTTTTCGTAAATCGAGATTTTAGTTAAAGTCAGTTTAATCTAATTTTTAGTTCAATTAATTTTTTCGAAAATCTAATTTTTAGTTAAATATTAAATTAACCATTAAATTTAACAAAATATTATTTTCAATACCAATATCAATCTATTAAAATATCATTATCATAAATATTTATGTTAACCTTAGTAATTATTAATATCTCGTAAAATGTGCCAATATGCAACATGCTGTTTTTTTTTCTTCTATACTCTATTGCAAAAATGATTGCAATCAATTTTAAATTTTGAAATTTTGAAGTTTTTTGTTGAATCCATACATCAAATAAGAAAAAAAAATTATAATTAATATTAATAAATTGGATCCTAAAACTTCACAAAAAAAAAAATATAAGATTTAATTGCATTAGACCTAAATATTTTTTTTTTTTTGAGTCAAATTAATCTTAAATGAGTTTTTTTTTTTAATGAAAATATTTTGTAATTTATAATATTTGTTTAACGCTAATTAAAGTATTGATACTATAACTAATTGACATCAAAAATTCAAAAAAAAAAAAAAAAGTTATTACAAGATTTTACGTCAAATACTCTTCAGTTTACTTACCAATCATTTATTACCAATTCCATAATAATATTTATATACACTTTCAAGAGGATTACAATTTATAATATTTTCAATTACAAATTAAAAAATCTTAAAAATTTATTTTTGCTAATTCACTGAAAAACATTTTTGAAAGTCAAAAACTTTAGCTCAACAAGATAATTGCATAATTTATTTTTAAAAATAATAATGCTGTTGGACAATTTTTGAATTACATACTTTGATGAGTATTCTGAATAATAATATACGGTTCATAGTACAGACTTATAATGTTAACTTTAAGTGGCTTTTAATTCATGAAATTTATGCTAAAGTTAGAATAATTTTATTGATACCAGAATTAATTCTACAGATTTGTATAGCAAATATTGCCTATTTTAATTGATATACGAAAATGGATAGTTGCAATTACCCCATTGACATACTACTAATTTTATAATATAAACCGTAATATTACTATATTTTTAATTACTATATTTTTAGTATAGTAATTAAATATAACTGTTAAAAAAAAAACAATTTAAAATGCTATGAAGCATATCTGAAATTAAAGAACGATTACAATGTTGAAATATTTCGATGTTTTGGTCAAAGAACTTACAAGTTTATTATCAGTCATTTGTAATTTAAAGTATATGTTTGAAAGTAATTAAATCCTTTTCAAAATACTTCTAGTGAATATTAAGCTCAAACTTAAGTTGTTTACAAATTCTTTATTTGAGTTACAAATTTTGTAAATTAGTAAAATGAAAATTACAATCGGAATTTATTAATTAGGATTAGAAGATACAACCATAAAATTTTTGATTTGTTAAACTAAAATTCAAGATCGTGTTTTTTGGTAGTTTTGACCACAAAATAAATATATTCAATAAGATCACTGTCAAAGTTATGGTCTTAAATTCACTAACAAACATTTTTGAAAGTCCAAAGTTCATGTTTGGAAGAAAATTGCATAATATTTGTTTCTCATTTCTGTTCTGGTCAAAGACAATGCTGCATAAAACTGGATCGCAAAAAATCATGATAAGATTCATTCATCCAATCGAAATCAATGATCTTTTTTAATTATTAGGTCAATAAAATTGAATCAAAAAGTTTGTGAACTGATTTGGTAAAACTCTTAAATCAATATTTATATATAGATGCTACACAATTATGTAAATATAATTACAATAAAAAAAACTTTATTAAACTTTATTGAATAATCAATAAAAAAAAAAAAAAAAACTTGAAAATTTTTAACATCAACAAAAACTAACAATAATTTCAAAATAAATCTTTCACTAATATTTATATTCCTAGAAAATTTACATTATAACGAGTACACTTTAAAATCAAAATGTAAAATCACTTCTATTATTATTACAATATATTATAATAAATAATTTACATACATATATGTATTTAGTTATGAGCTTGCCGCAAGACAGAAAACAATTAATTTATTTAGCAATTAGTGTAAACTAAACCAGAAATTGTCTAGCATTTATTGCCCACAAAATCGATTATTAATTTGTGATTAATTGCATATTAGTAAAATAAAATTATATTAGTAAAATAAAGAATGTAGCATAAGTTTTTTATGTTTGAAGAATGAAAATTTTAATTTAAATAGAATTTAATGTTACAAATTAAAATTGTTATATTGAACAAGGAAAATCTATTGAATAATCTCTAAACTTCTCGGACTTTGTCTGACGGGTATCCCTTTAGATTCTTGGGATAAGATTGAGCCCTTTTCATTTACGGACTTTGTCTGACGGGTATTCCTTTAGATTCTTGGGATAAGATTGAGCCCTTTTCTAAGTAGAATAATGTTTTCCGGACAAACATTTCGAATTCACAATTTGTATGATCCATCCGACACTCAGCTATTGCTGAACAAAACCGACAGGTGATTTAGATTAAGTGCATTTATTTTCAGATTAAAATCATTGTTTGGCATACAGATAAATCTGCTGAATATGCTTCACAATATAATTTTGATCATTATTAGCATTTCTCGAATCTTTTAAAATTTATCGTTACTTCGTTCCAAAGATTTAATTTCCGATTTAATTTTAATATTCGGCAATCCGAACTTAATCATTTCTAGGGTGAAAGTGAGAAAATATCACGAATTTTCAGTGAAGCCCGAGCTAACATTCGGCAAAGAGAGTGAATGGTTTAGTTAACCACGGAGGTCTAAGTAATTTGAAAGTTAAGTGGGTGTTAAATGTGTCTCAGTAGGCTTAAGTGCCTGATACATTTCGTATTGCCTCTCTTAAACCAATAAACCAACCAATTTCCGAAATTATGTTTATGGATATTGTCAACAAATGCAGCTTTATATCATTACACATTTTCCAATTAATATTTATTTAATTTTCAGTTACTTCGCATTTAATCAGATTAAAAGTAGTCATATGTGTCATCCATCAGTAATATTGGAAAAAATTTACTAAGTAAACTTTTTGTAAAAGTAAAATTAAAATTATATTTTTCATTAAATTAAAATAATATAATAAATATTTTCATAATTATTTTCGGCAACTACAACAATAATAATAATAATAATAAAAAAACCAAACTTTCGCTAAAAAAAAATATTTTTTAATTTGCGAAAATAAAATTTTTCACTTAAAAATTTTCACGCGTACAAACAATAAAAAAGTATTTAATTTTTTTTTTTGTGAATAAAAGTTCACAATAATAACAATAAATATTTAAATGTAAACTTTAAAAATTATTATTACATCGGCAGTTTTTTTTTGTTTTTTGAAAAGCCAATTTGGAAAAAACCTTAACTTAACTTTTTACCTAAACTTAAATTATTAATTGTTTTCATAATAAAAACATTATCAACAAATTTCGGAAAACTTTCGGAGCATTTGTTTTTTTTTTTCTTAAAGGAAATTAAAATTTTTGGTTAAAATATCAAAATCACTTAAAGAAATTTATTTCCTCCTACAATTTTTCGGTGGTTTTTTTTTTTTTGGAGAAGTGAATCAGTGATTGTAAAAACAAAAGCTTTCTCTATAATAAAATTAATGGTAAAATGGTGGTTAATTTAAAATTCAATAACCAAAAACAGAATATAATTACATATTTTCGAAAAAAAAAATTTTTTTGTAATGTCCTCTTTAAAAGAAATAAAATTTAAATTAATTATAAATTTTAATTAAGGTAAATTAAAATATAATTTAGTTATGGTTTTTATTAAATATTTATAATGAATTGGAAATTCTATTGGATTATGGTTAATTATGTTTGAATTAAATATATATAAAGTTTATGTTAATTGAACTGACAATAATATTAAGCATTTTTTAAAAGTTAATAAATAATTGGTACAAAATTTAAATTTTTAAGAACAAAATAATAATAAACTATCAATAAACATAATTATTTTTCTTGAATGGACCAACAGCTCTAATAGAGTGTAGACCTTCCACTAAAACTTTCGGAATACCATACATTTGTTTTAAAGTCAAGAAACTTTTAATTGGAATAAGAAAATTGTTTATTAAGAAGAATTTTGTTGTTACCAACCTCAGCTATTCATGTACTTTTTCCTGTCTTATTATTTCATTTCATTGCAAATTTATTACTAGTGTGAGTAAAGTTGAGTGGAGCTGAGTAAACTTGAGTAAAGCTGAGTAAACTTGGACCTACAACGGCAACCGCTTGAACATGAATACATGACAGTATAGTACAGCACCACTAAGCTACAGTCGATCTTACAATTCCGTCAAAACTTGCCAAAAACATAATTACTTTTTGACATAAGTTTGAATTTCGACTGCTAAATATCAAATTTTCCAAAAGACGAGAAATTTTTGTTTGAAGTGAAAAGTAGTTAAAATATTTTGACAAATTTTTACAGAATTATGTATTCGGCACCGAAATTAAATTTTCCCAGCAATTTTTAATTGTTACCATATATGTCGAAAATCCCCAGAGGAAAGTTACCAAAAATTTACCAAATTGGTAAATGTAATACGAAATTATTTCTTGTATGACCTGATTTTGGTGTACAAATATAAATCCATGTTGGTAAACAATATATTCTTTTGTGCCCAAATAAGGACTTCAAATGAAATTTTATTCGACCAACTATTTCAAAACATAAGTAAAATCATAATAAATTAATAGAAACATTAGTTCTATAAAATATAAATTTGCAAATTCTATTGACAATTACATAAATTATATTAAAACTATTAAAGATATAAAAAAAACAAATTATAACAAATTTATAAAGTCAACTCATGAACGGATGAAATAAAAAAAAAATCATTGAGCGAATGCATAATAATCCATGAATTGCTCAATAAATTAATAATAAATTATTATGTTGTAGATTTTTTGTTATTTTTTTTTTTTTGAACATTTTGGCAGTTTTTTTTTTTTTTTACAAGCTCACGCTTTTACGTTATTAATTATTATGAAATTGCTTATAACTAAAATATTATATTTTAATGTTTGTAGTGGTGGGGTCCAAAAAAAATCCAACATTAACATAAAATTTACATTTAATATTAAAATATATATAATATGTATAATTTTTTTTTATATTTTAAAAATATTAAGTAATTTTTTTTTTGTGTTGCTAAGAGATTTTGAAATTAGAAAATAAAAGAAATTATGACAAGCGAATATTTTTTTTCACAATCTTAAATTAATTTTTCAGAAAAAAAAAAAAAATTAATAGGTTTTATTTTGGTAATATGGTCAAATCGAATCTGATGCGAGTTTATAATTATTAAAACTTTCAAGGACATTGATATCTCATAATATTTGAAAGATTTCATCATAAACTTTTTCTTAAATATAATATCATCAATCATATTTTATTTAAAAAATATTTATTAACATTATACATAATTTCATAAAAATAACAATATTGACAATTGACAAGATACAAAAACTATGATACAAATAAAACAACGATTTCCAATTTAAACTAAAACTTCAGGTTAAAACTAATTATGATTTTTTATTTCGAAAATAATTAATTAAAAATTGAATACCAAATTGATTAATATTAAATATAATTAAGTTTTTTAATCAAGTAATGATTTTACAAGAAAAAACATTAACCCTTTGCAGCTTCAGACAATTTTATTACAAATATTAATCACGAAGGTCTAATATGATCTTTGTTAGATAAGTAGTGGCATGTTGTGTCAAATAGATAAAGAAACTATTCATAAACTGGCATGGTTCTTTACAAATAAAATGCCAGAATATGAGTCGTAGATTTTCCATTAAAATTATGCATTATTTTTGGATATCTTAATTCTGAAGGCTACTTGTTGTTCTTACGGGAAACAGGTTTTAATGATACCGCGTAAAATAAAGTTTTCTCTGTTCTGCCATTTCCTTTTCGGTTACCTTCTTAAGTTGCTTAGTCGGGATTGAAAAACCGCCTAGCAACATTGATTTCAACCCTACGTTTTAGGTCCTATCTCTTGCTATCTCTTGCAGCTTGCAATGGAAACACGGTGTAGTCTATAATTCAGGACCAAATAACCCCACTATTTATGTTTTTCAAATTTTTGCCTTTGATTACAGTTGGCCAGTACAATTTTACAAATAAGGTCGCATGGATCCCAGTTTTGCAGGTTTCAAATAAGCTTTAAAACAAATCGACCTTCTTAAAGTTCAAGTTGCCAATAATATCGTTATTTTTTTTCAACTAATTTTTCAATTTATTTTGATTTTGATGTTTCTAATTTGAAAATAATTATAACTAATGCCGACATATTAAGAAATATTAAATGAATGCTTATTATTATTACAAACTAATTTATTTTAATAGCTTTTTGTCGGTTTTACAGATTTCTTAATATTAATGTAAAAATACAAAGGGCTTTCTTCCCCTTTTATGTAGCGCAACTATAATAAATTCTTAGATTTGATAACTTAATGATTATAATTATTTTATTATTTGAAACAATCTCTTCCCTCTAGAAATGTCAACATGTTAGGGCATAATCAAACCATTAGCAACTACTATATAGCAAAATAAAAATTATCACTAAGAATACTATCATAGTTTTTTTGTGCTTGTGAGAGCTTATGCTATCTATAACTTTTTTTTTTTTTAAACAAAAATTTCTTTTTTTTTTCGGTAGTGTATCTTAGATATAGACATACTACACCACTACAATCATAATTTAAATGAAGAAAAAAAATTTATTTAAAAAATTATGATTTTTTTATGTTTTTTTTTTTTGTAAATTATTGTCAATGTATTTATTAGCGGGTTAATGGCCCCATCAGTTTCGCTCTTTTGATTAAAAACGAGTGAAATGACTTAAAAGCTAAGGCATAAAATTTGTGGTTTTTTTTTTTTTGGATAGTTGTTACTTTATTGTATCCATTTTTTTTTTTTTGGGTAAATTTTAAGTTTGAAACGGTAAATTCACGTCGATTGATGATGATAGTGCGTAGACAATAATAATAGTATTTTTACCCAGTGGGTTGTATAAAAAAAAAAATACACCGCACCGCACACAACCAATTAACTTTTAATTTTACTTTAGATACATTCAAAACATAAATTTTTTTTTTGATAATTTTCTCTTTGAAAAATTTTGTTTTTTGGTTCCACTCGAAATTTTATTTCACTTTTTTCTAATATTTTTGAGTTTTTTTTTTTTTTTTATGTAATTTTAAATGAGGATGTGCCGAAATTTTCATTATGATTTGTAAATTTTTTTGTTGTTGATTATATATAATTTTTTATGGAAAAATTTCTTAAATATAATTTATTTTATTTTTTGTTATTAATTTGGTGACTACATCAATTTTTTTTTTTGAAATATTGAAAAATAATATTTGCAATTTATTATGGTTTTGAATTGAATCATTTAAATATCTTATAGAATTTAAGATTTATTTGATAATAAAATTGATAATTATAAAATAGTAAATTTTCTGTTTTAATATTAAAGAAAAATCAATTATACACTTTTTAATTAGTCCGAAACTTTTGAAAACTCATGAAATTTTGAAATGTCCTATACTTTTAATTAGGTGACAGAAGAGCAGAAAAATTCAGAACATGATATCTAGATTGTATGACATTTTGAGATAACTTCTGATTTCGATTGCTAAACAATTAATATTCAAATTTATGAAAAATCCACAAATTTTTAATTGATATTAACCAAAGAAAAATTGGTTAATTCAAAACTTGGTATTTTTATATCTGCCTTTGCCAAAACATGCTAATTGAAATCACAAAGTTTTGGTTACAAATCAGCTACAATACAATATAGTTCTTTTAAAAATAAAATTTGTTTCCGTTTTTACGTTCAAAATTTGAATCATTTAGGATAAAATCCCTTCATTCGAATTCTGTTATCAATTTTTTTGAGAGCTTTCGTATGTGCTTAATTTTCCTGATTCCTGCTTTTATTAATTTTTTACATTTATTGAGCCGTTTTATTTTGAAAGTGTGGCCAAGTTAAATACAAATTAAATTAGGAGTTTTCAAATATTATAGAGTTTTCAACTTTTGTTTATATATTGTTTAGAGATAAAAAGATTATATTCAGTTCTATTTATTGTTATCATTATTTTAAGTTTACAGATAAATTTATTTACTCGCAAGTACTTGCAAATTTTAATTAAATGAATCCTCAAATTTTGAGGGGTTTGCATGCAAGTAGATGGAGAATATCATTGTCAGAAATAGAAATAAATATAATATTTAAAAATCTTAATTAGGTTAGCTTTGGTTTGCGAAAGATGCAACGGCCGACAAAAGATGCAATTTTGAAACCAATAAACACCATTTTAATCTAAAAATTCCGATTTTTTTCCATTAAAAGCTTAATCCTCCATAAAGGCATTTGGACAGTGCTGACAGGTTTTTAAAAATAACATTGCCTAAGTATTAGTACCTTGATTACGCTAAGCTTCACACACCAAATATTCAAATGTGACTAATCTTCAATATTAGTATTGTATATTCTCGACATCTACTTTAAGTCTAAGATTATATACAAAAATACTTTTAAGTATTTTTCATTACAAAACATTCTGCAAAAATTAATAATATTTTTTTTTTCTTTAAAGTGGTTTTTTCTATTAAATTATTATATTTTATGATTTTAATTAATATTTTGTCTACCAATGATATTCATTATTATTTTTAAAATTTATCTAATTGTATAAAATTATCATAAATTCAAAATAAAATATTATACAATCTATTCCAAAAAAAAAAATAAAAATATTAATTAAAATTCTTTTAAGATTTAGAAAAAAAAAAATTAATAATCAAATATAAAACCAACATAAACAGTCAAATAAAACTTAAACTTTTAAAAGGTGTGAATAAATCAATTTTACACCATAAACTATTATATCTGTGTATACCAAAGCATATATATGCACTTGTATATTTATGGTTGCGTAAATTATGTAACAACAAAAAAAAAAATTTTTTTTTACCATATCCATTATTAAAACTGGTTAAACCACACTGCTTGAGGGAATAGTACAGAAATTTAACTTGTTGTTGTTTATATAATGTTTTTTTTTTTTTTGAAAATCTTCCAGCTAATATTCATCTACTTATAAAAATTTCATCTGCAAATATATACAGAATTTTGTTAAATTTTGCAGCAAGAAGAGAATTGTACGAAAATATAAATACAGGTGAACTGTAATTATACAAGTTTTTTCTGATACATTTATACACCAACAAAAACATAAAAACATAAAAAAAAAAAAAATGTAGTAAGAATTGAAAAACTTGGTTTTTTGCTTTCGAATTGCGTGTAGTGTCTAAAATTTTAATGATAACAGATATAAAATAGAATGGCAATTTATGATATAAATTTTGATTTATAAGAGTAATTTAGAAAAAAAAAAATAAATAAACAACTATTTAACGCATTAAGTTAGAACTGGAATTATTTTCATGATAATTCTGTTATATAAAAATATTTTTAGGAGGTCAGATAAATTATGTATATTTTATAGTTTTTCATATTTAAGATATTAGTACAGGTGGACAAATTATTAGATTTATGTATTCAAAATTTTCAAATATTTTAATTAATATTTTAAAAACTTTGAACTATATTTCAATTAAATTATTAAATGAAGGTCTACTATTATTAACAATTTGCATTAAAGATACGGCAGAGTCTAGTGTAACGAATGAAAGACAGTTTTAACATTGCAAACATTGATTTTTTTTTCTTAGAGAGGTCGTACGAGCTGGTGAGGTGATATCTTGTACTGTACCCATTCCCATAGAATAATTGCATTATTGTTGGTTTTTACTTGTTGATAATCTTATATTTTTTATGGAAATCGGAAAATTACTTCTGGAAAATTTCCTATCCAAATCTTGAAATATTATTTTATTCTAATTAAAGAGCATTGTTAGTCCCTCCAAAAGTATTAAACTTTAAAAGCTTGACTTAAATATTTGAAATTATTATATTTAGTCCTTAACAAACTTCTCTGTGAGAAAGAAATTTAGTTTTGAATTTCCTTTACCATCAAATTGGACTCTGATCCCAAAGAAAGAACTTAAATTATTTTTTTTACCAATTTACTGAAATAGTCAATTTCTCCATTCTTACCGTTTTTTTTTTTTAGAAAATTAATAAGTCATGCATGTCTTGCTAATAGATTAAATAGTTAAACTTCAACTACATATTAGAATTTTTTCGTGTTTCTGTATTTATTAAAATAGCAAACAAACGCTTTCAGTATACAGAAATAGTTGCTTATATGATTCTGGCACCTTAAACTTTATAATGCTTACTATTATATTTAGAAAAATTCGGCACAGCATAACAACTTTTTACGTTTTACAGATTTTTTTGATAACAGTAAATGATATAAATTTTACTATTTTCTTTTAAACGTTTGTGGCTTTAACTGCTTTTCATAAAATGTATTTTATTTAAAAAGCATAATTCTGATTTTTAAAATTATTCATTACATCGTCTGTCACCAATTTAGGCATAAACTAAAAATAACAATTTAAAATAATTTACGGACTGAACGTACCCCAGACTATGCAGAATTGAAAATATGGAAAATGTGTCGACGGAAAACAGTTTAAAACTAAGGAATATATTACATCAACTAAAAAATATTAAGCGTTTTCTGCTTCTAAAATGTATGTCTTTCATTTATCTTTCAAAATTTATTTTAACTAGATTTTTTCTACAATAATTTTAAATTTTGATAATAAGCTATTTATTAGAAAACTAGATAGAAAAAATTATCGCGTGGTTAAGTTTAATTTATTTACAGCATAAAAGTAATTTTCTTTTTGTATAAAATTCTCATTATCTTTTCATATTTTTTTGAAAAATAATAGAATATAGTTATGGATTTTCATAAAGTTTTAATACGGTATTATTTTTTTATAACTATTAAACATTATTTTTGAATTTAGCGGTTTTGTATTTTTCTTCGTTATTTTTAGATATAATTTTTTTTATTTAAATGCATATAATTAAATTTATTTAAATTATTAATGTATATATATTACTGTTAAAACATAGAACAATTTTAATGATTATTTTCATTTCATTTCATTTCTCACAAACCAATATACATACATATAAATAAATAGATACTTAATTGAGTAAAATAACATCAATTAGGTAGTAATTAAAGTTCATATGATTTAGTAAAATTATAGTCGTTACTATAAAAAAATATTTGTTAATTGCTTTGTTACAGAATATTTTTATAAGTTTTTAAAAATCTGAGAGATTTAAAAAAATAAAAAGTCTTGGATTATATAAGATTTTCCGGTAATAGCTGCGCAATCGCAAAGGATATATGTTTTGCAGTTGATTCTTCAACTGACTAGAATAGACACTTAACTGTGGTTGACTACCCAATTTTGTGAAGATGGTACCTTAAAGTGTATTTGCCTGCAGATAACTCTGCTTTGTAAAGTACAAGTATCTCTTTACCTTTCTTTCTCGAGAAATCTATAAACTTCTTCCACTGATGTATTCCTAGGATATTATGCCAATACATAGATTTGATGTGATTTTCTTATACTCAGATTTCCTACATTACTGATTGTACCACAAAAAGGATTAGCTTCAATGAAATATTTGTTCCTGTTCTTGCTTAGAACTCTAAGATATTTTTAAAAAATGCAATGGGAAAATGATTAACTTAATGTTAATGATATAAGAACCGGTTAGAATTTAGTGAGTGATGTTAAATTTTTGAAATTCTATTTACGAGAACATTGATTTCGTCTATAATATTGATTTCGACTACAGTAATATACATGAAATGAGAGAAATCCATTAAGTGTTAAGCGACTCTTAACAGAAATATCTAAATTCTTAAAATTTATTGAAAATTATATTTCATTGAAGTATTTATGCTGGGAAAATGATGGAAAATTAAGTTATTAAAGAACCAGTGGTGTGTAAAAACCAATTAGAAGTTAGTTATCGATCTGCAATATTACAAATTATATTTATAGAGACAATAATTTGAAGTAAAGTATTGGTTCGATAAGTTAACGTTTATGGTGTGAAAAAAATCTCTAGTCTTAAAAGAATCTTAACAGAAATCTCTTACAATTTATTGATAATACTATTATTTTGTTGAGTAGCAGGCACGAAATTTTAATATTAAATTTTTGGATCCTGCAGTGACCCATACAATAAATATTCACTTATCACGATTAAAAAAAAAAACGAATTGTATACGATTCATTTCGTTACCAAACACACAGTTCATTGTATCTTCTTTAAAAAGCTCTGCAGCATAACAAAACAATAAAAAAAAAACATTTAAATTTTCTTTTTTCTTATTACAAAAACAAAAAAAAATTGAAAAAAAAAATACAACATTAAGAAACAATAAACAATCTTTCATTGAATTTTCTTCAATTTATCTTCAACAACAATAATACAAAAAAAAAAAAACCGATTTCAAACAAATTTTCAATTTTCAAATGAAAATATGTATAAAAAATACAAATTAATAAAATTCGAAAAAAAAAATTAGTAATCATCACTACATAGAAGATACAAAACAAACCACTATCTTTTCCCCCCTCCATTCCTACCCTCTTCCAACAACAAACAGAAAATAAAAAAAATTTCTTAACCTAATAACATATTCAAGAAAGTTTTTTTTTTTTTATTCCAACAATAACAACAACAACAACAAATTACTATTTTATACCGTAAGAATAATCATAAAGAATCACATAACAACATAAAAAAAAAAAAAAATATGAAAATACTTTTATGTAAAAAAAAAAAAAATTTCTAAAAAAAAAAACCAACTTTAAAGCATAACAAGAAAAAAAAAAAAAATAAAGAACTGAAAATTTACAGTTATAACGGGACATGGGAACACCTTGCGTGATATTTTACGTGAGTTTTACTTCTTTTGATCATCATTACAAATCTACAAAATAAAAAATAAAAAAAACTCCATAGTATAATCATTAACCAGCATAAAGATACAGTAAAAAGCACATTTTATATGTTGTTGTTGTTGGTGTTTTTTGTTATTTTGGCTTTCTTTCTTTCATGGATATTCTTTTGACTCGCACACACAGTGACATAAAAAAAAACATATATGTATCTATTTTTTTTTTTATATACTTTTCACATAAAAGAAATTCTTAAAAAAAAAAAAATTGTAAAATTTATTGCTAATGCTATTTTTTTTTTTTTTTTAGATACGCTAATACGGTATATTATGCTAGTGATCCTATATATAAGTGTATGTTGATGTATGTTGGAAAATAAAAATCGCGCGGGGTGACAAACCAACAAAAAAAAAAAAAACAAATATAACATTAAAATTTATGCTTAGATACAAAAAAATTTATTATAACGTTATCAATTTTTATTTTATTTTCTGTTAACATACATTTTTTTTTTTTTTTTTTTGGTATAAACGAAATTGTTACGCGTTTTCTTACTAAATAATGTTTGCTCCATAGAATTTATAAACAATTAAATTTATTGGACTCTTATGAATTTGAAAAAAAAATATATAATTGTGGGTACCTATAAGATACGGGATATATAAATACAATTTGACTGACTAGAATGAATATTATTATTATTATTAGATTTTAGTGTAAATATATATTGGATAGGTATATTTTTTTTTCGGTATTAACAGTTGAAAATGTTTACATGAAATTAATTTTTTTTTTTTTTTTGGATATGGTAATCAGTCCCAGTCACAGTTTAGTTTATTGGTATTTTTGGCAATTCAGTATTTTTTTTTTGTAGCTAAAGAATTTTTATGATTTTGCTTAAATTAGAATAGGCGTAATAGAAATATTTGTATTAATTCATTATGAGAATTAGCATAATATAGAATGTTTGACCTGTTTAACTTTAGTTGACAAATAGAACAGTAAGAATATTATTTTTATTAATAAAATTTTACACAGCTTCTTGGTAAATCTATTGCTTCGTACGATTATTGTCTTGATGCTTGTTCTGATCGTTATCATTGTCACGATCAAGATCATGTTCAGGATATATTTTTTTTATATCCTCGAGAATTCTCGAGATTTTCGAAACATAAAAAAGAAAATCTCGAAATCTCGAGAGATCAAATATAACGAGAGAAAAAATTTCGATGTCTCGAAAAATAAAAAATCTGCATAAAAAAATTTTTATGTTAATTTATACAGTAATTTTGAATCATTTTCTTCTTTAAGATTACATTTTAATAGACTGCTAATCTGTTAACGAATTAATAGATTCCTTTTTTTTTTTTTTTATAACTTTAATTTGGAGCATAGCACGGTCAGCTTTGGCGTATATGACATATTGACTAGATTTTGTGTACAGAATTTCCTTGATTATATTTTGTATATTTTATTCGTCCCACACATTTACTGTCTAGTTTATTTCTAAATTCATAAAATTAAATTTATTTAAACTATTTACCTATTTACAGTTAAAACATAGACAAATTTTAATGATTATTTGCAATTCATTTAATTTCTTACAAACCAACATCCACGCAGTAATTAAAGTATACATTCGATTAAGTGAAATGGTCGTTACTACAGTAAAATATTGTTAATTGCTTTGTTAATATTACATTTTTTGGAAAAATATCAAGAACATAATAGATTCTATTAGATTTTTATAAATCTCTAAGATATTTTTCAATTAAGTAGTTGAAATTTTCCATGATTACTTTGTAATTCTTGGAAAAGGTTTAGTTTTGTTGCCAGCAAAATCATTCATAATAATTATCTATCAGTTTTCTTCATCTTAATTTTTTTTAGTCCATTTTTATTCTAAAAGCTCCCCATTTTGTTATATTCTATTCCAGATTATATTGGTAAATTAATGTTAACTACAAAATATTACTAAGTTAGTAAGTTTAAATATCATATTTAAATTTAAATTTTTCTCCACTAAATTTCTATTTATAGTTATTACCAATTAAATTACTATTTGGTTTACTTTCACAAATTTCCAATGGTCTATAACAACATAAAGTACAATCCATATTAAGAATATATGATCATAAATTTTAATTTAGGGAATTACTTATTATTCAATTGTTATATACTGGATTGACACTACAGGATTAATTATTATATCAAAAATAGCAAGAAAATGAAAATTATTTCAGATTTGTGATAATAAAAAAAATTGATTTGGGAGATAATACTTCGTATAAATATTAGATATTATGTATTAAAAATAAACACTAAAATATAGATTTCTCTTGGGCAAGAAATGAAACACTTCCTTATCGTAAACTAACCTTAATAATTATTTATTGTTGTTTCCTATTAGTTATAAATCCCTCCAGTAATGACATAATTCTGAAATAAATGTAAATATAGAAATAGGTACATTAAAGAATTTAGTCAATTTCATTGTTATTTTCCTAAAAAAAAAATATTTTTAAATTAAAACAGGAAAATGTAATTTCACCACAAATTCATTTTACAGTATTATACAGTGAGAAATTGCTGGTAATTAAATTCTAAAGAATATGATTCTTACGTTTGTTAAATTTATTGTAAAATTTTCTTACTAACAATAATTTGTAGACGGGATTCCCATTAAAATATAAAAAGTTATAAAATCATTATGATATAAAAATTGATTATTAATTGATTCATTATTATCTAATATAATTTTATTATTAATGATGAAATTCTTAATTACTTTTTAATAAATTATTACCTGTCCACTCATGCCTACCTCAACTTTAACAAAATTTTATTCATTAAGGAAAAAAAAAAGTAATACTATTACCAAATTTTTAAATCAAAAATTAAATTTGAAATTTTTTAATTAAGCTTTTTTTTTAAAAAAAAAAAATATTTGTATCTAAATATAAATTTTATGAAATCAACAAGAAAACGTTTTTATATGTGAAATTCTCAATCATTTAAAAAAAAAAAAACGTTTTAGATTCAGTTTGAACAACAATTTTGTATTTAAGTATTTTCCAAAGTTATAAATCTTATATAAAAAAAAATTTATAATTTTACAGATATGAAACAATTACTGAAAATTGTGTAAAACTTGAATATCTTCGATCAATATTTTAATGTTTCTTAACAGTTTCTTCTTCGGTGAAAAACAAAGAAATAAAAAAATTGATTTTTTACATTATTTTATCTTCTGTCGAAAATATTTTATCAAAAACAAAAGCTTTACTTTAAAAAAAAAACCATAAATCTTTTCACTATTTCATTATAAACATCAAAAGAGAAGTTAGCGAAATTTTGATTATGTTGCAAATTCAAAATAAATGATCGATAGTGAATATGATCAATTTCAGTAGACGTAGTTTGTATATTTATGGAACATATATTAGATACAAATTTTTTAATTATATTTTTTTTTTTTTGAAAATTATTTTATAAGAATTTCATGTTAATTTTAAGTTTAATTTAATGCTACTTTCGGAGTTAGTACATAGTTTTTTTTTCGAAGTTATTAGTTTTCAAATTTCTCCAAATCAAAAGTTTTAATCATTATTTTCGGATTTCATATTTTAGATTGTTTTTCTTATTTCATTATTTTTTCAGATATTAATTTGCCAAATTTTGGTTCGACTGAATTGTAATAATAATTTACTATGACTAATTAGTTTTTCAGCCTTTTTTTGCGATCACAACTTGTCTTATGTTAGCACTTATTCTTTATCTTAGCACTGTTGCCTTTCTGTCCATCTGTCTCTAAATTTTATTAAATTAGTATTCAACAAAGTAAAATGAGCACATAAAAAATGGCATACCATTCTTTTGGAAAGGCGACAAAGAAAATGTTACGACCGTGAGTTAGGTGGCATTATTTAATTTTTACTAAAGTCTTATTTTGTAATGAAAAATTGCAATTTAAAATAGTGGGAGCATCAGAGCCGCCCAGTGCGTAGTAAGCTTTTTCTGGGGAGCCTCCAAAAAGCAAGCTTAACCGTTTTGTTCCTCCCTTGTTCACGCCAACATGCCCTGATGCATATGATCTCAACCTGAAGTGAGATGCCCTGAGGCATAAGTTCAGAATCTGAAGTTTTCTTGACGTTTTATTAGTATATTTTATTGTAATTTGACCCTACAATTATTTTCCCTACATTCCGAACCATAACTTTGAACTTTGAACGCAATAAATTAAAGGTTCAAAGTTATGCCTTTAAATTACATTTTAATCTTATTTTTCTATTGGTGGTAATTTAAAGTTGAGTAAATTTAGATCAATCTCGATGCCTTTGGCTGGCATTCAATATAGTACCTACCGCATCACAGCTGAACAGTATCAGTATGTGACCACCGGTCTAACCTCAACCGGTAAAGAAATACCATTTTTTTATATATGTTTTCCTTTTATGACTTTAGTACTTTATTAAAAATATCTCCCCTTATGCTTGTTTTCGCTTATCCAAAGAAATCATCGGCGCTTTGCTCTAGTCTCTCTACTGATGAAAATTAGACAATCAATTTCTAATTAAAAAATATTAGAAATTGTTAGAAAAATATTAGAAAAAATCCATGAGGGCTTTAATGCAAAAAACTTTTAGTTCATTTTATATAAGTATGAAACTATTGTACATTAATTCTGCTGCGCAACATTTCTTTTAATGCAAATATTTCTTTGCAATATTTTTATATTGCATTATTTTCGACAGATTTTTAATTAATTATGATTTTTTCCATGTTTTGAAAAAAGTATTTAAAATATTCAATATTTTTTTGGTCATAATTAAAATTATATTTTTTTGAGGTGAATCAATCATAAATTAACCATTTTTTATTTACAGAAACAAAAAAAAACTATTAATAATTTTATTTTCATCGTCAATATTATTATAAATACTAATGATTGAAATTTTTTTTTTTAAATTAACAATCTTTTAGTTTTAAATTTTTGAAACTGTGATGGCAAGAAAGAGTGTTTTTTTTTTATTGAAATATTTTCCAAATTAATGTTGTGGCAATAAATTACACTTCATTTCTATTTAAAAAAAAAGTATATTATTTATGTAATAAATTTGTATTTTAGTTTTTATTTTTGAATTAAGGTATGATGAAAGTTTTGAAGAGGGTTGGGTCCATTTTCTTAATATAAAATTTTGAAATTATAGTTGGTTTTTTTTTCTATGTTACTATGTGGTATAGAAAAAATCATTTAATAATGAAGTTGTTTTGTTTAATTTGTAACACTCTTTATAAAATTAGATTGTTTTTAAGTACGAAGTTAACAATGATTTTGAAATTGAAATTATTGATTAAATTTATATTTATAATTTTGAAGGATAAATATTTTTGTTTTTTTTTTAAATTAAATTAAATTTATTAAGATTTTGTAACCACAAAATATTTTAATTGGTAAATTAATAATATGTGGCTTACCATCCAATTTAAGAGAAAAAAAAAATACTCTAATTGACTTTCAATTGGATAAACAATTTATGACAATTTCCAAAATATATCTATATTGAAATCTTTTTTACGGAATTTATATTCAAGTGTTTCCACCTGACTTACTAAAGTTGCAGCATCATTGGAATAGTTAAGATTAATATAGTTAAGTTACCAGGTATTTAGGATTCGTATTTTCGAAAGAATAGTCAAATTATCATTGTCGATATGTGATCACAAATATTTTTAAGATTTTCAAAAATACGGTCTTATTTGGTATAATAGGATTGATATTCTTTCCCAAAAATTTGAAGATTAGAGTTTAGCAATCTAAATTATAGCGTATTCAAAAGTTTCAAAAAATATATTGTCAAATTTCCACGAAATTTAAATATCAAATAATTATCTATGACAAGAAATTAGTGGACACGGTAAAAAAATGTGATTGTTACAGTGATAATCACATTACCTGGAGCTCTATTTTCATTCAAGCATCATTTTACAAAATGTTAGCCCAAGTTTACTTTTTCTTTTGAAACAAACATCAAGAACACCATTTTGATTGGAAATATCTCAATTTAAAATCTCTAATAAATATTAGAAACAACAAGAAAGTGTTTCTTTGCAAATTCGCCTCGTTGCTTTATAAAATTCATTACAATTAACATAAATTTAAAAGTAACAACTTAGAAGATAGTTGCTGGTATAAAACTTTTTGATAAAAACAATTAGGGTAATCAGTTTTTTTTAAAAAAAAACTTAATTGTATACAAAAGTGTTTTTTTTTTAAATAATCAATTAAAATTCTAAATTCTTGTTTGTTTTTTTTTTTTTATTATTTAATTGAAAATTACTTTATGCAAAATATATAACTTTCAATTCAAAGATTGTCCATGAACTCAACTATTAATTTATCCAAGCATATCGCAACATAATTATAAATACATTTACACATAAAAAAAAAACTCACAGATACTATTATTAAAATATATAATTTTTATTGAATATATTTGTGTCTCCAAAGGTGAGAATAATTGCAGAACATTTAAAATATCTGCAATTAACATCAAAATTAAATTTACTTTACAACTATGTAATTATTAAATAATACCCTCATGAAAAAGCTATAATTATAATGTTAAATCTTTTTTTTTTTTGTTATATACATAAATAAATTATAATTATGTTAAGCATTCATAAAAATGTTTTTATTATTATGTATCTTATCTGATTACAATTAATTATTAATTATTATTTTAATAATGAAACTTTAGATTTGATGATTTCCAAATATAACTATCAATAGTCGTGGTTTACTTGGAATAATTTTGTAAATATATTTTGGTTTTTAGCGTTTTTATTCGCTCTTTTTTTATCTGTCTGTCTGTGCATCCGTTTCTTTTGTTTATTTATCTCGATCTCTCCAAAAGTGAGAATAATTTAGTTACTTACCACAGTAAATGCTGCACTTTATTTTTGGTGCAACCGTTTGAAAGATATAAAATGTTGAAATCAAATATCGTTTATAAATAATTAAATGTTGTCCACTAGATGGCGTTTCTGTGCTGCGAACTTGTTTTTCGAGCGTAAATTGAGAATTTTATACGTAATTTACTCAAAATTTAAAATGTCACTTAACATCTACATATAAACTTTTCAACTATTAATATATAGTAGAACCCACATTACAGTAGTCATAAAAAATTTAAACAAAATAATAACTTCTCCAAATCAGGTTTCTTTCACCAGTAGCACTGGATCATAAAATATATTTATATTAAACTTTATAGAAGGTGGCTTAGTGGTAGTAAGTACTAAGCTGCGGTTGGTTAGGTACTTGGTTCAACTTCCATCCGATAAATCGATATTAGCATAAATTTAATGAGTACCAGTAATAAAATTATAATGAAATCTAATTTAAGACTGGAAAAATGGTAATGGTCGACACCATTTGCTAACAATCCAATAAACAAAATAAATAGTACCTGTAAATTGCCATATAATGTTAGCAAACGCGGCAAAGATAAGAACAACAAAATTAAAATTTATAGAGTTATTTCGAATTTTTAGTCTACCAACAAGATCATAAATATGAAATTGGTAAATCCAGAAAAATTACAATTATAGCTCAGAAACTTTAATAAGTACTATTACAGAACTAGAGAAAAACTTTTTCACTGAAACTTTTTACAATTTTCTATAAAATTTATTTTGACATTTCTTTTTTTTTTTTATTAAATTTATTATAAAAAAGAATGTTAAAAAAAATAAAAGATATTAATTAAATTTACTGTATATACCATTACTCATACCGATTATGCAACACAATTGTTTAAAAAAAAAAAACTTATAACTTACAGTATTCATCAGTGGTACTATTCATGAGTGATATGTCATATGATTATAAAATTTATGAGTTTTCTGGATATTCCAAAAAAAAATTTTTTAAAATATATTATAATAAATTTCATCTGAATAGTGAAGATAAATATATAATCATACTATAAATTATATTGATCTATGTTTCACAAATTTCGAATATATTTATTATGCAGTTAATGTAATTCAGTTGATGATTTTCATTTAATTCCACTTAAAAAATGAAATATTTTTAGTTTTATTCATTTTATTTAATCAACGATTAATATTTACTATGAATAGTTTTTAAATTAATTTCATATATGAAGACATATTTTTTTGGTTTTTATAGCATTTATTGAATTTTTATGAAAAATTTTCATTATTAAAAAAAATTTTGAGATTTTTTATTGAGTCAAATAGCATAGGTATTTCAAAATATAACATAGTTTTAGTTTATAAAGATCTCTTTAATTTCCATTTTCAGATTAGAGTTTGTAGAGTATATACTTAGTTATATTCGTGATATGCGAAAATTATGTAACATAATAACTACAAGATTAAATAAGTAATTTTTAATATGAAATGTTTAAATTGTTTTAAGGGTTTGTAACTAAACACGATAAAAGAAACAGGTTCATTAAACTACAGGTTCAATGTAATTGTATAAAATCGTGATACAGATGGACTATACTACACAAAATCTATGGCAACGTAAGAAAAAGCAAAAAAGATTGCGTGTTGTAAGTTTTTATATTAGCAAAAATAATAAAAAGTCCTTGCAATAACATAAATAATGTCAAAAGTTGAACACAATTGTTGAAAATTGTTATAAGTTTGAACACAATTGTGAAAAACATATTACGGAACCTTTAATAAATTAATTTCCCGAAATAAAACAGTATTTTTCGGAGAATAAAAAAGAATATCCTTTATTAGAATTTAAATCAATATTTTATGTTGAATATTTGCTGTTGATTTATCACCTTGTAAATTAAGTTGTTGAAGTTGTTGTTTTGGATGGGATATTTTGAATTAATTCATTTAACCTTGCGCAATATTTTATCCAAAATCCTATTTGTGTAATCCAATTTTCGTTACCCGAGCTATGTTGCACTCCTCTGTCATTAATTTGCCTCTAATTACAAACGGTAGCTAAGCCGAATTAGAAAATCCTCAGAATAGTTTTTTACAACTAGATTCGAATCTTTTCGATTGAAAGACAGGTGCTCTATACGACTTTGTTAATTAAGTTAAAGTGTTATTTAACACAATAAGTGTACAAAATGAGTTGTTAGTTTATAGGATGGTAATATTTAAGGATTATCGTTGAAATTACATACTCCTCATTTTTTTGGTCCACAAAATTGTAAATAAAGATAGTAAAAAAAGTAATAATAGACCACACATTATTGAAGATTAAGATTATTGAAGAGTAAAATCAAAGTTCAATATTATTTAATTCAAATTTTTTGCCAATGGCGTTGCTTCTTCGTAAAATTATCACAATAATCATACAAATGTAATTTTGCATTCAGATCAAAAATGATTTTAAATTCGTCATTGAAAATTTAATAAAAATTAGAACTATAAATTACTATAGTTTATATAATTCGAGGTTAAGTCGCTAGAGGGCGTAAATTATATTAAACTTGAAAATATATTTTTTTACATATATGAAATATATTCACTAATATAAGATAAAGTGTTAAATGTTTAGAATTGAATAAAGATAATTTTTTTTTTGGAATTCATGTTTTTGCCACTAGAATTTCTAATACCATAGGCTTTCACGAATTTCATGAAACACAGCTATATATATTTATTCCATGTAATATTACAGATATTGCTTCAAGCAATCATCTTTTAATAAAAATTTAAATTACAAATGCAATATTCTTATTTATATATAAAAAAAAATTATGTAAAAATAGCTCAATTCTAATGTTTTTTGTTAAAAAAATATATATAATTAAAAAAAAATAATATAAAGAGCGCGAAAAAAATATATTTCTATTAGCAATTCCATAAGAATTTATATATACATTATATATAAATATCTTTTATATATATATATAATGCACATGTTATGCTGTCAAATAAAATACTAATGGATGCATATTATACAAACACAAAGAAATAAAGTATCTATATGCTAAAGTATCTATATACATATACACCATGAGAAATAACAGAAAAAGCTAATTGTGTATATATGAAAAATATTGCTATAATTTATATATATATATATATACATAATAGAACGAAACTGAATGCTCAAAAGCCAAACTACTATATATACAAAAAAAAAAAAATTAATAATATTAAGTAGGACAAAGTTGAATAGACGAGCCAAGGACGGTTATTTGAAAAATAACAACAAAAACAACTTTATTCACTTCGCCAAAGTTTAGATAGCAAAAACAAACACACACAAATACATTCAAATATAAATAATAATAATAATAATATAATAAAAAAAAACTAATACAAACTTATATCTGCATTAAATAATATCGATATTATAAAATTTGCAATCCGCATAAACAAATGCAACAACGAAAAAAAAAATTAATAAATTTTTTTTTTGTTATTTTTCCAGAATTGTTTATATTTGTTTCTTGTTAAAATATAATGTTTTTATACATACATGTATATTTTTATTATTGTATTAGTATCTAATGCAATTTTCGCACATCCGTGCCAATGTTTATGTACAAAAAAAAAAAAAAATAAATAAATATTTAAAAAAAAAAAAACAATTTTAATTTATTAGTTTTTCATGTTTTTTCTGTTCATTGAATTTGTTAAAAATAATTATTTAAAAAATTTTCAATAATTATTTGTTAGAGTTTAATAAATAAAATTAAATGACAACCGTTGAATAGTTTGATTAGTAAATTACTAATAGAATTAAAATAAATAAATTAGTTTCTCTTAAAAAAAAAACATTTCAATTTATAAGTGTTTATATATTTAAAATATTTCTTGCCAAGATAATTCTTGCTCTTCTAATATTGACAATTTAATTTGATGTAAACTATCTGTGGAAATTTTATCCCTTAAGATAAATATGACATTTGAAATGCGAATGAATATTTTGTGTAAATGGTTTTTTTTGTCATACACCTGCTTTGCAGATTAAAATTTAGTTTTTTATCAGGGCTGGTCTTCTATAAAAGGAGACACAGTTAAAAATTTTTCTAGGCACTTAAAATTTTTTTTTATTGAGTGCTTTTCTTTGGATGTCTAAGATTTTATTAAAGTATTTGGGATATTTTGTAACAACATAATAAACAAAAAAATAAATTGACACTGCTACCTTTTCTAAGCAAAACGTATTAAGTAGAAACCTGCTAAAATGTACGAAATGGAAATGTAACATTTCTATATAAAAGTATCTAAGGTATGTCATACATAAGATCATGAAATTAAGGTGTGTAACTGATAGTTTTTACAAGAACGTCAAATATTTTACTAATTCGTCATTTCTTCCTTAAATTTTTATTTTGGGACACTAAAAATCGGTGGTCCCAGGTCCCTTACAACGGCTACATCCCCCCTGGTTTTTATTACGAAAAGTTTAGTGACTTGAATGTCACCTGGATATTCTTTTAGTAACTTCCATCAATTTATGACTTCAGTAAAAATGTTTGCTGTGATCTTTCAATTATTGTTAGAAGTATCTTCTTCACTAAACTAAAATCGTTTACTCAACATTTCGGGAATATAATTCAGAAAAAATTGTGACAAAACATATATTGTGAATATGTGTATTTTCATGAAAAAGGACTGATCATATAATTTTATTCAGCGGTTGTTTACCTCTAGGATATTATTATGTAA
Organism: Empis livida; assembly: GCA_963932195.1. Lineage (NCBI taxonomy): Eukaryota > Metazoa > Arthropoda > Insecta > Diptera > Empididae > Empis > Empis livida. Next base: position 11,111,512 of record OZ010646.1, on the reverse strand, counting down.
TTATAATATTTTGCGGAAATTCTGAAGAAATTTTATTAAATTTACAATAATTAGTTTATTTTAATAGTCGAGAATGATAAAAAATCGAATAACCTCAGTTTTAATTTTGGACATAAAATCAGTAAAACAAAATTTCCAGATTTTTAATAATTTGCAAAATTTAAAGGAAAAACTGGTATAATTTAATTCTGACGTCTCTAAAGATATTCGAACATTTTCAAACTATACACTGATAAATTATATGTAAAAACATTATGTTAAAAGGAATTTTAATGCTGTGCAATTAAATTCTAACATAATTTTATAGATTTAGCTAATTTATTTTAATCCTTAATTTATAATTTATAAAAAATTTTCTTAATTTATTAAAAAATAGTGTACTGCAAAAATTTATTACCAAAAAACCTGAATATTGAATTAATTTACAAAAAAGTATTAATAAATTTTAAATCTAATTGAAACTATAAAACAAGTAAATATTAACTTATTAAAAAATCGCTGATTAGTTTAAAAAAAAAAACATTAAGTAAATTTTTAATCCAATTATAATGTAAGAGTATCTTCAATCCTATAAATTTGTTTAATACTTTTCTTGTAAACGCAATTCTATTAGGTAATTTATCTTTGCAAAAAAAAAAAAACTAAATTTGTTTCTAAAAACTGAAAAGATTTTCAAAATCCTCCGCAAAAAAAAAAAAATTTGCAATAAAATAAATAAAGTGGACGCAAGAAAAATAAAATTAAAAAAAAAAATTAAAACTTGCATTTTCTATTTAAAATGAAAATAAAAGTATTATAAATTGTAAATATATTTTCATTTGGGTTGTAAACTTATTTTTATGGTTTCTAAATAATAATAAAAAAAAAAAATTTTTTTTATGACAGTGTGTGCACGCTTTTGCTCGTAATATATAATAAAAATTTGAACTTTGGATATAATATACTTTCAATGTATCTATACATTACATAAATTCAAAATATTATTACATTTTTCAAATGCTATTTTTTTTTTTTTGCAAAAATAAATATTTATATCAGAAAATTACGTCAGAGGATCAGCAAATTTTTTTTAACTTTTAAAATTTATAGAAAATTCTAAGGAAATTTCAATTAAACTTATCAGCTATAATTCAAAAATATTTGAATTTTTTTTTAAAATTTAATTTCTAATAAAAATGTTCGAGTGTGGCATTTTGTAAAGTTTCGAATTTGCATTTTGATAAGACAAATAAATAGAAATGGAAATTTTATATTGTAATAAAAAATAAAACATGAATCAGTGTAGGCCAATAAAAATGATAGTGGCTTTGTAAATTTGTAATCAAATTAAAAAGAATTCAGTTATCTTGGAATAACTTGAAAACTAGTTAATTAAAAACTAGTTAATCAAATGATAAGTTCAACCATTTGGTAGCCGCTGACATACGACTCATGACATATGTTTTCTCCAACCGATACTTTTATTTCCTACTCTTTATTCCCTTGCGACTTCTACGGCCATGGTAACAGTTCACAAAAATCCTATCTCTTGACGTACAAAGTGAACTTTACAAGTGAGATGGCATTTTCCTTGGAATTAGTACAAAAAATGTAAGAGCTCTCTTTACTCTTAGAATTATCAGTATCACTGAAGCGTATGATTTCAAATCTTTTTACAAAAATCAATAAATTTGGGTAAAGATTTTAAAAACTCGTCCTTTTCCCAACTTAAGTAAAGGATAAGAAATGAGGGAAGGGTTTTAAAAGTAATATGCAGTATTATTACGGTGACTATCCTTCTAGAAATATTCGTATGAATCAGTAGAACACTATCTTTGACTATTCATTTATTTATTTATTTATTTACCAAACAAGGTACAATATTAGGTAGTATTCGGCTAATATTAGGTAGTTTTTATCAAAGATTTCTTCTACAGAAATCTTTAAAAGCTAGAAATTTCCATTGAAATACAGCATAAATATAAGGGACAGAAGCGATTGAACAACCTTAAAATTTACTAGATGTCTTGATTATTTTTATTCGGCTACAATAAGACAGTTTAGTTAATGAAATTATTCCCTATCTAAGGGTAAACTAAGGGTAAACATTATCCTGTTGATATATAATTGATATTTCAGTAAAATAAGTTAGTTGGTGTATTAATAAATTATTTAAACTAAAAGCATAATGTCTTTTAAAGACATTATTATCATAAATATTACAAAGAAATTCATTTTTAACTTCAATTATTAAATTTTACCATAACCATCGAAACATTGAATAATTTCTTTAAAAACTCAAAAAAAAATCAATAAACATCGATTAATTATTATGAAATATTTAATTTCCAATTAAAATAGCATAAATTATGTTTTGTTTTTCTCTGTATTTTTTTATTTTTACAAATTTTTAAATGCAAAACTATGCCATTAACATAAATTACAATGCAATTATTCTTTTCGTTGTATCATCGTATAATTAACTTTGGCCACTCAACAACAATAGAAAAATAATATTTAATTTCAATGAGTGAATAACTTACCCAACTATCTTCAAAATGTAAAAAAAGAAAAAAAAATAAACTTTGTAGCTGGCTGCCAATTACCATGTTTATAGATTTTTTTACGAAATATTTTATAAAAAAAAAAAAAACCATTTTCAGCATAAAATTAATTTTTAACTAAAAAATGTTATTTTATTCAAATTTTATTAAAATCATAATTTTAAGGAATATATTTAAATTAATTTTTATGGTAATAATACTTTAAAAAAATTATTAAAAGCTTTAGAAAGTGCTGACTTGTAAGATTTTCTTTCATGTCTCATTGATGAATTATTTTAAGACCATCCAGTAAATGGCGTAATTCGCGGTTTACAAAAATGTGTTTTTTAATGAAAAATGGCAATATAAGGTAGTAATTATTCCCCAAAATTGATAAATAGATTCCAAGTTGGAAAGATATTAAAGACTAGAATAAATTAGCATTTTCATTTAATTGAAATTTCTGCCAATAAAGGCGTTACTATAAAAAATGAATTTATAGTAATCTTTAAAGTGTAATTTGATATGCTCGTAAAATTTAGTTGGATCCTTCTTTAGAAAAATTACAAAGCATTTATTACTAAATAGTAGGTAATATAACTCAAAAAGAAGTATAACAAAAAACCATGTCAAATGACTGTTTTGAGAGGACAAGTAGAAGAAAATAAAATGTTTTGTAACTACACAGTAGTTCTGCTGCGCGGAATTTCTTATTATATATGACATTTAAACGGAATTTAACTATAAACGTCTTCAGTTAAATTTGTAATGAATTTTATACTAATTAGAATTTGTTTTAAATAGTTTAGAATTAACGTAATTCAAGTATTTACTAAAAATCATATGAATTATCGAAATTACTTCCGAAATTTTGTTCTTTATTAAAAAATTATTTTATCGGCAGCTACAAAGTAATATCTTTATGAAAACCTATCGAAAATATTCAAAAAAAAACTTACGATTCTCCAAAACCCAATTTAATTAGACCTTGTTAGCTCTAAATGATATAAAAATTAAAAAAAAAAGATCTAATTATGTTTTATTAAAACAGCATGAATACTTCCAATTATAACGTATCCCACTGAATTTAAAAAATAGTTTAGCTCTAGTAAAAAATAATTAATTCATCACTTCAGCTCTTTTATAAAAAAAATATATAACTTCTCGGACTCGATTACATAAAAAATTTACTATTTCTCTCAGACTTGTAAAGATGAACTTTTGAACAACATAAAATAATCTTTCTTCATTTACATCTTAAGATACTTTACTATACATAATAAATTACTATTTCTGTTTTTACGGATATCTTAAAAATTTCACAATTTTTTTAATTTCAACTTGGCGAATAGAGTAATTATTTTTTTTTTTTTAAAAACATTGTTTATTCTTTTGTATATTTAATTTTCACGATGATATGCGTGTTGTGCACATTAATTGAATGGTACTCACTCGCGATACATCTTTAATTTTGAATATTTCATAAGTCCTAGATTTTTAAAGTTTTATCTTATATGATTTGAATGATAAGGCAAAACTAAAATGTAAAGTTTTTTTAAGAAGGTTTTTAATTCAAAGTTAATAATGTAAATCATTATTAATGTCGATAAGAGTTACTCACGATAATAAGATCGCTATTCATTAATGTTTATGAATTTTATACAGTATTTCAAAATATATAAATGTTTATTATATTTTTCTTTTAAAAATTGTTTTGTTTATGTAGCAGAGTTTGTTTTAATTGTTAAAATGAATTGTTACTTAGCACGGCTTTATGGTAAATTATATTGCTTCAAAAATGAGGGTGAGAATTAAAAACATTTCCAATAACAAAAGATAAATAAAAAAAATTAATACAGAATAAAATTGTATCTAAATTTAAAAAAAAAAATTTAATGAATTATGTAGTGACATATTTTATTTTAGAAAATCTGTTAAAAATTTTAATTCTATAGTTCAACAATCTATAATAATTTAATTATATATTTGAATTACTTGAACTTCTTGACAGATTTATGCAAACAAATCATATACAAAATTTTAATTCTATTACAAATTGGAAAAATCATATAATAAAATGCTGGTAATGTCTGTCTGTGTTTCCATTACTTTCCTTACTCTCGCAGAGCAGCAGATTAGAGGGCTGCTTATCTTTTACCTTCCTTCCCTTTTATAACAAAAAATTGGTAAAAAATGTTGGTAAAAAAAAACAATGTCGTTAAAAAAAAGTCGCTAACAAAATCGATAACAATTACATGATCAAAAATCAACTTCTCTGTTGTGTTAACATTTTAGATTTTATGACAAATAAGTTGCATTATATATAACTAGACATTATAGTGTACGTCGCTGTATTAATTTTTTAAATTCAAATTTCACTGTATCCGCATCTGAAAGATACCATGAATGAATAAGCGCCATTTAAGATTTTAGATTTTAATAACTCACTTAATGAGTTTATTTTATAAAAAAAAAAAAGTTGAAGTAATTCACTATTTTTGATGACTGGTCACAAAATACTGAACTTAAATGGTGGAAAAAGAAATTTTGAAAATATGTAATAAAATTCAATTTTCTACATCTAAATATTAGTTGTAGAAAATTTTAATATCTTATAAACTGACAGTACAGTACCCCTAAATCGTTTGTATATTTCCGTACTATTCCAGTATCATTGTAATCTAAATTATTTCGTGCTTTTCAAGTCATATTTACAATTTGTTGACCAATTGTATGAATTTTTAATTTACGATAACAATTACTATCTAAATTCTAAATTATTATCATAAATTTTAAATTTTATAACGCTGCCAATGGTCTGTAAAATATAACAATTAGAAACTTACAGAAAATCAGTCTCGGAAAATCACGAATTAAATATTTTCAAAAATTTAAAATAATTTTTTTTACAATTTATTATGAATTTTCAAAACTAAAAATGGTATTCTAAAAATATTAGAAAAATACACTAAACTAAATATTACATATACATATACATAAAATTATTATATTTATAATTATAATTTTTATGTTGGTTTTTTTTCTTTTATGAAAATTTCTCATTAAAAAACTGAAACAATGGAAAACCCAGAGAAGTAAAAAAAAAAAAACTATCAATTCACATACAATTATTATTATTATTATTATTTTAGATTTCATTCTTCCTACGGTTTTGTTTTTCTTTTCCCTTATAAACAATTTTGATGACATTTTATTGTTTTGAAGTTTTTTTTTCGCAAAAACACAACAACATATTTTTATAGTTTTTTTTTTTTCTGTATCTATGTCTTTTCTATTTTAAATTTGTTGATTTTGTACAGATTTTTATATTTTTGTTTAAATGTATATTGTTTATATAATACCAGAAACTATTCAACATGTAACATATATGTAGGGGATACTCGTCGAAATCATCCAACTTACTAAATCGGAAATTGTATTCGGAAACTAAATAATATTATTGGTGCGATATTATGTTAAAATTGTTGTTAATAAGTAATACCAAAAATAGAGATTAATTGGCTCCACTTGTATTTATTTACTGTCACTTTAAGTTTTAAAAGTGTCAAAGTATAGTTTTTATGCGGGTATCGGGCTTTTTAATCACTCAGATCGAGAAAAGCCGGTATTTTTTTGTGCCTGAATTTGTGAAATCCTTTATCCTGTATGAAGCCTGGTTTCACAAAAGCTTGCATTACGACCCAATAAGATTTTTTTTGGAGTTAACTTTCAGTAAAGATTTATAATATATACGAGCAATATATTAATCGATTATTTTATACTTATATTTCATCAAAAAGCCTTGTACGTATTTAAATAGTTATTATAGGAACTTGAGTCTAGTTGTCTAAATAGTACCGCTGCTTAATCATAAGATTTTGGGTGGTACGCTTCAGAAAACCACTTTCCAAAATTGTACCAATTTATTAATGTCAGCTTTTTCAAACTAATAATTAAAAATTAGTTTTTCAAAATACAAAAAATTTGGAAAATTTTTTAATTTTCTCAAAGTTAATAATATAGACATTTTAGAACCCTAAATAATGGTACAAGTTTAGGCGTCTTTCCCCTATTTGTCTATGGACATGGTAGATTGCAAGCTATAAGGACACTAACATATATATTAGCGTTAGAATAGTTTTGTATATAATAATATAAAGGATATTTATTTAGAAAAATATATTTCATAAAGAAGAATATTTCAAAAACATAAATGTTGTATTAAAAAAAAATTTCTTACAAAATTAATAAAAAAAAACATATTTAAATTTTGATCAAATATTTTTTAAAATAATTGTAAAATAAAATATTTTATTCTGTTTATAAAATACATAAAATGAAATATACATTTTTTATTGCTTACATTTTATTAAATCATAAATGACTGATGAGAAATTTTTTATTAAAAAGATACGCTGACGTATAATGATGATGCAATTCTATTACATTAGCAACAATGTAATATGGTAAAATATAAAATTGTTTGATAAAATTAAATTACAGAAAAGATCATTGAATAAATTAAATAATTTGCAAAAATATTAACGTACAAGTTAAATATTTGTATAAACCGTACATGTTTTTGATTATTCAGGTATAAAATAAAGGTAATAAATTATTACTAAAACGGATAAGTGTTTTGTTGAATCAAGATAATTTTATTATATTAAATATTTTATCATCAAAGTAGTTACTAGAGTTTAATAATTAAACCTTTATAAACATCCTTTGCTAAATAAAATGATTAATTTATAAACAATTATTAATTTCGTATAATCGAGAAATTGACTTATTAAGGATTTAAAACTCAATTTAAATGTAAGCTTATGGACATAATAAGGTTCTCTCAAAAAGAGCTCAATATCATATTTTATGTCTAGTGAAACATCCGACAAACGGAAATGTACATAAACTAAGATTATATACAATTTCATATTTTAAACAAGAGTTTCTAGCTTAATTTTATCTTCATATATTTCATTGGTTTGCACTTTCATGTCTGTTGTTAGCAAATTTCTTGTAATTCGATACAAATAATCACGATTTCTTTTCAGACCTTTGTGGAACATCATAAGCTTTAACTTAGCTTGGTTTTGCCAAGGAATATTGTAATTTTTAGTTTGTTATTACGTTATTATATAATTAGTAATTGCGTAGCGAATTCTGATCAACCGGAAACTCCGTATTTTCATGGTCTCTAGAAGTCCAATGATAAATTATTTGGATCAGTGTTATTTAAAACTAAACTACGATTGCCAAATTCAATATTACACGAATGCAATTAAGAAAAATGTTTTAAAAAAAAATTCAAACTTCCGTCGTATTTGTTATGATGACGATCGCGTACTGATATAATATAGGCATTAAGAGTACAGACATGTCGTACGTGATATGATTTAGGTTGAAAAATGCAGATTTATTATAAAATTGGCACTGTAAATACAAACAAAAATTAAATTACAAAAGTTTCAAATTATCATTAGTTTTATTTGATGTTACAAGCTCTGTCCTTACAAAAATGTTCCTTGCAACTTAAAATTATCTTTATTTTATCAAACTGGTTATAAAAAAAATAGCCTTTTTCAAAATTAATAAAAAATTTAATTATTTGCTGTATATACCACCCAAGTTTATTAAATTTACAAATTTAGAAATAAAATTGTATATGTTCCTTGAAAAATTCAATTTTATTTAATAAAATTAAAAATTTTGATTTAAAATAATGTACAAACATAAAATTTAAATAGATAAACTTGTCAATTAAATTTTTTGAGAACAAAAATATTGAACTTTGTGTCATAAAAGATACAATTTATGTATAAAAAAAAAATGTTATTTCAATTCAAATTTTTGTCGCAATATTATACAAAAAAAATATTGTATATAATTTAATGAAAAATTTGAATTAAAATAGAAATATTGATAAAAATACGCGTACGCACATAAAAAAAAAAAAGAAAATGTATAAAAACGCCACGTCCCCAAGTACGCGCGTTTTTTTTTTCTTGTAACTTCATATGCGTGATTGTATAATTCAAATGCAAAAAAAAAAACACAAAATAAAATCATTAAAACAGTTAAAAATAAAAAAGATATTTATTCAAATACAAACAAACAGACAGACAAACACACAAGCAATATAATTAATAAAAAAAAAAATTAATCAAAGAACAACAAAAGCACATAATGTATATATAAAAAAAAAATTAATATAACCCAACAGAAAAAAAGAAATAATAATAATTAAAAGTCAAAGAAGTGAAATAGACCCACAGACACGATTCGGTATCGTTCGCATTTTAAGCTTCGTAAGTGGGTCAACGCGATGTTGGGTCATTGCACTGCATTTTTATTTAATTCTTTTGAAAATAATAATAAAAAAAAAAAATTATATACAAACTCAAACATAAAAATATATTCAACCAAAAAAAAAAAAAACTTTACTTCTGTATTGGTTTTTAGGAAGCCATCAGCTCCACTCCATACTCCAAATTAGTTTTTCTTCTCTCTTCATTTTATTCGTTATTATTGCAAATGTGTATTGGGTTGAGAAAACACGTGAATTTGCCTATGCATGCACTTACACATATACAAAAAAAAAAAGCTTAAAGAGATGGATTTTATTTCAATTATGCTTTTAAACAGTACTTTTTAAAAGTATTTTTCATATAAATTCTCACACACACTATCACTCTGTTTCTCATAATCTTCACCTTCTTCTCAATTGATAAAGCTTTATTAAATGCTTGGGTGGAATTCTCCACAGAAGAGCGAGCTTTTTCAACCCAAACCCAATACATTTACAAATAGAATTTTATTAGAAAATCATAAGCGGCACACAGAGCATAAGCGACATATTCAAATATATGATATTGTATGTAAACATAAAATGAAATTGTATTAGTGTCGCGTGTGTAGTTATGTTTTGTTTTTGTTTTTTGAATAATGCATATAAGATACAAGCATAAAAGATATAGATACATTTTGGTATATATAATATCTTTTGTAACTTGACTGGAAAATTGATGCAAATGCATCTGCAACAAAACAATAAATTATGACATGGGAATTTTTCAAAAAAAAGTTCTCTTGAATTTTATGAACAGATGTTTTTTTTTTTAGTTTTTCAATTTTACAGAGTCATTATATTTAAATAGACTGTGACTTCTGTTTACACTGTTAAAAATATATATGTATGTATAATTATTTTAACAAATGAAATAGCATAAAATTTAAGAATATTGACTATTTGATTTATGAAAATATAATATTAAAAGAATATTTAATTAATTTAATAATATTATAATTCTGTGGAACTTTGACAAAACACGATATTTACAATTTTTTCTTAATATTTTGAGATAACTTCTGATTTGGATTGCTAAATATTTAATTTCGATAGAATTGTTAGTTCATAGGTAATATTCATCGCGCCAACAGAAATATATTATATCAGTAAAATATTAATAAAACTAAGTTGTGCAGACTAGATCATTGAAATTTAATTATTAGTGATCTTGTACAAGAGGAACATTATACAAACGGAAACATTAAAAGTATCAATTCGGCCCCAAGATATGACGTCAAGGTTTCAAAATATTTTATAGCAATTTGGACCTACTAATTTTATATGCATACCGAACCATAAATACTTAAGCATTTTTTTCTGTCTTAAATTATTTTTTACTGGTACGCATTTAAAGCTGCGTAAACTTAGACCGATATCGATACCTCGGACACAGCCGATCTTAATTACTAGTAATAAAGACAGGTGTATTGGAGTTTTTTAAACTAATCAGATTTACTAAATTTTATGTACATATATACATTTTTAATTCCATACTTAATTTATTAGCATTACCAGCCATAATAAGTGATACCTGTCGTATTTTTGAAAACACTCTATTAGCTCACTAATTGCAGCTCTCCATCTGAAAAAATCCTCAATTTCACTCAAGACAAATATGAAGGCAATACATCGAAAGAATAGTATTTAAAATCATTGTCAAAACTGAATTATCGGTATTATTAATCACATTTAAACTAGCATTTTTGTAGATTTAGGATACAGTGAAAGAATTTATGATTATTTCAAAATTAATTTTCGTCAGAATCTTGAAAAGTCATTCTAAATTAACCATGTCAAAATAATTATTAAATTGCGTATAAAAAATTCTATAAATTTTACAAATTTATTTTATTTTTGTATAATTCTGTTAACATTTTTGACGCTTGTTTTTGTAATATTTGACTGAAAATTCCTTGTTAACTAAAAAACAAAACCAGATTTCACAAAAAATTCTTTAAAACATTTTCATAATTAAAAAGTCATCCTTCCCAAAAATAAATGAAGTGTATTACTCTATAAATGATTCATTTACTGAACGATTTACATAAGTGTCATCAAGATATTTTCACTTTTATACGCAAAATGATAAACTGTATAATCATTTTTAAACTGCACAAACATAAACTTGACTTTTTTTCTTTGCTTGGTACTGACTGGACTTAGTAGTAAACAAGATCGTGCCCAACCTCAAATAATTAATTTGATATGATTTAATTTTTTTTTGTGTGTGGATCGAAACAAGTAAGATAGCAAAGGAATTTTATAATTTTTTTATAAAGATTCAAATTATGCTATGCTACCAGAAAAAAAAAAAACAAACCAATTAAAAAAATCCTTAAATAAACTGACAAATATGTTTTTCGTCTCTCAGATCAAATGAACTTATTATTAAATTTATTTTTGGGCAACGCCGCACCTTACACTAAAATGATCTGTTTTAATTTTTTTTTGTTTTTTTTTTCTGGTTAACTTTTTTGGGTGTGAAGATAATTTTATATTTTTTTTTCCTTTTTTTTTGCCCCTCGTGAAAAATAATAAAAAATGATCAAAAAAATGCAAAAAAAAAAAAAATTATAATTGTGCTGTTAAATTTTCATGTGTAATTAACTTCGAGTATAACAGCAAACAACAAAAAAGAAAACCCAAAATCTTTAAAACTACATTTCATTATTTTGATTTTTGCCCTTAAGAAAACATAAGCATTTCAAGTAAATATTTAAGATTTCTTTAGAATTTCGCTTGTTTTTCTTAATTTTTGAATATCTTATAGATACTTTTTATGTTTTTTGGGAGCTAAAAATTGTTATCGTAATTAATTTGGGTGTGATTTATTAACTCATTAAAAATAATATTATATATATATTTTTTTTACCACAAGTAAAAACATTATTTTAAATATCACTTTTTTTACCCCCAAAAAAAAACAAAAATCATAAAAAGATTTATAATGTGTTTATTACAAGAAAAGATACATTTTTTAAATAAAATTTTTTTTTAAATGTTTTTTTATTGTCTGAAATGGAAATTTTTCCGTTTTTTTTTTAATAATAATTAAAATAATAAAATTATTCAACAATTTTATTTTTCTTAATCTTTTAGATAGTTTTTTTTTAGGGTTTTGTTCAAATTTCATCGAAACTATAACATCAACTAAAATGTGGCTTAAAAAAAATTAAAGTAAATTTAAAATAAACGTACCTGTAATAAATATCATTTAAATTGACTGTTTGTAAACTAGATTTGGAACAGATTACAAAAAAAAAACATAAAAATGGGATTTTTTTTTTTGCAAAAACAATTTAATTTAAGGCTAATTGTTTACGAAATTTTAGCAATGGATACAGTAGCAAGCAATATGTTGAAATTTCTTTATAGCTGCATAATCACCTTTTGTGAATTTTGTACTTAACTATTCAAATTTATACCATTCCTAATTATACTCTAATAGTACAACTTACTAAGTCAGTATTTAAATTACGAAAATATCTGAAGATAAAAAGACTTATCTCCACTTTCGTAATTTAATTTTAATTTTATTACTAATCCTATTTCAATATTAGTTTCAAGAAATTTTCTGAAAAAGATAGTTAATAGTCTTAAGCTTGTATTAGAAAAATGCTTTTCGTGGCGGTTACGACTTAATTTACAAGTCTTAGTCTAAAGAACTTCTTCTCTAAACAGATTAGCATTAATGACAAAATTAGCATTAATGACAAAATAGAAAGTGTACCGAAAAACTGCCATTGAAGGATATTCTTATAAAAAATTATGTACCATACATACAATTTAATTTAGAAAATTTAGCGATAAAATCAATTTTTTTTAAAATTCTATATAAGTTCTTCAGATGTCCGGTCTGAAATATGTTGTATGTACAATATTTTCCAAGAAATGTTTTTGTCACTTAACTATACGACAGATTATTCCTATTTCTTTACCATTTACTTTCTAATATCTTCTTGCGACAATTGACTTATATTCTTATTAAAATATAAATTTTACTAATTCGAAACGAAAGTAAAGAAAGTAACAATCGAAAAATTTGCAAACAAATTTAACACAAAATTTATTGCTACTAATTTTTTACTTAACCCTAATTTAATTTATTTCTGTTCCAATTTTTATAAATCAGTCAATAACTTCAAATTTTTCAAATAAACAAAAATTATTACAGAAAAAAATTTATATTACATATTATTATTATTATTTTTTCACGTCATCTTTTAGATACATTTTCGAATCTTAAGTGTTAAAAAAAAACATTTTTAATGTATAAGATTTTTTATAATTTTAATCTGCAAGCATAAAAAAGTAATTCCAGAAAAAAAAAATCGTTCAATTATATAATTTTGCGAATGCGTGGCACACTAAATAATCCATCAGGGAGGAAACATACTTTCACTCTTGCAATAAAATAAAATATTATACGAACATAAAATAAAATAAAATAAAAAAAAAAACATAAAATAAATGTTATATTCACATAAAATGTTATACATACATATATCGTCATTATTAGGGTGCAGTGAGCTAATTTCATTAAAAATAATTTATTTCCGAATATTTTATTGAGGTTTGTTACCAAAAAAAAAAAGGTTTATTTGTATCAATTAACTTTAATAGTTGATTATTTATGGCGAATAATTTATTTGAAATACGAAATAAATTTTATAATTGAATGAATTCGGTTACAAAACTTCATATTTTAGATACAAAAATCGCAAAAATATATTTGTTAAAACCGAGATATTAATTCTTTGCTTCTAACAACCTTTTAAATCAAACATAAATCAAACAATGTTTTGAGATATGCGAATTTTACTGACCAATTATCAAATCTGGTATATGTTGAGTAATATTTTGGTACAAAAAAACCATTTTTTTTACGTCCCTTTACTATGCTGTTGTAATGCCCTCTTTAAAACCGCATTAATAATTCTACCTCAATTAGTTTCTTTCGGCAATTTTAAATTTAAATTGTTGTCTGAAAATTCAAATTATTAATTGATTACCAACTGATTATGTTGACAATTAACGTTAAATATGTAAATAAAATTTAATTTACTATCATACCATTTAACTAAACCAACTGAAATTCCACTCTCTACCTTAATTAGTAAGCTTTAAGCCTCTTCATCAGCGAAATAAATAAATAAAAAAAAATATTATTACGCAATGTATATATGAAAATAAAAAGTGAAATAAAATTTTTTTTAATATTTTTAAAAATAAAAATATATTCGGTAATATTTTATTAATTTTTTTATCGATTTATATTTTGTAATCGATTTATATTTTCATAGATTTTCAGAAAATTTCATAAAATTTAGTAAATAAAGTTTATTGGAAAATTAAAATTCTTATATATTTTTAAATCAGAAATTATAAAAATTTTACTAATCTGTTTTTTAAATTTATTTCTTTACAGGTAAAAATTCTACAACAACATTAATTCGAAATTAAAAAAACAATTTTCTTTTAAAAAAAAATTTAAATTGCAAAAAAAATAAAAATGTGGATAATTTGTAAGTAAAATTAAAAAAATTTTTAATTTTCTGATAAGAAAATTTTTGAATTACACATAAAAATTATTTGATAAAACACTGAAAACAAATTTGACGTGTTTATAAAATTGGAAATTGAATAAAATTAATAGTTTAATGAACAACAATATTAGAAACTTTCCTACAAGGACAGTGTTATTAGTTGTAAGCTTAACAAAATATCATTGCGTATTAAATTCCACGTATACCCATCATTTTGTTGTTTTTGTTCACAGGTTTTTAGTCAATGAACTTTTCAATGATATCGAGCTTTAATTATAATTTTTTTTTTGTACTTAATTCTAAACTTAAAGTAACTGAACGCATTTGAAAATTAATTTATTTATTTCTGTAAGCCATCAAACACGCAAACTTAAAAATATAAACTTGCTTTTTTTAAAAAAAAAAAACCACAACATAAAAAAAAATATATAAGAAGTTTTGCAATTAACTTCACTGGACAAGTTAATTGAATATGCATGAATACAAAACTTATGTTCGGATATAAAATTATTACAGCAACCATTTTTTTTTTTCAATTACAAGTAAAAAAATACAAAATAACAAGCTTTGATTATATTTCTAAGTTTTAAAGAATTGCCAAAACACTAAATCACGAATTTCATTAAATTGCGCCAAAATAACTTTTTTTCATATATATATAGTAACGAACTGTCATACAAGTTGCAAGGTAAATTGAAGTATTTACCTTAAAAAGTAATTGAATTTATGTGTATAATGGCGATGTGCAATTTTAGTTAAGTTGTTTGTGTCATATAAGGAGATGTTAAAGACATAGTATGTTTTTTTTTTCAACGTTCTGAGTCACTGAGTTGAAATTGGTAAAAATCTGCACAGTCAGAAATTAAAAGATTATTATTATAGTGTAAGTTTCATCCCACAAACTGGTATTTAATACATGTAATTAAAATATGATTTAGATTTGTTCAAGAAATAGCTTCCAATATTGTAAAAAATTGCCAAAACATGATAATTACTTTTCGACATTTTTATATAAGCTCGGATTTCGATTTCTAATTTTCAAATTTTCGACAGGTTGTTATTAATATATATACCATAGAATAAGTAGCACTGGAAGTACCGTACTAACGAAATAAAAATGTCCTACTTTTCTTCTATATTTGTCTCTTTCATTTATTCGCCGAATTCCAAAAATATATATCAACATTTTGGTAATTCGGCGAGAGTTGAAATTCTAAAATTTTAATTCTAAATTATTTAAATATACTTGCTCCGACAAGTAAATTTTGTTTGATATGTGATATTTTAAATTTATTTTCATAAACTGGCATTGACAGTTCGGGGAATAATAGGCAGGGAAATATTAGTTTTTGGTTAGACACTGTGTTTATCGAATTTGTACGAATAAAAATATATGTAAGACCATTCCATGGCTACATATTCTATGGTTTGAACTAAAGTATCGTGTATTGAAAAATTTGAAAATTGGATGTTTAGCAATCTAAAAATAAAGAATTTATCTAAAAATATCCATAATTAATTATCATGTCTTGGAAAATTTTCACAGATTTATATCTTGGGTTTCCATTATACAAAAATCTATGGCGGATTTTTTAGTTGTTAATAAATTTTTTAAATAGAAAGATTATAGAATTAATTAATTTTTGCTAGAACTAGATCATAATTTAAAATTAGTTAATGGTTCAGAAGTAGAATTTAATTTATTATTAAATAGACAACATAAATTATGTTATACTTTTTCTTTATAAAATATTATAGCTTTTGTAAAATTTACTTAAATATTACTCATAAAATTAATTCCAAAAATATTTCAGCAGATATTTTGATAGATCAGTTTTCATTTATGGTTATACAGATCTAATTAAACTGATTAGGCAGATTATTTTTATGATTTCTATTTATATTTTATATTTTAATTTAATTTAAAATGATTTTTAAGAGATAATACCTGAAGTATAGACCATGGTCTATAATAATTGCTAATAACACTATTTTTTGGATATCAAATTTGTTTATTTTTGTGATCCTCTAACGATGGCTTTAAGTATTTCAAATTTTTAACTTGATATTTTATAGAAAATACAATTTTTTACTATAAAAATAATTCCATTTCCAATTCCAAGTAAAGAAAATTAAAAAAACTCTTTACTTTATTTAAATTGGTATTTTATGCAATATTTTATTAAGTAGTACTCTTAGATTTTCATATATTTTTCAGCATAAAATAGTTAAATACTTTTTTGAAATTATAGTAAAAATTTTCCCGAAATCTTAGCCAAATTTTCAAAATTGCAGTCAAAATATAGTTTTACAGATTTTTTACTTCAGAGCAATACGATTTTAATTCGATAGAACTGGCTAAGTCGATATCTTTTATGATATTGAAGGGAATAAAATTGAAATTTTTCTCCCAAAATTAACTTCCAATTTTCAATCAATTTACACTAATATATTCATTTAATTACCTTATTTCTTAAGGTAATTAAATTCGAGAATTCTTAATTTGAGTGCAGTATAAAGATATATGGTGGGCTTAGGTTTACAAAAATACTCTAATTCGGCTTAGTTACCATTCGTTATTGGGCTCAAAATACTGACATATATGGTGGGCTTAGGTTTACAAAAAATATGTTACACAAAAATGGATTTAGAGGCTAATAGTTCAAAGACAAATTATTTACATCAACATATCTTATACAACTTAAATATTGTTATACTGTTTTGTTACAAATAATAATAAATCATTATCCCAGTGATAATTATGAAATATTTATTTAAAAAAAATATAATTTCTAAATATTTAATATATTAATTTTATCATTTTTTAACAGATCATATTACTGTTGTATTACATAGATTTAAATTTAATAGATTCAGTAATAATTAATTAAATGTGTTATTGCAAAAATATTCAATAAATAATTACTAACTGCGGTTTTTACTGTCATAAACGCATAAATTTATGTTATATGTAATATTTTACTATAGGCTATGAAATATCACATATTTTATATATAAAAACTATCAATTTTTTCATAATAAATTAATTATTACAACAATATGTTTGTTTTAAAAAAAAAAAGTATCAGCAAAATTATGTTACTTTCAAGCCTAGATATATTACGTAAAAAATATATTAGTCTAAAACTATTAATAAAAAGAAATTCCCATAAAATAATTTTGTAAAATCAAAAGATCATAAATTATAAAATTATCTATTTTAAATATTATCATAATGATTAAAATGACATTTAATTTTACTGGCTGCATAATTATTTTGAAGATGTTGTAAATATTTAAAATCAATTTGCTAACAACTTTTTTTTTTTTGGTTTTTATGAAATATGTTTTTTTTTTTTTAAACATTATAATAATTTTGATTATTTTCTTAACCTTATTAATTAAATTGAAAAATTAACAGAAGTTCAAAATACGAATTGAAGGACTGTTTATGTAAAGTGTTTTTTTCTTTAGTTAAGATATTTACGATTTTATGGTTTTATGCTCGTTAATAAAATTTTTATAAAAATTTAATTAATTAAGATAATGTGATTAGTAATTTCGTAATTTTTAAATATATTAAAAAATATTTATTATTATTAGATGGATAGAAGAAATTAGGTAAAATTTAATAAATTTAAAAATTTATAGTTTCAAGGGTTAAAGAAGACGCAAAGATTAATATTGAAAATTTATGGATTTCAAAATTATATTGTTTGTAAGAATTTAACATTTAAAATTATATGATTTTTGTTTGGACTTATTTCATTTTCTTATTGCTTCATTATTTGTATTTACAATTTTATTAAAAATTTTTAGATTTCATTAAATACGAATAAAATATAATATAATTTAATTATTTAATATTTTTAAAGTAGAAGACATCTGCTCTAAAAATATTTTACTTTCATTGATTTTTCTGTTCGACTTTCATTGATTTTTAGAATTTTTTTTCCAAATTAAGGTTGGCATAGTAAATATTCACTATAATTGAGCTTGTAGTAAAATGTTTCTATGTTTTGGCTTCCTAACAATCTATTCAAATTTTAGACCTATTCATTTTTTATGGATCTTGAACCATAAATGTCTGTAATAAACAAATTTTATAATTGCAACAACAACAAGTTTATAACGTCTTAGTGATGCACTTGTTGTTAACAAATGTCCTAAACTTTGGCATTGTTAAAATTTTATTATTCATAATCTGTTTAAGTTGATTATCGTACACTACCACTACCAGTAAGATACCACTGGCCTAGTAAAACATTTGCAGGTCTTCAAATCATACCAAATTGATATAATTCTGAAATTCGGCGCTTCCTAATCTAATTTACTCGAGTAAAATTATTGATGCTTATTCGAATTCCAGTAGACCACCGAAAGTAATCTGTAATTCAGTAAACTTAAAATTTACTTGTCCCATTGAATTTATGAATTAATCAGGTGAAAATATATAGAAAAGACACGATTATCTACAAAAATTATTGTGTAGCTCAATTTTGTCTTCAAAATTATTTTCAATAAAAAAATTCATATTTTTCTGAGTAAATATTATTCAAAACTAGTTGAACATTAGAACATTCAAAGATTAGAAGTCGAAAGTTTCAATAATTTATATATTAATGCTTCGTAAATTCTTATTTTATAATACTTGACAAATCTGAGTTAACATTTATAATTGACTAAAGAAATTGGTATAATACTCATCTGCATGAACTTAAATGACTTTGTAATTATGTCCTTGATTTATAAAACTCTCAAAAATCAAATAAATGACTTAAGAAAAATTCAAAAGATAATTTCTTTAAATTAAACTAAAAGAAAAACTAAATTAGTATGATAGCAATTTTAGTTGAAGTATTCAACTTCCATTAGCATATTGAAATTCAATCTTTGACCATTAATAAATTAAATATTCAAATATTTATCATAACAAAAAAAAAAAATCTTTCTTTCTCTTCCACAAAATTAAATGGCATTCTGAAGTTCTAAAAATATACCATATTTAAAGGTAATTGTCTGCCATAATTACTAAAATTTATTTATAGTCATAAAAGTATTTAATGAGAAAAATTATATTTTTGTCATCAAATGACGGAAATATAAATACTTTGACATTTAAAACGAATTGTTTTAATTTTTATTTTACAAATGGATGGCTAATTAAAAGCTTCGGCAATATGAAAGAATATTTTCATTTATATAAAATCTTGTGGACTGTAATAGTCAGTTCAAAATATGTAAATTTAAAATCTTTAATCATTTTTCTATATTAAAGAAAAATTGAAGGGGATTGCGTTTATAAGCGATCAAATAAGTGTTAAAATTGAAAAACAGATTCTTAGAGAAATTCTATAATCTTTATATTCAGTATTAAATACTTAATTTACGTCTGAAGATTTGTACAATCTTTCGTAATTCAGAAATCGTTATTCTACTTTAGAAATTTAGAATTTTTTGTTTTATTCAAAATTTATTTAAGTACTTTTAAAGAAAACTTCTTTTTTTATTATCCTTTCAACTAATTTCTATAAAAAACTCATTTTTTTCTTCTCTAAGGCAGAGAAAGAAATTTAAATATCTACTATCTTTGACATTACATAATCAAAACTATAAAAATCCAATATAATACACTATGTAGTTGTAGGAAAAAAGTCGATGACATCATGGAAACATAGCAAACACATATAGTTTATATAGTTCTCAAAAATAAAAAGAAGTTAATTTATAGTGGCAAAAAAAAAATTCACATACAAAGACGTAAATAAGGACGCGATATTTATTTGTGTATACAGCTGCACTAGCAAAAAAGGATGAGCAGTAAAATTACTATTAAGTAATTTCAAACATATGGGATTTTTGCATGTACACACATGAACTTTATGGCAATGTAAAATCAATCATACGATCATATGTAGTTGTTGAAAGGAAAGTAATATCAACAAGAAGAATGTTTTTATGGTCAAACACTAATTTGCATATAAAAACCTTACTCTTATATTACCAATACTTTTCCAACGTGAGATCCATTATTAATTTTGGATAATGCAAGTTGAAAAAGTTCACAGACGGACAGACGGAAAGCGACAGCACAAGATTTTGTTTTTGCCGTAAAGATTCCTAAAAAGGACGACTAGAAAAAGTACTGTTCAGTAACTTATAAGATTTTCAGTAACTTATGAGAAATTTCGAGTGTTATGTGCTCTAATACAATAGAATAAGCACTTCTAAAGTGAATTTGTAACACCTTGTAATATTATATTTGAAAAAATTGTAGACCAGTATTGGCATGCAGAACTTTTATTGGGCAAAAACTATTGAAGAATTTACGGAACTATTAATGAGATAAATAACTATTTTCATTACAATTTTAATCAGCTGAATAATCATTTTCATTCTATTCATCAGATTTTTTTTAAATTTTCCAGCACTGATCATTAATCTTCCTGCGAAAAAGTTTAAATCAGACGAACTGACGGGAAATAGTTACTATTTTATGTTTCATCGGAAGAAAAAAAAAACATCTTTTTTGCATAAATTCATTTTTAATGCTCTTATATTTTCTCTTAAAACTGTTTTTGTTTTTTTATTTCTGTAAATTTACTTTCGCAAAAATATAAAACAACACAAAATTTCTTCCGTTTTTTTTTTTTTTGTTGTTCTTCTATCCTTTTTGGTAGGAATTTTTATTTATATTGAATCGCATGTACCACGACATCATCATGTTCTGTACCATGATTAGTTATTATATATATGTAGTTTATTATTATTATTTTTTGCATTTTCAATCTTTGCATAGTTTTTATATGCAAATTAGTATTTTAACATAAAAAACATTCTTCTTGTTGATATTACAAAAAAAAAAAACAAAATATTATGTTACACACTCTTGTAAACTTTCCGGATACTAACTATATATTTCTTAGATATATTATTATAATAGTTTTTTTTGTACGCAGGTTTTTTTTTTTATACATTTTTAAAACGCTATAATATAACCATTAAAAAATCCTAAAAAAAAACGTATAGTTTCATAGTGTAAAAAATGGAAGAAAAAAAAATTGTCATAATCGTACTTAATATTTTATACAAGATGAATAAATCTTTCATGAATTTGTGTTTTTTTTTTTTAAAGAGTAGAGTCTGAAGGATTAAAAATGATATCATTTGAAATTTATTTGGTATATAAAAAAATGCTGTGAAGCAGAAATACTCTGCAGTAGTTTCATACATTTGGGAATTTTAATATTTTTATGCAGAATGAAATTTACTTGTAAAACCAATTGGTACGATGATGATTTGAATGGTAAATAACACTTTAAAGTCTACTAACAAAGTAATCTATTATTCAGCGTCCCTATCGTGTCAGGAAAATATTTTGTTATTACTCCTTATTACTTTTTTAAACCAAACTTTTCTTTTGATCCTTCTTTAGTAAGTCGTTCCAGGGGGAAAATTTCCACCAAAGTCCTGGATATTTTTTGTGAGAATATGATAGCAAATGACGTAGATTTTATTTATAAACATTGAGAATTAGACTAATTATTGTTGTCACATATTTGTAACATCGAGCTCTCTTACCAAACCGTTTTTTTCGCACATATAAGATGTAAAGAAATGTATCTAATGAGTAGTGCAACCAACGCTGCCTAATTTATTAAATTCAATTTCCGTTCACTAGAAAAAAATTCTGGGAAATATTTCATATATTAAATTTTAACGTAACATAAATTTTGAATTTTCATCTGCTCGTTCAGGCTTTCCAATGGTTATGATTGCTCTAACAAACAAAAATTAGATGTGTATAGTTACTGGTCAATAATTAATTGGTGTAGTTTCTCGAAAAACGAATTAACGACAAAATCGCTTACAATATTCTTTAAGTTCAATGAAATTTTAACTAATCAACAAATTTTTGAAATTCGTGACACATTCACCTCTATTATTATTCAAAGCTTTTAATTATTAGGACATTTTATTACTTGGAAATTTTTTTTTTGCAATTTATCGCAAATCATTTGCAATATTGCAATAAAAAATTAATTTAAATATCTAAATCCCAAAATCATAAAAACCAAATTATAAATTCAAATCATTGAAGGTTTTTTATTTGATTATGAAATTATTTACAAAAACCACAAAAATCTTATTTGCAAAATAAAAGAAATACGAAAAAAAAAATTGAATATTTTAGCAAATCGTAAAAAAATAAAAAATGCAAATAAATAATAATAAAAAAAAAAAACTGAATTATTTTCCTCCCAAGTTTCAACAAAAACATCATGAACCCAGGTCAGATAGAATTCCACCTTTTTTTTTATTCTTTATATTTTTTTGCAGTTGCTACAAAGTTATTAACCTCCTCTCAATCTTTTTAAGAATAAAAAAAAAAAGGGAAATAATATATTTTTTTTTTCGAAATAATCACATAGAGTAATGACATTAAAGCTTTTTTTTTTTTCAAATAATCATTAAAATATTCACAGTCAAAAAATATTTTAAAGTAATTGAAAAAAAAATATGTATATAAGAATGAAATGATTCAAAAGATGGGTTTCGTCATAATTTTATAATTATATCGACATAAAATATAAATAAAGCTTTTTTTGCGGAGTGAGTAGAAATATGTTCGAAATTATTATGATGATTCAAATTTTAATTCGAAATTATTTTAATTTGTAGAAAGTTTTATTTTAGAAATTTTTATTACTGTTTATGTTTTTGGAGGAATCTCCGTAATTGATATTAGTATTATTTAGGTAATTTGCTATTTCAGAGCTTTAGACACTTTTTTATACTGTAACAAAGTAAATTCCTTATTATTTTCTTAGTAGTCAAGGTTTTTGTTTAACCCTGCTTGTCCCTTTTTTTTACCAGTTATTGCGCTTCGAAAAATATAAAAATCAGGTGCAGGACGTATTAAATAAGAAATAAACAGGTACAAATAACAGTAAACTCTAAACACGTTTGCCAATAAAGATAGGTGAAAAGGGGCTATTAAATTACTCATCGAACAAGCTTATTTTGATTTGTCTAGCTTTCAGATTTTCAGATTTAATAAGTGTTTGATGTTCAAAATTCTAAAGGAAATTATTCAACACTTAAATCTTGAAAATATATCCCCCTCCTACTCATAAGATTTGTTAGGAAATGAAATAGAATTGACTATGACAATATTTGCACGATGAATCGTACCACCATGTAAAAAATATATGATCCTGTGATAAGGCTCAGGAAAAATCTGCGGATATATATGCTAATCTGCGAATATATGTTTTAAAAAATTGGAATTACTAGGCCCAGTGGTAAAGTAAAGTAATAAAGTAAATAATTTAGTAATTCTATCAGATTTTGACAGGAAATTTTCTTCGTTTGCGCAAAGTTTTCTACAGGGAAAAAAAAACGATATGAATATATGTTTTTCTTTAGGGTCTGCAAAAATCTGTTTAGCAAACGACCTGAAATTTAACATCTAAGAAGAAGCAGATTTATGTACTAAATTAGTTAGGAAGTTATTTAATAGTTTATTATGGCTTTGCTCAACCCAGTTAGTACTCTAAGAATTACCATGAAATATTAATTGGTACTCAAAAAGGCCCTAAGGAAAATTACAAGTAAAACATTTGTATATTTATGACATCAAACTAATTTCTGTTTTTTTTTAAATTTAAATAATTTTTGTAATATAATTTTATCAAAAAAATCAAATCTAAACGCGACCAACATCAATTTAAATAACAATTTAATGAAATCGTTAGTTTATTCTAATAACAATCATGAGAGTTCTTTCAACTCATTTTTTATTTTAGTGAACTATGTTCATTGGCGCATTCAAAAGTGAGGGTTTCTCCCCAAAATAATAATAATAATAATAATAAAGCTTTGACGACTACTACAAAAATCCCATATCGACTAAAACAGTAAAATAAAATTTTGTCTAAGATATATTATAGCCTGGTGAAAAAAAGCTCATATTGAGAGCATTGTACTTAAGCTTAGCTGGTCTATAAATAATTACAAAAAAATTATGAAGATTCTTGTTTTATGTATAGGTATAGGTATGTAAAAAAAAAAGTCGCGCCGACAAAAAAATTCTTTTATAGAGATGGGCATAGAAAAATTTCCCTTTTACTTTAAAGTTTTATTTGTGTGCAAAATATTTGTTTGACAGTAAATAATTATTATTTTAATGAGTTAGAATTTTTATAATATATTTTTTTTGGAATCAGGAAATAAATTTGTTTTTATTACAGAAATTAACTAAAAATAAATCCTAAATTATTTTAATTGACTGGATTAAGGTGTGATTAGTTTAATAACACAATTAATCAGTTATTTGATCTACAATAATCAAAAAATATTAAAAAATTGACATATTTATTAATCATTTTCTAAAGAAAATATTTTAATTTTGATTAATCCTTTCGGTAATTTATGATTATTTTTCCAATAATAAGCAATAAGCAGTCGGAAGAGATCTATGTCTAATTTGTAAATAACTTTCCTTTTTTTTTATTGGGCACTGAGAAATAGGGCCTAAAGTGTAGGGTTTATCTGTACTTAAAGTTTCTTAAGAAAAAATTTGTATTAATTTATATTAGTTTTATAAGAATTCCGAACCATGTTTCCTTTTTAGTGAAGAAATCTTTAATTGCAACAACCTATAAATGTTCTTGAGTCATTGTTGTTAGCCATTAACTGCTATCATTTTTCCCAATCATAAAATTACATTGTAATTTTATAACTGATACTCATTTAAAGGACTTAGCGCGTAGTAAACTTAGATTAATATCGATGTCTCCAACTGGAAGCAAACCCAATAATCCCTTTACTATTGCTTAGTACACACCACTAACCGACCTCCGGTTTCATATTATTTACTATTCAAAAACCTTCAGATTTCTTTACTTAATTTTTTCGCTAGTTAACAATAAATCCAGATAGAACCATTCCCACTGCTTAATATTAGCGGTTAAACGTAAATAATAACAAATTAATTAAAACTTAAATTAACGCAGTTTCATTGAACTCTGTTTATCGGTTAAATGATTTTTGGTTAATGTCATCATAAATTGTATATCTTATCAATTCAACAATAACAAATATGATAAAATTTCGTTATGCTGTGATAAGAAAATACAAAAAGATTCTTTTTTTAATCTTTTTTTTCATCCTTTATCTCTTTTTTTAAAAAAATTTGTTACATAACAAGAAAATAACAAGAATTTCTATAAAAATAAATGGTAATTTGCTACGTCAATTTCAGTTATTTCTATAATACTGTGCTGTGATGTATATTTTATATTACTGATATGATTTCTGTCCGAGATTTTTCGATATTATATGAGTCTTTATTATCACTACTTTTGCAATGCTTGTAATGTTGGTGAATATTTACTATGTTCAATCACAATTAATCGAACCGCCAATAAAAGACTGTATTATCTCAAAATTTATACTTTTCAGATAATTCAGTTTAAAGTTTCGTACATTTTTTATGGATAATCTGTTTGGGTACATTTGGAAAATATAGTGAATTTTTATTTATTATTTAATTATGTATTTTAATCTGAATAAAACAATATGCGTTTTATAAAAAGAGGAGCACTTTTCTTTTACAATTTTTTGAATAAACAATATACTATTTTGTCAAACACTGTTAAAACAAAACTCAAATACTGTTTTTTGAAATTCAGTTTTAATATTTCTAATTTTCCAATCATAATTGTAATATTTTTATAAATAGGTATACAGAATTTAGATTTTCAAACATCTGGTTTAAAATTTTAAAGCTGCATATCTGTTTAAGGTATAATATATAATATTAATGTGTAAAACCAACCAACCAACCACCCCTCAGGTACCTCAGCAAAATCTATTTTATCCTTTTTTAGTAAACAAATCCTAGAATTATACTATAAAGCCAGAATTTAGTTATACTATTGTCCAGAATTTATGACACTATCTTAATACTTATAATAATTTTTCTGAATTTATATAAATTATTAGTTCAGACAAAATTACTGGCCACAAAAATTTATATTTTTGAAACTTTTGAAATTTCGAAATAAAAACGAAATCAATTCATAAATTGAATATAAAATAATGTTGTACATTAAATTTATTATTGAAATTTTAATATAGATTAAAATTAAATCCAATTTTCTTTCAAAATTGCAATAAATTTTGAAATTAAGATCAAATCAATGTTATTAAAATTAAATTTAATAAATTATTTACTTCTTGTTTAAATTTTGTAAATAATATTTTCAGATTTCTTGAAATACAATTATGTTTTCGTAAAATCTATTAGATTCTTAAATGTACTTTGATATTTTGAATAAATGAATTATATACTTACAGAAAAACTAAAATATATTTTGTATAATACTTATGATTCACTAAGTTATTTAATTTAATACTATTGATTTAAACCTGAGCAAAATTCCATAAAAATTACATTAAATTTATCTGATTTTCCTTATTCAAATAATTTAACATTTCTTAATTAATTATTTGTTGAGTCATGATTTTACTATCGATTTTACTTTTTATCGTACTTATCGATTTAATTATTTAACAAAGAAAACTATTTATAAATATTTTAACTAAATTTTAGAAAAATATTAATCATAAATCATATAATCATATAATTTAATTGTATATTATTTATGATCTAAGTTGAATTGTAATTTAATAATTTATTGAACTATTTATCTCATCTTAATTATGTACATTGGGTTAAAATATTTCTCAATTGTATACATATATACATAACAATACATAACAACATAAATCTAAAAAAAAAAAAAAACGGAAATCATAAGAGTCGTCATTACTTTGACTAAATAGTAAAAAAAAAGATAGATAAAAGTTCATTTATTTCATTGTAATTTTTTTTTTTATTATTTTTGTTGCGGTTAATTTTATGTACAAAAAAATTGTGTTTTTTTGTTGTACTTTATTTATAAATTTTTATAGATATAAACCAGAAAAGAACATCGACCCAACTGACTAAATATAAATTTTATATATTACGACAAAATCAGCTGATTTGAATAGCCCAAGTACAATAAATTTCGAGATAAAAATAAATTTTTTATTTTAAAGAAATTATCAATTTATATAAAAATTGTTAAAAAAAAACAATGTAAAATATTAATTTTTGTGTAAAGGGCTGAAGATAAAGTACGAGGAATATGTAAAATATATTACTGCGGTAGTATACTTATTTAACCCAGATACGGTCAAGCGCTTTACTATTTATACAAAAATACAGTAGATTTTGAAATTTTAATTTTTGTGATTTGAATCGATAACGACTTAAGGTGTATGTGTTTAACCGCTTATTAAAATATGAACTTATATGTATTATGCATAGTACTACTAAGATTAACCCATTTATCATTCGCGTTACGTTATTGCAACAATTCAGCTAATATATTTTTAAAACTCTACTTGAGTCATTTTGAATAAATGGTGAATAGTATTAATATTGAAAAATATTAATATTGAATTTTAAATAATATTGAATAGCTCGTTGGAAAATTAAGAAAGATTCGAAATAAATAATGATTACTGTAGTTCACCGTCCTTCCACTAGAGAGCATAAAATTTTCAATTTTATTATGTAAATTAAAAATTTAATTTTACAACTAAGTAAATTTTATATCTGTGGAATTAACAGTCTTAAAATTCTTTTAAATTACATTAAAATCATTACACTGATATGATCCTTAGACAAGAATTTGGTATTGATTTCATAATTTCGACTATTATAATAGTCGTTAAAACGAAAATAAGTAAACTATTGACTTAAGGGTATTATCGTCGCCATTCTAGATAGTTTAACATCTAAAATGTTGAAATAAACAAGAAATTTTTTTTTATATATTTCTACAAATAATAAAAGTATCTATTCAAAAAAACATAAAATTGTAATATAAATAACTGCCAAAAAAAGATAATAATTTATATTTCTTCATTTTAAAAAAATATGTACTACAATAAAAAAAACATTTTTTTTAGACATTTATGTATTTCAGACCCAGAAGGCTTTTCAACAGACTAGACAGATTTTAATATAAAAAAAAAACTATATATATTTATGTACGATTGTTTGTTGAGCTTTTAGTGCTTTTTAATTTAAAATAAAATATAATCACTTTTTTTTTTTTTTATAAGAATGTATTAGAGAAATTTTAATGATTCAGTTTTAATGAATAAATAAAATTGATTATGCGTATTTAATATTTTTAATATGCACAAAAATAATAATGATTTAATTGTTAAAGAAAATTATGTTAAATAAAAATTCATTTTATTTTTCTATAATATTTAGCAGTCTTTTTTAATTACTAAACGTATTACTAGGTAATTTTAATAGCATAAAATTGGTAGAATTAGCAAACTTATATTAGTATCTTATAGATATGTCAGGAACAAATAAACAAATTTATGTAAATTATACAAAAAATTTCCTTTTATCTTGAATTTTGTACTTTTTTTCTTTCCCTTTTTTTGCTAATAAATCCAATAAAATCATTATTTTCCCATATGTTAAAATCATTAAAAAACTATGTAAAAAAAAAAAAACATAACTATACAAACATAAAAAAAAGCCTATTTCAAATATTTAACATATGTATGTATCTATATAATAAATACGCAGTCTTTAACCAAAATTTCTTATACTATCTTTCCGCTAAGTTTATATGTACATATATACTTTTAAAGTATCTTATACAAACATAACAAAAGAAAATAAAAAAGCTAAAAACAAAACATAAAAAAAAAAAAAAGTAAAATACTAGTTAACAGTATTATTTTCTATTCTCAAAAGTTCAATTCTCTTTACTTTTTTTTTTTTAGTTTCTTATTTACAACCTACGTCATCTCAAAAAAAAGTATATATATACATATTTCCCTCTAAACTTTCTTTACATAAAAATTGTTCTACGTATAAAAACATACAGTTACACTACATAATAATAATTTTTTTTTTTTTTTTTTTTTTTTTGTATACAACAAAATTGAAAATATGTGCCAATGGCCTCAACGACCGGCAAGCCCAATCCGTTTTATCCCACACCATCCCCCATCCAACAAAACAATAATAATACAGAAAATAAAATAAAATAAAATAAAAAAAAAAACCCCACGACCTAAAGGAACATGATATCGCATATAGAAAATATAGTATGTATATTAATGTTAACGACAACGACACAACGACAACATCGAATTTTTCATTCATTTTGTTCTGATGGCTTTTGGGGCAAAAAAAAAATTTTTTATTCTGTATAAAAAATATTCTTTTTTGTGTATTTGTGGTTAAATATTTTTGTATTCGTAATAATTGAGTAAAAAAAAAAAAAGCTTTGTTTTCATTTAGTGGATTCCCTTAATAACATTTTTTTTTTTTGAACATCATGTCGCATATTAAACCATATGCCATCCATAGTATAGGGAATTTTCTTAATATTGTCCGGTATTTTATTTTTTTTTTAAATTTGGCAATAAAGGATATTCAGTTTTCTCCGTCATTTCCAATTAAATCTGTAATATTGGCATAAGGCCAAATTTTTCAGGAAGAACAATTACATTAACGTTAAAACGTACTATGGTGTAAGTTTAGGATCATAAACTTTTAGATAAATAGTTTCTATTACTCCACTACTAATCTGCTTCTATTACATAAAATTGTTCAGATACAAAAGAAAATTATTTATTTTATTATTAACCGGTAATCGTCAAAATATCAGAACGACAACATTTATGTTGTCCTTATCTTTAACATATAGAAGTTAAAGGCATACTTGTGTTGGTGCAATGTCTAAAAAAATTGGCTTGCATGTTGAAGATGACCAGAGAATCATAGAAGGTTACCGTTCAGTAATAGAAATTACTATTTATTTATAGCCAAAAAATGAGAAAACTTAATTGTAAACACAGGATTTGGGGACGGATGGGAAATTTATGAAAGGAAAGAAGTCAAATTAAAGGACCATGGCTAACAGAAAATGTTCTTTAACACATTCAAACTATAATTTGATGGGAGCACATGAGCTAATTCCATAATTTAATGGTGTTAACAATAAACGAGTTTCTAAACTTCACAATACGATGAAAGTTTACCTTAAGTAAATATTTGTGATAATTTTGATGGCCAGTATTTGTACTATATCCAGATATTGAAGACAGGTTTGTAATTCACCTGCTCAAATGTGAGGATTATATTCAAGTCGAGGATAAATGTAAATCTTGTGTATTGTATATAACAAGAAAATCTGAAGATATAAAATATATTTTACTGCTCCACAAAAATCCTAAGCATTTAAAAAACTGGATTCATTTAACAAACCATTTATATTTACCACAATACCAATTTTTACTAAATTGTCATTTAACACCTTTATCTTCTAAATTTTTCAATTATGTGGCAGCATAATAAAATCAAATTTATTTCTTAGCAATAAAAAAAATTTCATTGATCATGTACACATTAAATTACGAAAACTATTTATTTTATTCAAATTAAATTAATAAGCCAAATTTAAACAAAATTCCATTATAATTCAGAACACCAAAAGAACATTTTTATCGCACAGCTATGTAGTATGCTATCATTTTTTTTTATTTTTGTATATAAAAGAAGAATATTTTGTTGCACTCTTTTAATAAAATAGGAAAATCCCATACCTCTTCTTCAAGTATTCCACTCCAAAAAGGGTTTCTCTCTAAATTCTTTATGTATATTAGTAAAAAAAAAAGAAAAACTTTTTCTCTCTTCATTTTCAAAATACGATACTTTTAGTTTTTTTTAATTTTTATCATAGTCTCTCTTCTTTCAGCATAATTTTTCTATACTATCAGATACAAAAACAAAAACATTATTCGTTCTTAAAGCTATACCCAAAAAAAAAAAAAAAAAAATACCATCAAACAAATTATGATAATTTTTATTAAAAAAATGTTCCCTTTTTTCAATGTATTAGTGAATTTAAGAATTATTGTTAGTATTAGTATATGTATCTACAACAAAGCATAGGGCACAGACCCCAAAAAAAATAATAATAATAATAATAATAATAAGAAACACAACAACAAATTTTTTTGAAACAAAAAAATGAAGTGCGGCGCTTAGTTTAGTTTCAAAAACATAAATGAATCTCTTATATACAAATTTTTTTTTTTTTTTTATTTATGTATCTTATGCTTTTTATGAATTATATAAATTTTTATAATAAGTGTATTTGTATTTGTGTATTTTGTATGCGGCATGTTATATATTTATGTTATGATGAACACCAACATACGTTGAATAAAAAAAAGAAAAAAACTATACAAAAACTGAGAATTTAACAAAAAAAAAAACAATTTTTTTTTTCAAAAAAAAAGTCTGATCCGTAAGTTCTATACTAGCTAGCCTCTTATTCGGTCGTTCGTTCACATTTCTTCGATGCAGTTTGTTATTTTTGTTTTTTTATTTCTTGTTTTATTTTATAAAAAAAAAAAAAAAAATAAAAAACAATTTTTTTAAAATATTTGTGTTTCAGTTTTTTTTTTTTTTTTTTAGTGTAAATTTCTGTAAAATTCAAGTTTTTTGCTAAGTTTTTTTTTTCCTTGTTCGTGTTGTAGCATAAAAAAAAAAACAACATAAATTTTCATAAAATATCTTTTATCCAAATTATTAAATAAAAACAAAAATTGTGATCATATCATATAAAAACACTGAAAAAAAAAATAATTTAATAAAAATTACTACTAAAAAAAAAAATAATAAGAATTTTCCTAATACGAATTTTCTTTTAGAATTTTCTTTTTTTTTTTTTAAATTTTTTTTTGAATTTCATTTTTTTTTTTTTTTGTTAGTATGATTTTGGAAAATCGTGAAAATCGTGTATATTAAATCTCATGTATTACAATTATTTAAATAAATATAATAAAATAATTTGTTGGTTAGAAAATATTATGATATCTAAAATTACGGTACGTAAAATAATACGTTTATTTTCGTTAGAATAAACGTCGGTTTTTCTGTTGCCATTTTTCTATTATGGTAAACTTTTATATATAATTTTTTTTATAGTTTATAGCGTGACAATAAACCGTTGAAAAAAATAGTAACATAAAAAAAAAAAAGAACTAAAAACATTAAATAATATAAAAAGGAAAATTGATTAAAAAAAAAAATTAAATTTTTTTTGGGAAATAAATTCGCTACACACACACCAAAAAAAAAGGAAAAAGAAAAATCATCACAACAAAAAACCAAACCAAAAAAAAAAAAAAAAAATCTTCACCCTCAAAATTTGTGGAATATATTAAATATAAAGTTGATTAGAGGGTGGTAAATTATTTATAGTTGATTAGAAGTGCCGAAAATTAATTTTAAGTTAAACTTTTTGCGGAATTTACTAATATTTTTTTTTTTTTTTTGGTGAAAAATTATATAAATAAAGGAAAATTATTTGAAAATTATTTTTTTTCCAGGATTAAGTGTTAAAAACCAATATTTTGTGGATTAAATTTTTTTTGTTTTTTTTTTTTTTTTAAGTTTAAATTTATACCAAAAGTGTCCTTTTTGAAAACAACCAAAAAAAAATTATTAATAAATATTTATAATTATTGTGCAAATTTTGACCAATTTTTTATACATGAATAAAATAAAAATTAAATAAAAATTTCATAAAAATTTATGTGAAATTAAATTTAAATGTGTTTAAAAAATAATAAAAAAAAAAAAAGTGATATAAATTTGTGAAATTAAATTGTGCAAAAATTAATTTAATTTTTATTAATAATTGCACGTGTGTACTTTTTTTTTTTTTTTAATAATAAATTTTACCAAAGAAAATGTTAAAAAGGAAATTCAATTTTTTTATATAATTAAAAAAAAATCTATGCTAAAAAAAAAACAACAACATTGTAACATAAAAAATCATAAAAAGTATATAAATATAATTTCCTTTTTTTTTAGTTACATGTATTAAAAATAAAAAAAAAATTAATTAAAATAATATTAAAGTTTATGAAATTTTCTTAAGTTTTCTATAAGTTTTTTTTTTTTTTTAAAGTTAGTGGGGGAGGTGGGCAAAACAGTAAACTATTCTAGGGGCGGAAAATTGAAGAGGGTGGTAGAACAAAAAAAAAATATATAAATAATATAAATAAAGTGAGAGAAGAAGTAAAAAAATATAAAAGTTCATTGACACTTTTTTTTTTTTAATATATTTTTTTTTCATTCTTGTTATTACAAATTTTTCAGATATAAATATTTGTAGATACGTATACATATAAATACAATTTTTCTCTTTTTCATTAAAAAAAAGAAAACTATTTAAAAAAAAAAATCTATTTTTTTTTCTCTCCCGCGCACATATTTTATGTTCTATGCTCTCTTCCCAAAAAAATACAGAAACTAAATATAAAAAAAATCTAATAATGAAAAAAAAAACTATAATGTTTGTAGGTAGCTTTTTTTTGTTTGGATATCTTGTCATGAAAACTAAGGGGTTGGCTGAATCAGGGGATGATGAGTTAGGGGGTGATTGAATGACAGAATGAAATTAAAAAGAAAACCACACAACAAATAATGAATAACTAACCCCCTCGCACCTACTACACACTTTAATGAGGACGTGAAATATTTGAATGAAGATAATATTTAAAATGTAGACCAGTGATTCTTCACCTTTTATTTTGTCATGTTAGTGACCCTTTTTATTGTGAATTGTTTTACAAAAATATACCGCATTAAGTAAATGTCGAATAATAAATTTAGAAGTGTCAAATTCAACCAATAAAATTAAGTTCATATCCAAAAATTCGCTTATTATACTCAGATAATAATCAATTATGTCACGTGCATAATTTCAAATGTCAATATACTCGGTAATGTTCACAATATTCTTTGACCTACCTTTTAAATTCTATTAATTTATTATATGGCCATTGCCCTGACACAAATTCTTCATAATACACTAATTATTTCCGCGACTTGAAAAAGAAATTCACATTAAACGGTTTCTATTTTAGCGATAAAAGCGTTTTTTCATAAAAGCTTTTTAAAGAATCTCTTATTATGAAATGACCAACGAGAGGTACATGACCACAGGTTATGAACCGCTGATATAAACATAATTATATATTAGAAGGAAAAAAATCTAAGTAGACAATTAATTTTATAAAAAATTTCAAATTCCATTTTCATTCCAGAGAGACCAAAAAAAAAAAAAAAACGTAGTCAAGAAATTAAATAATTTTATTCCCTTTTTGCTAATTTTAATTAAATTTATTAAATTGAAAAAAGAATTTCATAAAACAATATTAAAAATTTTTTTGTAAAAACTAATGAAAAGTCAAATCACTTAAAACTATAGTGATGACAAATATTTGAAGTTTTCTGTTGAAAATTTCTATTCTGAAAGTTTAGTAGAAAAATGTATTAAAACATAATCACAAAAAAAAACAACAACATTAAATTTGAATTTGATTAGGCCTAGACATGAGATAATTCTTGTATATAGACAAACTAGCTTGTATTAGTTAGCTAGAAATAAATCGTATTTTTTTTTTTTGCAATAAATTATGAACGAATGAAAAGATAGATTGAGGTGTTCAATGGAATATATATATGAAGTATTATAGCTAAAGAGACCAAACCCAACTAAATGACAAACTTCGGAAATATTTGTTTGATTGATTTGAAACCAACATAAAAAAAACACAAATTTTTATCATTTTTAGTAGTGTTAAATATCATTTATAAGGAAATTCATTTGAATTATTCAAATGTTTGAAGCAATCGTGTTCGTTTGATATAAATTTGGTAAATTACAAAAAAGTAAAATTAGTCATTTTGAGTTTTGCGTGGCTAATATTAAATTTT
This sequence comes from Empis livida, assembly GCA_963932195.1. Lineage (NCBI taxonomy): Eukaryota > Metazoa > Arthropoda > Insecta > Diptera > Empididae > Empis > Empis livida. The sequence continues at coordinate 11,076,202 of OZ010646.1, read as the reverse complement.
AGAAATGAAGTTGATAGAATAATATTTATAAAAACATTTTACAAAATCTTGTATGCTTATTAGAATAGAATTTGTAAAACCAACTTATTGTGATGACATACTTTCCACAAATATTTTCAATTAATTTAAATAGCTTATTCAAAATTTGACGTTTTTAGAAATCACGTACAAATATTTTAAAAATAATTAAATTTCTTATAGAAATTCAGTTTTTGTTCAATCACCAAAATCATTAAACAAAATGCCCATATGCAACAATCTAAGCGCTTTTATGCAAAATTATGTATAATCCTCAAATCCTGCAAGAATGATGATTATAAATTATAATTTTTTTTTAACCAAGAATTTTAAAATTGATATTTACGAAAATAATTAATTATAATTACTGATCTTCTTTGAATTGAAACATTAATATTTATTAGCAAAATAAGCACTGAAAAAATGCAAATGAAATTTGTATTACAAATAAAAATTGACCCTAGAGGGTAAAAAATGTTTCGTTATTTTGTTTAAAAAAAAATATATGCAAATTTATTAAACTTATTTATATATTTTTTCTTTTTCAAGCTGCAGGCAACTTTTAAAAAGAATTTGTTAATTTTTCTTTGCATAAATTTTATAAAGATACATTTTATCTTTAAAGAAAACCAATTACATAGCTTCGATATTCCAAAAACAATGAACCAAAATAATGATAGTTGCAACAAAATCTCAAATTTTAATTCTTCAAATTTTTTGTAAATTAGTATTTTAGTTACGAAATATTGCAAATAAATAAATGTTTTATCAGTAAAACTTTGAAATTATATTGTGAATCATATTGCGAAATAATGAATCACAGTAATAAACTATCTGAATACAGTCTTAATTCAAAATAAATTTTCAGACTAATTACATTAATTTAAAATAACTTTACCTTACACTGATAATCAGTTTATTGATAAACTTACTAATTTTCCAAAAAAAAACAAGGTCTATTCACCCAAAAAAAATTTTCCGTAAAAAAAGCTTAATTATAATTTAATTACAAAAAATTAATCTTAATTTACAAAATTAATTACATTCTTTGACTAAGATTCCTTTATATGCAAATTATTTATTAATAAATTGTTAATAAATATAAATTTTTTGCGCGACAACAAAAAAATTTTTTATCGCGTTTCTTGACCTGACCAACACCAACATAAAATAAAAATACTTTTTTGCTTAGATCTAAAGTAATTAAGATTTTTTTTTTATATTTCTTGTCAATTTAGCTAAAATATCACTTTCACTAAATATTCCACGAAAAAAATGGGGTAACAAATAATTTGATATTATTTATTAATGTTTTATGCTGTTTTTTTTTGTCAATTTAACAATTTTACAAATAAAAAACTTGTCGTTTGAGTAATTAGTAATTAGATACTTTAGAATATTATGTTTTTTTATAAAATATATTTTTAAAAAAAAAACTTTAGTATGTCAAATTATGATTTATTTATCAATTATTTTGTTTAGTAAATGAAAATTTCATAAAACTTGTTATTTTTTTTTTCTTCCAGTATTTACAAATATTTAATTAACTTTTAAATGATTTTTGTTAATTGGATAATTTTATTAAGAACATTATTTCCAACATAACAAAGTAAAAAAATTAAAACAAAAAAACTTTAGCCTTAATTAAACAATAAAAAATTATAGTGATTTTTAACATGTTTCAATATTTTGAAAATGGCTAATACAAGTAATTTTCCAGAATTCTTAATATCACCAAATTGGTCAAATAATATTAATAATAATAATAATAGTAGTAATAATAGTAGTATTCAAAATTGTCTTAATAATGGTCACATGAATTGTATTAAAATAGAACCATCTTCGGGTGGTGGTAGTAATAGTGGTGGTGGAGGTGGTGGTACACCAAGTAGTAATTGTGGTATTGAATATCCAAATTGTCATCAACAAAATTCATCATCTGATCAACATATAAATACACATCAATTCAATAATAATAATAATCATAATCAAACAAATTTACATACAAATCATCAACAGCATGGCAATCATTTAAATCAAACACGTTCAACAATTTTAATAACATCATCAAATGACAATAGTAGTAATAATAATAATAATAATAATAATAATAATAATAGTAAAAAGAATCATAATTTATTACTTGATCATCAGAATCATACAAATTCAGTTACAGTACGTTCATTATTTGATTCAAATAATAATTCAGCTACAACAAATTTACGTCAACAACACCATCATCATCATCATCATCCACCACCTCAGCAACCACATCATTCAAATCAATATAATCGTAATTTTTCAACTGATTGTAATCGAATAACATCAACATCTGCAATACAACATCATATACAAAATCAACAAAATAATCGTAATCAATTATATTTTAAAGGAATACGTTTATGTGATTTACCATTAACAACATCTGGTTCAACAACATCATCATCAAATGCATCATCAACAAATAATAATAATAATAATAATAATAATACAATAACATCACCAATATCAAGTCCATTAAGATTACCAATTGATACAACAATATCAAGAGCTACAATTGATTCAGCTCAGGTACAACATCATCAACAAATTCAACAACAATTAAATCAAAATTTACATCAACATCAAAATAATAGTAATAATGATCATACACGTCATAATACAGTTCAACATCATACACAACAACAACAACAACAACAACAACAACAACAACAACAACAACAACAACAACAGCATCACTCACAGCAACCATCAGCTTTTAGTCCAATTTTAATTGGTTCATCTTATAGTTCGACAAATGGTAGTAATATTTGTGGTGGTAATAATGGTGGACGTAATAGTATAAGTATACCACGTAGTATGAGTTCAATGGGTTTATCGGATTCTGTTGATAGTACAACACCACCACCCCAAATACAAAGTTCAATTGATATTTTAAATGCTATTGAACATGAGAAAAAGACTGCTAATTCGATACGAGGTAAATTATTATTTATATCATGAGATATTTTATAGTCATTATTTTTTTTGGTGGCTATAATATAGTTGGAAATGCATATTTAATTATTTAAAAACAATATTTTTTTAGAAATTAGAATATAATATTTAAAAACAAAAATAATTATGCATCATTAATATTTTATACTTAAACGTGACTTTTCTACAAAAATTTCTATAAACTTTGAAATACAGAGTAGAAATTTTTGAAGAAAAGTCATTGGTTTCTTTAGAAATGAAGTACGACTATATAAATATATAAATATAGGAATAATTAGTGAAATTAAATCAGCTTAAAAAAATAAAGTTTGCACACAAAATTAGATGATTTTTTTATATATATCTGTAATTCAATTTAAGCGCCTTCACTTAGTGACTTTTGTATATACGAATATATTTTAATTTGAAAATAATATCGTTTAATTACAGAAAAGACTGGTATATATAAACTGAATCATGTGTCTATATTTTTTGGACTTTGCTATACTAACGAGGCCTTTATTTCATTAGTCTATTTATTTGTTAAATAGAATTTTCTAGGATTTAATTAAATAAACTAGAAATTTCTGGTTTCAGTACAATCTTGTAATTATAATATTTAATTAATTAATTCAAATTGACTAAATTTTATGACTTAAAACATATATTCTTGAACCGATTATGATTGTCATAACTTGTAAGGTTTGCAAAAAAAAAGGTAACAGTCGCATTTCGTGCACTTCTCTTTTGTAATACCTCGTGCACTTCTCTTTTGTAATTTTGTAAAGCCTGCAAGATGTCTTTTAATGTAGTTATTTAGCACCAGAAATATAACAACTTGCTGGTAGCAAATATTGTATTTGATGATCTTTGGTAAGGATTTAGTATTAGTTTAGTTTAGTTTGGGTATCCTGACATAGCTCATGGTTGCTAACCATGAGTCGTAGACTACTCCTGTTCAATGATAAAAAAAATCCTTGTGTTTTTTATATTAACTTTACTCAAAGATAGGCTAGAATCACCTCATAAAAGGTACCTCCTAAATGATTTAGTATAAGACGAGGAAATAATAATTTAAAGATTGTTAGATCATTCCACAAGCTTCCTTCTTTTATAAAATAAGAATTAATAATTCATCAAAATTAGTAATTAAAGGCGCATTGGAAAGATCAAACAATATTTAAATTATTAAAAAGTAAAATAAAATAACAATTGTTACAAATAGTCTTCAACTGGGGCACTGAATAAATTTATTCATATTAATTATTAAAATTTATATAAACTCTCAATGTGTCAATAATTTAACATGGAACATTCTAAGAAAATTTAATATGGAAAATGTCTCTCAAAATTTCTTTAAAATGTAATTTAATGATAAATGTTCCCCCAAAAATTAATTCTTCAATAATATAAAGGATGATATGATTTAGGAAATACATATATGCCAAAACTTTTGGCATCTAAAAAATCCAATAACTTTAAAACTCCTTCAATTTAGTTCTCTACAGGTCAGCACATTTATTTCAATTTCGTGATTTTATATTAATTTTCAGTAAATTATAATTTAAAATACGTCGTCTCACGAAAGTTTATGTATAAGTAAGTTCATGTGTTACCCCAATTAGCCATTTCTTTTATAAATACACATAATAATTTAAATATCGTAAATAAAATCTAGATTAATGAGATCTCTATCGTTTATATTTAAAATAGTTGATTGATTTAATTTATTTTTTAAATATACAATTTATAAAAATAATCTCATGAATACATTTGTTCAGTAGCTAAAAATATATAAATCAATTTTACCATCTGGTGTTAAAAACTTGTATCAATATTATTTATTTATTTTGATCTACTTATTAAAAAAAATAAAACTCATGTATGTAGCCTACCTCATCCTATTATATCAAATTTCAATTTCACAATTATCTGTAAAATATAAAAATGTTGTTACATTACAATTAATCCCTGTCATATGCACATTTTATTAAATTGCATAATACAATGGGAAATATTTTGAATGATTTCAAAGTTGTAAGTCATCGACCTGCTATCTATAATAATGCAAAAATATGTATAAATAAAATATATAAAAAAAAATCCGTACATTAATAAATATGAATAGGCGTTTTGCCAGCATATAGGGGGACAGTTGATGAAATTATACCATTTCGTAAATCGTATAATTTGTTTCTTCATTGTATTCGGGAACTAATTAATATTATTGAAGCTGTTGATGAAAGATTGTGATTAAAAGTATTTTAAATAAGTGATAACAACATTAAAAGACATTTTAAGTTTTAGGTGTGTCAGACAACAAGCTATTCTAGGGGTTTTTTGTGTTAAACTTAAATAAAGATTTAATTTTTTTTTAAATCTTGACTTGTAGTTAAAATTTTAACTTGTCTAGTTGCCTAATTGGACTACTGTTTTTCTCAATTTTCTTGTATTACAAATTAAGTAATATTGTCAAAGTACATGAGTTTTCGAGAGCTACAACGTCAAACTGTACCATTTGGGTTATTTTTTATTTTAGCTTTGACTACGAAAATATTTTTCGTACGAAAGAAGTTTGATCAAAAAATATTCTTTCAAAGTAAAAAAATCATCAAAATTCTAATTTATTGCAAAGAATTTATTAACTATATCTACACATAAATACCAGAACATTGAAATCTGGCACAATTTAAACAATTCTCCCCTATATTAACAAATCGAAATATTGTACAGAAAATAATTTTTTTAATTAAATTTTATCTTTATTATAATTTTAATAAAAAAAAAAAATTACTATATACGTGCTTTTCTGATCACAAAACCATTTAAATTCTTATCACCACATTCTTCTCAAAATCATACAATTCCTCTACAGTCACAAACAAAATTTTACCTACAACTAAATAAATATTTATATTATAACTTTAAGGAAAATAAAAAGCTTTTATCTACTCTACTCTAGTAAAAAAAATCATAAATCGAAATTGAAATTAATTTTAATTTTTATAATTTTAAGGTATTTTCTTTTTATTTCGCGGAAAAATAAAATTTCGCGCGCCACTTTTATTAGATTTTATTTATGAACTTTTGACAAGAATAAAACTGAACTGTTTGATGATGCAATTAAGTTCAGTCACACCCGAGAACAAATTGTTTACATTTTCTACATATTTTTTGTTTACATTTTTTGTATATTTTTCATTTTTCTTATTTTCTTCTTCATTTTTTCAATCCAACAATTTTATAACATTTCAGTTATAATAATATAAAGTATTTTTTTTTTTATGTTTTGCACAATTATTCGTAGCGATATTATTATAGCTACCGCTCGCGACTATAGGACGTTGACTTTTTGAACCATATTTCAACAAAAATGAAAATGAACAGAATTTTGTATACAAAAATAATTTCGAAATATTTGCTTGTTTTCGATTAATGAAATTTGATGTATTTCTGGTTTTATTTTTTTTTCGGGGGTTGTCGAACTTGTCAATTATATAGTGTCTGTCATAATATTAATTTGAAAATAATAATAATAATAATAAAAAAAAATACTGATTTGATGTAATTAAATTTTTTATAAAATGATAACATAAATAATTAAACTAATAAATTATAGTATTTTAAGGAAATAAATAAAATTATTGATCAAAGTCTGAAATATTTATTATTTTTAAGCGCCACAAAACATTTAACCAATAATTTTGAAAAATTTCTTAAACGTTTTAATTTATTTTTTTTTGAATTTTATATTTTGCATAACCACAAAATAATGAAATTTAATAAAGTTTACAAGTATAAATGGCATTCTTGACACATCAAAACAACAGTGGTTAACAACTGTAGTTAACAACAGTGGTTAACAATAATTCAGAGAGAAGAAATATTGATTAGTTAAATATTGATGAAACGTTAATTGTGATTATAGTTAGAAGATTAGAAAATGTCCAGAAAGCTTTACATTTTAATTTACGAAATTTTGTAATTGATTTAAATTTACTTACATCAAAGTATATTTAATTCATATTTGATATCTCTAATATATATAATTTAAGATATGTAAATTCATATTTTTCATTGAGTTTTAAGTTCACAGGTTATTTTGTTAGTGGTTTTTTCTTCTTGTTCTTTGTGGTGCACTACAACCCGGTTATAGAGAATAATAAAGATCTTGAGTGTCCTTCTATTCTATTGAAATTTCGATTTACTAATTTGTTTATTAATTCCGAACCATAAATCTATGCTACAACATTTTAATTGCAACATAGTAATTGCTAATGGAATTGAATTATTATTAGCCAGTTAAACCATTAGAAGCATTAGGATGTATTCAAATCTTAAAATACCAATTTACTAATTGCAGTACTTTTTCCACTTTTAAGCCATACGTTCTTATAGGTTCGTTATCGTAATATTAATTGATTTCTGAAAATCATAGAAATTAAAATTTCAAAATTTACTGTATTATTAAAAAAATGCTGTGCATACATGGGTTAATGAATTAGCATATTCAGTTTAGAATTAAATTATCAGTGTCGTCAATTTCGAAGTTTGCAGAGGCTTCATGATAATGAAAACAACCGTCGTAATTCAGAATTAAACTAAAAAAAAAAATTGCAAATTACGTAAATTAATCATATTTTTTTTGCGAAAGTATAAAGAACTAAATTGATTATTTTGCGGGGGGCTAGATTAAAAAACAATTTCTCAGTTGATGCCTATATACATAAATAAATAAATCATAGAAAAATAAAATAATATACATCGGAACAGCGTTGACCAAATATTCATTTTCTCGCCGAAATGTTCTTCCAGAGCTTATCAACGATATTAAACTACAACGAGCTTTTCCAAGTCATTTTATCTTATATTATTCTGATGGTTTCAGAATAAACATTAAAAATTACCTGATTTTATTAGAAAATTTTGTCCAAATATTAGGATCTTTATTAAAATTTTATCTAAAAAATTCTAGAAATTCAGATATAATTCTGTGGAATATTGTCAGAACACGATATCTATAAAAATTCAATCGTAAAATCCTCAAGTATTGAAATTAGAATAATGTTTTTTTATTATCTTGGTAGTTTTTGCTTTGTAGCTGATTCGCAAACCAAAATTTGTGGAGAGGTTTAATCACCGCAGAAATAATAATATCAATTTTAACCAATTTTTCTTTGATTTATACCAAATAAAAATTTGTCATGAATTGATAAATTTGATAATTAAATAAGCAATTTAGCAATCGTAATTAGAACTTATCTCAAAATGTCAAAAAATGTTGATATCGTATTTTAGGAAAATTCCACTGAATTATGCCCCAACTTCTAAATCCATCACTGAAATACAAATTTATTATTTTCGTCAATTTTTTTTACTACAGCAAACAAATTGACAAAAATATAATAACCTAAAATAATTTACATTAATTTATGTCACAGACAGCAAAAAAAATTTTTTTTTTTAATTATCTACAATTTTTAAAAAACTTTTTAACACAAATTTTTTTTGTACCTGACAAAAAATTAGTATTTTTTAGGGTCAATATCCGATTTATCAATAATATTATCAATACTATACAATTCTACAATAAAATTTATATTATTTTAATTAAAAATACATATTTAAATTTTTGAATTTATCTTGACAAAAAAGAAATTATGTATTGTATGTACATAAATTTGCAATTTCGATTAATCATTAGATTTTTTTTTTTTATTAAAAGGTAATTTTAATACGAAAAAAAAATTAGGTTGTAGAATTATTGATTTTAAAACGAATTTTTAATAAAATTTATAAACATAAAAATTTTTTTTTTTTTAAAATATTTTTTATGTTATCGCAATTCATCAAAAAACATAACAAAGAAAATTGAAATAACGCAAAAATAATATTTAAAAAAAAAAAATGAATCTATACATAGCCACGTAAAATTTTTTTTTTATTTTTATTCAGTTATGTCTATAGAAATGTCATTGACCCAAAGCTTACCAAATAAAAGATACTTTTTTTTTTATATAACTTTCATGTATATAAAGTTTTTTTTTCAGTTTTTTTTCGGCATTTCATATGAAAATAAAATTATATTTTTTTCAACTTATGTAATACAAAAAATAAAGTATATATGCTTTTATTTAACGGTTTTTTTTTCTGTGTAGAGTACATAATAAGGAAAATAATGAATCTTATAGCTTAAAAATATGAAAAAAAAGCTTGTTTGTTGATCAGATATATCACAAAAAAAAAAAAGCTAACAAAATTTCAAAAATGTATCTTTTTTTCATAGAAAATTTTGACCTATACCAGCAACAAACAAACAAACAAACCAACGAACATAAAAGCACTGACTCAATTTTCAAAGAATCTAAACAAAAAAATTACGAAAAAGCTTATTTCAAATGAAGAACATATGTTTTACAAATACATATGTACTAGTCATTATGTATATACATATAGATATTTTTGATTTATGTAGAGTGAAATTTGTGCAAATCATAAAAAAAAAAAATATATTCTAATGAAATATTAGAAAGTTTGTTTGTCTCTAAAAATATTTTATTATTATTATTATTATTATATTTATTTGCAGAATGAGTATTTAGGGAGGGAAATACATATTTGAATCTAAAAAACAAAAAACACTAAAATCGAAATGAATTTGTATTCAAATTTATTTATTTTTATTGTGTACTAATAAAATTACTCAAAAATTTTCGAAGTACAGTATATAAAAATTCAATGTAGAATTTATTATATTGTGCGTAAAGCTATTATTTATGTAAATAGATTTGAAATAAAAAAAAATATGTTAAAAAGGTAATCCAAATCATAGTTTATTATTAACATTAAAGTAGGTGCGATACATTTAGTAGGTGTATTTTGAAGACAAAAGTCTGTTTGACCATTTAGTCTTCAAAACACTGTGGTGGTCTTCGTACTGGAATCGCTTCTTGCAAGAGACATCGATGTTCGTATAAGTTCATTCCGATTTAAATGAGTACAGTACTAAATGGTAACGGTCGAGGCCATTAGCTCACTAATTAGACCATTTCTCACTAATCAAGCAATTGGCTTCTTGTAATTAAAATTTTTTTCAATATAAGAAACATGTGGTTCGAAATCAATTAAAATAGTAGATCCAAATTACAATAGTATGTTTGGAGACCACCGTTAGGTAGGCCAAGGCTCAACACAAGACTACTGTCGAAGGTCCAAGAAGAAGAGGTAATATTTGTTTGTTGTTTTGAAGAGAGGAAGCCATGATCTGCCTATTAAGGTTTTCGTTGTGTACCTCTACAGATTAACATAAGATATTGTTCATCAATCTATCCGATTGAGATCGAATTGGCTGGATCTTTCCCGTATGGTGATGTACAATAATATCCTAAATTTTGCTTCAAAATTACAATATATTAAGTTCTGTCCGAAAAATGTGAGAAAATTCATCTAAAATCTTAAATGTTACTGAAGACTATATAGTTTTATAGTCTTCAGTAACATTTAAATTTTTATGTTGGATTGATTCTCACTGACTTCACATATTTCCATGTCATAGTGGAAACTTAATTAAAGTATTTTTTCTTTTTCAAAAGTTAATTCAGTCAATGTCCATTCCCATGAAGTTATTTGATTGAAACATCTACTATATTTTTTATTAAGAAATTTCTTTCCCAGTTTTAATAATGTTCTATTGTACATAAATGGACAGTGGAATAGAAGATATTTTCTGGATTTTGTTTTCTATCTTCCCCTACAATATTTCTGTTGCTGTGAAATAATGTTTGAACATTAAAAAAAAGCTTCTATCATGTATTGAAAACAAATGCAATTAAATACATGACACTCTTTAGAAGATTATGTTTTGTGTTTATTACAACCTTGTGGCAATAATTATCTATTGGTTCTATAAGAAATTACATTTCAAATTAAATTCTCAACATAAATTTTCTTGTAAGTCATTAAAAACATTTATGTAGTTGAAATTTTAATTTATTTATTAAGCTTTTTACATCGGAAACCATATTTACAAAGTAAAATTAAAAAAAAAAAATTCGGGAAAATATTTATTTACAAAAATTATGTACAATACATTAAAATATACATTTATATATATAAATTTATCTACAAATAAAAATTATATATATATATATATTTTAAGGTTATTGCACTCTCTTTTAATAAGCCTACAATTTTAATGATAGATAAATTTATGTTACTAATGAAAAAAGAAGATTTATCGGATATCAAAACGATTAACATTTTATTTTGAAAATTTTAATTATACAAAATTTATTTTTAATTATCTTGTAATTTAGAATGAAAATAATATTAAAAAAAATTTGATTTATTTTTAGGCGTAATTAACTTAAAATAGAAACTTAAAAAATTAATTAATCATAAAAAAAAGCTTTCTATCTTTTTCTTTTTTTTTGTTTATATGTTTTCATTGATAGATTAAATAAAAGTTTATTCTTTTATAATAAAGATTCTATACATTTTTATATAAAGATAAATCCACATAAATTTTTATGTAAAGATAAATCCAACATGAATTTTCTATAAAATAAATAATTTATTAAATTTTCTGTGAAAAAAAAAAGGATCGTATAATAAATTTTATATTATTTATAAGTGAAATGTTATATAAAATTATTTATTATTTATTAATTTTAAATAATATGTAAATTATCCAACTAAATGACAAGTCAATGACTTCTCGGGCCAAGTATATATAGGAAAATTGACAAAAAATATTAAATTTATAATACATGTGCCAAGATAATTTGTAAATTTTGTAAATAATTCTTTAAATATTTAAACTAAAGAGAAATAATTTTACGTTTTTAAATATTTATAATTCTTAGATTTTTAAATATTAATAATAAATTTCTTTAAAGAATATGAAAAAATATTGATTGAAAGTGACACGTTCTGTCAATAATATATTGTTAAATAAATTATTTGGATGGATTATAATGATAAATTAAAAATTATTATTTAATTTTATTTATTTTTCTTATATTTTATGATAACGTTCAGTGTTTGTTAATATTTTATTTTGTCGCGGACCGAATTAAATGGCGTATTATGTTATTCGGCCCGGCAACTATACAAATTTTGGATTTTTAGCTATACAGATAATAATTAGAAATGTAAGCAATTTCTCAAAACGTGAATGATATATTTATAATAATTTTTCTCAACAATAATATCTTCTTGAATTTATGATTTATTTAAAAATTAAATAACGTAATAACATATTATTTTACAATAAATTCCTTAGTGTTACTCTAAAAGTCTAAACTAAAGAAACTGAAAGTTGCCTTCAGTATTCACCTTTAATGTACCACTAAAATTGGCAATTCATTATACTCAAGTTTCATATGCTATTTTTTTTATAAATTCATTTCAAATCCACTGAATTGTCCGCGTATCGTTGGTTTTATAATACTGGCAATATTTCTATTTTCTATGAAAATAAAATGAATCTTTTTAAAAATTAAAATATATGTGAAAGCACAAAGCTCAATACAAAAATCTTTAATATTATATTTTAAATTTTTTTGAATATTTTCAAGAAATTTAAAATTTTTAAATAATTTAATAGAAATTATTAAATTTAAACAAATTATATTAAATGTTAATATTATATAAATATAATTTTAATTGAAATTGAATTAAGAAATTATTAATAATCGATATTGGATTTATTCTAAATTATTAGAAAATCGTCAACTAATTTTGTTTCTTGTCCAATATTAATATTGGTATAGTTGTCGAGAAATTAGTTAGACTGCTATTTGTTGTAATGCAAAATATCTTGGTAAATCAGTAACAAAATTTTTAGCTTTAAGTTGAACGGTTAATCGAAATAAAGAAATTAGGACTAATTTTAATGTTATTGTCACACAAATTCAAGTAAAAACAGCTTATTAAAAAGAACTGTATGTTATTATGATAATTTTTGAATTTTATCATAACGTCTAAAGCTACAAAGATATAAAAGATCTCATAATTAGAAGCAGATCGCGAAGTTTGCGTTAATTGCAATCTAGAAATTAAGTAACATCATAATTTTTCATTAAATTTTTCAAAACTAATAAAATACTGTTGTAAATTTTTAAGTCGTTTACTCGAAATAACAAGGAAATAAAAAAAAGGAAATTTAATTATCCTTTCAAATATAATTAATACTATTTCAAGCGTATACTAATAGATAGTCAAAGTGTATAATTATGCATTTTAAAATCATATTATTATCTATATAGTCCATAAAACCAATTAAATACATGACAGACTCTAGAACAGTATGTTCTGTGTTTATTATAGACTTGTGTCATTAAAAAATTTTCCGAAATTTTTATTGATACAAATTTTTAAGAAGAAAATTTTTTAAAGTTCAAAAAATTCACTATGATCTTCAAAAATTGTAATAGGAAATTATAAACATTAAATTTTCTAAAAACTCATTTTAAATATTTTGAAAATATTTAACCCGAATTATGCTAACTCCAATGATTTTGGAAATACATAATATTAATTTTGCTTCTCTCTTTTTGAATTTAACATTTTTATTAATTAGATGATTTTATTAATTTTTCATTATGATTAGCAACAGAAATTAGCACTTTATTTAGAATATTATTAATTTTTTTGCAACTATGTAACTATATTACATTTTTTAAATAAATATGGACTCACCGTAAATTATGATTAATTAATTTCTCCTCTTTTTCAATATTGAATAGTTTTGTTTATATTCATATTTGTTTACAAATGAATCTATTGGAATCGTATATACTGACCACACCTCAATGTATTTATTGTATCTACAAAAAAAAAAAGATCTTATTTCTGTAATTCTGTGCTGAAAAAGCAATTCTGTGCTGAAAAAGGTAAAAGATCTTAAGTATATTTTGATAGTTTTTTTTAGAAAAGTGATTTAAAATCTTAAGCAACATATTACATTAATAACTTGAGCTATTTCTTTTTTTCAAATTCCTATAACTTCTGCTTAGTTAAAGATATTGCAACTGGAGTTGGGCGAAAACATTAAGTTTCTTGAAAATAAAATTCAAATAGCTAAAAGTACTTATATCGACTTAAGTATATTTTACGATTGGCGCACAGAATTTCTTGTAATTTTTATGAAATTTTAAAATCATAAACAAATGAAGAAAATTTCGAAAATATACATAAATCATAAGAATTAAAAGTATTTTATTGTTTGGTAGCAATAAGTAGGATTTAAAAGAATTGGTGTATAAATAATATAAATAATTATCTGCAGCATAATTTGTAAAACCAAAATTGTAAAAACTCGAGCGTCATTTTTATTTTCTCAGTAAAATTCGTTCTGATAAAAAATTAATTAAATACAGATTTAGTTAGAATACCAATATATCTAAAATATCAATTTTGTAGTAAATCACTTGATAATTTATTTACTAATTTGATTCGGTTTTGTACGACCTTTTGGATAGTTTATTTATTCGATTAACCCGGTTAGTCTGTATTTCTAAAATTTGGTTAACCTGGTAACTAAATAATATTAATATTGATATAAGAATTAAAATCAATCATATTTTCATTATTTCAATCATATTTTCTTTAATCCTTTTTTTTTTTCAAATTCAAAACTATTGTATTTCAAATTAATTTCAAATTTCCACCACAAAAAAAAACTAAATGTTTCCCAACAATATAAAGTCAAAGGTTTTTTTTTTCAATATTGTCGTCTAATTGGAAAAAAAAAATCTCGTATTTTTTTAAAATTTATATTTGTTATCACTAAATATTTATTCTAAAAATTAAAATAAACATGAACAAAAAAAAAATTCATTATATTTTTTTTTAATGCTAGAATTGTACAAAAAAAAAAAATCCACATAAAAAATACAATGTAAAACAAAATACACATTAAATTATTTTATAATGTATCTCTGCATGTATATATCTTTATGCAATATATACAATTCTATTAAACATTGCACTTTTCGCTAAAAGCAGCAATACAAGAAACATAAAAAAAAAAAGATATATATATGCTATGCTATATCTATAAGTATAGCAAAAGTGTGTCAAGAGTGCATTCACTCAATAGAACGACTCTTCCATCCACAATTGAAACAACATAAAAGGAAAAAAAAAAACAAATATGTTTAATTGATTTTTTATGTTCATAATTTTGTTTTAAGACTTAAAACAAAAAAAAAAAAAAAATTGCAACACTGATACCGACCCCAAAAATCAATTTGGTTTCACTTCTTATTGAATTTCAAAGTTTGTTATTATCCGTTTCTATGTTTCTCTAAAAAAATTTTATATGTAAATGCAAACTAATCGACAACAAAAAAAAATTTAATAAATTTTTTTTAATAGTTTTTTATAGAATTTTTATAATTATATACTAGCCATCTTTCATTGACAAAGCTTGTATACTCCCGGTTGTACTTAGGTAACAAAAAAATCTATTAAATATTTTTTTTTTTTTTTTTGTAAACATAAATATTGTAGGTTTTGTGTTTAGGGATGTTGATTCAGTTGGTAAATAAAAATAAAGTATTTTTGTCCAATAAAATTTTTCAACGCATAATATGTAAAAGAAATTATTAAATTTTTTTTGTTGTTGTTGTTGAAATATTTCATTAAAATGATGCAACTTCCTGTGAAACATATTTTCCGTCTAAACAAGTAATTAAAATGACTATTATGATTCTGTATAGTTATATTAATGGAAATATAACATTGTCAGGTTAAAAATTCAATATTTAAAATTTAATGTTTTTCAAATTAAATTCGTATTTTCTTAAAGATAAATTCATAATTTTTTTTAATGGAATTTATTTTTTCTAACTTACTAATAAACCATGTATATAGCGACATGTTGCATATGGAAAAATGTATAGATTCTTTATTTTATTTATATTTCGATAATTGTGTGCATGAATACGCAATGAAAATATTACATAACTTAAAAATATTCTAGCATCAATTCATATACAACATGTTTTGGAATGACGTATATTGTATACTGAAAACAATATTCTATATGCAACATGACGTCATATCACATAATCGACATATAAATATAATTTGTGATTATGTCGTCGAATTTCTACTTATTTTAAAAATGAATGTAAATAAATTCTTCCACTTCCTAAGTTCTGTGTATTCATATTAAAATTAATAAATTTAATGTAGAATTTATTAAATTTCCACCACAATTAACTACCCTTATCTGTATTTTTGTTTTTTGTGTAATTAATTCTAAAGTTTCTGGGAAATTTTTTTAAAAAACTTTATAATATACTATTACAAAAAAAATTAAACTAGGCTACAAAACAAAAAGTTATGCTTAATCTAAACTAAACTATACTTTTTTTTTTTTTAAAATAAGAATAATTTTTATCTAATCCAATTTATTTGTTCAAATCTCAAGTAGCTACTTATCCGTGTTCTGTGATTAGACAATATTAAAAACACAATTTATTCAAAAGCCGTGGAACTTTATAAGCTTTGTAAACATTTACTTTGCAAAAAATTGTAAAATAAAATTATAGCTGATGATTAGGGAAAAGTGAAAGTTTTCGTAAAATATTAAATATGTATTTATACATATATGTACAGACTTTAATATTAACATAATAATTTTAATTGTAAGTTTTATGTAAATTCAGATAAGCTTTTTTTTTTTTGTTATTATTATTTTACATTTGATAAATTTATTGTTTAGGTTGGGTTGGGGTTATCTTACAAAAATTCATTATGTTTTATTGTTGTATTTAAGTACATAAAAATTAACAAGTTTTTTGAATAAAGTAAAAGAAAAAAAAGTAAGTGAATATTATTGTGTATTAAATGTTATGAATGTACACGTACAATGATCACTGACATAGACTTCAGAAAAATTTCTATAATTTAATTAAATTTTTAAAGTTCGCGAATAAGAGAATTTTAAATGTAGGGGAGATTTGTCTAATTTATACCATTATTCAGTATTCCGATATTTATGTGTCGAAATACTTTAATCTAACAAAATATAAATACATATTTATATTTTGTAAATTTAAATTTTTCTTGTTTTTCCTTTAGCTAATGAAAACAGTTCCTCAAGAGTCGAATGAATTAAATATTTCAAGTAGTGCAATTTGGAAACCGGTGTTCGTTAATCGTACCACCAAGAATTTAATCTTTTAATTTCGATTAGTTGTATCAATAAAATTTAGGAAAATTGATACCATGCAGCGTTCCAATTTAGGCAATAATATACCGTCCGTTGTAAAATGTAAAAAAATGAAATCTTTACTTAATTTTAATCTCATAAAACACCGAACATAGCCCATATATATATATCCGACACGGTCTACACACCTAAAACTTAAGCAACAAACAAAAAAAACTGTTTCTCGGGAATATTTGCAGCAGTTTTTCCTGAAATTTTTGGAAAATGGTTATTTAATGTCCATTAAAATTGTTGTTAATCACTTGGAAAAATCGAAAAATTTCGAGACAAAAAAAATTGTACTTCAGATGACATTTTCCAGTCTTTAACATAGTAAATAAAACTGCCCAAATATTATATCAGACGCCGTAAGATAATTATTCTGTACTTTATTCCTAAGATCAGGGTCACTGCATCTTGAACAGGGTCACAGCATCTCAGACAGTTTGTGATAAAAAAAAAAAATCTGGTACCAATATTATTTTGGCAAAAATATTTTACTACAAATTTAATATAAAAGTTTTTTCAAAATTAAAATGTTGATATTTTTTTATGGAATTTACCTTTTTATACCTTGGACATTTTGTTTATATAATTTTTTGTACATTTCTTTCATAATTTATTTGTCAAATAACACCGAGTATACACAATATTTCGCATGCAAGCTAGTATATATGTACTCAAAAAAAAAATATAATATTTCTAAATGAAAATCAATATTAGAAAGAAAATATTATGATGATGGTAGCTATGAAAGTCCAATAACCTTAGAAACATTTTATATTTTTTATATATATAAATAAATAAATAAAAAAATAATAATTACCTAGCATTTTTATTTTATCAAATATATTTTATGTTTAGTAAAATTATAAAAAGAAATGTATGGGATTTACATAATAAAACATAATACATAATATAGAAAAAATATTAGAATTTATTTATGAATTAAAAATGGTTGTGAATTATTCGAATAAATTATTAAACAACATTCAAGAATAATGAATTAATAAAATACATATATTAAAAAAATTAAGAAACATGGTTTAGTCATAATTTTGATTTTAATTTATATTTAAATTAAATTTTTAATAAGAAAAATTTCAAGAGTTATTAGAAATATGTCAAAAATGTCGAGATTGTTTCAAAATCAAAATAGGCATGAGTCGATTCTTCTTAATCTGTAATAAATATATGAGGTTTAAGAAAATCCATGAAAAATATGTTATTTGATTAGTCGATTAAATCCTTGCTAAAAAAATCAAATTCGTCAAAGACAGCAAACATGACTAAGTTAACCGCCAAAGTCTTAGCCGCTTGAAAGTGTACAATGGTTATAAATAGGCTTAAGTACCCAACAAAAAAATAGACATCATTCACTTAAAAGTTATTGCAATATTTATACTATTAGTTATTCAAAGACCAGAATATATCATGAGTAATCTATCAGGAGTAATATGGCGGTGGCTTAGGGTAGTGTATTAAGCTGTGGTGCAGTACGTTCTTAGTTCGCCTCCAGTCAGATATTATATATATGTTGGTCTAGATTTACTCAGTTCTAAATGAGTTGCTTTAGTAAAATTTCATTAAAATGGAATTTTAAGATTGACAGAGAAAATGATAATGCTAGACTATGTTCAAATCCGTATAAAGTTAGTAGGCCCAAATTCCAATAAAAAATGTAATGAAACTTGAAGTACAGATAATTGTGTCCACAGTAACTCCACTGGAAATAAAATGTATAGCTGTTTTCCAGAATTATTGCTTATATCTTTCAAAAACAAGTAACGACATTATAATATGTAACATATTAAATATCAAATCGTAGTCATTTAAATTAAAAATAATCTTAATATATGAAATTTTTAAGCATAATTCGATACTTAAAGATGACATATGAAATGGATTTTGCTTAAACTTATTATGTACTATTAAATAAATATAAATCTTTGGATTATCTCAAATAAATTCAATTTAAATCATTAATTATGCAAATTGATATTAATTCAAATCATATTTAAAATAGATAATTGAGATAATTTGAACTAAATAATATTTGAGTTTAAAAATTTTTATATTTTTAATTTAATGAAAAATTATTAAAAAAATATTAATAAAATTATTTTATATTTTTTATTCTTTCAGCCCAAATTGAAATAATTCCGTGTAAAGTTTGTGGTGATAAATCATCGGGAGTTCATTACGGTGTTATTACGTGTGAAGGCTGTAAAGGTTTCTTTCGTCGATCTCAAAGTTCTGTGGTCAATTATCAATGTCCACGTAATAAACAGTGTATTGTCGATCGGGTAAATCGTAATCGATGTCAGTACTGCAGACTGCAAAAGTGCCTCAAATTAGGAATGAGTCGTGATGGTAAGTAAAATAATTATTATTTATATAAAATTTTAAGCCATAAAACTCAATATTTCTTATTGTTGTGTACCTAACTAATTAATTTAAATTGAAAAAAAAAGATCTAAATCAATTTTTATTTAAATTAAATTAGTTCGATTCAAAATTTTCGTATTTTTCGAAAATATTTTCGAACTTCTAAAATTGTAAAAACAATTATTTAAAAAAATTCCTTTTTTTAGGCAACTTGAGCTTAAAAATCTAAAAAACTCCTTTTTTTAGGCAACTTGAACCTAAATTCGCAATATTTTTAGTATTATTGCAATATTTTTCATTCTTAGTAAGTACTATGGATATTTATAAAAATTATTCATTAATCAAATAATAATTATAAACATATTAATTATTATTGCAATTATTAGAAATCCTGGCAGATAATATATAAAGGGTACCTCATTTATATTCAGTAATCAATTATTTTAGTATAAACCAACAAATATAATTCGTAAAATTAAGTTGTTATCCCTTAATTTAGTAGACAGTCTGCCTTATTAGAGATTAACTTCATGTATGGTATGGACCCAGGGAGATTCAAAACTTTTTTATAATTCCTCTGTACTCAATTTCATATCAGACTCCACTAGAAATTCGAAAGTCTCATTATTAAACTCAACTAGCCTTCTACTTATAGGCCTGTGACACAGGTACTAAGTGGTAGAACCAAATTTTCTGAACCAAGTACCAATTACACTTGTTTTACTTCAAAAATATGACAGCTTGTCTTCATTTTTGATTGTCATTTTTGCATTGTAAACTTTGTAAGGTGAAAACGGCCCCTTTGAATATCATTGATATGGATATACCTAATATTTATGGTGAATGAAATTACTGAATAAAATAAATTTAGAAAAATATTCGTATTATAAAATTCCCAAAAATGTCTTAATAATATCGATCAAATAAAATTGATTTTCTTGAAATTCATTTCATAACTAAACAACATAACTTTTTCCAAAACTTATTACCATATTAACATAAAAATAGAAAAGTAAAAATATGTTTGAAAATATTTTTAATAAACGAAAATTACAGAATATTTTAACCTAATAACTTCAAAATAGTTTTTTTTTATTAATAAAAATCAATGAAGAAGTTTAAACATAAAACTATTTTTTATATTTATATATCCGCTTTATGTATATTTCGAAATCATAAAATCTTATAAATTATTTATTATATATTTAAAAAAAAAAGAAAAGTTGGTGTAGTATTTATGTTGGAAAATAAAGAAAATTCTTCTATAAACATTAAGTATTTTCTTGTTGAATTACATGAGAAAAACTAATAAAAAATGTATTACAGGTGAAATATACTTCAGAAACATAATCTCTATTTGATTTTTTTTTATATATAACTAAATATAGAATAAAATTTCAGCACGTGCCCAGGGTACGTAGAAATACACGTGGAATAAATATTATACAAATTATAAAAAAAAAAAAAATTACGATAAGGAAAATGGTCAAGAATTTTTTCTAATTTTTAAAAGTTCAATTAAAATTAAAATTATGATATCTTTCATAATATTTTAGTCGATTAAAATCTCTTGTAGTTGAATTTCGAAAGCTGCAAGGATAATTCTATAATTTTATCAGATAGTATTTAATATTTCATTTGGAAATTTATATTTAAAAAGTCCTGTCATTAAAAAAGAATAAATATTTCGAAAATATTTATGTTGCTTGTATCGAAATTGTGTATTTTATTTCACAAAATAGCAACTTTAGCTTACTTATCTTAAATTAAAATTTCTAATCAAAAAATTAATTTTACTTTCTTTTAATTTGAATATCTTTTAATCTTCATCACCTCCGGCTAATTTTAAATTTTGAAAAAATCAAAACTAAATTATTTAGCTAATGATCTGTTACCCCCCTAATCCTTGTAACTGGAACAAACTAATGGTTTTATTAGTGATATATCTTTCTTAAATAATAATTTTCAAAAGTTTATGGACTGGAAAGAGGTAATAGAGCCAACGAAGTTTTTTATTTTCCAAAAAATACATTAAAATGCTGACTTTCTGGAAAACTGACAAATAATCTTTTTATTCCAAATATCCTTAATATTATGCAAATTTGTACTTTGACGAAAAATGTAATTCCCAAGAGAAATTATAGTTTTAACAACAAGTCCTTTCATTTATTTCTTTTTTAAATTTCTTTTATATTAAAAAATATAAAAATTTAAATCCAATTAACGATTTTCATAATTTTCTGCTCATTATTTTTATGTAAAAAAAAAACATAAAACTACAAATTTTAATTGAAAAAATCATTAATTTTTTTCTCTACAATTTTATTTCATAAAATAAAAATATAAATACAATACTCCTGGAAAAAGGATTTTTTTTTTATACATGAAACTCTTTTATTTAATTTGTCACTTTTATAGAAAAAAAAAATAAAATAAAAGAATTTCCTTTTTATGTTAGTCCTCTTCCTTTTTATGTCTGCTATTTTATAAACCAAAATTATAAAAAAAAAAAATTTGAATGCAAAAGAAAAAAAACCAACCCATTTCCTTTTTATGAAAATATGAAAATTAATTTGATTAAAAAAAGGACATTTTTTTTGAAAAAAAATTTCTATAGCTGTAAAATTTGGTCGTATGTCGAAAAAACAAAGAGAAAAAGTCGAAGATGAAGTACGATATCATCGAGCACAATTGCGGGCCCAAAATGATGCTGCACCAGATAGTTCTGTTTTTGATACGCAGACACCATCTAGTAGTGATCAATTTCATCATAGTTATAATGGGTAAAAATAAAATAAATACAAAAAATATTATTAATTTTGAATTATTTTTTAAAAAATTTTTTTGAAAATATTGTAACATTTTTTTAATGAATTTATATTTTTTTTGTTGTTATTATTACATATTTTTTTATGTTTTCAATTATGTATATGTGTATATAAATATATATTTTATATGTGATAATTATGAATACACGCACCTTCCGCCTATCATTAATTATAGCTACACATATTCAAATAATGAAGTTGGATATGGAAGTCCTTATGGTTATTCAGCTTCTGTAACACCACAACAAACAATGGGTTATGATATATCAGCGGATTATGTTGATAGTACAACAACATATGAACCAAGAAGTACGATTATTGATTCAGATTTTATAGGAAATAGTGAGTATATTTTTGAAAATATAATTATTATTTAATGATAAATTAAATAGAAAATATATGTTAAAGTTATGTATTGGAAAGCTTTAATCACTAGACATTGTGTTATTTTAAAGATAGTTTTAAAATTAAGCATCTTTATAGTAATTACAAAGTCTCAGTTTCATATTACGTTATCAGAATTGAATATTTGAAAATCACATTAATGATTGTATTAACCAGAAAATAATTTAACCAATTGCCAGATATTTCGCATAAATAGTTCAAAATTAAATTGAAAATTGAAGATAAAAGTTTAGGTAGTCATTTATTTACCTGAATTTTTTACAATTTATTTAATTAAATTGTCCACGAATAAACAGTTTTTGTTCGAAAATTACGAACATTCCACGAATAAACAGTTTTTGTTCGAAAATTACGAACATTTTCTAACCAACCGATATTGCTCTTCAAGTTTATTTATTTCAGTAACTTTCCAAAACATGAGAACTGAATTCTTTTTATGTTAGTCCACGATTTTAATTTTCTTTTACGAAAAAAAAGTTCTTAAATATAAAAATATTGTGAGAGTTTCTAAATTCGACATCGAAAAAGCCAATAATTCAACTAATGAAGTGTAGGTACTTTATACAAAGGTTTTGTGTAAAAGTTTTGAATGTAACTTACCAAAACTTACCAAATGCAACAGTATGTGAAGGAAATTTACTTATTCAAACGTACAACTTTAATTTCGTATTAACAGAATGTTTTAAACAGTATATAAAACCTGCAAACGTTCAACTTGAACCCGAACATTAATTAAAGGATACAACATTGATTTAAGGATTTAAATAATTATTTTTAATCTACTTTCCAGTACATAACAGCATATATCATTTTAATTTGTAAATAATATTTTCAGAATTTGACTAAATAGTATTTTATAAAAAATTTAATTTAATTTTTTTTTTTTTACAAAGTTTTAATAATAGTTAATCCAAAACGTTTTTTTTTAAATCCTTTAATTGGCTTTGACAATATTTGTGTATAAAAAAAAGCAGGGCTTAACTATCTAAATAACAATTTTTTTTTTTTAACAAATATAAATTAAAAAGTTATTTCATATATAATTTAATTAATTTTAAAATTATTTTTAAAAAAAATTTAGCACAAAATTACAACATTATTTTTTTTTTGAATCTATATTTCTCTCTTTTTCGCTCTAAAAATATTATTTTATATATTTTAAGAATTTTTTTTATAATTAATTCTATATATTTTTTTTACAGTTTTTTTTATATATACAGATACACAAATAAACTAACATAAAAATAATTATTTTTATGTTTAGATTTTGTTAAAGTAAATTGTTAAAAAGTATGTAACTATGTTTAATAATTTAAGATTAGAAATTTTTTGTGAAACAGTAGTTAAAAAAAAAATAGAATTAAGCAGTGAAAAATTAACTTTAACCTATAACTTTATTAATAAATATATGTAGCTTGGAGCAATATATCAGCTGATATATATTAGAGTCATCATATACTATGAATTAAAGACAAAAAAAGCTTAAATTGTATTCTGCGTTCAAAACTTTGCAAAGCCAATTTGTTTTGTACATTTTCTCTAATTCTAATTATTACAATTAAAAGTTAAGCTCAAATAGAATGAGGTCCAACTAAAAAATGTAGAGAAAATGGACAAAACTGGATTTTGAAATGCAAAGCTTAGAACTCAAATTACCCAATGTAAAATTTAAACTTTTTTGCTTTGTGTTTTTATTTTGTAATTCGCGGAAATTTTTTAAACCGTGATCATTTATTAGATGATGACTTCGGAAATCCTTGCCTGTTCTGTGCTTTATTTATTGTTAGGCTAACAATGATTAGGAAAATCATGGAGCTTTTCAAATAGATTATTTTATTATTCAGAAGCAATAAATATAATTTATAGAGCAAGCTTTATCATCAAGGAAATTTAGTTGCATTACCTGTATGTACTTTAATTTCCGTGACGTGCCAGTTGAAAAATTTAAAACTGGTCAAATAATCCGAGTTTTTGACATTTTATGGCAAAAAGTGAAAACTGGTTATTTATGCCAAAAAGTGTAAGCTTGTCATTTTGACCAAATACAACGCTCGTTTTTGGCGTTTTCTGACAACAAATGAAAACTCGTCATTTTAACCAAATAAAAAAGGAGTTTTTGGCATTTTATGGCAAAAAGTGAAAACTAGGCATTTATGGCAAAAGAGAAAACGCGTCATTTTGACCAAATAAAAAACGGGTTTGTTGGCATTTATGCCAAAAAGTGAAAACTACTCATTTTGACCAAATAAAATGCTAGCTTTTAGGATTTTGTGCTAAAATGTGAAAACTGGTCATTTATACCAAAAAGCAAAAATTGGTCATTTTGACCAAATAAAATGCCAGCTTTTTAAAAATTCATATTAAAAGATATTTTGGTGTAAAATACCCGAAATCACAAGTCCTAAAAATACATTTAAGGATCTAAAAAGGTCTTATTAACATTTTTTATCCATTTCTGTTATTCTGAAGAAAAGATTTTTTAATTTAATTCAGTTTTGCTTCATTATTAATTTAAGTTAATTAATTTTTTTTTTAATTATGAATGGAGTAGCCCTGCTCAAAATTATATAATTAATTTATTTTTTTTTTTAATTGGCGCTTACATAAATTATTATTATGGCTATGTGGTCAGAAAACCAGAAAAAAAAACTATAAAAATACCGCAAAAAAAAAAAAACCTTATAAAATCTTTTAAAGGTAATACATTGAGACGTGGTACTCCATCTGATTATTATCATACCGATTCAAATCCAAGTACAGGTGGCGGTCGTGATAATTGTACTAGTGCAAGTGGTGGTTGTAATAGTAGTGGTGCTGTTGGTGGTGGTATTGGTAGTAATAGTAATAGCGGACAAAGTATTTCTAGTGGGGATAATATTAATTCAGCTGGTAATCATGGTAATAATGATATTGGTACTGTTAGTGTTGGTATTGGTCAATGTATTGGATTAACAACAACAACAACAAATAATAAAATTAATCAACAAACAATAGACCATCGTCGTAATTCACAACAGGAGCAACAACATCAACAGGAACTGCAACAACAGCAACAACAGCAGCCATTACAACAACAGGCACCAATATCAAATCAAAATGTACAGAAATCTTTTACAACAACTACCCCAGAGACACAAGTAACATTCATGGAAGATGATGATTCCTGTGATTCTAGATGGGGTAAGGGGTTGGTCCAAAAATTGAAAAAAAAAAAAATAAACAAAAATGATTATAATATAAATTTTATGATTGGCATTCTATTATTTACTATTGTATAAATGCTTCTTTATTAGCTGACAAAAATAATTATATAATATAAAAGTAAATAAGTATAAATCTACAAAATGGAGAGAAAGAAAAAGAGAGCAAATATGTTTTTTTTTAATCAATTATTTATAAAAAAAAGCTTTTTTTTTTTGAATGTTGTAAAGATTATTTACCCTTTTTGCATGAATTAATTGTAATTATGAATTTTATTTAAGAATTTTAATTGTTTTTTCATAATGAAATTAAAATATTTATGAATTTATTTTCTTTTAGCTGATGGCGACATAAATGATGTACTGACAAAGACTCTAGCTGAAGCTCATGCAAATACGAATACGAAATTAGAAATCGTTCATGAAATGTTTAGAAAACCGCAGGTAAAATTTAATTATAATAATATACAATAGTTATGAATTAGTTTTCTGTATATAATCGTAATAGTAATGTATCGTTGCTCCCTACTCGTTTTACAGAGTCGACATTATGACTCACTCTGCAGAGTAAACTTTGAAGAAAATCATTTATAGCTTCTTATTTCGAGAAGGTTTCTCAGAAATTAAATGAAAATAAATGAATTGCTCAAACATCAGGCGAGTTCTTTACTACGAATCAAAGCGATTTGTCGATACAGGGAAACATATTTTGCTCGTATTTTAATTCCAAAGTTTTCTTTATTGATAACAATACAGCATTTAGCTTTACAGCATTTAACACACAATATCGAAATGTAAAGTGAAGCTTGAGAGCTATATTCCATGCTGGAACTATGAGAAGATTATAATTTTATATCATAGTTATCAACCCATACTTTCCGAAAGGATATTTGGTGCTAAATATTTTTAACCCACAAATGATTTTCCAACCCTATTTCTCTGTTGTTTTCAACTGGTTGGCTCCTATTTCACTGTTAAAAAACTCTACTACATCAATCAAAGTCCTTTAACTTTAGAAAATAATTGCGTCCCAATAAAATTACAGGAAAACATAGTGATATCAATTATTAGACTGAGTATATTATTCTTAAATATGATTATAAACTAAAATAGAAATTTAAATTCACATAAAAAACTTTAACTAAACTCCTTTCTTATTTTCTAGGATGTAACACGAATAATTACATATAAAAATTTGGGCCAAGAAGATTTATGGCTGGACTGTGCTGAAAAGCTAACACAAATGATACAAAATATTATTGAATTTGCAAAACTGATACCTGGTTTTATGCGTTTAAGTCAAGATGATCAGGTAAGTATTAAAAGTACTAATTATGCTTTTATATATGAATTTATAAAATTTTTTTTAGTATTTATTACTTTCACTTCGAATTGAATATCTAAAGAAAATGAAATGAATTATTTTCGTAATCATAACCAAAAAAGTGTATTATTTAATTATTAATGATATTTATTTATTTATTTATTTATATATTGAAAATATAGATATTACTGTTGAAGACAGGTTCATTTGAATTAGCTATTGTTCGAATGTCCCGATTAATGGATCTCTCACAGAATGCTGTGTTATATGGTGATGTGATGTTACCGCAAGAAGCCTTCTATACAACAGATTCATATGAAATGCGTTTAGTAACATGTATTTTTGAAACAGCTAAATCAATTGCTGAATTAAAATTAACTGAAACTGAATTAGCATTATATCAAAGTTTAGTTTTACTTTGGCCAGGTATCAGAATAATTTGTTTTTTTTTTAAAAAAAAATTTAAATATGATTAAATTTTATTGATTTATTTTTTTTTTATTATTAATTTTTTCGTTGAATGGTAAAATGATAAGAACGAAATGGTGTACGTGGTAATACTGAAATTCAGAGGCTTTTCAATTTAAGTATGAATGCAATTAGACAAGAACTTGAAGCAAATCATGCACCACTTAAAGGTGATGTTACAGTTTTGGATACATTACTGAATAAAATACCAACTTTCAGGTAAGTGAAAATGTATAGGATTGATTGTTGTGAATAATTTAAAATACAATTCGGAATTGTAAATTAATTGATAATTAAACTATTTCAAATATAAAATATTTGTTAAGTATTTCTGCAGCGGATTTAGACGAATCTTTCTAAAAAGTCTATTTATAATTGATGACGGAATAATTAAATTTTATTTGTAATAAATTAC
Source organism: Empis livida (assembly GCA_963932195.1). NCBI lineage: Eukaryota > Metazoa > Arthropoda > Insecta > Diptera > Empididae > Empis > Empis livida. The sequence goes on along the minus strand of OZ010646.1, from coordinate 11,047,956 downwards.
AGATACAACTAATTAATTCAATATTAATGCGATTTGTGCCATCGCATTTATCGAAACCTAATTAAAAATTAACTGGAATTGATTAAAACCTAATTAAAAATAAAATTTAATAAAATTAAATTATAATTAAATATAATTTATTTATTTTTTTTTTACAGAGAATTATCAATAATGCATATGGAAGCATTAAGTAAATTTAAACAAGAACATCCAACTTTAGTTTTTCCAGCATTATATAAAGAATTATTCTCAATTGATTCACCACAGGATTTAACATAACAGCAGCAATTAGCACAAAATTAAAATGGATGAAAACAAAACAAAAACAAACAAGGATCAATCAAACAATAAATTATTTCCAACAAAAAAAAAAATGAAGTAATATCTTTAAAACAAACAAAAAAAATCAAAATTTATGAGTGAGTTTCCCCACTCATAATGTGAAACATTATTAAACGCTAAAAATGATAAAAAAAAAAATTATATACGAAACATAATTTCTATTTAAAAAAAAAAAAAACATATTTTTTTTTTCAAATTTGACGATTTTTTTTTTTTTTTAACAAACATTACAATCGAAAATTATGGTTTTTTTTAAATGTATGTATTCAGAGCCTCCAACAAAGACTTTCTTAAAAAAAAATCGTGTTTTTTTTTAAAAAAAAAAAACTAATTATTATAATTAATTAAAATATAAACACAGAGAAGTAAACAACGTAACACTGAGACTTAACTTAAAAAAAAAGAAATACAAGAAAAATTACAAAAAAAAAAAAAAAATTATATATAAAATCAACATAAGAAAAATCATATTTTTTGGCATTATTTTCTGTGAAATTTTTTTTTTAAAAAACTAATTTAATTTAATTTAATTTTTTTTTTTTATATATAAATATCTAAAATAACTTAAATTAAAAAAGAAAATTAAATATAAAATTTAATTTTTATTATTAATTATTAATTTTATTTGTAAATATTAACAAAAAATTTTTTTTGACATATTAAGCTTTTAAAGTTGTCTGTAATTTTTTTTTATGTTTTTTTTTTTTTGTAATTAAAATTGTGTAAAGCATATAAAAGTAAATTAAAAAAAAGGACTGGTTATATAAAAAAAAAAATCTTATTAAAAAAAAAAGTTATTAATTAAATTATAAAAAAAAATAAATAAAATAAATTAAAATATTTAATTTATTAATAAAGAAAAATGATAATTAATTTCCTGTGCTTTAAATGAAAATATATAAAAAAAAAAATTTAAAACCAAAATAATTGTATAAGGCTGCAAAAATCTAATAAATATATATTAAATAATGTTTATATATAAAAAAAAAAGAATGTTTAAGGGCTAAATAAAATGGACTTACGACAACAACAATTTGAACTTGGAGAAAAATTGAAAATTACATGAACGCGGTAATGTGAAATTTTCTTCGAATAATCGAAATTTAGTTAGATGGACAAAATATAGTTTGAATGACCAAAATTTACTTTGGAATTAATTGAGTAGAAAATATGTCGCAAAAAATTACATTCAATTTTGTTGACTTTTGTTAATTTTCGTCAATTTAGAGAAAAATAAAGTAAAAATTTGGAAATACTGAAATTCCACCCGACAATATGAAATTTATTCCGAATAATCCGAAATTTACTTTTGAATGGTCGAAATTTATTTACAATGACCCAAAAATATTTCGTATAATCCGAACTAAATTTTTGACGAGAAATTGACGAGAATGACTAAAACAAATTTTTTTGGTTGACCAAAATTGACTTTGAAAAATCTATTTAATTCTAGAAATTGGATTTTATGGATTTTTATCAATTTGAAAATAGTAAAAAATTTGAAAAAATTTAAATTTCATACGACAATATGAAATTTATTTCGAATACACTAAATTTAGTTCGAAGTACCGAAATTTAGTTCGAAGTACCGAAATTTTGTTCAAAGTACCGAAATTTACTTTGAATGATCGAAATTTATTTAAAATGATCGCAACAAAATTTTATAAATTATGTAATTTTCGATAAGTTTCGTCAAGATAATAGAAAATTGATAATTGCATACGACAATGTGAAATTTACTCCGAATGACCGAAATTTACTTTTGAATTATCGATTTTCTTTCTTCGAATGATAGACATTTACTTTCAAGGACCGAAAAATAATTTTCCGAATGATTGAAATTGAAATTTGGATATTATGTGAAATTTCGTTAGCTTTGTTAACTTTCGTTAATGTTACAATTAATGTGATACGTTTCATAATAGTCGTACATAATCTACAGACTTTATAAATCGATAAAGTAACCAATTTAATTACATTATAGAAATATTAAATATAATGTCCTTTAAAAGTACTGAAGTATTCGTCTGTCTATTCCGTTTAAAAATAATTTTGAGGCTAGCAAAGCATGAGACACTGAAAGTAAATTTGACCAGAATAGATGTAAGTTTTGTTAATTTGTTGAAAGTCCATTATATTTATTCCTTTAAATCTAATATGTTTTAGCCCTTTTCGGAGCTTCGATATATCTAAGTAAATAAAAAACAAAACATTATTAATGTGGGATTTGAAAAAAATTAAAAAAATTATTTACATAATGTATACAAGGGTATTATATATCTCTTGAAAAAAAAAAAACAAAATCAAATATTTTTTATATATAATATCGAAATAATTTAATTAATTTTGTTTAAAACAAAAAATACATAAAAAACTGCATTAATAAGATAACAAGAAAATAAAGAAATTGTATGAAAATTTTTACAAATAACCAGAATTAAATTTAAAAAAATATATACATATATATAATTTTAAAATATATATAATTAACAATTTATTAAAACAAAAATTTAATTAATTTATGTTAATTATGTATGCACAATAAAATATAGGAGAAAATCTTATTTATTATAGACATAATTTTTATGATAAAAATGTAAAATGGTAAATCAGTGATGGAAAAACGTGATAATTAAATGAAATACCGAATTCGTTTGAAAAAAAACCTTGCTCCATGCAAAGGTTTTTTTTTTGGAAAAACTAATAATGAATAGAAAACATGATTTATTAATATACCGTGGTTTTCATGGGCAATGAGATTACACGTATAAAATTGTAAATTAGCCGAAAAATAGTACATGCCTCAATTTTCAATAAAATATGTGTTTGGGTTCAGTTTCTGTCAAAATTTGGTATAAAATATGTAAATTTGCAAACGACAGCAATATAGTCTTATTTCAACGCTTAACGATTTATTTAAAAATTTTATTTAAATATTTTTAATCGATTTCCAAATCATAATTTGTCTTATGATTTCAATTTGATTTCAGCAAAATCTTTGTTTAATTGAAGAAATTTGAATTGTTATAAATATAGTTTCTCAATTGGCAGTGTAATTTGCCAATTCCATTCATAAAAATTCAAAAAAGCATTTTAGACTGTTATAAATCCCTAAGGATTATTGTTATATAATATACAAGTTTACTTGTACATTAATATCAAATTCGTTACCTTCCCCACTATGTTACTAAAATTTAAAATATTATGTAGTTTATAAAATCTATGATAACTATTTCCATCACTGATATAATTATGTATTATCAGATTTAGAAAATAGTTAATTGAATTTTTTGTAAAACAAAAAAAGTACTAATTTTATGTTGCGAAAAACTATGATAATTTCGTATACATATTTTTTTTTTTAGTATAAAAATATTCCACTACAAAAATACACATTTATTGATATTTATTTTAATTATTTCACAAAATTGAAATTTTAATTATTTAATGGAGAAATTTTAATATTATTTAGTATACAATTTTAACAAAAATTATTTATTTATTTGGAATTGCAGAAACTGAACATCACGGGTCTACAAACCCTAATTCTAAGCGACTAGTTACAATTAATCAGTTTATATTTTGTTATAAGGAAAATTTTATAACAAAATGACAAATTTCAAATTAACAATATATAAAAAAAAAATTCATATTAACTATTTTTGAATTAATCTGTAAATAATATCTATTACCATCACAAATAGCATTTTTTTTTATCTAAGATTAGAGAGTTGGCAACATAAAATTTAACAATTGTTTAACTTTTTTTTTTTTTCGAAAACTCTTTTAAACTTCAGGAATCTTTCGAAATCTGATGAATTAATGAGACTATAGAATTATTAAAAATACAGAGTTGTTACTGATAGAGTTGCTTTGGCTTAACACCATTGCAGATAATATATAAAAATTATTATTACATAAAAGTATGCTAGCAACACTCAGTTTATATGTGGTTTAATTTTGAAGAAACATCAAAAATAATTAATTTGGAATCAGTTAATTAGCTTCTATATTTGAGAATCAATCAAATGTGTCGTCTTTCACTGTTCAAACTTCCAAGAAATAAATCTAGATTACTTTTTCCGAAGCAAGTAGAATTTATCAAATTGCCAGCGTTCATTAAGAGATAGGTATGTGCAGTACTACAAAAAATGGTAGAAGCTTAACAGGCCTATAATATAGCTTCAAGTAATATAAAATGTTAAGATTAATTTGAACAATTAAGGTGATTAATTCCCGACAATTGTGAATTGTATTAAAAAAAACATATCTTGTCAGTTTTCTGAAATAAAACACTTTCAAAATGTTGGTATGTCTAAAATTGGGGAAAAAGTGGACACGGAAAATAAAACTGGTGCAAGAAAATAGCGTAAAAACTAAATCATTATGATTTGTTTTTATAGTGACTACATTTTCAATAAAACACTTTTGGATTCAGTTTCTATAAAGATTCGCTCTGCGCTACATAAACAAGGAAAATTCATACCACACTATCGGAGTTTTCTACCAATTAAAAACACTATGAAGTTTTTGGTAAATTTTACATAATTATGGCGCTATAGGAATTCACTGTTGGATCAACAATCACTTATATATTTTGAGCGACGAAGTTGCTAACTAAAAAAGTTAAATTTGTTGTTAATTGCCAGCTTCTTAAGTCTATTTTGAATTAATCAAAATCGTCTCTTAAAAAGTTCATAGTTGAAATAAATTTAATTTTTTTTTTTTTTTGTATTATAAAGAATTCTAATTAAATGTTTTTATACTGTACAACATAGAAATTTTATGTTTCTCTTGTTTTTAAAAATATGTAATAATAAAAAATGGATATAAGAAAAAATTTATTATAAAAAAAAAAAGAAAATTTTAATTTTGTAGAAAAATTAAAGATAAATAAAAAAAATTTTATATATTAAAAAAAAAAACATAGTTATCAATAAAAAAAAACATATATATATTAATTGTTGTTTTCTAAAAATTTATTTTTTTTATTCTTTATAAAAAAAAAATCATTAAAAATAAAAAAAATATTAATTATTATTAATAATAAAAAATATATAAAATTACTTTAAGATACTTTTTTTTATAGGTAAAAAAAAAAATTATTATTATTATTAAAAAAAAAAATACTTTTTAAATTTTTTTTAAAATTTAAAATAATTAAATAAAAAATTTTTAGTTTGTTTTTTTTTTTAAGTTTTTTTTTTTCGTTTTTTTTTTTTTTTTTAGATAAATTTAAATATACAAACACAAAAACACATACATACACATTTATTAATAACACAATAATAAATAAATAAATAAAAAATGTATAATAAAAAAAAATAATAATTATTTTTATTTATAAAAAAACAAAAAAAATATTATATAAAAAATTTATTAATTCATTTAAATTAAAATAAATTTATGGAAAAATGAAAAATCAATTTTATATTTTGTACATTTTAACATAATTCTTTGTTATACAAATTAAAATTTAAATTAATTAATTAAAAAAAAAAAACATAAAATTATTAAAAAAACTAAAATAAATACAATAAAAAAAAAAAAAATTATGTTAATAAATGAGCTGATCAAAAAACAAAGCCAAAATTGACTAACTCCATTTAAATATGAAAAAAAAAAAAATAGGTAGAATGAATATTTAGAAATTTAGAAATTTGAAAAATAGTAAAATTAATTTATATTACATAATTGTTTTTATTTGTTTCGTTGGATTTATGTTTGTTAAAGCTTAATAATTAGAATTAAATTAATCACAAATTTAAAACACATTAATTTATACTAGATTTGTAAAATAATTAAAACACTAAAATCATTCAAAATAATATTAAAAGTCACTCTAATTATGTTCACTTTAAATGGGTAATAAAATCATTCAAAATAAACTGGGAAATAACTAAACTCTTAATGGGAAATAAAGCCATAAAATTTATTTCGAATGCAAGATGAATATAATATATGAGTCATTCCTATGTAAAATTAATGAAAGCCAACATCAATTTATATTTTATACATCAATTTATATTCGTAAAAGATGCGGATAAGTGTGGAAGGACAAAGAATTAATACAGCGATAAATTGGGAGTATCTGGAGAATCTATAATTTTTCATATTTTGTATAATAAATTTGCTTGACAAGTGAATTTCATTTCATCTCTTAACTAAGTTAACATTTTCAAAATTAGAAATCCATGCTTCAACATTATATAGAAATGAATGATAACATGATCTATCGAAAGCTTCTTTGTAAAAATTATAATTTTCATGTTATCATTCATTTCTATTTATGTTATTTTATTACAATTAAGGGATTGTTAAAATGGCCATTTTTAGATTACTTGAGACACATTATATTTCATACTAAAATATAGCAAATAAATCACTTTTTATAAATTCTGGTATTATTTCCCTATAAATAATTATATAATTATTTATATGGAAATAATACCAGAATTTATAAAAAATGATTTATTTTTCGGATTCTACAAAATAGAAATATTTTTCGAAAATCGGTTGAGTCGTAATTTTTTTATATAATATCAACTTTGTTCAACTAGAATTTTGCAGGAATTATTACCTGGCTTATAAAACACGATTTTTCGTCACTACTTTTCGCTGTATCGCTATGTTGGAAGAAAAAAAAAATAGTTAATTTATAAAATATGCACGAAGGAACACTATCAGCTGTTTGGCACATATTATTATTATAATGTCTGGTAGTATTCTACGATATTAATAATTTTTCATAATAATATTAAATTTAATTTGTTTTAGTTTAATGCAAATCTTAATAAAATTCTCATGAAAATAATATCGAATTCCTGTAATTTGTAATCAAAATTCCTATGATATAATTTCGAAAATTTTTATGTTCTTAGAAATAATTAATTCAAATTTCCTTGTCAACAAAAAACAAAGTCATTCGAAAACTAGAATAGGACATAATATGTTACAAAAATAAAAGGTTTAATAAATTACAGAAAAAATGTTAGTTAGTCATTTTGGCATTAGAACAGCTCCAAAAAAAAAAATTAAATATATATAGAATAATAATTAATTAAAATATAAAATTTAATAAAAATTAAAAAAATAAATTTAAAAAATTAAATTTTTTTTTTTTTTGTTTTTTGTTTATTTTATATTTTTTACTTTTTTAATTCTTTTTTTTTTTTAATTTTTTATTTTTTATGATTATTTTTTATGATTATTTTTATGGTGTAAATGACTTGTTAATTATTTTTAATAGAAAAAAAAAAAAAACAATACAAAAAATAGCAGAAATATATTTAAATATAAAAAATATATAAAATAAAAAAAAAATTATATTTAAAAAAAAACATAAAATAAATTTAAGTAAAAAAATTATTAAAAAAAAAACACATACCCTGAGAATTTATATATATATAAAAAAATTAACACACACACACACACACACAGAGAAAAGAAATAAGTAAAATATTTAAAAAAAAAATTTCATAAAAAAAAAACTTTCATAAAGAAAATTTATGATTCAAATAAAAAATAAACATAAAAAAAGAAAATTTTAATGGAAAAACAATTTTTTTTTTTTGTTTATTGTTTTTGTTGCATGTAAAAAAAAAAAAAACATAAATAATTAATATAATAAAAAATATTAAAATATTTAAAAAAAAAAACATATTTTTTTTTTTTTTTTTAGTTTAATTTAATGTTTTTTTAGTTTTTATGTTTTTTTAGATTTTTTTATTTTTTTTTAATAATTGTTATTATTATTTTTTTTTTACTCCCTTTTTTTTTTATGTTTTTATTTCCTTCTTGAAATGTTTTTAAAAAATTAAATAAATAAATTAAATAAAATATATAAAAACAAAAACATTTAGGAGACTGGAAAATAAATTATTTAAAAAATGAATAAAAAAAAACATACAAAACACATAAGAAAAATTTATATATTTTGAAAAAAAAATTTAAAATAAAAAATATAATAATTTTATTTTTTAATTATTATTAATAAAAAAATAAAAACTTTAATAAAAAAAAAAAGAAGAATTTTTTTTTAGATATAAAATTTAAAAAAAAAAAACCAATTATTTTATTATATGTTAACTAAGATTAATGATGTTTATATCAATGTGTAGGTAATATTAATTATGATAAAATAATAATTTACTTTATTCTATAAAAAAAAAAAAACACACACAAATAATTTTGTATTAAGATTTTATTTAATTGATTTTAATTTGATTTTTCCTATTTTTTTATATTTAATTTGGTAAATTTTTCCAATTTTCTTTATTCTTGGTTTTTTTTTTTAAAATCTTTTCCAACTGATTTATTAATTAATATTTTTTTTTTTTATATTTGAAATATTATAGTGAATTTATGTTGAATTCAGATAATTTTCAATATTTTCGTAAAATTAGCAGATTTTCTTTCTCGTAAATAAATTTTTCAGTATAATAGACTAACTTGAATAGTCACTACGTGATTATAATTTTTTTCTGATAATAATTTTGCTCAAAATCAATAAAAAATTCAGCAATCTTTTCACCTTGGCGTCACAGTTCGGCAAGATCGTAGGTTGAAGTCTAACATTTGATTGCAATTTGTGCTTAAACTCTATTATAGTGAAGAAACTTTAATCGCAACAAACTAGTGAGAACCATAAGAAATCAGATTCGAATCCTTACCCGATTTCTAATCGGCTGCTGTTGCTGCCTTAACTATAATCTAAACAACATATCAATTTCTAGGAACTTGTGAAGATCTAAAAGGAATTTCTTGAAAATCTAAGTTTCATTAAGGACCTTTAGAAAAATTAGCCCAGTGATTTGTAGACCTGAAGTTTAACCAGCTCTGTAATATATCTATCTATGAACGTGTTGGCCTCAAACGTATGGATCAAATACGTCTACGTTCTATGCAAGCATGCTACGAAGCCAGCCTTTTTAATAATTATTAAAATTAAATCGGAAATTCTAATGAAAATACCTTATATATTTATTCTATGTTGCATTCCCAAAATATTTATAATAAATCATCAAAATATTGTATTAGTTCTTTCGATTCATTTATGTAGGTCACGTCTCCAAATCGCCTTATAATACATGTTAATGAGGAAATTTAAATAAAATTAAAAAAACTGGTTGTAAATATACAGGACTATACTTTTATACGAACTAGTCTGCAGTTTTTAACATAAAATTATTTACTACACATTATAAAGATTGAAGATATCCTGTAACATTAACATATACTAAAATAATTATAGTCAATGTTTAAGTGCATCTCTGAATAAACCTTTAATTTGCAAATTTATATTTCTATATTACGCCTATGGCCCACCTTTTTTTATATGTCTATTAATTTGTAGTTAAAGTTAAGAATGTCAAATTGACAATTTTCTTTGGAAAATGACTTTATTGGCGAAGAAGTAAATTAATTATAAAAATATTTAATTAAGAAATATTTTTGTTTTTGAGATAACACTTTTGAATATTCCACCAAAGATTTTATATTTGTTTATGGTCCAAAAATTACTTTTGTTTTTTTGTATTTTTACATTATATTCTGTTTCAGAACTTTTCAGAATTATGTTAAGGATTTATATTTTCTCGCTATTAATTATCAACATATTAGTCAATATGTCTTTAAAAATTTAAATTGAGCTCAATTTTTTTTAGTAAATTAACCTGTTTATTACCGAACGATATAACGATATATCGCTGTTGGATACACTTGTAAAATATATCGACGATGCTATATCATTGTTCGGTACTAAAAAGTTTAACAATTATATAAATAATTACTCAATTAATTCATTTTTTTACCAATCAATTTTATTATTATCAATTAAGATTTAATTATTATAAATTTTTTTTTCAAAACTCAATAAACTAAATACATTTGGCTCAAAATTTTTTTCACTCAATTTAAACTTTTCAGTCGTTATTAAAAACATATCCTTTAAAACTAATTTATTATCTTAATTTCTTATATGTACATATATATTTATTTATTTTTCACCTAAAAATATGCAATTTCTTTTTCAAAATTATAAAAATTATTTATTTGCTTTTACCTACCAAAAAAAATTTTTTTTTGCATAATTTCTTAAATTAAATTTATTTAATTATTTAATTAAATTTTTATATATTTTTTAATATTTTTTGAAAATTATTTTCATTTAAATTTGAAAATATTAAATAACATAAAATTGCATAAAATTAAAAATACAATACAAACAAAAAAAAAAAACATAAAATAAATTAAATTAAATAAAAAAAAAACCAATCTAAGAACTGAAAATTTAATGTATGGGTGCTTCTACAAAATAAAAACTTAAAAAACATAAATAAAATAAAAAAACATTAAAAAAAAAAATAGTATTTCAATTCGGAAAATTTATAAATTCGTAATTAAAAAAAAATTTAAAAAAAATTAAAAAAAACCAAAAAAAAAAAAAATATGGAAATTAAAACATAAAATTTTTATTTTCAAAAATTTTATGTAAATTTAAAAAATAAAACCAAATTATTTGCATTTATATATATTTCAAAGAAAATTTGAAAAAAGAAAATTAAAAAATTAAATTTTTTTTAAAAACAAAAAAAAAAAATTATCTATAAAAACTAAAAATTTATTTAAGAAGAAAAATTAAATGAAAATATTTCATATAAAAATAAAAAAAAAATGAAAATTCATTAATTTTTTTTTTTTTATATATAAAAAAAATTGTAAAAATTAATTGCCTTAAAAAATTATTAAAAATTAAGTGAATATTTAAAAAAAAAAAAATTATACTTTAATAAATACAAAAAAAGAAAATTCACATTTATATTATATATATAGAAAAAAAATTATATATATATAAATTAATTTAATTAAAAACATAATTTCCATAAACATAAATTATGTATAATCAGATAAACAACAAAATAATATAATAAATTGTACTGACAATATAAAGTACAAAAAAAAAAATAAAAATTTAAAAAAATATTTAATTAAATATTATAATAAAAAAACAATTTTTTTTAAAAAATTAATTAGCAAATTTAAAAATCACATTTTATTTTCAAAAATATTATAGCAAAAAATTTTAATTTCTTAAATTGTTTGTTTTTAAAAAAATTATTAGTTAAAATTTACTAATTTAACATAAAAAAAAAAAAACAATAATTAATAAAAATGTATTTAATCTACAAACAACAAAAAAAAAACCCACAATTTAATTCATAATTTTTTATGTTAATTTATAATTTCATCAAAATGTAAAAAAAAAAAAACAAATCAAATTAAATTTATAGATAAATTTAACGCAAATTAAAAATTTAACATAAAAAATGTGAAGACCAGATTGAAAATTATATAATTTAAATAAATAAAATTATTCTAGAAAAATTACAAAAATAATGCATAAAATTTCAAAAAAAAAAAATATTTACCATAATTAAACAGAACAGCATATAAAAACAAAATAAAAACAAAAAAAATATATAAATAATTAAGTTTATTAATTAATTATATTTAATCAAGAAACCAACAACAAACAACAACAAACAAACAAAATATCAAAGAAAATCAAAGTAAAAAAACATTAAAAAAAACATAAATAAATAAAAAGATAAAAATTTAAAATTAGATGAAATTACAAAAAAAAATAAAAAAATTAATTTTTAAAATGAAATACCATTATAAAAATAATAGAAGAAATTTGTTAATTAAATAAATTCAAAAAAAAAAAGAAAATAAATAAATAAATAAATAAATAAAAAAAATAATTAAAAAAAAAGTATCTTTTTAAAGTTTTTTTTCCAAATTTTACTGTTTTTAGCATAATTTTGGGCCTATTTGTCAGTTTATCTCGTAAATTTGATTAATCACATTTTACAGAAATTTGATGAAAAATATCACAATTGATGAATTTTTGGTAAAGTACATATATATTAGTTAGTAGTTTACATATGTCACTTTTATGTATTTTATCAAGATTCAGAAACAATGCTTTGAGACAACTAAGACACTTTTTAAGACTTTATAAAAATTTTCTTTATTTTGTGGCTTTTTGTTATAATTGTTATTATAATTGATGAATTATGAAAATTATGAAAATTGTTATTATACATATTTAGTAGGGCTGGAAAAACTTTCCAGCCCTACTAAATATGTATAATAACAATTTTCATAATTTTTACATATTACTAGCTAAAGAACGGAAATATATCCACTGCAATATTTGCAGATTAAACCACAATATTGGCTATACATACACCTGATACAGCTTTACACAACATTTACAGATATACATTTCTGCGAAAAGAATATTCAAAAGCCACAAATAGCCTCAATCTGATAAAGTTAAATACATAGATATAAAACTGAACAGCCATTTCACGTAGCAAAATCATATCTTTACTGTCTTTCGGAAGGAAGTAGGTCTGACACTTACAAACTGCAGTGGGTGAAGAACCGAAAGTCCCAATTCTCCAAGAAAAACACACTAATTATTTTTAATACTTAATACTTAAACCGATATCAAGATGGTATTCAGCTTGTGTAGAATTTTCAAAATCGAACATTGAATTTTTTCAAAGGTTTAATTCGAAAGTTCTGAGAATTCAAAGGATTGGATTGTATTGAAGTAAAATAGAAGCATAATATGGGACATATTACTATGTAAAAAGATTTCTGGCATGATATTTATTGAAAAAATCTAACACTACACTTCCAATTACTTCTTTAAAAAGTCAATCTTCTGACGGAAATAAATGTACGAATTTTTTTTTTAGAAAATCTAAAAAGTAAATTAACATAATCATTAACGACATTACACCAAAAGAAATGCTTTGTCATCGCCTGACTAATTTTTCTTAAATATTCTAATTATTTTAAGGAAACAACCAATTTAATTAAGTAAAGATTTATAGATAAAATAATGAAATCAATCATTGTTTTAAATATGATGTAATTAACATTATTAAACGCTACAAACAGTTTAAATTTTTTAAAAATTTTAATTAATAATTATCTCATAATATTTTTAAGTATATTTTGGTTATTTAATCACCAATAACTAAAAGATTTGATTTAATTGATAAAGTAACACTCCAAAAAAAACTTATTTTTTTATGTCAAATATAATAAATTTATAATCGTTTCTAATAAAAAATCTTTTAAAAGATTTAAATTAAATTCGTAATCTTAAGTTATTTTAATTTAAATTAATTTAAAATAATGACACACAAGGTGTACAAAAAAAAATATGTGTATAGAAATTGATAATCATAAAGCGTGAAAATTTACTCACGATGAAATCTTATAGTTAATTTTTAAATTTAAATAAATGTTTAAAATGCTGAAGACAAAATTATTAATTTTAAAGATAAAATTATTTTAGCTTTTGGGAATTCTACTTTTGGGAAGTTAAAATAAACTTTAGAAAAAAATAAATTTGACTTTTTTTTTGTAGCATAGTTAAAATAATAAAGGAAGTTGTTAAATGATGAAAGATTTTCGTGTTAAAAAGAATTATTAGTTAGTAAGTAAAATGATTAACCTAAAGTTCGCCTTTATTAATAACACAAGAAGAACATAAATAAAAAAACAACACTTTTTTTGGCGAATAATTTATTTTTAGTTACTTACATGGTATTCAATCATGATCGCATGAAGTGAAACGAATTTATTCCACGTGAAGTTTCATCATTAAGACAAAGAACCAAAACAGGGTCAACGACTTTATACATGATGTTGTTTTTTTTAGTATATAGAATAAAAGATTATTAAGCTGAGGTTACTTATAAAAATTTTAAGTTCATATCATAAAAGTAATCTCAGGTTATTTGGTTTATTCTGAGGGCTTTTTGGAGAAAGAAAATGTCCCTTTTTTTAGTCAGTTTGTCTGTCCGTTTGCAAAAAATTTTAACAAAATTGTGCAAGCAATGGTAGGTTAACCGTAATTGTAATTTTCAGATGGTGTAAACTGCTCATTGATGATACAATTTTCTAATACCAAATGCCGCACTAAAAATTTATTCAAAGTAAAAGTTTGGTTAGTTGATTTGCAGATAGTAGAAAATTCGGAAGAAAAACCCTTGCACTACGCCAGCTTTAAAACTTTACAACAACTCTTGTCAGTTGCCAATTAATGTTTCCTTGCCTCGATTTACCTCGATCAAATTATTAAGGTAATATCTGTCTTCTTTCTTGCAAGGAAGAACAGGACCTGTTCGATTGAGTTAAAAGTTTCTTCCGTACTAAGAAATTCCTGATTTGTGTTCCATATCAAATAAGTAGATCGAAATTGCTATATAAGCTTATAAAGGCTAAGGACTAGACTAGTAAAAGAAGAAGTAGAAAGCCCATAATATACTAAATGGTGACCAAAGTAGTTATCCAGCTATTCTTAATAAGTTATTACAATTTCACAGTCTTTAACCAACCTTTCTAAATCAAATTATTAATGAAATTACATTGGTAGTCTTCTTTACTTTCTCGCACGGACGGAGGACGCGTTCAATTAAGTTAAAAGTTCGTCCTTACAAATAAATTTACGGTTTTTGAACCATATCTAATTACTAGGTCCAAACTGCAATAGAATGTTAGAGGAAGATCAAGGATCAATTCTCGACAAGAGAAAGAGAGCAGTACATGGTCACCAAAACTAAATTATTAAAAAAAGATCTCGTGAAAGCCCATAAGTATATAACTATTTAACATTTTATAGCAGCCTTATTAGTAAAATTTTCAGATTCATTTTTTTTTATATCATTAAATTCAAATCGTTAACTTAATTTTTAACATAATTTGAATTTAAACAAAGAAAATTTTCATTATTAAAAATAATATCTCTATAAATAAAAAGCTTATTGTAATAAAAATTTTCTAGATGCATAAATATAAAATTTATGAAAAATTTTCAATTTAAAATATTTGAATGAATCGAACATCCTAAACAAAAAAAAAACACAAATCATTTATTAATCACGTAAATAAACATATTACAAATTCTAAAAATGTCACCCAAAAAAAAAATATTTTTTTTTCTATTACGAAAGTTCATTTGCCGTGACATTTTTTGCAAGGTTTAATTTTTCTATTTAGATACATATACAGACTTTATTATATAAATATTTGAAAATTAAATTTTGTAAAACAACAAAACATATTAATTAGAAAATAATAAATTTTATTAGATTTATGTATACAAAAATTTTGGTATAAATAACAAAATATCGACAAAAATTATATACTTTGGTTTCTGTAACTAAATTATATTAAATAAAAATGATGCGCATTTTTAATGATATTCAATAGTTTTAAAGTTATGTGCTGTCTTTACTTCCTGATGGAGAATAATGCGAAGTCTGGAATTCTGTAAGAGTTTATGATATTACATTCAATGTAATTTGTATATAACGAAGTCAGAGGTCGAATTAATGCAGTAAAGTGAATACAGTTCTCAAAATATTGATTTATAGAAAAATCTTATTCCTTATAGCCTTTTATCAGTGTTGTAAAATAAACCTCTATACTGCATTAAAATACATCAATATGTATGCAATATCTCTAGTCGAAGTTTGACAATTTGTACATTACATTTCCAGGTTCAGGTCTAACATTTAGAAATATTAATTTAAAAAAAAACCGTTTGTAGGACAAAAACCGTGAATAAAATCTGCTGGTACACGAACGTGTAGATTTTCTGTATTGAATAAGAATTTAAAACCAAAAAAAATTCTGACTGACAAATATTACATACAAACAGACATACTTAAAGTAGGGAATTTATTGCTAAAAAAGCTATATAAATAATTATAATTTATATATTTCAAAAATATTGCATGTTTTCGGCAAGCGTTATAAAAATGTCTTAACTCAACAGAGCAAGAAATTTATTACATATATGCTCGATCTAAATATTCTCAGATTTTATTAAAAGTATATAGTATCGAATCTTTCACCCAAAGTAAAATTAAATTTTTATGTTAATTGTCTTTTCATTAAATTAAACAAAAATATTAAATGATTTTTATAATCATAAAAACTAAATAAACAATCTTCATTCACTGCATCTTTAATATGTTTGATGATATCTTAACATAAAAATCCGCTAAAAACTATGATTTAATTAAATCTTAGTAATTTTCTGGTTCAAATATCTAACATAATTAGAATAACGCTCAAGATATGATCAAGAATTATTAAAGAAAATAATAGATTTAGCATAGAAGTGAAATGTAAATAATTTTTTATATTTAAAAATAACTAAATCTATGGTTTTTTTAAGCTTTTGAGCTTAAATCAAGAAATTTTCTTGGTTCAAATAACATTTTTTCATATTTTTAAATATTACAAGAACAATTATAAAAAATCTACATTTCATAATCTTAATTAGCTAAGCTGTTATTTTAAAGATCAAATTTAATATTTCTTAATTAGATTTAACATCAATTTTAATTCAGTATTCAAAACTTTAATTATCCAAGTATTTAAATTATAATTATTTCATAATTAAAATTAATAAACAACATTAAATTATGAAAATTAGTTAAAAATATAATGAATTGTTCGGTATTATTTTAAAATTTAACTAACATAAAAATCATACCATAATCAGTTTAATCTAATCTAATGTACAATAATTGGGAAGGGTACATCTCACAAAAATTAACCATTTTTTTTTTATAGGTGTCTGCTTGATGTGAACAATTCCAATAAAATAAAATTAAAAAAACAGCATAAAAACGACAAAACATAAAAAACAGAATTGTTCAACAAAAAAAAAAAACCAACTATGAAAACAAATAAAGCTTGGGTTGGAAAAAACAATTCTGACAAATAAAGTCAGTCGTCAGTCTCAATTGTTAACTGAACGCGTTCGGATTTACCTGAAAAGGAACACAAGTTTTTGTCAATTTTCCACCTTTTTTTTTGTACAAAAAATTTTTGTGTTTAATAAAAATATAATTTATATTTTGAATAATTTAAGTGATATTATTTTTATTTATGTATTTTCATTAATGTTAGTTAATATAAAAATAAAATAGTTTTTTATGCTAACAGGTATCCAAATCGGATGTTTGATTTGTACCACAAATAATTAGTAAATTATATATTAAATATTATTAAAAGTTTTTAGTTATACACGAAATTATTGTGTTCTAAAACATTAAAAAAAAAAAGTGTTCTAAATCATTTTATTTTCAAATTTAATGTGAATTGTTAATAAATTTATATTTGCTAATAAACTTAATTAAAATTTAATAAAAAAAAATTTATAAATTATTTGGCAAATGGTTTTTATAGTGAAATGAAAATTAAAATTGTTATATTTTTTAAAGAAAAGTATCATAATTCAAGGCCAGATTAAAATGATTATGTTATAAATTTCAAACATAAAATTACAAAATCATTTTGTGCATACTGTAATTAAAAACATGATAAAATAGTGACATTTTATGAGATTTATTATTATTATGCTAATTTTTGAAATTAAATTAAATTTGAAATTTATTTTAAAACAATTGTACAATTAATTTGTATGTGAACTATTTTCAAATATGTAATTATTTTAGGACGATTAAAAAAATGTCTTAAGATGAACATAAGTTTCTTGTTAGATTTTTAAACATATTTAATTAGTCTGCCCCCAAAAATATTTAATTGTTTATTTTTTTAATATAAATTTTAATAATTATTATATAGAAGAGAATATTTATAGTAATTTCCAAATGAAATTGACTGCTTTCCAATGAATTTCTTCGTTTTACGAATCAATTTGGTATTTTTGTAAACAAATTTAATTTTTCTGTAATTTTTTTTGGGTTTTTTGTAAGTAAATTTATTGTTTTCATTTACAATAATTAGAATTAATTAAAATTTAATTAGAAATATTGTAAAAAAAAGAAAGCTGAATGACAAATGGAAATATGATTTGCAAAGAGACTTTTTTATTTAGAAAATGTTTAATTGATTTATAAGATGAAGAAATTGTTTTTGCAGAAAAACTGAACTCTTTTGCAGGAAAACTATTAAATTTATTTTTAAACAGCCGAAATTCATTGGGATATCCCAATAGGTAGTTTTTTTCTTTAAATTTGTTTTTTAAAAAAAACTAACTAAATTAATTGCAAAACAAAAGGACTTAATTGATTTAAATATGGAAAATTCTTGTTGGAAAAAGATTAAATTGATTTGTAAGACTAAACTGACTAAATTCTTTTACAGAAAGTGTAAATTTATTTTTAAACAAACGAAATTTAATTGTAAAAATACCAAATTTCCTTGAAATTGTTAAATATTTTAATATTACCATAGAAAATCTAGAATTTTTTTTGTAAAAGGACCAATCTACCTTGAAATTGTAAATATATTAATATTACCATACAAATTCTAGAAATTTTTAAAATTATGATTTGCTATTAGTTTAAATTTAATAAAATCACATATTACATACTAACGTTAATTTAAATTTTTAATAATTTAACTGAATTATTTGGTAATCAAAAATGTAAAAAAAATCACAAATTCTTCAAATTTTTGCGAATTACAGAAGAAAAGAACCACAAAAAACATAAAAAATATGAACCATCTATAATTAATTTTTATACGAAATTTTTTAGTGTATATAATTTGAAATAAGTATTAGGTTTGTCATATTTACATCTTGTATAATCTCGGCTACAGCTATATAATTAATTTTCGTATATATACTATACTGTAAATAAGATTATAATTAATAGCTGCTGTAGAACCAGTTCCGTATTATATATTTGAAAATTTTTATTATTTGGCAGTAATATAAGATAATTATTAGTGTATTCTAAAATAATTTATCATCTTTGAAAAAAAAAATCTTTAACAAATTTTTAATTGATTTTAAAAGAAAAAAATTTTGTAAAAAAAAAAATGTATCTTTTAGATATTAAAATCAATTAATTTTATTCATTCAAAGAATTTTTTAAAAAAAAAATGTAATTTGTAGTTTTTTTATTTTATTATATTCAGAATATATAAATTTTTAGAGTCTGTCATGATAATATTCCCTCCAAAATAAAATATAAATAAATCTGGGCTAATGAAATTTTAATCTTGATATTTAAAACTATAAACATTTTAAAAAAATATCTATCCATTGGTTCAGTTTATAAAATTTAAGCATACATTTATATATGAATGATAAAAATCGGCAAAACCTAAAAACCTAAATAACTAAATAATTATTAGAATCTTTTTTTTTTTTTGTTATTCTATTAATTTATCTGAATTGATAGGGTGACACAATAAATACTTGTAGATAAAAATTGGTATACAAGCTTTTTTAATAAAGCAATTTTTAACATTTTAAATATATGTTCTGACTCATATTTTGTAAATGACTTAAATAAAATAGAACTGAGATAGTAAAATAATGAATCACTCTTTTCTGCAAGTAATTCAAAGAAAACAAATAAGAAAATCTTTAACAAGTAACATAAAATCTCTAATAATGTAAAATTTTGTGAATTTAGGTATAATTTTCTGGGAAATATGATTCCATAAATTATTGACTTTTATTATTTATTTAAAAAATAAAATGACTGCCATTTTGAAGGGAAGATGAAAGGGATATATGGTAAATGGCAGCCATTTCAAAGTAATTTTAAAATGGCAGTATTTAAAATGGCTGCCATTACTACTTAATTTTTGATATATTTCTATTTCCAGGGCGAGCTGATTAGCTGGAATTAAAATTTAGTTTGCACTAATTTTTAGTTCTTCTCAATTTTGGTATTTGTTTTCAGGATTAAGTAGGGTTTGATTCAGGATTGAGCTAAGATGCATGAAAATATGATATATTTTCAGAGACGGTTTATTTTACATATTACAACACTCTGTATTAAAAGTAAATTCATTTCATACTGAATGGAAGAATAGATATTGATGAGTTTGTTTTATAATATCCATTAAATTCATATTTTAATGAATTTATTTTAGATTTTTATATCATAGATTATAGTGAATTGAATAATATAGCAATTATGTACAAAATAAAGTGAAATTTAGCATGTGAACTACAAAATTTATTATATAACAAGAAAAGTTTGATAAATTAATAAAATTATGCTCAAAAAAAATATTAATGATTAATCTATCTTTAACATTACTTAATTACTTACAAAGTCTCAAAAATATCTCGCTAATAGATCATTCAAATAGTTTTTTCCAATAAACTTTTTAATGTCTTCGTTTTACAAATCCAATTAAGGCTGTTTCCAAATTAATTTGATCTTTTTGCTAATTTTAGTCCATATTAAATAGTCGGTAGTGTAGAAGGTAGTTTGGATTGACACAAAACTTGATTCAATTCTCGTTAATGTTGGTCTAAGTTTACTCAGCTTTAAATTGGTACCAGTAACAAAATTACAATAAAATGACATTTAAGGCAGCAAAGAATTCTAATAGTCGAGGTCATTTGCTAACAAGAAATTTCTCACTAAAAAAGTCATTCGTTTTTTGCAATTAAAAGATTCTTCACTATAAAGAAATTTATGTTTTGGAATCTTTATATCCATTTATTACATCAAAATTGCAATATTTTGGTAGAGAAATCTCTAAGGTATATCCATGTATTGCAGAGATTATGTACTGCTAACGAATAGTAGTAGAAATTACGTTCATGGGAAAATGCAAAATTTATAAAAGTAACACAAATGAGAAATTAATTATAAATATATAATAATCTTAAAATCATATCTCGGTCAAATTAAAAATTCATAAAATTATTAATTCAGCAATGTTAAGATATTTTTCTTATAAGAATTAAATGTTGAAAAATTAATATTTTTTACATAAAATTGAATATTAAAAGAAAGAAATTTTCACGGTTTATTAGCGAATTTAATAATTAAATAAAAATATTGAGTTTTTCTTTTTAATTAATTCCACAATAATTTTCTTTTTTTAAATCTTTCAGCACCAAAAATAATATAAAAGAAATTCTAGTGAAATAAGAAAAAAAAGTGGAATAATGTTTTAATAAAAAATAAGAAAATATTTTTAAAAAATTTTATTTTTAATTTAAAAAATAATTAAATAATATTTAATGATTTTATGTACAATATTTAAAAAAAAAATTTTTATACATTAAATATTAAAATGAAACATAAAATTAATTTAAATTTATTAATTGGATTAATTATAATATTAAATTGTGGTAAAAATATAAATACATTAACAGTTGATAATCAATTAGTTTCTATGCGAAATGGTAAGTTAAATAATTTTATTAAATTTAATCATTAAATTAATAATAGTGTTATTTGTATATATATGTATATTAATTTGAACTTGACACCTTTTAATGGTGTGTATATTATCGTGAATGAGTTTGATGTCATATAATTCCATTTGTTCTAAACAGACGAGTTCTGAATCATTTAATCTAAGCCGTTAATTTAATTACAAAAAAAATTTTTTAATATTAGAATAGAAATTTAGATTATAAAATACATGTAATTAAAATATATAGTTTAGAACTCACATAAAATATAGTGAGAAGTTTAGAACAGTAAAAGTATATAAAAAATTTTAATTATTTGTTTGCAAAATTATACAAAAATCTTTGATGCATGTTAAATATATGCAAAATATTTCAGAGAATTTTCAGTTTAAATATATATTTTTTAAAATGTCTGTTAACAATATTAAATATTTATGTAGTATTTTGGTACATAAATAAAATATTATATATTCTCAATGCCATTGACTTAATTTTTGATGTGGAAAAATAATTTTTTTTTTTGGATTAAACACGTCATCATCATAGTCTTGTGAATGGTAAAATAAATGGTAAACATACTCGTAGTACCTTAAATTAGATTAGCTAATATGTAATTCTTTTTTTTTGTTTGGGGACATAATAAATTTTATTTTAATAATAAAAAAAAAAGTAATATTTTTCAGTTCACGCTGCCAAAACAATAATTTTTGTTTATTTTTTTTAATTTAATTAATTTGAAAAAAATTATAGCGTTAATTTTATTAATAAAAATAACAGTTACAATATTGCTAATTTGGTAATACTACTTTGTCATGATTGTTCTAGCGATTATCCGTAGCATTGCAAAAGGTCATATTTACTTTTTTTTTATTTTTAAATAATACTTAGTTGTGATAAGTATAAAATATGGTCATTACAAGTTTAATAGTCTTGTAACAAATCAAATATGGTCATTCACTACAAGTTTTTAATAGTCCTGCCACAAGGAGAGTTAAAAATAAATCCTCAATATATGGACAATATCAATATTAATTCAAATTTATGAGTCAATTAAACTAATTTATGTACCAATTTTGCTCCGCAAAAATAAATTAATTTTGCTATGTAATTCAGAAACGTTAAAAGCCATAAAAAAGGATAGGTTATAAAGAATATTGCCATAAAATTAAGTTGCATTTTTTTACAAAAAATTGTGTTATAAAAATATTCCAATTTACTTTATTATTTATGAAATTTGTCTGTCTATTTGTTTTACAAGCACCTAAATATAATGTCTAAATTAAAGTATCACAATATTTTTTTCCTAGAAAAATTGCATATGGCATCAAAATTTATTCAATTTGGATTGTAAAAAAAAATATCTCCACAAAGTCAGCATATTTATTTATATGAAAAATAGGGCTTCAATTTGTTCCTAAAAATACACAACGTATTTTTTGGAACAAATTTAAGCCTTTTTACTAATTATCCCAAATTCTTTCCAGGCAAATTTTTTGCCTATAATTTCTTTTTTTGACCTTACACGCACCACATTCTCGATTAGATCAGATCAGATGAAAAAGCTAATAAACTAACTATGTAATTGCAAAGTATACTTTGAAATAATTAAAAAGTATTTACATTATAAATTTAGTTTCTAAGATAGTTTTTCAAAAACATTAATGAAAATTTATACTTTTACTGTTCCAATAGTCCACTAAGTACGCTGCAATTTATAATTGCCTGTTGATCTAAAGGTGTCTGAAACCAGCTATCTGAAACTAAATTTATATTTCAAGTTTTTTCTAGATTTTCAAATGTACCTTAGCTACCATTCGCCAAAAAAAGGACTAATTTTAATTTTACACCGGGTAGATGACACAAAACGTATCCCGTCTTGTGTGATCCACACGGCGTAAAATTTAACTTAGTTATATAAACAACCAAATTTTAGGAGAAATACATCAAGGATATATAATTACGTCAATATAACCAATTCATTAATGAACACCGACAACAAATTTGACAACTTAATAACTGATATGTACAAAGATCTCAATTTTCCCGGAAAAATATCGGAAATAATTAATTTCTATAAAACTTTACAAATATTTTTATTTACCTCTGTGTACCACAAGAATTATAAATCTACAAAATAATCATTTGAAAAAATTATAATTAATTATTCACATTATATCGTACTTGTAGTGTCAGTTTTCTGCCCATGGATAATTTCGTGATGGTCTATATAACTTTTTAAAATATTCTCAAATACTTATACCTTCATGTAATGCAAAAATTCTATAGATATAAATTATGGAACCGGGTGGTTCACTGATTCACTGCATGAATCTTTCTGTCCATGTGTAACACACGTATAAATGAAATTAAAATTTTAATTTATTTTGTATTATATTTTTTAATAAATTCAACATTTCCATTTTCTGTATATAGTGTTAATTTTTAAATATGTATAAATATTTCACTTCAAGGGGAATTTATAATGAATTTCCTATTTTTCAATGCCATGCAACCAAATTATGATATAAGAGATGAAGCAGTCCATATTATATTTATAAAATAAAAATAAATAATAAAAAAAGGGTATATAATACATTATGTATCTATTTATACATAGATCATTTTTCTAATCGTATTGTTTTTATGAAAAATTCAGAATTTAAATTGAATTTTATTCGAAATAAAAACTTTATAAATATTTTCAAAAATAAAGTTAATTTAATTATTTTCAATTGTTTTATTTATATTAAAATAAAATTGTGCAACGTTTCACTTTAAGCGTTTATTTAAACAATATTATAATTTAATATTATACAAAAATGATTTAGTTAATAGTTTTTTTAAATAAACTATTTTTGCACTACTTTTCTCTAAAATTTGAACTTAAGCTCATTTCGGTTTATTTTAAATTTTTTGCCTCATTATGTAAATTTGCATATTAGATGGATACAGTGCAGATTACCATTAAGCTGCGTTAACCTTTCAGGGTCACTGGAATTACCATACAATATATTGGTTCACAGAATACATTGGTTGGTTGATTTTAAAGGAGGAGATGTTTATTGAATCTCAGGTAGTTAGGCTTGATAAAAATAAAGATGAGCCCGGTGCATCCTTGAATCGATGACTACATTAACCTTAAACCGTATTTGCATTAAGTATAGCATCAATTTGTTCGGCTCTCCTGACTGTCCAACACTATTTAAGAAAAACCTACTCTTAATCTTCTATATTGGAAGGAAAAACAGTCGCTAATCACATCTTTCTCTGATTCCTCTTCACAACATCAATAAAATAAAACAACCATAGTTTCTGATTATTTTTACATGTAGACGTTGTCGATAGTGTTATCAATGTTGGATCTTTCCCAATAAAGGTCTGTGGCAACCGCAGGATACAATATACCGGTTGCATTATTCATTTTTAAAATAATATTTGTGTTCTTAGGCTTTGGGAATAATTTGATTCAATTATTCAGCAATCGATTAATAACAATCTAGACAAAAAACCTTGATTTCAGTGACTTTAGTGGTAAAAATTATATTAATATATATATAACCCTGTTTGGTTGGTCTCTAGATTATTATTGATCCACCGTCTAATGTTCTTCAGGTCATAATTAGATATTTTAATAAAAAACGATTAAAATTAATTTCTAAAAAGTTTCTGAATTTTAATTAAGTTAATGCACAAAAATATTACCAGGAAAATACATTATTTTCTTTTTAAAAAATCATCAAAATAATTAAATAAGTAAAATGTACTTCATAAATATTCTATGAATGCTTAATTTTATATCTTACACTTTTGATAGAAAAAATAAAATAAAAAGTTTTACCATTAAATTAAATCGTTATCATCTCTTTAAATTGTCTATACACCTATTTTAAATATATTGCACAATTATTTGCAATATATTTTAAAGTTAGCATATATACTAATATCGGCTCACCCGTTTATTTATAAACAATGCTTTTTTGTTTAAAAAAAAACAACATTAAATTATTATGTAATATAAAATTGTATATAAATGGAAACATCCTGTTCTTTAAATAATTTTTTTCAGTGATTATTCATCACATTTATCTTTTATTAGTCATACAATACGTTTTTTTTTTTATGTAAAATTTTTCATTGAAATCAAAGTAAAATTACTTTTAATTTCAGATTGTTTCGAGCGAATCGCATTCGGTGCAATGTTACCATTAGAAAAAGCTTTCCGAATGGAAGATATGAATCAATTGTCACGTTGCCAAGAATTATGTTTAAAGGAAGGTGAAAAATGTCAAACATTAGCATTTGGGTAATAATAATTTTTTATTTACTATATTTTTATAATTAATTATTTATAAATATTTATTTTTAGAATTCATGCGAGTAGAAATGGAACTTGTCAATTGTCTTCGGACAAGATAACACCAACAAATGCTCAACCACATGGAACAATATTTGATCCTGATTTTGATTTATATGCAAGAAAACAGAATTGTTTTGATTTAGCATCTAATAATCAAATTACACCATCACAAAATGATGTAACACCATTTAATGATGGTCCGCCACAGAATAGACCACCACCACCGCCATATGGAACTACTAGTACAACGTTTGGTATACCAAATAAACAAACATCACCTCCATCATATCCACCAACAGGAAGCACATTATCAACAATGGATGATAAATATTCACCAAGACCTACTTATCCTACTGCTGACACTGGTTATCCAAATACACCACCTGCCAATAATCAATTTACATCAAATGGTGGTTATTATTCAAATGAAATAGATCGAAATCGTTTAACAACTGAGCGGCCAACTGATGGTTATGATCATTCATCAAACGACGGTTCACTTTATCCAAATCAAATGTTATATGAAACAAATTATGCAATGCCAAATGATGTAAACAGTAATTATCCTGGTGTTTATGCCGGAAATGTTCCAACTGTTGATGATCGATACAAATCGCCAGATATGATGTATATGAGACAGCCACAACCAACGGTTCGGCCAATATATGGTTTAGGATATGGGAATGGCTATAGTTATGGAACCCCGGATCCTAATAGAGTACCAAGCATGGGACCAAATTATGATCGAGATAGACCAACAACAAATATTGGTCAAAACTATCCCGGAACTATATATAAACCGACAGCGTCAAGACCAGAAAATGATCGTAATGGTTATTCGGAAACGAATAGGCCATACGATAAAGATTATGGATCCAGACCAGATGCCGATTATGACAATAAAAGACGACCTGAAGGAAATGGCTACGAATCGCCTAATAGAAGACCTTCTCCAAATGATTATGATGGACAAAGACCACATGATTCAACTGGTACAATTTATGGACCGGCAAGACCGTTAGATAAAGATTATGGATCAAGACCTGATGCTGATTATGATCGCAATAGACGCCCTGGTGATGGACAAAGACCTCCAGAGACGATTTATGGTGGACAAAGACCGCCGGATACAAATTATGGTCCACAAAGACCACAAGATACAATTTATGGTCCACAAAGACCGGCAGACACAAATTATGGTCCACAAAGACCACCAGATACAAATTATGGGCCACAAAGACCGCCAGACACAAATTATGGTGGACAAAGACCACAAGATACAAATGGATCAGGTTATGGTTATACAAGGCCACAAGATACAACTGGATCTGGTTATGGTCAAACAAGGCCACCAGATATATCAAGTACTAAGCCAACATATCTACCAAACGGTAGACCACAAGATTCAGGTGGTAGACCACAAGATAACAAGCCTCAATACCAGCCAGGTTCGGAATATTCAGGTGGTAGACCACAAGATCAACCCGGATATCAAGGAGATAAAAAAAACCCACCTGGTGTAACCAATTCGGATAATTCAGTTGGTTTTACTAGACCTGGATATGGTGGTACCGATCAATATCATACAGATCAACCTGATTATGGATACAGACATGAGCAAAGGCCAACAACTTATCCTAAAGGACCAGATATGGACAATTATAATAGAAAACCGGAAGGTAACTATAATACTAGCACCAATAATAAAAGAATTGAAACATATTTTAATCCAGATGATTATTATCAATCAAGATGGACAAGTAAGTTAATAAATGTGCTGTCTAATTTGCTGTGAGCACAAGTTTTAATGATTTTATTTTGTGTATTGGCGTAAACTAATTATTTAGCAATTGCATGAAATTTATTAATTCTTTTTATCATAAGTATTTTGAAAAAATATTCCTTGTCATTTTTTTGACATAATTAAATCTAATAAAGCTTACTTCTGAGCTCAGCTCACCCGCGTTGACTTTTTTCATTAAATACTAAAAGTAATTCATTAATGTTCAAGTGTATATCCTTTAAAATATATTTCAGTTTAATAAATAATAATTAATAATTTTCCAGCTCAAATTTGTATTTTTACAATTGTTTTTTTGTATGACAAATTTTTAAGGGCAAAAATATGAATTTGATTAGAAAGTAGATGATTTTGATTTGGTGAAAATACTAGTTTGGCTTGGGAAAGGGCAAATTAGACTATTCTAATCAATAGGAAATTACTTGTACTACTAACAATTCCAGTTTATCAAAAACTTTCAGAAATATTTAGAAATCTAATTTTTTTAAATTGAAAATATTTTACCATAAAACTGTAGTTACCATTAACTTGTTTAAAAATATTCACAATAACCATTAATATGCATCAAAACATAATTTTGGTGAATATTTACTAATATACATATTACTGATTTTTTTGGGTAAAAGTCATTTTGTTGTAGATTTAGATAATTGTGTTAAATTTTATATTTTTATAAACAATATTGATTAATTTAAAAAAAATGTATGTTGAGTGAGTATTAATAACAGAAGTTCTGTAAGAATATAAGGATAATGTGGTGAAGACTCCCGAATTTTACAAAAATTTACAAAATGTTTTCAAAATTAATTAATTTACCTACAATACTACACATATTTGTCAAAGATTTATTTATCACTGGTTTGTTTGTTTATTATGACCGGTTCATGGATTCATAATATTTTGTAAATTAGTTATTTACTTCTTTACTAATTCAACAAAATTTGATTTAATCTTTTATTTAGCTAAACCTTCAACATATGGAAATGGTGCACCAGAAGGCCCAAGTGAATATGATCATGATCGATATCCTGTTCCAATGAATGGTAAATTATTATTGTAATTGAAATAAATTTAAATAATTGATTTAAACTTTTGTTGTGTAATTAGCTGACAAACTGTATAATAATTTTGTATATAAGATAGTTTAAAAGTTTACAAAAAAAATCGTGCGCAGTCTATATTGGCAGAAATTTCTATTAAAGGAAATTGCTGTTTCATTTTTCTTTTGAATAACTTTCCAACATCGTGGGGTATATTTTTTAGAATATTTAGTATTTTAAATTTCCATTTCTCATTCAAATAAACTTATTCGTGAAACGCGAACAACACCGCCTACCGGATGTTCTTAAAGTAATTTTTACCTTCAGCAAATTCTTCACCTTTTTCAATGTCATATCCGGCAATATTTTTTGTCTATATTTCCAATCGTAATGTGAAAAGTTTACACACGAACGACAAAATGCTAACAAAATAGATTTTATTTGTAATGATAAATTTTACAATTTCTCTTGATAATATCTTGATTCATACAAAAATTTCACAAGTTGAACAGCATAATTTAAATTAATTTCTAAACATTAATCATTACCAAATAATTCCAAGTGAAATAGACAACTTTTCTGATTTAATATTAAAGAATATAAATTTTAAAATAAAAATTCTGACTATTAAATAAATTTATTTATTTTTGGACTCAGACTTTTATTGTTATTTTTCAACATAAAAAATATGTACTTTAACTAAAATGTCTGCATACATTCAGTTTTAAAATCATCCAACCGATTATTATATAAAAAAAAAAAATTATGAAAAAGAATTTTGCGAAATTAAGATGAGATTTGAATTTAGTTATGGTATTAATTATTTCCTTTTTACCTAGTCGTTAAAATAGGTCTAATAAATACAACAACCATTATTCGCAATATACGTAATTAGTTTGTTTAAACACCATTTTTATAAACTGTTATTAAAGTAAATTATTTCACAAGTCAAAACTTTATAATCATAAACCTTATCTCAGATTTTACAGTAAAATCTTAATTCGATTATAGTGAAACATTATTTAAATTTAAATATAGTGCGATAGAAGAATACTAAAATATACAAAAGAATTAATTCTAGTTCACAGAATTATCTAATAGTACACAAATAAAATAAATCAGATAATTTGTAATCATCAGCCAGAAGATATTGATCTTAATAATTGGATAGTGCATATTTTGAAGCGATTTAGATAGATTATTGCGCCACAGTTTCACACGAACTTGTTGAAATTTCTAAACCTTGATAAAATTATTATAGAATGAATTAGAATCTTGTATAGCAGAACTCTTAAATATTTTATCGAACTTTTAAATCCAGATTATTTCCATTAGATATTATTTTTCTGGGAAAACTCGTAATGTTTGAAGCCATTTGCTAACAGCAAACAAACACCATTTCTTTGTTGTATTTAAAACCATCTCTCTTTATAGCGAATATAGTATATTCGCTATAAAGAGAGATGGTTTTGAATTGTCATAAAATGAGTAGGTCCAATTTGTAATATTAGGAAACTTGAAGGACAGATAGCTCTGCATTTGTTGAATTTAATTGTGGAATGAACAAGGAAAGAAAGCTATGATATTAAGTTTATGATATTAGACTTCCAAAGAAAAATTAAACCAGTCTTTTACATCGGGAAAGTATTACTTAAAAACGACATTAAACTGTCGACATTAAATATTTGACCAAAATTAAATAGTCGGTTTTGGATTTTTGGACTTAACAAATTAAAAAGACTCCATGTTCGAGTAATACAATTTTGAATACAGAAGTCATTTCGTTCCAAAAAAAAATATCAATTTTCAATTAAAGAGCAGAATTTATATTTCAATAAATCAAGATTATTTCCATTATATATGCAATATTTGCAGGCAATATTGTATATATCATCTTTAAACAACCATTTTCTGCCGTCATCAATCGAAACATTCTTAAAGAAGAACTTAAATATGTTTTTCAAATCTACAAGTGAGTTTAGGGGTTTATTAAAGAAATATATTCGTCTGGAAATATAC
Organism: Empis livida; assembly: GCA_963932195.1. Taxonomy (NCBI): domain Eukaryota; kingdom Metazoa; phylum Arthropoda; class Insecta; order Diptera; family Empididae; genus Empis; species Empis livida. The sequence continues at coordinate 11,017,150 of OZ010646.1, read as the reverse complement.
CCGATTTTTTTTTTATGAATATTGTAGATTATCTTAGAGATTCAAATTAATTTAGTTGAATGTAAGTTGAGTACACGATAACTTAAATAATTTATGGTCAGTGAATTATAATTAAAACTTTATATAAATAAATCAATGACAGACTGACGGAAAACTTCATTTTATTACGACATCAAATTAAAATTCTAAAGATATAAGAATTTTTGGTAGACGTTAAGGCGTCTTTTTAATAATTGGTTCATTAATTTTTAGGACTTTATAATATAATTGTTTTTTGTTTTTTTTTTGGTATACGTAATTAAAGTAAGATTTTATAGTGGGATAATTAATTTTATTTAATTTTTTTTTATGAGTAAAATAATAAAGCTTAAAAATTATTCTAGATATTTTTAAAACAATATTCATTTACGTAGTTTAGATTATTAATATATCTTGAAAATATATTTGTGAATGTGCTGGAATTAGGGAATAGTTTTATTTAATAAGTTTAGATTAGAAACTAGTAAGTTATATTTATATTTAAAAATGATCTAAAAAAATATTTAATTACAACTAAATAAAATCTTATCTAGTTAAAATAAATCAAAAATAAACTTATATACTTTCCGTAATTTAATATGTAGTTGACAATTTTAATATATTTTTATTATTATTTTTATAACACTAATTATTTCGTTATGGTGAAGTGTGACCATTCGCACTGATGATGACATAATATATAATTTAAAAAAAAAAAAAATTGTACTATATTAATAACATAATTCATGTAAATTTTGGGTTTTATTAAAAATAAATTATAATAAAATATAAAAATTGAAAATATATAGTCTAGTTTTTACTATCATCATAACCTTCTATTTTTACTTAATTAATTACTTATAATTAAATTAAATTTTTTGAAAAAAAATTTTCTAAATCTATAATTAACATATTACAAAATTTTATATTACAAAATTACCTAAATGCAGTTTTTCAATAAATTGACATAAATTATGTTTTTTTTTTTTTTGTGATCTAATATTTTATATAAAGATTAGAATATTGTGATAAATAAAAAATATTTAATCATTAACTGACTAGATGACCGGAAATAAAATCACGCGAAATAAAAATTTTACAATATAGTTTCACTTTATTTAGGAATTTTTATTGTTCCCGAATATAAAATTTTGACAAAAAAAAAACGCTAGTTTTTCCACATTTTCTATTATTTATTGTTGTATAACTAGTAGAAATATAAAGCGTGAGAAATTTTAAAAATTCGATATCAGTTGATGCTCTGGAAATTATTGGAAATTTATTTAATATCATAGTTTATTTCAGAGATTTATGTATGTTAATAGAAATTTTGTGCAAATATGTTATTAAAGTTTTGTAATGACAAAATTTTTTGAAATTTTTGAAATTATTATTAACAGATAATTAAATTTAATCAATATACTAAATATATTTTACTTTTATTGTAAGTTCGTCAGTAATTAATTAGTTTTCTAGTAAAAACTAATTAATTACTTTAAACCTGCCCTTATAAGTGCAGCTATTCGGATTATTGTTATACTCATTATAACCATAAAATCCTTCATGGATCGGAGTTAGCCATTTAGAGTCTAAATCAAAAATTCAATTTATATATTATTTTATATTAACTATAATTTTGTCTACCCACAAAATGAAGTTTCGATATTGGTCGATGTTTTGTAGTAAAATTATACTATTTATAATTGAAGAGTTTAAAGGATAAAGGGTATTAACCAACATTTTTGTAACAGTGAAATATTCGATGAATTGTATAAAATTTTGCACATAGGCTGAGGGAAGTGTTTAACGAAACCTAGTTTTAATACAATCGAATTTCAGTGAATGCTCAAAAATTTGGAGGATTTCTTGAAACCCTAACTTTATGTAATCTACCTATTTTTGCAAATATGAAGGTTTTAAATGCATATTAAAATTTAATTTTTAAATGTGATAAAATGGTTAGATCTTTAACGAAATTAAGATTAAGTAATTTCTCATGAATATAATTTTCATTTAAATTATAATAATCATGATGCTACAAATTATTCTCGTTTACAATTTGTTGCCCTAAATATTGTTATATGAAAAAACTTGAAATCATTTCAAATATATTTGTATTCCATTCAACATATTCATTCATTCAATGTTAATTTTCTACAAATAGACAGATTGGACTTAACTAGGCGAAATAACTTTACATAATTCTTTTTTTCATTAATTTTATATTTAAATTTACAATTTTATATAGTTAAAGTTTTTAATCATAAATTTTGCTTAAATGCAGAATTATTCATTAACAAAAAAAAAAAGTCTAAATGTTAAAGATGGAAATAAGAGCTGTTTCACTTGAAACTTTTATACAATTGTAAATCATAATTATTATTTTTTTTTTTAATTAAATTGAAAGACAACACAAAGACATTGATTGACAGAATCTGTTGAAGGTTTGTTGTAGTGTTTTTCTAATGTTATTTTACTTAATATTCTTTAAAAATTGAAGAACTTTAAAATTTATCATTAAATCAAAATGCAAGTTTTTACTTAATTATTATCTTACAAATATCTTTTTAACATAATTAAAAATTTCAAAATACCAAAAAAAAATAATAAACCTAAACTAAAGTTTCGAATAAAATAAAACCAAGTCTCACCACCAGTACGGATATTTAGCTTTGAAATCAAAAGTAATCTCTCAATATAAGCTGATTTTAATTATTATACTCTGGTCTGGCTCGTCATCATTATTACCTTTACTACCATAGCATTTATTGTTTGTTTAATTTTGAATAATGAACCCCACTCAACTAAAACGGCGGGATTAGCATGCCAAAATGTATTATTTTATTCTGCTTCAAAAAGCTTTATAAAAAAAAATTATTATTTTTTTGATTTTGGTATATAAAAACATCAACACATTTTAAATTAGTCTCAGTTACTTCTAAATTATATTTTCATAAACATTAAAAAAGTTTTCGCTAAAAGAAAATAATTAAATCAGTAACACTGATTAGTATACAAAAAAAAAACAGTGATCTCAAAATTGAAAAAGTGTTTGAAAAAATCTATTAGTTAAATGGCAATACTTAATTTAAAAACTAAAAATTAAATTTATAATTAAAAAGGATTTTACAGGATATTAAAAGATTGTACATACAATCGCAAGAATTATTAAATAATTATAAATTTATTTTATAAGAAAATAAATTTTTAATCATGTAATTTTCATGTTTAATTAGTGAATATTAATTAAATAAAAACTAATATTGTAAGACTGAAATTAAAAATAAGTGATTTTAATTTTTAAACTTTCATATATTTCAATTACACAAAAAAAAAAACTGTGATTTTTGAGCAATTTGCAATAAACAATATTTTAAGAAACCAATCATATTTAACTAGAATTATCCTTAATTTTTGTATAATTATCATTAAAATATTGAATGCCATGAAAAAAATATTATTTTTAATTTTAATATTTTATTTTATTTCAATAATTTTTGCTTCATATGCAAAGAAAATTATTATTCTTGAAAATTCAAAAGGTAAAATTTCATAAAGATTAAAGTTTCATAAATATTCATAAACATTACATAAAAAATTTGTTTTTGGATAACAAAATTGATATTTCTTATATTTCCAATATTTCCGATTACCATTGCTTTTTTTTTATTTTGAAAAACGAATTTAATTAATTTAATTATTATCCCTTTTTGAAATTAGGAAAATGCTTTTTTAGAAAAATTAGGAAAATTTTGTTTTCTGATTCTTCAAATACAAGAATCAGAAAACAAAATTTTCCTAATTTTTCTTAGGAAAATTTTTCGAAAATTTTCAATTATTTGCCTAAAAAAAATACTTATTCAAGTATAAGTTAAAAAAAAATATGTTGACCTAAATAAGAGCCTTATTTTATTCATTATAAATTTTTTTAATATTTGGTTCAATTAAAAACCACTCAGCGCTTACTACTACAGATTGCACAATCAAAATAAAATAATGATCTTAATCACTTTTTCGCAATTGTGAATTAGTAATTAGTCAGTGATTAGTTATTTTTTATTAGTTTTGCATTTTCATACTTTTCAAAAATTGTTTATGATTTACTTTATTTAGTCAAATTCTTCTTTTTCTCCTCTCGGTCGCCTAACTTCTATTGCAATTTTGGCCTACCAATTTTATATGGATACCACACCATAAATTTCTTTATATGTAGTGAAGAAACTCTAATTCCAAAAATGGATTTATTTAGTGATATCTGTTGTTATAAAATGGCTTCAATCATTAGTATTTTTCCCAATCTGCAATTACATTTTACTGTAATTTTATTACTCATTTAAAAGAGAGTAAACGTAGACCAACATTGATGCCCCGAATGGAAGTTAAACCGCGTACTTATCGTATCCCAGCTTAATATACTACCAATAAGCCAGCCCTGGTCCAATTTAATTAATTTATGGCAATCAAATTCATTTATTAAGTACACATGCCACTGCTATATTTAAGCCGACATGCCTATTGCACTCGTAATGAAAAACAACTAAAACCTGGTTCTTTTAAAAAAGGAATAAATTGCATTTATTGCGAAGCTTTAATTTTATTCAGAACTCATAATTGTATACATAATTTTTTGTCTAATTTTTCAAAATTAATTCCAGTTGTAAAATAGACGTTTGGTTTGCTAATTAATGTTCTTTAAAAAAAAAAATATTTTTGAATTACATTAACGCGTCTTACAAATCTTGTTAAGTTCGTTCGACTGTTAACAAGATTAACAAAATAAAATCTTTAAAATAAAATTTTTTTTATTCACCAAAACATTATTCTTTAAACCACTAATAAATTTAATTATTAAAAAAAAAAAAAAATCTTTTAAATAATTAATAATTTGTTATTGTTTTTTCATGCAAATTTATAAAACACTTAGCATGTTTCCGGCGTGTTTTGGCTGGTAAACGTATTGCATCACATTGGGTCCGAAGAACAATAGCATGTGAACGTGTTGAAGAATGTATGCGAGAATGTGGTTATGAGAATCGTTTTCGTTGTGAAGGATTTAATTATCGTTTAGATCCATCTGGTCATGGACAAGGTGATTGTGAACTTATTGAAATACCATTAGCTGAAATGGATATATATACAAATGGACATCAGAGTGAATCAAATTTATTACGTCATCCGGATTATGATTATTATGAAAGAGATCGAAATGCACCGTCTAGTTGTCATTTAACTTGTAAAGATTGTCCTCCAGATTCATCGAAACCAAGTAGTGGTTCTTCACAAAATTTTCGACCAAGTGGATATGAAAAACCTTATTATCCAGGACAACAATATTTAAATGAACCAGGTGGTAGTGGATATGGTGGTCAATCGGATCGTTATAGACCAAGCAATACAGCTATTGATAAATATCGACCACCATCACCACAAGAATATGATACACGACCAGATGATTATCATCGTTTTGATTTTTCTTCACATTCTCATCATGAGGTTAGTAGTAATGATGGTTATTATAGGCCTGGTGGTAGTGGAGCCAATACGGGTTATGGTGGTGATCGAATTGATAGATATGATGTTATAAGACCCGAAGATTCATATAGACCTGGATCAAATGGTTGGCAATCAGTTTCATCAGGTCATGGTCAAACATCTTATGGAAATGATTTTCAGGTACGACCTATAGACTATATAGGACCTAATAATGATCGTTCTGACTATGTTCGACCAGTAGACAATAGGTATTCACCATTTAGACCTCCTCAACATGTTGCTGATCCTTATGGACCACCTTCACATAGTTATTTAGATAGAGATCGATCAATTTATAATAAACCATCAAAATTTATACCATATTTGATTGGAATTGATAGAGATTCCGGATCGTATGGTGGTCGTTATGGTGGTCCAGCTAATCAACAACAAAATTCCAATTATTGGGGAATACGAAATGAAAATAGACGTATAGATAATCATATTTTTAATTATCATGAATTAGGTGGAAATCGGAGATATTCTAATACACCAATTGATAATTCAATTTACCTGGGATCAAGATATGGTGGTGGGAAACCAGATAATTCTGTGTTCAGAGATCGATATGATTTTAATAATCAATGGACTAGACGACCTGGTCCTGATGGTATATTAATTTATAAAACTTGATTGTATACGGCAATTTGAATTAATTAAAATGTAATTTATAGAATGCTCGGTTAAATCAAGTGAAGGATTTCGATTGCATAAAAATGCAATTAGGCATTCGTACACTGTACCAACAATAACTGAATGCGAAAAATTATGCTCAGCTGAAAATAAATTTAGTTGTCAGACTTATAGCTATCGGTAAATATGATTCAATAAAATTTATCCTTATAATAAACTTTGGTTTTTGTGTTTTTAGCTACTCACAAGTTGGCAGAGATAATTGTTTATTATGTGATCGTCCTGTTAATTTACTTAACTATTATGTTGATATTGAACCAGATCGAAATTATGATATATATTCAATGTCTGATGAACTTAAATCTTGTGGATATTCACCACCACCAATATCAACCGCAATTGGTGAAACTGGTGGTCGTGATCATGGAAGCACATCAATATCTGATCCAAGAAATAATGCTCGTATAATAAATGAAAAAACATATATATTTTTGTTTTAAATATATTAATCATAATATTTATTTTTTTTTTTTATATATTTCAGATTGTTTTTTCAGAGCTATTGATGCGACAAGATTTTTTAAATCAATTGTACGTGATTCATTGATGGTTCGGTCAATTGGTGAATGTGAATTAGAATGTATTAAATCATCAAAATTTACATGTCGTGCATTTGCCTTCCGTTATGGACAACGAATTAATGGTGGTGTTATTGATAATTGTCAATTATCAGATTGGCCAGTTAGAGATATGGACAAAGAACGTCATTTAATTTTAGATCCATCATTTGATGTTTTTGAAAGAGCAAGTTATGGTCATGGATGTGAAATACAACCAATTGTTGATGATAAACATAAAAAATGTATTAAAATTATTTCCTTTTTAAAAAAAAAAATATTTTATTAATTTGTTGTCTTGTATTAAAAGTATGTTATCTTGGATATGGTTCAGCAGCTAAACTATTACCAGCAGCTATTAAAAAAGCTATATCAGTTAATACAGAAATTGAATGTAAAAAAGAATGTACACAATTTAGGGAAAATTCATCATTTAAATGTTATTCATTTAGTTTTGGGTATAAATTCTTTTGAAAATTGAAGTACTTAGTGTAGAAATGTGTTAAGTGACATTTTTGGAAAATGATATATTGATCAAAGATATATTTTTAATAAAAGTATTTAGAAGTTTTTGCAAATCTTTAAGTCTTCAAGCGTTATTTATTGAAAATGGAAATCTCACTTAACACCTTTTTCTACTTAGCTCTTCAATTATCTATAATAATTTTTGATAAATAAAACTTTTCTTTTTTTAAATTATATTTTTTAGATCACAAACATCAAAATTCAATTGTGAAATGTCAGATTTAGATCAAACACAATTAAAAATAAATATACATTATGCACATGTAAATGATCGTGATTATTGGTTATTTGCATGGAATCCATTTGATTGGACATGTCGTGATAAAGTTACAACGATTGGTAGTAATAATCGTGTTAATAATGATAGACGAATGGATATATTCCGTGAACCTGGTAAAATGCATATACTAAGATGTTGCACGTAGTAATTACAAAAAAAAAAAAAAAAAAATCGTTTTAATTTTAAAATTTTTTTAAAAAATAATTTCTAATTTAATTAAATATTTTTTGAAAATGAATGCATTTATTAAAACTAAAAAAAAAAAAAAATTTTTTATATAATTATTTTATAATAAATTTAATAAAATAAGGAGACCAGTATTAAAAATGTACAATAAACAAAATTGCTTTACTTTTACTTGGGGGGTTGTGGATATTTTAATTTCTAACATTAAGGTTTTTTTTTTTTAGTTGGAGAACCAAATTGGTAAATTTTATTGTAAATATCAGGAAATTTTTTTTGGTGTTTTTTAAGGACAAAATATATTAATAAATCAGGCTTTTTTAATATCGCTTTTAATTATATATTTTTTAGTATACTTAATATATTAAAATTTATTCAAATCATTATTAAAATAATTATTTATTTATATATAATTTAAAACATCTTTGGAATTCACCAAAAAAAACTTTGAAATTCACCAACAAAAAAAAAAAAAAGGTGATGTCACTTGGCGACACTATACAGTATCTGGTAAACCATGTCGAATTGGTAGTGGATGTAAAAAAAATTTAATAACTGGATTTTATTCATGTGAAATAAATAATGGTGAAATTGGATCATGGGATTATTGTTGTAAGGCAGATTACCCCTGTGGTTATTCTCAGGGGTTTAAATATCCATGGTAAAAAATTGATTATTTTGAAATATTTTAATAAATAGAATATTTTTATAATTATAAATATTTAGGTGTATTGTTGGTGATGAACCAGATCAATGGAGAAAATGTAGTGATCGTTATTTTCCATCAAATAATGTTAATAATACACAAGTAAATAATATTACAATACCAACAAAAGATTATAATCATAAGAAAAAACCACAAAATGATGAATATCAAAGACCACCAAAACCAGGTGGTTTACAAAGTTTTAATGATTTTACAGCTGCACGTTTATGGCCTGTTACATATTTATATAATGATGGACCACCAAATTCAACTGAATTTACTAATTTTGTTGATTGTAACAAGGAAATCTGTTAAATTATTATTATTAGTTTATAAGAAAACTTATAATACATACATATATTTTAAAAATGTACTTGGCTTAGATTTTAAAAAAGAAATTATTGGATAAGAAATGATTAAAAATAATTTAGTATAAATAAAACAAAATATACAGCTCGGTGTTTTGACTTTTAATAATTTGGTGAAATCTTTGCAGCAACGACAAAAAAACTATAAGAAAAAACTTAAAAGACTCTACAGTATTTTCCAGTCGAAATTATGTAAAAAAAAATGTCTCACAATGGACAAATGCACTATATGTCAATATAAAATCAATCATAATGTACTAAATATACTTGTGTAAACCTTATGAAAAAGAATAAACCCCCCAAATATTTTTAACCGCCACACTTTTAAAAAAAAAACTTTCTAAATTCCGAAAATTTGCAATTACATAAATATAACTTATTATATTTTATCCGCCTAAAGACATGCAATGGTGTTCTGATATTCGTTTTCTACCATGTTAATATTCAACCGAATTTATAAATCAAATATCCAATATACATACAAATTCAGTTGTGGTGGTAGTCTACGGTGATATAATTACTTACATTTTCGATTCGAATCTTTGTCGTATCGTAAAACTTTAATAAAGTTGTAAGAAATTGTAGAACATATTAGAAACGTTCTACACGATATACAACATTTATACTTATATAATTTAATTAAAAAAGTTATTAAAATTAAAGTTAGACAATAATTTCTGGTTTTAATGTCCACAATATATATATTTTTATATAAATATTTGTAGGATTAGTTTTCTTACCTTTTTTTCTTGAGAGCTGAAAATAATACAGAGGACCTACGTCAAAAAATTTATATAACACACACATAAACGACCCGACAAGTTTCACTTTATGATTTTCACTTTAATAGTTTCAATTTATTATTTTTCACAATGTTTATTTTTTTAATTAAATATTTATAGTTTTAATTTACTAAAAAAAACACTTGAAACATTTAAGAAACTAAATAAAACTGCGTACACTAATTTATATATTTTTACCTACTCTTAACCTGTCTCACACATGTCAGTCAACTGAATGTCAATAGGTCGTTTAAATTATGCCGTAAAAATTTCGCCTTAATATTTTATATTAAGGAATTTCTTGACTAAATATGGGTAGAATATCCCTAATCATCAATAATTTAAAATTTCCCCTCAAATGCATTTCAGAGTAACATATTCGTATCGTAAATTTTGACACGTGAAATGGAAACGCGCTAATTAAAATTGATGAATAACGGTTTTTTTTATAAACACGTTATTTCAATTCTTACAAAATGTAATTATAAATATAAAATAACTTTTGTTCTTGTCATAAACATCAACGATTTTTTTTTGTTCTTGTTATAGATCAACAATAATTATTATATATACATATATCTATTTCAGCTCCGAAATTCTCTCAAATATATTCAGAGAAATAGTTTTAGTATAGGTAAGGTGAGGAATGAGTGGCATTTTAATCTACCCAGAGAGAAAAATAATTAAATTTTTAATATTTTAATTTTGGTATTAAAAATAAAAATCAATAAAAACATAGATTTTGAGATATTTTTTAATTTATTTAAGTTTTGATTATGTATTAAAACAATTTTAGAATTATTCCTGTTCCAATTTTCGAGAGAGAGTAAATTTTATAAAATGAGAAGTAAATTTTACATAAGTTTGCAATATAACTGAGTGCAAATAATGAATTTACTCAACTAGAGAAAGTTTGCATGCTTTTCTTCGGGGAGGATTTCATTAAACCTGGACATATTTTTTTCTCAATAAAATTATACTAAATTTTATAAAATGAGGAACTGAGAATATTACATAAATTAAAAAATGTTCATTAAAAAGTCATAATATTTAATGTTTGTATTCTAAAACCAATAAATTATATTTAAATTTATCAAATCCGCTCATGACTTAGTAATATTTTCATCTATTTACGGAATTTGGTCCAGAAATATTTTCAATTCCTTCATTGGTTAGAGAATGTATTATTTACAAAGAGTATGTTATGATTTTTTTTTTTTTTTGCATTTTTAAATTAATCAATATTTTGAATAAAACTTGATGAAAATATGTTAGTTTTGTGTGTTGAAATATTAAGAGTCCAATAAATGTTAATTTTAATACATACAATTAAAGAACAATTAAAGTTAAACAATTAAAGAACAATTGAATGAACTATTAAAGTTAATCTTATTAGGTAATTAATGTATAATAGCAGCGACAGACGATTTATATTTCACTTAAACAAATGTTGTATGATTTGGCGAACACGTTGTGTTTCCACTTACAACAATAACGGCTATATAAAATTCCAGTATAAAATTCAACATAAAGGTTACTCAACTAGAGAAAGTTTATGTAGCTCACTCTGGTGGGCAAAAATCAAATTTTATTAAATTTCCTCTTCCATACCTTCTAATGGTGTGTCTTACATTATTTGCAATGCTGTTTTACTATATATTATCATAAAATCCCTTTTGGATAGATGGATGAATTACGCTTTTTAGCAGAGAGTTTTGGAATTTATAATATTAACATGTACTTTGAATTTATTTTTTCTTTCCAACGAGGGCTCTACCAACAAATTTGGTGCACATTTATTTTATTAATATAAATTTTGCAACGAAGAAACCAAATATTTACATATAAGAACATTTTTTTTAAATCTCTCAACAAAGTCCTGAAAATATTGAAAATCTATACTTAAAATTTTTAACTTCAATTTAAAATATTCAATTAACAGCGGAATTTCTGCCCAATGAATTAATACTAACAGAAGACGAATAAGCGCAACCAATGCAACATTATATGAACCATTTTTTTATGCATCAATAAGAATAATAAATTTTATTTTATTTTTACAATTACATATTTTTCTGAATTTAAATAATGTGCGCATAAATAAACCGTTATGCATTACCATTAATTTCCATTTAAGGTGTAAATGGCGATGCGCATGTAATACTCCGAAATGCATTTAAGGGGAAATTTTTAATTATGGATGATTAGGGAAATTTTTAATTATGGATGATTAGGGAAATTTTTAATTATGGATGATTATTATGACGATAATTGTCGCAGCAATAAATTCTTTAATATTAAGGCGAAATTTTTGCGGCATAATTTAATTCACCTAAGTATATTGACATTCAGTTGAGTGACGTGTGTGAGACAGGTTAAGAGAGAGTAAATATATATAAATTAGTGTACGCAGTTTTATTTAGTTTCTTAAATGTTTCAAGTGATTTTTTTAGTAAATTAAAACTATAAATATTTAATTAAAAAAATAAACATTGTGAAAAATAATAAATTGAAACTATTAAAGTGAAAATCATAAAGTGAAACTTGTCGGGTCGTTTATGTGTGTGTTTTATAAATTAGGTTAGGTCCTCTGTATTATTTTCATCTCTCAAGAAAAAAAGGTGAGAAAACTAATCCTACAAATATTAATATAAAAATATATATATTGTGGACATTAAAACCAGAAATTATTGTCTAACTTTAATTTTAATAACTTTTTTAATTAAATTATATAAATATAAATGTTGTATATCGTGTAGAACGTTTCTAATATGTTCTACAATTTCTTACGACTTTATTAAAGTTTTACGATACGACAAAGATTCGAATCGAAAATGTAAATAATTATAGCACCGTAGACTACCACCGCAGCTGAATTTGTATGTATTGGATATTTGATTTATAAATTCGGTTGAATATTAACATGGTAGAAAACGAATGACAAAAATCAGAACACCATTGCATATCTTTAGGCGGATAAAATATAATAACTTATATTTATGTAATTGCATATTTTCGGAATTTTGAAAGTTTTTTTTTTTAAATGTGTAGTGGTTAACAATATTTGAAGAGTTTAGAGGACTTTAGATAAAGGATGAAGGATAATCCAAATCTAAAATTTTCGTTTATATTTAATGAATTTTTTTCATTAAATATATTTAGAAAAATTTAGTACATTGTGTAGAATATATCTAATAGGAAAGATTGGAATCGAAAATTTCAACAACTAGTTATAGCACCGTAGGCTACAACCACTCCTGAATTTAATAATACATATATGTATTGGATATTTTAGGTTGAAGTACAAAATATTAGAATCATATATAAAACGCAAATTGTACACTGACATTGCTTATTTTTAGGCAATATTAGAAATTCCAAAAAACGTAAACATGTTGCTATGAAATTTGTAAGAACCTAAAAATATGCAAACTAAGTTATATATGTTTAATGTGGTTTGCAACTCTCGTTGTAAGAAATTTATAACTACCTAAGAATATGCAAAAAAAGGTTAAGTATTTAACCATATTAAGTATTTAAATATATTTATGTATGGATGTATGTATATAAAATCCATATATAATTTTTTTGTTTTGGCTTCGCATTCGCATGAGAACTAAAGATATCCTTCGCTCACACTGAATTTTATTTCAGAATTTAACTATAGAAAATCAGTAATATTAACAATTCAAAATTCGCTAAATGGAATTTAACTAAAACTCGCAGCATTTAAATTAGCCTGATTAGACAATGTCTTAGCTTATGCTGGCAACAAACAAATGAAAATCTCTCATAGTAATATTTCTCATATTTCGATATTTAAATTCTCCTTATAGGACCTTTCCAGTTTTTTTTTAGAGGAATAACTCCGCGAAAATCTCTATTGTTTATATGTGTCTTTTTTTTTATGCAGATCTTTTTATGCGTTTTTCTCAGGAACGTATCTACCGCATAAAAAAAGAAATATTTGTATACGGTTTAAAAAAAAATGATAAAAAAAGTAAAGAAACTTTATTTTCATTCAATTATATTTTGTTTTATTTCATTTCTTTTTTAATTTTTTATTAAATTAAAACATTTTCTTTCATTTTTTTCTGTTTTTTTTTTTTACAATAATAATAATTTTTATTAACTGCGTTTGTTTCTTTTTTTTTTTATATTAAATTTTACATATACATATATATATGTTTTTAATGTTTAATTACAATATGTTTTTTAATTTATTTTTAATGTATATTTAGTAAATACACATTATTTTCACAAAAATATATATTAGTTTTTATGTATATTATTATTTATTAACATGATCATAAATAAAAATAAAATAATAATAATAAAAAAAACATAAAATTTTTCTCAACATATATGAACATTTTTTTTTAAATATTATTATTATATAATATTTTTATGTATATTTTATAATTTTTTTATGTTTTTTAAGTTCATTTATTTATTTATTTTTTAAAAAATAAAAAATATAAAATTTTCAGTTTTGTTTTTATTTATTTAATATTTTACTTAAAAAAAATTTATTATTTTAAATTTATTTTTAATATATTTTTTTAATTATTGATAAATTTTTTAATTTAACTTTATATTTTTTTTCAGTTTTTATTTTGTTTTCACTGAAATTAATTAATTAATTTAAATATATTTGTTTTTTTCTTATTTTAATTTGATATACATATACATATATATATATATTTTCATAAATATACATAATAAATAATATAAGATATTTTATATTTTATAATTAAATTTATTACCAACATTATACCCCATTTATTGTTTTAAATTAATTATTTATTTATATATAGATATAATTTATTTATAATTAATAATAATAATTTTTTTTTTATATTAATTTAAATTATTTAACTTAAAAATTTGTTAAATATTTCTAATTAATAGTTAAATCTTTTTCAATTACATATTACATATATTATTTATTTATTATATTTTAAAGCCTTAAAAATTTTTATTTAATTTTTTTAAATTTTCATTTTTCTTGTTTATTTTGTTCCTACATAAATAATTTTATTATTTAAATTACAATTTTTCTTGTTATTTTTTTAATAATTTTTTTAAAAATGTTTTTATGATTGTAAAAACCAAAAAAAAAAAAAACATTTTATAAGATTTTATGTTTTCTACTTTTTTTTTTTTATTATTACGCAATGAAATGAAAAGTCTTTAAATGAAAATTTTACAATTTTGGAATTAATTTTATTTATTTAAAAAAAAAAAAAAAGTAGAAAACAATTTATTTATTTCGATTATTTTTTTTAAAAATTATAATTTATTTAATTTTTTTTTAATGTTATTAAATATTTAGTAATATTTTTTTTTTATGAAACTTCTTAACAATTTTTTTTTGGTTTATGTTTTTATTAATTATAGTTATATTTACAAAATGAATAATTTAATTTTATGCTAGACTAATTTTTTTTGGTTTTGTAATGTTTAATTTGTTCGGTTTTTTTTTTTAAACATAACTTTATAACATAATGTTTGATAAAAAATAACAATTTATTTAGTGTTAGATTTACATATATATATGTTTTTTGTTTTGATTTTGTAGCTAAAAATAAATTATAGAATTTAAAATAAAATTAAATTTATATTTAATTATTAAATACTATTTAATTTGTTGATAGAAAAATTGAAAATGTACATAAAATATTAACAATTAATATAATTTTAATTTATGTTTTTATGTTCTTTTTAAATTTATCTAATACATATCCTTATTAATTCTGTGAAAATTATCAAAAAAAAAACATGAGAATTACTTTTTGAAATAAGTTCTTGATTTCGAATACTAAAAATTGCAAAATTTTTCAAAAATTTAAAAAGTTTTATATTTCGAACAAAGTAAAGTATTGTATTTTGAATTTTTTAAAAGATCTTTTGAAGATGTTTAGCGATCGGAGTTGGAATTTATTTAGAACTTGTCAACAAGTAATTATTATGTTTTCATCGAATTTATAGTTAAAAGACGTTTGAAATATAAATGTTTTTAATTATTTGTGAAATCAATTCTAATGAGACCGACCAAAACAAATAAAATTTCTGGGTAAATTTTTGCCCTCGAAACAATGAATTTGAAGAAAATTATTAACAATTTTCAAGTTTATTTTTTTCTTTTCCGGTAAAATAAATTTAAACTATATTTTATAATTCCATTTTTAAATATTGATTTTATTCCTTGATACGTTAGTGTAGTCTCTAGGAATAAAGTTAACATTTTTTATGTCTAGGAATAAAGTTAACACTGAAATATACAACTTTTCTACGTTTAAAATTGTGTTATAATTCAGTTTCGGAATTATACAACTTTAAACGTAAACGATCAAATATGTTTATGGATTAGTTCAGTGGAAAGTCAAAGGAAAGAAGATAAAACAAAGGATATTCAATATTTTTGGAGGTGCTGCAACTACTACAAGTAGGAAATTCCTATTTGTTATCGAATAAAGGCCATATATCTGTTAATAAATTTCATTTCAGGAAACTACTTTACCAGTTATTTTTAAATCAAGCTCATTTAGACCAGTAACAATTAAAATATCTTTAAATTGGTTTTATTAAACGAGTAATATTAAAGCCAGTTAACTTAACTTCAAAAATCTATATAATATCTTTAAAAAACTAATATAATTTTCCTTTTATACGAAAAAAAAAAATAGAAATTTACTTCATTTAATTTCCTTCTTCTCCATATGTACATAGAAATTTTACAATCTCTTAACTTTTTTATAAACTTTTTTCCATTAATTTTCCTGTTTAAATTTAAAGTGGCAAAAAATATACACATGCCATCCAGAAAACTTACATCATAAATATAATTTTTTTTTTATATATGTTTATGCTTTTTGGAAAAAAAAAATGAAAATGAATTCAATTTTGATAGAAAAGCATATATATTCTTCACAAAAACTCACAAATACTTTTTTCACGATATTTTCCGGAAAAAAAAAATAGACCGAATAATGAAAATAATAAAAATTCATCGGTTTTTTATTTGATAAATTCTTCAGAAAGGAAGAATATTTTTTTTATAAAAGAAACGGAAACGATTTTCTATTTAAGGAATATACAATACAGGAAAAAAAAAACTAATACACATCAGCAGAGAGCATAAGTTCGATTATGATGAGTATGATGAAGTTTATAAGGATGTCATTACATTATAATAATAAAGAAATTTCTATATATAGATGTGTGTATTTTGAATATGCTTTAAGTCAGGAAAATGACAATAAGAATATTGAAGAATAAAATATTTCAGTAAAAGGAAAAATATGACTTTGTGATGAAATGAATAACAGCGAGCCATTAATAAATAATGTAAATTTTTCTTTTTTGGAAGGAAAATACTTACTTGGTATTTTTCTTCTGTATATTGGGATTTATATTAAAATTCTTATAAATTAAACTAAAATCATTTATACAGAAATTATTCTTGTTCTACCGGAAATGAGATTATTATAATAAAATGTTATTAATTTGTATTGGGCTGTCCTGTCAAAAATGTCGGTTTTCCAACTAAAGGTTTGTTTTATCAAAAAAAAAACATATATTATTTTTAATCTTTAATTCACAATATATTTTCAATATTCTGTTTGGTAACAAATAAAAAATAATTATCGGGTATATTATCATTAATTTCTATCATTCACATTTGACTAAAGTTCAGTTCACAAGGATTAGAATAGAAAGCTGAAGGCAGTATCATCCATCGGTGGGTTCAAGTCGCGGGATGATGAATAGAGATTATAAATTAAGATTTTCTTGATTTTTAAACTAAGTAATCTTTCTTTTTTATCACTTTAAATTGTGAAAATGTGATTTGGGGTGGACTAGATTTTAATTCAACCCGGGCATTATTTTTCATTTTTTTTATATTTTTTATATAAATAAAATGAAGTTCTTTTAATTTCGAAATTAAAGTAATGTGAATTAAATATTTAAAAATTTTAAGATTGGAAAGAAATATTTCAATACCAAATTATGGCTAAATAAAATGCCAGATTGTGTACTAGCTTTATCTTTAAGAAAGACGCTACAAGCCTAGTTTTAAAAATTATATTCGCTCAAAAGAAGTTGTGAGGAAGAGGAGGAATTGAATAGAACGTGTCCTCTGATATTGTCGATTCGTAGAAGAAAGAAAATTTTGGCATCAACAGGAATTTACAACGGGTCTATAATTGACCTTCGTACTAGGATTACAAAAATATCTCCTCACCAAACATTCAATCATCCAATAAGAGTTTTGTCCAATTATGAGTTTTTATAAAGAGTTTGTAGGCAATGTTAAGGCAAGTCTCATTCAGTTTCATACATTCTGGGATCAGCTGCTTTTCTTGAAACTGGATTACCAAATTTATAATGGTTGAGCAGCTTAATCACAGTAGCCAGGAAAAGACTGCATCTTCTAGGTGAACAATTCCTCACCCACGAAGTACTAGCCAATAGTCAGCCTTAAGCATTCTTTGATTAGCGAGATCTATCGAGACATGGTAGAGTATAGGGACAGTAAACCCACAATAGGTCAATTATGTCGCAGTGCTATCAAATGTTCCCCAGTCTAAAAAAAACTGCTTCACCATAATTATCATTTAACCGAATTGAGGAAACGATTTCTTAAAAATAATTGTACATTTTATATTCTATCAACAATTTTTCTAAACAAAATCAATCATAAATTATTTTTTTTTAACTAAGTACAAGAAAATTAAATAAAAATATATTTTAAATTTTACCACTACGATAATTTCTAGATCTATGGCCACCAAATAATATTCTTTTAAATGCTTGTCGAAATTCAGGACTAAATATTGTATAAATAACTGGATTTAATGTTGAATTAAAATAACCTAGCCATAAAAAAAATGATGCAATTGTATCATTTATTGTACAATCAGCACCACATAATGGTAATAATAATGCCATTAAAAAAAATGGTAACCAACATACAACAAATGCACCAGTTATTATTGCTAATGTTTTAGCAGCTTTACGTTCACGTTTTGCTTCTAATGTTTCTTTACGTTTATTTACTTGTGTATGTGGATTTGCAACACTATTTAATGGATGATTTTGTTTTGTTTGTGATATTGGTGTTACCTGATGTAAATGTTGACTATTTTGTTGTAATTGTTGTTGTGCGACTAAATTTGTTATATTACTAGGTGTTGTTGTTCCAATTATTTGTGTTGCTGATGTTATTGTTGTTGTCGTTGTAGGTGTTGATGCTACAGATGGTGTAGCTGTAGTTGTAGTTGTTGTTATTGTTGTTATTGATGCTATTGTAGTTGATAATGATGTTGTTATTTGATTATTATCATTATTATGTGTACTATCACTACTAGTTAATTTTATAACAGAACCCGATGATGGTAAAATTTGATTATTTGTATGTGAATTTTGATTATCAACATTTATACTATCGTTATTTGTTTGATTTGCTACTAAATGTGATACAGTTGATATTTGACTAGTTGATGATGTTGCTATCTGAAATTGGACAAAAACATAAAACCGAAAATCGATATATATTAATTTTTAAATATTTTTAAGAATGGTAAAGTAAAATAATTAAATTAATATTGTAATTGAATTTAAATAATTTTATAATAAGAAGGGATATAAATAAATATATTAATTCCTAATAACATGCGAAGGATTTCAAAATAAAGGATTTCCTATTTTGGCAGATTAAATCCCCACAATTTATAAAGTGATTCAACTAAGGATTTATAAAGTGATTCAACAGAAACCAAAACTTCCAGTTTTATGGTTTAGAATCTATATAATTTTTTTACAACTTGTGGTCCATTGTTGAAAAAAATAGTCTATTTAATTTACGATGACCATTTTACTATAAAAGGGTGGTAGGCAGATCGAACGAAATTAAATTTCCCATACAAAACTTATTAATCATTGAGTAGCTCATTGACACCTCACAAGCTAACACAGGTCAAGCGGTAGTAATGAAATTATAAATAATAGAATGTAGTGCTATTATTAAATATTTCAAGAATAACACCGACAGAAAAGACAATACAACTCATTTAGTTATAGTTCATGGAGACACTTTCCCTTGATATTTTCTTCTGAATATTTTAAGACAGGTATAGAAATGGTAATAAAAAATTGTGAAAATCTCTAATAGAAATAATTGAAAAATATACTAACATTTTTTTTTTTAATTTTCGCAATTAGAAAGAGATTAGACCAGGTTCAAATTCACGTTCAGAAGATATTATATATGTTATTTTAAAAATCTTGAAAATTTCTTGTTAAAAAAATATATAAACAGTAAAATCTTGCTAATCCGGTTTAACTAAAGGGTTGATTAATCCGAATTAATGGAATAATATAAACTTAATATTTTTATTCTATAATTATTTTTAAAGATTTTAATTGCGAAAAATTATATATATATATAGAATATATATTTCATAATGTTTCTTAATGATTTTATATAACAAATTTTATCTTACTATACTTTTTTTTTGAAAAAAAAAAAATTAATGTTAATTTTTATTTAACCTCTATTCATTCTATTTTTAAATAGATTTTCTCTTCGTAACATGTATTCCACTTAAGAACTGCGAAAATTGTGAAGAGTTATGTCTTTAAAACATTATATTATAGCATTTATAAGAACTGCGAAAATTGTGAAGAAGATATTTATAATAGTCTTGAAAATATCAAACAAAACTATTTTTAGTAAAAGACTAAAAAGTGCAGTCTTATATATGTATATGTATTTATAAATGGCTAGAAAAACTCTTTTGTATACATTTATAGATAAGATACTTGTTAATTATCTTATGGCAAAATGTTTATGCAAATATTTTCATTTAGAATATTTTATAATTGAAAAACTTTTTTGTCATAAAAAATACATATACTGGTATATACTTAATATGTTCTTTACTTTTTATATAAAAAAAAAATAATATCTGGAAAATTATTAAAAAAAAAAAAAAATCCTTTACATATTGAATGTTTTTAAACAAAGTTTATAATAAGATTTTTTTTTTATGTTTTGATAAACAAGAAGTTAGATATTTTTAAATTGAAATTTATTTTATATGATACGATTAATTTGTTTATATAATTCATAAAAATACAAAAAAAAAAAAAAAGAGATTACTTAAAAGATATTATTTATTTCAAAATTTAATTTCAAATATATTTTTTGTAATTATTAACTTTTCGCATAAATGCAATAATAAAGTGAAAAATACTCATACTCAGCTAGAAATAATAAGACTTTTCATGATTTATGTTGAATGTAATAAGGATACATATACTACAACCGAAAAAAAAACCCAGAAAACATAAAAAATTTAAATATTTTTGTGACAGTCTTATTTATTTAGTTAAAGCATGACAGTAATTCTTACTTTATAAATAATTTGATAATTTTATAAGTTAGTCCATTAAATTTTTTACCACTTCCAACATTTTTGTAAATAAAATGTCCTATTGAAATGATCCTATTGAATGACACTATCCTACAGGATATGTGACTTGTAAAATAAAGATTCGGGCTATAAACTATACAATACGTAATGAAGTATTGCTACATATTTTTTATATTGAAATTCGACTAGTAATTAATTCTCTTTTTAGTACTCCTCGAAATCTTAATGCCGTTTAATAAAATATTAATTTAAAAAATGTCATGTGTTTTTAAATAATTTATATCATAATTAAAATTTCGAGATTTCAACTGTCACCTATTTTGGTATTTTTGTTCACAAATCTAGTAGTAAATGAAAGAAACAAATATTAAAGGAAAGTTTGACAATTTTTATTCCCTTACGGCTCTTATTTAATGTTATAAACATAATTTTTAGTTATGTTGAAAAATAAATTTTTTTTCACATATTTAAACTTTAAAGTATTGATTTGTGTATTACACTCAAAATTTTGAAATTTGCCCAATGCTTATTATGATACTTTAATTAAATGCTCTTTTTTATTCTTAAGTTATCCTGGAGTTTGCTTATTAATCCTTGTCATTTCTTACAATTCAATTATTATCCAAATTTTTTTTTACTCCTGCCTAATTATGCCAAAAAAAAATCAAAAAAATTAAATTGAATTTGGATTTTATTACAAAATAATAAATAAAATTTCTATTTTCCAGGATAAAAAAAAAATATATATTAAAATTTTTCCCCTTAAATCACAAAAAGGTAAAAATAAATTATTTTTAATGACTGATGACTGACCTACTTTTCCTTCGTTATAATAAACAAATTAATTTCTCATTAATCATTTACAAATATAAAAAAAAAAAAACACATTAAGTACTCAGGATACTCGTAAAAATTTTATTTACATAAATATTACTAAAAAAAAATTAATGATTAAATTATTATTGTAAAATATATTACCTGGATATATCATAAAAAAAAATTTAATTATCTACAGATAGTGTTATACAAGATTTTCCTAATTTATAAGTAATTAAGTAATTATTTCTCAAACGGAATTATCCAAATATCTTTTAATGGTGGTTTAGCATAAATATCTGTATTTAAATTAAAGGATTTTGTAAATGTAACACTCAAATACAGAAATTTCTGGAAATTAATTTAAAAAAAAAAAAAAACCATTTTATTCGTTTAATATTTTCAAATATAATTGCAATTAAATATACAGCAATGCAGGAAAATTAAATTTTGCTACTTAAGTATCGTCGTTAAAGAATCAAATTGTTTCAAAAAGTGGTTTTTTTTGTTGCTAAATTATTCGGCCGATAAAACGATATATAAGTTGTAATATCGTGATAATGTTTTTAAAGGATATAACATTATGTAATACAACATACATTTAGTTTTTGTAAGCTTATCCTGTAAGCTGCTTGTATAAAACTAGAGTGTATGTTGTAAAATTCTTACATGAATACTCTAATCTAAATATTACACAAAAGCAATACAATAAATCGTATTATCTCATTTTTGTTTATGTGGTTATATCTAGACTTTGGGCTAAGTCCTGTGATAATTAAAAATTATCTAAAATTTTCATTACTTTATCATAAAAAAAAATAGATTTATCCACTAAAAAAAATGGAATATGTAAATAGTTTTTTTTCTGGATACAGTGAAAATTTTTAGTAACAATTTAAATAAGATACAACATAATTATTTTTAGATACTGGGCAATTTTTTTAAATTTTATTATGTTGTATACTAAAATGACATATTAAATAAATTTATTTACTAATGAAAGTTATTTTTAGGGATAATAATTATTATACAACATAAAAATATATGTATAGTTTACCATGAATCCAAATAACACAGGGATACAATTACGGCTAATTAATTCTATTTAATTATTTTTTTAATTATCTGAAATAAATAATTCTAATCTGCCGTAAAATAATAATGTTTTTTCTTATCACAAAGTTTATTTAAAGTTTAAAGTTTACTCCAATATCAAAAATGGAATACTGTCAGGACATTAGTAGTATTAATATTAAGATTTAATATACCACAAAAGCATCCATAAAGATTACAAAAATATGTGTAGGCTGAATTTTTATTATGGGTTTTTTTTATATTTTCTAGTTAGTACTCTCATATAATCATGGTAATTCCAATTTCCTAGTAGTTCAAGTCCGGTGGGACGTGTCACAGCGGACTAAATCCGTAATTTAGAATTTCTGATTTTTCTTGACAGTAATTAAATAAAACAATTTAAATGTTCTATGATTCTTCTGTTTAGATATCTATATTAAATAAAATAATGTTTTATATAATTTACATCCGGATGTTTGTCACCGTATTTTTGCCTTGAAAAAAAAGAATAGTCTGTGCTAAAACTATTTTAATTGTGAATGTTATAATTAATAACAAATAACCCAGCAAATTATATTGATGACATTAGTCAGCTATTTACGTCAATACGAAATTCAAAATTTACGTAAGAACATATGAATTTTTTTTGAAAAATAAAAATATATTTATTTATATTTTTATTTTACAAAATCTGTTTATTTTAAAACTACTTAAATAAGAATATTTTTATTTGTAGTTTCAAAAATAAATATATTATTGAACAAAAATATGAAATTTTCTTTTATAATTCACCGAAAATGGATGATTCAGAAATAATCGATGTGAAATATAGAATTTTTATATTTGTGTATTTCTAAGAACAACAACAGCAACAACTTGAACTATTAGTTGTTAGAGCAGCATCGCTGTAAATATCATTTGAAAGACATAGTTCAATTAAATAGTTTTGTTGATAAGATTTTACATTAACTAAGTGGTTTTAATCCTATTTAAGTTTCAATATTTTAACGTAGTTTTAAATTTAGTAAATAAAATATTTACTTTTCCATACTTAAAAATCGACTAATTAGGTAATTTTCATGCCCCTGATTATTCAATTTTTAAGTAATCGATTTGTAGTCATTATTCTTGCTATTCCCAAACACTCGATTACTATATCACCGAAAAATAAACGGTAACAAGTCATCGATAATTATAAACGATGACTTGTCATCAATTAAATAGTAGGACACTCCATATCGTAAATAAGTAATGAATAAGGTACAATGTTACCGGATAACATTTTTTCCTGGGAAACTATTTTAAATCAAATTTGAAATATATAACAAAAATTTTTCATATATATTTGTTAAATAAGTCCTGAGGAAAATTACACAAAACACATGTTACATTCGACCGTATTTTTATTCTAATTTTGTTTTGAAGTCCTTATTTCTGAATTACATAAAAGAACAGAATATTAAATATACGTACGTTACGTATTATAATTTCCATATAAATACTAAAAAGGATTATTATTCCGAAAATAAATTTTTGTTTCAATCAAATTTCTTTAGTAAAATTTTATATTTTTAGTATAATTTTTGTATAAAATATCTTTACATACACCAGAATATTATGATAATTAATTCAAATACGTACTACCGGTTGGGTTTCTTTTAAACTGATATATATATTAAATTTAATTTTTATTTGATAACTGAAATATATTTAAAAAAAAAAAAATAACGAGCTAAACATGAACAAGTTGAACTCAAGGGATAAATTATGATTCTGTTTAATTAATATTAATATTTTTTTTTATTAATTAGTACTCGTCGTATAATTTTTACACAAAAAAAAAAACTATGACATTTAAAAAGTAATGTTGAAATCCCAGTGTTCATATGGTACTAAATAAAAAGTTTTAAGTATTTCATAAATACAGCAACAACAAAAAAATGTGTTATTTTGAATTTTGTGAAAGTTTCTATTAATTCTGGCTCAATCAAAACTAATCACTCTCAATGGAACTATATTTGTTTTTTTTTGTTTGTTTGCAGGACCTTTATATTGTATATTCATATTTTTCATTTAAGAATGAGGATCTTTAGTTAAACACATCAATGGGATCACTTAAGGGTCATTTAATATTTAAGAATTTTTTTTTTTTAGATGAAAGCGAAATATATTTGAAAAAAAAAAATTTATCTTTCATTTGAAATAAATGTTTATATGCTCGGTTTTTACTTTATGTTTTTGACTTTTACTTTAATTTTTCTTATTCACATAAATTTATCTTTTATTT
Source organism: Empis livida (assembly GCA_963932195.1). Lineage (NCBI taxonomy): Eukaryota > Metazoa > Arthropoda > Insecta > Diptera > Empididae > Empis > Empis livida. The sequence continues at coordinate 10,991,888 of OZ010646.1, read as the reverse complement.
GAGTTTCCGAAATGTGAAATATTATTAAAAAAACCGGATATTAAAAAAAAAACTGGGAGTTAGAAATAAAAAAAAAAACTTAGATAACTCAATTGGGACAATTTTTCTAATAATAAGTCATTTATTATGCAAAAAAAATGTTTGGAATAAGTTTAATTTTTGAATTAAAAGATACTCCTATATAATTTTCTAAGATTTAATATTAAATAAATCTTTCTTTTTAAAAATTATTGCATTTAAATGAATGTCATAGCATAGCTTATTTTTTTTATTTGTTTTCATTCTCTTGATAAACATTAAATCACAGAAAGTTTCTTATGTTTTAAAATATGTTTATAATCATAAATTTTAATTTCATTTTCTTTTTCATTTTTTTTATGTAGAGAATTTTCTACAAAAACATAAAAAAGGCAAGAAAGAAAGAAATATTTCAATATTTTATTAGCACTATAAATTTAAAAAAAGGAGAAAAAAAGTGTTCATATTCTTAAACAGACCATGTACCACTTAAATGAATATCTTAAATGATATTATGCATTCCTCAACATTTAAAATATTTAGTTTTTTGAAATATATATGTATAACTATTTTTAGAAATTTGTGGATAACATGTGGCAATTACTCTTTATTTAATTGATTATCAAGGAAATGCTGCAAAATAGATCAATGTTTCACATGAATTGGAATTAGTTAAAAGTGCTTTTAAAATGAAATTGTTGAAAAAAAAAAAATATTTGGAATGTTAATAATAATTTGGTTATGGAGATTAAACTTCATTTGAAATAAATATTCAAATCTTTTATTGTACGTATTACAGCCAAGAATGTGAATAACATAAATGTACACTCTAAAAAAACATGATAATTTTTATGATGTTGTTTCATAATTATTATGAGTCAATTCTTCTCAATAAATTTCACTCAAGATTTTAGAATCCTTTAAAAAAATTACGTTCATCATTAGTTTTAATGAGAAGAATTTATGAGACAAATATGAGTAGAATTGTGTGAGAATAAATCTTAATAATTTATTCGTTTGCCATTTATCTTTATTAACATTTCAATTTAAAATTTAAAGGTAACCATGGAAATTTTCAATTAATTTAATTTTCAATTAATTAAAATTAACCCTATTCTGCTAAATTTAATTTTTTCTTGTTTTTACTAAAGTACACTAAATTTTTTTGCTTCTGATAAAGATTAGATACTCAATTACTAATTAGAAAATAGATGCCAGAATTTCAAGAAGAATCATAAGACAAAATGAATACTAATTATAATAGCAGTTAAAATCTGCTTTTCACATTTAAATTGCTAAATACACTGGTTTAAATAAATTACTACAATCAATAATTAACTTAAGGTCACTTAAAATTGGTACAGGTACCTAAAGATGTAGGAAATATGTTGTTTTTTTAAAAATTATATAATGTTTAACCCTGTAGTGCCATATATATAAAAATGTATACAACACATTTGAAATTATTAAAAAAAAAACTGGTTTATATATCAGATGTGGTACTACAGGGCTAAACATTATATATTTTTTTTAAAAAAACAACAAATTGTAGCCGACTTATAAAATGATGATAAAACTTATTTTTTAAGAGTGTAACAAAAATAATCTTAGATTAAAATGTCCTTTCAACAAAACCCCAAAAATATATTTTATCTAAATCCGAATTAATTTCAAATTTTAATTATTTTCTTAACATAATTTTATTTTATATTTATTTAATAAAGTTTGAAGGGATTTTTTTTTTTTTTTGGTTTTATGTTTTGTCAAAAATCTAATTAAATCTAAGAAAATTATTATGGGAAAAAAAAACAACAACAAAAAAATGAAAAAAATTATAATGAAAACTTACCTCATCTGGTGGATTATTAAATGTTGTTGTTATCTCAACACCTTTTTTACTATCAACATTACTACTAAATTCAGTATCCTCAACAGTATTAACAGTATTTGTTGAATTACCCTCAACTAAACCTAATGAAGAAGCAGCTGATTTTCCTTGATTTGAAAATTTTGATGCTATACGAAATTTTAATCGAGTTTTTTTCTTTTGTGGCACCGGCTGGAAAATACAAAAAACAACAAAAAAAAAAACAATACAAGAAGAAAAAGAAAATACAACGAATAACAAAAAACAGGTAAAAAAAAGAAAGAAAAATTAAGAGAAAGAAAATTGATTTTTTTTTGTTTGTTTGTTTGTTGTTGTTCGTTTTCTCTGGTTTTGTTTATAAAATGTTAATTAATTATTTTTGAATAAATGAACACGGTATTATTCCCAAATACTATATTACTACTAACTATTTAACTACTAATACTACTTTAGAAAATTTTCTTTTAAAAAATAATAAGAGATGTGTTCCATTTATGTAAAAAAGAAATTACTCACAAGAACTTTACAAGTTTAATGAAATTTAAAAGAAATTTTTAAAATAATTAGATCTAATGTAAATAATTAGAAGAATATTTCCAAAGCTAAGTTAGAATAACGAATAAAAGTTTTAGTAAAAAGAAAAAAATCAAATAATAAACTAGTAGTTTTGAATTTTTAGGAAAACCTAATAATTACTATTAAATAGCTTAGCCCTTCGAGGGTAAAGGTAATGACATTTTTGTAAAATGATATATCGTTCGAAATATGACAGTTTGTTGTTTGTTTTCTGCTTTAGAAAAGAAATATTTTGAAATAAGATGTGAAATTCTTGTGGAAAACAGGTATATTAAAAACGGATAAACATTGGCCTACCATTAGTATTACTGGCATATCTAAGAAAAGAAAAATCATAAACTTTGATATAAACTACCATCTGAATGTACAGAATATGCAGTGAAGATAACAAATATGCAGTGACACAAATCCGTTTGACACATTTTCTGTAAGGTTTCGTTGAAAACAGATTACGTCGATTCAATCGCATCTCCTTAGAATTCAAGGATACTATATCCAAATGGCTCACAAACGAAGCAAATAAACACTGGACTACCATCAATTGATACATAGTTAAAGTGTTTATTCCTTCTAGTTAAAGATTTTATTCCATCCGTAGCTAACAAAAAAAAACACTGGAAACTGCAAGATAAATCAAGGACATCGTTAATCGCTTTCCTTACTGGATAATATCGTTTAAACAACCATCTGAAAAAATGGATAAGTTCGCTCAATGCCAACTGAAGAATATGAAGTATTAGATAACTGGCGCATTTTATTTGAACGTTTAGTACAAAAGAGATTACAACATTTCAATAATAATTACTGACCGCAGTGGTTTCAGGGATAACCCAACCCTATTTTATAATCTAATCTTATCTAACACCCTCGTTCACTAAACTCTTCAACTATTACACAAAAAAAACTTCCTAGTAGATTTTTCTAAAAGGAATTTACTTGTTAGTAAAATTTATTTGTTTAAATGGAATACAGCTAATATTACCGAGCTTAGGAAACAATATATAGTATCTTGTTTTTTAAATAACAAAAGGAAAAATATATTTTATGTAAATTAATGTTGGAAAAAAAGCTAAAAAAGTACAATTTCCCCAGTTTATGTTTTATAATATTTTAAAATATTATAAATATAACAAGTTTTAATGATATGAAGCAGAAAAATTTTCTTAAATATCCTTTTGGGTGGACTTAAAAGAAAATTTTCAGTAATTTTTTTGTTGTTTTGTTTTTGTTTTTTATTACTGTTTTATAAAATATTCTATTAAATTTTTGTTTATCTTTGATGACAATATATATCCATACATATATATATATAAAAAATTTACAAAATAATGAAACAATTTTTAATGTAAGCAACACAAGGAATTTAAACAAAGAATTTAGATGAAAACGGTAAGAAGGGAATAACGTCCTTTCAGTATAAAGATAGATTAAAACATTTTAATAATAATAATGATTTTCAACATTAAAATATAAAAGAATAAATTTAATGAAGAAAAATAATTTAATATTTTGAAATATAAATCTTTTTTATTTTTGGATAATTAAGAAAAATTATTGATTGGAATACTAAGCTCAAACTATGACAGTTTAACTGACAGTATAAAATCGTGTATATTCGCTGAATTTTCATGGACATTATCACCTGAGGTTATATAAGTTTTTGTGGTACATATATACAGGGTTATGCCGATGAGGGTAAAAATATTTTAAGAGTCGATTCTTTGGGTCATTTCGTGATAAAATGGTTTGGGACTATTTTCTATACAAACTAAATTACACGGTTATTTAAACAAAGCAGAACTTCTGAAGTAAATAAACTAGATCAACCAAAGTACACTCCTTTTATAGGTAATTGATTAGCCTACTTTTCGAATAATGCCTTTATTGGCAGGCATATTTTTAGTTATTTGTACCAAAGTGTTAAAAAAAAATTTCGTATCATTCATCAGAAAATTTGGAAGTTTATACGATCTGGGCAATACACTTTGCCTGTTATAGGTTTTTCAAAAATAGTCCATTAGTTGAACCTGATAGTTGAAGTATAAAATGAAAAATAATGAAATTTCCAGGTACAAATAAATGTTAGTTTAAAAATATCCTACCAATAATGAACGGTTGTGTTCGAAAAGAGGAAGATCATATTTTTAAAACTCAAAATAGTACAAATTAGTTAAAAAAATTGTTGACTAGAAGTTTATTCAAGAGAAGGATGAATACGAATTATAATTACAATTTATGTGGATGTGACATAATTTTTGGAGAATAAATTAATAGTCGAAATTCTCTTAAACAGATTGAAGGAGACTGCTAATATTTATAACCTATGAGAAAAGATTATACTCATATTCAGTTATAGGCAAAAGTATTTCTTTATAAATTGATTGATATATATGATTGAAGTAATAGTCTTGTTTTAATATATCTGAGGTACTTAAAACCATCCTAAATTTAATAAACTCACAATTTATTGAAAATTTTAAATAGCTCTTTATTAATAATTTATTAGTATAGTTATAGTTTGTTTAGTTAGTTTGTCAACAAAATAAATTTAAATCCGAACAGATATTAATATTTATTCAATAAATAATATTTTCAAATAATGAAGATATATAAACATCAAATATTTATCCTTTACATAATTAAAATTATAAGAAAATACTTAGATACCATTTAGATAAATTAACTATCTCATAAATTATACATAAGATTTAAATAATTTTCTTGTCAATGTTAATATTAAATCACAATTTGATTTACAAAAGCCAAAAATTTATTTATTGATTTATATTAATATTTTATGTGATGACAGTAAAATGAATTTCGAAATTACGTATGCATTTAAATGTTCTTTCATTTGCATTGAAGTTATTGCAATTTTTTTTAATTGAATTATGTTTTTATTGAAAACTATTAACCTGATTTATCCACATTCAATTAATTTAAACATGTTTTAATCAATTAATCTAAACATGTCTGTGATAAACTACTAGATAGAAGATAGTCATAAATAATAATCTGTAACATTAAAATTTAATAAGATATACAGTGTTTTTTAGATCTTCGGATATGTTTGAAATAGTTTACGGTTCCACAATAACAATATTTTGTGATGAAAACCTTAATTTTAGTAATTTTTTCTACTCTTTTCAACGCTTTGTGAAATTAAAATGTGACTTATGTGTTGAAATTAATTTTTGGGCGAGTTCATAATATGCCAAGAGACAATATTACTGTGCTTGTTGAGTTTATTTTTTTTTTATAGAATTATGACTGCAATATTCCTGCAGTTAAAGATATTTTGTAAAATTTGTTTGTTATTAATCATTTGCCACAAAGCTCAAATATTAAGTTTGAAGTAACTGTGGAGTTAATTTTCAATTATCAATAAGAACTGATTTACATGGTATGTTTAAAGTGCTATAATTATGACATTCAATATAATTTCATTTGACTTGGAAAAAATTGCAAGAAAATTTAATAAAATCAACAAAATTTTAATCATCATGCATCATCATGCATGGCTCTATAGTCCAGGGTGAACTTTGGCCTCCTCAACTATGTTCCTCCACAATACTTTATCTTGAGCTTCGGATTTCCATCTGTGTATTCTCAAAATTTTTAAATCATTTTCTACTTGGTCCAACCATCGTATTTTCGGTCTTCCTCTACTTCTTGTATTTTGTAATTTTTTTTCAGTTACGATTTTTGTGAGTCTTTCAGCTGGCATTCGAGCAACATGACCAGCCCATCTTAAACGTTGTGATTTAACAAATCTTACAATGCCTTCACCATTTATCATTTCTTCTAATTCAATGTTCGTCCTGCTTCTATATTCACCATAGTCATTTATAATAGGACCAAAAATTTTTCTTAGTATTTTTCTCTCAAATACTGCTAAATCACCTTCACTTTTTTTGCTTAAGCACCAAGTTTCTGATCCGTACGTCACTACTGGTTTTATTAGTGTATTATACATTCTTAGCTTTGTTGTTCTAGATATTAGCTTAGATTTGAAGAGTTTGATATGTTCGTACCAACTTCTATTACCAGCTCGAATTCTATGCTGAATTATTTCATTCATGTTATTATTATTATTTATTAATGTTCCTAAATATACAAAACTTTTAACACCTTCAAAATTGTATTCTCCTATAGACAGGTTTATTGGACTTCTTCTATGCTCTTCCTTAGACATGCGCATGTATTTTGTTTTATTCTCGTTGATTTTTAAACCAATTTTGTTTACCTCTCTCTCCAGTTTTATAAATATTTCTTTAAGATCTCTAACATTTCGAGCTATTAGTGATAGATCATCTGCATATGCACCAATTTGTGACATTCGGTGAAATATGTCACCTGGTACATCTATTTTTTTTATTGCATAATCTAGTGCTAAATTAAAAATAAGAGCTGCTAACGCGTCACCTTGTTTTACACCAGTAGTTATGTTGAAAGCTGAAGATTTCTCACCTTGTATGTAAATTTTTCCTGTAGAATTTATCATGCACATTTTAGCTAGCTTTATTAATTTTTCAGGAATTCCCAATAATTTTAATATTTCAAATACTTTTTTTCTATTTATACTATCAAACGCTTGTTTGAAATCTACTAAAAGGAAATGTAAATCTAGGTTGTGTTCATAGAATTTCTCAGTGATTTGACGCACAATATGTATTTGATCTATTGTGGATCTATTTGCTCTAAATCCACATTGGTAGTCATCTATTATTTGCTCAGCATATTCATTTATTCTGCTATATAAGATTGTGCTTAATAGCTTATATCCTATATTCAACAGCGTAATTCCTCTGTAGTTGGCGCACTCAGTTTTATCGCCTTTTTTATGGATTGGAAATATCAAGCCATTATTCCAATCTGCAGGCATTTGTTCTAGTATCCATACTTTACAAATAAATGTATGTAGCTCATTCCAGAGATTTTCTCCACCATTTTTTATCAGCTCAGCAACCATCATATCTTCCCCAGGTGCTTTGTTATTCTTTAACTTTTTAATAGCTGCAAGAGTTTCAGCATAAGTTGGTGCTGGAGTCCGTGGTTCAGCGGTTAGTACATAGGTGGGATTTTCGATTACAGTTTCATCATTTTCAACGTTTAATAATTCCTGGAAATATTGTGCCCATCTTTTCATTATTTCGTCTTGATCCATTAACATACTACCATTTTTATCTTTACAATTTGCAATTCTTGGTTGAAATCCATTTTTTAAATTTTTTATGTGTTTGTACATTTCTCTGGTGTTGTTCGATACTCTGTGTTCGTCAATTTTTGCTATTTTTAGTTTCATACTTTCTCTTTTCTTATTTCTAATGATCATCTTTGCACTGTTTCTTTTTGTTACATATTCAGCTACATTTGCTCTGGTATTCCTCAAAATTTTAATGCTGTTATTTATTTTTCTTTCGATAATTTTGAGGAAGTTTCAAATTCCACATGGCCAAATATAAAATAATTCCTATTTATTTATATTTTAAATTAAATGGTACAGTGTTTATTTTAAAACACCAATAAAATATGTTTACTTTACTAAAAATTATTAAATATTTGTTTCAGTATCAGGCAAGCATAATTATCCAGCAAGAAATTTGTTCTACAAGTAAGTTTTTAAAAATACTATTTTATTTAAATAACTTAAAATTTGATTGCATTTATAAACTTGGCCTTTATTATGTGCAGTAATGTTAAAAACAGTGACACAAAATTCTAAAATACTTGTTTTATACCTCGGGCTCTAGAACAACATTTAGGCGATTATGTTTACTTAGAATAAAATCTGATTGTGAAATTATTCAATTTTCTCTACTTTGTAAAATAATTAATAAAATTTACGGAGAGACAGACAGACTAAAAATAAACCAATGAAAAAATACGGACAAAAAAAATATATACGTAATTTAATCGTCATAATTATTATATACAGCCATTGAAAATTTCTTTTTAAATTTAACACGTTGAATGTCATGTGGGTTTCTGGTGACCGGGATGTAATTTATTCGCTGTAGGGTCACCAATGACTGGTGAAGCAAAACAATACAAACATATGTTATTCAATTAAATTTTAATTTTTTTTTTAATTTTTTAATATTATTATCGTTGTGTGAAGAAATTATGGTGGCAGTCAACGTGTTAAATGTACAAAGCTGACGTTTACTTGTTGGTTAAAAATAAAAATTCAAAATAAAAATTATTTAATTAAAACTTTATAATAATATCATATAAAATGAATTTTAATTGTCTACTAAAATACTAAAAGTGACGATATGCAAGCTACATTTATTTATATTAAAACAATGTAATTTATGTAATTTTTTCTAGAAAAATACCGGAAATAATTAAATTTTGAATCATTGTTTTTCAATAATTATCATTATACAAAAATGTTTAAATAAATTTTCACACTATTTTTTTTTAATAATGTTTCACAATAATAAAAGGGAAAATAAATTTGTATAAATCGTTGATATAAGGACTCTGAAATGTGTCTCGTAATTTCTATTTTTTTTTTTTTGTAATTTTAATGAGTTTCCTTTTTCTTGTTAATTTTTTTTTTTTTTTTTTTAAATAAAATAATTATCCCACCTTGTTCAAGGTAAATCCTTAAATGGCTACTTATTGTGTATATACGGTGTTTTATGAGATTGTAGTGGCATTTTCGTATATTTTTAATGAAAAATTGTAGTGAAAAATGAATTAATCAGAATGGCTTTTAAAAATAATGGAAAATAAATTTTCTTTTCTTTTGTTGGTTTTTTTTTTTTTAATGAATATTTTTAATTTTTATGCAACTCTTGTTTTACTAATTAGAAAATTTAATTGAGTTTCTGATATAAGTAGGGTAGTAGGATAAATTGCATAAAACTATTCATGGACTGTTAAAATAAGAGGTTTTTTTTTTATTGTAAGATAGTATACTTCGTTGAGATGATAATTGATGAAAATTAAACTATTGTTTAATTTCTTGTGGTATTAATAATGAAAATCTAAAATAATTGTGAAGTTTTATTATAATATTATAATGAAATCTTCTTTATTTAATCGGTGGATAGCATAAAGTTGGGGTTTGAGGTAATCCCACAAATTATGGAAAGTTTCTTTAAATTGTGTTGTATAAAAATAGGTTTCGTTAATTTTCTTTAAATACTTTCTTCAGCTTACCTGTCATTAAATTCGAATTAAAATTTCCATTATTTATTAAAAAAAGTTAGGGTAATAGTTAGTTTTCAGTTGTATAAAGTGAGGGCAATCTATTAAAACCCTTAAACAAATTGAGGAAGTTAGTTTGATGACTTAAATTCGATTTCTACATATTTTTATTGATGAAGAAAGGTTAGTAATATTACAGTTAGTAATATGACAGACGTGATCCTAGACAATATCTAAAAACTTGTCTGTACTTGATTTAGTTGTCAGTGTTCTGTGTCTTGTCTTGACTGTTAGTGTTTAGTGTTACCAGTGGCTTTGGCTGGGCAGTATTCCGAGTTTGTCCATGTACTGAATTGACTATGTTTTAGTTGTTAATGATTGATTCTGGTTCTTCATTTATAAACACATATTTAAAACGATATTTGCACAAAATTTAGTTAAAAACTTTCAGAATCGATTAGTAGTTTTTGAACAAAATTGTATTTAAAAATTCATATTTGAACAAAGAGATTTGTCAAATAAATTTTCTTAACCTTAAAAGAACGTTTCATTAAAATAATTAGGTAATTTAAAGATTTAAAATGAAATATCCAACTCTATTCTAAAATAAGCATAGCCTCTTTTGAAAATTGCGAGCAAAATTTAAGAAATTCTTCCATTTCTTTCTTTTAAATCGTAGATAAATGTTGCAAAATCGCTTTGATTATTTTCTATAAAAGTGATGTGTCTAGAAATATTCAGGGGTTTTTTTTAGAGGTTCTTCTAACAAAAATTAGGAAAAAACATTCGTCTTACTAGTAAGTTTAATATGTGATTATATATATAAAAGATAAAATTGAATCAGATATTTGGTTCTTAGTTTCTGACACGAGAAAATGGAAGAATTATAAAAATAGAAATAGAAAGACCTATGGCAATTATTCCCTTAATTTATTAGGAATAGAACATATGATATCATACTCGAATCAACTATGTTGAATATGTGCAGTATTAAGATTCTCTAACGATGGACAATGAAGACTAGGCAGACTCGTATTCCTCAATTGAGAATTATTTGTTTAAACAAAATTTTGAGGATGTTTAAAAACATTAAAAATATCAAACTTCAGTACTTCTAAAAGTCTCACTTATGTCTCGAAGAGACTCACAGATAACTCGCAGTGACAAGTAGAAGATACTCTTAATATTTACTCTGAATCATTAGGGAATTTTTATACTGGAGTTGCTAATGGATAAGACGGTGTTAAACTATTAGGGTCTCGTAAAGAATCTAGATTAATTAATGTTTATAGGGTTAAGATACGAATAGTCCTCACTCTCAATCGTTTGGGAATCAGTACACTGGATTAGTTGGAGGGAAATTATTAGTGATAACGATTTATTAATGTTAATAAGTTATCAGTAATTAGTATGATGAAATATCAAAATATTCAAGATACTATTTTCACTTACTACCATCAAAGAAATCAAATTAGATTTGGATATTTTATACTAAAAAAAAAAAGCTATCAATAATTTTCAAATCATAGGAAATAAATCGGAGCTTACACAAAATATTTTTTACAAATTATACAGTACTAACTAGCTATATTTAAATTAGAATCTATTTCTGATAATCCTAACTAAATACTACAAAATATTCTATTTAATAATAAAAAAAAAATTATAGTAAAAAAAAATTCTCTTTCTCAACTAATGACCTATTATTAATATAAAACCAAAACTCGTGTAGCTATTATATTATGTTTTTATAAAAGCTTTTAAAATTTAATTTAAAAACATCTATAAAAAAAATATATATATAATATGTTCATACACGAGATATATTCTATTTAATATAACATTTACCTGATTATTATTAGCAGTTATGTCAACAGGACGTGGTCTTCTTCTATGTATCCTTTTTCTAGCTGTTTGATAAATTTTCCAATATAAAACTAAAATAACCAATAATGGAACATAAAATGTACAACAAGTGGCAAACACCTGTAAAAAAAAAAAATATTATTAACATTTTATTTCAGTATATTTTTATTTAATAAATTGTCTAACTAATAAAATAAAAATATTTATAAATATTTTGTTTTAATCAGTCAATTTCCTTTAGTCTTTTTTTTTTGTACCTGATAAGCAATATCCTGTGATACCATACATTTTTGTTGTTCAATTCTTTCTAAATATTCTGGATCTTTCCAACCAAATTGTGGTGCTAATGATACAACTACTGAAGCAAACCAAACTAAAAATATCATTGTAAAAACTCGTTTACTTGTTCTTGAATGCATATAATCAACATTTGTTACAGCCCAGTAACTATGGTGTAAAAGGAAATAATAAAAAAATGTTAATTAAAAATTACATAATTTTTTTTGAAAAAAAAAATGTAATGGAAATTTAAAATGTTTTTCTTTATCTTTTTTTACTGTGTCTTAAATTATGTAATGATTTTCGAATATGACTTTTTCTACGTTCTAGTAGAAAGCGTTTTGGGTGTACTGTATCTCTTTCCTTTTATTATAGACCAGAGTACTTAAACACTTTGAGTTTAGCATAAAGAAATAGTTGAAATCGACTATTCCGAAGGAATAGTTTGCGTTGACAATTGTTGTTACTTATTTGAAAAGAATTAAAAAATATTCTAAATAAAAATTGGAACAAATTTGATGACAAACGTGCTGTATCTTATTTTTTTTTAAATATTAATTTCAAATGTTGGAATTATGAAAAATCCTATTAATAGGCACTTTTATGGTTCGTCAATTTTAGAAATTAAATTCCATTTCAACCGAAATAAAAAAAACCATCCTAATTGACAATTTAATTTATCCGACAAATTTATAAAAAATGAAAATTTATGTGCTGACGAATTATTACTTTCGTTGTCGACGTTTTGCTACTGGCGACACATAAATTATGTGCTTTACAATTTGGAAAAAAACAGAAAATTAAGATAAAAAAAGTAAAAAAAAACCCTGCTCTGAAGATATGAATGTAATTTGAATTTTTTAGAATGGTCAAAAAATATAACAGAAAAATTGGTTGAAATTTTAAAATTTAATTTATATTCGTTTTTTTTTTTTGAACACCGGCAAAAAATGCAAACAAATTGGAAATTAATTGGTATAGCAATATAGTTGAGTGCTAGGTTTTTTATGGAAAAACATTTAATTTATTTTTTTCGGTAAAACTGATTTGGAAACAAACGAAAACGATAAATATAATTGCGTTAGAAAAAAATGATTCATAAATTTAAATTAAATTCAGCTTTTCATGAAGTATGAAAGGACTACTTTTTTTAATAACTTGAAATATTTATGATATCTAGATTAAATGTACATGCTTTTATAAATTTAATTTTGTATTATTCTGAATATAGTTCCAAAAATTCCTTAGTTAATATCATAAAATTGATAAAAATCTACAATGTTGTTTTGAATTGTCAAAAACACCATTACAACCTTGAACGAATACAAAATTTGCAATCTGCAGACATTTATTTTAATGTACTGATTTACAAATGTGACGGGATTTAGCTTTTAATACCAGTTGTTGAAACTAATGCTGTAGGTAACGAGTCGGTTTAAATTTTGTCAGATGGAGTTGAAAGCGATTGCGATGGAACGAGGAAAAAGTATCGAAACGTTAACTCAATCCTAGCTTGGATTATTTACGCTAATTCGAGATTAACTAGAGCATAAGTCAATCTCGAAGTTGTGATTTACTTATCTAGAGTTGTGCTCTAGTTAATCTCGAATTAGCCTATGTACATTTTAAAACAATTGAATGAAATTTATTCAGTTGTTTGGTATTAGATGGCAGCATATTTCACAAGACTATTTTAAATATTTCTAAATTAACACCGAAATACAATACAATTCATGGATATAGTTTTCTTCATATAAACCAGATTGCTAATAACTTTTCCGGAAAAGTTTTCTGAATATTTTAAGACTGGTATAGACATGTTAATAACAGAAAAGGCTATTAAAATAACAGAACAATTGCAATAACCATAGCTTAATTTCTTTGGACCTAACAGTGGATGCATTTAGATCGGATATACAAAGATTGTAAAATTTAATTTTCCTAGTTGTTTGGCAGCAGCCAAAAAATTGCAACCATAAGAATTATGGCTACATCTATGGGTAGTTCTTTCTAATAATAAATGCACTGTGTGCGTCAAATTTTAGAATTGTAGAAAAAATTTTTAAAGTGAATAAGTATTTCTTACTGAATTTAGCAACCTAATTTAATATTGATTTACAAATTTTTGTAAATTTATAAAAAATCTTTATCAAAATTTTCAATATTTTATGTAATATAAATTTATGATTCGGTCAGTCTTTTAATAATATTTTATTATTATTATTATGATTATTATTATTTTTTTTATTTTGTGTACATGTTTATAGTTTTGCCTGAAAACTTCAAAGAAAAAGGATTGGTTTTTCTTTTTAATATAAAAAAAAAATAACAAATTTTTATATTTAAATGTTGAAGTAAATAAAACCCACATACAAAGTTATATTTATATTTTTATCTCTAAGGATATTTTATAAGTTTTATTGCTATAGGCATAATAAGAAAATGTTTACCAACAGAAAAGCAAAAGATGTCAAAAAGCAATATAAACAAAACTAAGACAGATGGTAAATAACAAATAATTAACCATAACTAAAATACATTAGTTTGAAAAAATGATATTCTTATGTAAAAAGTATATAATATATTAAATTTATTTAATTCTTATAAAAACAAAAAAAAATTATAACAAAAATAGTCTACATTATCTAAAAAGTCCTTATTTTTTTTGTACTTTTAATTTTTCGTCCTTTTTTTTTCGGTTATTTACAGAAAGAAATGAAAAGTTTTATTTTTCAAGTAAATTTTTTTTTCTTTCGATTTTCTTTTGCTATAATTTTTTTTGACATTTTTTCTGGTTTTGATTTTTTTCGCTCTTCAATTATTTTCCTTTGTGGTTTAACAAGGTGGGTAATTAATTAATTCAGGTACAATAACAACAAAAAAATATACAATTTCTTTTTACCGACTTTTAAAACAAAACAAAAAATTAATGTAATTGAAAAAACATAAAAAAAAAAAAAATTCTGGAAAATTATGAAATGTTTATTAAAAAAATATAAAATAAATGTTTATAAACAAAAACTTGGAAAATACTTGAGTTAAGTCGAAATAACTGAAATTACGTTTATAGTTGTGTATTTTCTTTTTTATATTAAATTAGCTTAAAACATTTTTGATTATTCGGGTATTAATGTCACTGTACAAGGCTTTTTTTCTAATGGTACAATTCCTATATATTAAGTTGAGAGACTAAGTTCGCTTCAAGTTCAAAGCTGGTCTAAGTTTACTTAGCTTTAAGTAAAAGTATCAGTAATAAAATTACAGTAAAATATAGTTTTCCGATTCGGAAAATCTCAAAGATTGAAGCCAACTACTAATAAAAATGACTCGCTTAAAAAGCAATTAGGTTATTGCAAATAAAGTTTTCTGCACTATAAAGAAACATGCTTCGGAAACCATATTTAAAAGTTAGTAGTCACGAATTACATTAAAAATGTTAAGAAATTTCAAGTACAGATAGTTCTGCACTTGATGACCACTGCTCCGCAGTGGAGTGAACAAGAAAAAGCAGTAAACAAACATTGCATGGTACAATATTCTTCATTAACCATTTTCGGAAAATGGGGTGAAAGAGAAAATTGTTCACCTCTTTTAGCCTCTATAAGTATACCAAATATAAATGCAATTACAGATTTTACTTGAATGATGTCAATTTTTTGAATGTGGAATTTCGTACGAACACAAAATTCAATTTTATTCACAAAAAAATTGTTTGCTCATTTCAACAAAAACTCTTGAAAATTAAAATTACAAAATTGTAACTACGATGGGAGACATAATTAAATCCAAATATTTAATCTACAAAATTATAAAAATCCTTGTAACATTATACGGTATAGTATAATGATTTTATGTAAAAAAAATTATTTTCTATAGTTTCATATAAAAAATATATACAAACATAGATAAATATAGAATATAATTTGTATAGAATATAATTTGTAAATAAAAACATAAAAATATATTTATGTATAGATTGTAGAAAAATATATAATAGAAATTAAAACTTCCTTGAACCGTATTTTTGATGTCAATTTTTAAATTAAAATGGAGTTGAATGAATATAATTTCTAAAAAAAAAGGAAATTTTATTTCGGTCATTTTTTAGTACTATTTAGAAGAATAACCAAAGATAGATCCTTGTAAATTTACAAAAAAAAAAAAAAAATAATTTAATTTTTGTACTTCTCCAAGATAAATTCAAAGAATATTGTCCTCTTTTATGAATGTAATTAGGTTGCTGTTGAGTAACCAAATTATATAAAAATCATATAAAAATGATTTAATTTTTTAATTGTACCTTTAAATATTTTACTTCAATTTAATTTAAAATACAATTTTTATTATTCAGTTTATTTATAACCAAAGACTATGATTTTTGTCTAAAATAAACTTTTATAAATAAATATTTCAGAAGGGACCTAAATTTATTGACTTTGCTTGTTAATTTTTTTTTTTTTTTAAGTATAACCAGAGATTAGTGGTTTTTTCTTCAAGTTTATTTTTCTATATATTTATTATAATGAAATCTCGGTGAAAAAAAAAAAATGAAACATTAAGAATTTAAGGATACCTATTTTAACTTCATTTTTATTCAGATTAAGTGGTCATAAACACGAATAGCGTTCAAAAGATGTGGTTTTAAAAATTAATCTAAAGAAATATTTCAAGTAAATAATATGAAAATGTTTTTTTTTTTTTAAATTAACTCAATTAAATATCATGAAAAATTATATTTTCGTGTTTTTTTTTTTCTACTTTTTGGTGGTTTTGTAGTAAACCATTTTGACTTCCAGAATATATATATATACATATAAAATTTCTATGACCTAATTTAGACATTCTTGAAGTCAAGAATTTAAGAAATAAAATTTAATAATATAAATTACTTTAAAATTTTGAGGATTTATTAAAATTTTAGTTCATAGCAATGGAATTTTCGGTATATGTAGATTAAGGCCTGAAAATTTACTTGTAATGTGTACGAATACAAAGATCATGAGAAACATATACGATGAAATATAACGTCATTCCTTACTCAACATGAAGAGAAATCAATGAAGAACAGGGTATTGCATGATCGACAGGCACTCAGTTAAAGTAAGATTACTTGCAAGTTATTAATGCAGGAATTGGAAGGGTCCAAGA
This sequence comes from Empis livida, assembly GCA_963932195.1. Taxonomy (NCBI): domain Eukaryota; kingdom Metazoa; phylum Arthropoda; class Insecta; order Diptera; family Empididae; genus Empis; species Empis livida. The sequence continues at coordinate 10,974,973 of OZ010646.1, read as the reverse complement.
TAGACTGAAATCGTAAAGCCGATTGTGAATAGTACCCTGTTCTTCATTGATTTCTGGTTCAGTGTTCAACATTTTCCTGATTCCTTACTCAACATGAGAAGAAATGAATGTTTAACATTTTCCTGATTCCTTACTCAACATGAGAAGAAATGAATGATACTGCAAGATCGACAGGCACTCGGTTAAAGTAGGATTACTTGCCAGTTATCTATGCAGGAATTGCAAGGTTCGAGAACAGAGTGAAACCGTGAAACACCTTTTGTGTTAGTGCTCAAAATTTTCCAATAGAGAAGGTAAAGGCACTCTAGATAATTGTGCAGAAAATCTAACCGACTAATTCAAGTTAATTCGATAATAGAATGAATTTAATTAAAATAAATTTATTTCAAAATATTATATAATTTTATTTATATTATTACATAATTTAAATTTAAATTAAATATGAATCTTTCGCAAATTTTCATTTTATTATTTATTTTGATAATCTGTTTAAAAATATATTTGAGTAACAAGAAAAAAAAAAGGGTAAAATTCCAAAGTCATTTTGTTAATATTCAAATTAAACAAATTTTTCATTAAGCCCATAAAATTTTCGATTTATTTTTCAACTTTTGTCATTGAAAATCCTCTCAACAACAACAAATTTTATAAATGTATCTTATACATAAAATATAACAACAACTTTAAAAAAAAGGATATATAAATAAAAATTTATTTATTCCCTTTGCTGTGGTATTGTTTTATTTTTCACTTTTCTCCTTTTTACATTTTTTTTTCTCTTTACAAAGATTTAAATTTTTTTTTTGACGAAAATTTTCCTTTAAAATTTTTATAGGATTTTCAATTTTTTCAAGGTAGTATATAGTATATTTTTTTTTTAATGATACTAATGTCGTCATTTAATATTTCTTTGACATAATGACGACTTTTAATATTAATTTATTTATATATAGATATATGAGTATAGAAAATTGTTATTATTTGTTAAATCTTATTATATTTTATCAAAAATGAAAATAAAATTTCTTCTTAAATTAAAAGAAAATCAATAACATTTTCATTTCTGGAAAAGTTTAAAAACGAAAACCTTTAAAACAAAACAAAATGAACCTTTAAAAAAAAATTAGAAAAAATTCTAAATGTGTGTGAATTTTATTTGTATAATATACACTGATAAGAAATAAGAAAACCTTTGCCCTAAAAATATTTTTAAACAGCTGATATTTTATTTGCCGGAAAATTATTTTAATTTTTTTTTTTTTTTTGGATGTAAAGAAAAGAAGTAAATACGGAAACTGCTGTTGCTGTAAATAAATTTGATTTTTATTGCAAATGAATTATTTTAAACCAAATGAATTAGTTTGAATATGCATTTACAGGAGAGACAAGTTTATTGAAATTTATTTAAATCCTAGTGATCAAAAGTTAATAAATCAGTTGAATATATAGAAACAACGTCAATGTATATATAATACGTACCTTAAACGAATATTCTTTTGGACACAAATGTAATTATCGTTTACTACAAATTCTTTTTTTTACTACAAATGTTTTAAACATTATTATAAATACATTTTTTACAGTAGCGCCTCTATTGGGAGAAATTTGATTTAAAGGAAAATGCTAATTTCTTATACTCTTTAATATCGCAGTGTCTATTATCAATTTTAGAGAATACTTACTACCCTTAAATTGCCATTTTTCATTAAAAACAAAAATACGTGTTGGAAAAATTCAAATTACGCCGTCTACCGGACGATCTTAAAATAATTTCTAACTTTATCTTATAACATATTTTTCAACTTTTGTATTTTGGTGTCCGGTAAACATTTTATGTAAATATTTACTATGACAAATCATACGTATAAAAAAAATTTACACACGGATTGACGAAAAACGGCTAACATAATGAGTTTTTTTTTTTTTTTTGGAAAAAATCATTAAAAAGCACTTTTAAGAGAAATAATTTAATTACTTTGCTTGCAAATATATTTTTCTTACTACAAAAAAATCTTGTTTACTGGAAATGTTGTATATTTTTAGAAAAATTTTATCAGTGTATATTTATTAATTTAATTTTATAGATAACTTTAATACATATATATATTTATATATATAAATAAAATGAAATACAAGTAAATAATATTGACATTTAATCGATATTTTTCATTTTGTGAAATAGACCTAAAGGGATTATCCTTACATGTTCTTTGAATTTGTCAGCACAAAAATTGAAAAATTATATAATCGAAATACTGGATAAAAAAAATGATTATATTGTATTATATAAATATATATATATATATATGTATGTAGATGGATGTAATGTACAATGTTTTCAATTTTACGTGTACACAAAACAAGGAAATTACTTACATAAATACGTTTTTTTTTCATAAAAAAAAAATTGTGTTTCTTTTTGAATTTATATTTTCAGATTTATGTATTAGTAGAAAAGTTGTTATTTAATTGGTTTGAATAATAATCAAAAGGAAAAATGTCCTTTTACATCAAATATGAAATATAAACCTTTCAAAACAGAATATAAGTATTTTTTTTCTGATTTTCTTACAAAAAAAAATCTCTCAGATAATAAAATGTAAAAGAATGGTTTTTTTTATATCATATTTTAATGTAATTAATTATTTTAACAAAATTTTATTATTATTTGACCTTCAAGTTACGGATTAAGAGAAAGGGTTTATTTTTAAATATAATTACGATGTTATTCTAAACATAAACGAACCATTTAATTAATTATAATAGAAATTTTGTACGAAAAAAAAAAATAAACAGTATTATTAATGTTTAATTTTCATTATTGAAAATAAATTTCATTAATTACATAAATTTTTTGTTGAATACGTATTAATTAAGTCTGTACCGATTACAATTCTTCGAAATTTTTAGTTTTCGAGTGGAATTACTTGTCTTTAATCGAATTACTAGATCATTTCAAAATCAGCAGTTTATTTCAAATATTTTTATGATAAGGAACATTTTTACTGCGTAAAAATTTATTAAAACTATCTGAAAATTTTTTTTCGGAAATTCTAGTCGAACAAATTTGACATTAAATTCCAATTCACTCGAAAACTAGAATATAAAAAATTCCCGACTAGGATGATTTTCTAAATATATTTCTACTCCTAAGTAAATCGGTTAATGGGATATAATATTTCTTCTCAGGAAAATATGTACAAATTTTCTTATGAGAAAATAAAAAATTACAACAATCACAGAATAATTATATTACAAAATTACAGTTGATCCAGTGAAAATCTCAACGATATTGAGCGGCATAAGATAGGTATTTAAGATAGGTATTTAGAGTTTTTTTTCCAAAAATTAGCAATTCCAATCTAAACAAATTAATCCGTAGTATACAATTGGTCAATATTTGTCAATTGTATATACTACATTGTTGAGATACAAATAGTTAGTCTAGTAAATCTGCCTTTTTTTTGTTAAGTTTGGGTCTTTGCTACTTTCTAGTAGTCTTCTTTCACTTTCTTTTTAGATTGTATACAAGAATACAAGTTTTTAAACAGTATTAGAAATGAATAAACATTACCAAAAATTATTAAACTGTACCACAAATAAATTCGCTATACCAAAAACTAATAAACAGTACTAAAAATTAATATACAGTGCCAAATATTAATAAAAATTATTAATAATAATTAAAAATTACTTAAACAAAATTAATAATAATTAAAAATTACTTAAAATTACTTAAATTATTAATAATAATTAAAAATTACTTAAACAGTATGTTTTTGATCCTGTTTTAAACAGTACAAAAAATTAATAATTACTAACAAATACTAATAAATTGTACCGGAAATTTATAAACAGTATTCAAAATTTATAAACAGTACCAAAACTTAATAAATAGTTTCAAGAAATAATAAAAATTACAAAAAATTAATAATCAGTACCAAATCAGTCCAACAAATTATTAAATTAATAAAAAGTACCCAAAATTTATAAACAGTACCAAAAATTAAATAAATAATTTAAGAAAATAATAAACATTACAAAAAATTGCCAATTAGTACCAAATCAGTACTACAAATTAATAAACAGTACCCGAAAGTAATAAATTAATAAATAGTACCCAAATTATTGAACCAATACCAGAAATTAATAAACCATCCACAAATAAATAAAAAATTATTAAATTTATCACAGTACCAAAAATTAATTTAATAAACAGTATAGTACAAATCAAGTACAAAAAATTAATAAATATAAATTTTATTTATTAAAATTTATTTCTAGTAATTTGTTTTTGTTTTTTAGCACTTTTAATCTTTATGCTTTTTTGCACTTTTAATTTTCATCCCATGAATTATTAATTATTCTCTATCATTCTATCTATTTTAATTTGTCAAAAAAAGAAATAGTTCTACTGTTTTAGTGTTCTTATAAAGCATACATATTTACAATTTTTCTAAATCTCATACTTTATTAGATTTTTTTTTTTTTTGTGTAAAAGACTTTAATTTTATATACGAGAAGATTATACGACAAACAAAAAAAAACTAAGAAGAAAATACCAAGTGAAATAGGTAAAAACGACTATATAGGTATAATACGACTTATATAAATAATTTAGCAGTTTCAAATCATTGAGCACTAAGTCAAGTATACAAAAAAAAAAAAAAAAAAAAATTTATAGCATAAGAAAGGAAAAAAAAAATACATACTTTTATATAATAATATCCTAAAATACAAATTCAGTAAGATTTTCTTTTCAATCCTGTTTATATTAAATTGAAGCAGAAATTTCAAAAAAAAAAAAAAAGAAAAACTGACAATATTATATCTATTGTAGATGTAATCTTTGAGAAGTATACATATTTTTTTTTTTTTTTTTGAGTGTAAATGAAAGATGTATACGTTAATAAAAAAAAAAAAATCCTTGAAGTGATTCCTTTTCTTATATATATTTTTTTTATTATTCTATATACTAAAATATAAGAATTATTTGACATGGCAGGTATTTAAATCAAAATACTAAAAAATTATTGTGTAGAAAATATCAAAATTAAATTCTATTTAATTTTTTTTTCAAAATTTTCTTAGATTTTGTAAATGATTTTCATGAAAATGATGTTATGGTGATTATTGTCAAATTTATTTTGTAATTCAATAAAAATGAAAAAAAAAAAAAGAATGAAATTTTTTAAGATTTTTATAAATGGTATTATTAGTCAAATTAATACCAATATTCAAATTTAATCTTAACAGATAAGCTAGATAGACAGATTACTTAAATTTAGTTTTTATTTTCTTTTCATATACTGGATTTATGTATTGGAAAAATTCATACAAATATGAAAGAAAGAGATTAAGGAGATTATAATGAAAATTTTTCTTTAAATTTATAAAAAAAAAAAATTTATATGCAAATTTAAATTAAATTTATATGCAAAATCATAAAACTATGATTTTTAGTGTGGGATTTTGCTATGCTTTGAAGGCTTATCTACTAGCACATAATATAAAATCCCAGACGGAGATGTCTTTTCATGGAAAACCACAGAGAAAGAAATAATCACAGCTCGAAGTGGCTATCATCTCGGAGTGGTCAAAGAGGCTCACTTTGGGCTGTGATGATTATAAGGGAAGGCCAATTGGAATGCAGTTAGAAGCTACAATTTTTACTAAAATGCTTGCCAGGATCTGTAAAAGAGCTTTTCATATCTAAGAGAAATTATTATTAATTCGTTTGACATACCAGCCAAAGGTTTCTTAGTCAATAGGTTTCATTTCAAAATACAATTTTCCGAATACGAAATGTTAAATAGCAGATTTAAATTCATGATGACTGAAGAAAAAAAAACAATATAACATTTATATTCAAAGAAACAATAGCAAAGTAAATCTTCTGGTAATTTCCTCGACGTTCGTAAGCATAATAACCAAAATATAGATGACATAGATAGTTCTTTGGTTTGGAATAACATGAAGGCATGTTGTGTGCAAGAATAATGTAGCGAAAAAAAATTTTATTCGACAGCACATTAGTAGTGCGTGACATGAAGTAAAATAACATCTGAATTTTCTAGTAATTTCTCTTTTACAATTCGTGACAGTAAATGTATTTGTTTTCATTAGGAGTGAATTTCTGATTTTGTGTTAATTTAATCGTCTTTTTTTTTTTTTTTTAAATTAAATCATCCAATTTTCTTTAAAAGCTTTTGCTACAAAAAAATCTCTTCAAATTGGCACTTCTAGTCAAAATATTTTTTCTTAATCTGTTTCTTTTTTTTTCATTTCTTGTTTTAATAATAAATAATTATATTTATTTAATTTTAAATTGGAAATTCCTTTAAAGAATTGAATCATTTAATTAAAATGATAATTTTGTATTTTTTTTTTTATGTTTTCCATGAAATATATGTATGGCCTTTAAAACAGATGTGATCCATACAATATCATTATATTATTGTCTCTTCACAAAATATACACATTATATACGTTTTATTTTAAATATTTTCAAATTATATATGTATTATTTTTTTTAGTGTGTTTGCTTATTTTCATTGGAATTTTTACGGTATAGAAAGTTAATTGCGAAAATTTCAAGAATTGTTACTTTTATCTACAAATAAATGAGAATTCCTTTTGAACATAAAAATTCACGGTTTTTTTTTTTTTTGGTTGCCATTACCTGATGCTCCCTTTGAAAAAGGATATGTATGTAAAAAAAAAAACAACAACAGAAAACATTAAATTTAAATGTTTTGTGATGTTTTTGTTGTTATTATATTTATGTATAATTTGTAAAAATTTCATTATAGATATTTATATAATATATTTTTTTGAAGGCATATATGTACGTAAAAAAAAAAATTCTGAAATAATTAAAATATCCTTAAAGGAACAAACTTTATTTTGTTTTTTTTTGGTGGTGTATTATTTTTTATAATGGAAATTTTCAATTTTATTAAAATTATTATTTGTTACTTACCGATCAGTTGCTATTGCAACTAAATGTAATATTGATGCTGTACAACATAAAACATCACATGAAGTCCATATGTCACAAAGTTCTGGTCCCAATATCCATCCTTTACTAATCTAAATAATAAAAATTTTACAAAATTTATATAATTATTTATTATTTAAATATTTAAAAAAAAAAAAAATTAGGGGACAGTCGGTGAAATCATACCAATTAATAAATCGCCTGTATATGGAAACTAAATATGTAATATTATTGCTAGAATTTTATAAATTAAAAGTTAATAATTTAACATTAAAAGTTAATAATTTTTTATACCTAATTATATTTATTTATTGTCATTGTAAGGATCTTCCAAGTAAAAACTAAATAAAGATTTTTTTTTATATTTTACAAGGATCGATATATGTATTAAGCTTATTCCAGAAAAAGGATTTGTAAATTAACTACTTATTGTAGTAAATCGTAATTTGACTTTGGAACTGACCGTAAAAGGTAATAAAAATTAGAAACTGATAAGATTTTATATTCGAATTAACAAACTTAGAAAATATTTTAGAAATTACTTTAATTTTTAAAGCTGTCATGGCTGAGGTATTTATTTGAAATGATTTGCCTAAATTAAAACCCTGTGTGTTACCAAATTTGATATATTCTGCAAATTTTACATATTACGTTCGGAAACTACTTTCCTAAATTGTAATACCTGTAATATATTTTATTTCGAGCTTCGCCAAAAAACTAGTCATTTTATGTAATATATCTACATAAAAATGCCAGTATACACTGAAAATTGATACAATTTATGCCATTCTCCCCTGTAACATAAAAGTTTTTTTTTGAAAACTTTAAAAAAATTCCAAGATAAAAATTGTTATGCTTAGTACATAAGAGCAAAAAAAAAAATATTCCTGATAAATATGTATATAGAAAAAAAAAATCATTTTTTATTATTATAAGCATACCTCGTAAACGGCACCTAATGGCATTACTAGACATGCAACAAACAGATCTGCAACTGCAAGGGATGCAACTAGATAATTAGCGACGTTTTGTAAATTTCTTTCTAGTATAATGGCAGCAATTACAAACACATTTCCTGAAAATTATAAAACTTATATATATATTTATGTAATATCATCAGAAATATTTCTACAGTACATTTATAGTTTAACCATTTTTTCATGAAAAACTCTTAACATAACATATATATATATATGTACTTATGTATATAGAAAAAATTAAGTAGAATTTTATTGCATTTTTTTCCTCTCGTTTTTACTAAAAGGTAAAAAATTTCAACTTGGTTCTTTCAACTTATAACAATGTTACTTGTGGTAGTGATCGTTTATTATAAAGCTTTTATTTAAAAAAGGAAAAAAAAATAATTACAGAAAACTAAAATATATCCTGTTCAAGTTATGGAAAATTTTTTTAATTTTCCATAATTTTAAAATGGAAAATTTCAAACATAAACTATAACATTTTCAGAATAAAAAATATTATTTTATGACATAAAATTGGTAAAATAAAATTGAAATATTTGAAAATTTTTAATTAAAATAAAATAATAAAATTTTTTAAAAAATTATGTTATAATTTGGTATAAACTTTTAAATACAAAAGTTCAAAATTTTATTTCGAAATATATTATATCATAATTCTCAATAATTCTCATAATTCTCAAATTTTTCTTTTCCAATTCTATTTTCATTGCATTCGGGTGCATTATAACCTTTAGAGTTAATTTTATTGTCCATTAAATTTTAATAATTAATTTTATTAGTAGTTTAGCATTCGAAGTGTTTCTTAATTAGCTAAAACTTAATTAGTATGCAGTCGGCCGTGAAATCAAATTTTCATAGAAATCTATCGGCAAGTAAAAGATTATGCTTACGATTTCATTTTGTTGTACTCAGTTGTATCGTGAAATGATTTACTTATGTAAAAGTGAAGAAAAAAATTTCAGTATATCAAAATTTCACTGTTGAAATAATGTTCAAATCATTTCACGGCAGAATTAGGATATTTGATCATTTTGATTGGGTTTAAAAAAATCGTCAATTTTTTTTTTTTAAAAAGACTTGTTAATGTTTTTTTGCTTCATAATACTTTTTCACGACTTTTTGACAACTTTTTCACAATAGTCTTCAACAGAGTGAATAATTTCATTTCACGGCTGAAGGCATATTAAGCTTAATAGCTAGTAAATCCTAGATTATGCCTGTAAATTACTATATTCGCAGGATCAAGGAAGAAAGATATTTTTTGTATGAAGTTTTTTAATTAGTCAATGGTCGGTAATTAAATATAATGAAATTAAGATTTTTTTTATGGTGCTGTCATTTTGAAACTGCTGTGAGTTAAAACTTTTTACTCATATTTGAAACTTGGTTATAATTATATTAAAACTTCACAAAAAAAAAAGGTTTTTTTGTTTGTTAAGATATACGAAATAGTATTTTGGTAAATTTTAGTAAAAACCTTCCTTTGACAATTTTTTCCCTTTTGGTAGAAAGTTATGCTGGTTACAAAAAGTCCACACTTCAAATGAATGTATGAATAGTGAAATGAATATGGTTTCAAATTTAATTAAAAGTAATCTTTAAGTTCGTTTTGTGAAATTTTATTCTGCTAACAGTTTTTGAAGTAAATTGATTAAAAAATCGAAAAAGATTTTGTAATTTGATTTGGAATTCTTATTAGTTTTAGTGACTTATCGACAAGGGTGCAAGTTCCAGTACATTACTGCTATTCCAAAAAATATCCTTAATATTTATTTATTTATTATTTGTAATGCAATTTGACAGTGATTGCTGAAAGAAGACTTCTCAGGTAGGGTTGGCTGAATAAAGACTGATTTTCTTAATTTTTGTAGACAGTGGTATTCGAAAATAGGATTTATTAAATTACGTAATAAAGTAATTAAGTAAGTTAATAACTAAATTTTAAGTTTTAAAATTCTACTCAACCAGTTAAGTCTGATAATGAAGAGCGTTTATTATATAATATTACTTGCTAAACTAGAACTGCGCTGAATTTCCAAAAAATCCTTATTTACTTTACTTTCTTCATTAAAAAAATTCAGAAAAAAGTATAAAAATTTAGTTGAAAGTATTATTGAAGTTTAAGATCTGTGGAATTATACCTAAACACGATATCGACATAATTGCAAAGTGTTCAGCAGAACAAATTTAAGAAAATTCGATTGTAACTTATCATGATAATAAAATTCTTGTGAAATGCTCAACTATTGAGATTAGAATAATGTTTATTTTTATTCTCTTACTAGTTTTTATTTTACAGCTGATTCGTAAAACAAAATTTGTATGAAGGAGATTCTGTTGTCATGTTTCGGCAAAGTCAATCATCGCCAAAATAAAAATATAGGTTTTAGAATTTACTAAATTTTTCAAAAATGTTAATCATTTATTGATAAATTTGAATTTTTAAATGCTTACCATTCGAAATAAGAACTTATTTCAAAATATCAATAAAATATAGATATCTTATTTTGGCAAAGTTCCACAGAAATAAATGTTTTTCAATATTTTTCCAAAAAAAAAAAAAAAAACTTTATTTGAACGTTCCAGAAAATTAAAGATTTCATATTTTTTGTAAACAAAATAATATAGTAATAATAAAAACATGTTACACTATATTTTTGTTTTGTATATTTATATTTTCTTGTATTTCCTTCCTGTGAACATTGAAGGATATTCAGTGTGCATTTCAATTTTTTTTTTTGCATTTTTATCAACTTTATTTCATAATTTTTTTTTTTTTTATTTTGGCACGTCAAATGTTATTGAATTGAAAAAAAAAAAAAAATTATAGTTCGTATCGTAAATTGATTTCATCTTGTATTGTGAACATGATTTGTACGTTTATATACGTATTTATACGAGTATTGTATATTAAAAAAAAAAAAAAGTAATTCACTCCGTTCAATGATTTTTAGAAGTAATTCACTCCGTTCAATGAAATGAATATTGAAATGTAAAGAATTTATTATAAATGCGAAATAAAAATTGAAAGGAAGAAAAAAATTACAATAATGAAGAAGAAAAAAGGAATGAAATCTTTCTTCGTCATTCAAATCAGTTTTTATTATTTCAAAAAAGGAATTTTTTTTTTTATTATATTTCCCCAGGAATACTGTATAATTTAACTTTTACGTTATATCCTTACCCTTTTTTTATTATTTAGTTTTTTTTTTTGTGAAAATATATACAATCTAATTTTTAACATCAAGGATTTTATATAAATTGTATATATTTGTATATGAGGATGCGTACTATGAGTTCAAAAAAAAAAGAAAGAAGAAAACTACTATATGAACGAAAGGATGTATCGAATTTAAAGCGTGTCTTAGTACTATGCAATTCGTCCGTTCGTTTGTCCGTAAAGTTTTTCAAATTAATCTTTAATCCAGTAAATGTACATATAAGTTGTTACAAGACCAATCATTGGAAAGATTAAACAAATTTCTACTGAACAGTGGTAAAAACATTTAAAAAACTCCTACGTAAGCCGTCGTTGTTTCATTTTTTGTGAAAACATAAAAAATTTCAATTTTATTATAATAAATAGTCCTTAAAAAACTGATAGTAACATGAAAAAATAATCTACGTTTTTAATTATAGAAATAATCTATAATTAAGTTATTTTGTTTTTAATTTTAATTTTTGCCAATAGAGGCGCTATTTGGAAAAAATGGTTTTACTAGAACGTTTAAAATATAGTAAATAATATACATTTCTCATGTTAGAGTATTTTTTATGTCACTAGAGGACAAAAATAAAATAAAATATTGATATGATTTAAATTAGTAAATAATTCAGGAAATTTTTTGAAAGTTGTCGCATTGGAACCGTAATTGACAGTAGAAGTTTGTGTAATTCACATTTTTTCCTCAAGAGGCGCTAGGTTCTAAAATATTTTAATATACATCTTTTATTTACTAAAATAGATTTTACAAGTAAAACTATTTTAAATTGGTTAGCGCTACTCTTTTTAATATAAAGTAAAAAAAAAAAGCTCATAACTCCGTTACTACTGTATTGTACACAAGCTGTATTCCGTGAAAATTGTTTTTCTTATTATTCGAAAGAACAGGGATTTTTTGTTTATTTGTCGAATTAGAAAAATGAATTTAAGTTTTTATTTTTACTATAAATTATAAAAATTATAAAATATATTAAAGAAAATACAATAAAGGGTGAAATTATTTAATATTTTTTAACATAAAACTAAAAGTCATTATACCATAAAACGTAAATAAATCTAGATAAAAAAAATTAGAATTAAATAAAAAAGATATTGAAGTGGAAAATATTTAATTTTATGCAATTAATTTTATGCAGTTTTTTTCTTCTCTGCACATTTCACAAAAGGAAAATAGAAAAGTTTTCATTAAAATATTTATTCAATAAATTAAATAAGAAAAGATTAATTCGAATAATTAAATAAAATGAGTAATATTTTATGTGATTGTAGAGCAGAAGGTGTAATTTTTTTTGGAATATAATTAAAATTTATAAAATGAATTACTAAAATAAATATAAATATTCTTTTTTTTTCAAGTAATTTACAAAATTTAATATTAATTTAACGATTATACATCATTATTATTATTAAATTTATTAAAATTGTGTAATTTGGCATCAAACTAATAATTTTATTATCTTATAACTTTTTACAGCTTAATTTTAATTATTCTAATAAAATTTAAGCTTCGAAAATGTCATGCTTGCATAGTTAAATTCACTAATTAGTTGCTAATGTTGATTTTGTAGTTTAAATTACATGAAAATGTTAAACTGGCTTTTGTGAATAATTAGTATTTTTATGGACCAAAGTTGTAAATAAAGTTTTACAAATTTTATGTTGCTGTTACATATATTGCAAGTAATATTTTTTTTTCCTAGCAATATTGTTATTTTTGGTTTTTATAATTATTTTGTTTGAGAGACTAATTAGTCACGTACGTATAACGTACAAGTATCTAAGATTTAAAAAAAATATATAAATTTATACTTTTTCCAGTTTTCTGCAATAACAAAAAATCATTTAACTAAAAATTGGTTTTTCTGCATTGACTAAACTTAATTAAGCTCTTAAAATTTGAACCTGAATAAAAAGGTAATAAAAGTTTTTACCACCGTACAACATAATATCCGTTAAAATGTTTGTCCTGAATTTCAAATAAAATTTTAAATACTGTAACGATAGTATAGTTAGTTTTTTTTTTTTTGGTCTGCATTTTATTATTTGCAAAAAACTCAATTGGTACAATAAAAATATGAATTTTATATCAACCTCAAAAAAAATTTAGAAACTATATACATGTAAAAATATATAGAAACTTTTAAAATTACAGACGGACACAATAATTATTATAAAAAACAAAATTCTAGATATAAAATCTGCTATTTATACTTGACTATGTATAGAAGGGTTGTAAAATGTCATTTACACATTTTTTTTTTGTTTAGAGATTTAGTACATGAAAATTTATGATGACGAGTTTAGTGACGGATGTAAAATATGACTGCAATAAAGGATTTTTCACTCACATTCTGTTAAATTCTGAAAATGTGTAAATTTATGATTATGTACGAAACATAGAAATTGTGTTCATGTTGACACAAAATATATATGTCCGCATATATATATAATTTAGAAAATTTTTATATAAATATCAGAAAATATAGTAAATATACGTAATGCGACATTATAATAATTTATCATGAAAATATTTACATATATATATATATAATTTATATTTGATTTACTTGACAAAATATCATGATAGATTATGGATAATTTTTGAATAAAAAATTTTGTAGCATAGTCATCAGATTATTATTAACTTTGGGAAAATAAGTTTTAAAGTCATTCTTATATTCAATTATTATATTAAGAAAATATACAAAATTTTAAAATTAAAATTTATAGCTGATTGCACTAAATTAAATTGATTTGGTAAAGAAAATTCAATAAAGAAAATATTCTTTCGAAATTCTATTTTCAATATTAAATATTTTTCAAATTTTTCACCTATAACTCAGATTTAGTTATTGTCTTTTTTGAAATTGTAAAATAGTAACAAATTTCTCAATCAATAACATCTGTTGTTAGACATTAATTAATGGTAATTGAAAATGAGTTTATCGAAAACCAATTCATCGAAAATTAGAAAATGAGTTCGGCGAAAATGTGTTCATTGAAAACGTATTAGGCGAAAACGAGTTCATGTAAAACAAGTTTATTGAAAACAAATTCATCAAAAACAAGTTCATTGAAAACGAGTTTGTTGAAAATCGAAAACAAATTAATTGGAAACGAATGCATCGAAAACGAGTTCATCTTATGAGCAATTTATCGAATTCAGGGAAAATGAGTTGAAAGAGAATTAATCGAAAACGAAAGAGAATTAATTAATCGAAAACTGTTCATCGAAAATGAAAATTTTTCGATTGAATGTCGAATTGATTGAAAATAAAATTATTTTCCAAATTTATTTTTATTATTCTTTAAAGAAATATATTTTCATTTTGAAAGAAAATAAATTTTTTAATGGAAAATTAAAAGTAATTTATTACTATATTTTAGCTATTTTGTTAGAATATACTTAAAACTTGAAGGAAAGCTTTTTTTATACCCATGGTAATTACACAAATAGTAATAGGATATTAGAGTTGTATGCAAGTTGAAAGAAAATGTATAGAAAAGTTTAGAAAATGTGAAAATCAATTTAATAATTTTGCCTTCAATAAAACTTTTTATGAGTGTAGCCACATTATTGAGTTATATCATTTTATATTATATATTTAATATGATTTTTTATTTATATCATGACTCAAGTTATCATATTGACATTCACTTATATTCTATTCTATAAGAAATTTAGTTAAATTTCCTAAAATCTTCATCAATACCGGCAAATTTTCTATTACTGGACAGGTAAATTTGTATTCCCAATTTGTTTAAAAACATTGGCCAAAATATGGTAAAAATTTTTTTACAAAACTAGTGCTGTCAAGAGATTTTGTAAATTCTTCAAAAAAAACACTATAAAAGTTGTCTTATATCTAGCCAATTTACCAATCAATTATTATACTAAATTATTATCAATAAGGTATTATTAAGTATTAACAACTTTCTAATTTACCAATAATTGGAAATAATATTTCAAAAATTATTATTTTTTCTATCTCAAAATAATTTCAACATTATAACTTTTCAAGGACTCAAAAAAGAAAATAAAGATATTTTATATTTTATTCAATTTTCTTGTCTAAGTATTATAAATAAGTGTTTTTTTTTTTGTTACTTAACCGAAAATAGCTTTCACAAATTTATTATTTTATTATTATGCCCTTGGTAATACTTAAACTATTTATTATCATACTAAATAACAATTTTCTATTAAAACTTTTAGTTTTTATTATCTATAGTCTTTTACTTATTTCATCATCAAAAAAAAAAAAAAGGATATAAAATAATAGAAAAAAAAAAAAAAATAGAAATATCTACTTACCGATAACAGTTATTAGTATCATTAATCCCAAAACGATAGATGTAGCTGCCATTTGGATAAGCTCAGCAATATCTTCTCTATTCTCATAGGTTTCATTGAAATCAGGACCAATAGTAGTAACATTAAGTAAAAATAAACTAATATTTGTACTGCTACTAATACTATTGCTTGTATCACCAAAGAATGTATTATTTGTATCATTTCGAAATAAATTATCAACATCATTATTTGATATAAGATATGAATCTGGGCTTCCACTATCAATAAAAACATTGTCAAATCCATCTGGGAAAATGAAACAAATTGAAAAATAGAAAAAAAAATTTTTATATGGAATGAAAGAAAGTAAAAAAAAAATCAGATAATTATGTTGAAGAAAAATATCATCTATATATTTGATTATAAATTATTAAAAGGAAAGGATTATTTTTGATCTAATCTCTGAACATAACACTATATCAAAAGAACTAGTTATATAGTTTGGTAATTGAATGATAGAAATACTTTATATTAATATTAATAGTCTAGGTCTAAATAATTATTAGGTAGAGAAAATTTATTTTGGAAAATTTTGGAATATCAATAGTTACTTAGAATGATTGAAAGAATTTAATTGCTGTATTGCAACAAATCTGTGATATGTGGTGTTTAATTTGAAACAATATTCTCTTTTCGTATAAATAATGATCAAGTATTAAAAAATGATATAGTTGATATAGTGGAAATGCTCCATATGGAAAAATTGGAATTATTTCGCGCTTAGAAAGCTTCTGCATCCCAACATTTTGGTCGCAATTGTCATCCATCCAATTGCAACATATGTGGCTTTAAACTTTTGGAAAGTAAGAACAACTAGGTCACACTCGCTTTAAAATTTACAAAGAAATATTTACCGAAAAATTTTGGGTAAAAGAATGGGAAACGATTGATATGTAAAATTGAACTTGATAACTAGTTTAAAATGAAAATATTGTTCATTGTAAGAAAGCTCAAGGGTTATGGTGGGCAGGAGATGGCGCTAGAATGCCAGAATAAATAACATTCAATGGAATGCCTGATGGAGAACAGTTACACAAGTAGATAGGTTTGGTTGGGTAATCAATATCCGAAACTACTCTGCAGAAATGCTAGTAAATTAGCTAGAATGGCACGAAGGAAGGCGCATAGAAAGATCCGTAGTATGGCTCTAAAATATAGAATGGTGAATAATGCGAAATTTTAGTCTCGTGAAATGATAATGAACATTTTCCTCGTAAATTAGCTAAATTTTTTATAATTATTTCAATGACAAAACTTCGAAAATCACACTAAATTTAAACAATTTAAATGGTAAAAACAAATTTGCATAGCAAATATGATAATTACTAACAGACAGCGAAAATATATTCTTTTAAGTTTCTTTGTATAAAGAAAATCGCTTTTAATACCAACAAAATGCTAAAATTTATCTCCACAATGATTTTATATTTATGAAAAGTGCCACTAATATACTCATATATGGTGAAAACCAAAATATTTTAGTATGAGAATTTATAAATATTGCTTAGTTGCCTCTAGTTCATTCATCACATTTGATGTTTTTTTTTTCATGTCATAAGATGTCATCAGAGAAATCTCACAAAACTTTTATACTTGTCAACTCTGTATGAAACTTTTGACTGATATTTCAAAGAATATTTCATAATTTTTGATGTGTTTTTGTATTCTGTATTTTTTATTAAGCATTTTGCTCCTTTGTTTTTTTTTTTTGTACAAAAGGACGATATCACAATGAATATTTCCACAAGACCAATTTTCCCAAAAAAAAAGTGTTTAACTATTTGCGGAAATATCACATAAGGATGAGAATAAATGGAAAATATGTGATAGTAACTTTTATGAAGTCCATAAAAGAATTTCCTTTTTTTCTTATGATACGTAAAATGGTCCATTAAAATAATATAATTAAGATGTCATCAAAGAAAATTGTATAAAAGTGTATAATTATACTGAAAGTTTGAATCAGTATATTCAATTACGGAAGTTAGATACTATATTGATTTTTTATAACGATAAATTGAAAAATACTAAACTTTATTTAAATGTTAAATGTATTCTTCCCTAAAATCTAAAAATTATTAAAGAAGAATTTATACAACACTCACTGTTACCACAAAATAACTCCAAATACGCTCCATTGTAGATTTAATTCTTTGAAAAGCATTTGAGTTATTATCTTGAAAAGCAGTCGAATTACTTTCTTGAAATGTTTTCAAATTATTTCCTTAAAAATTACTTCTTGAAAAGGAGTAAATATTTGCACAAAAAATAGTCAATTTATTTGCTTGACAAGTAGGCAAATTATTTCCTTGAAAAATAATCGAGTAATCACCTTGAAAAGTGGTTGTTATTTCTTTAAAACGTAATCACGATATTTCCTTGAAAATAGTGGAGTTAATTGGCTTGAAAAAATGAAGTATAATGAACATGACAGGAAATTTTGATTAACTTATCATGAATATAATTTTCAGGTGATATTGATTCCCAGCTTGACATGCATTTCGTGAACATATTTCCCTTTTACTTTTCCAAAAGAGAAAAAAGGGAATAATTTTTCTTTTAGGAAAAAATATTATTATAAAAAAATTTTCGGTAAATATTTTATTTTGAAAATTTATGACAAAAATATTTCTAGAATTATATGGGGAAACTAAGATCATAAATTAATTATATATTCTGTTGGAAAGTTTACTCTTGATTTATTTATATATATATGCAAAAACTTTTCAACTTATATCATTCATTCATTTAATATTTATTACTAAAGAGGATAGTAATTTTTTTTTGTCCTTTTAAGGAATAAATTTTTCTATGTTTTATGTTCTGTGAAATATAATTAATGCATAGTCATAATTATAGGTAAACTAAAACATAGGTAATGAGAAATTAAGAATTATGAGTGGAAATTAGATGAAATAAATATTAAGATTTCTTATTAAAGATTTTTTCTTAAACTTTGATATATCCTTTAAAATAATTACATATAATTTATGTCCAGAAATAATTCGATAGAAAGTAACCAATTAAGCGGAAAGAATTTTAGGCCGTTTTCGAATCCCATACAGTTGTACGAAAAAATTTAATTTTTGTACTCGATTAACCAGAAAATTCTTTGACGCGAATTATAATTACATTGTAATTTCTTTGGTAATGTGGTAACAATTTAACCGTATAACAGCTATTAACTGTTAACCACAAAGCCAAGTTTAATAATTTTTCTCCGAAAAGTTACTTAGTAAGAAAGGATTGCAAATAATCATTCGTCCACTAATTGAGGTTTCTGTAATATTCTATTTCAATTTCTTTATAATGAAGGAAATTTAATTGCAATAAGCTTATGGCTTTATTAGTGAGAGATAAATGGAGGGAACATGTACAGTGGAAAGAAACAGCAAAACATGTACAGTGGAGCTGAACTACACGAAGAAGAGAAAAACATTTAGAAAAGGGAATACTCACTTCAGATGGACTGGCCAATTCAACAACAGATCTCTTAAGATTCGCTTGGGATAGGGCATGGAGGCAATAAAAGTACAACAGATATTTAGGTTGCAGGGCTCTCTCGCGTTCCTTTTATTACGAATATCTGTGAGTCGGAGTGAAATTGAAACTAGTATCTACCTGGATTACTAGCATATTTGGAAAAGATGTCAGCGCGAGGTACAACTACAAGAATACTAACTGGGTCATAATTATAGATTTAAAAACTATTTACTATTTTTAATTACTCACCTTTAAGTATTTTTGATTCCATTTTATAAAAATAAATAATTACAAGAATTAACAATTTCACGAAAAAAAAAAATATATTTCTAATCAGAAGTTTTAATAAAAAAGTAGTTAAATTCAATTTTATATTTTTTAAAAAAAAAAAGGATATTTACAAAATAATTTACGAAAACTATTGTCACTTATTTAGTAATTTTTCTTAAAGTTGATATTTAATTATAATTTAGTTTACTAGTTTTGATAAACGAGATAATGTATTTATTTTTTCTTTTTGGTGAGTTTTATCTTAAAATGTCACTCGTGTTATAATGATTTTTTTAATTCCTGTATTAATATAAATTCGGTGGATGTGTATGTGACTTGAATTTTAATGAACGTAAGCAAATGTTGTTAAAAAAAAATAATTTAAAAAGAAGAAAAAGGAAATCGTTTTTCTATTTTCAATTAAAATCTCGTCAAAAATTTTGATTATCTTTTTAGTTTTTTTTTTTTTTTATTAATGACTTTTCCTTGTTTATTATTTGATGAATTAATATGATTTAGGATTTCTTATTTTCCAATACATTGAAGATTCATTTTCACTTAAATTTGAGTTGAATTTTCTATTTTCTTTTTTTTTGGATTTGTTACAAAAATTTTTTTTTTATTATAGTATATATTTAAGCTAATCATATATAATTTTCTATGATTAATGTTTTCAATTCATGCCAGTTTTATGTTTTATAAATAAGTGGAAAAAAAAAATATATAAATGAAAATTTGGTTTTTTTTTCTGTTGATAAATTATATTTTTCCTTGTAGAATTTTTTTTTGTAATAGAAAAATTTTCTTAATCAGAAAGTTAATAATTTTTATATTTCTATAATTTTTCTATTATTTTTTGATGTAATTTGTTCTGATCTGCTGCTGGTTTTTTTATATTTGATGGAAATTTTAAAAAAAATTGTATTTTTTTTTTTTGGTTGGTTAATAAATAGCTTTTTTTTTATGCTTGCTGTTTTATCCTTCAGCTTTTTATCATACTAAACAACAATGCAAACATAGGGCTAAAAAACCTAAAACACAATGGGGCATTTTGCCCCTCATGAGTTTATATTCATTTGTCCATCTGAAAATAGAAAAGAAAAATAGAAAATTGTGTTAATTGGATATTAATAAAATATTTAAAAGAAAATTGTTAGTAGTTATTGAAATTAATGACTACAAAATATTTATATGATAAATTTTAATTTTTGGTTATAAAACTTTTGGCCTTATAGAGGACATATGTGTCCCAGCTATAAATTTTTTGAGGTATATGAGTTCTGATTGTACCAATAATTCTATAATTCAAATTTTGGATAATTTAGCCGCCTCTCGGTCCGAAAGAGTTAAATAGTCGATAAAGTATTTAATTTGAACAAATTTTTATTTACAATTCTTATATTTTGAACTATTTAAAAAAAGGATTTTATCCTGGTGGTGAAAATACTATTATTATAGGAATATTTAATTAATTTAATCTTGATAAAATAGAAAATAAATATATAATTAGAGTTTAGTTGATTAGTAAAACGAAAGAATTATTAAATAATTAAATAACATAAAATTTCTTTCTCAGGTATTTCAATTTACCATGTAATTATTAATATATTTAATCACGTTCTTTAAATGTATATAGGAGACAGTAGCAGAAATAGTATCACTTCCTAAATCGTACGATTTCTTGTATTCGGAAAGTAAAGAATATTATTAATATTATATTGATAAGAGATTGTGAAAAGGGCTTGTACTTAAATATTGTTTAAATAGCACCGCTGTGTTTCCAAATTTATACTGATACAATTAAGGAAAATTTCTAAAACATTAAAGTTTTGATTGGCATAATTTCCGAACCCAGTTTTCTAAATTGCACAATTTATGTTATTTCGACGTTTACGGAAATACTAAGCTTTTCTTTCGCTCAAAATTAGTTTTTCTAAGTAGGAAAAATATGAAAGTTTAAACTTATTACCTGTTTATTAAGTATACATAAATATCGGAAAAGTATTACAATTTAGGCAACTTTCCCATATATATTTGAACAAAATTGTCTTTTAAATAAAAGTGAACTTCATTTCTCAATTTATTGTAAATTAGTCTTTTTACTATAAATTTTTACTAGTTGCTTAATTTTTTTCTATTACTCTTTACATATTTTAAATTGAAGGTTTAATGAAAAGTGTTTAATTGTAATAAATGCCATGATAAATTAAAATTATTATAATTATTAAATTTATTAAATATTTATATATTTAAATCCCGCAAATGCTGTGACATTTCTCTGGAAGACAAAAATTTAATATTTTGCACGAATAATTTTGGTGACAGTATTTATCATAATTTAAATTACATATTTTTTCTATACAGCATATCTTTAAGTGACAAATACGTGACTTGAAAATTTTTTTGTTATTTTATTCTACAGTTCGTAATTTTTCCGAGATGGAGTAATTTATTATTCGGGTAAAGGTAAAAATCATTTTTAAATTTCGATTATCTAAATCTGCACTGAAATTATACAAATTTGCGAGAATTTCCATATGAGCATATATCAATAGTACAGTGTTAGAAAATTAGAAATTTTATGTTCCTTCAGATACCTTGGAAAATACATTTTCCTTGATAATATAAAAAATTAATTTAATTCACTAAATATTTATAAAAATTATGAAACGTCTTATCCTAAAAGATCAGTTCATTCAATTGTCAAGTGTGGTAAAAATGTTGGCTGAACTTTAATTCGTGAATAATCGAAATGAAAGAAAGAATAAATTTCTGACAAGAAATATGCACATCGAATAAAAGGTTTTTTTTTGTTTAAGATAAATGGAAAATTGTTGATTTCACTAGTCGAGAATACTATGATATACGTATACACCAGAATATATTTTTGGAAAACGTATCAAATTTCCGTAAATAAAAAAAACTCATATTTTATCTTTTCACAACTAAATTTTTTTTTATTTTCAATTGTATTTTGAATAAATGTTCGGTGGAGTATGTAGAAGCAGATGAATAAATGTTCGGTGGAGTATTTAGAAGAAGTATCTATATTTAATCTGAATATCAGATTAAATATGGAGTATTTAGAAGAAATATCTATATTTAATCTGAATATCAAATTCGGATTATTCAGTTTTCAAAACAGAAAACCACAAAAAAAAATTTAATCAAATTTCAATTTAGTATTGCAAATTTTAAAAGGAATTTCTAAGATTTCAATATGGTACTCTCAATAAAACATTTAATTAAAAACATTAAAATATTTGCAAATTCTTTTATTTCATTCTGAAAAGTTTTACTATATTTTTTTAATAAAACGTATTGTTGATAGTTGACGTATTTTAACAAATTTTAAATCAAAGAAACACTATAAAAATGTGTTAATAAAATTTCTATATTTTTACAAATTCTTATTTCCATGACAATTTAATTTGATCATATAGTAAAGTATTTAGAGTTTTTTTTTAATATTCTCTATTAAAAGAAAAATCTGCATTTTGGATGTGAAAACTTGCTAGATTTTCTTGAAATTTTTTTTTTGAAATATCTGGTATTTTTATTTCGAAATAATTAAATTTCTTTCAACTGTACTACTATTTGAACTTTGCCATTTCAGTAAAATGGAATAAACGGTTGACAGTTTTTTAATTTAGTTTTTCTTGACAATATTATCATATGTATGCTATTTTCATTCAAAAAAAAATTTCCAATTTAAAATTAAATTATAAGTAATAGAAAGTAAGCAATATTGATTTAGTTTAAATTTAAAGTAAATATTGAGTTAGTTGACAGACTATTAAACAGTTGATAATCAATTCAGTGAAACAAGATTATCATCTATCTACAATTATCTTAATTTTAAAAATTACATCGACAATAATTAAAAATTATCGACACTTATCAAAAGTTTCATTAACATCATCGACATTAATCAGAATTCCAGGATATTGTGCCATTTATTTTATAAAAAAAAAAACAAGTTTCAGCACAATTTTCAAGTTTCTGCCAAATGGGATTACTTTAGAATTACTTTATTACATTTATGTCAAATAACTACCTTTATGACTTACGAAATAGTCCAAATATCAGACGAAAAGACAGCGTAGAAGAAGATATAAGAAAAGTTGGAGTATCATTTGCATTGGAGGAAAATTGTTGATGAGGGAAAAGTTTAAACCGTATTGTTTGCCATCACAATTCGGTTTGAACTTTTTCCTCATCAACAATTTTCCTCCAACATTTCTACCCATAGTAATGGTTAACTTTTACTTATTCTTTATCTTTTAGCAAGAACAATATTTATAAATATATTGAAACGAACCAGTTTCAAAATTGTACATTTGCGTTTATCCGGAAACTGAATAATTATAGTGATATTTATTTTGGTGAGCGATTGTGGTAAAACTATTATAAATAAGTGACATAAAAAGTTACTTGGCCTCACTTGTATGTATTTATTGTCACGGGTGGTACGATTTAGGTAACCAATTATTTAAATTATACTGTTTCGATTTTTTTATTTGGTACTTTTGCGGTAATACTGCTCGTTTGTTTTGTTAAAATACAATTTTTATAATTATTGTTTTTATTCTAATTAGAACAACATCAAGATATAAATTTATTACAAAATATAATTCTTTTATTCAGTATTTCTACACTTAACTACCGGTACAATTTGAGCAACAAATATTTTATATCAAATCTATTGAATTTGTAGTAACGTCCAGGCTACTCAAGGTCTAGAATATTATTCACGTTTTAAGAATATAATTTGTAATTTGAAACTTTTGGTAAAAGAACTTTAAGTCAATTGAAATAATTCACTAACTGAAAATTTATTTGAAAAAAAATATTTGTATTTTATTCTTTGATTATTTTTAATACAAAATTTCTATAAAAATATTGAATTTCTAATTAGAAATTCGAAATAATAATGGACTACTGAACTCATCTCCGTTGTTTCGCTTCAAAAATGAGAACCTTCTAAATTTCTAATCATTGTTTACATTAAAATCTCCTTAATGAAGCCTGTATTTGGAGGACTATATAAAGCAGTTTCCAAATATATACAAAATTTTGAACATAGTTCATGTTTCAAATATATTTTGAAATATGTATTGAAAATAAAAGCTAATCAATTTCTCACAAAATCATACAAAATTTTCAGGTATTCATTAAGAAAATGTCTAATCTAATATTTATAAATACGGAATATTGTGTGACATATGGTATAATTGAGTAATTAGTTATATAAACGAATAAGAAATCACAAAGGAGGAATCAAATTTTTTAAGCACAGAAGAAAATTTCTACTTTTTCCGAACTAAAATAATATGTACAATTAGAATTTAAAAAAAATCAGAATTAATTTATTAAAAAGTTCAGTTTGTAACCATTCTCTATTGGGTAAAAAAGGATTTTATAAATTTTTATAAACAACCCATATTTCCTTTTCCATTTTAATACTAATAGCTACATACTGAGATTCATTGCTTTAATAAAATTTACAAATTGAAAACTTATTGATTTCTATAAAATATTCAAAAAATCTATCGTTATACTTTTTGAAGCACGACAATATTTTAGCCTTTAAAAAAAAAATCCTTTACCAACAAAATATACATATATATTATTTCCAAAAGGACTTTTCTAAATGAATGTGTGCGTGTATGGCCAAAATAATATTTTGATAAAGCATATAAACAAAGTGTGAAAATGTGTATAAATTATTGTTTTTATTTTGTCAAGGTTTACTTAATAATATGACCAAAGTAAAAGCTTAACACTTTTCTTATATTTTCTTTATTATTTTATTTAGTTTTTTTTTTCTAGGGTTTTTTATTCTTAAACATAGATTTTTTGTAGTTACAATTTGCCATTCGTCTGATCAAGACGATTGTCTGTCTGGCCAATTCTAGAATTTTAAACTAACTCATAAAATGTAACTATATGAGGAATACTTATAAAATGTAATTATATGACTTGTTGGAACGATTTAAAAAAATTCTATCTGATTGAGGCAAAAAAAGATTTAAAGATTATGCACTAGATGGCGTTATATTTTTCTTTTCAAAAGATGTTTTTTTGAGGATAAATTGCAATTTAACGTAATTTCACAAAATTTATAATATAACTAATGGAGATAGTATGTATAATTAAAATTAGAATAAAATAAGAATTTTTCTTAATTTAAATTTTTGCCAATAGGGGCGCTTCTTTGAAAAATATATTTGCAATAATACATATTTAAAATTTAATTTACTATATTAAATGATCACTAAATTTGATTTTAGAACCCTTATTAGAAAATTAATAATAGTACAACCAAAGGCTGAATATTATACCTCAAAGTTCTATTACTGAGGGCGTAAAATGCTTGCACTTGAATATATAATTTATAATAGTAAAAATTATGATTTATTAAAGCGTATTTGTTAATCGATTTTTAAACTTATTGTTAATTTCTTTGGTAAACTTGTAAATATCTAACTTTTATTTACATAAAACATACTAACTTTTCGGTTAACTTATACTTAATCATCAGTGCTGTATTGGGAGCTAGGTTGTATCCACAAACATTTAAAATTTGTTCACATATTCTGAAAGAAAATTTGAAATATGGTACTGAAAGTTAAGAAATATGAAACTGAAAGCTAGTTAGTTTCTAACAGAAATCATATAAAATTTTATTAGATCCGTAATGAAGAGTAGAATAAAATAAACTTGTGTACAATTCTTCATTTTTTATTAGGAGCGCTGCGTGGATAATATATTTCAAGTATAGTATGGCATACAGATAAGAAACTACTACAAAGTATTTCTGCTATGTGGCCCTTTTTTGTTGAATAAAAAATAGAAGAAATAGAATAAATAAAAATATATTAAAATATAAAACATATACACATAAGTCTACCACCTGGTATGTTAAAGTAATATTTCAGTTCAAAAAGTAAAATTGATATAAAAGAAAACAAAAAAATTTGTGTTGGTAGTTTGTGTAGTAATGGTTAACTTTTACTTATTCGTTATCCTTTTACATTTTTTTTTTTTTCGTTATTTATTTTTATTGGAATATTTCAACATAATATTAATATGAAATGTTGAGGAGAAAACAAAAAAACCCATATAAAATCATTTACTAACATCCTTGTAACTAGAAAAGTGGTAATAAATGTGATAATATAGTTTTTTATTTTTTTTTATTTATAATTTTGTGTTTAAAGATTTTTAACCAATATTATAGGAAAATATTGAAAACTAGCAAATAGTAAATTTTCTAGTTAAGCAAAAATTTTATATATTCTGAAACTATTGTAGAATTTGGACATTTATCTTGATTATTATTAGAAAGTTTATATACTATTTTCAATAATTATCAAAAATTGAATTCAGTACCTGTAAAGCTTTCGCCAGTATAAAACGATCTTAGTATTAAAAAAAAAAAGCTTTTGTCTGTCGAAAAATTACCAAAACAACTAAAATTTTTTTTACTTATTTATAAACCAAATCCGAAAATTATACTTAAAAGATTATAATACTTTTTTATCGACCTAATTTCCATTTTATTTTCTTCTCAATGTCGCAGTGTCCTTTTTAAATTTATTTTTCCAAGTGTCTATTAAAATTGTTTTGTGGACCAATTAAATTTATTAAACAGATTATATGCCAATGCCTATATAATAATAAAATAAATAAAATGAAATGCCACCATTTTTATTGAGTGTATACCATACGCAATTTTAATCCTAAAACAAAAAGAAAAATAAATATTTATATTCGCTTACCAATAAAATATACATATATACATACATCCTTTAATACTAGTAAATATATATATATATGTATATATATTCAATAAACAATACTTATATATAATATTAATGGTGTTTTATCTTGTGTGATTGCTTTAATGTACTAAAAGTTTAATGAATTATTTATAAAGGCTTTCAGATAGATGAAAATTTAACTTTTTTTTTTTGCCATATCCTGTACAATAATAAACTATACGACCTGACGACTACCTACATTACAAAAATAAACAAAAAAAAAAAATTAATTCTATATTTAAATCTTTAAGTGCGTAATTTTACGCATAGAAATTTAGTTAACTTATATTATAGTAAAAAATTTGACTTATCTAATAAAAAAGGAGACGGTTATATTTTCGATATGAAAATTAAATTATACGTGCGAAAAGAACAACAAAATTCTTATAATTTATAAAAGGATTTTTAGAACAATATTTGAATTACTGTTAAGTATAGTCTGGTTTTGTTTAATTTAACGTACAATCTAATTTAACGTACAATCTCCGTTTTATAGTATTAAATAATGATATGTCACTAGTATTAAATTCACTAGAATTAAATAACTAGCATTAAAATTCTCCAATTCAATGACACAATAGTTTAAATTGAGATCAGTCCTCCCACAATTATTTCACAATTATTATTTATTTGGTAGTTGAAGCTTTTGTTTATGGGCTGGTTTCCAATTTCTTTTGTGCAAATTTGCAATTACTAAAAACTGAGAATATTAATACTAAATACATTTTAAGAACGTAATTAACCGAGATAATGATGATATATTGATATATGGTAATAATGATGATATTAAATATGAGAGACTAAATGTATAATTATACTTAAGAGATTAATGATCATTACATTTTATTTAATGCTGAGTAAACTTGAACCAACAAAAATTCTTCTGACTAGAATATATATAACATTAATATTTATAACCATAAATATACCAATTTAAAATTTTTTTAAATGATTATTTTAATTTGAAAGATGTCTAATTTAATCTGGATTTCGTATAATATTAAAATTATATTTAGGAGTTTACCAAATATATATTAAAAGTATTTCAATCATGAAAATTTTAATTAAATTATAAATTAATATAAATAAATTATATATATATAAGGTTTCAGTTTCTTTACAATTTAATATCGTTAAATATTAATTGCTGAATATCCTATAATTTTAATTAAATTCTAAAATCCTCTAATAGTTACATATTTCACTACAATGAATATATGTATACAGTAATCCCCCGATTTACGAACAGGATACGTTCTGTGAAAATGTTCGTATATCGAATATTCGTATATCGAGCCCAATATTAGTATGGTATTCTATTTAAAATAAATAGATACGTTCCAGCGATCGAAAATATTCGTAAAACGAGATCCATTTTAGTATAAGTTTGTGTTAAAACTACGTAGATGCGTACCCAAAATTTTCGTTAAACGAAATCCTATTTTTAGAAATATTTGAAACAAAGTGATTAGAAAAGAAAAGAAAAAAGAGTTTACTCATTTCAAAAATATAATAAATATTACACAAATTGGGCACTAAATAAAATTACACAAATTGCATTACACTAAAGAAATTTTTAATGAATGAGAGAACTTAATTTATTGTTTTCGGGGAGTTCCAAATTGAATTAAATTGTTCGTAATAGCGAATTTTTCATTCGTATAACGAATTTTATAACATTATGAAATTGTTCGTAATAGCCAATTTTTCATTCGTATAACGAATTTTATAACATTATGAAATTGTTCGAAATAGCGAATTTTTCATTCGTATAACGAATTTTATAACATTATGAAATTGTTCGTAATAGCGAATTTTTCATTCGTATAACGAATTTTATAACATTATGAAATTGTTCGTAATAGCGAAATTTCGTAAACCGAGCCTTCGTAAATCGGGGGATTACTGTATATGTTTTTAATTATAATTTATTTGAATATTATTTTTATCGAATATTGTTAAATCTTTATATACCAGTTTTAACTTTCATTGAAAAACTTCAATAATAATTCTATTACATATAATTTAAATTCAACAGATTTTAAATTATTGATTTTTTTTTATTAAAGAAATTACCTTTATAGTATTTAATCATTGAACTAAAAAAAAATTTGTATCTCTTATATACATTTTATGGTTGTTAAGCTCGTATAATTTTATGTTTTAAAATCTCTTCTTTTTTTTTTGGAGTATATGTACACCTTAACAAACGACATTCTGTGGTGTTAATTTTCAAAATAATAAAGTGTAAAAATAAAAAGTGTAATTAGAGTTTTGTCTGGGTTGGAAAAATTTACAAGATGTTCACATAAATAAAATTATATAATTAATAATATATATGAGAAGATTTGGTTGAAAAATTTTAAGTATCTCATAATATCATTTTATTTTTCTAACCAATTTTAATGAATTTTATAAAAAAAAATATTATATTTCTTTTAAAATTTTTTTGGTATAATCTGCTTTCAAAGAAGGTATGTGAAGAAAGTGTAGGTTTTGAAAAAAAAAAAACCATAGTATACAAATAATTCTCCGACATATAAATAAATTTCTTAATTAAAATTATAGAATGTTAATAAATTCTTAGTGGAAGGACTATAGTCTATATTTAGGCTGTCTCGTCATTGAAGAAGAATAATTATAATAATGGCAAGTTGTATCAGATAACAGTGAAAATTAGAAAAAATATGGTTTACAAAAGTGGTACTAACCTTGTGGTTGTATTAAATTTTTATATACTTTAAAGATGTTCGAAAATAATTTAAATTCATTTAAGACAACTGAATAAAGCAGATGGTTTTTTCAAGAATTTAACATTAAATAAATTGTCAAGTACTAAAAAAAAATATTACGTAATTTAAAAACAATTTGTTAAGAGCAATCCGCTCAAACCTCAAAGTATTAATTAATTAAAGTCTGCAAATTAAGTCTACAAATTTAAAGTTTTCGACAATTCGATTATAAATTCATTCTAATATAATGTTAATTAAATATTTAAAAAAAATATTTACTTTTTTTATGATTACTAAAATACAACGAAATTGTAAACCGTCAGTTTTGTTTCAAATTTATGAACATCTAAATATTTAAGGATATTGTTAAATAATTGATTTTTATATTAAACTTTAAATTCTTATTACATATTTATTAAATAAATAATATATTAATTGGTTATTTCAAGTATATTAAGCTTAGACAAAAAAATTTACTTTACAATCAAATTACAGTATCTAAAATTTTCAAAATCTTATTATTAGCATCTAAATACTTAAGGATATTTAATAAATGTAGGAAAAAAAATTTTATTACTTGGACAAAACTAGGAAATATTTTCTTCATTAGATCTAAAAAGGAAATAAAAAGATTTCAGCTATTTTGGTAAAATATTTACGTGACCAACTTAAAGTCTTACATAAATCAATGTAAAGTCTTAAGTTTTATATAATATCAATTGTACTATCCAACTCTGACTAAAAAAAACTTGACCAACTTGATATTTCTCAGATGTCAATTTTTCAGTAATAAACAACAGTTCTGTCCATAAAATAATTCTAAAATAAGGTGTTTTTCGTCGGTAGAGTTTTCATCTGTAAATATAAAAATATTTGGGTAAAAATTCGACAGAATCGTACGAATATTTTAAAGAATCACAATAATGTTTTAAACACATTTCTTCAGGTCAGAATCACAAGAATATTTTAAAGTGAAAACTTTTTCAGTACAGAAAACAAAACGCTACTAAAATCTTAAATATATAAACAAAAATTTTAAAAAAAACTTTTAAAAATCTACTTTCATAAAATATAAAATTATTTATATATTTCAAAAATAGATTTTTTAAAAAGTACTTATAACATAATTTTCATGTCCTAATTTTTATATCTAAATTTTTTTTAAAAATTATTATTGTTTTAAGTACACAAAACATAAACCAATAAAAAAAAAATAAACTTAATAAAATAACATATCAATGAATCGTCAAAATCAATATTATTAAAATAAAATAAGATATATTTTTTATTTATTTTTTAAATATTGTGTATTTCATAAAAATTGAGATCCTACAAAAATTATTTTATGACATAAAGAGCATAAAAAAAAAGCATATTTATCTTCTTTTATATAAATATTTTTCTTTTAAAAGTCTTTTGTGCCTTTTTTTTTCCTTGTTATATAATTGTTAGATGATAATAAAATAATAATAATTTTTTTTCCAAAATACATATTTTTTTTTGAAAAGGACAATGTAGATATTTTATGTTAAAAGAGAGAAAATGACTAAGAAATAAAAATATTTTTTGGTAAATAAAATGATATATTAATAAATATACATGTATACCAAAAAAAAAAAAAAAAGATGCCGGGTAGTAGTTTCGTACTTATGGGATATGTTCCTTGTGGATACATACACTTTATGGTAATGACAAATCAATCATTAATATATTGCACTAATTACTTGTAAGGCCGGTTTTAAAAATTTATTGATTAAATTTTGATATATTAAAGTGTACTGTGCTAAATGAAGAATTGCGCATTATTTTATTTTAATGTGATCTTCATTACCTTTCAAACGCGTCATCTTACATCGTTTTTCGTTAATGGTTACTATATGTAATAACATTTTCACGTGCAATACATTTGGCGCCATCTACTCAAAGAATCTTCAATTATGCTATGCAACATTTAATTATACTATTTATTATATTTCTAAAAGAGGGTCCAACATAAGGACACATATTCAATATACCACGTTAAATTACATTTTAAACATTATTAAATATACGTTTTTTACTGTAGCGCCTCTATTGGCAGAAATTTTAATTAAAGAAAATTTCTGCTTTATTCTACTCCTTAATACCCTTTCTAAAGTGGAACATATTTACGATTTTAAATTGCCACTGTTCATTAAAAAAAAAATATTTTAGTAAAACGCGAATAAAGCCGCCTACTGGATGACCTCAAACAAACTTTTACCCTTATCTGATAGCAAATTCTTCAACTTTTACAAAAAGGAGTTTGGCAATATTTTATTTTTACATTTAGAACCTTAATTTGAAAATATTTATACACGAGCAGACAGACAGACAAAGTGCTAACCAAAAAATATATTCTAAAAAAAATTTGTTTTATGAAACAGCGTAAAGAAATGTCAAAATTCAAATAGCAGTATTTATAAATAAATAAAAAAAAAATAACAAGGGATCAAAGTAGATTTCTGACAAAAAAATGCAGAAAAAAGAAAGAATAAAAAAAAAGGAATACTGTTCTTCGTTTTTCTGACACGTGAATTTTTGACCCGAATAATTTTTATTGATATTTTGATGTGATGAAAAGAAGTTAATTTTTTTAGATGATTGTGAAAATAGATTGTCTATGAAAAATGACATATTTTTTTTCTTCTATCATTAACAAAATTATATAAATAAATTTAAATTTTTGATTGTCGTCATTTTCATGTTGATTTAATGAAATTATATTGTCAGACATTAAAGTGAACATTAAAACTGATTAAAAAAAAAAACAATATTTTTATGGGTTGAACCTAGTTAATATTAGGTGTGGAATTCATTGAACTGAAATTCTTTCATGCGTTAAATATTTTCAGGTGATATCTAGGGTTTTATATGATAAGTTTTTTTTCCCCTTAAAACAGAGGATTTTTAACTTTTATTAATTATTACGTTATTGCTGTTCAACTGTCTGTCTGTATGATTGTTTGATTTCATTTATATACTCCGAAAATACTTCTCTTAATAAAATCAAACAAAAGTTAAATTAAAGTTAAGTTTAATTTAGGTTAATTAAATTAAAGTCCTTGTTTCAGTTCCTTAGCAGCCTTTACGTTATGATGGCAGTGACAGATATTTTTAAAATAATTTATTGCTATTTACATCTAATTTTATTTGCATTCCGTATTCCACATTTCTGTATAATTGAGAAATTTTGAAATTCGATATCGATGTCTCATGAAAAATAAACTTTTTATAAATTATAAATTGCGCTATTGTTTTAGGCCTAAAAATTATCCTGACTGAACTTTTTAGACTGAACTTTTTTAATTGTAACAAGCTAATTAGGTAGAAAATGAGATTGTTAGCTTTTTTTCAGTCTTAAATTACATTTTATTGTAATTTTTAATAGTGTTGTGTTACTCATTTAAAGCTAAAGAGTTCTGACTTTCTTCTACCTCTTTTTCTAGTACCCATTATTTTTCTTTCAAAAATTTTACTTAATACGAGATTTACGTGCTCGAAGTATCTACCTTTCTTATTTCTATTACACTCATTAGTTCTACCTTTTTGTTTCGATCGATGCATGGAATCGAATCTAGCATCACAATTTAGTACATTACAAGTAATCCACCACCGTACAAAATGCTTTTAATTAATTTTAAACACATCAAGTAAAAATTTATATAAAGTTTTCCAAAAAAAAAAATAGCTCATAAATATGAAACCTATTATAAAATTAGTTCTGCTATTTGAAAATTGTATTTTCTTTAATATACAATAATAAAATATTCACCTAGACTTTTAGTCTTGGCATCCAAATGAAAAATGATCTTAATATAAAAATACTAAATAAACATGTCACCCTTTTATATTTTTCATTTTTTTTTTTTTTTCGCCGTATCCTTATTATCTAATATACATTCAGATATATACACACGCATATATATATAAAAAAATGATTTATAGCTGTTGCGCGAGTAAATAATATGATGGAGTAGTTAAGGTCGTCTTCATTTTCCTTTCTACTATTTTTGTACACAAAAAAAAAAGGAAGGAATATAAATAAATTTTATATTCGTTTTCGTTGAAAAATACTTTTTAGTAAAAAAAAATAAAAATATAAAATAAAATAAATAAATTTATATTCAGATTAAGAAGTAGATTTTCTTCAATTATTTTCTTGCCAAAAAAAAAAAAAAACGGAAAAGATGAATACCACAGAAAAAAAAAATTTATATTCTTCCTTCTTGACGATTATCGTCTTCTCTGTGGTTTTGTATTTTCCAAAATAAAAAAAAAAATAAGGAGACAATCAAACAAACCAACCTACTTTCGTTTGGTTTTAAGTTAAAAAAAAAAGGATATAAAAGGAAGACGAAGGAAATGCGTGAAAAATATAAGCCGCATACAAATTTTTTTTTTCATCTTTATATCCTTTTTTTTTTTTTTATTTATTTATAAAAGAGATAAAAATCTTATAAATTCTGTATAGTAAAAAAACGAAAAAGGATATACTCGTATGTAATGTAACAACTTTCTATAATATTTTCTGTATGCGTATAACAACTATATGTTATTTTCTTTTTTATGAAATATTATAATCGGAGAAAATGATCACCTATACGTTTTTGACTGCCGCGCCGAGACGATATTTATAATGGCAACACAAAATACTAATATAATTATGTGGGTCGGTGAATGTTGTTGTTGATATTATTTCGGGGGAAAAAAAATTTATGTGTGAATAATATAATATATATTTTTTTTAAGGATATATACATCATCATATTTATAAGTAAATTGATATAACATCGTTGTTGTAGTATATACGTGTATTACAGAAATATGTATAAGCTATAATTCATATAAATTATTATATGAAGATGATTGCCTGTAGGTTGAAAGTGCTTAGAAACATATTTTCATTTCTTGTTGTTGTTTTTTTTTTCTCAGCTTTTCCTTGTTGTGTCAAAAAACTAAAAAATAATACGAATTTTATCTTTTAAAATTTTTTTTTATCGTCTGTCTGTACAGTTTTTTTTTCTAAAATTATTCATGAAATATTTAGTAAATCAGGACGAAAGGAAAATTAATAAATTTAGTGTACATAAAGCGCGTGACTGTACTGTCTATGAATTTTGTAAAATCACAAATTTCAATTTTTTTAAATTATACATACTTAGAAAGGTCCTGTAAAAATAGGCCGGCCTAAAAAATGTCTAAGGACGACAAAAGATAATAAATTATATTATTTTTCAATATATTGCAATAGACGTTGCACATCACATTATGAATAATTCTAAACCTATCTTAGAATATTCAAAATATATTCAAGATTCCTGAAAATATTTTGAAGGTATCAAGGTAAGGAGTCTCCCATGAACTATATCTTTGAAATTGTAATATCTGTCAGTGTTTGTCCCAAAACTACATAATAACCTCACGATATTCTATTTATTATTTACATTTTCTTAATATCACTTCACCTGAGGCTACTTAAATTAATTCGGCGGAAATTATCACATAAACTAATACAGTATCTATTTCAATTTTCTTATACAGTCTTATGAAATATGCTGCTACTTAACACGCACTACTTCTTTTATTAATTTTAAATTACCAATTGCTTCAATTGGCTGTAAGTTAAACGATTGAAAAATGATATAAACAAATCGATTGCAAAGGTTAAGGAAAATTTAAGTATCAAGTTTCAAGTTTCTAATTCAAATTTCCGATAACATAAAGATACTAAAATATTCATAAAAATGATTAAATGATCATCAAAATTGTTAAAATATTTCGTATAAAACTGATTATTCATTATTATCCTGTCGGCACAGATGAAAAATCCCATAAATATGAAACAACTATTTATGTTGCTTAGCATGTTTTATTTGAGTCTAATCATATTTGTATGTTTTATATATACATAAATATATGATTTTTTTTTAATATATTTTTTAATAATAACTTTTGACTTCGTTAGCCTTCACAAACACACAAAAAAAAAAAAACAACACCAAACGCCAAAAAAAAAAAATTAAGGATATATGGTGGAGAGATGTGTATATATTATATAATTTATTTTTTTTTTGAGGTATTTTTGTTTTTCCTGAAAATTTTTATGAATTATTGAAATTATTTAAAGGATTTTCTTATCTTTTTTCTTTTTTTTCTCTTTTTTGGGTCATTTTTCCTGATAATTTGGTTTTTTTTTTTTGGTGTTGAGTATGAGTAGTGTAGTGTAGCACAAAATAAATTTTTATGGTAAATTTTCCGCAATTTAAATACTTATACGATTGGGGAAAGAGCACGTTTAAAAGAATTATAATAATTTTACGTTTTTCATCATTTTTTTTTTTATTATTTTCATTTTCATTTATGATTTATAACAGAATGAAAAATTTTCTTGATATTTTCTTTAGTTGACATTTTACATTTATTTTTTTATTTTTCGTGTGTTTGTTAAGGAAATTCATAATTTTAGTTGTTGTTGTGTGTTTTTTTTTTTGTGTCATAAGATTTGTGACATTTTTGTTGTGTTTTTGGAAAGGTTTTTCATAATTTTTTTTTTTTACCTTTTTAATAAGATCAAAATTTATTTGTATTATATCAAAACAGAATATTTTCTTCATATTTTCTTCTCTTTTTTTTTGAATAAATTAAATTTTATAATGGATTTTCCTGTTGTTTTTTTTCCTGATGGAAAATATTATATAAATTTTTCTTTTTTTATATAATATTTGATTTATAAATTAATGTTTTCTTGTTATTTTAAATACAATAAATTTCAATTTTTGGTATTTTGTGAAATAAAATGAATATGATTTTTTTAATGGAATTTCGAAATATAATATTAAAATGTATTTTTTTTTAATTGGTTTTATCAATTATCATGAACAGAACTTTTTTTTTGACGAGTTTGATAGTAAAAATTGGGAAAATCAGATGAACCATTGACAGAAATCAAATGAAACATTGGTAATTGACAGTTGAGCTGTTAGTCATGTAATATTTTTTGGGTTACTTTGCCCAATCATATGAGTTTGTATGAAATTTCTTATATATCGTCCTTAATATTCTAAATAAAATCGTCCTAAATATTTCTTCCATACAAATTCCAAAAATAAAGTGTGCAAGCAAAACTAGTAGTTCTGATTATATTACTCCCCGAAATGGCAATGCCATTTTATGAAAAATTAATTTCAATTTAAGAAAATCTTACAAAATTACATGACGGACCAAGGCGTTTGTATGGTTAAATAATGTAAGATTAGGACCAACACAAGAAAAACGAGGTTAACACTGTGAAATTTTTTAATAGAATTTATAGAAAATTCATTAAATGAAATTATTCACAGACATATTGTATAATTGGTTTTGAGGTGAAATGAGAAACACTAAACAAACACTCGAATTAAAATTAACACCAACAAAGGGTAGATTCTATTTCACATGCACAAAATCCCAGTCAGACATTATTTGAATCCAAATTGATACTAAGCTGCTACCATAATCAAGAAATCAATTATAATATTGAATTCTATATTAATTATAAGAATCACTTATTGAATATTTATTAGCACATTGCAAAGTTTATAAAACGTATACTGATGAATTTTTGATTGCCTGGAATTGATGGGTAAATTGCTGGGAAATAGCAGAAAAATCAAGAGCTATGATCAACAATAATACTTTTCTACTCCTTTTAACTAACTGCTACTTTGTTCTCAACTGAATTAATTTTACTGAATTTACTAAAGTATTCTTCGATCAAATTATCTCTTGACGGATGAGTTTATAAGAATTTACAACCAATTTTATTCAATTTAAATGTTTTTTTATTCTGAAATTCTAATATTTTTTTAATATCAGTTTAAAAAAATTTTTATTAATGGATTTAGAGTTTAACTTTATTATCTCATAAAAAAAAAAATATTTGTGCTTCTTTTAGCGGAATAATACTATGGAATTCATAAATCAAAATTCGAAGAAATTTCTAAATGATGCTGATTGTAGCATTAAATTCATTCGATTTTGATTTATTAATAATTTTTTTGAACAGAACATTTTTCGTAACTTAGATATTGGAATTTAATCAAATATAAATCTGAATTTATCTAAATATTTAAATTTTTTTGCAGCAAATACTTTTAACTTGAATGATTTTTGAATGATTACTATAAATTTTTGTAAATTTTTCTTTAATTTTAAACTGGAAAAAATTTGTATTTTTTAATGAACTTAAATAGATTTATGTGAATATTATAGCTTCTTCGATATTGTGTTAAATATAAGCCAAACTAATCTATGCCTATATTTCTAATCAGATTGTTGTCTTTCGCTCAAAAAATTCTAATTGCTGGTTGTAGTTTGTATGTATCAATTTTAAACCGTACTTAACTTCAAATTAAAACTTATTTAAGAAAAATGTCCCAAACTCTTAGCAATTTTTCGAGTGTACAAATTTTAATAATTTACTAATTTGATTTAAGTAAATTTAAGTTGAACCGAAAATTAATACTAAATCATTCATATAATGTTCAGATAATTATAGGTATATTAGAAGATTAAATATATTTTGAAAATACTTTATTTAAAGATTAGAAGGAGCAGTTAGTAAATTTCAAATTAGTATAACATTTAATACGTTACACACAAATTTATCTGCTTATTATTGACATTTACATTTCGGGGAATACTACAACGAAGTTTTGGTTGGAAATTTTGTTTGTCGAATTTGCATCGACAAAAATATTTAGGTTTATTTAATGGCCATTTATTTTATGGTCAAACCTAAATCCATTTATATAAATAATCCTTTTTCGACATATATTCATATTTGATTAAATTAAATTCAAATATATTTGAGTACATTATATGCTAATTATTTTTAATTAAGCCAAAAAGCTTTTTATACAAAATTTTATTTTAATTACTCTAAAACTTTGACTTATATATTCACAACTAATATGAATGGTTTTTTTTAATATTATTTAATAATTTATATGAAAATAATTTTAGTTTTTACTTTAAATTTAATTAATTATCTCATAAAAATAACATTTTTAAATAAATTTTATTTATTTTTCATACTTTGAACTTAAAGTACAAAAAAAAAGAAAATTTAAATATTTTCCTCTCAAAAGTTCATCCATTTTTCACCATTTTTATTCTCATTAGTTTCACATTTTCCAAACTAAATAATATATATTCTTTTCTTTTTTTGCCAAACAATTGTCATGCCAGAAACCATAATGTTGCCACACATATTTTAATCATTTCCAAAAAAAAATTATGAAAAAAAAGTATTATTTAAAAAGCATATTAACAATTGTCATAATTTTTATATTATTTATTCTATGAAATTTTTTAAACTTTTAAATCATTTATGTACCAAAACTAAAATTGTCAACAGTATAAAAAATATGATTTTTTTTTTTATCTGTATCTTTTACCAAAAAAAATAGTGAAAATAAGTACAATAGTGAAAATTATGTGTTTTTTCTTTGCCATTTTTATAGTAGAAAAATAAAAGTTTTAGCGAAACGCTTACTTTATTGCTTAATAAATAACTTTACAATACTTCTTACTATAGAAAATAGCACCCAAGGGTATTATTTATACGATTTTCAGACAGGAAATTTATATTCTTTTTCTTTATTTTATTCTACTTATTATTTAGATATATTTTTTTTTTTGCCTTGAAACTTTTTTTTTCCTTACAAATTTATTTATAATTTTCTCTGTGCTTTTGCTGTCTTTTAGATATGAGAAAACTAATAATTTTATTTGAGGTTTTTTTTTTTGTACACCAGTGATGTACAAGATCGCAGCAATTCGCAAGTTTTTTATTGATTTACAATTTTTTCTCTAAAGAATTTTATTCTCATATGTATTTATGTAGAAAAAAAAAGGATATACAAGATTATAGGGAAAAGTTGCCTAAGTTGTACTACTTTTCAGTGTACCAGTATTTATGAGTAGAAATACCTCATAAAATGATTACATTTTGTTAAATTTTAATGTTTTTCCTACTTAGAAAAATAATTTTTTAGCAAAAGAAAAGATTTGTCCGTAAAAGTTGAAATAAAAAAGATTTACAATGGACTTGGGTCTGATTTTTCAATAAATATCTGTATAAATACTCCTTAAATATTTTTTGAGATGAATATAATGAAATATATAATCAAAAAAAATAGAAAATACTTCAATTTAGTTGAAATATATAAAAAAAAGTCTTCTTTATAAAATGTATGACAGAATATCCTGGAAAGCCTTTTTTTTGTATTAATGAGGATGACATTATTGGTTATTAAAACTAGAAAAAATATTATAGATAGTTGACTGCTTTTTGTATTGATTCGCAGTAGCCGAGTTAAGCAACACTTTACTAAATTAATACAAAATAGTTTGTTCTCGAGCTAGTCAGGGTGATCTTAGGGATGTAGTCCTCGTTTAAATCATATTTTCTAATATAATTTAATTTTAAAATTAGAAAGAAAAATAGTAGTATTTCAGTAAACTCCGATCGATTTAGGTAACTTGACTCAACCTAAGATAATAAATATTTAATTACAAGACTTTTTTTAATGATTTAAATAATACATGACCCTTGTAGAATATGTGAAAATTCCCCCTTTACTTAATTTTCACTCAAAAAAAAGGATATTATAAAAAGTATAATTAGTAAAACTGAATCTGGTCAAAAAGATACACCAGAAAAAAGTGTGCACACCAGAAATAAGGATCAGCAGTTACAATCGGCCATAAAATTTATTAGAATGTTTGATGAATTTAACGTAGGAGCGTTAAAGATATATCTTCAAAATTCAAAAACTTGGAACTTATTAACCAAAGCAATTCTAGGATATCCTGTAATGGTACAACTCCAAAATGAAGAATATTTCATTTTTGATTTTTACATTTTGTTTCGTTTCCTCAGCGGAAAATCGGAGCGAAACGACTAAAATAAGAATAAATAAATACAAATGTTGTCAATTACATTTTAGTGTATAAAATTAATCCTATGAATATCAATAATAATGAAATCAAAGTATATATTCAATATTAAGTATTTTATTTAATTGTCATACAAGCATTCTAGTGTGATTTAAAAAGTTATACGGTTTGAACGACTGTCCCCTACAGTGAAATATATCTTGCTCCCTTTTGCAGATATAATATAAAAACTTTTTTTTTAAGAAGTTTTCTAATATATTTTAAATTAAAACTGATTCTTCTTATTCTTCAGTTTCATGTCTTTGGTTTTTTTTTTTTTTTTTGGTTTTGTGATGAAAGTTTCCTTTCGTCAGAGCAATTTCTTTCATATACGTATTATACACTTTTCTGTACATGTTTACAAAAATATGCATTTTATATATGCCACATTTATAAATTATATATATATTATATATTTCAGACATTATATAATATGATGTCCTTGTTCTGGTTTTTGTCCTTGTTCATCATAAAGTTTTTTTTTTATTTTTACGTGTCTGGGATTGCATTCTTTGGGTGTACTTGAAAAAATTTTTGTGTGTACATATAAGATGACAAAAAAAAAAAGAAATTATACTTAAGAAAATTATGTACCATTATTTGTACGTACAAATCCTTAAAATGAACGAACATTTAATCTTTAATAATTTACAACATGACATTTTGACGCTATACTAAAACATTATTTTTATGTTATTATGTAATTTTTTTTACACCATTTTTTTTTTGGCATGATTATAGTATAATTTTATCAATAAAAAAAAATATATATAATTTTGGCCAAGAAAAATTATTTTGGCATTAAAAATATTGTTCATTTTTTTTTTGGGTTGATAAAATTTAAATTATGGTACATATTTCTATGTTTAAATATGATTATTATAATGAAATCGTATCATAAAAAAGTTTTAATGATATAATTGCATAATTTGGAAAATTGCCTAATTTTCTATTATAAATACAACATTTGGAAACATTAAAATTTATCTTTTGTTGAAAGATTAGAGAAAATTTTATTACTAATATTTATGTGGATAATTTATAAGATTTTTTTTTATTTCAGTCAAATTATATTAGTATAAAACAATTTTTGTATACTGATCCTTTATTTTTTCGTCTTGAAAAAAAAAAAAAAGCGTATATGGTATAACAATTTAGTAGACAATTTTGTTTAACACAATTACACAATTTTTAATCTACACTTTGCATACTTTCAAAAGGATAAAATAAAATTATACTTTAAAAATGTAATTAGTTTATTATTTTCTTTGAAAATTGTTATAGTTCTTTTTTATGTTATCAACCCTGAGGGGTGTATATACATTTTAAAAACGAAAAAAATGGAAATTATTATTAAATGTAGTTTTGTCTCCATAAAGTACAAAAAAAAAAAAACCATATTTTAAGACTTTTTTAAATGTTGATATTAATTATGTTAAATAAATTTTATGGAAATTTGCCAAAACCTAATAGTTATATTTTTGATATTTTTATGACTGTATGATAATCTCACCTTTTAGAATAATTAAAACTAGATTTAGTTTAGAGAAATTTTAAATTTTACTCACAGCAAATACAGTCATTAGATTTCTAAACATTAAATTCTTAAACTTGTCAAAAAATACAATTACCAAATAAAAAATAGTCGCATTTTAGAAAATTTGAAGATACGATATCTTGCAATCATAATCAGAACTTAACACTCTCAGTGCCACAGAAAAAACAGGCCTTTTTTAACATGTTATTGTCAGACACATTGACCTGACAAGTTTATTTTAAAAAAGTCTTTGTCAGACAAATCGACCTGACACAGATTGTGCTAAAAAATGCGTTGTCAGACAAAAATCTGAAATTATTAATGTATTTTCAATATAAACTTGACAGACTGTGGATCTAAGAGAAAATTTCCAAAAATTGTTGTGGTGCGAGCGGCGAAGCACTGTCAAAAATGATTGACATTGCACTGCGAGTGTTAAATATCAAAAATATATTTATCAAGTTTTTCGAAAATTTGTACAGAATTTATGTTGTTGAATAACATAAAAGAAAATTGAAAATTTGAAAAATATTTAATTTATTTCTATTTGTTGGTTAATCAATCAGGGTTTGAACCAAATAGAAAATTGTAATTTATATATTTTAATTATTCAAATATAAAACGATGATATTTTAAAATCAATCCTTTTATATAAGTAATTCCTTTTATTTATTTTTTTGGTTGTTGCAAATATTAATTTAAATTCAAATCTCCATCTTTTTGATCATCCCAAAAAGTAAGGAAAAAATTAAAATATACTTTATATACTAATATTAATTTTTCATTATCTTTTAAGGATCACCATTTTTCTTTTATATAGTTTTTATATTATGTATAAAGATTATTAAACATTAAAAAGAGTGAATAAAATATATATATATACATATATATATTATTGGTGAAAAGCATTAACATAAATTTCTCTTTATAGATTCTTAAGACTATTTTCTCTAAATATATATTATGTAATATCTCCATAAATAAGGAAAAAAGTCATTAAAATTGTAATATTTTTTCTATGCAAAAAAAAAAACAAGACGAGAACTTTATAAATTTTATGGAGCATTTAAAAGGATTTTTTTTATTTAAGAATATTTATATTATTTCAAGATATAAAAATAAAATATTTATTTTTATGTTTGTATATTTTAATCGATTAAAATTAATGCTTTTTAGTGGTTTTTTTTTATTTTCTTTTAAAATTTAGTCTTTTTATAACAATTTAACTTAAGATAATTGATTTAAAAATAATTTCGATTTTATTATATATAAAAATTAATCTATTATTTTTTATATATAGGGGAGAATGGTCGTAATTGTAACAAATATTTTATTTAGATAACTTAATTATATAATTTGTTATTTATTGATTGCAGATTGATGTAAAATTGTTCTAAATAAATGATA
The DNA here is from genome assembly GCA_963932195.1 of Empis livida. NCBI lineage: Eukaryota > Metazoa > Arthropoda > Insecta > Diptera > Empididae > Empis > Empis livida. The sequence goes on along the minus strand of OZ010646.1, from coordinate 10,931,157 downwards.
CCAACATAAAATATTAATTGTATTTATTTATTGTCAAATTAAGTTTTAAGCGTGTCGGACAATAATTTTAATTTTTTAAATGGACTTTCAGGTTGATTTTTTCGTATTAAAATATTTAAATTTATTATGTTTAAAGGTGGTGAATAATTCAACTATTATTTAAACTTTAATTTCATTAATAAGGAATTAAATATTTATTATAACTTGAATTTAGTTGCCTAAATTGAACCTCTTTTGGTTATAAATCTGGAAAACTTTGCCAAAACATGATCAACACAACACGATATCTATATGTAATAAAAAAATTTAAGCTCTATCGATTTTCCTTTTGGAAGAAAAATCAATTATCACTTGTCATGATAAAGTTCTGTTTTAAGAATCTTGTTTCCTAAATTTCAGGTATACATACTATATTCGTAACTTTTCAAAAAATATTTTTCTAAATTATGAAAAATATGAATATTTTAATTTATTACAAAATATAAACCATTTATTAAATATTTCTACTTAAAAATTACAATTGAAAACTGATATGATTTTGGTGCACATTGAAAACGGATATGATTTCGTCGACTGTCTCCTAAACCAACGAATATTCTTTCCAAGAATTTTATAAAAATCCTTGAAAAAAAAACCAAATCTAAATTTACAATTTTCTTTTTAGTCTATATTTTTTATTAATTTAAGGATAAAAGACTTAATTTATATAACTTCAGGATAAAAACCTTAATTCTTTTCATTTTTTTTATTTTGGTGTATTAAATGAAAATATATTTAGACGATGAAAAATTAATAATATTATGATAGTTGAAAATAATATTTTGAAAATTTACTTTTACTGTATTTATTTTTTCGTCCTGTCCAAATATTAAATTTTTCCTTTAATAAAATATACATTTTTATTTTATGTAACGAATACTATAAATACAAATAAATAAATAGCATTTTTAGGTGGCATATAAAATGTCATAAAATTTCATAATTCCGAAATAAATAAAAAAAAATATTATTTTTTTTTAAACCTTGAATATTTCTACTTTTTCTTTTTTTAGGGGAATATTAAAAGAAATGAAAATAACTTTTTTCCCAGACAAAAATAAATATATTTTAATAAATACAGAGTATTACAAAAATGTCCTTGGTTGATAAATCTTTTAATCCTCTACGTTTTTTTTTATGTCATTTATATACTTTTAGTCAATTTAACTAACAGTTTTTTTTCTCTAAATTATGGGACAAGTTTTTTTTTCCACTAAAATTTATGAATATCCTTAAAAATATCTTTGAAAACTATAATGATGATTGGAAATATTGTCTGTGTTACGAAATTTTAAATATTGTTTTAGATAAAGTGATAAATATAAAAACACTGATTTTAATGAAAGCAATTAAATAGTATGGTTAATTAGAAATATGGAAAATACTTTATAAAAATTACTTATGAACTACGGAAGTTTGGATATTTCAAATGAATTAATTTTTCTAAACTTACGATTTTCTAATAGGTAAAAAATAAATTTAAACATTTTCAGAAAAGTTCAGCATACATTTTGAAAGTTATGAGAACTAAATCCATTTAAAAAAAAAAAATATTCGGTCTAATTTGTCCTTAAATTACTAACAGTTACTGATTTATGAATATAACATGAATTATGATTAAGAAAAAAATTACTTTTAAAGTATTGTTTGGCAACACCTCTTCACTACAACTCCATAGGTAATTGGTCCCACTTATAGGCATCTCACTGTTTTTAAAATTCACTTTTAAACCTTTCTAATTTGTATATTCACTAAAATTTTAGTTAAAAAATTTGCCCTACTTAAAAATATACTAAAATGAAAATATCTGAATAAGTATAGGTTTTTCTCTGACCCTACCTTATTTTATAAAATCAAAATTTCCGTGTTTATAAATTAAATTAGCACGAAATTTATTCATTATAAAATTTACCTAAGCAAAAGTGGTGAATTATTGACAAAAAAAAATAATATCTCTGTGTTGCTGAGTTACAAAAAAAAACAATCTATTTTTTTATTTTTCTATATTTAATATTTATGTTTTATAATAAGGACTAATTAGTCTTTCATAAAATAAGGTCATATTCTAACCACACCTAAAAAAAAAAATTTCGTTAAATTGTTGTGAATTACTTAAATTAAATTCTTTAGATTCGTACCCTAATTTAACAGAGAATATAATTAGAAAATTTCTGTTTTTTTTTTTTTTTTAATTTTAAATCAAATAACTTTTTTTTTATGTACAGCATATTTTATGTTATAAAATACATAAATAATGTAAATGTAATTATCACAATATCTCATAATAATGTTAATTTTATACAAAGTAAAAAAAAAAAAAAAAATCTTCTATCTTGTCAAAAACATTATACGAAAAATTTTTCTCTTTGGACATTATCTAAATATCTAAAAAATTTAAAATCTTTTACAAAATTTATGTTGTTTTTTTTTTGTTAACAGAAAATACTTAAAATATACATAAAAAAAAAATAATATTGTCAAAATTAACTAAAATTTTTCATTTTTATTAAATAGATTATATAAGTTGTTCTTTTGAAATTATTTTTTTTTTTATGTTCAAAATGAAATTCTGTAGATGAATATCAATAAAAGTCCTTTTTAGAAAAATATTATTACCCGAAAATTTTTTTTGATGAAAATCTTTAAAAAGAAAATTATTAACAAAAAAAATTAAAGTTTTCAAATTTTCATATATGTAGTAATATAATTTTTATTTCTGTGGTAATATGGAAGAATCGTCTAAGTTGATTTAATTAACAAAAAATAATATTATTGTCTTTAGATAAATTTTTTCCTAATTTAAAGTTGTTTGGCATGTAGCAGGCAAAATCTGTATACTAATTTGCTCGGATTAATACTTCGTTTTTTTTCTCATTTCATTTTATTTTCCTTTAATTTTTTAACACATTAATGTATAAAAAAAAACCTAGAAGGTTTTTAAATCCGTGTTCGTTGCTCCAAAAAACCTAAAGTTGGTTTATTAAAGTTGATTACAAAAAAATCTGCTGCAGACAAAAATTGACATATACATATACCACGCTTTAACATTTGACATATACATATACCACGCTTTTTACAGAATTGTTTAATTAAGGTTTTAGAGGTCTTGAATACAATCAAATTGTTGGTTAGCAAGAATTATCTTAAAATTGAAAATTCGTTAGCAAGAATTAACTCAAATATAAAGAAGCAACTAATTATATTTTGCAGAAATAAGTGAATATAAAATTTTGTTTCAAATAAATATTTTGCTACGCTCTAAAAGAGAACAATATCGTCTAGAGTGAAAAACACAATTTACTTAGCAATAATAATCCACTTCCTCAGTTATTACAATATAAATACTAGTTTTACCACCAACTTAACCAACAAAGTAGATTTACTTCTTATACTATCGATATAATATTGAAAATAAAATGAACCAATGTGATTTATAATTAGATTTAATTTTTAATTCAAATAGTACGGAACAATAATTTGGGATACTTTTAAATCATATAATTATGCAAACATTTTCTACACAGCTTGTAGTGGAACAAATAATCCTTATATTCCCGAGAGTTATGTTAACATAACCAACATTTATTATAATAATTTATATAAATATTAGTAGCAAAAAATTTTCCAAAAAATAACTTAAGTATTTTTATATAATTTTTAACAATGTTAACATCTTAAGGATCGTATAAGATGTTGTAACGTAGAAATTTCTTCCGACCAAACCCGGGATAGTGCAGCTTTTTAATTTGGTCAGAAAGAAAATGACAAATACCAATTTTTCTTTCAATTTTTTTTTTCAATTAATCCGGTTTACTGAAATTTTACCACAATTGAAGTTAAAAACATGCGAGTCGTACGTATTTTTTTTTTAAATACGTTTGCAGTTCGTCTTTAAGTGTTAATATTATTTTATTGCAATTTAATTTTCTTTCATTTCTATTAAAAATATTGCCATTAATACTATTTTTCATAGCAATATTTATATTTTTTTTGTAATTTAATTATGTTTTTGAAAATTTTAAATATTATCTATTATGTATTAACACGAAATTACGTATTTTTGTAATTCAGCTGTTTTTTACAATTAAAATTATATCTTACAGATATTTTTTTTTAAATTTTTACAGAATATTTTTAAAATATTATTGTCAATTTTACTTTAATATTTTACATATATTTATGTTTTATATATCAAAACCACCACAAAAATAAGTATTTTTTTTAAAAAAATATAAAAAATAAAAAAATTCAAATTCAAATATGTATAGATACGTAAATAAATTGAAAAAAAAAAAAATCAGCATAGAACAAGAAATACAAATAAAAAGTTAGTATTTTTTTTTTTATATAAAATATATTTTGGTTTATTTTCGACCAGACAAAAAAAAAGGATATAAATACAAAAAGACTGAGCGAATAAATAAAAACTTCAAACAATTTATATACTTTTTTTGAATTTTATATAAATATTTTTTTTTATGTTCTCTTTTAATGTTCATGTTGAAGGACTGATTTTGACATGTTTAAATAGAAAATAGACATATATACGAATAATAATAATATCTATGTATATATGTAGTACATAAAAAAAAAGAGATTGAATAGAATATGAAAAAAAAAAAAAACCATAAAGAAAAAATTTCCAAACATAAAAATACTTTTATACTGTAGTGAATTGACCAACCAGATACACACTCATACATATATATAGAAATTCAAAAAGAATGACAAAGTTAAAGGGTTATACAAAATTTATAAGCTTTTTTTTTGTTTGTTGTTGTTATGTCCACCCGATGATTATCGAGGAAAAAATGAAAGGGTTATGTAATTAGCACATGGTTTTCAACAAAGAACGGATTTTTTTTTTTTTTTGTATTTGTGGAAAATACTTTTTTACCGAAAGGATATAATACTAAGTAGAATTATAATTTAGATATAAATTAAACTAAGGATAAGGTGAAACCATATTGAAAAATATTATTTTGATGGCGTATTTTTAATTAATATGGTTTGAAAATACGCATTTAGTTATGTAATTATAAACCTTTTTTTTTCATTTCATTTTTTTTTTCCATTGGGTCTTTCTATGCGACTGTGAAATTACGTTTGATGCAATTTAAAAATGTTTTAAATATTTTTCACTTTCAATAAAAATGTTAAAGGATAGCAGAAAGATGGAGAAATAGAAAAAAAAACAATTGTCTTATAAGATATTTGACTGAATTCGTAAAATAAAATGGATAATTTTTTAGGTGAACTCAAAATTGTTTGTTTAAAATTCCACCTTTTTAGACATTTTCAATGCCAAAACCATTGTAACTTTTACGTAAACAATTTCGTTATAATTTTGTTCTTGATATGTCCTTATTTACATGCAGAATTATATACTATTACAAATAAGAACTCTTACCAAATTTTACAATAATTATACGAGGCATTTTTCGGAAAAAAATACTACAGTAATTGTGTAGCTTTTTATCGGAGAAACACGACGTTGAGAACAGTTTATTAGAATATATTTTATGGAGATAATAGTAATTATGTATTTTTGTCGATATAGCATATCAATTTGAAATTTTTACCATAACAGATTATGTATTGAAACTGTTGCACAGATAGTAGTTGATTAATTGTCTTATAGTATTTGCACCAAAATGTAACTTTTGCCAGTCGAATAAATGTGGGTACTATTCAAATAAATCAGAATAATTAGAGATAAATTTAAGAGACGAGTTGTCTAGACCGAAGGACTTACTATACTTCGTTTATCATCACCATTAATTAGTTTTCTTAATTCAGATTTTAGTAGTTTTAATAGTCAGTTTAAAAGCTTAAATATTAATTACTTATAATTGAGAATGAGTATATATCTAAATATCCTCTTCTTTTTCTTCTGGCGCTACAGCTCATGGAGAACCTAAGCCTCCCTTAAATCATATCATATAACGCTATTGAATTTCACAATCTAATCTTTTAATATGTATTCCGAACCACAAATTTCTTAATAGTGAAACTTTTAATTACAACAAGGTAATAGCTTAATTAGTGAGACATTTGCTATTAGCAACGACCTCAAGCGATACAATTTTTTTTTTATTATAACAGTAAGTTCTCAGATTGTATTTTAGTATGAAGGATCTACCGATAGTAGTGCTCGCAGCCAGTATTTATAACCTTGCTTGAAAAATTGGAGATAGTTTGGAAATCAGCTTAAAAAATATTAGAAAAGTGCCCATAAAAAAAACTTAAATCATTAAATTAAATTGGAAATACAAACATCATTAATTGTGTGTCATGCCAAATATTAAAGGTCCTGTTTATAGATCATTAACTATATCATATAGGTATATCTGTAAACGGTATTACTATTATATTTTATTGTAATTTTAAAGCTGACTTAATTTAGATCAACATTTATGCCTCGGACGAGAATTGAACTAAGAACCTATCGCACTACAATTTAATACATTACCCGTGATTCTTTAGTGCTACTTGTACATTAAATAAATCCAATATAATTTTAATTAAATATTTTTAATAAAATAAAATCAATTTTTATATATGTATGAACCCTCTAGTCCTACTAATACATATTTATGAATTTTCCTACATATTCTTTATTCATACACTTTTCCTTGTAATTTTTATTTATTTAATATACAAAAATTCAAAAACAAAACCAACATAAAATTTTAATATTATTTAATCTGAAAACTGTTGATATTTCCACGAAAGTAAATCCTGAATTCATAACCCAAATCAATTTTACTAAACATAAAAAAAAAGTAGGTATAAATACTATAACCATTTTTTTTTCATTTCATTTTGCTTGCTGTTGTTCTCCTTTTTGATTATGATTATTAAATTTCCTCTCAGCTTGCAGAAAAAAAAAAAAAAAATTAACTTTAAAAAAAAAGGATATAATACTTAAAGGGAAATATATATAAGAAAACGTGCCGTTAAACCAAAAAAAAAAAATGAATGATTGGCATAAAACCACAATTTTTGCAACTTAACTTTTATTCCTTTACTAAGAGATTTTTCTGTGCGTTTCATCGAAAACTTTACTTTCATTATTTTCATTTTTTTAATAAACGATTATGTTTTGATGGAAATGATTATTATTATTGTACGGATACCAACAAAAAAAAAAAGGGGCAACAAAGTATGGAATGAAAAAAATATGAATTCTAAACAAAAGAAGCATAAAAAAAAACTTATTTTAAGAAAAACTGCAAAAATTATGCCGACAAAGGGAAAATGAAAAAAAAAAAAAAAATCACTGGTAAAAGTTTATTTATTATGAAAATTTATTGTATCTAAAGGATATAAAATAAAAAAAAATAAAATCTTATAACAGTTTTCTTAACAAACACAAAAAAAATATGAAACACTGAAAAAAACGTAGCATTGGTTTAATATTTATTTAAAGTTTGATTAACCATTGTTAACTCATCTTTAAAGAAGAATTTTCTTTTTAGTAATTTTCATTTTTTTTTTTTTTTTGGTTTTTTTAATTAGCTTTTCAATTATTTCGTTAAAATTATGACACTGATGGATTTCCTTTTTCTTTTTATGCTGTGGAAATGGTTTTTATATAGATATATTTTTTTTTGAAGTAAGATTGTGGTCAAATGGATTAGATTTTTGATTTTTACTTCAAGGTTTTTTTTAGGATACTTTTTAATGTTTGTATATATATGTTTGTAGAAAGTATTATACTTTAATAATATTGAAAGTTAATTTAAGATGGCACAAGAAGAGTTAGATAATTGTAAATTGAAAATAACTTTTTAATAAATATTAAATGAGATTGTTATTAGTAATGAAAGACGAAATGGTTTTATTCTTATTTGTTGTGGATAATTATTGGTTTTGGTGTATTTCTCTTTTGAATAATAATCAGAATTTGAAATATGAATTTATTTAAAATTTCAGGGTAATTTAAATTAATCTATTGACCCTACAATGTCATATGTATAATATTAAAACACTTTTTTATGTAATTATTAAAAAAACTAACCAGGTTTTTTTTTTTTAATTGAATTATTCTAGTTTTTGAGTTTGAATTTTATTCGAATGGATTTTTTTTGTTCATTTGGATATTTATTTGATATTCGACTTTATCCTTGAATCGAATTAATAATTATCACATAATTGAAATTTTCGTAATTAGATTGTTATATGAAATATCTTTCAAAATCAGAACTATATTTCACAATTTTCAAATAATATAATTTTTTAAAAATTTCTATAAAAAAAATCTGAACAAGGAAAAAAAACCAATTTTATGATAATTTATATTGAGATATATTTTCCTGGACAATTCTAGGTAAACAAAATTTGACATTAAAGTCCATTTAATCCAATACTAGAGTACAGAAAATTTGCGAATCAAACGATTTACCAATTTCAAAAAATATTCCTTTTCCCTCGAAAAATATTCCTATTCTCTCGAGAACAGAAAAAATTCCTAACTCGGAAAATTTCCGTATAATTTTTGTTGAATCGAAATTTAGCATAGGGGAGCATATCTCCTAATATTTTTATGTAATGTGACTCATTTTTATATTACCTTAAGTTTATTATGGTAATTAAATCTCTTTTGATATAAAAATGAGGCAATTAAATTCTGACATTTACTGGACGTTTTCATATTTACAAAAAAACTGATTTCTTTTTAATTAATTTCAACCTAATTTATTGATTTTCCTTCAAATTTACTAATATGACGTTTAACTCCAGATTTAAAATAATACATTTGATACATTTAAATATTTCGGTAAAATTGCTATTATAATTAACATAAATTTTTCCTAAAATCTTGGCATTTATTTTAGTGTAATACATATTTTTTCCACCAAAAAAAGTAAAATCGTGCAGTGGTTAAAACCTTACATTTGAAGAAGGACACCATAAATCTGTAGATGGATATCATAATAAACTATGTAATAAAAATAAAAATTTAATTTTGAAGTCATTTTCTCCAAGAAAATCTGTAAATTATAATTTTGTCAATATGTTTACAAGTTATCGTTGACTATTAAAGTGATAATATTTGAGAAATTATAAATCCAAAATAATTATGTAATTTAACTTAAATTAACGATACTAAAATAAAAAATTGGTTACATACGAATATGTACTTTATTTGAAATTCAAGATTTTAAGAATATATATTATAATTATCTTGAATATATTTCAAAAGTTTATCAAAGTATTGAATATTAATATAATTTTGCTGGTTTAAAGGCACGTGCCCATACGTACAAAACATACACAAATTAAATGAACATAAATATTTATTTTAATGAAATATTTTATGTAACATTAAAGTAATTAATTTAATTTAATTTTTAAAATTGGAAATATTTATTATACTAGATTTAATTTATTAAATTTTGGATAATTGAATTTATTGACAGGACGTCATTTTATTGATAGGACCTATGTCTGTATGAACAAAACCAATAGTAGTTTTCTACTATAATAATACGACCACTTAAAGAAAAGTATTATTTTTAGTTAAAAAATTATGTTTAAAATTTAATTTTAAAAATTATGTGTAAAATTAAAGAAAATAAAATTAGTAATTTATTATACCATTAATAAATATTCATAATTAAAAATTTTTAATATTAGATTTTTTTTAATATTTTTAAAATGAAACATAATAAAACAAAATGTTATTAAAATTTAATCCTTTTTTATTTTAGCTATTAATTTTTTTTTATTGGTGAATGTAATTTTAAAACGATAGTAAAAAAGAGTTAATGGCTTTAATAATAATTTATACAATGTTTTTGCAAACAACGATTTAAAAATAACCATTATAAACGTACTAAGTATTTATTAAAACATCGTAAATTGAATTATTTAATGCATTCAATTTGCAGCAAAACCTACAGGAAGTTTTTCTGTAGCTGAATTTGATCAAAACATGTAATTATTTATAATTTTTAAGGTTATGTACAACAAAATACCCATAATAATATAAATCTTACTTATCCTTGGATATCTGTCAGGAAATTTGCTTTTCAATAAAATTTTTAATAGAGTTTATCTATCTATGTACCATAAAAATTATAAAACTTGTTAAACTGACTTAAATAAAATGTTGACATATTTTAAACTTTGAAATTCTTGAAATATTTATAATATGTCACAGAATTTTGTGAATTTTCAAGTAAAATTACTTATTTTAAAATCTATTTCAATTTGTATTAAAGAAAATATTGAACACAATTCTAATAAAATTATTAATCTCTTCTTAAAAAAAATATATATATGTACATAATTTAAATTCTTTTTTAGAAATTTATTTCCAAAAATTATATTTCTGAAATAATCTAATAAAATTATTGAATTGGAAGCAAATTCTCTTCAATAAATTCAAAACATATTTTCTAGAAATGTAATCTAATTCTATATACATATACATATTTTTTTTTTCTATAAATATAAGAATACGAAAGTCACATCAAATTTATATCCTTATAATTCCAGAATAATTTATGTAAAAAAATTTTTTTTATATATATAATATATTTATTTATTTTCTTTTCATTCTTATTTTACTTTTACTATATAATCAATGAAAAAATCTTCAATTTTTCATGACATTTTATTTTAAAAAAAATGTTGTAGGAGAATGTCGGCTAAATAGTACCACTTGCCATATATGTATAGGTAGAAATACCTTTATAAAATGTCTATATTTTATAATTAAATTAAATTTTAAACTTAAAAATGATGATATTTCTGTTATAACTGAAATTTTTAAAAAAATATTCGAAATAGTAATCTTTTGACAATTAGCATGTATAATAAATTTTTGACAATTTGCCATTTTAGACAACTTAACGTTTGACATTTTACTAATTTAAGTTAAATTTACTACAAGGAATATTTAATATGTTAGTCATAATTTGATAAATAAGAAAATTAAATTTTAACTTAATTTTGACAACCAAAAAAACCCTTAGGATAGTTCTTATAAAATCCGACTCATCTAAAACTTAAATTCACCATTTATAAATACAATTTTGGGAAATTAACTTTTAATATTGGTATCACTTATTACTTTTAGCATCTTCCAGCAAATCTCGCCTTAGACCGTAGCGGGTTTTATCCAGAACGAGCAATATATATTAATAATATTATTTAGCTTCAAGTAAATGATACGATCTTGATAACTCTCCCCTATATAAATATTTTTTCCAACACTTTATAAATTTAAATCCATCACGATCATTAATTTAATAAAATTACTTACAACTTTATTCACTCAAATTATAATTTAAAATTCATTAAATTAATAAACAATGAAAAAAGAACATAAGCATAATTTATGAAATTATACAACAACAGTAGAAAATTAATTGAAATAAAAAACATTTTCTTATTGTAATAATTAATGAAATTAGATTCAAGAAAAATTTATTACATTTTGACAATAATCAAAATATTAAATTATTTATAATAAAGTTTGAAATTTTGAAAATTATCTTTATTTTTTTTTTGTTGTTTATAATTTATAAATTCATAATTAAATTTGATTTTATAGTTTCATGTAAATAATAAATATTTAAATTATTTCATGTAATAAATTATTACTAATTCAAAACAAGAATAAAACAAAATTATTTTTATGTTTTCGTTTTGTTTGTTTGTTACTTTATTAAAATTACAATTTATTATTTATAAGTTTAAAAAGAATTTATGAAATATTTTGGTTATAATTATAACAACTTAATTTAGAAAAAAATAAAACAGAAAAATGGGTAACATTAAAGATTTTTTTGGAAATTTGAATACAAAGCGAGTAAGCGGAACATAAGATGAACGGCGGTCTTGTGAATGACATTAAGATTATTTTAATAGGAGCCGGAAATTAACTAAACTGAAAACTCTACAAACTTAGGAGAGATGTTAGAAAATGATTTATGTATAATTCCTGGAAAACAATATCAAATTGACGTGTTGCTATTTTTTATTTATAGCTGGGAATTTAATCAATATTTTCAGAAAGAAAGTTTTGAAATTAATCCTACATGCAAATAATAATATGTGAATAAAAATCAAAGGGCATTTTCTTATGGATTAATTACACAATAATTAGATCCTTTTAAGTTAAATAACTGGTAAAGAAATGCTTGTATGTAGGATATTTTCGTGAAGACTTATCACAAACACTTTGCTCTAGCAGAGAGCAGCTGACAAGAGCCTATCAACATCCAGATAACAAGAATAAGATGGTGGATGTGCCATAGATTGTGGCATGCTAATGATCGATCGGGATTTAACTCTTCAAGGCAATAGAAGATTTGGGTCTCCAAAATATTTTTCGCATCATACCATCGCGAGAAACTGAAAAAATAGGTTAAATATGGCAGGAAATCAAAGTCTTACCGTAGACAAGGGTCAAATGGGAAATCGCTTTATGCTCCTAAGTGGAATGAACAAATAAAGAAAAATAACTTCTGTAATTTTCAAGTTAAATTCCGGTTTATTTCCCAAAACATTTTACAACAATTTTAATAATTTCTCACTTACGCTGAGTAACATTACCGTTATGTAGTTACTGGTGGAATTGTTAAACAAACACCTGTGATTATTTTCCAACTGGTGAAATTGGAAAATAATCATTTAATTCTTTTTATATTGTTAAAATTGGTAATATTGGCGATTTTCTACTTAATAGGCTGATTATTCTTCTTCTATTTTAATTTTTCCGTATACAATGTTCATCATTATTTCTTTTTTTTTTTAATATTTAGTAAATATTTAAAATTTATTTCAAATTAATTTTAAATTTACATAAATATATACTAAATAAGTACAATTACTTTGTAATTATTGAACCTATCATTATCAAAATTTCAGGACGATACCAAGGTACACAAAAAAAAAATTATAAATTGTATTTTAATTGTGAGCTGTATGTAAAATGATAATATTGTTGGTTCTATGAATATATTTTAAAGAGTACCAGTCCAATTTTGAATATATTTATAGGAAAGGATATTCAATTACTTGTGACAGAAAAGCATAATTAATTCTTTTAATGTTTTATATCAAAAGAATAATAATTATTATTATAAATTTTTATATAATTTCAATAATGTCACAGTAGTGATTATTATTTTTTTATTGTAACATATTCAGCAAACTTATTGTTTTTATAATATTAAAAAAAAAATAAAAAAATATGTAAACAAAATAAATAAATAAAGAAAATATGTATTATAAACATAGAAAACATTATGAAAAATAATTGAAAAGACTTTGTGAAAATGTTATATTGACATTTTGTAAATAACAAAATAATATTATTATGTATTATTTCATGGAGATTATTGGATATATATTTTTTTGTTGGGGGGGTTAAATGATTTATTACAAAATATATTCCTGACGATGGTGGATTATAAATATATATATATTTTTATTTTTTGGTTGTTGGTGGTGGTGATTGTATACTGTAGATATACGTAATGTCAAATCGAATTAAAAATTAATGTTTTTATTAAAGTGTAAAAAGTGTAGATAATATGTAGAATTTAGTAGGGGACAGTCGCCGAAATTTTACTATTGTTTGAATTCGGATTATTGATTTCTATTGACGGAAGATTCGGTTCAAAATTTTATAAGTAACAAGTGATAACAATTTTAAAATTTAATTGGCCATACTTGTATTTATTATCACTTTAAGTTTTAAATGTGTCGGCAAATAGTTTTTACTCTTGGTGTTTTGGAGTTGAAATTGTTGAAAGATTGATTTGTAACTATTATTTTAAATTTTACTTTCATTAAATTGACTTGTAATTAGGTAAATTTAGAAAATATTAACTTCAGGCTAGTTGCTTAAACTGGACCATTGTGCATTGTCTGATATTTTACTCACAAGTTGTCAAAATATTAACTTTAAAGTTGCTAAGATTTATAAAACAAGTCCCATTTATTTTTAAATAATTTAACAAATTTTCGAAGTTTTCCAATGAAAAATAAAATTGTAGCAGACTTATATTTTTTTTTATTCAGAACATAATATTTCAATTATGAGCAACTAACCAGATAAATAAATGTTAAATAATAAGTAAATAAGGAATATTCGAAAATATACATTTATTAACTTAAAATATCATAAAAATGAATTACACAAAAATAAATTAAAATTGAAATTTAACTAAATTTCATTAAAATTAATTAAATTTTTGGTATCTAAATTTTTAATGGAAACTAATTAATAAGAAAATTGAAGATTTTATATTTTAATTTCATTTTATTTTTATTTTTTTGTTTTTTTGTAATTATTGCTAAGAAAACAAATCGTAATATTTAAGATGTCAGTCAAAATATATTGCAGTTAATCAATCTAAATAAAAATTAAATCTAAATTATATTTTTACAAAAATAACAACTTTGGCTAAAAAAAAAATTGATAGACAGATAAATGAAAATGAAAGACAAGTTTCAGACAGACAAATGAAATGAGAATAAAATCATTTAATTTTTTTAAATTAATTTTTCAACAATTTTTGTTATAATTTATCTAACTTCATTAATCTGTACCGAAAAAAAATTGCATTAAAAAAATTTTTTAAATCAATTTTCTTTTTTTATAAAATTAATGAAAATTATTTTTTTTATTTTTTAAATTTTCCAATTAAATTATTATGCGTTTTAAATTATAGACCTTCAATTACCCAAAAAAATTGATATACTTAAAAATCTAAAAATACTAAAAAAAATATATGTATTTATGTATTTATTTATTTAATTTAAAAAATAAACAATTTATTTTTTTTTAATTCATTGATTTATATGTGAAAATTTTTTTTTAAAAACATTTTTATATAAAAAAATTTTCATCCGGCCAAAAATAATATTTAAAATTTATATACATTTAAAAATGATAGAAATATTCTATCAGCAGGTTAACATCTGTGATTCAAATATGTTTTCAAAAAAAAAAAAACAGAAATTTAGAAAAGTTGTACAATTTTCCTATAAAAGTTTCCAAAAAATTAAAAAACAAAAAAACAAAACAATATAGTATCTATAAAAATAGATTTCCACCGGAAAATTGAAAATTTAAATTTTGAAATTTATATTTATAAAAAATTATTTATTATGTTTTTATAATTTTTTGGTGTACTTTTTAAAAGTTTACCTTGACTTTTATTTATTTTCTGAGCACATTTCTAAATAATTTTTTTTTTTTGCAACATAAATCTAAATTAAGTAGATATTAGATATTTTGTATGATTGTCTTTTGAGGAAATGTTTTTAAGTTTTTAGATTTATTTGAAGTTGATGAAACTTTAATTTAAATTACTTATGGATTTAGTGTTTTAGCAGATGTTAAAGTTTTTGTTAGAATAGGTAATGAAATTAAGCAATTTTTCGGTTGTGTTATCGCAACATATTTTTTTGAATAGTAACAAGCATAAAAAAGTGGACTATAGATTTATGAACATATTTTTTTATAATTACTAATGCATGTTATTAGAATAATAATATTTAAAATATTATTTGAATTATTTTAAAATATTAACGATATTGATTTAATTTCAATTTAAAAACCATGTTTTATGATTCTAAAATAGTGTTTTATGTGACATTTAGAAACTGTTGATTGCTTTATTTTAGTTGATTGCTTTATTGAAACTGTTGATTGCTTTTTTTTTTAATATGACTGGTAGTTTATTAGGAATATTAAAATATTGACAAAGAAAATTTAATTTTAGTTTAATATATAATTTTTTTAAAATTTAATTAAAATACAAAATATGATTTATAGCTAGTATGCAAAAAATGAAATGTGGTTACCACAAAACCAATCGTAATTACTACAAATATTTAAATATTATTTAAATATTACAACGAGGAGTTGTCATTATTATAATTTAAATAAAACATTTTTTGAAATATTTCTCTGTTTTAAGATAAATATTCATAAGATACATAAAAGTGATCTACTAATTCCGATTTACAGATGTATATCAAAAGTTGAGAAAATTGAGATATTCATGTTTAAACCTTAAATATTAATTTTTATAAAAATCTGTTTACTCAAATTTGTTATATTCGTTCACAAACAGACCGACCGACATACCAACATAATAGTAAAATCTGTTAATTTAAGCTACCTAGAACCTAATTATTCATTTTACGTAAAAAAAAAACCATGAAATATCAAATTTAATATGATAAAACTACCAGGTACCAGCGTTATTATACCTATAAATAATAAAATAATAAAATTAAAAAATAATAAAATTATTTATAAAATAGGAATTTGATAATCCAAAAAAAAAACTAATCTAATTATTAAGTTTACAAAAATATTGATTATAAATATATAAATTTTGTCATTTATGAGGGAAATTAAATTTAAAATTTTATATATTACCAAATTTTTCTATATTAATTTCTTATAATAAATTTTCCCCATATACTCATATATTCTATTACCAAAATGAAAAAATTAGTTTGACCGCAGATACAAATGAAAATTTTGTAATAAATAATAAATATCTATTTTGATTATATTATTTAAATAATTTTATGGAGATTTTATAAACAATAAATATATTTTACGTATAGTGTTAAATTATGGTTTGTATTATAAAATACAATTTATCAGGAAATCATGTAAATCGTGACATAAATTCAATTCTTTATTACAATTGTAAAACTTTAATTCTGATAATTATAATAATATCAGTGGTACACCTACATTATTTTTTAACATTATTTAGAAAAAAATACAAAATATATTTTAAATTGAAATATGATTTATTATAATTTAGTTTAACTAAATTATATTAACTAATCGTGAAATTATGATATTAATAAATTTCCAAAAAAAAATTATTAAACGGCTATATTTTCAAGTTGAATGAAATGGCATGTTTTAGGCTTGTTTTCATGATATTATTACAATTACAAAAAATAATAATAAAGGATCTAAGATTAGTTTTCTATGATTAGTTTTGAATGATTTTCTAATAGCTACCATCGATTTAAAAATAAATATATTCAGCGAAATTTTACAAAAATAATCAATTTAATATGATACATAAATACAGTGAAAAAAAAGAATTTTGGTATAAATTTTTTCGGAATTGTGGCTGAAAAGACACTTGACGGAAAGTGTCAGTGCACAAATTGTCTTAAAGTAATGATGAATACAATTTTACGCAATTTTAAATTAATTACGAATGCAAGTAATTTTTAATTTTCAAAATAATTGCAGATAATCTATACATAATTTCTTTAACATAAATTTAAGGTCATATTAATCGAGTCATATTTTCCAGTTCAGTTTATAATGCTGAATCGTATGATTAGAAAAGTGGACTAAAGACTAAAAACTGAATTAAATAAAATTAAATTACAGAAGTATTTATTAATTTGAATAACGAATTAATGACTCATTATTATTTTAATCATAAATTTTTAAGAATATTGTTAAAAATATTATTGATTACATAAAGATAACCACTCAAAGGTCAAGATACAAAAAAATATATTCATTAACTTACTGAAAGAATTTCGAAGTATTTAAGGAATTAATGAAAGTATGTATTCTTAAATTTAGGATCTGTTAGCTAGTTGTCAAATTATAAATACAAATCAAACCATTGTGTTGGTGACAGATGTATATAATCTATTATAAAAATCTTATTATTTTATGAAATAACAATTAATTAAATTAATATAAATATAAATAAACCAAAAAAATGAAGTCATGTGAATAAATTAATATATACTAAATTATAAATAATAATAAATAAACAATAATAAATTAATATAAATAAGTAAAAAAATAATAATATCTATTCGATGATATTAGTGCCCAAAGGACTATTAATAATTGACATAAATAATGATATATAGTGCGACATAACGTTAACAGAAATATGCTATATGAAGTCTATTAAGAAAAATCATATTATATACTATAAATATAATAGATCCTTTCATAATTATTAAAATCTATGCTCTAAGATTAAAAGAACATCAAAATTTCTACTACGAATCAGATTACAAATTAAACCCAAGGGCAAAATGTATGTTTTGTATTAAGTACAAAAGTGGTTTTTTCTTTCTTATAATGGGAAATATCTAGAAATTCTAAAATTATGTAAAATATACTAAATATTTTCTCATTTCAATTAAATTAAGTATATTTTGACTTTTTTTTTTTAATAAAATAAAATTTTCAAAACAAAACTCACCTTTTCTCCATAAAAATAACTCCAAATATAAATTAAAAAATAATTATGTTTTTCTTCTTTTTTTTTCACAGTATTAGTCCTTTTTTTTAATAATTTCCTTTTTTATTTTTCTGTAATTTTTAAAATTATATTTTTTTTTAAATATTCACTGAAATTTTTTTTTTTTTTGATTTTGCCAAAAATACAATTTTCACTATAAAAAAATTATAAATCAACTTTTTTTGAATTTTCAATTTTTTATTATTTTTCTTTTTTTCAATAAATTTTCTTTTTCACCTAAAACACACAAAAAAAAAAAATGGGAAATAAAAAAATAAAATAAATTTTCCTATTTATTGGTGTGTGTACCTTAAAGCTACATAAAAAAAAAAAATATTAAACTGAAAAGAAAAAGTATTTTTACGAAGAAAATAAAAGTAAAGTTTAACCCGTTTTCTCCGAATGTCCTTATATGGGGGGACAGTAAAATCCTTTTATTAAAGTTTTTAACTTCACTTGTCTTTACAAAACAATGGATGCATATGTTTATTTTGCGTACATAATTAATCAAAAAATGTTTGCGGTCTACACGTAGTGGTTGCAAGGATATTTTTAAATAAGTGTTTTTTTTTTTGTAAATAATTAATAGTTTTGACATCATCAAATAAATAAATACCAATCACAATAAAATCATTTAAATTAATTTGAAATTTTCAATAAAATAATTTTGTGAGAAAATAAAATTGAGATAACGTTTTATAGAAGCGATAGTTTCGGAGTTTAAGGATACTAATATAATTCTTATACAAAATATAATAAATGGAAATATTTGAAAATTACGGAAATAAAGCATCCTGTGTTGAAAATATAAGACGAGTTTTGATTATATTAGCTTTAGCAGAATTTTAGATATGAAAAACACCGTCCTGCTTTGAACTATATCACAGTATATATCGATGTTAATTCTAGAAAAATACACAAGCGACTAAAAATCCAAATTACGATTCAAATTTGTTTGTCTTTTAGTACGAATAACTGTTAACAGAATACTTATTGCATATTGTTTTGACCGATTCTTTAAAAAATCAAATGTCATAAGTGATGAATTTTAGACATTTTACTCGGCTGAACTGGCATCAGGATTAATAAGGCTGAAAAGAAATCATTTCACATTTCGAAATATTACAAAATATTAATATTTGCAGCTTCAGTGTGAAATTCCTCTTAACTATATTTTGGCTCTCCTCAACAATTTAGCCTTTTCTTGAATTAGCGTCGATATCCAATCAAAAATTTAAATAATTTTTAAGTTTTTTGTTATTTGTAAAAAATATTAAATTACTATATTTTAAAAAATATCCTTTTTTCATTTAAATAATGCACATATGATGACAGACCATAACTGTATGTATATTGGCTAAGTGTCTTCATATTATGACAGACTAAAATTCCAAGTTCGCTTTCAACAAAATAATTTTTAATAATATTTTTATGTTTCTAAGGTTAATTCATAAATCTATAAAATTTCTTTAATAGTAATTGCTTAATTTTTTTGTAATCCCGAAGAAAACGGGTTAATCCTTTTATAAACAAAAAAAATATCCTTTTTCAAGTAAAAAATAAATATAAACAAACAAAGATATTAAAAAATAAAATATATATAAAATTTTGAATGAAAATTATTGTCTTTTATGTTGAATATAAATATTTTCTGTTATCACTATTATCATCACATCCTTTTTTTTTTTCGTTACACACATATAACTTAAAAAAAAAATTTACGCACACATAAAGCTTTTTAATGGAAGAGAAAAACTATTTTTTTTTTTATTATTATTATTATCTTATTCTTCCATAAAAATAATGAAAATACAAATACCTGTACACACAGGTATGAAATTATTTATTATCCTTTCTATATAAATGAAAACATTTTTTTTTTTTTAAAGAAAGGATTTTTTTTTTTTAGGAAAATTAAATGAAAAAATTATAAAATTACTAGAAAAAATATTTAATTTATATTTTCTTTAAATATTTTAATTTTTCCACATTTTCACTTTAATTTGTAATTAAAAAAAAAAGTAAATTAAAAATATTTTTTAGAAGAAAATTTTTGAAAATTAAATTTAAGGATTTTTCTTTTAATACAAAAAAGAAAAACAACCAAGAAGAAAAACCAAGAAGAAGAAAAATCTTTATTTTACCGGAGCTTCAAAAATTTTATAGTACCGAACTCTAACAATGTAATACCGAAACTGATATAATTTTAAAAAAAAATTTATTTTTTTTGGGAAAATTTTCAAGAGAATGAAAATTTCTTTTTTTTTTTGATATAAATATATTTTATTAAGATTTTTCTTTTACACAAATCCCTCTTTATACACCTAACTCCAACACACACTAACACAACCAAAAACTGAGAGCTTTTATAAAACTTTAAGTAGAAATGAATTAAAAATAAAAAATACTTTATTTAACAATTTTCCAGTAATTTTATTAGTGGAAAAATATTTAAAAAAATTTTTTTTAGAAAATGTATTAGTGTTGGAGAGGAGAGGGAAAGTCACACCTCAAAAAGAATTTTAATAAAAAAAAAATTCCCGTTTAACAAACATAAACTTAAAAATTTCAAAAAGCTTTTATCAATAAAAATATTTGACTGAGAGAGAGAGAAAGAGAGAAAAATTTTCTTTTTTGTGAGAATTTAAATGTTTAAATGAGTGCTTGTAATCCGAATAGGTTTTTTATTGTTTTTGGTTGGAAAAGTGATAGGAGAAAATTTGGTGGAAATTATACAAAGAAATTTTCCAATTTCGAAAATTAAATTATAAGGAAAATTAGGTAGAAATTATTTTAGAAAATTTAAATTTAATGGATAAGAAAAGTCAAAGAAATATTTTTTAAAGAAAATAAATTGGGAAATTTTTTTTTTTATTTTGGTTTTATTAAGGAATTTTAATTATGAATGTAAATAAATTTTGATTTTGGGGAAATTTGGGAAAATTTATAATTTATTTTAAATAAATTTTTAATTTTTATAAAAAAAATATATATTTTGTTTGTTCAACAAATGTGCTGACTGTCTGTTTATTACAAAATTTTAATTTAAAATCAATTTTTTTTTTTGAAAATTTAAATTTATAACTAAAAATTATTAAGAAAAATGTAAAAATTTTTTATGTTTTCCAATTTTAATAAACAGTCAGAAAATTTATTACACTTTATCAATAAAATTTTAATTTATTTGATTGTTTATTTAATTAAAAAAAAATTAATTTATATCATATTTTCAACATTAAAAAATAAACTAAACACTTTTTTTTTTAATAATTACTATTTTTTATTACTTTTTTTCAAAATTTCAAAAAAATCATTTTAATTGAATTTTATTGCAATGGAAAATTTTTACTTAATTTTATTTTCTTATTGAAAGATTTTAATGGAAAATATTTTATATTTAATTTGGCAATTAACTTTTTAGCACATTTTTAAACAGAAATTTGAATTAAAAGAAAAATATATATATTTATGTTAATTGGTATACGCTAATATATTTTTGCTTAATGAAATGCGAAATATGGCGTTTAGCCAAAATTCAATTAGTTTTTCATCTGTTAAAATTGAAATTTTATTAATTTGACAAATTGATAATAGTTTTCTGAATTATTTAAAATAATATTTGTCAGTGAATGTTTCGGAAAACTATTCTATTTGTGATGTTAATAAAAAGAAAACCTAATTTTCCATTAAAAAATAATTAATAAAAGGATTTGGTCAAGGATTTTAATTAAATTTATAACACAGAAGAAAATATTTAAATGCTTTTAATCGAGTTATTAAAATAGATTAATAATTAATATATAACAGATTCTATGTAGAATTTTAGGGAATTTTATTTAACCCTTTCACTCGGGATTTATTTCCAATAAGAAAAAAAAATATGTGGTTGCTTTTTATTATAGTATACAGCAACAAAAAACATATCTAAAATTAAAAAATTAAATTTTCTTTTTAGAAGTAGCTTTTTGAGAATGTACTCATTTGTGTACATAACGTGTTGAGCATTGTGGAACATTTCATTTAAGACATAGTATCTGTAAGATAGATTTATTAAAAAAACAATTCATTTGTATTTATAGTTTTATTTCTTTCAAATTCAGGTAACTATATGCTTATTAATTATTTAACTAAAAAAATAACAAAAAATAATAAACATAAAAATAAAGAATTCATAAAATTTGAGATCATTATAAGAGATTATAAAAGTAATATTTATATAAAAACTAGTAATAAATTTAATCATATTAGTTTATAAGGCAATAATACAAAAAAGAATTTCTTTCATTCTATTATTTGGTATGAAATGTAGAAAAGCAATTACGGTCTTTTGATAAACATAGATGTATTTTACATTTTTGACACATTATGCGGGTACGACCGGAACAATTAAAATTTTTACAGCGCGTAGCTTCTTTTGCATCATCATGTTGGGGTAAATGATTGTGTTCATCATATTGAATTTCTTTTAATGGCCGCACTTCTCCTCTGACAAATTTTGAAGTACTCGGACAATTTGCAGAATTTTCTAATTCATGAGAAGGTCTTCCTCTTTTACGACGGTTAATGTTATTAACTGCAGTAAGACTTCTTCCTAACAATTGCGTAAAGTCAATCAGAGGCATAATATTTTTTGTCGGTACATTAGTTTTTATGGACTCCTGTCGATATTCAATCCAGGAAGCACATATTGCAACATTTATAAAATGGAAAATAATTCTTAATGGCCACTTCCTAGATTTAATGAAAATTCTATAGTAGGATATCATTTGATCTAGAAGATCGACGCCACCCATTCCAAAATTATATAAATGTACAATATAAGGTTGCATAATTATTATGTAAGTCTTATTTTTTTTATCAAATCGGCGAACTTCTCGTTCGTCACTTTTTCCAACATAATTACTAGCTAAATACACAGCTTTGTTATCCTGCCATTTTACAAGGATTATTTTACCATCTCTGCTTGTCAGCTGATCCGACGATCCACGACCTTGTTTTTTTAATTCTACATCAGATATAAAACTTGGTTTATTAAAACGGTTTATCCTTATCGTTCCAGTAGCATTTATTTTTCGTTGTTGCAGAATTTCCAATAGCTGATACGTTGTAAAATAGTTATCCATATATAGATTGTGACCTACACGAGAAATTCTCTTTATAAGATGAAGTACTGTAGCAGCACCATGCCCAAATCGAGAAGTGTCAAAACTTGATATTTCTGTATTGCTTCCTTGATATAAAACGAAGTCATAAGGATAACCACTCTTACCACATAACATATAAACTTTAATTCCCCATGGACATGGTTTACCTTTAATATACTGTTTAACGTTCAAATGTCCTGTAAACGGAATTATCTGTTCATCGATTGAAATATTCTCTTCAACAGAAACTTCCTTACAGCGCTTTCGAATGCTTTCAATAAGTGGGCGACTTTTAACAAATTTATCCTTACAATCCGAAATAATTTTTAAGTTGTCCGCCAGGTGGAAATTTGTTCTGAGCTGGTAAAAGCGTTCGCAAGACATAACTGATGCTACGGATTCTATTTGTAAATTTTTACTCCAGTACATTTTAATTTGCGGTAACTTCATAACACCCATTAACATATGTATTCCAATAAATTGCATCATTTCTGCAGAGTTCGTATGTTTGAAAGATCTAACGCTGATAGCCTTTTGTTCAGCATAAATGTTGGTATAAGTTGCCATTCGCTCATACATTTCTAATGGAATATATTTTTCGAAATACGATAAAGGCGTTTTTGTACACAATGAATTTTGCTCAGTGTCGGTATCAATATCTAATTCGAATACGAATTTTTCTTTGTCGAATTCTCTACGCCTGAACTCAATATTTTTTTTTTCAGTTACTACATACTGTTCAAATTCGTCTACGAAATCTATTTCAGTGATTTCATTTAATTGAGGAACTTGCATCACGACGGGTGTACTACTATTATTAAAAGTTTCATTTTCTATTTCTAATTCATCATTTACAATAAAATCGTCAGCATTACTCATCACAATATCTAGTAAATTCGATTGCCGCTGTGTATTGATGTTAATAAAATCATTTTTAGGTTCCGGTTCAGTATTTTTCATTTCTTCATTTTCAGAATCATTATCAGCAAACTCTGCCTCTGAATCATATGCATTTAAAATTTCTTCAATATCCTTTTGAGTAAGTTTTTTTGAATATTTTGAAACCATTTTCTGCAAAATAAGTTCAAATTCTATAATGGAATTTAGTTAGCTCGAGTCGGTTAGACCACAATTGTGTACATGTACACATATGTGTACATTTGACTTGACTTCGTATGTACACAGATGCGTACATGCAATTTTATTGTAGTTTTTACTAATAAATATTATAAGTTGATCAATTTAGAATAAATAATATTAAAATTTAAACTTACATTTACACAAATAACAACTTTCCTGAATTTTATCACTTTTTATTTAATGTTTAAATCAAACTCTTAAATTCACTTACTTCCATGTGGTCTTGACAGTTCTAACTTACATCAAAGTTAAGAGAAATATGCTTATTTACAATTTAAAATTTACTAAAAAACTCTCTTTGTATGAACAGAATTATTTATAAAAGAGAACGCCATTCAAAATATATTGTTAGCTCTTCTAATTCCTTTAGAAACACGATTTTGATATGATGTACACAATTGTGTACGCGCCGAGTGAAAGAGTTAATATTAACATTTACTTTAGACCGACATGTTAGGAGGTCAAATTTATTTCTCGTCTAATTTACATGTTGTTTACAATCTTAACTTTGTAGTTAGAAATCTTAACTTTGTAGGTTTTTGACCTAACATGGTTATATTTGATAAAATTTAAGCTTGACAAAATAGTAAATGTCAATTTTTTTTAGGTTTTCGTTCATTTTGTAAAAAAAAAAACAATACAATTGAATATCCCACCGATTGGAAGGAGCATGTAAAGTAAAAAAATTAGTGAATTTGTATGCAATTATAGGTAATTGTATAACCTTCTGGCAAGCCAATCTAAATTAACAATTTAAAATAAAATATTGAAAAGTAACATTGATAGGTATACAGTTTAGATGTTGCAGCAAACAGAAATATGGTTCTAAGATTTTAATCCTTGAACACAAATTATTAATGTAAATAGAAAAATTTTCCAAGGCAAGAATATAACTAAAAATCTTAGTTCTGATAATGTGACTGATATAATTAAATTTTATGCTAAACCATAAAAGCAGTTTGTTGCAACACGTCACTACTGGAGGTTGTCCGACCAACCAAAAACCTTAAAAATTTTATATATTGAATATTAATTCAAGATTAAAGATAATAAACGTAATCGATTTAATAATTCTGTGTTCCACGAAATTCAAATAAATGTAACCATGAAATTAAATCTTTAAAATCGATCTATTTATGTATTATGATTACATTTTAATGTAATGTTGTCGAACAGAAATTTTAAAATTTTACTCTATATGACAAGATAATTTTAACCTTAATTTCGATCCTAGTATATTATTTAAAAAGCTTTAAAAATAAATAACTAAATAGTTGTAATTTTTTACATAAATTAAATACATATATATTTATTAAAGATTCTTGTACATAAAATAAAGGTAAAAAAAGTTTATCTCAATAATTTATTTATATACATATATGAACTTAAATAATTGAGAATTTATTTTTTTTACTTTATATCTATGTACATACCCGATATAGAAAGATTTAAAAACATATAAAACAGTAAACATAAATGATATTAGATAAGCATTTTTATTTTTCGATTTTTTACTTTTTTTTTTTAACCCTTTTCAAGTGATAATAAAAATAAAAATAATAAGTAAATCAACATAATAAATGAATTGTTTAGTACACATATATAGATAATGTTTTTTTTTTTTTATTTTATTTTCCGGGTTTTTTTATTTTTATTTCCATGAAAAACCTTTTCATTTTTACTTTTTTTCTGAGAATAAAAAAAGAAAAACACCTTAAATATTTTTCTACCATTTATGTTTATCATTACATAATATAATAAATATGAAATTTGTATGTAAATTTACTGTTTTTTTTAGAAAGTATAGGTATATAAATATAATAAATATCTTCAACAGCCTAGAAATAAGGTTAATAAAAATTAGTATTTAGGTTTTATTTTTTTTTTTGTCGGTAAACATATATTAAGGTAAATTAATTTAGAGATTTTTAAGGGTTTGCTTTTTTTTTTTTTGAACTTTTACATATTGAATATTAATTTAGAAGAAAACTTTTGTTAGTTTAAATTTATTTTAAATATGGACAAAATACAAATATTTTAAGAGAAGTAGGTTCAAAGTGCTTTTATTTTCAATAAAATTAAATAAATTTAGAAAATATGAAATTTTAATAAAAATAATTATTCAAAAAATAAGTTAATGACAAAAATTTTAAGGTTAAAAAAAATTAAGTACATATATATATTTTTTTTTGTATAAATTTAATTTGAAATTAATATAATTTTAGACAATGTGGTCTAAACTAAGTAACCTTAGCCGCATTAAGATATTTATATTATTAATTAATCAAATAAATTAATATAATTTTAGAATTGGTCATGAAAAATTAATCATAATTCACCAAACATAACGACACCAAACTGGGTGTATATAAAATTAAGGTACCGTTGCCATAAGGCCATATCTAAGACGGCCATAATTAAGCTAATAGAATTATTTTACAGTTTTTTGACAGCAATTCATAAAAATCTTAATTAATTAATTGGTTTTAATTTTATTATTGCTACTTTTCTCATTCCTTTTTTAGCTAGAAAAATTTAAATATAAAATAATTTAAATTTAATTTTCAAATTTAACTTAAAATTTTATTAATTTAAAAAACAAAAGATATTTTTAATTTAAAAATTGTTTATATATTTTGAATTGGAATTTTAATTAAATTACTAAAAAATAAATTTAATATTTATTAATTACAAATGTAATTAATTAAATTGTAAATAAAATTCTAAAAAAATTTTATAAATTTGTATAGTATGTATATTTTATTTAGTGAATTATTATAAATTTGTTGGAATTTATTTAACATCCTTGTTTTTTAAAAAATATGTTTTATATTCATATTTATTGTTGGAATTCTTTAAATTTTTGTATAATGTATACACAACTGAAATAAAAGAAAAGTATGCTTAAAGGTTTTAAAAGCGTATCTCTCTGACTTGATAATTTATGTTCGAAATTTAGCTAGAAAAAATTAAATTATATTCATAAAATTTTTTGATATCAAAGACCAAATAATTGACATTTTTATAAATATGAATTGTGTCAATTCAGAATTGGTAACAAAAATGATTAAATCTGGTAACAATTAATAATTAAGTTTCTCTACTTAACTATATTTTAATAGTGCCACAATTAAAATGAAAAATATTTTCATTCATTTCCATTTATCTTAAAAATTTGTTAGTAATTTTTCACAAGTAGTTTTTTTTTTTAATTTATACTTTTCCGACTAACTTTTTAAATATTTTATTATCAAGTTTTTGTCAAGTATTGTATTTTTTTATGTGTGTTTTTAAAAGGAATTTTTAAAAGGAATTAAAAATACATACATACTTAGACACATTTAATATTAAAAGCGTGTCATTTATTTTTATTTTATACAATTCTCATATTTTTTTTTTTTTTTGAAATTGGTACTTATACCCTTGTACGTATAAGTGAAACAATTATTTGAAATAACTAAGAATTTATTTAAACGAATCATTTTTTTTTTTTAAATGCACATAAGTACTATTTTTTTTAAAAATACTATTTTTTTTTTGCACTGTTATCAAGGAAACAATTTAAAATATATATGTAATAAAATAAAATTGTATTTTTAACCATGAATGAAACAACTTTTAGTCTATTATGAAATAAAATATATATTACATTATATAAAAAAATTTTAAGGATGAAATTTTTATCTTAGTATAGTATATATGTATCTAGTAAATTCTAATTGTCTTTAATGTAATATATACACAATATCATTAATCATTGTTCATTTTTATCAAGATCTATGTATTGGAAAACAAAAAAACATAATGGTGGAAAATATTTTTTTGGTTGTTTTAGTAATTGTAAAATGAGAAAATTCTAAATATATATATATACATATATATCATACATTAAAAAAAAAACCAACTACAAAAAATTCATTAAAATAATAAAGGGGGACAGTTGTATAAAAATTACCACTTTTCAGTGTACCACTGGCCTATTTGAGACACTTTTTGTGGTTTGTTAGATCAATCTCGTGACATTCAAGAATCGGTTTATGCCAGTAAACCAGTTTGATGCTAGATCGCGGATTTCACTACGGTACTGGTTGCCAAGAGAATAAGAAATTGACTCTAGCCCCAGCACTGAACACTTGCATATAACGTGTCTCTTTTTTATTTAGTTCTTTACAGTTGCGGCATAATTAGTTGAATACCTACCTATTCTGGAAACATATTCACCAAGTTACCAAATGTTTTTTACCGAACGAAAAAAAGTGGAATAATTCCGTATAAACCGAAAAGATTCGAAATACAAGTTAGAATTTTTTTTTTATATTTTCCTAAAGCGTACCACCCAGAAATTTAATAAAATTTCCTTTAATTGCACTGGCACAATCAAAATTAAGAATTACGTTATTTTAACTCTACATTGTTGTTAGGTTTGTCCTTATAAAAGCTGTTATTCACCCCTAATGCTTCAAGTGACAATAAATACAAATGTTTAAATTAACTTTTAATGTTGGTATCAGTAATTTAAAAATATTATTAACTTTGCGGATACAATTAATGTTATAATTTAGGTTGTGGTACAATTTCACCGATTGTCCCCTACATAATAATTCTTTTTTACAAATGTGACAACAAAAAATTTAATACAATTTATTGTAAATGAATTTTTAAATTAATGACTATTAATTTTTAAAAAGAGGAAATATTTACTGATGATAATTTTCAAGTGAATTTTAATTTTCAAGTATTTATAAATGTTTAAAGTTTATTTGTTTTTTTATTCAAAATTAATAACAAACGCTATTTTCAGTAGGATTGGGAACCTATCTTTAAATTTTTTTGTACAGAAAACGCTGGTGGGTTATAGATATTTAAAATCAGACAAAGCTGATCCAAGTTTTAAGATTATTTTGTTCAATAACTGCTATTCGAATTAAAATGAATAGACTTTACCTTATAGAGATGGTAGAAATACTGTCGAGATCAAATAAACCAGTGGATGTAGAGTAGACACACCAAATAGTTAATTTCTTCCGTATCTAAGAAAAAAACACATAAAATCTGAAATTTTATGATAAATCAAGAAGATCTTTTAACTAGTTTCCTCACAGGACATTTAAACTACCATCTTAACAAATACGTTAGCTGTAAAATATGCAGTGCGGAAACCGAATCGGTCTGGCACATTTTATGTTTATTGGTCGTGGTCGTATTTGTGGAAACAATTTTACACAACCCTATTTTAAAATCTAATCTATCTAATCTAATCTAAAAGTAGAGTGTACGTTACAAACATACTGTGTAAAATCTTGAGTGATATTTTTTACTCAATTTGATTGTCGTTGTAAAATTCATGTAAAATTCTTTGAAATATAAAAATCTGAATACGAAACTATGTAATAATAAATTTTTTACCATACGTTTTTCCTAGCCTGCATACTATAAACTTAAATTTCATGTTTTTTGGTACTTTTTTTTACAAAAATTTAATTTAAAAAAAAAAATTTCCCAATAGCAATTATCTATTTTTTCTATGAAAATATTATGAGATTATTTTTTTTCCTTTAAAACAATGAGAATTAAAAGTAAATAAATTAAATTACAATAATTAAATTGTATAAATAATTAAATTTTAAATTATAGTAAATTATATAAGCTTCTGCTACGGAAAATCATAAATAAATTTCAACACGAAATTTTTAAATATTTTATGCTCAAGCTCGGGCATCTTTAAACTACACATATACACAATGAATAATCTCTAATCTATTTTGTTGTTAATTCTTTTATGTATACATTTAGTGGAATTTATCCTTAGATTTAATTTTGGGTTACATTTATTCTATTATAATCTGTCACTATAAATTTTCATCTCTATCAATTTATTTAATTCAATTTGGTTTTCATGTGTAACATTTTTTTTCCTGTTATATACATTATTCCAATCCTATGGAGCAATAACCTGAATAGAAATATTCCTTTTTTCCGATATTATAGTAGAAATATGTTAAAGTCTGTATGTCTGTCTGTCCGTTTAATAATTATTTAATATTATAAAATAAAATGTAAAATATGACCAGCGGTAGTTTAGTGATTCAATATTGCTCTAAGTTTACTCAGCTTAAAATGATTACTATACTAGTAATAAAATTACAATATAATGGCAAGACTATTTGCTAACAACAAATGTCTCACTAATAAAGTTATTAGCTTGTTGAAATTAAAAAAAGTTTCTTCAGTAAAGAAATTATAAAACTATTAGGTCCAAATTGCAATAGCATGTTACAGATAATTCTGTACTAGAGATCATATGCTCCCAAATGAAGTGAACAACATAAAAATGTACAAATAAATTATTAGCGGATTATATGCTGGTAAATTTGATAAATTTAAAATCACGATTTAGCTAAAAAAAATCTAAAGATTTAAGTCTGATAACCTTGTCGGGTTTATTGTTCAAACGTATTTGCTGAGGAATAATTCGAATTTAACATTCCCTAAAAATTTATTATATATCCAACATTGGCAATGTTTCTTAAACATTGAAATAAAGTAAATTATTCTATTATTCAAATTTCAATTTTAGTATATATTGTATTTATATGTATTATAAGTACCATAATTCAACATAGAACGATGTAATGTACAATTTGTAATTTTATTAAATAATTTTTCTATATAGTTTATATTTCTGTAAATATTTCTATGTTTAATTTTTATGTACTCTGAGATATTATTTTCTTAAGATTTATAAATTCAGAAAAATAAATTTTCAAATATACTTTTACTTAAATTAAAAATTATTGTTAGTATTTTTATAGAAGTTCGGTTAATATAATAAATGTTTCATAGACCAAAGTAGTATAAGTGCAATTCAACTTGAATAATACTAGTAGATATAATTTTAACAAATAGTAAAATAAATGAAATTGTCATCTCTTTAACCTCTGGTTAAATAAAATTATGGATATTTAATATTAAATTAAAACTTTTGAACGGGATAGTAGGGGATATTTGTCGAAATTATACCATTTCCTAAATCGTATTGCATGTATTCCGAAAATAAATTATTGATCTTTAATAGTGGGCGATTGTACTGGATTATACCAAAATTAGTAGTTCATATTTGTTTTTATTTATTTTTACTTTAAGTTTCAGAGTGTCGGGCAATAGTTTTTATACGAACTGTACTAGTCCATAGTGAATATTAAGATTAAAATACATTTTAATTAAATATTTGTTCTAATAAATCTTAACTTGAGTCTGGTTACCTAATTTTAACCGTCGCGTGTTATCAATTTTTTTATATTTGCATAATTTTATTTCGACAATTCGTCATTTATCAGTAAATTCTACTCGTGTATTTCGCCTTAAAAATAGTTTTTTGTTTTAATATTTCTACATATTAAATACCACAACACTGATTCTCCCCTATATTCTTTTAAATTTGGACGAATTTGTAAAAAAAAATTAAAGATTTCAAAATAGACGAATCATTTCAAGGATATTTTAAATTGAAAAATCAGATTTATTAGGAGTTGAAAGTTTATAATTTATAATTTTAATAAATTTATGTTATATTTAAAGATTTTTGCACAAGATTTAGCAAATTTCAGAAATTATAAATTTATAAAGTATATAAAGATCTTATAAATATTTATTAATAAAAACGTAGGTGTCACTTATATTCAAAATTCACATATAAAAATAAAAGTGAAAAATAAATGCCACTGACCTATTATCTCTAACTTATTATTGATAGATCTTTAACCTTTATAATTTTCCTTAGAGAAGTCGTTTTGAATTGAAAAAAATTTATCTATGAGAAAAGAAATAATAATTGTGAAAATGTTTGCTAACATTTATTTAAGTATACTTGTGTTTTAGCTTTAGATAATTTTCTCCTACACAGTTTTAACAAAAAAAAAAAAATAGCAAATAAAATTCTACTAAATATTACAAATGTATGCTATAACCTTTACTTTCTGATGAACTTTCCACAAGTAGTCTAGCTCTACTAAAAGAATTTGCCTTTATTATCACATTAAAATTATTATACCAAATAATTTCTACAATTTTATAATAATAATAATAATAATATTTTACTAACTTTTAATTACTAATTTATATGAAATAACTTTATTAACATTTTATAGTTAGAAATAAGAAAAATTTCATTATTTTTCATGAACAAAAATACATGAAAATATATTTCACTAATACTTTTTTGCTTTTTATACAGATATATTTTATAAAAAGGATATAATTAAAATATAATTTTTCCAAAATACTAAAAAAAAATTTTTACTGCTCAATGGAATTTTTCATTTAATTAGGATTTAAAATTGTTAATTACATTTCCTTTTTTAAATATACATTTATATATATGTATATAAATGTTATAAAATTCAGATTTTGTATAAAAGAATTTTGTTAAAATTTGCGGCAAAAATTAAAAATATAAAAATATTTTTTAAAATTAAAAAATTTCCACGTATTTTCATTTGAGTTTATAAATTTTCAGATAAATGGTCTTTTGAAATTTAAATTTATTAAAATTTTTAATTTAAATTTTATTCTCCTGGAAAGTTATAATTGTACCTTTTGAGTCCTGTTTTGATAACATTTTTATTCACATTGAAAATTATAAAGTTGGCGCTTATATTTTCTATGTGAACAAAAATATAAGGCAAACAGGACTCAAAACGTACATTTATAAGGTTGGAAAATATAAGTGACATTTTAAAATCCAATAAGTACTCCATTTTTTTTTTAAGTACTCCGTCGGTCGATTATGGTTAAAAAATTGTTCTCGGCGGTAATTAGTTTTATTTTTTTTTGTGATCAAATTTAATTATTAAATTAAAATTAATAAAAAAATTTATTTTTTTATTTATTTTCGATTTAAAATAATTAATTAACTAAATATTAGTAATTTTTTATATTAAATATTATTTTTGAAAAAGTGAAAATTTATTATTTAAAATATTAAAATAAATAAATGTTGTAATTAAATTTGTATTTAGAAGTGATAAAATAAGGCATTAATGCTATAAATTAATTTTGTTAAAAAAGTGTAATTTTTTTTGTGTAATAACAAAAATTATTAAAAACTGGGCTGTGATTAGTGTTTTTTTTTGTGATTAAATTTAAATATTAAATTAAAATGAATAAAAAACATTTTTTTTAAAGTTTAAAGTAGATTTAGAGTTAATTAATTAACTAAATATAATTTTATTTTTATTTAATGTAATATATAAATAAATGTTGTAAGTAAATTGAAATTTCGAAGTGATAAAAAAGGCATTAATGCTATAAATAAAATTTGATTAAAAAGTTGTAATTTTTGTGTGCATATGTTAAAATTATTAAAAAAAAAATGTGTATTAATTAAAATTAATAAAAAGTGAAAAATATTATTCATAATAGAATATCAACAAATAAATTAAAACGATATCTTATTTTACATATAGAACATCAAAGGTAAAATATAAATTTTATTATTATTTATATAATTTATTTAATTTTTCAATATTATTCCAAAAATGTTATAAACAATAATCGTGGTAAATTTTGATGATTTATATGCTAAAATTAAATTTTACTGAAATTGATATATTTGCTAGATTTTAAATTCATTTATGCGTTCAGACACTTTCTTAAATTAAAAGGTTATTAATAGAATCAAATTATGTAATTATTTTGAATTCCTGAATTCAAGCATTGATTAGTTGAGTTGTTTTTATAGAAATTAAAGTTTGGTACACTTGAAAGCCTGGACAAATTACTAATTGTTAATGCAACCTCGTAGTAATTATTAACAAAATTAAAAATAATTAACACTCATTAATATTATTCAACCTTCAAAAGATTTTAAAAATATTACAACTTTTTAATTAATTTTATAAAATGGAAACAATTTTCCAAGAATAAATTGGTTTTTTTTTTCCCTTGCCAAATGAGTAATTTTGTAATTAAATTAACACTCTGTTTAATGATTAATGTTTAAAAAAAAATTATGAAACTTCAGTTCACGGCCGCAAAAATATTGAACAGAAATTTCAAAAATATAGGATTTTTATTGGATGGAGATTTTTTTATAAATGTACTTTAGGTATTTGTAATATGTTCTACTCTTTTTAAAGTACCGCAGAAGGAATTTTGAATGGCATTAAATAAAAATAAAATTATTAGGTATAATTGTAATTTTTGGTGGACCAATTTTCATGACAGAAATTTGTATTAGAAAAATTTATATGTACATTTTACCTTTGGGATCACATTATAATTTTGGGAAATATTTATTATATTAAAATACAATTACCGCCTAAATGTTTAAAAAAACCAGATAGCAAATAATTATTTGAAAAATTTATCTGACGAACAGACAGAGAATCGAAAAAATTCTGAAACAATTTATTTTATGTTTTTTCTTCAAAAGTAAAAAACCACCCCCCAAAAAATTGAAAATGTGAAGGTCAATTAAAAAGAATTAAAGGAAAAAAATAATGAAATTTTAAATGGAAATATTTCAATGCAATTTCTTTCGATTCATTGACCAAGTAATTGGAATTAAATTCTGGGAAAATATAAATTATTTTATTATCAATTTTATTGATTAATTGATTTTCCAATTATAAAAATAAATGTGGTAATAATTTTGAATACTAAATATATTCCAAAAAGTTATTTTTATGCAGCTAACATATTCCAAATTTTATGAATATTCTTTGATAATATTTTATTTCATTTTAAATTATCACAAAATTGTCGTATATACAATTTGATTTTTAACGCTTCGTTTCCTGGAAATATTCATAATATTGTATTACTGGAAAAAGTACCTTCGTATTTCTTGTATGGGGTTTAGTTGTATTGCAACTACTGTTTATGAATTTTTTATATGGGTTAAGTTTAGGCAAGTACTGTCAATGTAACCTACCCATCAACAAGAGGTAAAACTTTATTGATATTACAAAACCCAAAGTTTTTGTGGATTTTTAATTATGTTTTTAATCTTTATTCTCCTGGAACTATTTTTGCAATATCAATTTACGCCAGATAAAGCCATTCATTCTTCAATGTCAGCATTGGCTTGAAGATTTTAAATCTATACTAGTATTGACAACAATAATGACATAGTAATGCCTCTACAAGCTGTTATTTTCTATGAAAATCGCCAAAAATAAAAAGTACAAGTTTTTATTTTTGGTGATTTTCCTAGAAATTTGAAAATTTTATTTCAACATTACTCAAGTTTTAAGTCAACGCGCCAGCCTCACAGATTATTATACTATTTTCCGTATGTGCAACTTTTTTATAGTCAAATTTTTTAGGTAACATTGAGATTGAAGATAAACTTTATAGAGAATTTGTATACAACAGGCCAGATCTGAATTTTGAATGCAATAAGCATATTCAACTCACTCTCGTAGTATGTTGTAATTTTTTTTAAAAAAAATATTATGATTAACTTCAAAATTTGTAATTAAGTTTAAAATTTATAATTAACGCAGAATTTTATACTTTAAAAATTTCGAATTTATTTTCCAAAAGAATAATCAAAAAATGTTTTTTTTTTTAACAAAATTATTAAATAATTATTAGTAAATCCATCATAATTATTCTATTTCCAATAAAAACATATCAATTAAAACACAAATACTTGTATAATCTTTTTTTTTTAATTAATGTTTTTATTTTTGTAACATTCTGTTTTTTTTATTTTATGAAATTAAATTATGTGAATATTAATTTTTCTATATTTAATATTGACTTAATTCCTTATATAATTAATCATGTAACATATCCAAAAAAAAAATAAACATATTATTATTATTAAATAATTACATAAATTTCGAAATTATTTTACATCCGTTCACCATATCAATCATGTCAATATCAATTTACACAAGTCAGTATTTAAGTGTGAAAACGTATTAGAAAAGTTTTCTTTTTTTTCTCTTATTTTCTTCTCCGTTTTTTTTTTTTTAAGAAAAATATGTTGATACGAAAATTCCGGAAACTAATATGAAATTAATCACAATAACAAAAATGACCATAATATAAAAATAAATTATTTTGCAATAATCTAAATAAGATTACTTCAAAATAAATTTCTATATTTTTTATATTACTTGATGAGATTAAAACAAAAAAAATATCTTAAATTTACCAGAAAAATTTGGGATTTTCTTCTTTTTTTTTTTGGATACGTAAATGAATTTTTTTTTAGTTAAATCATAAACAAAATATGTAATACAATATATTTTATATTGTAAAATTTACCTGGAGGATATTAAATTACTTTCAAAATAATGAAATATTTCAAAAAAAAATAATAATAATTCTTTTGAAAAACAATTATTTAATAAAATAAAATATTAAAAAAAAAATTCAGTTTACTTTTTAATTGCCTTTGGGTTTATTCACAAGAGTTTTTTTTTTTTTTGGAAATTTTTTGTTTTTTTAATTTTTCAAGAAAATATATGGAAAAATAAATAAATTTGTTGTTTAAAAATTATGGTTGTTTTTAAGAAACTTTACTATATATTAAATTAAATTTATAATTAATTATATTAATATACAGTTTATAAATATAAACTTGACAGACAGTCAGTTTAAAGTGTCAATAGATTTTAAACTTCAGTTTAAATTATTACTCTCTATCTAAGTGTTAGTTTAAACTTAACTTTAATTTAAACGAGTGATGACTATACCTGATATTTTATTAAAACTTTATAAAAAATGAAGATATTCGTCGATAGATCCGGAAAATCCAGGTAAATATATTTCTAGGGGTGGAAATATAAAGAAAATTATGTTAATTTTCAATATAGTTTCCCATTATTTCAATACAGTTTTCACATATATCTTAAAATATTATAAAATTATCCACAAAATGAGATAAAACCCTATTTCTAGCTGTTACTTACATTTTGGACTTTGATCATGGATTTCAGTAAATCCATATTGCTGAATAGTATTTATCGTAATTGTAGAAATATGTCATACAAATATACTACCTAATAACATTATTAATTTTACACACTATTACTTTAACTTGATTTTTTTTTAAATTTAATTTTACCTAAAAGTCGGATTTGGCAGGACCAGTTTGCGTAATAAATAGAAACATCAAAATTTATATATCACAATGATATAAATTTTTGAAAAGACCAACATGACTAATTGAAAAATTAGTGCAGTTGTTTCTTCCTGGCGCTACAGCTCGTGAAGAGAGTGTTATTATAATTTTATTAGTGGTACTCATTTAAAGCTGAGTAAACTTCAGTTTAAATTATGAATATAGATGTCTCGGACGGGTGTTGAACTCAGAACCTACTACACCATAGCTAAGTACACTACCAATTAAGCTACCTGCAATAAAATACAAATCCAAATAAATTTAACTAAGTCAAGTCAAAACCAAAATTAAGTAAACCTAAGAAAAATATCAACAATAAAACCAAATCATTTTAAATTGAAAGTATAAATTACAAGTTTGGCTTAGATAAACTTCTGATTAAACTATCACAGTGACACTGGTCAAAAATGAAATAAAAAACTACTGTCATATCATTTAGATAGATGGTACATATTCATTTTCACATTTTGAATTGATTTTAAATAAAAAACGTTACAATTTGTAGTACTGTTAATAAATTATTAAAAAGTAGCCAAAAAGTCTTATAAATTAATTAAAAAGATATAATTTTTCGTATACGAATACATATATAATTAATGATGTGAATGAAATATTCAGTTTAAATTATGATCCACAATATCAACAAAATGATTTTTAAAAAAATATATAAAATTCATTTATCTGTCTACATAAAAATATACACTTTATGTTCATTTACAGATTTCATTTTTAATTATATTAAATAAAATTGGCCAGCATTCAATATTTTTTTTATAAAAAGTTATTTATTATTTTAATCATTTCTTCATGAATAAAATAATAAATTCTTTTTATATTCGCAATCAATTAAATTTTCTGATGATTATTTATTAAAATTTAAAATTTATGTTCTCATTATATATTTTTTTAATAATTTTGTCAATAAATTAATGTCATTTATAGATCAAAGTAAAAAAATTAAATAATATTCCATATTATTTTAATACTTTTCACATTAAAATAATAATTTCATTAATGAAGAGTGGTGTACTGATGCTGGTTTCAAGTGGCAGAAAACAATGTCAGCAATTTTTGAAATTTGAAAGTTTTTGTAGTCCCCTTCAAAAATTAATAATTTTTTTGTTCTAATCATATTTTCGGCTTTTTTCAAGTTAATTTTTTAAAAACTAGAATATTATTTTTTTATAATTTGTAAAAATTTCGAGACAATTTTATGGAAATGGTTGTGTGAAAATGAATATGTACCATCTATCTAAACGATATGACAATAGTTTTTTTGAAATTTTTTGTAGTCCTCTTCAAAAATTAATAATTTTTTTGGTCTAATCATATTTTCGGCTTTTTTCAAGTTAATTTTTGAAAAACTAGAATATTATTTTTTTATAATTTGTAAAAATTTCGAGACAATTTTATGGAAATGATTGTGGTCATTGTATTTTGCTCATTAGTCTAAATATTATATTTTAACGGATATATCTATTGAGAATAAAATAAACTTTGAGATTAACTTTGATATTCAAAATGGTTTATTACTACAATTCAAACATTACCGATTAAAATACCTATTTGATTTTACCACCTAAAAATAATTTGCAGCAACACTGATAGTAAATAAATTTAAATAATAAGTTTTTAACAAGCAATGAAAAAGTGATATTTTTGTTATCTAAGTTTATTTAATCATATAATCTTTTAGAAAATGTTATTTCAGTTATACTATTTTAATGATAATTATTAAAAATTAGTAACCTAAAATTAAGTAATCTACAATTAATTTATACTTCATAAAAAGAAAATTTTAATCTTCACGCAACGAGAAGATAAATATAAAATATGAAAATATACATAACAATAAATTATGGTAATCAGTCAAAACTTCTGCTGGAAATATTCGTAAATATAATTCTTAGATATTTAAAAAAAACTGAAAACTATCTCAAATAAAAGGTACTTTCGGTTAGTTGATTTCAATTAAAAATCTCTCTTTGTTTTGGAAAGTCAGGTACACAAATTTGGTGCAGAGACTGACAGTGTAATAAGGTACCGCTGACTCATATCAGGGACCACTTTGAGGATTATTGGACAACCCTCAGAATTTTTCGAATTTTCCATTATCTCTAAGTATAAAACAAGTATGAAAGATTTAAATCGTTAAAGTTAGTAGTACCTAAATTCATTCATAAATAAACTTATTAATTATTATTAAAGATAGTTTTATAATTTCAATTATGGCATTATGCCAGTAATTAATCAAAATTGACAGGAGGATATCTTATGAAAATATTGAATATAAATTTACAAAAAATTACATTTTCAAATTGAATTTTTTATTTAATTTATTTCTGGTGATAAAATTTTTGTAAACGCAAGGAAAATCTTGTCAAAAGCCAAATAAACTTTTTAGAATTACAATTTAAAACCTATAATCAAAATATTTGTTGTGTAATTTTAAATAGTTAGTCTCGTTTAGAACTGAAATTGTTGTAGTAAATAAAATACCTAATTAAATTTGTAAAATTTTTTTTTTGAATATGTAGTATCATTTAAATTTACAATTTTTATATTTAATATAAAAAAGATATTAAAAAAGTAATTTGAAAATTTATAATTATCACGTTACATATAAATTCAAATAATTTTAATCCTTTAAATTTTTGATATTTTGATCTTATGGACAGAAAAATATTTTTTGTTTTTTATATTATTTTACTTTAATTTCATTTCATTTAAACACAATTAATTAAAAGTTTAAGACAATAATTTCGTATTCTACAATGTGTTTTAATTCCTTTTATATACTTTTCTTCCATTATCTGGCTTTGTTAAATTGTTGTCATTGTGACCTAATTATTTTCATTGGTTTTGCAGACGTTATGGTCGTTGTTTTTCGATGATTTTCAAAAATATATATATATACATATAATTATTTTTCGCAAGTTTTATAGATGGAAAACAATTGAATAAAGTTAAATTGATTTTTTTTTTTTGTGACAAAGTTGAAAAAATAGATAATGTGGCATTTAAAAGACCTATAGTTAAGAAATTTTTCCATCTGTCGGAAACTTTTTGACCTAAGACAATTGGAAAATTTTATATTTATATAATAGATAAAAAATTATTTTGTATATCAAAGTTGGGTCTGTTTTAAAATATTGTAAAAAGAATATTAACGAAATCAACAAGATGATAATTAAATTATTTAACATTTTTATGGAAAGAATTTATAAGGATCGTCAATTTTTAGATTGGGTGTTAAGGAATTTTATTGGATTATTATTACTCAATTTATTCAGCTAATAATATTATGTTTAATTATTTTTTTTTTTTTGTAATAAGTAAATTTACTTATTGATGAGCTGTATAAATAAAATAGACATTATTACTCAATTTTAGTTTTAGTCATTTACTTATTTAATGATAAGATAGTGAAAATTATATAAAATAAAAAATTCATTTCTGTAGTTTTGAAATCGAAACTTCAATGCATTTTTTAGTGACTATTTCTTATCTTTATAATATTATTTATCTATTATCAATTTTTGTTATGATGTTTGGAATACCATTAGTATGTAGTCCCCCGTAAACAGTATCGTGATAAAATTGTTATGTTGAAAAAAAAAAACCGTCAGTGTAATTGTGAAATCGTCAGGTTTTAAATTTTTATGAAAAATTTCCATTCACGACGGATTGACCACTTAAGCTTAGTATCATACCGCCGTGAAATGAAATTTTCCATGCTCGTGAAAAATATCACGAAAAAGTTGTGAAAAAGTTTTACGGAGAATAAAACATTAAGTAGTATTGAAAAAGTATAAAAAAGCAAATTGATAAATTTTTTAGAACCGAACAACCAAAACCAACCAAAGAATATGATAAAATATCAAAATTTTGCCGTGAAATAATGTTATCAACATTATTTCACTACCGAAAAATTATTCCACTGAAAAATGTTTTTAACTTTTATCTCTGCAAAGTAAATTATTTCACGGTCGAACAGCGTACCACAAAATGAGATCGTTGAAGTAATTTTTCACAAGATGTTAAATTTGTATGAAAATTTCATTTCACGACGGATAGCATACTAAGCTTAA
This sequence comes from Empis livida, assembly GCA_963932195.1. Classification (NCBI taxonomy): domain Eukaryota; kingdom Metazoa; phylum Arthropoda; class Insecta; order Diptera; family Empididae; genus Empis; species Empis livida. The sequence goes on along the minus strand of OZ010646.1, from coordinate 10,889,318 downwards.
GATTTAAATTACAATTTAGCGTGATAATTTTTAAACGCTACCTACCTAAATATATATTTCATCAGTTTAATGAAGTTGTTCTGATTCCAAACTAAATAGACTTATATTTGTTATCGACAGGATTTACCTATGTTTTTTTTTACTTCTGCTCAGATTAATCTGTTTTTTTTTTATTTCCACTAAGATTAATTACAGAATTCAATAAAAAAACATAGCTTTTGTTAACTATCGATGCTCATAAAAGCTAACGAACAATTTAATTTGATATTTAAAATTTAAGCTTTAACGATTTGGTTTCAAAAAAAGAGTATGAATCGAAAGTTAGGCTACAGAACTAAGTCTTTTAAAAATTTCTGTATTACACTTGGGCTTACAATATTTCAAGCATAACTATTAGGAATTAAAGATAGACTGTTATTTCGGAAAAATAATACTTAAAAAAAATTTATATTGATCTTTATCGCTTATCGAAAGGTAAATTGTTTTAATTGTTTTATTAAAGGTATTTTTATATTTATTAATACTTTAAAGGTAAATTGTGATTCGTTTGTTAAACATATTACAAAAAAAAATTTAAGCTTTCAAACTATTTTCTTTAGTTGTATAAACTTACACCGCATATACCCATCAATATTAATATTATAAACTTGTTATTTTAGACAAAAAGCAAAAATCTAACATCATATAATATACATAAATGTTTATATATGAAATTAGATTTTATGCTGTGTACTACATATTCAACTAATAATAATTTACCAAAAAATATAACCAAAAATTACTCTCACGAGTGAAGTTCTTTGGTTAAAATTAATAATTAAATTTCATATAAATTGCTAATTATGGTATTTATTATACATAGTACCAATATATGCAAATTTTTTAGGAATATATTATTAAAACTACAACTACAATTTTTTTTTTTGCATAAAATAATGTAGTACAAATTTTATAAGTATACATAAATAAGATTTCCCAAAAGAATTTTCCAACATTATTATTGCCATTATATTTTCAACCATATATGAATATAATATTAATTTCTAGAATATAAGAGAACTTATTTAAACTTTTAACACTAATATTAAATATTAAATTTTTAATTTTATTATAAATTTTATTTAAAAAACTGAATGTAATTTTATAAAATTTTAGTATTAAAAAGCTTAAATTTTTTTTAAATTAAATTTCTTATTTAATTCTAATGATTTTTATGCACCATTTTCAAATTAAATTAAACTTTTTGAAATCTAATTCAATATTTTACAATTTCCAATTAAATTCATTATTGTTCAATTTCAATTAAAAGATGTTGAAAAATCTTGAATTTAATTTGAAAACCGTTGAATTTAAGCTCAAAATGATAATAAATATATGTGTTTGAACGCAATTATAAAACGATTTTACAATGTATCCTTGTGATAGCCGCATTAAAAATTAAAATGTTAATATTTTTATATTTATTAAATTCATTACTGTACAAATACTGATGAAACGTGAAACTAATTAAATTGATTACTGCAACAAACAAGACACTAAATTAAGCCATAAATAATTACTTAACCAATTTATTAATAATAATTTAATCTAAAATTTCTTATCGAATCATTTTCCTAAGGTAAATTTTAATAATTAATTTTAAATAATTCCCATGATAAAAAATATGCTTAGTGCATCAATTTTAATTTACTTATTTTTTTTTTTAATAATTGTCACGCGCAAATAATTAAAACATCAAATTATTGGATTTAAACAGAGTTAGACTAATATGGGACAATATTTTAAATGTAAATAATAAATAATAAACTTTCTTCTCTCAATTTAAATTTATCTAAAATTTATTAGCAACAAATTGAAAATCCTGGTAATTTAAAATTTGATGTTAAAACATACATAATCTTATGATAATAAAGAAAATTTTAGCATCAAAACATAATATATACATATTTTTTATTCATAATTTTCATTTCTTTTGTCTATCATGCGATTTAACTAAGAAAAATTAAGTACAAAAATTTTTCTATAAAGAATATTTATCTATTTTTCTATTATGTTGCAAAAAGAAAATTATATTTATTTTATTTTTTGAATAATTTTTATCATCGATCATTTTTTATACAGCAAAATCATAAAAATTTCTTTAAAAAAATACAACAAATTAATCTAAAAGAAATCATCTATCTATAACCAAAAAAAAATTTTTTACGGTTTAATATAAAGTCATGCTAGAAGCTAGACTACATAAAAAAAACTAAAATAAATTAAATTCATGATTTTTATGAAAATGAAATTCTTAATTTTCTATTATAAAATAGAAAAAAAATAAAAGAGTTATGGAAATAATAAGTGTGTCACGATTATTAATAGAAAATTGAAATCATATAGGTATAAAGTTTTTAAAGTTTGTTAAAAAATGACAATATTTGAACAATACTAGATAGTAGACTTCGTAACGCTGTCAAAATTAAATTCTAATATCTACCATCGTTAAATATTAATTTTTATTTTTAATTTATTAAATTCATTTTGTTAATTAATTATTAATTACAATCTCAATTAACAAATTAGAATAAACTTTTCATTATAATTGATATAACTATTTATTAAAAGAAATCTGGAACCAAAAGCCGTCTCCCCATATGCAATTTTTTGGTACCGAAACGAAAACTTAATTACAGGACAACTTATAAAAATTCTTCAATCGATTTTTTAAGCATTTTTTCGACATAATGGTGTCGATAGATAGGAATTTCTGCGTGAATTTTATGAGCTGACTATTTAATTTAACTTTTTCTTCTAATTACGAAATTAATTTTGGATATTTCCAAAATATTATAATTGAAAAAAATATGTTTAACTTTTTTTTTTTATTACTGACATTTTCAGTTTTAGTTTAAAAAATTTGTTTGAGCCCATTTTCCAGTAAAATTAGCTTTGATGATGCTGCGAAATAATACACCGGTTTAGTAAATCATGGAAATGATTCAATTCTGGATTAAAACAACACATATTTTTCTATATTTCTAAAATTCTGATTTTTTTTAAAGATATAATAAAGAGATTCAATATCTAAGGTACATAACCATAAACATAAATTTATCTACCTGCCAAAGTAATGTCAGATTTCAAATCCATTAAATCCAAAAAAAATTTAAAGAAAATAAATTATGTTTAATTTTAATATTCTTTTTAAATAGAAATACCCATTTCATTTAAATAATTAAATACTGAAGTAATATTAAATTAATGACAACGAAAAACTCACAAAAAAATAAAACCTGAAAATTTTTATTTCAAGTTTTATAATAATATCTACAAAGTTTATAGCTAGTTTTTTTGTAAATTTAATATTGCAAGATATTAACTAAAGCAATATTTTAATCAAAAGTCTTTTTTTTTTAAAAAAATTTTAAAACAGATTTCTTTAATTTTGAAACAAAATTTAATTAATTAATATTTATTTTTAATTTTATTTTCTCTGTTAAATATCTTGACTTTTATAATTAAGAAAATCTATATTACACTTTTTTTGTTTTTGGTAATAAAATTATATAAAAGTTAATAAAGAAACATAAAATGTCAATTAAAGATGTCATGTTAAAGAAAACAAATAATGTCGTATAAAATTTTTCTAATTCTTAATATACTGTTTTGTTAATAAGGTATAAAAATTTATCAGAAATTCATTTTTAATTTCTTGTCTTCACGTGATACTCATAAATTATTTAAAAAGTTTTATAAATAAATCAAGTCTGGCAAATAAAAATATTTTCTTAAGTTATTTTGGAAGTTTTCTCTAAAGAAAATTCATATTAACTTTATATTAAATTTTATAGCGTTAGGGCAGCGCTATGATTCGTAGATGATATAATAATATTAATTGGTTGGTCATTACATAATACCGACATAATTCTTCATGATTTAAATCTTAAAAGCAATTTTTTTACTTTAAAATTGTCCTCCATCGATCAATTGCAAATATTCAATTATGAGCATAAATTCACCTCATAATTGAATATTTCCAATTGATCAATGTATGACAATTTTGAAGTATAGATTTATAATATTTTAAGGATTTTGTTGGCAGATTTTAAAAAAAACATTCCAATATAAAATATTTAAAGATCTGAAAAGATTGCAGGCTTTTTTTTTTTTTATTAATTCTTAATCAAACAAAAGGATTTTCCAAATAGTTTTTCTATAAAAACTTATTTTTTATAAACCAAAATAAGTACTAGACACGATAGCATATTTTGTGTATTAGCGCATCTAAAATTTTAATATCCCATATAATATTATGTTTATTGTTGATTATAATTTGAGTTCCTTATAAATTAAAGGAAAATTTGGTATTTTTTTATTGAAGAATAATTAATTTCGGAGAAGAGTAACTGATTTAACATAAAAATAGTAAAGATATTGAATTATAAAATCATTGTATATTTAAAATATTTTGTAGAAATTATAAAAATATATACCGTAAAATATTTTTCGAACTATAAATATATGTATAATTAAAATTGAATATTTAATTAAACTTTGAATTCAATTGTTTTTCCAGAAGCTGCCAAAATAAACATAACCCAAAAGTTAATATAAATTTCTTAGAAAAATATTAAATAAAATAAAATATATGAATACTTGTTGCTAAAATTTAATATAAAATACATTCTCTTTTAACCAATATTAATAAGAATATTATTTATATTCATTCGTAAATAAATAAATAATAAGTTGCTTCCTAAAAATATCTTAAGGCATATAAGTTTTCTACGAAATATACTCCAAAATTTCTAGAATAAATAGCCTTATAAAAAATTAAAATTTAGTTATCTTCAACAATTTCTTTTCTTTTATATTTATATTTTTAAAGAAAATTCCAACATTATTTTTTAACTCTTTCGGGCTTATAGAGAAATATGCTTACCATTACATAATTGTTAAAGACCTAAAACAGAAAGTTATGCTTATTATATAGTTAGGAATGAATCTACTTTGTTGGGTTTAAGCTTTAGTATTTCAGAAAATGTTTGATATTGTTAAGTAAACGGAATTTGTTGATTGCAACTGCCTCAGTGTTTTAGTCTGTGACTCTTGTCGATGACGTAGTGTTCACACTATGATCCATCAAACCTTCTTGATGAACTTTATAAAATTCACCGGCTTAATTTTACCTGCATCCTCGATGTTGTATAGAAACTGACAAACCAAGTTACGTAATCTTTTTTTTCACTGACGCACAGTGGGAAAGAAGATGTTCTAAGGATCGCCGGAAAATCCATAATTTGAGACCGTACATATTTCTAGCCGTACAGCATGTTCCCTTGGAATAATATGGCCCATTGAAGTGCCAGTAAATAGATTGGGTTTTGCTGTATTTATAGTATCGTTTTTTCTTGTGACTTGTATGGGCGGTAGAACAGTTTCGTATTGATGCAGCTGATTCCAGCAATCTAAGGGCATTTTTTATTTGCCCATTTTCCCAGTAGTTCATTTGTGTGGGATAGGGGGATTCTTTGTTGTGGGATACGGGGTATGACTCACTAACGAGTCATGGTCTCTTTTCTCACTTTTTCATTTTCCTGTATCATACTTTTACCGGTACAGTGTTTCAGTATAATGTCAATTTTATGCAGTTTCTTGGAACCAGAAACATTATATATCCCGATCTTACTAGAATGATACATACGGGCTCCTACAATTATGGCAATAATTATCTTGTATCACTTCTACCAATAATTGCATAATAGTGATTGGTTCTCAGTCAGAAAGGGTTAAAGTATATATTTTTTTCTTCTGTGAAGCGCACAACAATCCCTGATTCATAATATTTATAATTATGAAAATTTATTTCCATAAGAAAACAGAAAAAAATGTATCCAGACAATTGAATTTTTCCGAAAGGATTTTTTTTTTCACTGAAGTAACGAATATAAATTTTATCAGACGTTATTAAGTTAGTGAAGAATTATTTAAAAAGGATATTAATTATTTTAGAAATTCGTGTTTCACGAAAAACCATAGAAAATTTAGGTAGATAGAAAATGGATTTTCTAAGAAAATAAAACATTAAATTTATTGTTTATATAAAAGAAAAATACCAGAAAAAAAGAAAATTTTTTTGTTAAAAAATTTCAATTTTTTTTTTAAAATGAAATAAAATTATTTTAAACTTAAGTATATAATGAAAAGGAATTTTTTTGTGAAAATACTTAAAAAATTTATAGAAATTTTTGTTATAGCATTTTAATAAAATCAATTACACTTATATTGAATCATTAATGCAAATTCAATAAGAAAAGAATATCTTGAATTAAATTAAAATTTTCTATCTTCTTTAATCGTTACATTTGTAAAATTAAAACTTTTAAATGTAATTTTATAAAAAGCTTATTAGTATTTAAATTATATATCATATTCAATAGTAATTTAGATTTTACCATAATTGCTCTTCAGTTCAATAAAATAATTTTTAGGAAAATTTCAATTTCCTGGAAATTAGAAATAGAAAAAAAGAAGAATAAAATCCTTTTTAGTTTTTTAGAAAATATGTATAGAAAATTAATAATATCTGACTAAAAATCCTTAAAATTTCAATTTGTTTTAAAAGTAGACTTTTAATAAAAAATATTCTGAAATTTTTTTAAATAATTTTTTATTTATTTTAAAGGAAATTATGAAAATAATTAATTTGTTATTTGCTTTATTAAAAAGTTTAGATAAAAATATTATTAAGATATGTGAAATTTATGAATTTTTAATTACATGATTTTTTTATGAATTTTTAATTATAAAACTACTAAATTGTGTCAGTAGTTGTAAAAATCGTCAAGTACACTAAAAATACGACTATCATAGACTAGTATACTCTCAAGAGCATACTGTGAAGTTTAAAGTAGGTAAAAAATATGTGAAAAAATTAGACAGTAAAATTACTTACTAGTAGTTAAATTATATCCCATTTATATTTTCCATATTTTATTTTTATTTATTAAATAAATAAGAAAAAAGTGGAAAAATTTTAATTTCCTTTTTACAGAAAAAAAAAAAACTAAAGTGTTGTAATTAATTCGTAAAAAGTTTCTTTAATTAAAATTTAAAAAAATATAATTATGGTTGCATGTTATTTAACACTTTATGGTTGCATGTCATTTTAAACTATTTTTTAAAAAGTCTAATCAGATTATAAAAAAAATGCCGGATCGTACAACTAGTGTACAATAGTTTCATGCATATGAGTTTTAATATAATTTTTGATGTTGAAAATTTGTGTTAGACTAAGTGAAAAACAATTTGTGTCATTTCTCAATGCTGGATATTGTACACAATATTAACGCGTACTCTACTCATGCTATTGTAAATTCAATTATAAATTAAAAATATGAATTTTAAATATTATTATAAATACATTTTTCGAGATAGCGCCTCTTTTATCAGGTAATGTAATTAAAAGTAAGTGATTTGAAATTTGGAGAAAATTTGATATCTTGAATTGATTTTTCATTTAAAATCAAGTTTTAGCAAAATATAAATTAGATGTGAATTTCAAACAGACAGTCAAACAGACATTTTTGAAATAAACGGATTGACAGACAGACAGAAATTTGCACGGACAGCAAATTCCTAATACAAAGGATTTGTTAGTAAAAAAAAGCCCTAAAAAAGATTTCTTTTAATAAAAAAAAAATATAAAAGCTTTCTATTTTTAAGTGGTATAATAATTTATTGCTAATTTTTAATATTGTGATTAAATTTCTTGTATATATAATCCCATTTCACCAAAAGGATAATTCTGAAAGGATATACTGGTTAAAAAAAAAAAAAATTAAATGTTGTGTCAAAATATGTGAAAGTTTATTTTCATATAATTTTATTCTTTGTATATAATTTTCATGAAATTTCTTTAGAAACTTTTCAGAGATATTAAAAAAATTTCATTTGGGGACCTACTAAAAGTTTATTATATAAAATTTTATTATTTATCTAAAAAAAAACCTTTATTTTATTCAGGTTGTTGAAGTGGTGTCAATTTGTAATAAAAATCATGAAAGCCTGAATGAAATATGTATAAGTGAACAAAAAAAAATATGGAAAGTCATATTAAGTTTATTGGGACAATTTTTTTTTTATTGAATCTCTATGGATATTTTAATAAGAATTTTAAATTGAAATCTTGATAAAAAAAATGATTTAAATTTAAAATATTTCTTTTATAACTTTTTTAGTAGACTTTTCAAAATTCTGTCACTGTTAAAAATTCTGCTGCGTACAATATATTTGTAAATTTATCATTATTCTGTATAATTTCTACATCAATTGTTTATTATAATGTATTTATTATATTATTCTCTTATTGTAAGCGTTCTTAGCTTTAAGATTGTATCTGCTGACAATAATTGTATCTTAGAATGAAAATATTCAGACAAAAAAAATTAATTATGTAATTATAACTTTTAGGAGCCTATTTTTATAGTGGCAGGTAGAAAATGGACCGCTAAAGTCACTATTATAAAAATGTTCACTCTGTGAATTATTAGTATATTAATGATTTATTTTTAATTTTCTAATTTTTTTATTGCCTATTAAGTCATGGTAAGTCAAATTGTGGACGATTATAATGTATTTGCTTCAATGATAATATTAGCTTTTTTTATCAGAAAACTTTTGATAAATTTTTTTGATTAAATAGTTCATTGGAGAATACGTTCTTAAATTCAGTTCTCACTCACTCAGCGGTTGACTACATTTTAGTTACAATATGAATATTTAAAATTTTCTTTAATTAAAATTCAAGTCTATTGGAGTTCTGGTTATAACTTGCTAATTTTCATTAGCAATTTTTCTTAACAAAACTGGTGTATTATTTAGGAGTTTACATATTAGATGTCGAATAAAATGATCCCTGGTACTATACACTGTTGACCTAGGCGAATGGAAACATTCATTCAGTTTATTTATGGTAATTTTAAAAATATAGAATCTACTGCAAACAACAAAATAAATTTTATATTAAATTATATTATTTACACAGAAGTTTATTGTCATAAACTAAAATGTTTAAATATCTCAATTTGAATCAGATATTTGTTAATCTTAACTATAAATTGAAATCACTTTAAAACTGATGCTTGTTTGAATGTAAATACATATTTTAGAAATATGTATATAATATTTTTTTTGTAATTCAAGTATAAACAAACACAAAATAATAAACTTTTAGATTACAGAAGTTTTGCATTTGAAAACCATTCTCTAAACTTAATTTATAATAGATTATACTTAAAAACTTATAGAATATAATAATGATTTCTTAAAATTGCATAAACAGATATTGAGATGACACTATCAAATACATAATATGAAAAATAAATTATTTACTTTTTAATATATATTGTAAAATAAGATTAGTTTTAAAGTTTGAAATGTTTCTTACGAGTACTATATATAGCTATTAAGATAATTCAAAGCTAAAGGTCACTTACTGAACATTTTTTTTACCATAATAGTTAAAATACAATTTATGGATTTACTATATTAGCAGAGGTTTTAACTATTTTTACTACTTTTCTTACCAGTTCTACTATTTTAATGAAATTTTTTCGCGGTCTACCACTATAAAATAAGTTTTTTTTTTAAATTACAGTATAAATTAGTATTTACTCTAATCTCTAATCTAACGCAATTCGCAATACAGCTAATGAAGTATCTAATCTATTCCAAAGTGGAATCCATTCAAAATATTATACTGTAAGTTCGACGTGAATTGCAAAACAGAAGTTCTTTTTAGTGAACAAAGAAACTTTTAATTGCAATAGCTTTATTAGTGAGAAATTTCAAATTTTGAATTTTTAAAAAAATTAATAAAAATAATTCAAAGACGTTAAAAAAAATTATATTAAATTTAAAAGGTTTTTTTTAATTACATTTTCAGTGATCGACCAAAAAACATTATGAAATCGATCGGTCGAAGTTATTGTCAGCCCTGCTGAATTGAGCATAAACTCTTCTAAAAAATTGAGCATAAACTCTTCTAAACCATACTGTTTCAAGATTAACTCAGTATTTTCAAATCATTAACTCTTCCTCTGAAATATCTCTAAAAATTATAAAATTATATAAAAAGATATGAAATAAAATCTTGACCATATTTTTTTTCATTTTTATTAACCCAAAATATTAATTTTATTATGTATTTTCTATTTAAGTTAATAATATTTTTTTTAAAAATAACATAAGCCTTTCCAAAATCATTTATTTTTTCCTTTTCAAACCAAATTATTTCCATAAAAATGTATAAAGGATCATTTTATATTGGCAAAACAAAAATCCATTACAATTTAAATAAGCTCTTGAATTATTTTCAATAATATCAAAGAAACTTGTACAAGATATAAGAGCATAAAAAAAAAATTTATGAAAAAGTTCTTATTTTTATACTGAAACTAATGGCAACGTTCTTATAACATATACAAGATTTTCTTAATACCACAAAAGCAAAGCAAGAAAAAAAAAAAATGAAAATACGTTGTATCTAAAATTTTAATATTAAGTCTAACTTTTGTTTTATATTATTTTCACCAAAAAAATTTCGCGTGTTGACTTTATTCAATTTGAATATTTTATACAATAAATATTAAAATATATGTATAGTAGAAGATATAAAACTAAATAATAATAATAAAATAAAAAACAAGTTCATTATTTATGAAGTAGGAAAAATATTCATACATTAAGATAAGCTTTAAAAAGGATCAACCCTTTTCATAATGTTCATAATAACAGAAAAAAAAAAAATAAACAAACAAAGAAAACATCAATTCTTATTGTCTTTGTTTCAACATAAAAATAATAATAATAATAAAAAAAAAACAGAACAAATTTAAGTAAAAGTAAATTTTCTTATAAAAAGCATATTTTCATTATTATGGTTACTCTTTTTTAGTATAGTATTTAGTATTTGATTTCTAGAATTTTATTAAATTATATACTATATTACCATAGATAAAAAAGTAAATCTTTATATCCAAAAAAAAAAAATATCCTAAATTAAAATCCAACCAAAGTAATTTAACTAATTTCATATTTTGAAACAATAGAAAAAGGCCTAATTTTCCAGGAAAAAAAAATAATTAAAGTTTATATTAAAAAAATATGACTTAAGCCATTTAAAAAAAAAATATTATTAAGGTTTATGGATATATTCTTATTCTACTGTAAGGATGTCTATTTAAAAAAATTTGTTCACTCCACTGCAGAGCATATGATCTTAAAAGCAGAGTTACATGTACTTGAAGTTTCTATAGCATTTTGCAATTGAACATACTACTTTTTATTGCAATTTGAACCTATTAATTTTTATATGAATTCCGAACCATTAATTGCTTATAGTTAAGAAACTTTTAATTGCAACAAGCTAATTGCTTTTGTTTGTCAGGCATTTGTTGTTAGAAAATGGTTTCGACCGTTCAAATTTTTCCCAGTCTTAAATTATAAGTATTTAATTGCAATTTTCTTACTGGTAGTAATTTAAAGCTGAGTACACTTAGACAACATCGAATTATCGGTACGGGAGTTGAACCCAGTATCTACTGCAGTATAGCTTAGTATAGACCATCACTTAAACCACCGCAGATCAATTTATAATTTTGCTTATTTAACTCTAGACAAAAGAGCTATTTTTCTCTTATAAATATCCTGAAATTTTACGTGACTGACAGCCCAGAGACTCAAAATTTAAACTTTATAAGCCTATCATTTAATCCATATTCACATACGGCAGGGTAGCGTTAGAAAATTTTATAATTTCGTAGATGCATTTGAATGTAAATTTGCAGCAGAATATATGGTCGCGATAACTAAGCTATATAGAATCAAATACATTCACATGACCTATGAACTATATACAGATCAAATACTTTCACATTTTATCAAACTTATAAGTGTTCAATGGGCTAAGTATATACAGCGCATAGAGAAACCTCAATCAGCAAAAAAGGTTAGCGGAAGAAAAATCCAGTAGGATAATCTCGTACCTCAGATGGGAGGGAGATTAATATTTATTTAACAGTAAAGAAAATTGAATTGAATTTAGGAAAAATTTAATTTTAATAAAATTAATTTTAAATTTAAATATATAATCGGATATAAAAAACTATTATTTATACCCAGGACCTGAAATTTTACATAAATAACATAATTTAATTCAAAAATTATGTTATATTAATATTAAAATTTTAAATTCATAAAAAGTAATTAAATTTTTCAAATGTCAGAAATAAATAAATAAAAATGTATATTAATAAATTTTTTAAATATGTACATATATGTATATTCAAATAAATTTAGTTTTCATATTTATATGAAAAATTAATTTACAACATTATTATGGCATAAAACGGATAATGATTTTGAATATATTTAACTATGACATTAAATAGAATATTAATTACCCTATGGTATAAAAAAAAAAGAAAAGTATACAAAAATATTATAATGTTGTTATAATCTCAAAAAAACAAAAACACCAACAAAAATTAATTAATATAAATTCATTTGGGGCTTAACACATTTATGTACAAATTATTTCAATATTTTAAATAAAAAACATAAATTGTTTAAAGAAAAATACTATAAAATTAAAAGGTTAGTATTTATAAAACTTTTATCACTCACTACATTTTTTGTTTTTAATTCTTAATCAATTAAAAATGAAAATAATATTTAATAAATAATAAGTATATCTCATATGCCTTGTCATTTGGCTCTAGCTAACTTTAGAATTTTGTTTGTTTGAATGCCGGACAAAGCATAAATATCGTTTTTTAATTTGTCTATATTTTTTTCCTTCTCTAATTTTAGGACTGATTTCATTTTAACGAAGTAACTGCTACTGAGTAGGTTTAATGATAATTGAAAAAATTACATGTAAATTTCTGCATTTCTAATATAGACACTGTGAATTTTTTGAAAAAAAAAAAAAATTAAACTTAAGTGTACTAAATTATTATCAAATTATTTACATTTCATAAGTTTATCTTTGGGAAACTTCTTGTACTATGGCTTGCATATATGTATTTGTATTAAAAATTTATATCGTATACTCATATATAATTATAAAAAATTTTATATTTATCAACATTCAACTATTTATCTACGTTAGATATAACGTAGATAAATAGTTGAATGATGAAAGTTTAAGTAAAATATTTCATTAGTAATATTTTAGTGTCCGACTAATAAAGTTCGTAATAAAAATTCAGCTGAATCTAAATATATTCAATTAAATTGCTTAACAAGTGGTATGAAAAGAACATGGCGTTATCATACACCTCATTTTGGTATAGAAGAACACTTTACTGTAAATCCTCAAAATCCAATACAACAAAATAATGTCCCACAAAATATTACACTTGAAAATGTAAATGAGGTAAGAGAATAACCGATTATTTATGCTCGAAATATCATACTAAAAATTGCAGTTTCACTCAAATTATATAACAATTATAAATTTTAGTTATGCAACGTTCTAACTAAATGTGTAAATGAGCTCAAATTTAAGGATTTCCATGATGTGCTTGAAAATTGTAAATTAAAATGGCATTTGTATGAAGCAAAACGTGAAAATGAATTGAATTATAATTTAAAATATACACAAATTATAAAAAAGATAGTAACAACTATTACTGAAAGTTATAAAATAATTAAAACGCCAGGATCAATATTTATACAATTATGCTTTGCACATCTAGAATTTTATTTTGCTAAATGTTTAGTAAATTGTGCAGCTGATTTAGCAGATCCAGGATTTATGCGTTCAATATTAATTTATCCAGATATTGATGTAGATAATTTTTATGTTGATTTAATCTATAAAAAAACAACTCCACTTAATCACTTAGTAAAAAATTTAAATACACAAAATTTTTATGATAGTTTTGAGTGCATTAAACTTTTACTTAATTATGGAGCCAATCCAAATATACCAGATGACTTAACAATTCCAATTATGAATTTAATAAATAACAATAAATTGAGTGAAGGTGAAAAGATAGAAATTGTAGAATATTTTGTGAATCATTTTGAAATTATATTAGACTTTAAAACTAAAGAGTGGATTGACGAACAATTTCGAGATGGTAAAATCACTATTAAAATACTATTAAAACTTGAATCAGTATTAAAACTTGAAACCAAAATCATTTTAGAACAACAATTTAAAGATATGATTTTGTATTTAGAAACATCTGAAGAAAATAAATTTATCGAAGAATTTAATAGAATTTTCATTTCTGAAACACAGCAATATAATAACGCAGATTCAAATATACTATGTTTATTAATTAAAGCTATTAAATTCGGTTTATATAAAGCTTTTGATATTATTATGGAGAAGACACAAATAAATATTAATTACCGGTGTGAAGGTTTTACACCAATAAAAACAGCTTGTTGTTATGGTAATGTATTAGCACTTCGGCACCTTTTAAAGCTTGAACATTTGAACATTCACTGTACCGATAATTTATTGATAACCGTTATAACTATTTTGGATTCTAGGTCTGTTTATGAATTTACTGAACATTATTTATGTTTTTATGAGTTATTAAAATGTAATAAGATTGATGTCAATGAAACAGATCAAAAAGGATATTCTGCATTACATTATGCAATTATCATAAATAATTATAAAGTAATTGAGGAACTTTTGAAACATGGAGCTTATATTGGTACGAGAAATATTTTTAACGAATTTGCAATAACTAATTTAAGTACAGAGATTATAGAAAAATGTTTTGATTCATTTATAACCGGAGAAGGTTCAATATCTAGTCATAAAAATATTTCTACTATAAAAATTAATTATATAAATTTAGTTCCACCAAAAACAGAAGAAATAAATAGTGATAAACCTACAACAGAAATGTCATTTATTGAACATATTGCTGAATCAAAATATTTACATAATTTACTTCAACATCCTGTAATTAAAAGTTTTCTGTATATGAAATGGATGCAATTAGCATTTTTTTTTCATATTAATTTTATACTTTACTTATTTTTTTATATTTCTCTGGTATTATTAACAATTTCTACATTTACTAATTTAGCTGATGATAACAATGGCCCACCAATATATTTTATTATACTGTTGTCAATTGGAATTGCGTATTTGATAATTCGTGAAACAATACAATTTATAATGTGTCCAACTACTTATCGCAAAAGTATTTGTAATTATTTTGAATTGTTATTAATATTTGTCACAATATCGTTCTTAGTTTCTGTATTTAATAACAATATAAAGATTAAAAAAGCGTTAGCAGTTACTACGATACTTATGGCAGTCCTAGAATTGTATTTGTTGATAACTTCATTGGAGTATCTATTCATTTCAGAATATCTGTTAATGTTTAAAAGAGTTTTCATAAATTTTTTAAAAAGTTTTGCAGTATTTTCCGTTGTTATTTTAACATTTAGTTTATGTTTTTTTATATTGCTACATAATGAAAATACAGTGATAGTTAATACAACCGAAAAAAAATCAACAGATTATTTTGTTGGAAAACATGAAGAACAAAATCAATTTAATAAATTTACCAATTATATAGCAATTATTAAAACAATTGTTATGATGACCGGAGAATTTGATGCTGGAAATATGAATTTCAATTTTTGGTTTAGCTATTTAATATTTTTATTATTTATTTTCCTTGTACCAATTGTACTGTTGAATTTATTAAATGGATTGGCTGTTGGTGATACACAGGTAAGTCATTGCTACCAAAATTTCATTTAAATTAATATTATTATTTTGTTTAATTGAATTTATATTTTTAACATAGAATATCAGAAAGGACGCAGAATTACATCAATTAATTAATTTAATACACAACTTATCAAAATATGATAAAATATTTATCGGAAAAATAAGATCAGGAAAACTGCAAAGTTTTAGACGATGGTTACAAACATTATACAAAAATAGAGCTATTTTATTTGACGGTACCGAAAGAGATTTGTTATATAGACTTGAAATCAATTATAATAGTAATACTTATTCGCTGATAACAAACACAGAAGCAAATATTCAACCGAATTTAAGCAGTTTTGAAAAATGGTATTTTAATATAATTTACAAATGGTTAAAATTTGATACAGATGTCATCGATTCTGCATTATCTATTATCGGTAAGAAACAGGAAACTATAAATCAAAAGATTGATGATTTAAATCAGCAGTCGGGAACTGACGGCTTTGCAGCCGTATGCGGCTAATAGCTTCAAAACCTAACCTGTGGTTATTAAAAAAAACTTGGCTCTTTGCTAAAAAAAGGTACCCGACCGCTGGTTTAAATGAATAGAATTTAAAATTAAAAGCGCAGAAACATTGTACAATCAAAAATAAATAATTTATAACCGAATAAATCGTATAACCGTAGCTATAACCGAACTAACTTATTTTTTATAGTATAAATATTTGAACTTGAAATTTACTTACTTATAATGTCAACAATAATTTTTTATTGAACTGATAAAGGTTATGCAATAATGAAATTGCAATATCTGAACATAAAAGTACTTTCTAACAAATAGTTATATTGTTTACAATTTATAATAAATTTAAGAAGTGCACTTCAAATTGTTGCGATTATATTTAATTAAATAGAAGAAATATTACTAATTTATCATAAATATACATTCTCTAGTAAATTAGTATTTTGAAAACTTTTATATTTTTAATACTTAATCAATTAAAAATGAAAATAATATTCAATAAATAATAAGTATATCTCATATGCCTTGTCATTTGGCTCTAGCTAACTTTAGAATTTTGTTTGTTTGAATGCCGGACAAAGCATAAATATCGTTTTTTAAGTTGTCTATATTTTTTTCCTTCTCTAATTTTAGGACTGATTTCATTTTAACGAAGTAACTGCTACTGAGTAGCTTTAATGATAAGTGAAAAAATTACATGTAAATTTCTGCATTTCTAATATAAACACTGTGTGAATTTTTTGAAAAAAAAAAAAAATTAAACTTAAGTGTACTAAATTATTATCAAATTATTTACATTTCATAAGTTTATCTTTGAGAAACTTCTTGTACTATGGCTTGCGTATTAAAAATATATATCGTATACTCATATATAATTATAAAAAATTTTATATTTATCAACATTCAACTATTTATCTACGTTAGATATAAATATACATAATACTACTTAATCTTGCTGCAAACAAACATAATTATTGATATAATTATAATTTTAATCAGTACAGGAGAATATAACTTCAAAATTAAAATCAGAAAATGTAACTTCAAAATTAAATTCCTAGGTTACCATAATTTAACCATTTTATATGACAATCGTTTAATTTTCGATAGTTTCTTTGAAGATTTTTATTTAAAAATCAGAACAGGTAAATTTCTATCTCGAAATTTTCCTTCAAATTTAATCTTTTACAATTCTTTGTCAAATTTGATAATAACAAATTTTCAAATTTGCATAGAAACTCAGGCTAGCAGCTAGCTGAATAACACTTTAAGTGTAAGAAGCTAATGTATTTTTATTAGTGAGACTTTTGTCTATGGTAGCGAAAGTTACCATTTTTTTTAGGTACACCTGATGAAAAAGAAAACAAGCAAAATTATTGACATCATATGACAATCTATATGGTTATTTCATGGTGTAATTTACACTATGAAAAAAGCTATTCGGCTGATGAAATGTTGAGAAATTTTTTTATGATTTCTCATGATCTAAAAATTCAACTAAGACAGATATTTCTAATTTAAAAAATAAAAAAGGTCATTTCATTATCGTAAAGAAATTGGAATTGAATTGTAAAAATTACATAAATTGAATTGTAAAAATTACATAAATATATTTAAAATTACATACATTGAAAAAAGGTACATGAAAACTTCTCCAGAATCAATATAAATACTTAGATAGTATAAAGTAAAGGTTTTATTAGGGAAAATTTTCTTTTTAAAAGTGAAATAAATTGAATTGATCTATATATTTTTTTTTATAAATATTTTATTACTTAATCAATTATTTAATTCTCTTACTTTCAAATAAAAAAAACAAATACCATTAGTTAGGATTGAAAAGAATTCCATTAATTAAATATAATTTAAAATAATTTTATTCTTAAAAATATATATAGATATATGTATTAGATTTTGTAAATTTATATTTAATTAATTTTAAAATATAACTTAAAAAAGTTTTATAAATAAATTTCTATATAAAAAATATCTTAACAAAAAATACTGTCGACAGTATATTGAATAAATAAAATGTGAATTTTTTCTGATGAATAATCTCGACACAGTGTATTGGAATAAATAAGAAATTATTTCGCGCATCAGAAGAATAGATTCGATTATGATAATGATGACTGGCGGTTTTTTTTCTTAACATATATATATATGTAAATCAGATACATGATAAGATGTCAAGGATTATTAGAAAGAAAATATACAATATAGAAAATTTACAAAAATCATTTTAGTTTATAATGTGACTAGACATTGAATAATTTTTGATGAGAAATCAAATAATATATGCAAATAAAGCAATGCATTAATATTATATGCAAAATTTTCTTTCAGTTTTATATTTTAAAATAATTATTTTTTATATAAATATGAATTTATACATATATTTTAAATGTTGGTGTTAAGATAAGTAAGTTATATTAGATTATCAAATTATGATTAATGTATTAAAACAAATATGCAATTAAATATTTTATATGTAAAATATTAAAACTTTGTACCATTATTTTATTTTCATTTTTCACTCCACTTGGAACCTAAGGCCATATAATTACTTGAAGTACTCATTTAAGTAAACTTTTTTTAAACTTTTCTTAGTTTCTTAAAATTTTCATTACAATTAGGACCTACTACTAACTAATTTTGATATGGACATGATTTTTATAGTGAAAGAAACTTTTAATTCCAACAAGTTATATATGTAAGTTATTGTTGTAATCAAATTGTTATCATTTCTACAAATTTTATAAATACATTTAACTTCTTCTCTTCAGTCGCGATACATTTTTTATAGAGCTGGGTCCTCTCTTAAAGGGTCTCCTAACATTATACCTGACTTTCGAACCATACATTTTTTATATAGTGAAGAAACTTTACATACAACCAGCTAAATGGCTTTAATAGTGACACATTTGATGTTTGTAAAAAGCTTCCACTGTTAGCATTTTTGTCAATCTTAAATATCCTATTGTAATTTTGTTACTACGGTATAGTACTCATTTACAGCTGAGTAAACTTAGACCAACATCGATAAAAATATGGGGCTTTCTTATCAAAAATATCCTGTGATAATTAAATTACTGTCTTTTGGCGATGGTTGAATTTATTTATGATTTGTTTTATATGTGTGCCTGTGATACTTATGAATAATTCTGTAATAAATAAATTTTAAAATACGCATTGGTCCTCATACACCGTTTGTTTTAATATCTATATTAAATTACATTTGAAATTTTAATTTATTTTGCTCCGTCTAGTATCAGAACCTTCAGTAATACATAACTATTATTTTTCCAAATAATATCTGATAAACGATTTTTCTTTTAAGATCCATTTATCATTTTAAATAAAATTTGATTAAATATATTTTTTGATATAGTAACCTTAACAAATTGAACTAAAAACATAATCTATTTTAATTTTTAATGAATAATTTTATAGAATTTCTAATTTTTAATTCAAAAATACCTCTTAAAATGAAATTTCTTAACATATATATTTAAATATCATCTCGTTGATCCTTGTCAGTCATGTATTTTTGCCCAAAATACCATTTTTAATATAAAGCCATTATTCTAAATTATAATCGCATTAGTACCAAAAAAAAAATAAAAAATAAAACCTATATTAATAATTTATAAAACTAAACTATAAAAACAACAATCATGTAAAAAAAAAAAGGATATTTTATATTAATATGAAAATAAAATGAAAATATGTTATTATACTACTTGGGCACGCACCTGTGTTACACTTATATTTTGGATAAACAAAAAAACAAAACGATAAAATCTATGTTTTTTGTTGGTTGACTTTGAAATATTTGTTTCACAGCTTTTATTTATTTACAAAAAAAAAAAAAAACTTTTTCTTCATCTAAAAGTTATGTTGTCTTTTTGTTATATGGAAAGAGCATAAAAATCTTTATACCAAATATAATGTAAAAAAAATAGTAGAATAATAATAATAACCTGAATCGTAAAAATACAAAAAATATATATATAACTTGAAAACTAAATCCATTAAGGATTAAGGTGGCCAATATTCTTTTCGTAATTTTATCTTGAATATGTTTGTTTTGCATAAATATTTATCTCCACTAAAGTCCAATTTCACAGTCAGAGTTTAAGTTTATGTTAATCTACTAAATAGAATAATTTTCAATTGATAATTATTCGATTTCACAAATGTTGTAAAATTTTCTTAGTTTACTTAAACTGGGAAATGTGTGTTGAATTGAAAAAAAGAAAATTATGTTATTGTGATATGAAAATTAATCTGACATATTTAAATTTTTTTTGAATTATATTCTATTGAAATTTAGGTGAGTAGTATTAGGCTATTTTCACATCTTATGCCGGATTATGCTGGAACTGATTATGTATAACGTAATTGTCAAAAAAAAAATTTTTTTTTATAAATTTGACTTGAAATGTGAGGTTTATTTTTTTTGAGCTCAAGTTTTAAGTTTGAACCAAAGATAACGTTTAAACTTATACCGAGAAACAGACAAATAAGTTAAAGTGAAACCTAAATTTTGTCGAGATTTTAAACTCGTCTTATGAAACAGGCCCTAAGTATTACAAAAAAAAACTATGAAAATGATATTTTGTTACTTAAACAAATATAATCTTAAGTGTGTAAATATTTATTCAGGTGTATTTTGATTTCATTACACTGTTTTTTTTTTGTTTAAGTATACTTAGTAAAAATTTATGCAATCTGAAATATTGTAAATTTTTTACATTCAAAATTAACGAATGTTTAATTTCAGAGAATAAATATTGGTGTAGTGTTCATTTTCCAAAAATCATATTTTATAGTTTAGATGTCAGGCAACAAATTCATAAGTTTACAATTAAATACCAAAACATAAATAATTAAATACGAAACATATGGTTTTTTAGTCCTGTTTAGTTGTTAAGCCGATATTTATTATCCAAGGATCAATGTTAGTATTAAATTCTCCATATTAACTATTAACGATCAGATTTATAAACTGAATTAATTATTACCGATTATAATAATAAACTAAACATAAAATTCAAATTCAGTAGTTTATGCTGCAAGGATCAAATTCAAAATTCCCAATTATAAAATGTAAAATTATATGTAGTTTTATCAAAGGAGGAAAACTAATTTACGGAAATATTATTTTAAGAAAATATTTAATCTGAAAGATAATTATCTAATTGTAAAATATGCAATTGCATTTCAGATGACTAAATAAATTAGACGTAACAGAAAGATTATATTTAAATATTCTCCATATTTAATGTAATCAATTAATATAATTGTAAATTGTTTCGTTTAAATAATTATAATAAGTAAAATTTAATCTGATAATCTCAATAATTTGATTACCTTTTCATTGTTGAAATAGAAAATACATATATTTATTATAATTCAATTTATGAATTTCTACTCAATTGAGCATAAAATATAACCTATTTTAATACAACATTTCATTTATAGGTCGAGAATGATGATTAATTGAATTAATTGAGAAGATTATAATAATGCAATTCTGAATTTTCAATATATTTTTTTCTGATTTAAATTTTTCAAGGATTAAAATAAACTGATTAAAATAAAATGTAGCACAGCCGAACTATTGTATAGTAATTTCATAGTTATATGATTTCAATTTAATCATAATCATCTCATACCATTAATTTTACCAATATTAATCTTATTTAAATCCTTTTACGTAATTGGTTTCTTTTACGTAATTATTTAAGCTTTGTCATTAATTTTCTAAACATTACACTTAATACGCAAGCAGAAGCAGGGTGAAAATAAATTCCGTTCCCGCAATATATAAAATTGTATTACGAGTCGGACTTAATTGTGAAAAAAAAAAAAAAATCAAATGAACATATGAAAGTAAGCACTGGCAAGTTATTGTTTAGAAAATATTATAATATTGTTTACAAAGACACTGTGATCGACAGATACGTCGATTTTGCACTATCCAAAATTCTATTACATTTCGTGTCTGTTCGCCATAACAGTCGCGACCGTCACCAGTTAAGTTTGTCTGAAACATTAAGATAAATACAATTAACGTAGTAGTAGTGAAAAAGTTGATCAAGTTGGTGAAATCGTAAACTGTCGGTTAATTTGGTATACATGTATCGAATAGATGGCGTATGGGATAAACTTACAGTGAGTAGATAAAATTTATATTTATTTACTATAAAGCTTATTGTGACTATTATTGTGGTGGGTGGCGTATAATAAAGCGAATATAGAGCGTTCACTGTAAATTCTGTATTAATATTTTAAAAAAAAGTAAATAATTAATTAAATTTTAAACTACTGTAAACATAGTTTTATGAAAGTTCAATGACTAAAACTTGCTGTTCATTTAATTTTTTTATTTTTTTTTATTTTTCAAACGTTAATAAAAACATATTTTTGTTACGTTCTTTTTGTAAAAAGAGAAATAAAAAAAACACATTTTAAAAGCTTATTCTGTAAAATGTAGATATTGCAGTGTAAAAAAAAAAAATCATTTATCATTAGCATTTAAAACATGTCCTTTCCAAAAAAAAAATATATATAATAAAAGGATCTACAAAATAAATACGAAAGAACAAAAAAAAAAAAAAATATTTAATGTTGTCACATACATTTTTCATGTCAATTATTTTTTTTTTTTATGCCATGATGGCCAATTATTGTTAAATCTTTTATTTACGTGTTTTGCGTTTACATCAGCTATATTTTTTTTTTTTTAAATTTCATTTAGATCTTTTTTAAGGTCCCGTCTTTCTCTTCGTTTTGATCATGGTATATACAGAGTGACAAATAGTCAATTTAATAAGTAAGTTTGTATATATTTTATAAGATGATAAATTGTTAATCTACTATATCAGATGACAACTATATTTAGAAGTTAATATATTTAAAAAGAAAGACGAATAGTAATATGTATATAATTTTATGGTGCGATGAAAATTTTACAAATTAAATTCTGACAGAATGTGAAGAATAAAGATTTTAGATATTTAAAAAAAAAAAAAAAATGTTCGTGATTATAAAAAATTCTGGAAAATAAAGCTATTATATATATATTTTTCTGAATAAATAATATGTTATGGTGTTAAATCACGCAGTTAAATCACAGATTTTTTTCGTGTATTTTTTAAACTAAAAAAAATACAAGAAATTTTGTTTAAAACAATTACAGATTCGTAAAAATTACTAATAAACATAAAGAGTTGTAATAGAACTATAGTATTGTATATAAATTTCGAATAGTATTATTAAGTTATTGAATAAGTAAATTTGGTTTTTTTTCAGAATTCGGTTTATTTCATTAATAAGTAACATTTTGCTTGTCGAATTTGTATTTTCATACAAATTCGACAAGCAAAATCTCCAACCAAAACTGTTGAACTAAATATTAAAAATTCTCTTTCTATTGCTTTTCGAAATGTCAATGCCAGTTGATGATAATTAATTTAAAAATTGAAATTAATTTTAAAAAATTTATGACAAAGCAAGTATCATATTTTGAAATTTTTTTTGACAATTCCGGGAGTAAATTAAAGAGAAATATAGAAGGATAACTGGAGAATTTTGTTCCTTTAGGGCGCTTTCATGGCTACTTATGCTTAATTTTAAGATTTTAATATAGTACATTTTCATTGAAAGTACTTGTTGCTTCAAAAATTTAAACTGATAGTTAATATAAATTCAAATAAGTCGCTAAATTAAGAATGTGAAAATACCACAAAACATTCTTACTGACAAGTGAAAATCCAAAATATTATAGTTACTACATTTAATTATAATATTCTCATAGCACTTGGAAGTTTCCTAAAGGAATAAAATTGGTCAAATTTACTTTTATTTTAGGTTTTTTCAGTTACTGCTCGTATTGTCAAAAAATACATCAAAATACAAAGATAATTGTTCTGTCATTTATTTAGTTTTTGAAATATGATCACGTCATTGACATTTTGGTGAGTACTGACATTTTGGTGAGTAGAGTTTTGGGATTGGCCACTTTGTTTATGGAATTTGTATAGAAACATATATTTAGGACATTTCCAAGGCTACTTATTCCTTGAACACTCTAGATTTTGAAACTTATAGATATATAAATTTTATTTTCAATTAAATGTCATATTTGTAATTTTATTGCCAATTTGTCTAAGCAATACACGATTTATTTTACATATTTAAATTGAAATTATTTAAAAACCTTTTATATATCTATTGAATTTCACAAAATTTTAAATTATTTAATTTACAAATATCTGTCGAAGTACAGCGAAACAGCTATAATGTCAAAATAGAATATCTGGAATAAATATTTGGGTTTTATATTTTGATTTAATTTAATTATTAATATTATTATTCAATTTAACTTTCAAACTAAAAGGAAATTTACAATAATTGTTATTAAATAATAAAATAAATTAGTATAACTTATAGTTTGACTTTTGGCTATAAAGAATAAGATTATATTGAATTTTTGTTGTTTGATAATTTTGTATGAAAATATATTTTGATTTTAATCATAAAACTTTTTTAATTGGTTATCAGTTTGAGTTAATTTGAATAATTTATAAATAATTTTATGAATTTTTAAAGTTATATAATTGAAAAGTTTATAATAAATTAAAATTATATGAAAAATTCATTTATTAGATTTAGTATAAATAGATAAAATTATATAAAAGCAAATATTGAATTTATTTACTTTTGGTTGGTTGTTTTTTTAGATGGAAATTGATTTAATTAATATAATTAAATAACATTAAATATAAAATTTCAAAGTTTGATATGTGTTTTAATGTTTTGATAATGTATAGATGTAAGCAAAAAATAATGATAAAAATTTATTAAACTATAAAAAAATCATGTTCTGATCAGAATATTTTTTCGCATCATATTTTATGTCTCGAGATTTTATTTGAGACGGGAATTCTCGAGAAAATCTCGACCCCAATCTCTAGTTCTCAGTTTATAATATCAGTTCATAATATTTTTTAATTGTGGTTCTGGTCTCAATTGCAATTAATGTATTTTTTTTCTTTCAAATATAATCGTAGTTCGTAGTTGTAATATAAAACTATATCTAAAATATATTAGTGATAAAATTTTATAAGCTCTTTTCTGACTTGATATTTTATCTTTATTAAATTGGAATATCTTGTATAATTTTTATGCTCAAAAATAAAATTAAAATAAAACTTATGTAATTGTATTTTTTTATTTTATATTTTATGAGTTAAAAATACATTATTTAAAAACCTACTATGGTTGACATATACTATTTAGCTTTAATTGAACATATTTCAACATTTATAACGAAATTAACTAAATAAAAACAATTTTTTTGTTAAACTACATCGGAACCATTACTTTAATTACTAAAGTAAAAAAGAAAATTGAGAATATAAATATAAATTATTTTAATAGATGGACATACACATAACCGAATGTATGTAAGAAAATTCAATATTATGTAAATGGGAAGTTTTTTAAAAAATCTTTTTGGTCGACAGCCTTTTTGTTAATATTTTGTTTTGTTTAAAAAAAAACCAAATCTATTTTTTTATATCAAACTAGATTTATTTCTTGTAGCGAACATTTGCAATTCTATATACCAAATTGTCCAAAACTTGTAGATACTGCTATATACGGTTTCATATTGAACATCAAATTATCTAACATTGTCTAATATATGGTCGAGTCCGATATGTTAACAAAAAAATTTTTGAGTATTAAAACTATTTAGCTTGTTGCAATTAAAAGATTCTTCACTAGAAAGAACTTAAGATTAGTAATTATCATGAAAAAATAGTGGATTTAAATTGCAATATAATGTTGTGCAAATTAGTAAGCGACTCTTCTTATTTTCTAGTTGATTCGTATACCAAAATTTGTGAAAGGGGAAATAAAAATATCGGTTTTAAAATTTATCAATTTTTTTCTAGTAGATACCAATTAAAAATTTCTCATATATTAGTAAATTTGAATAGTAAATATTTAGCAATCGAAGTCTTTATTTATCTCAAAATATCAAAAAATGTAGATATCATATTTTGACAAAGTTTCACAGAAATAAAAACCACAAGTGTTTTTAATGGCAATTTAACTATAGATTTGTTATCACAAAAAAAATATTCAAGAAAAACCTTTAGTAAAATATTTTCTTTGCACTAAATTACGAAATAATGTTGATATACATTACACAAAACAAAATTTGTCAAAGAAAATTTGTTGATCTGTAAATAATGATAAGGAAAAAAAACCAATTTTATTTCTTTGGCAATAATACCTTCATACGTCATGAAAATAGAAATTTACATAAAAAAAAATAGAAATTCATCAAAGCAGAAGAAAATGGAAAATTCAAAGAAAAAATAATATACTTTATTTTGGGACAAATTTTACAAAAAAAAAAAATTTACAATTTAGTGTAAAATCATGTGAAATAAAAAGAAAAATCTTATTTTTTTATTTTTCTTGTTCCTGTTTATTCATCCTTTATATCCCAACCAATTACTACAAATTTTATATTCACAAAAAAAAAAGCACACAAGCGAAAATTAACAAAAAAAAAAGGAAATACACACTTTTTACGATTAGAAACATTAACACTATGTTTTCAAATGATTAGTTAGTTTGAATCCATTTGATTTAACAAATAATTATTTTTCCTATGATTTTTTTTTGTGGAAAATTTATTATTAAAAAATCTTAAAATTTTCCTAATTACTTTCTTAAAATCTTTTATATTTCAATTTAAACAAATAACGTAATTAACTTCGTATTGAAAGTTGAAAAAGGATTATTCCTTTGCTATATATAACTTTTAATAGTTTTCGAAACTCACAATTAATGCAAAGAAAAACCATTAAAACAAACAGAAAAAAAAAAAATTTTTCTATCTGCAAAAATATATACGTATAATATTATTTTATTTTTCAAAAAGTCATTTATATAATTTATGAGTTTTGATGCTTAACACCTGTTACTATCCTTCCCAAAGGATCAGAAAATAAATAAAATATATCTTTACCAAAAAAACAAAACAAAAAAAAAACATAAAATGAAAGGAAACGGAAAATAAATTAAGACTATAAAGAACAGCCAAAAGAAAACAAAAAAGTATAAAATTTTGTAGAAGAGTTTCTTATCCTAGAATAACAATAAAATAATCGTGCAGCAGAACTATTGTGTAATAGTTTCACATTTTATGCATTGAAAGTTCAAAGAAATGTTTAAAGAATAATATGCGTTTGTTCATTTGCTTCGAGGCCTGTCGTTTTTTTCATTTCACCAAGTTCTATTTCAGGTCAATCGACTTACGTCACTTACTTTTATCGTATTTTATTCAGTAAGTTAGGAAATACAAATGTGAAATAAAAATTGTATAATTTAACAAAACAACAATTTTAAATTTCCTCTAAAACTCCAAGTTAAATTATCGTATGTCCTAAAAGTGACAGAACCTAAAATTGCAAGAAGAACCACCGTTCTACTTTTCATTAACTCTGTATTTTCCATATAATTTTTGGTAATCATTTACCCATTGAAAATTATTTAAAGAATATGTTACTGTAGTGTTAGTAATAAGTATTATAAGTGAAATTTCGGACCTTTCTGTTTTTGCTTTTCCATATAATGCGTGGAATTTCGGACTGTATAAGTGCAATTTTAATGCGATAGATGGAAAAGTACAGAAAGGTACGAAATTGCACTAAAGTATCTATTGAATAATATTAAACTATATTCATTTTATTTTAAAATTTTAAATTTTAATTATTTTTACGGAATTTGCTGGGAATTCTAATTTAGTTGGAAAGGAGTGTTTCCGCTGTAGTCAGGTGACACGAGATGTGTTGGTCAGTAATACGAAAATAAGTATCCCTTTTTAGAAAATAACTCAAAACATGTATTCCCACAATCATACCGCCTCCCATACAAACCTTGAGACTCCCATTCAAACCTTGGCATAGTTACGATTTCTCTCATCTCTTCTAATCTATTAAATCGATGACATTTGAATATGCTAAGTCTGCGCCTAGTAAGACTGAGACAGTCACAGAACATATCCTTATATCCTCTACTGAGGAATGTTGAGTTAGACACGACCCAGTCTTACCCAACAGACAATGCCCTGTTAGAATGTCTTAGACAACTCCTGTCCAATAATAAAAATGTCTTTGTGTTTTTCCTCATTCGCCAGAGATATCTAGTCACCTCTTATGAACTAGTTGTAGCCCATATTCTATCTATTTTTAATAATTAAGGGAAGACAGTAAGTTCTTATTACCTTAACCAGCATTATAAATTTAAGAACATAATTTATGATTGTATAATATAGATGAACTTTGAATAGGACAAACTTTAATAAATATTAAACACTACTAATGGAAACTAATAAATAAATTTACTATTAAGGAAAATGTACCGAAAAATAAAAACAAGCAAATTTCTATAAATTCTTTAGTATTTTAAGAGTAAACAATATAAAAAAAAAAAAAAAAAATGGTATATTTTCCCAAGAATTTATTTTCTGTTTTGTATTTTTTACCTTATGGGTGTTTTTATCCTGAGATTTAGAAGCACTTTTCAGATTCCTGTCAGAAGAAGGTCTCTAGTGTTGTCCATTAAGGAAAACATATGGTGTAATTGGCGAAACAAAAATAAAAAGTTCAACAAAAACAACAACCAATCATATTTATCATATTTATTTAAATATATAAATTAATATATTTTTACGTAAAAATATTAAATTTTATATAAATTAAATTATTTGGTTTTTTTAATTTAGTCCATTTATGATTTTAAGTTCTTCTAAAAGTTTTGTAAATTTATGAAAATTTAGATAATGTTTAAGTGAGAATAAATTATGAAAAGAAAATTTGTAGACTTCCTACAACTATGTTTAGCAATAGGTCCTTATTATAATTAAAATTGTAAGTTCTATCATGGTATATAAAAACAAGGTGTATAATATTCAATCCTATTGAATATTATATTGAAATATGTGAAAGATAAAAAAACAATGTGAAATATTAAATTTAAAATGAAAGATGTACAAAAATTAATAACTGAAGAGTATGTAATTTCATGCAAAAATGTTATTAAAATAAAAAAATTATAACTTCTATTCAGATTGTTGTGATAATTCTATTATTTATAATAAAAGTTGGTAATAATTATGTGAAAAAACTCACATACAGTCACTGAGTTAAAAAACAGACTTTATTTTTAATTCGGGTTAATGTTTTCAACTTTATTTAAAGCTATTAAAAAAAAATTATTATTGTTTTTAATTAATTTTGTAAAATTTATGCGATAAAATATTTTATTATGTGGATAATTTTTTCTAAACTAAAAGTAATAAATTTTCTTATTTGTGGTAATTTTCTTAAATTGATTATGTTGTTTCCTTCCAAAAATTCAATTACTTACTATAAGATTTATTTACAATTTTATATATTTTATTTTGGGCATTTATTTTTAATGAATAAATTCCAATTTAACTACTTTAAAGCCATTTCATTTAATATTTATCCAAATTAAATATAATAATTTTTATTAGATAAATTGTTAGTTTTAATTTCAATTCATTTCTATTCAATTTTAGACTAGAAAAATAAAGTTAGACTACAGCATCTCTCCGATCTTAAATTATAGATTGGTAGCACTGACAATTTTTTTAGTCTAACATTTTTCTGTTATTGAGGGTTTGCTACCAATTAGACTGGATAGAAAAATAGAACAATACAAACTTTAATTGAATTTTACTAATTATTACTTTTCAAATTTGTCAACTTAATTTTTGGTACATATATACTATGATATATTAACTTACATATTTAAGTGCTTTATAATTTTAATTAGTTACAAATACTGTTCCGGACAGTACATAATTCTAGAAGACTCATAGAATTGGAATTATAATACTAAAAGTGCCTTTAGTTAAGTTCTATATTTATCTATCCAACTAAGGCGCTAGCACTAGAATTGTAAATATATATTTTTCGTTTGACAAAATTTGAATTAAGAAAAATTATAAATTTTCTCTAGTTGTGTTTACATTATCAATGTGACTCTATTAGGAGGACATTTCGTTGACTGAATGACCGAAACATTCGTCATTTGTACGTCGTTTTATTGACTGTATTTTTCGGCCGTTCTAATTGTATTTGTTATCACAGTTTAATAGAAATTTTAATTAGATTTATGTTTTTTCAACCTAATACAAAATCTCTGCAAGGTTATAGTCTCAAAAATATGTATGTATATATAAAAACAATATTGAATTTAAATAACTAACATAGTCTTCAAAAAATTTAATATATTTTTATATTTTCTAAATCTTTTTTTTGTTAAAATTAAAAATACTACATATAAGACAGAAAAGGATTATTATTTTATTTGAAAATTTTCATGAAATGAACGTGCCTTTTAGGATTTATTTGAAATTTTAATTAAAATATTCTGGACATTAAAATATTATTTACATATCACCTTAAAACTTTAAAACAAAAAATTTTAAATTTATTATTATATTTTTGTAATTGTTGTAATAAAAATGTCTGCATCTGGACATGATTATTACAATTATTATTTATTTTCATTTCTTTCTAACCTTGTACGTGATTATTTTTTTAACTTTATTAGATAGTATCTAATGTTGTTGCACAAATGTTTAATTTTAATTTTGATAAGATTATTGGTATGAATATTATTTCGGATTAAAGTCCATAATTTTATTAAATTATTACATAGCTAGAGATTTCTATAAAATTTTATAAAAGTATATTACACTCAATCGATATTTTTGTAGCATACTTTCTTGAATAAGACAGTGGAATAGAGAATAGGACTTACATTTCTGTCACGTTCCTTAATCAATAATGGGCAATATTCGTACTTAAAAAGTAAAACGTACAAATGTACTCGTACTCTATACTCTAAATTCTTGTTATGGAAAGATTTTAGTATGCTTGTTATTGAGTATAAGTTTTCTCAAACAAAAATTAATCATACAACCAAATGTTGTCCTGTAATTCGAAAAAATATTGAGTACAATTAAGTAAAGTTGATTACTTTCAGGTTTCCGTCAATTTTCTTGGAATTTTTACTTATTGTACTAAAAAGATTGAATTTTGTAAAAAAAATTAGGCCTGAAAGTGAAAGTTAGGAGTTCTTTGAAAATTCTGTGAAAAAGTAATTTTTTCAGTATTGTTTTTGGCTCTAAAATGTTGGAAGCATTGCATAGTAAGTAATTATTCTATAAAATTCGATAAATATAATGGTCAAAAACGTAGCAAATACTATCAAATGCTGCTAGGGTATTCGTAAACCTTAGTTCATTTTAGGACATACTTAAAGTTTTATTAAGATGGCCGATTGTGTAATACTAAATAATTTGAATCCTGAAATAGGGGTTAATAAATTAATAAATAACATGTATGCTGACTATTAATAAACTAATAAATGACTATTCTAGTACGAAATAGTATGATAATTAACACCAAGATAATCATATACGTTTCGACTATAATAAAAAAATGTAATTCTTTATTAAAAAATACGATCCTTTAGCTTTAATATTTACTTTATTTTGAAATTACAATATCGTAAAATTCAATCAAATTAATTAAAACTTTTCATGTTGCTGCTTATTTAGTAAATAAATTATTTGTGTCAGATTACAAAAATATCACAGATAATTTGAATTATCTTTTTTTTTCGTCTTCATTGTTACAAAACAAAAAAAAAAAAAATTGTAAAGAAGCTTAATGTCACATTTATTTTGAAAGATTTTATTTAGCTATTTTTATGTAATTTTTTTTTTTTATTATATTAAATATAATGAATTGGAATCTAAAAGCTTTGACAGTAAATGAACTTTATATAAAGGTTAATTATGTTCGGGGTTTGGTAATTTTTATATATTTGGAGTTGGTTTGAAAACATAAACTTTACTAAAAATTAATAAAAGAGGATTTATATAAATAAAATTTGTTTTTCTTTTTCAATTTAATTTACTTAAAAATGAAAATTATATTATTTCTATTATTTATTTAAATAGGCAGTTTGATTTTTCTTCTGTATAAACAAAGATAGTTTAGAATTTAAAAAGATAGTTTAGAATTTAAAAAATAAATTTCAATCATAAAAAAAAATAATTTAAAAAAGAAGATTCTTTTTAAAAAAATAGTAAAAGTATTAAAATTATTTTTTTATTAAATTTATTATATATTTTTATTTGTATATTTACTATTTTATAATTAAAATTTTTGATTAAAAACTTTTATAATTAATATTCAATTTTTTTTAAAATATTTATTAGAATAAGTTAATGATTTATGGTAAAGAAATTAATTATTATAATATTTTGAGTTTATTATATTACAACATATTTTAAATCATTAAAATTTCCAATTATATCGAAATAGTATGTTCGAAGTACTCTAAGTATATAATTGTTAAATCCATAAATAGTAAACCAATTGATTGGAAATATAATTTAAAATATTTAGAGATATGTTTACATTTCAAACAGAAATTTCCTTTCCACATTAATAAAAAAACAAAATATTAAGAATTTTACATCATCTTATGAAAAAACACAAAAAAACATCAGTAAAAAAATTAATTATTAATATACATATATGTATACCAGACCAACTTTAAGTTATTATCCACTCTGGGTAAATTATGTGTACCAAGCCATATAAAATTTTAAGAGTCGCAATTACTTAAACAGAGAAACATTACTGAAATAACTGATACCAATATTTAAATTAAAAAATTAACAGAATTTTTTTTACAATAATTTGGTAAAGAAATCCAATAACGCAAATTTCAGAATAAAGTGTAGGTCATACCCAGCCTTCGTTTGTTTCTGATGGTTTCAGTTAATGCTATTTTAATACAATAAAAACTTTCTTATGTATCCACATAATTTAAAATTTTAAAGTGAAATAATTTAATAATAAGGTAGTTAATATTAATTCATTGTTTAATAAGGTAATTAATATTAATTCATGCTAGAAATGATTTCTGAATTTTAGCACAAAAATTATCATTATGATTTATGACATTAAATTTGAAGCGAATTAATCATAAACCTAATTGGTTATAGATGTATTTTTATTGATTAACTGATTTTGGAGACCCAATTTTCCTTGGCAAAAATTTGCTGAATTTTTTTATAATTCTTAAATTTTCAAAAATTCTTTACTAAAGTTTCCTTTAACAAATTTTGTTAAAATATTTTTCCAATTACTTTATTGCAAAAACATATATATTGCATAAACGAAAGGATAAACCTGCTTTTTACGCTAAAAAGTCTTAAAACACTTTTATAAATTATCTAAATAATTTAGAATAAATTTCGTAAAATTGCCTTTACAATGGAATTTATAAATTTCAATTAAATATAAATAGATTTTTCCAGTTTTTCCGCATTACTATTTTTTATTAACCAAAATAAAAAATACTACTACTATTAGCAGTCCAATAATAGAATATTATTACTGAATTATTTACTGCGGATAAATTAATTTGGGAAAATATATAAAATAATGAATTTTGAAAATAAGAATATCAACATAAAATTGTATGTCTCGGAAATATAAGTTTAATAATTTTAAGATTTTTGATATAACCATTATTTTAGTAATTTTAAGAAAAATTTTATTATTTTAATTAGATTTTCCATATTTTCCTTTCAAAAGTATATATTTTTCGATTTATTTTCAGAGAAATCTACATCACCATCTACAGAATTTCGTAATCTGTAGAATTTGTTTACAAATTTTCATAAATTCAGAGATGTTAACATATTTTGTATACATACGTACTTTTTAACTTGAAAATATCTTCAATAATTATGTCGTTTTGGTATTATTATTATTCATCAAGTTGTTTATTTAAAATATTTTTACTGCACTTATAGTGAACTAAATAAGAATTTTAAATATAAATAATTTGTATTTGTAGAAATAATATGAATAGGATACCAATTATTTATTATAAATATCCTTTCTATATAAAAAATAAAATAGAGGATTAAATAAGATGCATTTTCACATATAATTTAAAATGCATTTTATTTAATTCTCATTATATAAAATATTCGCGTCAAATAATAAATTCAATTGAATTGATAGAAATCAATATATGTACATATAATCCGATTCTGCATTATAATATAAAAGGAAGATTATAATTTTATTTAGGGATTCAGGGAATCTGGGATTTATAAAATATAAGTAATAAATATAATAGGTGATAAATAATACAACAATGAAACTAAAAAGTTGTTCTCAAGCATAGTGCTATTAGTTAAAAAAAAAAATCATATCAATTCCTAAGCGTTAAGACCCCAAACTGGTGCGAATTTTTTTTTTGTTGCAACACCGCCAAAGCGATTTATACACAAAGTTTAATTCAATTGTGGTTTATTGAAATATTTAAAACAATGCGAATTTGAAATTTGTAGAAATTTTAGTAATAGTGTCGACACTATTTTTCCCACTCAAATTTAAGGCGATTTTCGTGATTTACTACATTTCACTAAAAAATTTCGTAATTAGGAAATAAATTAAACTTTTTTTTAAATTATATATTTGTATATTACTGACTGTTTCAATATTCGCTTTCAAAATGTTGTTTGATATATTTAATGTGAATAAATTGTCTACTGTCTTACCCCGACAATAAGGCTCATCAGTCCTTGTAATTGAGTTTTTTTTTCTTATAGATTTTATCAAGTTTTTTGAATATAAGGACTTTGAAATAGTAGGACTGGCTGGAAAGAATGACAACAAAATTGTTCGCTTTATTAAGTTTTTTATGAATTACAAAATGTTTACCTTGGATAACTTTTTACAGGATACAAAATGCTTACTTTTGGTAAACTTTGACACCAGTAGTCCCTCTGAAGACGGTAGCCTTGAACATATTTAGTAGGCAATGAAAAATCAAGTTTTGCGATTAAATGCGATGATTTGGGAAATTTATTCTTTAAGATTATAATTATTATAGGATAATTTAATTCACTTGATAATTGATCAAGTGATTACTCGGACAATATTCTTTCCTTTTCACTCGCTTTATTAACTGCTCAAAATTGAATTTATAGACACAAATATTATGCAGGACGAAAACTTAACTTATGACATCAACATAATGAAATTTGAACTAGTGAGTTCAAGTTTTTCCATTCAATGTTTTTTTTTGTTATCAATTTTCGCAAAAAAAAAATCATATTCTTTATTTTACCCAAAAATTAATGTTAAAAATATTCATTATGAACAGCCCGGATTATCATTCTAAAGATAAGTATTTAAAAATACAAATACAGAAAAAAAAGTAAGAAAAAAATCAGACAGGATATTATTTATAATACATTCTTTAATGGGTTTCCTTTTTTTTTGTTAGAGTATAAGTAATAAAAAAAATGTTTTTTTATATCTTTTTCATTTTTTTTTTTCTTTTGCAACAATTTAGGTAAAGGAAGTAAGAAATTATAATCCGAAATTACTTTTTATTCTCGTTAAGTATATACAAAAAAAAAAGGTTAAAAACCGAATCCTTTTTAGTACCATTTTATTTATTTTTATTTTTTTTTTTCAAAATTTTTATGCTTAATGTTTCATTGTTAAGGAATACAACAGGAGGTTTAATATGTGTTTTCGCTATCGAACAGGAAAACTTTTGAAAGTGAGATCCGATTTTATTGAAATTCGGTATAGTATATAGAATTTATTCCGGTCAAAAAATAAAAAATAAAAAGATATTATATATTACAATATACTATTAAGTTATGCTATGCTCATTGACAAGTGCTTAAATGTAAATAAAAATCTTTGTGTATCACTTATTTTTAAATCAAAAATAAAACAAAATTAAACCTTCATAATGATTACAGGACCGACAAATTGAGAATATAAATTACTACAATAAAAAATATTATAGTTTATTGTAAATTTTCAATTTTCGTAATAGTATTTTTAAATTATTTCAATTAAATTCTGCATATCAACACAAAAAATCAGTATTTCAATAAGGAATTAACAAAAATTAGATTTTGTCAAGGTTTCACCCATTAAATACTAAATTGATTAGTCCGAATCAATCGTATTTTGATTAAATTAGTTCCTTGCCTTATAGAATTCTCTCAAATTTCCAATTTTCAGTCGAGGAAAAAACTGGTTTTTTTTTCGTGAATTCTATAGTTAAAAATACTACTTTGTGAAGATTCTGCACTGAAATTAGGAAATGTTTCCCTATTGTACATCCTTTTTTTTTATTGTTTCTTCTTCTGAATTAAATACCATGTAAACAAGCATCAAAAATCTTTGTGTTGTTGAGTGCTAAACTGTTGCACCGTTGAAAAATACGGTACAGAATTTTATTTTACACTTCAACATTATAATATTTCTTAGAATAGAACACAGAATGATTTTATGGACCAGGTTTTTTTTTTAGAATAGAACAGAAAAATTGTGAAACTGCTAGAAAACGGTGAATACAGGCAATCGCTTTTAGGCATTTTTCGTACAAACTTTAATTATATTCGAAGAGAATTTACTAGTAATCCAGCAATCAGTTATAAAAATTATTTTTACTTATATTTATATTTTGATAGGAATTTTTCTAGTTAATACTTCTCATTTGATAAAACTATAATGAAAATAATGAAATTGCTATTAAAAGAAAATACTGTCTCTTTAATGCTTTCATTTTTTTTGGAAATGTAAAATTTCTATAATTTTCATTTTTGATAATCTTGAACTGAAAATGCATTTTAAATAAACTATATTAAATAAAAAAACAATCATAATACATTTTCCGACTTTTTCACATATTATCATTTATTGTATTTTGAAATATTTTAAAAAATTTAATAATATATTCTGTTTCAAGATATTCAAATAATCCTTTATATGATAAAACTCCAACATAGATAATAATAAACTCATTGTACACAAAAACAATCACAAAAATATGTATACACGTATCAGTCATAGATATCATATTGCCTCTCTCGAATAATAGCTGCTAAAAAAAATATATATATATTTAAAAAAGGATTTATTTATTCAATTATATAATAAAATTGTAATTTAGTTTTTTTTAAAGATATCCTGCAATAAATAAAGTTAACTTTCTCCAACAATATTTCATTTAAAATAAATTAGTTATGTAAATAATGATTCTATATGTAAAATTGATTGTGCTTCGTAGAGTACTTCGTACAGTAGATAGACCACGTGTCCGGGGGTTCGCATCTAGTAAAAAATTTTAAAAATTTTTCTCTGTATTTTCGAATTCGTATTAGCTACTATTTGTCATTGACCTCAAATTAATAACAAGTGTAAAATAAGCCTGCCTCAAACTTAAACCGAGTAGTGCAATTGGGTTTTTCGAGTAGTACAATCGGATTCAGAGAGAAATGGTTACATAAAAACGGTTTACAAGATACTTTAGCTGTTATTATAAGAGTTTTTGCAGAAAGCTTTAAATATATTGAAGATAATATGTATTTATAATACATTGAAACATATTTTTCTGGAGCCGTATATAGTCCAAGATCCAATTAAAAAGTTCATTACAAATTCAAACTAATATATAAAGCTATGAATTTTATTTTTTATATAATTCAGTTTTTTTATGGTGTAATT
Organism: Empis livida; assembly: GCA_963932195.1. Classification (NCBI taxonomy): domain Eukaryota; kingdom Metazoa; phylum Arthropoda; class Insecta; order Diptera; family Empididae; genus Empis; species Empis livida. Next base: position 10,851,349 of record OZ010646.1, on the reverse strand, counting down.
GAATTAAAAAATAATCAAAAAAGTTTTGTAACTTATTTCGGAGATCAGATGCGTTAAGCTTTATTTTCGTTATCGTATTCACAGGTACATAAGGTACCAAAAAATAGATTTGCACCTAAATTAATTTATTAAATTTAATTTATTTTTTATATATATATATAATTAAATATTATACCTCTGTTTGTATTATATACAGAAATAGTTATTAATAATATTATTTCAATAAATATTCCTAATAGTGGCCAAATAAGACGTGTTAATTCAACTGTTAATTTTGGAGTATCTGATATTGAATTTCTAGTATCTTGTATAATATCATCTCTATTAGCATATTCAAAATTTTTAGTTATTGTAAATAATTTATCTCTTTCTTTTTCTTGTCGTATAAATTCATCTAATGTTAAATCAACAATACGATGTTCATAAACACATAATAAATTTGTTTTTGTACCATCTAAATTACATGGAAATATAATTTCTTCAATTTCTATAACAATTTTATTTGATGGAAATATAACAACAATATATGCAGCTATAGTTTTATTATATTTATCATTTTCATATTTACATAAATATTTAATTGTATTATCAATATTTTTATATTTATGTTTTTTTATATTAAACATACCATTTTTTAATATAATTTTATAATATTCATAAATTTTTTTACCTAAATTATTATAATTATTATTATTATTTGTTTGATTTAATAATTTTGAATAATTATTTTTATTATTATTTGATATTTTACAACTTAATATTAATGATGAACTAATATCATATAAATTGATTATTGTATCTATATTATGTTCATTATTATTTAAATGAATATTATTAGTATATTTTTTATTTTCTAATAATAAAAATTCATTTATTGTTGAATTAATAACACGATTTTGAAATATACATAAAACAACAGATTTTTCTTTATTTATATTACATGGCATTATTAATTGATCTTCTTGTATAATTGTAATTTTTTTATGATTTGGATTTGGAATAACATTTATTAACATTTTTTCATTATTTGTATGACAAGTATATAAACCAGAATCAATTTTTAATGTTTTATATATAATTAATTGACGTTTATTATGATTTAACATATAACGAAATTTTAATTCATTTATTTTTGTTATATCTATACCATTTTTTTCCCATACTAATTCTTCTATATTTTTTTCAATTATTGAACAAGTTAATGTTAATGGTTCATTAATATCATAAAATATTTGTTCTGTTGGTTTATTAATATAATTTGGTACTAATTTATCAAGAATACGTGTTGACCTTATTTTTATTAAAATTGCAAATATTATGAAAAAATTTATAAACATAATAATTTTGAATAAAAATTTAGATTACTTTTTTTTTTTTCTTATAAAATTTTGACATCTTTTTTTAGTTTTATCTAAAAAAAAATTTTCTATCCCCGAAATGTCAATGCCAGTTTATGAAAATTAATTTAAAAAATTACATTTTAAGAAAAAAAAAAACACTTCCTATGTCACTTTATGACAGAGCAAGTGTTTTTAAATAATTGAAAATTAAAATTTAGAAATTTCAAATATTCAACTCTATTCAACTCTGTTCAACTGTCGTCTCTGTCATCTCTGATATATATTTTGATAATTCGGGGAATAAATAAGACACAGATACAGAAGGAGAGTTGGTCAATTTTATTCCCTTAGGTCTACTATTGTATGGCTGTGATATAATTCAGTGTTTGTAAAAATTATATAGAAATATAATAGTCATACTGGCATCAAGAGAAATTCTGTAGGTCTGAACATTTTAGCTAGAATTTCAAAAAATGTCTTGCTCTGGGGCATTGTTTTGTTATTTTACAAAGTTATTTTTGACGTTAATAAATCTAAAAAGTTATAAAATATTGATTAATGAGCTCCCTCATACAAATTCATAATGGCTACTTTCACTAAATATCGATTTCTTAATAAATAAAAATAATTTTAATTGTCTTTTGGCTGACCCAAAACAGTAAAACACTGTGAACTTATCCACGAAATTATACCAAATTTTATTACCCTTTTGGCATGAGTATTATTTTAATTATGCCCAGTTATATTTTAAATTTATCATTATTTTCCAGCTCTCGATAAAATTTAAGTTAGGCTTTTCTATTCTTAGAAAAGCCTAACTTAAATTTTATCGAGAACTGGAAAATAATGATAGTTTAGCACCTATTAGATTACAAAAATTACCAAACCTTTAATCAAAATTCCCTTTTTTCAAGAAATAAAAATTCCTGAATAATTTAAGTAATTCTAATATCATACTATACAACATCTTAATAGCTGCGATAATCCAAGTCCGCCAAAAAAAAATAAGAACTTAAATAATAAATAATTCACATCAACAGCAAATAATACCTCCAAAATAATTTTAAAACTAAAAATTTACTCAACATATACATTTCTAATTAAATTTATACATGAAAACTGTAGCATAAATGAATTTACCTTTAAATATAACCATATTTTTTTATATGAAAACCATCTGCACCAGTCTCAGAACCAAAAATCCAATTTATCTTCTGCACATCGTATACCAATGTCAAAACCAAAATTAATTCCAAGAAATAGGTATTGTTCCTTAGTTTAATTCCTTAAAGTTGTGGTCGAGAATTAATTGTGTTTGTGACTATGAATGTTATGGCGATATGACATTTTAAAGAATAAAATAATTGTTTCGTAATAATTGTTCATAGAATTTAATTATGATTATTACAAATTATATGACAATCAATTAATTTAAAAAAGCATTGTTTGTGTCCCAAAAAAAATTGATTTGTAATCTGTATTTATTTTCCAATTTATGCTACACGTGATTTCAAAACGATCATAACTTAAAAAATAAAAAAAATTAATAATTAAAATTAATTTATTTAAATGAAAATTTTATTTGAAATTTGTCATTAATATTTTATAATTATTTCAATTAATTTATTCAATTTATTTTCTGCCCAATTATATAATCAGCCTTTGAATAATTAAATATTGGAAATTGATATTTAATTTATGTATTGCCATATTATTTAAGTAATTCATTAAATAATAACCATAATTTAAGCTCCCTAAAGTAATTGATTTGAAACAAACAGCATAACTTGATTTTATATTTATTTCAAATTTATAGTTCTAAAAATATTTATAATTTATATTAAATTTTAAAATTATAGTACATTTTTTGCTATACAAAACTGTCACATTTTCGGCCTTCGAAATGGAATTAAATTGCAGCAGCTCTACTGTGACCATTGCCTTCATACTATCAAAAATATGTATTTGACTTTCATTTGAATCGATCAATTTTTATATGAAATTAAAATTTGAATTTTGCTTATAAATATTGTTGTGAATAAAAGTGGGACACCCTGTTTTTTTTTTCATTATTCACAACGGAAATCAGAATGAATTTTTTTTTCATTACTCACAACGGAAATCAGAATGTATATTTTTTGGATAATAAACCGCAGTGTCCGATTACTGGAAACTTCGGCGACGTGCAAAAACACTGAAATTAAATAATTAAATATTATTTGAGTATGAAATATAAATGTAATATTGATCGGTAATTCATTTTTCCAAAAATTGCATCCAAAATATTGGGAAAACCATAGGTTGTAAATATAGAATTGTTATTATTGGGACTCTTGTAAACTACATGAGTAAATTTTGATGAACAATGATTTTCTCTTAAGCCCTTGAATCATCATAGCATTGTATACTAGTAGTTTTAAACTCTCACCGGTAACAAAATTTATTTGAAACATTACTTGCCATAAGTTGCTATGAGTTTTAATTATAAACACATGCTTGGCGTTATACCTGTAACTTTTTTACCTTTTAATAAATAACCATTATTTTTCAGCACATTCAGGATTACAATAGTATTTGATTACTATACTAATTTCTATTTGTCCATCTTAGTACTTTAAACTTGTACCTATAAAGCATAAGAGAATTCATAGTTATTTGCACACATCTAAAATTGTATAATTATTTAAAAAGTTGTTACATATTCCACCATCAATTAATCGTATTTTTTTTTATGTCGAAATTTACACAAACCCCCTAAAAGTTTTTTATATTCCATTTTTTAATTTTTTTTTTTGGTTTTTTATGTTGGAAATATGTTTGTTCTTTTTCACCCAACATAAATTATATTCTGGTCATGAACGATAAAAGAATTTTTGCAATTATAACATTTTTCTTCATCTTTTTGTTTTTTTTTTTTGTGTGTAAAGGATGACAATTATGTTGAACAATATTGTGTTTATATAAAAATGTCAACGTAACTAAATTTTATATATACGTTTTTTTTTTATCCAGGTGGCAGAACTTTAACATTAGTGGTGTCATTCTGAAAATTATATATGATTATTATTATGGTAATTTTATGATTTTGTTTATGTTATATCATTTTAAAATTTAAAAAAGAAAATTGTCAAAAAAAAGCAGATATATAAAATATTTATTCTGATGTTTTAAACAACATAAATTTAAGAATCTGACTTGAAGAATTTTTAGATTATAATTAGTAAAGATAGTATGTATATGTTTTGATATATTAAAAATATAAGACTAATGCAGAAAATTAATTAAATAATTATACTGACTGTAATTTGAATTAATTTTTATTTTTCGTAAAAATATGTAAACCTTCTATCTAAATTTCACTTTCATTTTACCAAATTAGTTTCATTTTAAGAAATTTTATAAGTTTTGTATGGCGCCAATAACTCAATCAATCATAAATTCTGTAATCGTATTTCTGAGAAAGCTTAATGATTCGAAGTATTTTAAGGTTTAAAGCAATAGATCTGTAATGTATGGATCAGTTAAGTTAGGTTAGGTTAGGTTTAAGTGGCGGCAAAGGGCAAAGCCTCGCATAGACCACAGTGGGTCCTTAGCGATACCACTATCCGGAATGGTTATACTACCCCAGAAGCTGCTACCTCCGGGGTGTACGTGGAGTTAATCGATTCGTTAAGTAGACTGTTTAAATACATATTGATTGTAATCGATTAAGTATTTCAGTTTCAAGTTTTATTCTTGGACAATTATATTTTTTTCAATTAGATTTTGACATTAAATAATTGTATCTTGTGTTGAATATGCGAGACTAAGGCTTATCAATATCAAGAGTAGATTTATCTCTAAGAGGATGAAATGAACAAATTGTATATGTAATTACAAGGTATTCTGGTACTGTTGGACCTGTCCAGTTACTTCACCAAGATGGAATAAGTACAGCCGTAATTTTGGAAGCAGTACCAGGACTAATCTAATAATTTTCGTTTTTTATTTTTTGTCTTTGTTATAAAATGAAATTGAAATTGAAAATATTTATTTTATATCTCAATTTCAATTTGAAAGCAGTTTATTTATCTGTTCTTTTACGAATTAAATAAATATATTTTTTTTTGTTTAAAATTAAGTTAAGATTTTAATCCTGTTTTATGTGTAAAGTAATTTTATTACTTTTTTTTTTTTTAAACTTTATCAACAAAAAATTAAAAAGTATTAAAGAGAAAAGCAGCTTAAATGATCAAAGGACTAAAATAATCTAATTTGTAAATTGTTTTATGTTTTGTGAAATATTTTTTTTATGAGACTGACTTTGCAACAATCTGATTTTATTAAAAACCAAAAAAATAAAAATTATATATAAATAAAATAAAAATGTTTTATTATTTCACAAAGAAAAATTTTACGTGAAAAGAATTCCTTTTTTTTTTTTTGGTTACATACTTAAAAAAAATTAAAAGTATATTTATTTACGTGCCAACTTTTTTGGTAAAATGATTTGAAATATTATATAAAATTGTGTTATTAATATATACAATTATAAAAAATTTTTTAATAGAAGTGCAACACTTACGAATAAATGTTATAAAATATATAGATATAAAAAATTTTTCATGAAAATTCAATTGCATTTAATTTAATTTATTTTATACACAGACAAGTTACTTTAGTATGCCGCGTACACAAAAAATATAATAATTTTATAGTTTAAAACTATAAATATAAAATAATCTTATAAAACAATACTTCAATTAGAAGTCATGTTTCATTTAGATGGAAGATTTTTTATAAAATTTTACCATCATTCAGACAAAACTCTAAAAATAAAGTGGTGAATTACATTCATATTTCTGTTCTAAATAAAATTCATATGACCTCCATAAAAAAAATTGTTAGAATATCATTTCCATTACATAACATATAATTAATTTTAAGTAAACTTTTTTATGTACTTTTTGATTTTAACAATAATTTTAGATATTTATTGGTGTAATTAGAGCCAGTTTCACAGTGTAACTTTAAACCAAGTTTGAAATTCAGTTAAAAAAATAGTATTCTTACCAAGAAAGTAGAAAAATTAAAACATTTTGGGACATATTAAGAAAATAATGATACTAAAATTTGAATCTACTTAAATACTTGTTTCCTCAATACAAATACTTTTTTATATGAAAAGTATGCGAAAAAAAAATCTCAAATACTTTTTTGTGAAAAGGATTCTAGTAAAAATTCAAGTATTATATTCGAATTTGGATAATTCAAATACGAGTATACGGTATTATATAGAATAAGGTACACGTATTTGCTAATTTTACTCATAAAATATAATTTGTTTTAAATTTCTTTGAATACTTGACATAAACAATTTTTACTCGAGCACAAGTATACTATTTGTACTCTGATTTAAATAAATAATTCCGAAATATTTACAAATATATTGCAGTTTTTTTTTATGCAAAATATATTTACACAATTAGAATTTATATTATATGTATATCTTTAATTTTATTTAAAATGAAAAAAAAAACTTGTTGCATTATCTTTTTTAAAAAATCCAACAAGTTACAAATAAACTTTATTGAATTCAACAGCCCACAAAAGAAAAAAAAAAAACACACGAAAAAACAACTAAACAAGTGTTTCTCGATTAACTAAAAGTTATCCAAAATAAATTACAACTTAAACTTCAAGCTAAAAAAGAGCTATAGATACATTTTACCTTGAACTATATATAAGTTTCTACTATAAAACTATTTAAATAGCTATATATAACAATTTCTAAATTATTTTTCCGGTTGCAAAAAGATAAAAAAAAATGAAAAAAAAAACGATATGATTTTAAAAATCCACCGGAAAACAATCTAAGTAAAAAAAAATATATATATGTATACCATTAAATTAGTTTTGGTAAATTTTATACTATAAATACTTTTTAAATATATTTTTAAGCACACAGGCAAAATAAATTATTATTCCTGTCTGGCAATATATTATAAAGTGCAAAATGTTGCATGTATACTTTTAATTTTAACAATATTTATAAAATATAATTTTATTTTTTGTTACATAGATTTTTTTTTATAATTTAATATTAAATTAAATTTAAAAAAAAAAATCAGGAATATACTATTTTTTGTTGCAGGGATGTTTTGTAGACAGAATTACAATTAATTTTTAATTTTAGTATCAAGATTTTTAAATATCTCTTAGTTAGTTTTTCGACTGTTCACATACTAAATATATTTAATAAACATTTTATGTATTTAAAACCCAATATGTCGAATACTTTATTTTTAAAACAACCCAATAAACATATATGGGTTAATAGTATATATATGAAAAAAAAACTTAAAGTAATATACTTTAATTTAACTAATATTTATTTATTTTAAATTTAACTTTTTTATAAATGTGACAAACACAATTCTGTCATAAATTATTGCTTTTATACATACCCACCACTGTACAAACCACATCTAAAAAAACCAAACATAAATATATACCCACATAAATACTTGGGTACTTTATAACCAAATTGTAGATAAATTAAATTAACTACAAACAAAAAATTTGTTATAAGTTTTGTGGTTCGTTGACACTACCTATAAAGTGTAAACCAAACTATATTTCAAAATTATGGATAAATGAAAATAAATTGTTTATAGGTATTATTCTTTTATAGAAGTTTTATATAAAATTATGGCAACAAAAAAAAATTACACCGGATTATAATATTTCTCTCGATAATGTTTAAAAAATATCATTATTATATTTAGTTTAATTTTTTGCAAATTTAAGTAATTTGCAAAAAATTAAACTAAAGAATTTATTAATGAACAAATAACTAAAGAAACTTTGTTTACTAATAAATGGCTTTTAATTAAACTTACTAAAATGTGTAAAATAAATTTTATAAATTTTGATATAAGCGCCATTAAGTTATCTGATGGTTGTTTATAAATTGTGAAAATTATAAGCGCCTAAGAATATGCAAAAAGAGGCTACACATGTATAAATGAACTTACAAGTTTATTAATTAAAAGTAAATGTTAATTAACAGCAAATTAACAAGCACTTCTTTTATGTAGTTCAGATTATAGATGTGTGATTTAAGTCTTAACTGAAGTCTGAAGTCCGAATAATATGAATATTGCCAGGGCCTAAGAATATGCAAAAAAAATTTGCCACAAAGATATATATATATATATAGTTATATATATCCAGTCATATATAACTTTTAAGTTAATTATTATATCAAAAATATATAAAAATAGTATATTTTTGCATTAGATTTGACTAGGTAAGCTCGTAACCATTTATTGGCCAATTCCAATATTTTCTATACCAGACCGTGTGACATATAAAATTTCAAAATTAGTTCTTAATTATAGTTTATACTTTCGACATTTAGTATAATTTGATTATTAATTACAGAATAATTATACATAATCAAATTATACTATATACATATTACATATTATTTATTTTAATTTAAAAAAAAATGTGTTTATTATCTTTTACAAAATTGTATTTGCATACCTTCAGGCGGACATCATTGTTATTAACATATTTTGTTTTTTAGTTTTCTAATTTGAAAATTACTACATACCTTCCCGTGAAAATGTATTAACCGACATTTTCAAAATTTGAAACTTCATATTCACTTTTTTTTTCTTTATTATTTCTGTGCATTTTGTGGCATAAATTATATTTTATTTTGGAGCACGATGGCATTTAATTGTAAATTGTTATTGGTTCTTGCTGGTCATACTGAATATATTCATAACAGGTGAATATGTCTTCTAATTTTTTGTGATAGAAGCATGTAAACTGGACCATAACATGATATTAGATTTTTTGTAAATAACAAAATATTAGATTTTTTGTAAATTTTCGAAAGAAGATATCGATTATATTATATTTAAACAGACATTGATTTATGTTAAGATTATAATAATACTTTCTAATCAAAATAAATATGAATAAAAATATACAAAATTTAGCTTCTAATTTAAAAAAAATCAAAATTATGATTATTTAAGTATATTTCTGAATACTAATTTATGAATACTAAAAGTTTTCGTTGAATAAATTTTACGTAATATATACTAAAATATTATACAGAGTGTAGCAGTGGGTAATATCAAAAGTTATACGGTTCTCAATTCTGTGTACCTAATATATTTGAAAGAATACTTATAAAGTATTATTTTACGAAGTTTTCAAAAGTCTATGCGATTTTTTTGAAAAAAATAAATTATAAAAATTTTAAAATAGCCTGCAGCTTATATCGGTCTAGATTCCTGGATCTATGCATACAAGATTTTTGTAGATTAACTGATATAAGCAATTAGTCGTCCTTTTCTTTGCCTTTTGGTACTATTATACTTATACTCTGTGGAATTTATAAAAACTTTTATTACAAAACAATTTTTTTATTTTGGTTATACGTACTTGGATTTTTTTAAATAATGCAACCGAAAAATTTATTTAACAAATTTTCTTTTATATATTCTTTTATGCACCAAAAATATTTATTAGATTTTCAAATTAAAAATTTTTTTTGGTCTAAGCTCAACTCATTACTAGCACTTTATTCGAACTTTTAATTAACATAATATGTAAAATTATGAATTTAAAATGTTTATTAATATGTTTTTTAAGTTGTATTCAAATTTTGTACAGGTTATACACCTTTCAGGATAAAGTAAATCTACTTTTGAATATTTTATGGTGATTTTAATTTGTAGTATAGTAAGCTGATATCAAATTTTGATAAAACATTTTAGAAAACTTCTTTTTTTTTCATTAAAAAATGACTGATAATTTTTAATTACATTTTATTTTTTTTCATTAAAAAAATCACAGATAATTACACTTAATTTCATAAATTTTAAAGCTAATATTATTTAAAAATTTATCTTAAATATTTTAATTCAAAAATGGTACATATTTATATTAAAATTTTTTTAATATTTTTTGATTAATTAATTTATTTTGAAAATTTATCAAATTGTTAAAAAAAAACTTGTTAATTTTCCTTAAACAAAAATTTATTATAATGTTCTCAATCAAAATAAAAGCACATTTTAAGATAGAGAATTATATTTCTATTTCACTTTGAATTCGATTTTCTAATTGAATTGAATTTTCTTTGTAATTTTTCCTATATTTATGCAAAAAGAAAATATGTATATCTATAATGTGAAAAATTCTATTTAATAAATTTTTTCATTATTATTCGATTAAGTAATTAAATTCCACTGAAATTAATTTTCATGTTATTTGTTAAAACAAAAATTTATATTGTGTCAATAATTACATATAAGCATAATAATTATTATATATATTTTTGTGAAAAGCGAGAGATAAATTGTTGATAGCATATTTTCTTTTTGTCATTTATTGTCAATAAAAATTAAAGACTTTATAAATGATATTAATTATTTTTTAAAAAATTATTAAATTATTAAATTTGAAAATATTGGTAAAAAAAGTTTTGGGTACAAATATTATCGAAGAATTAGGTTTGTTTGAAAATTTTAATTTTCAAACAAACAGTTTTAGCTTAATATCAGCCAACGCCAGCATTAGTACTAATAAATTGATATACTGTTTAAAGTACTAATGAGTTGATATACTGTTTTCAATATCTTCAACTCTAAACTATATAATAGTTTTAGTTTTACGCCAAAATTGTAGAAACGCCTTAACGCTAATAACGTATTGTAAATATTAAAAATTTTCAATAAAAATTTTAAAAATTTACCTTTCATAAATTCCAGTAAAACTCCTTTTAAATATTTAAAACTAGAAAAAATATCTCTTTAGTTTAAGAACTCATTTTAAAAATGTATAACTGGATTTAGAAGATGTGCATAGAACATAGCTTATTTTAAAACTCCTTTTAAATTAATGAGCTGTCGAATCAATTAAATTGCAGCCAATTGATATTTACCAGGCACACCTAAAATATACCTACCATAAAGTATAAATTATCTACAAGACAATAAATTTAATATTGTTATTCATAATTAGTCAATAAAAATTTTATGAAATATTACTTTATAATACGAAATCTAAAAGCAATAAATATTCATTTCCTATATATTATTTTAATTTTATACTAAAACCAATTTATCGCATCCATCATGGTTAGACATAATCTTAGATGTTCATTGTTACTATTATATTTAATGTTGTAAATTATGGTCGTCTAACATTTAAACAAGAAAATTTCTAACTTTTATGAAAATAATGGAAAATAATTTTTATTTCCGTTTTTTTTTTTCGAGTGAAAAAAAAACTTTGAAAGAATAAGAATAATTATAGTATACTAAAAGTTAGCTAAAGATTGATCAATTGATTTATTTAATTAGGTAGAAAGTATAAATATAGTAATTTTTATTTATACGTAAAATAGAAAAAGTTACTCAAAAAGTCTGAATAATTGATTAGTATAGTAATAGTAATAGCTAATAGTTTTTTTTTTACTTAGAATTTTCGTGAAATTTTCATTTGTATTATAAAAAGTTATTCAACTTCTTATTAATGATATAGATACTTTAATTAAGTTTAATTAAGTTTTATTACTTTTTAGTGTTTAATATACAATTTTCTTTTTTTTCAATTATTTCTCAAATTTTTGGTATTTCATTTAAATTTTATTTTTTTAATTTACAATTAGAAATTGGCAATAAACGTAATAATTTAAATATAAATTTATTTATTATACTACTATTAATATAATGAGAATTTCAGTTGAAATTTATATATAATAAGTTATGCTAAGTATGCACGTCAAGCGTAACTAAATTTTAACATGGTCTATCTCTATAAGGTCGCCGATGAAATTGCCACAAATTACAACTAAGTATATATTATTTTTAAAATTTTATTATTAAATATTTGAAAATCAAAATATACTGAGCATTCGGATTTGCAGTTCATACGGATTACTTTTATATACTTCAACTAAAATATTTATGTTCTTTAGAACTGACTAAGTAAGCCTACAATTATATGATAATGTAAGTGGTGATTTTTACGCCCCATCTATTGGGACAAAATAATAACTCACACAGTTAAATACTTTTTCACAATGATCTGCTTACTGCCCAGTTAAATATCGGAAAATTTTTTAATTTGTGCTTTTCACAGCGGTATTTTGTATGAACAATTTAATTTCGCTAGATGTGCATAGTTAGCATATAAGCATTTAAAAATTGTCAAAATTTATAACCATGAAAAAATTGATTATTATTTGAAAACTTAAAATCCATCAACTCTGGCTATAATATTTTTCATTATAAAATATAACATATAAAAGTTTTTTTTTGCTGAACATTCTTTTCCAAATCGTAAAAAAAGGATATTATAAAAAAGGATGTACATATATATATATATATATTCTTTATAGAGAATTGTTGATGAAATTGTTGCATAAAAAGCTATTTATCTCTACATTCTTGATGTAGATAAAATGCCACATTAAAAGCATGAATATTTTTCATTAACATTGTTTTTCAAGTTCTTTGAAGTATAAAATAAATTATCTTAAGATTTGTGTGCATCATAATAAATTAGAAAAAAAAAAATAATATTTATTTCAAAATGTTATTATAAAAAGTAGCATAATTTTGAAGAAAAATTAAATTTTATACACAAATTTTAATTATAGAAACCACATAAATGATATTTTGTTAGTTTTAAATATAAATTAAACTTATTTTGTTTATATAAATATTGCATTTGGCTATAATATTTTACTCTTAAAATATTTTTAAATTTATATTATAGTATTTTATATAGATAACTTATGTTTATGAAAGTCAATTTTATGATAAACTTAATTATAATAGTTTGAAGAAGTTTTAATCCACAGTGGTGGTAAAAAAATTTAAAAAAACACTTTTTATATAAACTTTATACGAATTTCAAAATTCAAAACTTAAACTTACGCAGACTTACTCTAATAAATTTAACTCATCATCAATGAAAAATTTCCAAAATAATTATGAAACTAACAATTTATAAATGAATTTCAAATTTATTTCTAATACATATTTTATTAAATTAAATATTTAAAAAAGTTTACTTCTTAATAGATAATAGTTTATGATAAAAAGTCAAAAAAAATTTTCCTTTACTCTGTAAACTATCTATTCAAAAAATTTATCTTTTATTTTCATCGAAAAAGGATATATAATTCTATAGAAAAATTTCTGACTTAATTTCTATTATATTTAAATATTAAATCATTTGTAGATATTAAATTTATTGTACATATCATATTTTGTTATATATCTTAGAACCTAGATAGATAGATAGATAAATTACAGAGCTGGTTAAAGTTGATAACCAAAAATCACTGCAGCTACATTGAGCTTATTGTGATATCTTAATTTTTCGAATAGTTCTTAAAAAAACTTAGATTTTAATAAAAGTTCTAGATTGGTTTTGGGGAACAGGAAGTCCTAGAAATTGATAAGTGGCTCATCTTCTTCATTAATATCCTTAAAAAATCATATATTTTAAATTAATTTATGTTTTTTGTGTTAAAATGCATGAAAATGTAAAATTTAAAGAGAATTATTTTCCTTTATTTTATGTAAAAATTTATTTATGATCATAACTTAATCAAATATACTAGGTATTTTATGTTTTCTATTTTTGTGGACATAAATTTAATTATTTTCAATTTCAATTTAATTGAATATGAAAGCTTTAAGTTCATATTTATACTTTACTTACAACAAATTAAGTTCTATTGAAAAATATCTGAACACATATTATATAAAATTCAACAATAGTTTATTTATGCTTTTGAAAGTTATTGATATTAAATTTAAGGTTGTAAAATTTGTAACATTTTTTATGCTTTTATGCATTATATATATAACGGTATTATGTTTAATATTATTGTAGGGAATAGTGGACGAAATTGTACATACTATTTACTAAATTGTACCATTGATTTCATTCGGAAATAAATAATATTATTGATAACTAATAATGGGAAATTGTGCTTATAGTGTTATAATATATGATTCTTTCAGCTTGAGATGTATCGGAAAATAGTTTTTATACACATGTTCCTAAGCGTTTTTTTTTTCGACTTAAAATTAAGTAAAGATAATTACTTAAGTTGAGTCCAGCTACCTAAATTGGAACGATTAAGTTTAGTTAACGAAACTTTTCGGTATAATAAAGACAAATTGTCAAAACATTATATGTTGTTCAATCGTGTGATTTCTGAAATCAGTATCTTTAATTGGACTATCTGGTATCATTGTTTATTTCGTATTTTTTGCGGAAATAATTGTCATTTAGCAAAAAAAAATTATTTTACTAATTGTTAGGAAAAACATCTAAACTTTTTACTTAGTAAAAACCTTTTATGAAATATACATATTTGATATTTCTACATGTATATTTTTAAACTGTGAAAATTTATACTCTCCCCTACATATTACTGTTTAGTTAAAACAAAAACGAAATTATCAATATAAAAAGTTTTTACAACTTTCTCCAGAATGACATTTTATTATTTTGCCAGAAGTAAATAAATTACAATGTCAAAAATAAGGAATATTTAGACATAATACGAATTGAATTGATATCATAATATGTTATAATAGAACATAAAGTTTATACTAATATACTATTATATAGAATTAAATAATTAATATAAAAATATGGGTAATGTGCAAATTGATTATACGAAAAACTTATCTTTATGGTTGAATAATAGGATATTTTCATTTTACATGTATATAGCAATATATTGTCTATTTAATTACCGAACAGGACTTATATGAGCTATTATTTCTAGATATTGTTTTGAAGTAAAATCAATACATATACATACATCTATTAAAACATAAACCATTTTTTGCTAGAACAAATGCTTCACTATATAGGATAAAACATATCAATTTAATAAATAATTAAATTTGAATTTGATGACAATATAGTTTTAACTACACTTAATTATATGCTATTAATTAAAATAATCATTTTCATTTCATAATAGTATAATACGATAAATATTCAGATTTAATTATAATTTTTTTTTTGGTAATTTATTATTAAAATGGATTCTTTTGGAAAATATATACTATACATTTAACACATAAATAATCACTACGGGGAGTTAATATTTCGTTAGCACTTAAAAATGATAAAAAATGTGTTTAATAAATTAATGACATAAAAAAAAAATTCATTTGATTGTAAATAAATAATATTTAAATAAAATTAAGGACAATAAGGATATGGACCGACGGTTGCTTACTGATAAGTTACTAATCTGTACTGTGGTGTGAAAGATAATGTGTTGAGTTCCTTTTTGAGGCATCGATGTTGGTCAATCATTACTCACAAAAATAAGTACCAGTAATAAAATTACATTTATGTACTGAGAAAAAATACTGTCGAAGCCATTTTTGCTAGAACAAATGCTTCACTAAAAAACAAATGCTTTATTAAAAACATACACGGTGTGTCATAGTTTTCAAATATTTAAACTAACGTGAAGTAAGAAGACAATTTATGACAAATTTCAAAACGTCAAATGAAATTTTTAATATTATTGTATATTTTATTCTGAAATATTAAAAAAATTAAAATTAATTTTATTTTTAGAAAATCTTCTTCTAGAAATCATAAAAATATAACATAAAATAATTCAAATATTAAACAACATATAATTTTCTATCTATAACCATGAAAAAAAAATTATTTAGAAAGTGATTAGGGTTTTTATTTAACAAAAAAAAAAAATATTTTGTATTTAAATTTATTTTCAAAAACTTTTCTAAAACTTAAATTAAAATTTTCTTAATTTAATAAATTGAAATAATTTTTCTGTACATTTTACAGTAGAACAAAGTTATTAATATATTCTCCGAAATTTAAATTATTCAAAAAAAAAAAAGAAGAAAATTTTTGGTTTTTCCCCCATTACTTTTTTCAAGTTTCTTATTGACTTTACCGTCTGTTTATCTGTCTATCCGGATGGTAAATCTGTCTATCTTTTTCAAATTAAAATTTAGCATAGTAAACGTTTCCATACTTGTCATTGTAAAAATTGAAGAAATTGTTATTGTTAAGGTAAAAATTAGTTTAAAATTATCCGGTAGGCGGCGTTAAAATAAAAACGAAATTTTACGTTTCGTGAAAAAGCAGAATTTAAAATTAAACATAATAAGAATATGGACCGACGGTTGCTTACTGATAAAGGGCAAAATAATAAAAAAGCAGAGTTTCGTCATGCAAATTTAAGATAGTAAATATACTCTAAAATTAACAATTCATTATTGAGTACTGTAGTATTTTCCTTAAAATAAATTTTCGCCAAGAGCAGAACTGATATCTTCAGTGTAATTCAAGTTTATGCGGGTGTCATAAATTTGAATTGAGCTTGAAAATACAATTTCAAATAGTAAGTAAATATTCACCTAAAACAATGTAATAGGACACATTTGAAAGTGATAGAAGATAACTAGTACCACTCAGTATTTAATAAGTGTAGCTGCACTTAGGAATTGCTAAAACGTATAAAACTATTGCACAATTGTTCTACTGCGCGACATTTTCATATATATTATAGTGTTAGTTTACAAAATAAATTTTATAAATTTAAAAAAAAAAAAATTAATATCTTGAAAACGGATAGCTATAGTTATTATGATTATTAAACATAAAATAATAATAATAAAAAAACCGTTGTTATTAAATATGCCACAAACAGTTTTTCTTAAGAAGTTTTATTTTATTATTTGATTTAAGTAGCTTGTTCACAGGCGTTTATTTATTGTTAAGAATACAGAAAATGAAAAATAAAATTCATCTTAAAGGAATTTTTGAGAATTTTATTAACAATTGTGTAATTTAATATTTTAGGTATTTTTTGATGTAGATATCAAAGAAATCTTTTTCATTTTTTTTTTTTGTGCGAAGATGAAAACTTTTTGTTTTTTTTTTTAAGTTAGTCGATTTTACAATGGTTTTGAACTGTTGAAGAATAAATCAGTTTCTTTTTGGATAACTTTTAACAAAGTAAAATTCACTTAAATTTAAACAAGAAGAATGAAAATAAACTAATTTATGAAAGTATAATGAAGAAAAATAATGTAGTAGTTTTATGCTTGTGTGAATATTTTTAGTTCATAAAATACATATAATTTTAGGAGACGAAAATTTGCCAAAATCGTATCAATTCCTAAATCACATCCTTGCTTATATTCGAAAGGTAAAATATATTAGTAATATCTATTGATGGGAGATTGTGTTAAAATTGTTATAATCAAGATTAAAAGTTAATTGGCTATGTATTTGTTTATTGGTACTGCTGGTTTTAAGTGTGACAATTTGGTTTTATATGGGCCTACGAAGGATTTTTTTTTTGGGATTTAAAATTAAATAAAGAATAAGTTTTTTATATTTTCCAACGGCTAATATATTAAAATATTAATTTCATTAAAAAACTTTATAATTAAATTTTTATTCTAGAAAATCTTAAGTTGTGTCTAGTTAATATGAGTCTAGTTATATGACAATGATCCAGTCATATGCTAGTTTTCGTTTTTCTA
Organism: Empis livida; assembly: GCA_963932195.1. Lineage (NCBI taxonomy): Eukaryota > Metazoa > Arthropoda > Insecta > Diptera > Empididae > Empis > Empis livida. The sequence continues at coordinate 10,833,423 of OZ010646.1, read as the reverse complement.
ATTAAGAAAACACAAAACTACCAGAATAAATGGTACACTTTATAGATATATCACCTATGCTTAAATTGTAAATTTTCGAAAAACCCATTTTGGCAAACAATTTTAGCAATTTGTTTATTTTATTTTGTAACTCTGACTAATTCTAAATTCTTTAGCATTTTACTAGCAATACCAATAATTAATTGAACTTTATGTGTTAATAACAGAACACTTAATTTTCAAACAGCACTCTAAATATAACATTATTTTTATAAATCCTTATAAACTATTTTGGCAAAGGTAAGAACTTAAAATATTCAGTAATATCTAATTACTAACTAACGAAATAGTTTATGTATATAACGATAATTTACTACGGACGGCAATGAATTTGATATACTTTTAATTAGTCATTGAAGTTCTATTTATATATTCTTTCTAGTTTTTATAATTTTTTTTATATAAAATTATCTGTTATTCTATATTTTGATTACTGTATACCAGCATAAAGTTTACGCACAATTAGTATTTCCTTTCATACATATTATGGTACATACAAAAACTCTTATACCATTATGTCTGATAATCTGAAATACGACATATACATATTTTTTTTTTTTGAATTAATGTTGTTAATAGCTTTTATATTCTATATTGTACATGTAAAGTATTCTATGGCAAGAATATTATTTTTTTTTTTTTGTAGCAATGAAATTGAATACGAAACTAAAAACATAAACACTTAAATAAAGTATAGTTGTTAGGACACTTCTATTTGTCGAGTTCTTTTTCATAAGTAATATTAAGAAATAAGAGTATGTTAACATAATTTTGATCTAAAAAAAAAAAAAAAAAAAAAAAAAAATGTATTTAATAGATAACAAAAATAAAACAACAATAATTTATTTCATTAGAAAACTATTCAACTTTTTATTAATGACAATAATACTTTTATTAAGTTTTATTGGTTTTCAGTGTTTAATATTAATTTTACTTCAATTATTTGGTAAATTTTGATAATAGTAATTTAAATAGAAATTTATTTTTAAAATATTAATATAGAGAAAGTCAATATTTGTCAAATAATGGCAATATTGCGTTCATTTTCTATAGTGTGCTCCTATTATTGCACTTAAAGACTTTTTAAATGTCAGTGTTACATTATCGAACTGCAATTACGCAGTAAAAGTAAAGTGACTATTGAAAAAATCGTTTGTAAATTATTTGTTAAAATATTATTATTTTCATTTTTAATATCTAAAATGCTCAAATATTAAGCTTGAAATAACAGATCAGTGATGAACCTGATTATCTATAAAATCTAATTTATCTCTTAGGTTTATAGTGCTAATATTTACACACTTAATAAAAGGTTTAAAATTTGAATAAAACTAATTGAAAATTCCGCTAAATTGCAAAGATTTTTATATGAAGAGAATTTTAATGACACTATGCATATCTTAAATTTCTATTACTGAACATAAAACATAACAATTATTATGAAATTATTTCTAAATTCTGAGCTTCTTTGCAAATTTGATTAATAACAGATTCTATCAAATTATTAGGTTCGAAACAAGCTTTCTTGTGCTCTATTATATTTAATTTATTTCCGATACAAATTATGTTTTTCTAAAACTATTTATGTTGGTTAGAATTTTTAAATAATTTACAATAAAAAGCAGTAGACTTTTATTACCAGTACCTTATAAACCAATGAAATATTTTTATTATAATTTTGCTTTGTTTCAAAATCTACGCGATATTTAATTTAGTTATTCTTAAATGAAAATTTTTATACCTATATTTTAATAGGACGAAAATTTATTTTAGTCCTTATAAATTGTTATATTATTTTTTTGTTTATTAATATTTCAATGAAATTTTGTAATATTAAAAGAAAATATATAATTCAATATTCTGAAATTTTTAGTTAAATGAGTCATTTTAATAATTGGATAAACATAAAAAAATCCATAAAATTAAATATAATTTTACAAAATTTTTAAATATTATTTAATCAGTTTTTTTTTATTTAAAACAAAACTGAGACAGGCTCATGTTAAAAGTTTATTATTATTGAATATTTTTACCATGCTTTTATAATATAAGGGCTATAGTATTCAATATACATAATTTTTGACAACATAACTTTATGTAAATTATATTTAATTTATAAAATTTAATTAAAGTCCTTTATTAAAAAAAAAATTAACATAAATATATTTACAAAATTAATTGAGTTATACTATGTCAATGTTGCTATTGTTGACCTTCTTTCTCAAATAATAAAATTTTTTTATTGATTCTATTACGTACTTTGTTATATTTATTTTTTTATAAAAGGACATTTTTTAAAAAAAAAATTATATATAATTATAGCTATATTCTATTTATTTCCTTGTTTAGGGGTCAAAGGTATATATAGTCCGGAGATATCAAGTACAAAGTTCATTTATCAGTACAAAATTTCTAAATTTCTCCTAAATAATTATTCCAATTTTCGGAAGCTTTTTAATATAACAATTCCATATAACTCTAGATATCATCTTTAAATTACTCAAAAACTCTGAAACAATAATAATAAACAAAAAAGCTTTTCTTGTCAAAATGGAAAGGACTTTTCATAGTTGTAATTTGAGAATATGCCGAAAATTTTATATTTATATTATGTAAAAAAGACTGGAATTGTCTATAAATTTTATTTATTCACATATACAATGAAAAGTTTAATTTCTTTATGTTAGTATATTAGTATTATTAGTATATTTTTTTTACGTAAATAATTCCATATTCAATTTTTTTTCGAAAATTATTCCAATATCATTTAAATATTTTTCTTAAAATATTAGTTTCGGTATTACTGTAATAGAGTTCGGATTCACAATTTTCTCAATAATATTTTTAAAAAAAGAAGAAAATTCTTTTCAGGAATATTAATTTTCAAATATCTCCAAGTTTTTGGTCTATAAAGGAATTTACTTTAAAACATATTTTCTGAGTTTATTAATTTTTGTGTAGTCAAATTTATTTCAGTAATAAAAATAATTCTGAAAAATTTAATTAAAAAACTATAGAAAAATAAAGAATTTTACGCGAAATCAAATAATTAATTTAAGTAAAGATAAAATAAGTCAGTGATTGTGTGGAGTTTTAAGTTTGTATGATTGCTATTATGTTGAAAACTTTTTCGAGACATAATAAATGTTTTTAATATTTCTCCTTGGTCAAGTTACCTTCTTTTTGGCTATCTTGTCCATGGTTTCTCTAATTTATGTCTAATTTATGTTGCCATGATAAATCATTAGGCATCAAAAATAACTTAATATTTGTTTGTTTGTAAAATCCTTAAAATGTGCTTTCACTTTTCACTGGCTTTATTGCTGTTTGACTGTAAACATAAATAATTGTGCTCTCGCGATATAATTTCAGTAGCAATTTTTATATCATGAAAAGTCATAATTTCCCCTCAAATACACTGATTAGCAAAGCTGACTGGAAATGTATTATACCATTTTTCATAGTAAACACCTCCTCGGATTGTCTGTAATACGTCCGTAAATATATCCTTTTACTACATTACTTTTTTTAAAGAAATTAATTTGTGATATTTTTACAGAAATTAATTTGTGATATCAGATAATATAAATCCATATCTTTTACATATGAATTAAATAAAAACTTTATATTTATATTTTAGATTTTATAATTATTTACATAAATATTGAATTGGAAGAATTGTACTCAATTGTAAATGTTTCTGTACTTGAAAATTCTTTAATATACATTTTTTTTTATAATCCTATGACAAACAGGATTGTATTCAATAAAAATTTAAAAATATTACCTCGAAATGTTTATAATATAGGATGCATTACTTTTTACTGCCAATTCAGCAAATAATTTCAATAAAACAATATATCTTACAATTGCAATTTATAATTCTGTGTTGCAATAGAAAGCATTCTATTGTATATTTGGTTCAAGGATATTGAATAGTAAATTTCCAATTACATAAAATTGTACCATAACCATATTTATATAAACATAAAATTTCAAAATATTTATACAAACAATGAAAATTGTATGAATTAAATTAATATTTAAACTGTTTTTTGGAGAAATATAAACAATTTTTGTACAAATTTTCGTTGAAACAAATATCTTCTTACAAGTACTTTACTTAGATCTATATTTTCATCTATTAACTTGTTAGCTATTAGGAATAAATATCAGCGGGAGTTGAGAAACATTTTTCTGGAAATTACCTCCAGTTCGTTAGATTAATTTTGAATATTTTTGCATGTGAAGTGAATACTTAACTTTAGTAATTAAAAGTCAAACGCTATGATTTTTTTTTTTGCAAATATCAAGTAAATTGGTACGAAAACTTAAGAAAAAAATTCAAAAATACTAATTTGTCATTTGAATTTTGAATATTTGTCATTTCGACATTTTTTGTAATATAATTAAATAATTTTTAGGTGTCAAAAAATAATCAGAAACATTTAAATAAGACCTCAAATACAAGAATTTAGATAGAACGATTAACACAATCTTACAGTCACAGTTAAGTTCCAATTATGAATTCCAGCATTAAACTTTAAAATACACATAATTTATCTTTTTGGTCTCGCAGAACTTCCAGTACGACACATGTAATCGAAAGGATTAAATGACGATTTTTCTACAAATCATAGATTTTAGTTTTGCTGCAAATAATATATTTTATTATTACTATTATCTAAGCTATATTATAATTAATCTTTAATGCAAGCTGGTATATAAAATTTATGCGTTGACAAAATTATATATAGACTTATATAATTTTCATTTGTACTTATTAAAATTCATTATTGTTATTATAATATAAGCTTTATTTAATCCTTGTTAAAATATGTTATTTTCATAAATATATTTAACAATTTAGTCTAACTAAACTTAACTACTATTCTAGTATATTTTAAATTTAAATAATAATTATAGCCATTTAACGTAAGTGTAACACTTCTAATTAAATTCAAATTTAAATAAATATTGATTTATTTAATTAGAATTGTAACATTTACCTTGAATGAGTGAGTATATGATTATTTAAATTTAGCAAGTGCAATTATATAATTAGTAAGTTATTTTAAAGTGCATCTTCTTTAATTACATCAATGTTTTTGACATAATCGCTTCACCTCTTTCCTTTACATCCTACGCTTCAAATACCATCTGTTGGTATATATCTATATGACCGGTTCATTGCCATTTTAATTATAGTGCTGTTTCTATTACATCGCAAACATTTCTACTCCTTTTTAATTTCTTCATTTGGTTTCGTTTGCTTCCTGTTTATTTTGAAAAGCAATCTTGATTTATTTGCAATTTCTTGTTTAGCTTGTTCCACAATTCGTTAGTACATCAAAAATCTTCCATTTATCATCTATGTAAATAATTTGGAAAAAATATTTAGCCAAAATGAAATATAAGAAGTTATTTAATTTCTTCCTAACTACAAAAATAATATTCAATAAAGTTCATAAACTAAAATGAAAATAAATTTCATATTTCATAATTTCTATCTAGTATTTTCAAAACTTAATTTTGGTAAAATCTACAAAAAATATTATATTAAATATATATACATAGAAAAAGAATTTCTTCAAAAATAATATTTCTACAATTTTCTAAAAGTTTTTTTATTAGAAATTTTTCATAAATATTTATGTTTTCTATAAATTTCAATATATATTAAAACAACTTAACTATAATTGTATTTTTCTACTTTTCTTTTAAAATATTTATGTTCTATGAAAAAAAAAAACAAACAAAATTTCAATCTTTTTTTTTGCTGTTCTCATAAGAAAATAATTTTTCTTATACTTGAATTTTATATGATGACGTTGATAGTATCTTAGTGAAATTAAAAATAATTTCTCTGCACTTTGATATTTAAGTAAATAGAGGAAAAAAAGTATAACATTTTTAACTAATTTATATTTCCTTGCATCCTATCCTTGTATGTAGTATATAATATAATCTAAAATAGTGATATTGCATTTCTTATTAATTTTCTGTAATATTATTTTAATGCAATATTTATTTTACCAAGTTTACAACATTTTTTTTTATACTTTATGACGTTATACACTAATTTGAATTTAAATATACAATAATTAATTCTGAAATTAATATTTTTGAATACTATATACTTACTATTAATGAAATATGTAGTTTATTTAAAACATATTCTGTTCGGTTTCTTGTCTCTAACCACACTATAAATTTACCGACGCCGGCTCTTACCTTAACAAATTTTTTTTTTAACCTTTAAAAAGGATATTTGTTTGAAAAAAAAAAATTTACTATTTTATAAACAATATACATTATATTCTATATTCTTAAGATAAAAATTGTATATATATATGTACCAAAACATAAATATAAATACTATAATGAAAATTTTGTAAAAAAATATTTTTACCCTGGCATAAACATAGTGTACTCGTATATATCGCTATAATATAGTATGTACAATATAATAAATATGTATACAATGATAAACACTTTTAAAACTGTAATATATTTACTTTGTAAAGGATCAGGTGATGTAATATATTGCACATTGTTTTTTTTTTCAATTTTTCTTCCAAGAATTTCCGTTGTTGTTGTTTATTTTTCATGATAATTTTTTTCTTTTTTTTACATTACCCGTAAAACAAAACAGCAACAAAATCCCATTAAGTTCAGGAAAGAGATAGGTTCAAGGTTTTTTTTATATATACATATATATATATATGGATATGCTATGTACTTGAAAAGTCAGCAGCATTAATAGATGTCAGGAATATAATACTAATGGTAATATAAAAGTACATATTCTAACAAACAAAAAAAAAATCCTATATCAGCACTTTAATTAAATGATTTCAATCTTTAAAGGAATTTTCAATTTAAACCGAAATTTTATGACAAGATAAACATAAAAATGCTATACAATAGAATTAAATGTTTAGTAGTTTCATATTTACAGGCTTTTAAGTGACAAGTAAATACATAAATCTTTATGAAAATTTAAAATCATTTAAGATTATATTGCACTATGTACTTTGAAATTGTTATTAAATATTTAGACATTTATATATTTTATAATGCATCGCTCCTAGTGACAGGAACAAGAATTACAAAAATTTTAATACATATTATTATACTATTAATTCCTTTTTTTAATGCTTAATCAATTATTACAAATTTCAATGACAATTTAATTACTAAATCAATTATTACAAGTTTCACTGACAATTTTGCATTAAAAATCATACTATGGTAAGAAGCAAATAACGCCACCTATCGGACGATGTTTAATATTATTTTACCAGATTGTCTATCTGGTAGAAAGTCTTCAACTTCTTTAACGAGTAGTCTCATAATAATTTATGTATAAATTAACTATATATTATATAATAATTTGAGAATATTTACGGACATCCGGAAGGACGTGCTTATGAAATTTTCATTCACCATACATTTGCTATAATTATATTTTTTATATCAAAATGAGGAGCTTGTGTTGATTTCATTAATTCTTTCATTTCTCAAAAATATTGATTATTAAAAACTTCCATATTTCTGTAATATAACATTACGTATACGTTTTGTAACAAAAAAAAAATTATATCGATTAAATATCAATAAATGTAATTTTTAATTACATATACCTTCCATTTTCCTTGCTTAAAAATTTTAATGAATGACGTTGACTTATAAACATTTCTGTTGCCTTGAATTGCGTTATTTACTTATTTATTTGTATTGTAGGTAAAAGTCCTTCAATACATTTTAAAAGATTATGATTGATTTTTATGACGTAAACTTAACAACTTTTTTTTTATAAACTCTATTATATACGATTTATGTAAAACTGAAATTGTATATCGTGAGGTATATTTCAACTATATACAATATTAAAATGTGTATTGTTGAAATATACTGACATCATAATATTGTCATTGAAATGACAGTATATATTTAATAGATTAATTTGATGTTTTATTTAATTTAGATGAAGTATAGATTTGTCAATATTTTGAAGGTTTAAATAAGCATGAGTTAATACGACCTTGATATATATGACCTTTCATGAATTTATACGAAATACATATTTACAAAAATGTGAAAGTTTTAACTTTTATTACTAAAAATAGAAAATAATTATAAGAAAGCGACATCATAATTTATTTTTGCTTTAAAATAGATTCAATAAAAATATTTATTTGAAATTAAGTAATTTTGTTGATAAATGTTTGGATAATTAGAAAATAAAATTATATAAAATATCTATTAATAATTGGAAATTTTAATTTCTCATATTTTTAGAACTGAAACATTAAGTGTTCCCACAACAATTTATTTGTAACTTTCTAGTTATTAAAAAAAGTCAAATTATATTTTTGATTGTAAATTTTTGATATAAAGAAATTTTAATTTTCTTCCAAGGTGAAAATTTTATAAATTCTAACGCAAAAAGTTTAATAAAAGTTAACGTCGTTAAGTTTACCTATTTAAAAAAAATATTTGTGAATAGAAGGAAATATATTAGAGTTTGTTTATATTTAATATTAAAGCTCTATTTAATTCTTTTTTGTAGGCAATATTTTTATTCAACAAGTTACTATATTTTGCTTAAATTGATTTGGTTCATGATATTTTTAATTTATGTGTGCTTTCTTTTTAAAGGACGTTGAAACTTATTTAGAAATCATATAATTTATTATGGTAATCGACTAAAATTTATCGATTATAAAATATTTTAAAATATTCGTATTAAGTAGAATATGAATGATAAATATGATGGATAAATACCTTCGCAAGACTCAATTCGATTTCAGTCTGAACACGGTTGGAAAATGAGTTTATTTTTTCAACATCATCAAAGTTTTCTGAGTTTAAAAGTCCATTTTCAACGATTTTGATGTTTTAAATTTTGTCTTATTTTATGAGTTTAGAACTGTTAACAAGTTGGGTTGAAAATTTAAACATTAATAATAAATAAAATTGGTATAAATTTTCAATCAGTTGAACTGGAAATACGAATAATTATACTAAAACTTGAAAATTGGTTGAAAAGCTTAACTTCAAACTTAAAAGAATTTAAATTTTGTTACAAGCATATTTAGTTTTTGCAATTGCAACAAAGAAAAGCTTAGGCAAAATGTGGAAAATAATTTAGTTTTGTTCTAGATTTCAAAGAGGGAAGACAAGGAAGTGAAAACATAAGTAATTAATCCAATTTTTTATCCTTATGGAATTACAGTAGTATACATATATGCAAGTATATTTTGAAGAAGAACAAATAAAAAATATATATGTTTATTTGTAAAAATTTAATTTGAATATTTTAAATTAAAAATAATAATAAATGATTTAAAATTAATATGAGTACTTTTATTTGATTTTTTTTGATTATAGGATAAAAAGATTTGTAAATAATTTCATAATAAGTGGTCTCTTTGCTAGTATTTATTTTTCAACTAAAAAATTAGATTTTCTGTAAATTTTTCAACTATTTAAGTTAAGACTATTAATATAATTTTTTATTAATTCTATATTAAGGTTAAAAATGTGAGTATATATATGTTAAAATAGTACACCTTGAAAGTCCAAATTTAAACTTTTTCGTTGAAAAAAATTGAGAATTTTTACCAAAAAGAAATCAATTTTTTGGATAGAAAATTAATATCGTTTTTTAAATATGCAAACCTTTAAAGTTGAAAACGAATCGTGTAGTTGCTACAATAGTACTTTGCTTATCTGAAATACACATCAATTTCGTTATTAGAAGAAAGTGAAATAATTATGTTAATCATCTTTAAACAATCTAGAATACTACACAAAATTTTACTATTAGAATAATATTTATCAAAAATTTAATATCCATACCATAATCAAATACGACATAGTATAAAAATATTTAATAATAATAAATTCCAAAAAAAGATATCACTTTTGAATTGCCAAAAAACATAAAAATCTTAATTGGAAATTTTTTTCCTTATTTATTAAACCATTATTGTTGAGGTAAATTGTTTTTTTTTGCAGTTTACCTTAAATTATTTCACGGACACATTGAAATAAATAATTTAATTTGGTCTACCAATCACTATAAGATAAATGTCACAATAATAAATGAGTCTGCAATTAAAAATATAAAAATATTTTTTTGATTTACATAAGTTATAAGATATAATTATAAAAAATTGCAGGATATTTTTCAATATGATAAAAAATTGTTGCCGCAAATAATAAATATTTTTTTATACAATAAATCCAAGTACAGATACACAAAGTGGATTAATTGAGTGCGATTTTTTTTCTGTTTTTATAATTTACGTATAATCAGTCCATGTTGGTAAATCAAAGTAAAAATATATAATTTTCTCGCACCCAATGGTTAATATCATACATTAATCATTAATATTTTATTTAATTTAAATATATTTAAATATTAAATATTTTATGAAAATATATTTTAATAATTATATGTGAAATATGTATTATAATTTGATTAAACCGTCAAGTCTTAAATCAGTAATTTCAAGTGTTATAAAAATTAATTAAATATTTTGAAAAATAGAGTCAATTTAACTGAGTACTCAACAAAAGTATACCATTTAATTGAAAGTTCGTTCCAATCAACAGATTCAATAAAAAAAGGGACTTTTGCTATTACATACTTTTAAGGTCTCTATTTTGTCGCTTTCTCTGTAAATGTTTCCAAATTAATATTTATTACAGAAAATGTACCACATAAATTGTTACCATTCGTAGGAAAGTTTATAGAATTTTTTATCAGAAAAAAATAGTTTAACAACTGTCCGCTGATGGCGTTATTGAGTTTTTGTCGAAACTTTTCTTTTTTATGAAAAATACTAATATGTAGTATATATACTATATTTGGAGGGCTACTCATAATTAGATTGATAAATGACATTTGTGCCGTTTTGCGAGAAAGCAAAACACGAGTTCAACTATACACTATAATATAGTTATAGTAATTCAAAGATCTGTCACTACAGCGCGACGAAAATACATCGCATTTGACTATCTAATTTCAAATATTAAATACTGACCATTTAAGATAACAATTTGGAAAGGATTAAATAATAATATAGGCAATTCTTGTTTCTAAAATTAGAGTTTTTATTCTTTTATATTGTTAAATTTATAAGTTTATGAGATTGAACAGATTTTACTTAAACTGGATACACGATGCCATCAGCAAGTACGAAACAATTCCATAGTAATTCTGGTATGCAACATTTGAAAAATAATTAATCAATTTACTTTTTTTTTATGGTAAATGATTTTTATACATTATTAGATAACCTGAAGCAATCAATAGTTTATAAAATTGTGGTTATTTTGAATTAAAAATATGTTCAACATTTGATCAGGATATGTAATATTAATATTTTAATTTTCCGAAGGAAATTGTATATAAATTTAAATTTATTAACAATAGTTAAACCAAATTGTATAAGTTAACCAATAAAATCAAAAAATTTATTTCATTTTATTTATTGTAAAATAAATCTGAATAAATACAAAAATTACTGTGCAGTATAATAAAAATAAGTAAAGTCAGATAAAATGTATTATAAAGATAAATGAATTGTAAATATTTACGAAAGGAAAATGAAAAATAATTGATTGAGATAAATATGAAATGTAAATAAAAGTTGATTTGAAGAGGAAATTTATATTTAATGTTTGAAAATATATATTTTTTTTACCCGTGCAATAATAATTGCAATAACGATGGCAAATTTGTAATTTATTATATGGTATGATGCAGTAGGTATAAAGTATAATGAGTTTAAGTTTTTGGTCTAACTTTTTGTCAGATTTAAAACAAGTATATATGTACTGATAAAACTATTCTAATTATTCGGATTTTCAAGTCTTTGACATAGTTAATTGCCAAATAAATAAAAAAGAATTATTAAATTAAATTTGTTTCAAAATGAATTTAAATTTTAAATTCATTTTGAAACAAATTTGATTTAATTACAAGAGGAGGAAAAATTCTGATGAAAAAAATTAAATCAATGTCTTATTATGAATGACATTCATAATTTAAAATGATGAAAATTTTAATATAATATTTTCTTTCTTCCAAAGTCTTGAATAATTTAAGAAATAAAGGGTTTAAATCATTAAATCATATTTAAATGGAAAAAATTTATATTTAAAATTTAATTTGTTATTAAATTAAATATATTGATATAATTAATTTTTAATTTTATTAGATTATACCTAAACATATTTGTGTGCATTTAATTTAATTACAGACTAAGTATATATGACAGGATATTATTACTTTGAATTTTAAATTCGAAGAATTTAATTTCTAGTAATAAAATAATTAGTTTTAAGTAAAAAATTATTTCAGAAGGAAACTGAATTTCCTATAACATGAAAATAAACTAATTATGTTCAAACAGTGTGTAAAATCGTATTTAATTTGATATAAAAGTATGCATGAATTTCCAATACAACTACTGTTTCGACAATTTCTAATTTTCATATTTCGTCAGTTTATAATTTCATTCTTAAGAAGTGAATTAAATTTTAAATAATAACATCCTTGCAATTGCAAACTAATATACATTTTTTTTAATATACATATGTATGTAATTGTAAACTCATAAAAATAAAATAACGAATCCTTTGATTTTATCTGTTTTCTAAGTCAAATTATTTCATAATAAGAAATTGGTTTATCTTTTCTTATTTCTAAAAATGATGATTTTTAAACTTAAAGTGAACATAAAATTGTATAAACATTTTTTTTTTTTAGTTAAACCTTAGTTACTCCATGGGGAACATAAAATTTCCTTTTAAATATATCGTATATTATAGAAATAAGTACATAAAAGAAAAATGTTTTCTTTTAGTTAATAATCAAAAATGTTAAAATATTTCCTTGTCGTTTATAATTTGAAAAACAACAAAAAAAAACTAATATTATTTCATGGATTGACAAAAAAGTTTTCAAAAATGACGTAAATCGCATGTGGTGTATTGCGTATTTTTATTTTATGTGCTTTTTTGAATATAAAAAGTTAAGGGTTTGTTGAGAAAATTATGAAACGATTCAAATAAACTTAATTGTCCTTCACCGAAAATTCATAAACTTTAAATTATATTTTAATAACAGAAGCCATTTAAATTACAGTTGTGCAACTTTAATTTCTTTAATTTCAAACTAATTAAATCTTCTGAAAGGATATGCAAGGATATGATAAAATATATATATATTCAAAATTTGAAAGTAAATATTAAATGGTTGGACACTAAATTTTAGTTTACAAATATGCTAAAAATATTTGTATATGTATCTATGTATATCCTGAATATATATTTTAAATTTATTTTCAAAATCTGAATAAATGATACAAATAAAACATTAAAATACTGTATTTTTTTTTTTGTGTGTTTCTTTTGGTGCCTTTTAAAGGATATGCCTAAAATGAGAAAAATGGCAAACTGTGCTTATAACCATGAAAAATTAAAAGAAGAAGAACAAAAAAATAAATAAACAGCAATTGAAAATTATGTTAATAGCGGAGATACAAGAGAATTTAGCATAAGGGTTACAACATTTATTTTTATATTCAAAAAATTTTTTTTTTTAGTAAATAAATTTCTTGTTCTGGTTTGGCATTGTTAACATAATTTAAAATAAGAAAAAGGCAAAAACTATAAAAAATATATGTTTTTGTATTAAGTGAAAAATATATTTACATTCTTTCCGGGATATTAACTTTTGATTGTGAAGGAAGGATTACAAAAAAACAAGAGGAAAAAACAAAAAAGATTGACATTTTACTTAAATCTAAATAAAATTATATTTGCATAAATCATATATTTTACATTTAATTAATATTCTGACTTCCATTATTCGTCGTTTATTAATTTAAAAATTTTCTTTTTAGGCTATTTTTTTGTATTAATCGTACTATCTATCAATCTATATGTAAAAAATTTACAATTTTAATGTAACACTTTAAAAATAAATTAGAAAATTTTAAAGAAATATAGAATCATAAAATACCAAATGAAAATTTAAACATTAGTACTGTCACAAAACTATGATACCACTAAAAGGTGCAAAATAATTTGGATTCGTAAATATATTTATAGATTTTATTGTTACGAAGTATAATAATACAAAAATTATTGAGAAACATTGCTTTTTATTCATTGTCAGATAAAAATAAATTGTTTATGTAGATCATAATTATTATTATTTTCTATAATACCAGTTAAAACTTAAACAAGAGCTTACAAAGATATCAAACTTCCACCCATCTTTCTACTCCATGGAACGGCGCTTACGAGTAAGGGCTTTTTTAAATCCAAAAATTGAGGCCTTTTGATAAAACCGACCGATTTGTAAAAATCTCTGCCAATTCAAAATATTGACACGAAACTAGTTGTACAAACTATTCTATGTTATAATGACAGTTCACTTTTCAAAATATTAACGTTTCTTATTAAGTGAGTTTCGTTCGTAATTTGAGGTGGGATGGCAAACATTAATGTGAGAAATCAATGTTGTAACTGATATTGATAGCCTATGACTAAAATATGATATAAAAACAATATATAAACATATGAATAATTGATTTTCTATTATTATCTAGCAGGAAATCATCCTACTAAATTATTAAAGAAATATATTAGTTTCAACAATTTTTATTTTAGTTTATGATTCCATAAAACATAAATTCTTGTCCATAATCAAACTGAAATTCTTGTTTGCAATTCTAAAACAAAATAATTTTTATGCAAACATAAAATATTTTAATCTTTAATAAATTTTACATATATAATATAGTTTGAAGATTAATAAAAATATTTATCAAAATCTAGATATTTATTTAGATATGTGAACCATTCATATTAATAGTAATAGTTGACAATAAATTGTTATGCTGAAAAAAAGATTACATAAATGCCATGTGGTGTATATTGAAAATTTTGTTTTATTTGTACAATAAGTAAGTATAAAATCATCTTATGGTAAATCCTAAATATGTATATTGTAAATATATAAATAATAACATATAACGTATTAATTTCTGTACAGAAAAAGTAAACTGTTAGTAAAAATATACGTACATATCAGAAAAATATTTATCTTGATATGCAATAAATTAATAATTTATTAAATTTTAAATGTCTTTCCTTATCAGATTTATAGTTATATATGATTTATAAGATTTTCCCCAAAAGAAATTTAATCTTTTTTTAATATGAGAAATCTTTTAAATTAATAATCCGATTAGAAGATATTGAAAAGTAAAATTTTTTTTATATTTTTGTAGTATTAATAGAGAAATAACTTAATAATAATAATCAAAAATTTCTAAGGATACGACTAATTATAAAACTTAATAGGAGTAACTTTTATTATCTAATGTATTAAAATTTTAATCGGAGCTTACTAACTCCAGTACAAAATGAGAATATTAAATAAGCATAAATTTCGTTGTTAATAATATTAATTATTATTAATATTGAGTTTAGCAGATTATGAGTTCGTAGAAATATTTTTATTTAAAATTATATTTGTTTCATGTTGAATCTGAAGTGCCACAAGAGTAAAATTATGTTTTGTATCACTTGCATATTTCAATATTGTAAAAAAATTATACTTTATTTCATGAATAATTCAAAATTTACTATAGTGCATATTTTCAAAATTTTACACTATCAAGAGACTCCAATTAGCGCGTTAGTACCATTTTGTTACCAGTGAACCTCGTGAACCATGGATAAACCTCGTTAACTGTGGATAAATTTGTAAGGCAAGAACTTTTGCTTATAGCCGTGGTAACATTATTTTACTGTCGTGCTTGAAAATTGATGTCATACGAACTACAAATTACAATGCTAGTGTATTGCTATTTAGAAAAATTGTTAGAACTGTCTCTATAATGTAGTTATATAATATAATTTTAAATCATAGCGAGTGTTGCATTAAATACTTATTGTGATGACCTGATATTTTGATGTAAATTATTAATATTTTGCACATTATGTACAATATATAAACCTGTTGCACTAAATATCCTAATTTTTTTCTAAGTCTGTAGTATAAATACAAATTTGAATAGAAATCAGTGTAGCAAAAATAAAATTTAAACATAGGCAGTCACAGACTATAGAACGCAATATAAACTTCAGAGTAATATGGTTAAAAAGATATAGTGTATTAACATTGAATTTTCTTTTAACTCGAATTCTGCAAGTTATGCAGATGAATGAATAAGTCTTAATTTACAAATCAAGGTAGACAATGGTATTAAATGTTTTCAAGGCGTACTTTTTGTTTTGTGTCAGCAATTTTTATTTGAACACGACAATAATAAATTCTTTTACAAAACAAAACAAAAAACAATCTAATATAAGTTGAGAAAAACATATGAAATTACTTTTTAACATAACTCAATATGTAAATTATATTTAACATGATATTGTTATTCCCTAAAAAATTATGTTTATTTTCCGTTTGTAAATATATCAAACGTGTGTTTAAAAGAATGAATGAACAAAAAAAAGAAACAGAAATAAATTAATATAACTCGGAAGTATTTTTATTACAATAAAAGCACAAAAACAATATTAAGGAGCAATATGTGGTTTCTCAAATATTTATATCCTTTTATACATATATGAAAATATTATATAAATGTTTCTTAAAATTGAACGCAAAAAACCAAACTTATACAGGGGAGAGTTGCCTAAATCATAATAATTTCTCAGTAGTGTAGAAATTTGACATAATTCTGCCGATACAAAATACTAATATATTTGTACCATACAGCAGTCAAATGTAGGCAACTGGATTCAACTTTAGTTATCTTTAGTAAAATAAATATTGAATTCACGATCTTGGGTTAGGCAAAGAGAGAAATTGAAGATACAGTATTGGCCTGAAAATCCAGGATTATATGAATAAAGGCTTATGTGAATAGGTGAATATAGGTTTATTTAAGAAGGCTGTAAATCCAAGTTTGTTGTGAATATAGGCTTATGTCAATACAGAATTTCATAGATACATATATCTATGAAATTCTGTATTGACATGATTTTGAAATACAGGATTTTACGGGTATTCCCGATTAGTAAACTCGTAGAAAAAAAAAACACTTAATACTCGTATAAAAATTCTTAAAGCTTTAAATCTCAAAAAATTATACAGGTGCTGCCTTTTAATATTGGTATCACTTATTTATAACACTTTTAACATAATTACACATCAGTGCTATTTATTTAGTTTACCGAATACAAGTAAATGTGACGATTTTAGAAATTGTAAGTATATCGATAACTTTCCCCTATACCGAAATAAATTTATTGTCTCAAAATATTAATAATACACTTGGGATGTGAAATAATTTTATTTACATGAAATATAATAAAATATAACCCAATGTCAAAAGGAAAAACAATAAAAATATTAACCTTTTTCTTTTTGGTTCAAACTCTAGAGAATTTTTTTTTTTTTTCATTTCATTATTTAGCCAATTATTATGAAAATGTCAGAAATAATTTTGATAGAAAAACTATAAAATAAAAATTTAACTTTTATTAAAAATAAATTTTCTTTTACTTAAAATTTAAGTAAATTAAATTTTTTATTTTCCATTAAAGGATAAAAGTATATAAAGCTTTTTAAATTCATATTACTTATAGAGTATATATTCATAAAGTAAAATATAAATAGAAAATTGTAGATTTTATTTTTAAAATTCTTTTATAATCCTATAATGGCATTTTTCTTAATACGAATAAATGTTCAATACTAATTTATGTATAATTTTACTAGTGGAGAATTGTTCAAAACCATCATTTATCTTCTAGATATACACAATTGTTTTTTTGCTATTGATTTGCTTTTATAAGATGTATACAATTTAATAAAAACCATTAGACACTTGTGATAATAAATTATTGTTAGCAATATGGTTCGTTTGTTCAATAACTATTTTCAGAACTTAGAGGAAATATGTATCTATACATATAGTATATTTTTTTGCATTGACACAAAACTTACTGTAGAATAGAAATGGTTATAATATAATAGACAATAAAGTGCTAATAATTTTATCTAATAAACAAATAAAATAAGGAATGTATTTTAGAAATTGCTGGACAAAATAAATGAAATTTTATTTTGTTTACAGCATAAAATTGATATGTTCAATTACTTATGATAGTACTGTGTTCATAATATAGTCATAATAATTTTCATTGAAAGCTTTTAAACAAAATAAATTGAATTTGCATCTACAATTTACCTATATAATGTACACAATTGGTTTGAATTTATTATGTCATTTACTATTTATAATAAATTTAAAATATTGATAAGATCTATATTTTCATTTTGCAATGTCGCCAACAATTAAGTGATTTTTTAAAATTATTATACCTTGTATATAATCATTTCTTTTTTTCAATTACTATAAAATTTATTGGAAAAGTACTATAATTTATAATCATTTATTTTGGACGCCGATTTATGTGCAGATAATGAAATAAAAATTATAGAGAAAATAAGTTTACTCGAATATAAGTTGATTTCCTTTTCCAAAAGGGAAACAATTCAAAATATTATTTGAACCGTTTTTTGAAAGTGAGGCAAGTTAATTTAAAACAAAAATAAGATAACAATAACATATATGTACTAATTATTTCTTCATACTTTTGGAAATTTTCCAATTTATATTACTATATATTCAATCTATAAATTTTCAAAAACATACCTTGTTTTATACCAAAAAAAAGTCTTCTAGTGTTTATAAAATGTAAAAATTTAAAAGTTTTGAAATCGAAATCAGTAATTAAATAATATCTAAAAGTAATTCTCATGTTTTGTCAAAATTCCACAGAATTATGGCGTTTGTTCAACGCATTGGCCAAAGTTTACTCAGCTTAAACTCATTTTTACTAGTTATAAAATTATTATAATTTTAAGAATGGTAAAGATTAAAGGGCATTTGATAACAAAGTCATTAGTTTGTTACTATTAAAGTTTCTTCACTATAAAATTCCAAATCCATAAAATAGTAGATTCAAATTGCCAGAGCATATTATGAGACTTTTTAAGGAATATTTGTACATTAGAATCTCTACTATTGCGTTTCAATAATTTTGATATTACAGAAGAAAAAAATTACAAGAATTAATGATAATAAATTCAGGCTGAAAAAAATTGCCTTAGAAGAATTTTGGGAAAACAATTGTGTGAGCAGAATCCGGTTTCCATTTAAAGAAGTATATTACAGGAAATTGTGTTTTTACCTCTTATGAAAAACTTCACTATATATATTGATGAATTTTTTATTTTCGAGTTTTTAGAAATTTTTGAAATTGTTGTTAAATTTATGAAAAAAAAAACTGTTTTTGCAAATGATTAATAATTATTTCAATTTGTGACAGTACTAATGTCCTTAAATGATGTAAATTATATTACAATAAGCAGATTGTCGATTAGTTATTGAAATTTTTCTCTTTTTAAGACCAAATTTAATTTAATCTATTTGCAAATTTTGAATTTATATTTAATTTTTATACTATTTTTTAAAATATGATTTTTTGTAAAGAACCTGCACTTAATTTCTAAAGAAATAAATTAAATTACATTTGTCCATAAAATATTTTTATTTTATTTTTTTCAATTTATTTAATAATGATAGTAATATTTCATCTACACATATATGTATAAACATTTTTTTATGTATAGTTTTTTATAATTCAACTCGATTGGAATAAATTTGAAATATTACTATAAACATCAATCACTCTAATGAAGAAAATATCAAAAACTTTTATTATTCGTATATTATTTTTATTTTTTTGCGAAATTCAAAATAATGTTTAATCGATTGCAAAATATAAATTTGTAGAAAACAAAAAAAAAAAGTAACATGCAATTAACTTGTATAATATCATGATTTATTTGTAATGCCAAAAAAAAAAAATATTGATTGATTGATAACAACACCATTTTTTATAGAAGAAAAAATCTTATAATAATTTTGCTTTAAACTCATTTTTAGTTGTTGCTACAAGTTAATTTTTTTATTAAATATTTTGTAACTTTGAAATTTTTTTAGTTTCACAATTGATTTATGATATTAACTACAAAATATTTTTAAAAAAACAGTTTTAAAGTAAATTATTTTACATATACTTCATAAAATAATTTAAAAATATAATTTATTTAAAGTAGAAATTTACTTTGTTTTAATAATCTTTTTAAGATAGTTTAACGAAAAAATTTCTTATGTTAGGACTTTGTTATTTAAACTGTTTGTCTATAGAGCTGTAAACTTTTTAAATATTTTTTTACCAAATATTTAAATTGTAGCTAAACCAAATATTTAAATTGTAGCTTTTTCTGTAAGATAAAGTTGAAAATATTATCCGGTTAATTTATGTTAATTTATTTATGGGATGTTAATATATTTATGTGAAAACATTTTACAATTTATCATTGCAAATATTTCTCAAAATTAATAATAGATCCAAGATTTGGAAAGTTAATGAAAAGTGTAGAATAAAATAAAAAATTGTATATAATTGTTGACTGTTGCTCGGGGTGTTATAACTTATATATACAATTAATCTTTTAACTTTTAATATTGATCTCATAAGTAGTTGCAACAGTCAACTTAAATTTATGCCGGGACAGCTACTAAAACACACAAAAAGGAGTAAATTACTGTACAGTATTGTTGATACAGAATATTTTCTTTTTAAATACAGTTTTTAGAAATAAATATATCTTTTTGTTGTATTTAAGTTTTTTTATTTAAGTTTGTAATTTGAACGTAATGAATTTTTATAATTCAATAATGTAAAAATTAAATTATAAAAATTATATAATTTTTAATAAAATTAAACAAAATTTTGAAAGGTTTTTTTTTTATATTTTTATATAATCAATAATCAATAATTCTTTATATTTTTATATAATCAATATAAAAATATAAAGAATTTCAAAAAGTGTTTAAATAAATTTAATTGACATTTTAAAAAAACTATATTTGCATATGAACAAAATTTAGTTTAAAAATACTTTGACGTGTAATTCAAAATAACAAATTTCCTAAAGAACATACCCCTGTTGCATAATTTTGTATTTTTGGCAAACATTTTAATTGTTAAAAATTATCAAAATCTCAAAGTTTTTTAACCTTACACAAAATGACTTAAATTAGAGTTTTAAAGAGGATTTTGATTTAAAAAAATAATCATTAAATTTGATTTCAATATTTACAAAGCATTTTTTTTTAATAGAATATTTTCGCAATTATCCTCTTTTCGTTAAAATAAAATAAAAAATTACGATAACAATTTTGGACCTTTTCAATTCATATTATAAACTACAAATTTTCAATCTTAATAATATTTGAAAATATATATTAAAAAGCATAAAATATAAAAACATAACAATATGGTCAGTTTACAAAAACGAAATGAATTTTTAATATTTTTGAAATTCTACTTAAAATTATGAAATTCTACTTAAAATTTTATAAAGACAAAAAATCAACAATAAGAAGAAAATATTAATATGGATAAAAAAAAGGATTATTAATAAATTTTTTTATCCTTTGTGGATTTTTACTTGACTTGCAAAGTATAAATAAAAAAAACATGACAAGAAATAAATTGCGAAGAGGTTTTTTTTATTAACTGAACTTTTTTTTATTAAACTGAATGAAAATATTTTATAAAACGTTTTTTTTCTTAGTTTGCCCTTAGGCTATTATTTAGCAATATTAAAAATTTCACCAATAAGTACAATTTTCAACAATTTGGCAAAAAGGACATTAGTGCAATTTTAAATAAACTAGAAAATGTAAATCACGTCTTTTTTCCTTAACTCCCTTTTACGAATTATTATTGATATATTTTTGATTTCAGTAATTTAAAAAATATTAAAAATGGAGTTTTCTTTTTTGGTTAACATAAGTTGTTATAGTTTATTGTTAATAAAATTATTTTGGAATTAAAAACATTTAGATTCTATTGATAATGTTAATTTAATTGTTTAAGAACATTTTGTAATACATAGTTTGAAAAATGTTGCAATTGTTTTGAAAAACGTTGTAATTGTTTCAAAAACGTTTTAATTTCTTTGAAAAACTTCATGAAGATTTGAAAAACGCTCTAGTTGTTTTTAATTGTTTTGAATAACGTTGTAATTGTTTGAAAAACGTTGTAATCTTTTCAAAAGCTTTGTAATTTATGTTCAAAAATGTAGTAACTGTTTTGAAAATAGCTGTAATTGTTTGAAAATTTTGTAATTGGATGAAAAACGTGCAAGGCGTAGCAATTATTTTGAAAAACGTAATAATGGTTTGAAAAACGTTACAATTAATTTTAAAGACAGTGTAATTGTTTTGTAAAACGTTGTAATGGAGTGAAAAGCGTAGTAATTATTTTGGAAAACGTTGTAATATATTGAAAAACATATAATTCTGATCTATGTGTAAAAATTTTATATGAACTAATTTTCATGTTAGATTTTATAGGCATTGGCTTTTTTGTAGATATTTTTTATTAACTGTGCGTAAATAAAACACTAATTTTTTAAAATTTGAAAATTCTTTGTTCCTTTGAACATTTCAAATTAATTTAATTAATTAAGTAAAGTCAAGAAAAGAAATTTAATCAAAGTATACAAAATTGTTTTTAAAGAATTTTTAGTTGTACTATTTAATTGTTATTTGAAGAAAAAGAAAGAAAAATACATATTGAAAACATATTTATGAAAAGAAAATCTTAATTTTAGTTTCGTTGGAAATTTTGTGTTATCTGTTGGGTCGGCCCATCTATATTATATTATTCATTTCATTTGATGAATAATATCATATAGATACTTTAGTTGATTGAAGACTTTGGATCGATTCTGATGACGATTAGATACTTAATTACTGTAATTACAATAACACTGTATATCGAAATATCTTTAGGTAATACTAAAAATTTTGCAACTCATTCACAACTCCCTTTGTTTTGTTAAATTTAATCCAACTTCAATTGCAGACTTCAGTAAAGTTGACCCTGGATATGATGAAAAATCTTTCTGAATAATATTTCTGAAATTATCAACTGAATAGAAAATTATAAATGAAAAGAGCTATACACATTTAATTTTTCCTTACAAAAAAGTTATATTCGCAAAAAAACATTATTTACTTTAATACTTAATACTTATGTTGGGGACAATATGAAAATTGATAAATTAATATTAAATTTTACTATCGTTTATGTGAAGGAAAATTGATTTATGAAAACAAAGCCAAACATAGTAAAATTTTAATAAAGCTGATTTATGACATGAAATTTCTATATCTACAACTTAGTTGTTGGGCAACAATTAGTTTATCCTACACTATGGAAAAAAAAATCCTATATCATAAATTTTCTTTAAAAATCCAAACACCAAAAATTTACTCATTTGACATATTTGGTTCTAATAGTTTTTAAGAGAAAAAAATTACAAGGTCGAAAATATTATTTTTCACTGGTGTGTGAAAAATAATATTTTATATAATATTATATAATATTTGCCAAA
Source organism: Empis livida (assembly GCA_963932195.1). Taxonomy (NCBI): domain Eukaryota; kingdom Metazoa; phylum Arthropoda; class Insecta; order Diptera; family Empididae; genus Empis; species Empis livida. The sequence goes on along the minus strand of OZ010646.1, from coordinate 10,809,791 downwards.
TAACATCGTTTTATTGTAAAAGTTTCATCTCCAGTTAATTTAATTTTTCAGTACATTTTTTTGAAATGCGTGTTAAATTTAAAATTTAGGTTTTTAATTAGATTTATTCAAATTAGAAAAACAAACATAAATTAAAAAATTCAATTTATTTCCTTTCAAATTCCAAAAATAAATTTTTAATCATTTCCTTTTGATCTAGCATAAAAAATTAAAATGTTTATGTTATTTTCTTAAAATATATATTTTTATGAAACCTATTTAAATATCCTTATATAAATTTCCTGTTTTTGAATTAATTTAAGAAAATTTCATATAAATATTTTTTTTTACAATGTTTTTTTTTGTTTTTTTGAAATGATTAATGTTTATATACACACGTTTTCTTGTGTTTTTTTGTTGCAGATAAAATGAATTTTCCATATAAATATCTTATAATTAATTGGATAAAATTTTTTAAATTAAAAACATACAAGGATTTGTGTTTTAAAAAATGTACAAACAAAAAAGGAATTTTTGTTTTTCGATCCCTGATTTTACTCAAATTCCTGGTTCTTTCCTAAAATAAAATTTAATAAATTTAAATTGTATTTTAGGAAAGAACCAGGAATTTGAGGAAAATCAGGGATCGAAAAACCAAATTCCAGAATTTAAAATATTATGACGGAGAGAATAAGTAAATTTATAAAATAAATATTGTTTAAATAATGAATGTTTAGGAATAAATTTAAATTTATTTGATTTATTGCTATTTTATTTGATTTGTTGCCCATAAAAATTAGTAGTAATGATTGAATCGTGAAAAGATTACAAAATTTAAAGATACAAATAGTATTAATTAGTAATTGATTTTCACCAATAAAATTATTACAACAATTCTACATGTGACAATGTTTTAATTTTATTAATTGGTAAATTTATTAGTAATTTATTTAAAGTTATTCTGAGATAAAGTAGAAGATCGGTGAAATATTACCATTAAAATTGATTATAAAACAATTAGTCAGTATGTTTCAGAATTAGTTTTTTCCAAACTAAATTTTCGCATTATTCTGAATCACATTTTTGGGATCTTAATCTCAAAGTATTTATGAAATCTTTAGTACATTATTTAGTCTACTATTAGGTTAGGTAGACGAACTATAATATCAGAATAAGCATATCATTTATTTTTCTGAAATACTAAACTAAATTAAATTAGATTTTTTTTCAATTCAAATAAAATTGTGTTTCAAATATTCCGTATCCGTTTTTTCTTCCGTATCTCCTGATTAATGTTAACAAAAAATTTATATTTTATATTTTTTCAAAAATTATTGTAAAATAATAAATATAACAATTTATTCCATTAGCTCTGATTTTTAAATTAATATATTTATTATTAATAATAACAAATTATATTAATCTGAATCGGTTATTATTTATATTAATCATATTTATATCAAAATCAATTACTTAACCAACCATTCTTAAATTACTGAAATTAATTTTTGTTAACAGTCTAGTAAACCCGTCAATAAAATATGCGAAACCAGCATAAAATATAATCACGCAAATAAATAATTTTTTTTTATAATCCTTTATATTTTGTACAACGTTAAGGACGACACAACAAAACAAAATAAAAATGCCCTAAAAGGTTAAACAAAAATAAAATATTTGATTGTACTTGCAATAGAAAAACTGACCTTATCCCTTAATATCGTTGTGGTGGTGGTAGTTTACTTTCAATAAATTAAAATGTCATTGCCACAGATTAAATTCAAATTAATTGGTTGGTATACCATAATAACTGTTGAATAGAACTCTGTGACTTGTGATTTTTTATATTCTTATTTAATTTTTAGGCCTCTATAAGAAATAATATTATTTATTAGCACCAATTAAGAATAATGATAATGACAGTGTTAAAATATGAAACTAAATTTTCCTAACAAAGTCATATTTTAACTGTAGACCAAAATTTTCACTAGATTAGGAAAGTGACAAATATTTTAATGAAATTTCTCATCTTTTTACAAAATTTTTACTAAAGTGCTGAATTTTTGCAAATGCATAATCCATATGCTATTGAAAACAAATCGATGGCACAAGATATAAAATATCGCAAAACAGAACATTAATTAGCTGCAATTTGGCATTTAACAATTATTCTATCACAAAATTGACTCTAGATAATTTAATGGAGTTACTGTACTGAAATTTTACCCACTACCAAAAAATTTTACATTTCATTTGATTTGACAAATTAATTAATTTAAATTTCAATATTATGAAAATATCGTAATTGTTTGTGGTAATGCAGAAATAATTAATATTTATGTATAAAAAAATTCTGTATAATAAATAATATTAATGTTACAATGTAAAATTATCACTGCATAATTAAATTAAAGTAATAATTACGTATTGTCAACGATGATTTATTATGGGCGTAATGTAATAAAGCTTTGTTTAAAACGAAACACATATTTATGTTTTATCAAAAAGCACTACAAGGATATTATTTGTCGTATTTTATCAGATTTTTGTATTTTTGCAGAATTTATTTTCCATTTACATATTTCAATTTTCAGCGAATTATTATGAATAGTTAAATTTTTTTATTTTAAAATATCGAATGAAATTGAAGCAAGTATTTTTAATTTTCTATTTCTACTTAATTTATAAAATAGTGAAAAAAATAAAATAAAATAAATAATAGCAATTTTAGTATTAATTTTCGGGAAATCTAATTTATAATTAATGAATTAACTAGGATTTCATTATTTAATACATAATGAGACCATCAAAAACATTTACAAGTCAACTCTAATTTATAGTTTCAAATATAAAAATAAAACTAGAAAATATTTGTTATGCTTATACTGATTAATGTTCATAATTAGAGCAGCACGCCTTCTTTATTAACCTCTCAGCCTCTACATACATTTTTTCATTAATTTCCTTTCTTTTTTCATTCTCTTTTTTGCTTATTTTCCACTATTATGAACATAGAAAAATTTCATTTAGCCTTTTTAACTATTTCATAATTATTTTTTTAGATTGGAACTATTAATATAAAAGATAAACCTGCAATAAGCTGCAGTAATTATGGGAAATAATAATTAATTTGAATGAGACTTTTTTTTGGGCAGACATGGAAAAGTATAGTTTTATTCATAAAGTTTTTGAAAATCTAAAAAGGATGGTATTGATTTAGAAATGTTAATATTTACAAATCCTTATAAGGATTTATTACTAAAATCAAATGGAATATTCAATTATTTTTATGATTTATTTGGAACTGAATCAAGTTTTCATATTTAAATCCTAATGCGATTAACTTTTGTTGAATATTAAAAATTAAGCATTATTATTTCAAATCTCAATGCAAAAACTATTTTTTAATTATATTGCGTTATAGGCCTTTTAAACTATTTCAGAAATAGAAAAATGAGGAGTAATTAGAAAATTGATATTATATTAAACGAAATTGTGTTTTTCTAAGATTACGTAAATGCATTATTTAAAAAATGGAGTAGATAATTCAAAAAATGTCGTGGGCTTCTGTTCGAAATTACAGGGGCTTTAAAATATAATAAACATACATTTTATAATGCAGCATCTCTAGTTGCACGAACAAGAATTTAACAAGTTTTTAATTTATTTTGCTATGTATTATGTCAAATTACTTTTGAAAGATTTTTGTAATTTTCAAAGTAGCTCTTATATTGGCAAAAATTTTAATTAAAATATATTATATTGTATTCTACTCTTAATAACCACCCCATTGTGTCTATCAATTAATTTGAAGAATATTTGCTAAATTTAATTGCAATTTTTAATTAAAAAAACGTTTTGTCATAAAATCAATAAAGCCGTCTATTTGATAGAAAATTCTTCAACCTATCCAACGACTGCTATATTAATAATTTATGTGTACATTTACTATGATAAATAATAATTTTAAAAAAACTTTACGGAAGGACATGTAGCAGACAAACAACTAACATGAGCGACTTTGTTTTCACACAAAAATCCTTAAAAAATAATATCCTTTAAATAATTAATATCTGTAAAAAATATAATAGCAGTTTGTAAAAAGACTCCTAATTAATTAAATTAATTTCAAAATAATAGGACGTTAATATTTTCTATACTTAAAAGTAATATACACACAAACCTAATAATAATCTAAATAATAATGCGATAATATTAACTGAAGGATTATGTTAGCTTGAAAAACGTGAGAATTTTACCCACCTGGTGAAAAAAATAATAAAGAGAAATATTTAAAAGAGGATTTACGCTTCTGTTATTTGATAACCCTAACTGAGTTTATCGTTTTTTATAGAAAATAAATATTTAGGATCACTTTTCTTATAAAATATATTAATGGCACAGTACACTGCGTAACAGCACACCTATATTTTCAAATCCGCTTTAATTCATTGTAAAGCTATGTTGGAATCTTATCACCTAACAACCTTTGAAATAAGTTACAATGGTTTCAATGGGGTAAAGAATAAAGTTATATTAATTTTGTGGTGCACAAAGATGAACCTTTTTTTTGTGATGATGATGATGATTCATTAACTTGTTAATTCTTAATCAAAAATTTACAGTGATGTTAATTACTTTTCTGGAATTACTTATAGAATTTTATTAGCATATTTATGTAATGTGTATAATTATAATGTATTAAAGTTGAGCATTTTAATTTAAGTGCAATTTAATATGCCACCTTTATAGGTATAAATAAGAAAAAGTTTCTCGGGTATTTTGTACATTAAGCATACTAAGATACATGAAATTGTATTCTCATTTCATTATACCAGATATCTTATATGTGGACATCGAATCTAAATATTTTTTTACCGTTGTAAGTGTTTTGGAAATATCTTTTACAACGTTTTTCAAACCATTCCAATGTTGTAGCTGGTTTAAAAAACATTGTAAAAGTTGTGAAAAATGATTCCAAAGAAATTACAAAGTTTTTCAAAACATTACAACATTGTAATTGCTTTGAAAACAGTTGTAAAAGTTATGCAGAAGGTTTCCAAAAAAATTACAACGTTTTCAAACCATTACAACGTTATAATTGTTTAGAATTAAAAATGATGAAAAAGTTTTGAATAATGTTTCCAAATCAACTACAATGATTTTCAAACCTAACATTTTCTTTGGCAACATTTTGCAAAACTTTTACAACGTTGTTCAATTAAAACATTGTAATGGTTTGAAAAACGTTGTAATTTCATCGCAAACATTTTTTAAAACTTTTACAACGTTTTTCAAAACAATTACAACGTTGTAATGGTTTGAAAAACGTTGTATTTTCCTTGGAAACATTTTTCAAAACTTTTACAACGTTCTTCAAAACAATTACAATTGTATTGAATCTCATTAAATTTCCATATTTTCCCGATTTCTCGGGCAATTTTGAATATTTTTCGAAAAGGTCTTCGGAAATGCGCTAGAAATTAAATTCCCTACACGGAAATAACAAATATGTGCGGATTTCTTTCAGTTTTAAGGGTTTTCATTTTTTTGCTACAAATTCTGATGTTTTGTATTGAATCTCATTAAATTTCCATATTTTCCCGATTTCTCGGGCAATTTTGAATATTTTTCGGAGAGGTCTTCGGAAATGCGCTAGAAATTAAATTCCCTACACGGAAATACCAAATATGTGGGGATTGCTTTCAGTTTTAAGGGTTTTCATTGTTTTGCTACAAATTGTGATGTTTTGTATTGAATTTCATTAAATTTCTATATTTTCCCGATTTCTCGGGCAATTTTGAATATATTTCGAAAAGGTCTTCGGAAATGCGCTAAAAATTAAATTCCCTACACGGAAATACCAAATATGTGGGGATTGCTTTCAGTTTTAAGGGTTTTCATTTTTTTGCTACAAATTCTGATGTTTTGTATTGAATCTCATTAAATTTCCATATTTTCCCGATTTCTCGGGCAATTTTGAATATTTTTCGAAAAGGTCTTCGGAAATGCGCTAGAAATTAAATTCCCTACACGGAAATACCAAATATGTGCGGATGGGTTTCAGTTTTAAGGGTTTTCATTTTTTTGCTACAAATTCTGATGTTTTGTATTGAATATCATTAAATTTCCATATTTTCCCGATTTCTCGGGCAATTTTGAATATTTTTCGAAAAGGTCTTCGGAAATGCGCTAGAAATTAAATTCCCTAGACGGAAATACCAAATATGTGGTGATTGCTTTCAGTTTTAAGGGTTTTCATTTTTTTGCTACAAATTCTGATGTTTTGTATTGAATCTCATTAAATTTCCATATTTTCCCGATTTCTCGGGCAATTTTGAATATTTTTCGGAAAGGTCTTCGGAAATGCGCTAGAAATTAAATTCCCTACACGGAAATACCAAATATGTGGGGATTGCTTTCAGTTTTAAGGGTTTTCATTTTTTTGCTACAAATTCTGATGTTTTGTATTGAATCTCATTAAATTTCCATATTTTCCCGATTTCTCGGGCAATTTTGAATATTTTTCGAAAAGGTCTTCGGAAATGCGCTAGAAATTAAATTCCCTACACGGAAATACCAAATATGTGGGGATTGCTTTCAGTTTTAAGGGTTTTCATTTTTTTGCTACAAATTCTGATGTTTTGTATTGAATCTCATTAAATTTCCATATTTTCCCGATTTCCCGGGCAATTTTGAATATTTTTCGGAAAGGTCTTCGGAAATACGCTATAATTAAATTCCCTACACGGAAATACCAAATATGTGGGGATTGCTTTCAGTTTTAAGGGTTTTAATTTTTTGGTACAAATTCTGATGTTTTGTATTGAATATCATTAAATTTCCATATTTTCCCGATTTCTCGGGCAATTTTGAATATTTTTCGAAAAGGTCTTCGGAAATGCGCTAGAAATTAAATTCCCTACACGGAACTAACAAATATGTGGGCATTGCTTTCAGTTGTAAGGGTTTTCATTTTTTTGCTACAAATTCTGATGTTTTGTATTGAATCTCATTAAATTTCCATATTTTCCCGATTTCTCGGGCAATTTTGAATATTTTTCGAAAAGGTCTTCGGAAATGCGCTAGAAATTAAATTCCCTACACGGAAATACCAAATATGTGGGGATGGGTTTCAGTTTTAAGGGTTTTCATTTTTTTGCTACAAATTCTGATGTTTTGTATTGAATATCATTAAATTTCCATATTTTCCCGATTTCTCGGGCAATTTTGAATATTTTTCGAAAAGGTCTTCGGAAATGCGCTAGAAATTAAATTCCCTACACGAAAATACCAAATATGTGGGATTGCTTTCAGTTTTAAGGGTTTTAATTTTTTTGCTACAAATTCTGATGTTTTGTATTGAATCTCATTAAATCTAAAAATTTTCCCGATTTCTCGGGCAATTTTGAATATTTTTCGAAAATGTCTTCAGAAATGCGCTAGAAATTAAATTCCCTACACGGAAATACCATATATGTGGGGATTGCTTTCAGTTTTAAGGGTTTTCATTTTTTTGCTACAAATTCTGATGTTTTATATTAAATCTCATTAAATTTCCATATTTTCCCGAGCAATTTAGAATATTTTTCGAAAAGGTCTTCGGACATGCGCTAGAAATTAAATTCCCTACACGGAAATACCAAATATGTGCGGATTGCTTTCAGTTTTAAGGGTTTTTATTTTTTTGCTACAAATTCTGATGTTTTGTATTGAATTTCATTAAATTTCTATATTTTCCCGATTTCTCGGGCAATTTTGAATATTTTTCGGAAAGGTCTTCGGAAATGCGCTAGAAATTAAATTCCCTACACGGAAATACCAAATATGTGGGGATTGCTTTCAGTTTTAAGGGTTTTCATTTTTTTGCTACAAATTGTGATGTTTTCATTTTTTTGCTACAAATTCTGATGTTTTGTATTGAATCTCATTAAATTTCCATATTTTCCCGATTTCTCGGGCAATTTAATGAGATTCAATACAAAACATCAGAATTTGTAGCAAAAAAATGAAAACATCACAATTTGTAGCAAAAAAATGAAAACCCTTAAAACTGAAAGCAATCCCCACATATTTGGTATTTCCGTGTAGGGAATTTAATTTCTAGCGCATTTCCGAAGACCTTTTCGAAAAATATTCAAAACTGCCCGAGAAATCGGGAAAATATGGAAATTTAATGAGATTCAATACAAAACATCAGAATTTGTAGCAAAAAAATGAAAACCCTTAAAACTGAAAGCAATCCCCACATATTTGGTATTTCGGTGTAGGGAATTTAATTTCTAGCGCATTTCCGAAGACCTTTTCGAAAAATATTCAAAATTGCCCGAGAAATCGGGAAAATATGAAAATTTAATGAGATTCAATACAAAACATCAGAATTGTAGCAAAAAAATGAATACCCTTAAAACTGAAAGCAATCCCCACATATTTGGTATTTCCGTGTAGGGAATTTAATTTCTAGCGCATTTCCGAAGACCTTTTCGAAAAATATTCAAAATTGCCCGAGAAATCGGAAAAATATGGAAATTTAATGAGATTCAATACAAAACATCGGAATTTGTAGCAAAAAAATGAAAACCCTTAAAACTGAAAGCAATCCCCACATATTTGGTATTTCCGTGTAGGGAATTTAATTTCTAGCGCATTTCTGAAGACCTTTTCGAAAAATATTCAAAATTGCCCGACAAATCGGGAAAATATGAAAATTTAATGAGATTCAATACAAAACATCGGAATTTGTAGCAAAAAAATGAAAACCCTTAAAACTGAAAGCAATCCCCACATATTTGGTATTTCCGTGTAGGGAATTAAATTTCTAGCGCATTTCCGAAGACCTTTTCGAAAAATATTCAAAATTGCCCGAGAAATCGGGAAAATATGGAAATTTAATGAGATTCAATACAAAACATCGGAATTTGTAGCAAAAAAATGAAAACCCTTAAAACTGAAAGTAATCACATTTGGTATCTCCACACATTTGGTATATCCGTGTAGGGAATTTAATTTCTAGCGAATTTCCGACGACCTTTTTGAAAAGTATTCAAAATTGCCCGAGAAATCGGGAAAATATGGAAATTTAATGAGATTCAATACAAAACATCGGAATTTGTAGCAAAAAAATTAAAACCCTTAAAACTGAAAGCAATCCCCACATATTTGGTATTTCCGTGTAGGGAACTTAATTGCTAGCGCATTTCCGAAGACCTTTTCGAAAAATATTCAAAATTGCCCGAGAAATCGGGAAAATATGGAAATTTAATGAGATTCAATACAAAACATCGGAATTTGTAGCAAAAAAATGAAAACCCTTAAAACTGAAAGCAATCACATTTGGTAGCTCCACACATTTGGTATCTCCGTGTAGGGAATTTAATTTCTAGCGAATTTCCGAAGACCTTTTCGAAAAGTATTCAAAATTGCCCGAGAAATCCGGAAAATATCGAAATTTAAAGAGATTCAGTACAAAACATCAGAATTTGTAGCAAAAAAATGAAAACCCTTGAAACTGAAAGCAATCCCCACATATTTGGTATTTCCGTGTAGGGAACTTAATTTCTAGCGCATTTCCGAAGACCTTTTCGAAAAATATTCAAAATTGCCCGAGAAATCGGGAAAATATGGAAATTTAATGAGATTCAATACAAAACATCGGAATTTGTAGCAAAAAAATGAAAACCCTTCGAAAGCAATCACATTTGGTATCTCCACACATTTGGTATCTCCATGTAGGGAATTCAATTTCTAGCGAATTTCCGAAGACCTTTTCGAAAAGTATTCAAAAATGCCCGAGAAATCCGGAAAATATCGAAATTTTAAGAGATTCAATACAAAACATCAGAATTTGTAGCAAAAAAATGAAAACCCATAAAACTGAAAGCAATCCCCACATATTTGGTATTTCCGAGTAGGGAATTTAATTTCTAGCGCATTTCCGAAGACCTTTTCGAAAAATATTCAAAATTGCCCGAGAAATTGGGAAAATATGGAAATTTAATGAGGTTCAATACAAAACATCGGAATTTGTAGCAAAAAAATGAAAACCCTTAAAACTGAAAGCAATCACATTTGGTATCTCCACACATTTGGTATCTCGGTGTATTGAATTTAATTTCTAGCGAATTTCCGAAGACCTTTTCGAAAAGTATTCAAAATTGCCCGAGAAATCGGGAAAATATGGAAATTTAATGAGATTCAGTACAAAACATCATAATTTGTAGCAAAAAAATGAAAACCCTTGAAACTGAAAGCAATCCCCACATATTTGGTATTTCCGTGTAGGGAACTTAATTTCTAGCGCATTTCCGAAGACTTTTTCGAAAAATATTCAAAATTGCCCGAGAAATCGGGAAAATATGGAAATTTAATGAGGTTCAATACAAAACATCGGAATTTGTAGCAAAAAAATGAAAACCCTTAAAACTGAAAGCAATCACATTTGGTATCTCCACACATTTGGTATATCCATGTAGGGAATTTAATTTCTAGCGAATTTCCGACGACCTTTTCGATAAGTATTCAAAATTGCCCGAGAAATCCGGAAAATATCGAAATTTAATGAGATTCAATACAAAACATCGGAATTTGTAGCAAAAAAATAAAAACCCTTAAAACTGAAAGCAATCCCCACATATTTGGTATTTCCGTGTAGGGAATTTAATTTCTAGCGCATTTCCGAAGACCTTTTCGAAAAATATTCAAAATTGCCCGGGAAATCGGAAAAATATGGAAATTTATTGAGATTCAATACAAAACATCGGAATTTGTAGCAAAAAAATGAAAACCCTTAAAACTGAAAGCAATCCCCACATATTTGGAAATTAAATTCCCTACATGAAAACCCTTAAAACTGAAAGCAATCACATTTGGTATCTCCACACATGTGGTATATTCGTGTAGGGAATTTAATATCTAGCGAATTTCCGAAGACCTTTTCGAAAAGTATTTAAAATTGCCCGAGAAATCCGGAAAATATCGAAATTTAAAGAGATTCAATACAAAACATCAGAATTTGTAGCAAAAAAATGAAAACCATTAAAACTGAAAGCAATCACATTTGGTATCTCCACACATTTGGTATCTCCGTGTAGGGAATTTAATTTCTAGCGAATTTCCGAAGACCTTTTCGAAAAATATTCAAAATTGCCCGAGAAATCGGGAAAATGTGGAAATTAAATTCCCTACACGGAGATACCAAATGTGTGGAGATACCAAATGTGATTGCTTTCAGTTTTAAGGGTTTTCATTTTTTTGCTACAAATTCCGATGTTTTGTATTGAATCTCATTAAATTTCCATATTTTCCCGATTTCTCGGGAAATTTTGAATATTTTTCGAAAAGGTCTTCGGAAATGCGCTAGAAATTAAATGCCCGGAAATACCAAATATGTGGGGATTGCTTTCAGTTTTAAGGGTTTTCATTTTTTTCCTTCAAATTCTGATGTTTTGTATTGAATTTCTCGGGCAATTTTGAATATTTTTCGAAAAGGTCTTCGGAAATGCGCTAGAAATTAAATTCCCTACACGGAAATACCAAATATGTGGAGATTGCTTTCAGTTTTATAGGTTTTCATTTTTTTGCTACAAATTCCCATGTTTTGTATTGAATCTCATTAAATTTCCATATTTTCCGGATTTCTCGGGCAATTTTGAATATTTTTCGAAAAGGTCTTCGGAAATGCGCTAGAAATTAAATTCCCTACACGGAAATACCAAATATGTGGGGATTGCTTTCAGTTTTAAGGGTTTTCATTTTTTTGCTACAAATTCCGATGTTTTGTATTGAATCTCTTTAAATTTCGATATTTTCCGGATTTCTCGGGCAATTTTGAATACTTTTCGAAAAGGTCTTCTGAAATTCGCTAGCAATTAAATTCAATACACGGAGATACAAAATGTGTGGAGATACCAAATGTGATTGCTTTCAGTTTAAGGGTTTTCATTTTTTTGCTACAAATTCCGATGTTTTGTATTGAATCTTATTAAATTTCCATATTTTCCCGATTTCTCGGGCAATTTTGAATATTTTTCGAAAAGGTCTTCGGAAATGCGCTAGAAATTAAATTCCCTACACGGAAATACCAAATATGTGGGGATTGCTTTCAGTTTTAAGGGTTTTCATTTTTTTGCTACAAATTCCGATGTTTTGTATTGAATCTCATTAAATTTCCATATTTTCCCGATTTCTCGGGCAATTTTGAATATTTTTCGAAAAGGTCATCGGAAATGCGCTAGAAATTAAATTCCCTACACGGAAATACCAAATATGTGGGGATTGCTTTCAGTTTTAAGGGTTTTCATTTTTTTGCTACAAAATCTGATGTTTTGTATTGAATCTCATTAAATTTCCATATTTTCCCGATTTCTCGGGCAATTTTGAATATTTTTCGAAAAGGTCTTCGGAAATGCGCTAGAAATTAAATTCCCTACACAGAAATACCAAATATGTGGGGATTGCTTTCAGTTTTAAGGGTTTTCATTTTTTTGCTACAAATTCCGATGTTTTGTATTGAATCTCATTAAATTTCCATATTTTCCCGATTTCTCGGGCAATTTTGAATATTTTTCGAAAAGGTCTTCGGAAATGCGCTAGAAATTAAATTCCCTACACGGAAATACCAAATATGTGGGGATTGCGTTCAGTTTTAAGGGTTTTAATTTTTTTGCTACAAAATCCGATGTTTTGTATTGAATCTCATTAAATTTCCATTTTTTCCCGATTTCTCGGGAAATTTTGAATATTTTTCGAAAAGGTCTTCGGAAATGCGCTAAAAATTAAATTCCCTACACGGAAATACCAAATATGTGGCGATTGCTTTCAGTTTTAAGGGTTTTCAGTTTTTTGCTACAAATTCTGATGTTTTGTATTGAATCTCTTTAAATTTCGATATTTTCCGGATTTCTCGGGCAATTTTGAATACTTTTCGAAAAGGTCTTCGGAAATTCGCTAGAAATAAAATTCCCTACACGGAGATACCAAATGTGTGGAGATACCAAATGTGATTGCTTTCAGTTTTAAGGGTTTTCATTTTTTTGCTAGAAATTCTGGTGTTTTGTATTGAATCTCATTAAATTTCCATATTTTCCCTATTTCTCGGGCAATTATGAATATTTTTCGAAAAGGTCTTCGGAAATGCGCTAGAAATTAAATTCCCTACACGGAAATACCAAATATGTGGGGATTGCTTTCAGTTTTAAGGGTTTTCATTTTTTTGTTACAAATTCTGATGTTTTGTATTGAATCTCATTAAATTTCCATATTTTCCCGATTTCTCGGGCAATTTTGAATATTTTTCGAAAAGGTCTTCGGAAATGCGCTAGAAATTAAATTCCTTACACGGAAATACCAAATATGTGGGAATTGCTTTCAGTTTTAAGGGTTTTTATTTTTTTGCTACAAATTCTGATGTTTTGTGTTGAAACTCATTAAATTTCCATATTTTCCTGATTTCTCGGGCAATTTTGAATATTTTTCGAAAAGGTCTTCGGAAATGCGCTATAAATTAAATTCCCTACACGGAAATATCAAATATGTGGGGATTGCTTTCAGTTTTAAGGGCTTTCATTTTTTTGCTACAAATTCTGAAGTTTTGTATTGAATCTCATTAAATTTCCATATTTTCCCGATTTCTCGGACAATTTTGAATATTTTTTGGAAAGGTCTTCGGAAATGCGCTAGAAATTAAATTCCCTACACGGAAATACCAAATATGTGGGGATTGCTTTCAGTTTTAAGGGTTTTCATTTTTTTTGCTACAAATTCTGATGTTTTGTATTGAATCTCATTAAAATTCCATATTTTGCCGATTTCTCGGGCAATTTTGAATATTTTTCGGAAAGGTCTTCGGAAATGCGCTAGAAATTAAATTCCCTACACGGAAATACCAAATATGTGGGGATTGCTTTCAGTTTTAAGGGTTTTCATTTTTTTGCTACAAATTCCGATGTTTTGTATTGAATTTCTTTAAATTTCGATATTTTGCGGATTTCTTGGGCAATTTTGAATACTTTTCGAAATGGTCTTCGGAAATACGCTAGAAATTAAATTCCCTACACGGAAATACCAAATATGTGGGGATTGCCTTTAGTTTTAAGGATTTTCATTTTTTTGCTACAAATTCCGATGTTTTCTATTGAATCTCATTAAATTTCGATATTTTCCCGATTTCTCGGGCAATTTTGAATACTTTTCGAAAAGGTCTTCGGAAATTCGCTAGAAATTAAATTCCCTACACGGAAATACCAAATGTGTGGAGATATGAAATGTGATTGCTTTCAGTTTTAAGGGTTTTCATTTTTTTGCTACAAATTCCGATGTTTTGTATTGAATCTCATTAAATTTCCATATTTTCCCGATTTCTCGAGCAATTTTGAATACTTTTCGAAAAGGTCTTCGGAAATTCGCTAGAAATTAAATTCCCTACACGGAAATACCAAATATGTGGGGATTGCTTTCAGTTTTAAGGGTTTTCATTTTTTTGCTACAAATTCCGATGTTTTGTATTGAATTTCTTTAAATTTCGATATTTTGCGGATTTCTTGGGCAATTTTGAATACTTTTCGAAATGGTCTTCGGAAATACGCTAGAAATTAAATTCCCTACACGGAAATACCAAATATGTGGGGATTGCCTTTAGTTTTAAGGATTTTCATTTTTTTGCTACAAATTCCGATGTTTTCTATTGAATCTCATTAAATTTCGATATTTTCCCGATTTCTCGGGCAATTTTGAATATTTTTCGAAAAGGTCTTCGGAAATGCGCTAGAAATTAAATTCCCTACACGGAGATACCAAATGTGTGGACATACCAAATGTGATTGCTTTCAGTTTTAAGGGCTTTCATTTTTTTGCTACAAATTCTGAAGTTTTGTATTGAATCTCATTAAATTTCCATATTTTCCCGATTTCTCGGGCAATTTTGAATATTTTTCGAAAAGGTCTTCGGAAATGCGCTAGAAATTAAACTCCCTACACGGAAATACCAAATATGTGGGGATTGCTTTCAGTTTTAAGGGTTTTCATTTTTTTGCTACAAATTCTGATGTTTTGTATTGAATCTCTTTAAATTTCGATATTTTCCGGATTTCTCGGGCAATTTTGAATACTTTTCGAAAAGGTCTTCGGAAATTCGCTAGAAATTAAATTCCCTACACGGAAATACCAAATGTGTGGAGATACCAAATGTGATTGCTTTCAGTTTTAAGGGTTTTCATTTTTTTGCTACAAATTCCGATGTTTTGTATTGAATCTCATTAAATTTCCATATTTTCCCGATTTCTCGAGCAATTTTGAATACTTTTCGAAAAGGTCTTCGGAAATTCGCTAGAAATTAAATTCCCTACACGGAAATACCAAATATGTGGGGATTGCTTTCAGTTTTAAGGGTTTTCATTTTTTTGCTACAAATTCCGATGTTTTGTATTGAATTTCTTTAAATTTCGATATTTTGCGGATTTCTTGGGCAATTTTGAATACTTTTCGAAATGGTCTTCGGAAATACGCTAGAAATTAAATTCCCTACACGGAAATACCAAATATGTGGGGATTGCCTTTAGTTGTAAGGATTTTCATTTTTATGCTACAAATTCCGATGTTTTCTATTGAATCTCATTAAATTTCCATATTTTCCCGATTTCTCGGGCAATTTTGAATATTTTTCGAAAAGGTCTTCTGAAATTCGCTAGAAATTAAATTCCCTACACGGAGATACCAAATGTGTGGAGATACCAAATGTGATTGCTTTCAGTTTTAAGGGTTTTCATTTTTTTGCTACAAATTCCGATGTTTTGTATTGAATCTCATTAAATTTCCATATTTTTCCGATTTCTCGGGCAATTTTGAATATTTTTCGAAAAGGTCTTTGGAAATGCGCTAGAAATAAAATTCCCTACACGGAAATACCAAATATGTGGGGATTGCTTTCAGTTTTAAGGGTTTTCATTTTTTTGCTACAAATTCCGATGTTTTGTATTGAATCTCATTAAATTTCCATATTTTCCCGATTTCTCGGGCAATTTTGAATATTTTTCGAAAAGGTCTTCGGTAATGCGCTAGAAATTAAATTCCCTACACGGAAATACCAAATATGTGGGGATTGCTTTCAGTTTTAAGGGTTTTCATTTTTTTGCTACAAATTCTGATGTTTTGTATTGAATCTCTTTAAATTTCGATATTTTCCGGATTCCTCGGGCAATTTTGAATACTTTTCGAAAAGGTCTTCGGAAATTCGCTAGAAATTAAATTCCCTACACGGAAATACCAAATGTGTGGAGATACCAAATGTGATTGCTTTCAGTTTTAAGGGTTTTCATTTTTTTGCTACAAATTCCGATGTTTTGTATTGAATCTCATTAAATTTCGATATTTTCCCGATTTCTCGGGCAATTTTGAATACTTTTCGAAAAGGTCTTCGGAAATTCGCTAGAAATTAAATTCCCTACACGGAGATACCAAATGTGTGGAGATACCAAATGTGATTGCTTTCAATTTTAAGGGTTATCATTTTTTTGCTACAAATTCCGATGTTTTGTATTGAATCTCATTAAATTTCCATATTTTCCCGATTTCTCGGGCAATTTTGAATATTTTTCGAAAAGGTCTGCGCTAGAAATTAAATTAAATTCCCTACACGGAAATACCAAATATGTAAGGATTGCTTTCAGTTTTAAGGGTTTTCATTTTTTGCTACAAATTCCGATGTTTTGTATTGAATCTCATTAAATTTCCAAATTTTTCCGATTTCTCGGGCAATTTTGAATATTTTTCGAAAAGGTCTTCGGAAATTCGCTAGAAATTAAATTCTCTACACGGAAATACCAAATGTGTTGGGATTGCTTTCAGTTTTAAGGGTTTTCATTTTTTTGCTACAAATTCTGTTGTTTTGTAGTGAATCTCTTTAAATTTCGATATTTTCCCGATTCCTCGGCCAATTTTGAATATTTTTCGAAAAGGTCTTCGGAAATTCGCTAGAAATTAAATTCCCTACACGCAGATACCAAATGTGTGGAGATACCAAATGTGATTGCTTTCAGTTTTAAGGGTTTTAATTTTTTTGCTACAAATTCCGATGTTTTGTATTGAATCTCATTAAATTTCCATATTTTCCCGATTTCTCGGGCAATTTTGAATATTTTTCGAAAAGGTCTTCGGAAATGCGCTAGAAATTAAATTCCCTACACGGAAATACCAAATATGTGGGGATTGCTTTCAGTTTTAAGGGTTTTCATTTTTTTGCTACAAATTCCGATGTTTTGTATTGAATCTCATTAAATTTCCATATTTTCCCGATTTCTCGGGCAATTATGAATATTTTTCGAAAAGGTCTTCGGAAATGCGCTAGAAATTAAATTCCCTACACGGAAATACCAATGCTTTCAGTTTTAAGGGTTTTCATTTTTTTGCTACAAATTCTGATGTTTTGTATTGAATCTCATTAAATTTCCATATTTTCCCGATTTCTCGGGCAATTTTGAATATTTTTCGAAAGGTCTTCGGAAATGCGCTAGAAATTAAATTCCCTACACGGAAATACCAAATATGTGGGGATTGCTTTCAGTTTTAAGGGTTTTCATTTTTTTGCTACAAATTCTGATGTTTTGTATTGAATCTCTTTAAATTTCGATATTTTCCGGATTTCTCGGGCAATTTTGAATCCTTTTCGAAAAGGTCTTCGGAAATTCGCTAGAAATTAGCAAAAAAATGAAAACCCTTAAAACTGAAAGCAATCCCCACATATTTGGTATTTCCGTGTAGGGAATTTAATTTCTAGCTCATTTCCGAAGACCTTTCCGAAAAATATTTAAAATTGCCCGAGAAATCGGGAAAATATGGAAATTTAATGAGATTCAATACAAAACATCAGAATTTGTAGCAAAAAAATGAAAACCCTTAAAACTGAAAGCAATCCCCACATATTTGGTATTTCCGTGTAGGGAATTTAATTTCTAGCGCATTTCCGAAGACCTTTCCGAAAAATATTCAAAATTGCCCGAGAAATCGGGAAAATATGGAAATATAATGAGATTCAATACAAAACATCAGAATTTGTAGCAAAAAAATGAAAACCCGTAAAATTGAAAGCAATCCCCACATATTTGGTATTTCCGTGTAGGGAATTTAATTTCTAGCGCATTTCCGAAGACCTTTCCGAAAAATATTCAAAATTGCCCGAGAAATCGGGAAAATATGGAATTTTAATGAGATTCAATACAAAACATGGGTTTCATGGGTTTGTGAAGCGTCATATAGCCTAACTCCAAACCAATTGTCAACCTCAACCTTCAAGTACGGTGAAACCTGTTTAACACTGATGAGGCTCTGACGACCGAGAATTGGCGGTATAACCATAGCAAAACATCACCTTAGACTAAATATCTAAGGTAACTTTCATGGCCCTCCAAAGATGGGGGTTGGTCGTGGGGCTGACAACTCTACACTGTAAAAAAAAACTATTGTTAAGAACTATTCAATTGAGCCTCGGATTCGGAATGAAAACCTATATAGACCCCGGCAACGAAATAAGGACTATGATTTGAACATTGCAACATGGAATATACGAACGTTATTACAAGCTGGAAAAATGAATGAAGTAGCTAATGAAATGATGAAATATAAATTAGATTTGCTTGCGTTACAGGAAATACGCTGGAAAAACCAAGGAACAATAAGAAAACAAAATTATTCTGTATATTACAGTGGAGATAATGAAAGATCTGGCATGTATGGAACTGGTTTTATAATAAGCAAAAAATTAAGAAATAATATTATTGAATTTAATCCGGTAAATAATAGAATATGCAGCCTGCGGTTAAAAGGCAAATTCAATAATATAACTATAATATCTGTATATGCACCAACAGAAGATGCAGAGGATAACGATAAAGATATTTTTTATGAAAGACTATCTGAAATATGTGAAGAAATCAACTCATATGATACAGTATTAATAGTAGGGGACTTTAATGCTAAAGTTGGTAAAGAAAATCATATACAGCAGGTAGCAGGAAAGTTCTCGCTACATACAGAAACAAGTCCTAACGGACAACGCTTATGCCAGTTTGCTAGTTCATGTAATCTGAAAATTAAAAGTACAGCATTTGATAGAAAAGATATATATCAAGGAACCTGGAAAATGCCTGGATCCAGCTTAATCAACCAGATAGACCATGTTCTTATATCATCAAGAAGGGCATCTTCAATCATAGATGTACGAACATACAGAGGTGCCAACTGTGATAGTGATCACTATATGGTCAAAGCTGTAATCCGTCAACGTATATCAAATATGGTGAAGAAAAAAGGATTACGAAAAATTAAGTGGAATATCGATAAACTAAAAAATCAAAATGTAATATTTAATTTTCAGAATGATATCAAACAACACCTAGAAAATGAAACAAGTGCAAATACAAATATAGATGAAGAATGGCAACAAATACAAAATGCAATAACAACAGCAGCAAAGGATAATATTGGAACAAAACCTAGGGAAAGAAATAGAGAATGGTTTGATCTAGAATGCGAAAATGCAATTAAGATTAAAAATTTAGCACGTATAAAAATGATTCATAGAAACACCAGAAACAACAGAGAAGAATATAAGCAAAAAAGATTGATAGCTACTAGGATATGTAAAAAGAAGAAAAGCGAAATGTTGAAAAATAAAATAATACAAATTCAGCAGGAGTATAATACGTACAATGTGAAGAACTTTTATAATTGTATTAAGAAAGAAAAAAATGGATTCCAGCAATAAATGTAATAAAAAATAAGGATGGTATACGTATATTAAGTGAGGAAGAAGTTATTAAAAGATGAAAGCAATATTTTGAGGAAGTTTTGAATATACAAAATGATGATCACGATGAAATAGATTTGATATGCACTGCAGAACCCATGGTAATGGAACCATCTTATGAAGAAGTAAAAGCTGGTATAACAAAACTAAAAAACAACAAATCACCAGGTGAAGATGCGATAACTACTGAATTAATAAAGGAAGGAGGTGACTTTCTTCACAGAAAATTACATATATTAATATGTAGAATATGGAATGAAGAAAGATTACCTAAAAAATGGAATGTAGGACTATTATGTCCAATTCACAAAAAAGGTGATAAAACAGCATGTGAGAATTATAGAGGAATTATGTTATTAAACTGTGCCTATAAAGTATTATCGAACATAATTTACCAAAGAATTGTACCATATGCTGAAGATATACTTGGCGAATATCAATGTGGATTTAGAAGCGGCAAGTCTACAATTGACCAATTATTTCTGATGAGACAAAACATGGAAAAATGCTACGAATATAATAAAAACTTGCATATTATATTTATTGACTTCAAACAAGCATTTGACAGTATACATAGAAATAAGCTAGCAGCAGCACTAATTAAACAGGGTGTACCAAAAAAATTAGTACAAATAGCAATGTTGACTATTGAAGATACTAAAGCTAAAGTGTTGATACAAGGTCAAACATCATCAGAATTTAATGTAAAATCCGGAGTTAGACAGGGCGATGCTTTATCAGCATTATTATTTAACATGGCTTTAAATCATGCAATCGGAAAATTAGATAAAGGAGGAAATATATTTGTGAAATCATACCAAATTATAGCGTATGCAGACGATATTGCAATAGTTGCTAGAAGCTACAGAACCATGGTAGAAATATTCACAGTATTAGAGGAAGAAACAAAACTAGTTGGACTTAAAATAAATGAGAGTAAGACGAAATACCTAAAAATGTCAAGGAATGAGAATCAAAGATCACCACAGAATATAACAATAAACAGATATGACTTTGAAGGTGTTAGTTGCTTTACGTATCTTGGAGCAGTTATAAGGAATGATAACAGCATGCATCTTTTAATCCAAGATCGTATTCAAGCAGGAAATAGATGCTATTTTGCGCATAAAAAATTATTGCAGTCAAAGCTGCTGTCACGACAAATTAAGCTAAATATATATAAAACTTTAATACGTCCAGTACTTACATATGGATGTGAAGTTTGGACGCTGACAGCTGTTGATGAAAATAATTTAAGAATATTTGAAAGAAAGATATTAAGAAAAATTTTTGGCGCAAGACGAATAAATAATGAAGAATACGAAAGAAGAAGCAACAACGAATTAAATGAATTAATGAAAAATGAAGATATCGTGCGATTCTCGAAGGCACAACGGTTAAGATGGGCTGGACATGTGTCCAGAATGAACGAAAATAGAGCGCAGTATAAGATCTTCGTAGCTAGACCAGATGGACCAAGAGCTAGAGGAAGGCCAAGAGCTATATGGTCTGATAATATAAATAACGATGTTTCAAAATTACGTATCTCCAACTGGAAAAACGTTGCTCAGGATAGAAACGAATGGAAGCAAATTGTGAAGAAAGCCAAAACTCACACAGAGTTGTAGTGCTAAATGATGATGATGAATACAAAACATCAGAATTTGTAGCAAAAAAATGAAAACCCTTAAAACTGAAAGCAATCCCCACATATTTGGTATTTCCGTGTAGGGAATTTAATTTCTAGCGCATTTCCGAAGACCTTTCCGAAAAATATTCAAAATTGCCCGAGAAATCGGGAAAATATGGAATTTTAATGAGATTCAATACAAAACATCAGAATTTGTAGCAAAAAAATTAAAACCCTTAAAACTGAAAGCAATCCCCACATATTTGGTATTTCCGTGTAGGGAATTTAATTTCTAGCGCATTTCCGAAGACCTTTCCAAAAAATATTCAAAATTGTCCGAGAAATCGGGAAAATATGGAAATTTAATGAGATTCAATACAAAACATCAGAATTTGTAGCAAAAAAATGAAAACCCTTAAAACTGAAAGCAATCCCCACATATTTGGTATTTCCGTGTAGGGAATTTAATTTCTAGCGCATTTCCGAAGACCTTTTCGAAAAATATTCAAAATTGCCCGAGATATCGGGAAAATATGGAAATTTAATGAGATTCAATACAAAACATCAGAATTTGTAGCAAAAAAATGAAAACCCTTAAAACTGAAAGCAATCCCCACATATTTGGTATTTCCGTGTAGGGAATTTAATTTCTAGCCCATTTCCGAAGACCTTTTCGAAAAATATTCAAAATTGCCCGCGATATCGGGAAAATATGGAAATTTAATGAGATTCAATACAAAACATCAGAATTTGTAGCAAAAAAATGAAAACCCTTAAAACTGAAAGCAATCCCCACATATTTGGTATTTCCGTGTAGGGAATTTAATTTCTAGCGCATTTCCGAAGACCTTTCCGAAAAATATTCAAAATTGCCCTAGAAATCGGGAATATATGGAAATTTAATGAGATTCAATACAAGACATCAGAATTTGTAGCAAAAAAAATAAAACCCTTAAAGCTGAAAGCAATCCCAACATATTTGGTATCTCCATGTAGGGAATTTAATTTCTAGCGCATTTCCGAAGACCTTTTCGAAAAATATTCAAAATTGTCCGAGAAATCGGGAAAATATGGAAATTTAATGAGATTCAATACAAAACATCAGAATTTGTAGCAAAAAAATGAAAACCCTTAAAACTGAAAGCAATCCCGACATATATGGTATTTCCGTGTAGGGAATTCAATTTCTAGCGCATTTCCGAAGACTTTTTCGAAAAATATTCAAAATTGCCCGAGAAATCGGGAAAATATGGAAATTTAATGAGATTCAATACAAAACATCAGAATTTGTAGGAAAAAAATGAAAACCCTTAAAACTGAAAGCAATCCCCACATATTTGGTATTTCCGTGTACGGAATTTAATTTATAGCGCATTTCCGAAGACCTTTTCGAAAAATATTCAAAATTGCTCGAGAAATCGGGAAAATATGGAAATTTAATGCGATTCAATACAAAACATCAAAATTTGTAGCAAAAAATGAAAACCCTTAAAACTGAAAGCAATCCCCACATATTTGGTATCTCCGTGTAGGGAATTTAATTTCTAGCGCATTTCCGAACACCTTTCCGAAAAATATTCAAAATTGCCCGAGAAATCGGCAAAATATGGAATTTTAATGAGATTCAATACAAAACATCAGAATTTGTAGCAAAAAAAATGAAAACCCTTAAAACTGAAAGCAATCCCCACATATTTGGTATTTCCGTGTAGGGAATTTAATTTCTAGCGCATTTCCGAAGACCTTTCCAAAAAATATTCAAAATTGTCCGAGAAATCGGGAAAATATGGAAATTTAATGAGATTCAATACAAAACATCAGAATTTGTAGCAAAAAAATTAAAACCCTTAAAACTGAAAGCAATCCCCACATATTTGGTATTTCCGTGTAGGGAATTTAATTTCTAGCGCATTTCCGAAGACCTTTTCGAAAAATATTCAAAATTGCCGAGAAATCGGGAAAATATGGAAATTTAATGAGATTCAATACAAAACATCAGAATTTGTAGCAAAAAAAAATGAAAACCCTTAAAACTGAAAGCAATTCCCACATATTTGGTATTTCCGTGTACGGAATTTAATTTCTAGCGCATTTCCGAAGACCTTTCCGAAAAATATTCAAAATTGCCCGAGAAATCGGGAAAATATGGAATTTTAATGAGATTCAATACAAAACATCAGAATTTGTAGCAAAAAAATGAAAACCCTTAAAACTGAAAGCAATTCCCACATATTTGGTATTTCCGTGTAGGGGATTTAATTTCTAGCGCATTTCCGAAGACCTTTCCAAAAAATATTCAAAATTGCCCGAGAAATCGGGAAAATATGGAAATTTAATGAGATTGAATACAAAACATCAGAATTAGTAGCAAAAAAATGAAAACCCTTAAAACTGAAAGCAATCCTCACATATTTGGTATTTCCGTGTAGGGAATTTAATTTCTAGCGCATTTCAGAAGACCTTTTCGAAAAATATTCAAAATTGCCCTAGAAATCGGGAAAATATGGAAATTTAATGAGATTCAATACAAAACATCAGAATTTGTAGCAAAAAATGAAAACCCTTAAAACTGAAAGCAATCCCCACATATTTGGTATTTCCGGGTAGGGAATTTAATTTATAGCGCATTTCCGAAGACCTTTTCGAAAAATATTCAAAATTGCCCGAGAAATCGGGAAAATATGGAAATTTAATGAGATTAATACAAAACATCAGAATTTATAGCAAAAAAATGAAAACCCTTAAAACTGAAAGCAATCCCGACATATTTGGTATTTTCGTGTAGGGAATTTAATTTCTAGCGCATTTCCGAAGACCTTTTCGAAAAATATTCAAAATTACCCGAGAAATCGGGAAAATATGGAAATTTAATGAGATTCAATACAAAACATCAGAATTTGTAGCAAAAAAATGAAAACCTTTAAAACTGAAAGCAATCTCCACATATTTGGTATTTCCGTGTAGGGCATTTAATTTCTAGCGCATTCCCGAAGACCTTTCGGAAAAATATTCAAAATTGCCCGAGAAATCGGGAAAATATGGAAATTTAATGAGATTCAATACAAAACATCAGAATTTGTAGCAAAAAAATGAAAACCCTTAAAACTGAAAGCAATCCCAACATATTTGGTATTTGCATGTAGGGAATTTAATTTCTAGCGCAGTTCCGAAGACCTTTTCGAAAAATATTCAAAATTGCCCGAGAAATCGGGAAAATATGGAAATTTAATGAGATTCAATACAAAACATCAGAATTTGTAGCAAAAAAATGAAAACCTTTAAAACTGAAAGCAATCCCCACATATTTAGTATTTCCGTGTAGGGAATTTAATTTCTAGTGCATTTCCGAAGACCTTTTCGAAAAATATTCAAAATTGCCCGAGAAATCGGGAAAATATAGAAATTTAATGAGATTCAATAAAAACATCAGAATTTGTAGCAAAAAAATTAAAACCTTTAAAACTGAAAGCAATCTCCACATATTTGGTATTTCCGAGTAGGGAATTTAATTTCTAGCGCATTCCCGAAGACCTATCCGAAAAATATTCAAAATTGCCCGAGAAATCGGGAAAATATGGAAATTTAATGAGATTCAATACAAAACATCAGAATTTATAGCCAAAAAATTTTGAAACCCTTAAAACTGAAAGCAATCCCCACATATTTGGTATTTCCGTTTAGGGAGTTTAATTTCTAGCGCATTTTCGAAGACCTTTTCGAAAAATATTCAAAATTGCCCGAGAAATCGGGAAAATATGGAAATTTAATGAGATTCAATACAAAACTTCAGAATTTGTAGCAAAAAAATGAAAGCCCTTAAAACTGAAAGCAATCCCCACATATTTGGTATTTCCGTGTAGGGAATTTAATTTATAGCGCATTTCCGTAGAACTTTTCGAAAAATATTCAAAATTGCCCGAGAAATCGGGAAAATATAAAAATTTAATGAGATTCAATACAAAACATCAGAATTTGTAGCAAAAAAATGAAAACCCTTAAAACTGAAAGCAATTCCCACATATTTGGTATTTCCGTGTAAGGAATTTAATTTCTAGCGCATTTCCGAAGACCTTTTCGAAAAATATTCAAAATTGCCCGAGAAATCGGGAAAATATGGAAATTTAATGAGATTCAATACAAAACATCAGAATTTGTAGCAAAAAAATGAAAACCCTTAAAACTGAAAGCAATTCCCACATATTTGGTATTTCCGTGTAAGGAATTTAATTTCTAGCGCATTTCCGAAGACCTTTTCGAAAAATATTCAAAATTGCCCGAGAAATCGGGAAAATATGGAAATTTAATGAGATTCAATACAAAACATCAGAATTTGTAACAAAAAAATGAAAACCCTTAAAACTGAAAGCAATCCCCACATATTTGGTATTTCCGTGTAGCGAAATTAATTTCTAGCGCATTTCCGAAGACCTTTTCAAAAAATATTCATAATTGCCCGAGAAATAGGGAAAATATGGAAATTTAATGAGATTCAATACAAAACACCAGAATTTCTAGCAAAAAAATGAAAACGCTTAAAACTGAAAGCAATCCCCACATATTTGGTATTTCCGTGTAGGGAATTTAATTTATAGCGCATTTCCGTAGAACTTTTCGAAAAATATTCAAAATTGCCCGAGAAATCGGGAAAATATAAAAATTTAATGAGATTCAATACAAAACATCAGAATTTGTAGCAAAAAAATGAAAACCTTTAAAACTGAAAGCAATCCCCACATATTTGGTATTTCCGTGTAGGGAATTTAATTTCTAGCGCATTCCCGAAGACCTATCCGAAAAATATTCAAAATTGCCCGAGAAATCGGGAAAATATGGAAATTTAATGAGATTCAATACAAAACATCAGAATTTATAGCCAAAAAAATTTTGAAACCCTTAAAACTGAAAGCAATCCCCACATATTTGGTATTTTCGTGTAGGGAATTTAATTTCTCGCGCATTTCCGAAGACCTTTTCGAAAAATATTCAAAATTGCCCGAAAAATCGGGAAAATATGGCAATTTAATGAGATTCAATACAAAACTTCAGAATTTGTAGCAAAAAAATGAAAGCCCTTAAAATTGAAAGCAATCCCCACATATTTGATATTTCCGTGTACGGAATTTAATTTATAGCGCATTTCCGAAGACCTTTTCGAAAAATATTCAAAATTGCCCGAGAAATCGGGAAAATATGGAAATTTAATGAGTTTCAACACAAAACATCAGAATTTGTAGCAAAAAAATGAAAACCCTTAAAACTGAAAGCAGTTCCCACATATTTGGTATTTCCGTGTAAGGAATTTAATTTCTAGCGCATTTCCGAAGACCTTTTCGAAAAATATTCAAAATTGCCCGAGAAATCGGGAAAATGTGGAAATTTAATGAGATTCAATACAAAACATCAGAATTTGTAACAAAAAAATGAAAACCCTTAAAACTGAAAGCAATCCCCACATATTTGGTATTTCCGTGTAGGGAATTTAATTTCTAGCGCATTTCCGAAGACCTTTTCGAAAAATATTCATAATTGCCCGAGAAATAGGGAAAATATGGAAATTTAATGAGATTCAATACAAAACACCACAATTTCTAGCAAAAAAATGAAAACGCTTAAAACTGAAAGCAATCCCCACATATTTGGTATTTCCGTGTAGGGAATTTAATTTATAGCGTATTTCCGAAGAACTTTTCGAAAAATATTCAAAATTGCCCGAGAAATCGGGAAAATATAGAAATTTAATGAGATTCAATACAAAACATCGGAAAATGTAGCAAAAAAATGAAAACGATTAAAACTGAAAGCAATCCCCACATATTTGGTATTTCCGTGTAGGGAATTTAATTTATAGCCCATTTCCGAAGAACTTTTCGAAAAATATTCAAAATTGCCCGAGAAATCGGGAAAATATGGAAATTTAATGAGTTTCAACACAAAACATCAGAATTTGTAGCAAAAAAATGAAAACCCTTAAAACTGAAAGCAATTCCCACATATTTGGTATTTCCGTGTAAGGAATTTAATTTCTAGCGCATTTCCGAAGACCTTTTCGAAAAATATTCAAAATTGCCCGAGAAATCGGGAAAATATGGAAATTTAATGAGATTCAATACAAAACATCAGAATTTGTAACAAAAAAATGAAAACCCTTAAAACTGAAAGCAATCCCCCACATATTTGGTATTTCCGTGTAGGGAATTTAATTTCTAGCGCATTTCCGAAGACCTTTTCGAAAAATATTCATAATTGCCCGAGAAATAGGGAAAATATGGAAATTTAATGAGATTCAATACAAAACACCAGAATTTCTAGCAAAAAAATGAAAACGCTTAAAACTGAAAGCAATCCCCACATATTTGGTATTTCAGGGTAGGGAATTTAATTTATAGCGCATTTCCGAAGAACTTTTCGAAAAATATTCAAAATTGCCCGCGAAATCGGGAAAATATAGAAATTTAATGAGATTCAATAAAAACATCAGAATTTGTAGCAAAAAAATTAAAACCTTTAAAACTGAAAGCATTCCCACATATTTGGTATTTCCGTGTAGGGAATTTAATTTCTAGCGCATTCCCGAAGACCTTTTCGAAAAATATTCAAAATTGCCCGAGAAATCGGGAAAATATGGAAATTTAATGAGATTCAATACAAAACATCAGAATTTATAGCCAAAAAATTTTGAAACCCTTAAAACTGAAAGCAATCCCCACATATTTGGTATTTCCGTGTAGGGAGTTTAATTTCTAGCGCATTTCCGAAGACCTTTTCGAAAAATATTCAAAATTGCCCGAGAAATCGGGAAAATATGGAAATTTAATGAGATTCAATACAAAACTTCAGAATTTGTAGCAAAAAAATGAAAGCCCTTAAAACTGAAAGCAATCCCCACATATTTGATATTTTCGTGTAGGGAATTTAATTTATAGCGCATTTCCGAAGACCTTTTCGAAAAATATTCAAAATTGCCCGAGAAATCGGGAAAATATGGAAATTTAATGAGTTTCAACACAAAACATCAGAATTTGTAGCAAAAAAATGAAAACCCTTAAAACTGAAAGCAATTCCCACATATTTGGTATTTCCGTGTAAGGAATTTAATTTCTAGCGCATTTCCGAAGACCTTTTCGAAAAATATTCAAAATTGCCCGAGAAATCGGGAAAATATGGAAATTTAATGAGATTCAATACAAAACATCAGAATTTGTAACAAAAAAATGAAAACCCTTAAAACTGAAAGCAATCCCCACATATTTGGTATTTCCGTGTAGGGAATTAAATTTCTAGCGCATTTCCGAAGACCTTTTCGAAAAATATTCATAATTGCCCGAGAAATAGGGAAAATATGGAAATTTAATGAGATTCAATACAAAACACCAGAATTTCTAGCAAAAAAATGAAAACCCTTAAAACTGAAAGCAATCCCCACATATTTGGTATTTCCGTGTAGGGAATTTAATTTCTAGCGCATTTCCGAAGACCTTTTCGAAAAATATTCAAAATTGCCCGAGAAATCGGGAAAATATGGAAATTTAATGAGATTCAATACAAAACATCAGAATTTATAGCCAAAAAATTTTGAAACCCTTAAACCTGAAAGCAATCCCCACATATTTGGTATTTCCGTGTATGGAATTTAATTTCTCGCGCATTTCCGAAGACATTTTCGAAAAATATTCAAAATTGCCCGAGAAATCGGGAAAATATGGAAATTTAATGAGATTCAATACAAAACATCAGCATTTGTAGCAAAAAAATTAAAACCCTTAAAACTGAAAGCAATCCCCACATATTTGGTATTTCCGTGTAGGGAATTTAATTTCTAGCGCATTCCCGTAGACCTATCCGAAAAATATTCAAAATTGCCCGAGAAATCGGGAAAATATGGAAATTTAATGAGATTCAATACAAAACATCAGAATTTATAGCCAAAAAATTTTGAAACCCTTAAACCTGAAAGCAATCCCCACATATTTGGTATTTCCGTGTATGGAATTTAATTTCTCGCGCATTTCCGAAGAAATTTTCGAAAAATATTCAAAATTGCCCGAGAAATCGGGAAAATATGGAAATTTAATGAGATTCAATACAAAACATCAGCATTTGTAGCAAAAAAAATAAAACCCTTAAAACTGAAAGCAATCCCCACATATTTGGTATTTCCGTGTAGGGAATTTAATTTCTAGCGAATTTCCGAAGACCTTTTCGAAAAATATTCAAAATTGCCCGAGAAATCGGGAAAATATGGACATTTAATGAGATTCAATACAAAACATCAGAATTTGTAACAAATAAATGAAAGCCCTTAAAACTGAAAGCAATCCCCACATATTTGGTATTTCCGTGTGGGGAATTTAATTTATAGTGTATTTCCGAAGACCTTTTCAAAAATATTCAAAATTGCCCGAGAAATCGGGAAAATATGGAAATTTAATGAGATTCAATACAAAACATCAGAATTTGTAGCAAAAAATGAAATCCCTTAAAACTGAAAGCAATCCCCACATATTTGGTATTTCCTTTTCGAAAAATATTCAAAATTGCCCGAGAAATCGGGAAAATATGGAAATTTAATGAGATTCAATACAAAACATCAGAATTTGTAGCAAAAAATGAAAACCCTTAAAACTGAAAGCAATCCCCACATATTTAGTATTTCCGTGTAGGGAATTTAATTTCTAGCGCATTTCCGAAGACCTTTTCGAAAAATATTCAAAATTGCCCGAGAAATCGGGAAAATATGGAAATTTAATGAGATTCAATACAAAACATCAGAATTTGTAGCAAAAAAATGAAAACCCTTAAAACTGAAAGCAATCCCCACATATTTGGTATTTCCGTGTAGGGAATTTAATTTCTAGCGCATTTCCGAAGACCTTTTCGAAAAATATTCAAAATTGCCCGAGAAATCGGGAAAATATGGAAATTTAATGAGATTCAATACAAAACATCAGAATTTGTAGCAAAAAATGAAAACCCTTAAAACTGAAAGCAATCCCCACATATTTGGTATTTCCGTGTAGGGAATTTAATTTCTAGCGCATTTCCGAATACCTTTTCGAAAAATATTCAAAATTGCCCGAGAAATCGGGAAAATATGGAAATTTAATGAGATTCAATACAAAACATCAGAATTTGTAGCAAAAAATGAAAACCCTTAAAACTGAAAGCAATCCCCACATATTTGGTATTTCCGTGTAGGGAATTTAATTTATAGCGCATTTCCGAAGACCTTTTCGAAAAATATTCAAAATTGCCCGAGAAATCGGGAAAATATGGAAATTTAATGAGATTCAATACAAAACATCAGAATTTGTAGCAAAAAAATGAAAACCTTTAAAACTGAAAGCAATCCCCACATATTTGGTATTTCCGTGTAGGGAATTTAATTTCTCGCGCATTTCCGAAGACCTTTTCGAAAAATATTCAAAATTGCCCGAGAAATCGGGAAAATATGGAAATTTAATGAGATTCAATATAAAACATCAGAATTTGTAGCAAAAAAATGAAAACCCTTAAAACTGAAAGCAATCCCCACATATTTGGTATTTCCGTGTAGGGAATTTAATTTCTAGCGCATTTCCGAAGACCTTTTCGAAAAATATTCAAAATTGCCCGAAAAATCTGGGAAAATATGGAAATTTAATGAGATTCAATACAAAACATCAGAATTTGTAGCAAAAAAATTAAAACCCTTAAAACTGAAAGCAATCCTTACACGGAAATACTGAAAGTATTTCCGTGTAAGGAATTTAATTTCTAGCGCATTTCCGAAGACCTTTTCGAAAAATATTCAAAATTGCCCGAGAAATCAGGAAAATATGGAAATTTAATGAGATTCAATACAAAACATCAGAATTTGTAGCAAAAAAATGAAAGCCCTTAAAACTGAAAGCAATCCCCACATATTTGGTATTTCCGTGTAGGGAATTTAATTTATAGCGCATTTCCAAAGACCTTTTCGAAAAATATTCAAAATTGCCCGAGAAATCGGGAAAATATGGAAATTTAATGAGATTCAATACAAAACATCAGAATTTGTAGCAAAAAAATTAAAACCCTTAAAACTGAAAGAAGTCCCCACATATTTGGTATTTCCGTGTAGGGAATTTAATTTATAGCGCATTTCCGAAGACCTTTTTCGAAAAATATTCAAAATTGCCCGAGAAATCGGGTAAATATGGAAATTTAATGAGATTCAATACAAAACATCAGAATTTGTAGCAAAAAAATGAAAGTCCTTAAAACTGAAAGCAATCCCCACATATTTGGTATTTCCGTGTAGGGAATTTAATTTATAGCGCATTTCCGAAGACCTTTTCGAAAAATATTCAAAATTGCCCGAGAAATCGGGAAAATATGGAAATTTAATGAGATTCAATACAAAACATCAGAATTTGTAGCAAAAAAATGAAAACCCTTAAAACTGAAAGCAATCCCCACATATTTGGTATTTCCGTGTAGGGAATTTAATTTCTAGCACATTTTCGAAGACCTTTTCGAAAAATATTCAAAATTGCTCGAGAAATCGGGAAAATATGGAAATTTAATGAGATTCAATACAAAACATCAGAATTTGTAGCAAAAAAATGAAAACCCTTAAAACTGAAAGCAATCCCCACATATTTGGTATTTCCGTGTAGGGAATTTAATTTCTAGCACATTTCCGAAGACCTTTTCGGAAGATATTCAAAATTGCCCGAGAAATCGGGAAAATATGGAAATTTAATGAGATTCAATACAAAACATCAGAATTTGTAGCAAAAAAATGAAAACCCTTAGAACTGAAAGCAATCCCCACATATTTGGTATTTCCGTGTAGGGAATTTAATTTCTAGCGCATTTCCGAAGACCTTTTCGAAAAATATTCAAAATTGCCCGAGAAATCGGGAAAATATGAAAATTTAATGAACATCAACACAAAACATCAGAATTTTTCGCAAAAAATTTAAAAACCTTAAAAGTGAAGCAATCCTTACATATTTGGTTTCTCCGTGTAGGGAAATTCATTTCCAGGTCATATATTATGTGTTGGTGTATTTTATTGTTGGCCAATAGAGAAATTAAACTAAAGTGGAAATTTCGCGACAAAGCGAGAAAAATTCTCGAGAAATGAAAATCTTGAAAGTAAGTCATATTAATTTTCTCCAGAAACGCGAAGGCATATAAAATAATATTTTCGAGGATTTTCGAGACGGAAATTCTCGAGCACAATCTCTACTCATATATCCCCGTACACGTACTCGAGAATATATGTATAAAGTTATAATTTTAATTTATATGCTTTAGAAATATTTTGTTGATTTGGAGAATGCGCTGTATTATAATAAAAATTACCCAATTTGTAAAATTAAATTAAATCGTGCATTAGAAAAAACAGCTTCACGTTTCCCGCAAGTAAATTTAAAAGTTTGATTTTTTTTGAATAAATTATTCCTTCTCTTATATATCTTATTTCCATTCTGAACAAAATATTATTTAAGATTTTTTACCTAAACTCGAAACTATAATACATCTATTTTATATGCTATGCAACAGGTGTGAGAAAAAAACAGTAGTTTTAAGTTTTTAACTATAAATTTTTTTAAAATATTAGAAATATTCTTTTAGTATACAACAGTACCGTCCTTTTTGTATTACTATTATATAAATAATTATATAAAGAAGGAAGTTCAGTAAATTTATTTTAAAATTAACAAATTTATACCGCAAACATTAAATTTGTAGCCTGTAATAATATTATTTATTACTGTAGTATTTATAGCTACAAATAGAAAACTAGCATAGTTTCAAAATATATAATTTTTTTCTTATTGCAGTTTTCAAAGTTGCAGTTAAACTATTAAATAAAATTAATTTTATTAAAACATTCTTTATGGTGTTATATATTATGATAAGTTTTTTGGTATCATGAATATAACTTTTATATTATACACAGCACCAGATCAGGCAAAAAAATTTGTGGAACAATTCAAAACAATTTTTAGAATTATAACTCTTAAATTGTGGTTATAGCATATCTGGTAAATACCAAGAAAATAACTTGTATAAATATGAAAACAAAAATTCCAACATCTTTAGCTATTGTAATATTTTATAGTAAAACTTTGAAACTATTACAATCAGTAGTTGTATTGTTGATTTTAGGTTCATTTTGTTGTTATTCGCAGTTAAAAAAAAGTTTTTATCTACACAGTCAGTCAGTATTATTATTTTTTTTTGTGAGTTTGAGCAAAATATATAAGTGAACCAGTTGTTACAGAATAAAAAAAATCTATTAAAAGTTTAATATGTTTGGACTTTCTACACATCTTAGTTTAGTTTTATATTTCCGTCTTAGTTTACTTTTATTTGCTTATTTTCCATACGTAACATAATATTTATGATACTATATGTTACAAATGGAAATCAAGGGTAATCTGATAATCCCTCTTACAGATAAGGCTATTATTGAACTGGTAGAAGTAGAACTGAGATATTTCTCCTTTAGTAGATGATTATGCTGGTGAGAATAATAAGCTAATTATAGATGAACAAATACGAAAGGTTTCTAAAATATCTAAGAGAATTTCAATTAGATTATATTAGTTCAGAGTTTAGACTGTGACCTATGTTAAAACAATTTATATTGAAAAACTATCAAAATTTATATTTACACACAACCATGAAGAGAAAAATTATATACGCAAACACTTGGCCGAATATCCACGACAGTAATAAAATTTGACAGCGTCGAGATGAGTAAAAGTAAAGCCACAGCAACCGTCCCACAAACATCTGCTAATAAAACCACTATTTCTTTTTGCAAGTTTTATAAATTGATGAGCGTAGTGGATAAAAGGTCTTAATGGACATTTTTGTAAAATGAGATATTTTGTAAATGAGATTCATAACTTTTTGCAAATGGTTATTAGTTCTAAGAAAGTAGGAACTTTAAGACTGATTTAGTCAAAATAAAAAAGTCACTTAACACTCTTATAAAATATGTTAATTACCATAGAACTAATCCATGATAAAACCATTTTTTATTTAGCTTATGAATCCAATACCAAGTAAAAATATTTTCTTCACATTAAGAAATGAGATGGAAATATCTACGAAACCAATTTAAAAAATTCTTATTCAGTAGATGTTCTTATGCTTTGGTGACTCATGAGAAAATTAATTTTATATAAAATAAATTTTCCTTAAGACATTTTATTTTTATTGAATTTTTGTGGATAAAACATAACTTAATGAAATAATTTTTTCTCACAATTCGTTCAAGTAGTTTTTTTTTTTTTACATATTTATTAAATATTCGTTTGGTAAAGTGCACTCTTTTGATGTCAAAAAGGGAAAAGAAAGTTTAAAAATAAAAAACAAAAGAACATAAAGTGCTCATCTAGGATAATTTAATTTCTTTTTAATCTTTATTGTATTTTTGAGTAGAATTTTTTTTCTTTTTAAAAAATTGATAAATTCTATTTTATTATTATTTTTTTGCGAGGATTAAAAATAATATTATTAAACTATATGCTAAGAAAATATTAAAATTTTATTTATCTATCTGGAAATAATACATAAACTATCTTAATAAATAATTCAGATAGTATGATAATCTTAATAAATAATTCAGATAGTGTGATAAAAAATTTCCAATCCTCAAAAATTATGTTTAATGTTGCTTTAAAATAATGATCAATATTTCAATTTATATGCTTTAGATAAAGAGTTAATCGACACAATATTAAATTAATATTAAAATTTGCACATGTTTTTAGTTTGTAACCAAAATATGACAAGAAATTTACTAGAAAATATTTCTTATGAAATATTATTATTATCACTATTAATTCTTTAAATATTAAAAATAAAAACTTATGCACTTTACATAACATTCACAATATACACTTTACTTAAAACCATTTTTAATTTTTATAAAAAAATTTAAAATATCATATTCTTTTCTACTAATTTAGGAAATTCTAATTTTTCTTTTTAATATCCAAACCTCAAAAAGTACGCTTATTCAAAAGCTGACTATGTAAATTTAAATTCAAATTGGTATATAAAACCATTAAAAGTGAATATTTTTTTTTTTTTTTTTTTGTTGGAAAAATAAATCAAAATGCATTCATTTATTACAATGCAAATTTGAATAGATGTGAGTATCTTCTATCTAATATTTTCAACTACATTTTGATTATGTTGAAGTGATTATTCATTTTTTTGTTTTTATAATTATGCAAAAATATTTGTGTACTTAAAATTCATCGTTGGCTAGCAAAGAGACTTACTCTATGGCTATAAAATAAACAATATGGTATCTTTTATAATTTATGGATAAAGATTTTTTTTTACTTGGCGTAGTAGAAATTTTTCAGTATAAATTTTAAATTCAGCAAAATCCTCCAATATACTTTATTACAATTTAATGTTATATGAGGTAAAAGACGATATAGACCAGAGATTCTCAATTCAAAAATTACCGAATTTCAACGTCAGCAGATAAACTGAAGGGAAATGTTATAAGGAAAGTATAATGGATGTTCAAAACTTGGTAATAAATAATACAGAAAAACGTAATTGAAATTGATTCATCTATGAATTGATTCATTCTAGTTCCTAAATTGAAACTCTTTGAAGTATAGCATTTCCGTATTTGCTGAAATATTATATGTAATTTCTTGTTTTAAATTTTTTATAGCAATAAGTTCAGAAATCTTAAACAGTGACAAAGTAGTCTTGGTTAATTAAACAATTAATAATCTCTCTAAATTAAGAAATTGTTGAAATTTAGAAAGAATCTAATATTTTAATATTATATTTCTAGGACAATTAATTAAAAATTTTCTGACATACGTAAGATTGGGAGTGAAGAACCGTGTAAGAGTTGGACTGACGAACCATGCAATAGGAACACCATTTAAAAGTTAAATATACGATATATACTTTAGTTAAATATACGATATACTTTAGAAGAAATAGTTTCTAGATTTCTCCGAAGAGTGTTTCAGAAGTCCTTGCACTTAGCACACCAGAGCTTCGTAGTATTACAAGCCTACTCACAGGAAACTACATAAAATTGGAAAATCAGCAGGAGCTGAATAGCTATTTTATCTAGTTATAACTTGTGAATGCGAAGTGATTTTTCGGAAAAGATTAATCCATTTACGTTAGGATTATATGTCTTATCTAAGAAGTCAAAGGTGCAAAATATCTTTTAGCTTGTGGTGTCTCCGAGACAAATCGGTCCATGTACAAGCATAATGTAACATAAAATAATGAAGTATGTATTATACAATAAAGGATATTTAAGAATTTTGAGTCATCTTAAAGTTTATACTAATTTAATAAAAATATATTGAAATCATATTATCTAAGTCTGATGACACCATCAATCATTATTTCGTTTTACACTTGAATAAAATCGTTTTTTCTTATTAGACCTTTTTTTTCACGTGCGGAAAATGATCAATGACAATACCATTTTGAAAATTTCTTTTATGTGGTACTATAATATTAACGGAAAACAATAGAAATTTATTTATGGTCCTTTTACCATTTAGTCATTTTGTTTTTATATTTTATCATGTCCTTGTTTATATTTTTCATTTATGCATTGTCATAGTAAATATGGGTTTATATGAATGGAAAAATATTTTAGTGTAGTGACAAGACAAACGAAATATCCCAAATATTTTCTTAATAAATTATGCTTAATATTTATGTAGTTTTTTGTTTTTGTTTATATATATATATATTAACAAAAAGATATATATGTATATATAATATATTTTTTAAATATCTCATAAATAAAGTTTAATTCTTGAAATATAATATATTTTCATTTCTTTAAATTTTAAAAACAATTTTATGCTCAATTTTTGTAAAATTAGTATTAAAAATTTTGATAATTATTTAAATAATGAGAATTAATTTTCTTAAAACAAAAAAGTTTTAAAGAAATTTCGAATTTTTTATTAGAATAATGTCAAGGAGTAATCCTTAAACTTTAATGAACAAATTGTAAGCAAAGTTTGTTCAACTATTTTTCAATATGAGAGTGCAAAATACAAAATTTTCTTTTGAAGACAGTAAGTAAGATTAGACTGAAGTAATGAAAATGTCAAGATTTCAAACATTTTTCTCTTAATAAAATATTACAAGTTAAACATAGTAAAAATTCCACAATTTTAATAACAGGGAATAAAGAATATACTTTTTTTTGTTAAGTATACCATTAAACAAAATTTTAAAGTTGAATAAAAATCTATTTTTACGCTACTAAACGGGTTGTTTTGTAAAAAATATATTTGAAATAAAATTTAAACCAACTTCCCAAAAATTATATTAGATTCCACGTTGGACATCTAATTAAAAACATAACATATTGGATATACATACTATAATTAAATTTTCTATCACAATAAGCAAAATTTTTATAGTGCACTTTAAAAAGTAATTTTGATTTTAAAATTTTCTGCACAACCATTTTATAATTGTATATATTAAATAGTGAATGTATTATTTCTAGTATAAAATTAAGAAATTTATAACTTTTATGAAAATTTAGAGCCTAAAATTACAAATTAAAAATGTTAATATTCTACGACGTTTAAATAAATTTAAAATGAGACAAAATCACTCTTATATAAATTTGTTTTCAACTAATTCCATATACATAAAATATTGAACTATATAATAATTCTTCATTAAATATGGAAACATGAAGGTAAAATATATAAAACGTTTCATTTGAACAAAATATCAACTGTTGAGTTTGCAAATTGGAAAATTTACGTATCTTGTTAATGAAATAGATTTTAGAATAAACTATTTTTCAAATTCGTAAATTGTACAAGGACAGTAGAATCAGCAATAAATTTCGTGATACACTAAATTCAGTTTTTAAGAGTATTTTTTTTTGTGGTTTCAATTCTGTTTGAGCATAGTTGAAGATATAATTATTAAAATAATAATAAAACTTTAGCTAGAAATAGTAATAATTTGTAATTAAATAATTTAGTCATACAGCTACAGGATACCAAAAAGTTAGTCATAAAACTAGGATACCAAAAAAAGTTACCAATTAGTGAATACCAAAAAAGACAACAATCCGAACAGGAAAACAAGAGTATAAATTTGGTCTAGATAAAAATATTTCAAACGAAAAATCTAATGAAATTTCTCATGGAGAATACATTTTTTTTAAATATCCTTTTATGATTAATATAATCATAAAAGTAATATAATTTTAATTATATAAAATAAATTGAATTACTTGGCTGATTAATTGATTTATAGAATAATATTACAAAAAATCATTTAGTTCCCTTGAAAGTAGGTGATTGATGGAAAATGTAACAATAATTAAGATTATTAAAAAAAAATTTATATGCATTTAATTTGAAAAATCAGATTGAAAAAAAAATTACAGAAAAAAAAAATCTAAATAAAATTTAATAAAAATATAATTATACGATTCAAATATATAGAAATAATTAGATCTAAGATCATTATCATTATTTATGTATAATTAAGGTTTACTATACATAAACCTTATAACAATGCTGACATTTTTCTCTTTATTCTATCTAATCAGTAACATAAAGTAAAAAGAAAAAAAGAACAAGTAATAAATTACGTAATTATGTTGGGAATATATAACAATTTGGTAATAAAATGAGATATTTTCAAGATGAAGAAGATGAATAAAAAAAAAAATGAATAAATATATTATATTCTAAGTAAATTTCCTTAAATTACTATACAATTTAAGTCAATCTCATCATTAACTTCGTTATTATTTGCTGTTAAAGTAACCAAGCTAAAAATAAAAAGCTATAATATAACATTTTTTTTTTTCTGTTTGTCATGTTTTGACGATTACAAGTTAATTAAGCATTAATTTTGATGTTGGATATATACTATTATTCAAATAAATGAATGGTGAATTGTTGTTGATTAGAGAAGCTTTTTTCATTTTATAACTATAAAAAATTTAAATTAAATTTTAAATTCGTTTAATTTAATTTAAAATATTTGATTTTTTTTATCCAAATTTGGACTACAAAATCTAAAGATCCAAAAAAACATGATATTTCT
The DNA here is from genome assembly GCA_963932195.1 of Empis livida. NCBI lineage: Eukaryota > Metazoa > Arthropoda > Insecta > Diptera > Empididae > Empis > Empis livida. The sequence continues at coordinate 10,770,303 of OZ010646.1, read as the reverse complement.
GACATTAAAAATGTAAGTTGGTAACTCATTTATTGTTGTATTTAGTATGTTTAAAAAGTAAAATACAATAATTATTCAAAAAAATATTGTTAATTTATAAAATGTGTGTAGTTTAAAAATTGCAATTACAGATTGATAATTTTTAATTTGTAATTAATATTAATACACATTCTGTTCATGTCAGTTTTGTTTCAAATAAATTTTCAAATAAATAGTGTGAAATACTTGTGATGCCTGAAATTAATTTTGATTGGTATATAGTTAAGTTTTGCAATTTTGAATAAATCATTTTAAATTCATTATAAATGCAGCCATTTTCTTTTTACTAGGTAATCAATTAAATTCGTAATGGTTCGTTTCCTTTTACCATATTTGTTACGTAAATTTAATGAAAAGAATCCTATTTTATAGGAATCGAGGATCTAAGTTTTGGTGAAAAATATAAAAAAGTTGTGGAAAATAAGTGGCCAAATAAATATTTAATACAAGAAAATTTATTACATGAAACAAAGTATGATGCGAATATAAATTCTGTTAACACATTAGACATATTAGCATTTCTAGCTTACAAAATATTTACGAAAATTTTAAACATAATTATTTATTTTCACGTTCATTTTATTTTGATCTAAATTGAATTTATTTTCTTTAGTTAATTTCACTAAAACTTTAAATTTTTAAAACTAGAAAAATATCGTTTTATTTTAACAACTCCTTTTCCCAATTTCAAACTTCATTTAGCAGATAGTGCATTTAAATTTTTAAAATTTCTTTTAAATAGATTAGCATACGGCCAAATGTATATTTAATGTACAACATTGTAACAATTTGTTAATAATTTCTTCAAATATTATTAAAGATTTTTCATATATTTTGTAAAATCATGTATAATTTCAGATTGTCATAGCCGACATGACTTGAATTAAATCTTTAATTTTATTGTTTTTTTTTTGTGTGTGTGTGTGTATCTTTTTGGTTTTTTTTTGGATTGATGTTAATGATGTAGAACAATAAATTTGTTGTTCATGATTGAATATGTTTTTTTTTCTAAGTCCTTTAATCATATTTATCTTAGAACATTGTTTGTTTTGTTTATTTTAGATACTTTTATTGATAGTTTTTATGATTCCATTCTTCTTTCTTTCTTTTTTATCTTTATTTTATGAAATTTTTATTTATTTTATTTGTTATACTACCGTGTCATAAGTATTTCAACTTTGTCATGCAAATATTATAAGCAAAAAACAGCCTTTAATATACTAAACGAGATAAACAATATAAAGTTCTTAGAAAAATTCTCCAAATATAAAGTACACCCATCCATTAATTTACACGGTACTCGATTTACACGGTTTTGCGTTTATCCGGTTTCTAAATTTGCAAAAAAAAAGAACTACATTTTTTTTTGATTGAAAGCACTCATTTCATAAACTCGTGGAAATTTTTTTTTGTTATTATTTCGTACGGAATAGTATTATTTTATGTTTATAATTTTATTAAATCAATTTATATAGAACCAATCACCGTTTTTATGATTAAATGTTTACCTCTTTTTAACACGGTTATTCTGCTACGACTTTTCTTCATATTCCTTGTTTCGATTTACACGGTTTAAAGGAAAGAACCGATCGTCCATATGCATTCTGTGTCTCGTTATACACGGTTTGAATTTACAAGGCTTTTCATGGAATGTATCTACCGTGTAAATCCAGAGATGGGTGTATATAATAAAAACTATGATGACTATAGCTATATTTTCAATAATAAAACTTTTGTGTTTCGGTAAATTGTCATCAATATAGAAATCATTTTTAGCAAAGACTTTTTTTTTATGCAAAGGAAAAAGGAAAAACAAAAAACTAATAAAATGTAAAAAGTTTTCCTTTTTTTTTATTTTCAACAGCAATAAATCTTATGTGGTTGTATTGTATATTTCTAATAATAATACAAAACTTTAAACTTTCACATTAGTATTCGAATATATTGTAAAATATAAATTGAAAAAGTTTTTTTTATATTTTCACATATAAGTAACTAAAAAGGAAAAATCCATAAACCGTGATATTTTCTTCTAACGATTTATTTATGTGCAAATATAATCTTTTAGAATAGAGATAAAAACAAAAATTACACAAAAAAGAAACTTTTATATTTAGTTAAGTACTAACTTTTATATTTAATATTTAACTTCTGCTGAGTTAAATAGTCGCTTAAGTTTTGATAGTATATACATAAATATATTTTAATTTTATATTCCATTTTATGAAACAGTTTTTGGCACATTACGCGTTTCGAGATTCCGTGCATTGTACGAAATAGTTTTTAAAAAATTATAAATATATACATTGATTTTGTTGGTAATATATTATGGAAAGTGATATTCGATGCTTCTTATTCCAGGAGCAGCAGGACAGTGAATATAAAAAGCAAGAAAGGCAAAGCAGTATACTACATATTTTGTAGAGTGCACGATTTTATTAATGGTAAAACGTTTTAAAATGAATTAAATTGTGCAACTGCCCTTTCTATATTTTCCCTTTCATTTAAAACAAGAAAATCTGGACTTAGAAAAGATTAGAAATATTAGCCAAAATTTAGATGCAATTTTTTTAATTGCAGAATTTTGAGTTATATATACTTTCGCTAGAGAACGCAAAACTAATTATCAGAATGATAAGTGGCGAATATATCGTTCGTCGAAAACTTATAAAATTTATAAATATTATAATAAAGCTTTTTATAGTTTTAAATTTTAATATACTTATTTATAAAATATATGTATTCAGTGGAATCTGTACATGAGTTTTTACAGTACATGAGTTTTTACTTCCATTAAATCTTAACATATATAATTAATATAGTATTAATCTTCAAAAACATAATTAAAATAAATAGGAAATGGTATTATCTTTAAATTCAACACATTGTCAAAATTTCTTTATAAAAATTATTTAAGATACTTAATTATTTTTCTTTCCAATATCAAAAAGAATTGGTGTTGTTAAACCGGCCCAAAAATTCTGCAACACAATGATAAGTATAAATTCTAAGATTTAATTGATCAAGCACGTGGCTCATTCTGCAATAAACTGAAGAGTTTTATAATAATACATTTTTTTTTCAGGATGAGAAAAGTTGAGATTTGTAAAAAACATTTTTATATATTTCTGGTTCAAAATACTAATTTAAAAAGGAATATGCTTTTAATCTTAAAAACTTAATTTATTATTGCAACCCACACATAACCAACTTTGAAAAGTACGTAGAAGGATAAAAAGTAAAATACATTTTGTTTTTTTTTTGCAGAAAAATTATAATTAAGTAATTTATCCTAGTATTATTACGTACCTTTATTTAAGTATATTATTAACTTTACAATATCTTGCTATCAAATATATATTTTACCCATTTTACCCATTTTTAAAATGTCTTCTGCGAAATATTTTTGGTAAGCAATGTGATTTTGATGTATAGATTTTCAAGCACATATTATGTTTTTTTCTGTATCTCAATATTGGATTAAAATATATCGAAATTTTGAAATTAAATAATAAAATTTTGTAAAGTATTTACAGCAAAAATGTAAAAAAATGCCTGACAAAATCTCTGACAGTTTTTTTTTTTGTATATATTTTGAAATTAGATTTTGTAAAAACCTAAAAAAAAAAAATTCTTGATCCAAATCATACATACTTTTAAGATATCTATGTAAAAATATATGTTTATATTTTTTTTTTATCAAATGTAAAATAAAAATATTGAATAAAGTGCTTCAAGGATTTCTAAAATGAAATTGAATTTTTTTTATACATATTTTATGTTTTTATTTTTTTTATTCTGGAATTGATTTAATAAAAATATTTTGCGTTCAATAAATTCTTTAAAAAATATATTGAATTTTTTTTAATTTTTTTTACTAAAATAATTTCAAAAATAGTTACATTTAAATAATTTTCAGTTTGTAATATAGTTTAATGCTATTTAAAAAATGTGTATACTAATTAATTTTTTAGTGATTTTAGAATATATAAAATTATAAATTTATTTATTAAATAGTTAATCCTACTAAAACATGGATGAAACTTTGGGTACTATATACAATTAAATTAATTTATTATTAAAATAAGATTTATTAAAATTAATAATTTCCATGCTTTGGCAATATTCTAATCTAATATGTCAATAATAAAACGTAGCAGATTGAGTTAATTGTGCTAATCGGAGAATATTTCGGAAAATATTTACAATTTCGGAACACTTTCGTTAATATAGATGTTCCTTAGGAGGACATGCAAATGTATGTTAGCTGGAGATTTTCATTGCCAGTTGAAATATTATATTATATACTAATAAAATACTTACGAAGGCAATATCGATCAAATTGGTGATACATATAGTAAAATATTGTTCAAAATCGTAAATTAATACTTATTAAAATTAATAATCTAGAAGAAACTTTATTAAGAGTAACAAACATTACTATTTTCCAACAAAAATAAATTTAAATGTTTAGTTATATTTATGGAATTTTATAGTTACATTGATTTTGTTGGTAATATATTATGGAAAGTGATATTCGACCCTTTTTATTCCAGGAGCAGCAGTACACTGAAAAAGCAAGAGAGGCAAAGCAGTATATTTACTACATATTTTGTGGAGTACTCGATTTTATTAATGGTAAAACGTTTTAAAATGAATAAAATTGTGGCACTGCCCTTTCTTTATTTTTTGTATCATTTAAACCCCCCAAATTTGTAAAGAAATGTTAAAAAATATACCTAAATGACAGTAAAAAATTTTGAGACCCGATTTACATATATACATTCATACATATACATATAGTAAATTGAAAGTCAAAAGTTTTGCATTTACAAGCAAAATTATTTTCCTGCTAGTTTTTCTTTCTAAAACTATGATAATTATTATTGACTGACTGAACAAATATTTTGAGCTACAAAAAATAATTTTAAATGTTATAATAGTTTCTTTGTGTGGCAAATCTTTCTGAATTATACAAATTTGAAAACAATGTACTTTAATTTGTATATTTGGTATTTGATATTGTGACACTTCATCAAAACTATCGAAAGCGATATAAAAAATAGCCTCAAAATTTAGAGCATTATTTAAAAACACATAATCTTATAATTTAATATTTTTGGTTACAAAGCTATACATATTTTGATTATTTACATAATATATTAAAAATCCACGGTATGGATTCCAATTCGATTTTATATTTTTTTTATATATATGTACTTATAATTGTAGTATTGAAATGTATCTGGTTTCCCTCAGCTGGTAATTTATATAAAAATAAATATACATAATCGTATATTATTTTTATTTCAAATTATTTTTAATAAACACAATAAAAACAATAATAAAATTGTCCATTCTTAATTTATGCATGTAATATTTTGTCCTTCGAGGCCAGCATAAATTTAAAAATCCAAATAAATATTCATCTTGTTTTTGTCATTGTATATTCATATTTTATCATACAAATTTAATGTTAAAAAATAAAACAAACATAAATAAAAATAATTTTAAAATAAAAAATGTAATTTTTAATATTTAAGTATAATTTTTTTTTATGATTTCTCTGGAATTGACCAGAGTAAATAATAAAAAAATTTTAATACGCATTTCATAATATAAATAAATTATAGATAGAAAATTATTTTATTTTTTTATTGTTGTATTGAAAATTTATAAAAATAAAATATTTATTTAGTATTTGTGAAGAAAACAGGATATTTTGGCATGTTGTTTCTTAGACACGCAATTTTTTCTTAAATCGTTTTTAATTTGTTGCCATTTTTGGGCGGTATTAATTACAATTTATTATTATTATTTGGTCAACGCCTGCAAACTGTAGGTGGTACTTTTAAGATTAATATTGCACAGTAAATATATTACCCACTATAAATTTAGAAATAATACTAATAAATAAATAAAAAAACAAAAAAAAATTTTTATTAATATCAGTTTTATTGGATATAAAAAAATATATTCATCGTCCTCCAAAACCGAATATACATAGATTAAAATTTACGATATGACAATGCAATTACTTAGAACGATATTAATATGTGCGGCTTCTATTAATTTTTAAGTTATTTATTATACACAGATTTTATTGTTTTTAATTTATGTAGGAAATAATTACTTTTCAATTTTATATATTAACAACTTAGGGCAATTCGTGCAAAGTCTAATATTATCAAATTCCTGATAATTTATGTATTTCCCTATCATAACATTTTTCTAAAATTCTAGTTTCTTCATATATTTATATGTATCTCCTTATTGGAAAATTTGATTTCTGAATTAATAATTGAATATTGTTAAAATATTATATAATCGCAATTTTCCTTATTATCGTAGAATTGATCAATTATTTTATTATTTACTATGCAAATATCTACAATATTTAAGTATATATCTTGTAAATAAATTTTAATTCAGAAATACTATTTCATTTTATTTTTAACATATGTTAGTTTATTATGTCAAAACATTCTTTCAGATTCTTTAGTTAAATTAAATATATATTTGAACTTGAAACAAATTTTAAATTTCGTTATATTTTTATATCGTCAGTTATTCTTTTTATTTTGGACTAGAAAATCTTAAAAGTTTTTAAAGATTTTCAATTTTAGTTAAATAATCTTTTAAAACAAGATAACATTTATCCTTTTTTTTTATTTTGTGATGTTAAGTTATTTGGTATATGAAACGTCTATTTTGCTTTTAAAATTTCTATCAATTTAAAAATAAAAAAGCGTGATTCGATTTCCGAATAAATTTAATTTTAATATTTTGTTCAAATTATTAGAATAGTTGTTTTAAAGAATTGACTGAATTTAATGAAATATTAAAAATGTATTCAAAAATATACAGATATTTAACTATATACATGTAAATACTTTTATGTAATTGCACCCAGAATAGTCCAAAATATTCTCAGAAAAATATAAAATAATTAAAGTTCACACATTGTCAAATAAAACATTTTAACCAAATTAAAAGCTATGTAAAACCAATTATAAATTGAAAAACAATAAAATCAATTTAATTTAAATATTACATAACATAACACTGTAAATTATAATAATATTAGAAGTTTATGGAAACACAATAAGTCTATTACATAATCAAATTTCCTTGTTCGTATTACAATACATAAGATACATTTTAAAGATATTTTATTATACTATGTTCTAACAAACCCTCTACATATTAATTTGAATTACATATACATATATGTAATAATATTTAATTTTTTCTTTTAAAGCTAACATATTTTAATCTTTTAATAGTTAAGCCGATATGGAAAATATTTTAATAAGTTTTTCAGCATATGTTGTAAATATATGTTAATTTTTTATATATACATATTACATATATGAATTTGTTACTGGTAATAATATACATAAAATTTTATTGATGGTAACTGCTGTTGTTATGCAATTATTAGTTTATTCGTATAAAAAGTTTTTTTTTTTTTTATGTAGGTATCATAAAATCATTTATGAGATACTATAAAAATTTAAGATACATATATTAATAATAAATATTTAATAATAATATATTAATTAATGAGGTGAGAATATTTTTATGATCAGCATTTTATTATGAATGAACAATATTTCAATTTTATTACTATATTTTTGGCAAGTTTGATACCAATTTTAATAGTTTATGAATGAACAATATTATATACGTTAGTTGTTAACCTTTAATTTTTACCACTGTTGTTGGGAACAGTGATAATGCTAGTCTATGTACAAGAATATTAATTAAAATTTTAATTATATAAAAATTATTTTATAATTTTCAGAAAATTTATCAATTGGATATAATTATATTTTGATATGGTTAGATAAGTTCTGAACATATTAGTTCAAAGTAAAAAACTTCCTATTTTGAAAAATTTAAAAAATTTGAAGATTAGATGTTCAGCAATCAAAATCATTAGATTTTATCTAAATAAATATCAAAATGTAATTATAATTTTTTTAGCGAATTTGAACAGAATTATAGCAATTATATTTGAAATTAATTTTCAAATTAAAAATAAAATTTAATTAAAATCATAATTAGATTATTTGAATAAAAGTCATTATATAAAATAACATTTTAAGAAAATCATACTGCATAGAATTTATTTAACATACGTATACACTAAAAAGACATTATATACGTATGTTATTTGTTATTATTTCATTTTATGTGAATTTAAAAAGAAGCTATAACTACCCTATTAAGCAAAAATTTCTTTAATACAATATTTAGGGTTTCTGTGTTGGTAACATACTGATGCCTATATAACTTTTCGAATTTAATTATAGGTAATCTACATCTATACCAAATCAGTAACTACATACATATATATGCTTCAAAAATAATGAATGTTATGTTTTATTCTGTGTTTTTATACATTTGGCCGAATCCTAAAAAATTAAAATTCATTTTTAGTGTGACTTAATATTTAACTGCGTACAAAATGATAAAGAATTTAATTTCAAAACATAATTTCTAATCAAAATTCAATTATGAATATTTACCACAAATAAATATGAAAATATCTATACACTATATAGACTACACTGTACGTAATTTTCATATTTTGGGCTTGTGACTATAATAGAGAAAAAAATTTTAAAATGTAATTTTTCGCAGTCTGTTTGCATAGGTATTGGGACTTTGAAAGAACTGGTGAACTTATTAAAGATTTGAGTTAGTAATAAGTTTTTTTCTTCAACTTTTATTATGGAAATATCACATATGATAAATTTTAATTGAAAACTACTATAAGTAATTAACAAATAAAACTACCAATCTCTCCAAATTAGAGTTCACCATGCCAAAAAATGATTTGTAGATTCTACAAATATGAGGACGAAACGGCTGAACATATATTGTATGTAAAACTAACTAACTAATCATATCACACTTTAAATACATAATTTAATAAATTAATTCTATAAAACGTATATTTACGAACGTAAATTAAATTTTTCTTAATATATCAGTAGAAAAAATAAATAAATTGAATTAATCATAAATCTTATTTGATACAACATGTCCTTGTCTAATATGTAATTATTGTTTAAATAAGAAAGCATATTTTTTCTAATTTTCCATAAGATTAACTAAAAGAAAATAAAAAAAAAAATAAACGTGCTTGAAATATAATTTATGTTATAAGGTTATGTTTTATAAGGTTAAGTTATTTGTTATAATTTATGTACGGAAATTATGTTTTTTTTGTTTTGTAATATTTTAATTGATATTGATCTATAAATAGATTAATTTTAATTTTAAAAAAAACTATATACAAGCGTTTCATATATATTTATGTTTTGCTAAGGTATTATTTAAATTTTCCTATATTAATACAGGAAAATTGAAATAATTCGTAAAATAGGCTTACAGAAAATTTTTTCTAAAATATTGTTTGGTTATCCCGTGAAATTTTAAATGTTCAAAGACGGAATATTAATTAAAATATTTATTGAAAAATTATTAATTTATATTATTTAATTATTTTAATTCCATAATTTAACTGAGTGTTTAAAGTAATGTTTAGGTTACTATATTGCTTAATTACTGAACTTTAGTGAAGTAATTGTTAATTGATTTAATCTCTCACATACTTTATTTTAATATGCTTAACTTGGACACAATATTTCCCACCAATATCTCTTTAAAAAAATTATAAAAATTTGAATTTCTAAATATGTAAAATAAATTAAAATTATTTCTAAAGATGATAAATACTACGTGCACTCTGTATCACCTTATTTTTATTATAAATTTTATAATTTAATTAGCAATTATTTCTATTATTTTATATAAATTCTGGAACATCAACATAAAAATATTTTAATAGAATATTTTTTACTAGAATTTAGTTTTTAACCAAGATTAATATTAAAAATAATCAATTAAAAATATTAAACTACACTTCGTTTAAATAAAAAATGTGTTAATTTCGTGCGATTCTACAATGTTTTTCGAAATTATTTATTTGAATTATATCGACCTAATTTTTAATCGGGAGTTTTGAGGCGACTCTCGTAACGTACATATATTACATTTAAATTTAATTTTTTAGTGTAATTATTCTAATAAATTTCCAATACCAATAAATTATCTCGGTATAAAAGCTTAGGTGAACACTTTGCTGCTGTTTTGACAAAAACAAAACAACACCCCGGTTTTCGGAGTCCTTAAATCTGTAATTTTTTATTTCATGAAAAGTAAAATTGTTTCTTTTCCTTTGGGAATTAAATTATTTAAATAAATTATTTTATGTAAATATTGATCATTGAAAATTAATTTCGAAAATTTATGCACATTGTTTGTAGTACATTATATAATATTTATATTTATAATAAATAATGAATTTATAAAATTTCAATTATGTACTAACAGTTTTATGTAATATTTCAACCTATTACTGTGAATAAACACAAATATTTACGGCTTAGTACTTGTGGCCTTTGAAATATAATTTACATGTTATATTAGATATTTTTGGTCAATATCTAATATAACATGTAATTCTTATTTGGTATTCTCATTTATATTATTCATAACATAAATATAGGAGTAATTGTTATTAAATATAATATTTATTTATCATTTTATCCTAACAGTTCGATATTTGCAGTTAAAAGCTTATTCTGACTATAATGTGTTACAAAATGAAATGAATACTTGTTGTTGCTATAAAAATGGTCAATAATCTCTATAAATATTTGTAATAATTATAATAATAATTTAAATAAATCTTGAAATTAAATATTTTTCGTAATATATATTTTAGAGTTTTTTATAACAAAATAATTTCTTTCTAAAACATTAAATTGGTAAATTGTAATACCACAACAGTTGTATTATATTTCATGCCACAGAAAAGAATATTTAATGCTATTTAATCAGATTGATTTTGGATTATTGCCAATTTTTTTTTTGTGTGTATATCACATTTCCCATAACAATTTAACATTTATTTCTTTAAACAAATATCTACAAGTGTTAAATAGAAAAATGAAAAATAAAATCTGTCATCGACCTATTTAATAGGAGAGAAGGAAACAGTTGAAGATTCTATAAATATCTTTTGGGTGAAAGTCATTTTAGTACAAATTTGAAAAAGTGAAATATTTCGCAAAATTTTATATACATGATTTAACATATTGCTTCATAAGTTACAATCAAAATGAAAAATCATTAGAAAAAATTAACACAGATAGTTTTTTCATGAACCAAAGAAAAACATGTATGAAAATTTAAATATTTATTAAGAAATCTTTTAGATAATAAGTTATTTTTATATTTAGGAATTTATTTTCCATGTTATTTCGTTACGTTAATTAAATTTTCAATATCTTTTTTTCCGTATAACTTAACTAGTTTTTCCGTATAACTTAATATAATAATAAATTTTTAATAATTTGATTATTGAAATGTAAATGTATTACTGATATTTCTAGTAGATTTTAAATAAAATTTTATTCATTTACATTTAAATTCACCTTGTCACAACTCAAAATGCTGTTGAAATCCATAAGGGATTATTTTTTGATGTTTCCATCACCGAAAACAAATTATATAATAATTTGATTTAGATACAACCGCTTCATGTATGTCATTAATACGAGATAAGAACGATAGCTTGAACTAACTAGTTACCACACGTATCACGGTTCAAGATTCTGAAAAGAATACCACTACTCCGACGTCTCTCGTTAATTCAGAAAGTTTAAGCTTAAAAAATATATAAATCGCAAAGTGGAATTGTCACATAAAAAGCTGCAGATGGAAAATACTTATTATTAAGTAATCAGGTATCAGCAAAGTTAAATAAAAATGAATTTATTAAATCATAACTGAAAAACTGGGATTTAGATTAAATTTTGATTAAATGGTTATATTACAAAATTGAGTTATAACAATCCAATAAAAGTATTAGTTATTGGTTCAGTAAATTAACTATATCTTTATATGTTATTGATTTAATTTCGTTAATTTTCCAATTCTTGTTATAAAAATGTTATAAACCGGAAAGAGGATTATACACATTTTACACGATCCAATTATAATAAAAAGCAAATTAATTTATTCCTTAATTCTAATTATTTAAATATTTTTGCTTACTGAAAATTAAAGACTTATATTATCATTTTGCTTTACCAAACCACATAACTTTGCAGTGCAAATATACTTGTTTTTCTAGCATTAGAAACATATCAGTTACAATGTGTAATATATAATAAACATGTGATTAGTTTAAAACTTGGATACTTTAACTGTCAACAACAAATAATTTATTTAATTTCTACCAATTTGTTTTTTTTTTTGTATATTTTAAGTAAATGATTCTATTTTAACTGCATCTGTTTATTAGATTCAAAAAAAATAAAATTTTATTGTTTCTAGGTGCCATTTAACCATAAATGATATTTGACCCAGGTCAAGTGGAGCCATAAGATATATAATTTAATACTTTATATGTACGTGAATTTTTTTATCCTTTTAGTTCATAAAACATCATAAACGGATATAAAATAAATTTCAATCGTATAGTAAAATATGAAAAAAATTAAAATTTGCTGAATTTTTGCCAAAAATGTATATCCTTGTCTCGTCCATAATTAAATATTTTATTAGCGAGCTATTATGTTTTTACTTTAAAAAATTTTAAAATAATGTTCGCGAAAATAATTTCTTTTATAATCTAATAAACGAAGGTAAGAATTTACCGTTGTCCCACAATAACTTAGTTGATTATGTATCATTGTTTCTTTTGACTTTCAAAAAACATTTAAATTCAACATCGTATGACTAGCATAAAAAATTTAAAGTAAATATTTCAGAATCTAAATTTATATCGAAGCATTAAAAATGTTAACATAACGATCATCGATTTCACTGAACACATGTCGTAAAAAAATATGAACCCCATCCTATATTCAAAATTAAATGAATTATATTTAAAACACCTTATAGTATTTCTATCAATTATCTCTTTTTCATTAATTTTATTGCTACATAGTTTTTAAAATAATTTTTATTAACAATTTTAAATAATTAATTATTTAAATTCTGTCTGAAATTAAACCATAGTATGATATTTAAATATTTAATTTATGTAAATTTTCACGGTTTATTTTATGTAAATTTTCTTTTTCATGATCACAAGTATAATGTGATGTATCAAGCGAACAAATTGTATATTCAATTTCTCTTAAAATTAATTTTAAACTAGTTAGCTGTTCCCAAGTTAATACTTTTACTAATTTTGTATGAACATAAGGTTTATTTAAATTTTTTTCACAAATAATTTTTATTTCTAAATATTCTGGATCTAATTTTATCTCATTTAAACTAATATAAGTTTTACCATCACAAACGTTTGGATTACAATTACAATCTATAAATAATTATAAATTTACAAATAATTATTTAATTTTATAATTTATATAGATATTTCAAATAATACCTCTTGTACAGTTTACTCGTAGAATTAAAAATAAAATTTTTATTAAAAAAATTATTAAAAAATTCATGATTTTTTTTTTTTTTTGTACTTGTGCCCACAGAAGTGAAAATTTATTTAAATGAAAATTTACTTAAAAATAAATTATGTTAACTATAATATTTGCTTTATATATTAGTGAAAAGTAATTAAAAATAAATCTGTTGTTATTTATTTTTTAAATTAAATAACAATTTAAATTTAATTATTAAAATTGTACTAATATTTCGTTTCTTGAAAACATATGTTATGAAAATTCTTTTTGAGTTCCACAATATTAATAATTAAACAAAATAGAGAAATTCTATAAATTTATTGATACTTGATATATTTTTCAGTAATATAGTTTTTAAATAAATTTAGTAATATAGTTTTTAAATAAACCACAAAAATTATTAATTTTGACCGAAAGAAATATTAATTTTTTTATAATTGCCTAAATAATAATATTTTTCTTGCAAATTCATTATTTTCATTAATATTTCAATAAAAAATTGGTAATCATGTTTCGAGAAAATTTTTGTTTTGTTAGAATGATTAGAAAATTTGCAACATAAAATTCTTGTCCTTAAAATTTGTCCTTAAATATATATAATCACGTTTAATAAATGGTATGTCATAGCACTTATCCATAACAGATATTATGTTTTATCACATTAAAGTGAAGAATATTAGTCAAAAAATTTTCCAAAAATATTTAAATAATTATTACGAATATTGCGAAATCTTCTTTTCCATAATTTTATTTTTACTAAAAATTGTATATAGCCTACTGACAGATACAGAATAGTTATTTTATTAAATATTTTAATGCTGCGAATGGCAACTAAATTATTTATTTATTTTAAATTCCAATTAAATTTAATTATAAAATTCTATGTAATAAAACTATTTTTTGAAAGAGTTTAGTTTTCTAATTCAGTTATTTTATAAAAAAAAAAAAATACCTCGAAATATTGTCAGATATAAAATTTTATGTTTAACTAAAATTCTTATAATAATAATTCACAAAAGATTTATATATAGTTTTGTATTTCTTAGATATTTAATTACCAGATATATATAAGATTATGTAATTTATGTAATTTAAATATTATTTGAATTTTGAAAAGTTTCGTCAAAGTTTTATAGTACATATTTAGAAAAAGAATCCATAAAAGTTGATTAAAGTTTTATGGTATAAAAAGGAATAATCCCCAAGGTATCTTTCTAAGAATTATTTTGGGTCTAAGCGAATTTTTCACATCTCCCAAAGAATTTTATTAATTTGATAATAGAATGACGGTTATATTTATATTTTTTTTTGAATTAATTGCAATTTTTAATTAGTTTTTTTTTTTTTGAATTAATTGCAATTTTTAATTAGTTTTAATAATTTGCTGTACATAAAAGCTATAAATATGTATCTTTACGATATATTATTGAAATATCTCTTACATAATATAAGATTTTTTTATAAATTTATTTTCTATTTCATATATTTTGTTTGAAATGCTGTGGTAAATTTATTTCAGTTTTCTAAATTGTTGTTAAATCGTCAAAAAATTGAAAACGATTGTCTATATAAAGTAATTATTTATATTTTCGATGTAACTGATAGCCGCAACATAATATTTTTTATTAAAACACGGTTGTTAATCTCTTTATGTAGTTTGTAATGATTTTAGATATTGAAGTATATTCAATTCTGTACATGGTATTATCAAATACTAAAAATTTCAAATCTAATTTTATTGACCTACACAAATTCTTTTATTTATGTTATGTAAATTTATAATGATTGATTATGAGCGGCAAAACCGTAATATTACAATTGATTTTTTTTAATTGATTTTACAGACATTTAAATTGATAAAATCGATACACGTTTAAATCGATAATATCAATTGAAGTGCCTATTCTGATATTAAACTATGTATATTCTAGTATAGTAAATATAATGTGTATAATGGAGAATGACTTAAGGTAAATAAAGCTCTTAAAAATTGACTAATTAATTCCAGCAATAAAAAAAAATGTTGGATTCAATGAAATTTAAAATGTAATGGAATGTACAATATACAGTGTTGTATTAAGTGTAATTTCAATTAATCTAGGTATTTTATTTCACATCACAGCACTGAATATTCTTTATGCCATAGGAATCTCGGTGGAAATTTACCAAAACATAATATCTAAAAATTTTAACATTTTGAGACAATTTCTGATTTCTATTGCTAAAACATTTATTCTTCAATTTTACGTATACATTTGGCATAAACTACAGAAAAATTGGTATAAAGTCTTGACTTTTTTAAAACAACTTTAATATCATGTTCCTACAAATGTTCAAGCTTCTTGATATATATTTTAATATTATTTCATTTCATGGAATATCGTTGTGGAACATAATCATAATCTCCAGTGTTAAAGACGTCATACATTCCAGTGTTAAATAATAATTAAAAGAATTTCATTCTTAAAAGAATTAGAATTCTTAAAAGAATTCCGTACATCGGAAAGAAAATATCCGTCAATTGAATCCGCCCACGACACCTTTTAGGGGGTTATGTGTGGAGCCAACCCTTAATTCTATGCTTCTTTCATACTTATAGCTATATAAATTCTTAATTATCAAATTTTAGGTTAACTACTGTGAAAATTGTTAATTTTTATCTGACACTATTATTCCTGCAGATTTTCAAGAGCAATTATTTATTTCCGAATATTTTCTTTTTTTAGCCATTTTTATCATTTTACAAAAAATTTGTTGAGTAGAACTTAAATTTAAGACGACATATTTCATATTATAATTATAATGGTATTAGGTATTTGACAATTCTAAGTACAAAGGCAACTTTCAATTAACCTCGGTATTTAATTTTTTTTTTCTACATATACCTTTTTTTTTTGCTATTATGGTCTCTAAGTAATATACTTGTGAAAATTTTCATTTGGAAAAACAATTAAATAATGTTTTTCAACAAAATTTATATATGTTATATGAAAATTAAAACACATTTTTCATTTTCATATTATTTTCCATTCATATTTTATACTCTTTGTAATATGAAATTCTTTTGTTTAAAGTGCACTCTTTAGTCCGGAAAGTAGAAAATATAATGGAGCATAAAATTTATATATATGAGCAAAAAACATAATAACATTAAATAAAAGATAATATATTATAAAATAATATAGAAGATTTAAGATGTTTTTTGCTTTTGACAAATTATTTTATTTTCAGATCATATTTCATTTCATATTTTTTTCTGTTTTACAAAAATTGAAAAATTGCGTTTAAGTTTTAATCTCTTTTTGAATTAGGAATTTGTGTTAATATACACAAGGTTATCACAGATAATTTTGTAAAATACATAAAATTATTAAGTAATATAGTGCGCTTTGTTTTGCAAATTTACGCAAATTTTACATTAAAATTGTTTTTCTGTATAATCTAGGATATTTTATGTAGACCAAAGAGTTATCAATATCATTTTATATATCAAATATTTATGTTGTACTACTTAAAAAAAATTGAATAAGCGAGTAATTTCTAATCAATTTATGTACATATCTTTATTTATTAAAAATTTTGATGTTTTATTAAGCACTCCTCTAAATTAATTTAATCCGAAAATATATATTAAAATTTAGTGTGAAATGATTTAGTTTTGGGAGTGTTTTAAATGGAAGTACAATAATAAATGAAATAAATTTTTATATCTGTATGGACCATTTTGCGAAAATTTTGATAATGAAAATTGTATTTATAAAAGCTACAAAATACTGAACCAAGAGCAAGGTTAAACTGTTTGGTTAGCTAATTTAACAGAAAATATAATGAGAATAGAAGGTAATTTACAAAAAAATATAGGTATTAGAGCAAGAGATTAATTGTTCTAATTTACTTTAACATGAAATATATATTATTTAAGGCCCGTTTCGCAGTGCGAGTTTAAATTCTCCGCCGACTTTACCATTCAGTTTAAACGTTTCTTCGGTGTAAAGTTAAGTAAAAGTTCAGCGGCAAATGACTTGAGTTTAAATAAGTAAGTAATTTGGAAAATTAAGATATACGTATGTAAGGAGATCCACTAATATCTGGCCTGAATTATTTGTATGGGTGGAAATTTAAAAAAATTATATTATTTTTAAATATACTTTCCATTTATGTTAGTGCACTTTTCAGTACAAAAGAAGAACGCTAACCGTATGCTAACAATACCTGATATAGTTTCATATAATAATCAATTTATAATAATAGCACTACCATGAAAGTCAACTATTTATAAACACCTTTTTAGAAATATTAGTTTCTGAGTATTTCTGATTTAATTTATCTACTAATTACAAGTATAACTAGTTTTATAAGATTTAGTGAAATGTTTGCACAAAAAAAAAATTGCCTTAAAAGTAAGTAGCATCTATAACACAAAAAAACATTTTTCATTAGAAACATTAAAAATATTTTCTACTAGGTATTAGATCATTTTACTTAATAATATTTTCGGAAAGCATGAAATAATCTTAAAATAAATAAATAGTTTTTGATCAGATCAGGCTTTAGAGAGTAAAGTTACATGGACGCAAAACAGCATATTTTGTTACTAAACGACGGGGCACCAAATTGTGAAAAGTGAGCGTAAAATACATAAATCGTGGAAACTTGAACAGTGTATAGTATTGGTCAATTATTTTTCATCTTAGCGATGTGTATTTGCCGGAATTGAATATGTAGAGCCAAACTAGTATATTGCAAAGTGTAATAGTTATATAAACAAATTTTCAATTCAATTATAAAAATTTTTCATTTTAAAAAAATTACCATCATAAATTTTTTTAGAATGAGATTTTTTCTATTATTTTAAGATTATACTTTTAGTGCAAAATTTTGAATCCAACTCTTATAAGCTACCATCTCTCATAAGCTTTTTGAATAATTCATCTCTGAATTTAAAATATATTTTTATTTTTTATTTCGTTAGTAATATTATATTCTCAGTAATCTCTATAAACTCACAGCATAAAAATTAAATAAATAAATAGAATTTTTAAAAGTTTAGTTTGATTCGAATATCAAATTAGTCAGTTCACATAAAATCGTTTAACTTTACGCGCAAACTAAAAAAAAAAATGATAGAAAAATTAAATTTTACTTGCCATAAATTATCATTTATATTATTTTTAATATTAAATTTAAATTATTTTGAATATGGTAATTATATCTATATAATTAATATTTATGTTAAAAAATTTAATTAATTAATTTTTGCTATATACTAAAAGTTAATACTGCAAAATTAGAACAACTTGCTGGATGTACAATTAAAATACCAAATGATATACCAGAAAATGAACCAATTTATTTAAAATCAAATCATGGTAAATTAGAATTATTTAAACCTGATAATCAATTAAATTATTTTGGTTCAAATAAAAATTTAACATTATTTTGTCCTGGTAAAAATAATTATTTATTAAATCGTACAACACAACAAAATCAAATTAAATTAAAATGTTATTGTGGACATTTTTTTGAAAATGATGATGATGAAAAAATTGAAAATTTACAATGTTCAAAAGTATCAATATCAGAATTAAAAACTACACGTAATTATTGTGCTAATAATAATGGTATTTTATATGATATTGGTTTTTCATTAAATGGTAATAAATTTATAAAAATTTTTAAAATATGTTTTGATAATAATACACAAAATCCAATTTATACTGTACATCAAATTAATGGAGCTGCTATCAAATGTAAGTATTTTTCTTAAAATTTTATTTTTTTTAGTGATTTTCGGTTCATGTATATTTATATAAAGAGTGTGAAAGCTTTTGAATTGCGTGTTCATCATTTAACTTTTGTCAGTTTGAAAAACTTTCGTTAAATTCATTGATTATAGTGCGAATATTTTTTTTTCTGAAAATCATACTCTTTTATGTTAGAAGATAATATGTTTTTTGATAGCTCGTGTTAATATTATATTATTAAATACGTAATTTTCTATGATATTTTCAACTGAAAAAATATCTTCATATTCTATCAGAAAAATTTCAATTAAATTAATAAATATATATGTATTAATGTTAATAGTAAACATAATAATAAAAGCCGAAAATTTTTAAAGTTCAGTAATCTTGATTAAATTTGATTATAAAAAATTAGTGTAAATAACGTAAATATTAAATAATAACCTGGAAATGTAATAAAGTTATCAAAATAATGTACATGGTACCAATCTTGTACATAAAATGTAAATTGACTAGAAATCGTTAAGACCGAATCTTATTCCAAAAAATATAATTTCAAGTTTTGTTTTTTGTTAAATTATTGGACTATTTAAATTCAACCACGTACGTAACGTTTATAATTTTTAATCCATATTTTGGACAGTTTCGGTAATCTATATTTTTTTTATGATTTGACCATAAATCTATATTTTTTTTATGATTTGACCATTCTTTAAATATTTATTTAACACAATAAATGAACAATTAAATTTTTGTTCGACCAAAAGTTTGAAAATTTGTAGAATTTACTTTCAAATTTAGATGAGAATAATTTAAAGACTGTCCTTTTACTCAGAAAATGCAATCAAACTTAGTATTCTTTCAAACTTTTTTTAATTAAAATAGGTAATAGGTAATGAAGATCAAAATTTTTTCATAATTTGCTACTATACTAAATATGTTTATAAACATATTTCTACAATTCATGTTTCTGCATAATTTAAATTGTATACAAACCATTATTAATAGATAATTTTCTCATAATTAAATTTAATTTATCTAATTAATTCTAAATTTTTTTTTATATCAAATTTATAGATAGTGTCAAAGAAAATAAACGTAAAGATTTTAAAACAACCGGTATGACATCATGGACAAGTGATAAATTTCGTCGTGTATACCAGCGACAAAATCAATTTGAACATTTTCGATGGTTATTCGGTGATGATCAACAATACATTAATATAACATCATTTTTAGCACGTGGTCATTTAACACCAGATGCTGATTTTATATTTCCAAGTGCACAATTATCAACATATTATTATGCTAATGTTGCACCAGAATTTCAAATTATAAATGCTGGTAATTGGAAACGTGTTGAAAATTTAGCTAGAGAATTAGCATCATCATATAATACAGATTTTGAAATATATACTGGTACATATGATATATTAAAATTAAAAAATCGACATGATGAAATAATAACAGCTTCAATAGATGAAAGTTATCAAGTAAAAATACCAAAATGGTTTTGGAAAATTATTAAAAATTTAAAAAATCAAATGGCTATTGTAATGATTACAATGAATAATCCATTTGCTAACCAAAATGAAATTATAGAATTTTGTCCAAATGTTTGTAATAAGGCATCATTGAATTCAAAACATTTTAAAAATATTAGAAAAGGATATACATTTTGTTGTGAACTGGATAAATTTAAGGATGTTGTTGATTATTTACCATTAAATTTAACTAGTAATGGTATGTTGAATTGTGGAGGAGCAAAATTTTAGAATTAATATCTTTATAAAATATAAGTATAAATTATTGTTATCTTTAGAGCTGAACAAAGTTAATGTCCATTAATTGAAATAAATTAAAAATATAAATATTTAAAATTTACATTTTTTAATATTATTATGAAGCTTGAACCATATTCGCTAAATAAGGTAAGAGGGAATTATTAATCGCTGCTATGGGTAATTTCGTTAAAAATTTGAAAGTTAATTAGATTATTTTTTAATTTTATTTATTAATTTTTTATGATTACAGAATTCATCTACAAGATCAATTTTTTATATTTATAATTTCTTATATGTCTAATTCAGGTATGTTCATTTGTTATCATACACTGTAGTCTTCACAATAATTAAAAGTATCATAATTTATTTTAAGATTTGAATACTTTCAGAAATTAGGTCTTATACTCCTAGGGCTGGAAGTCACAAATCATAATATAAAACTATGAACTCTACATATTTTTTAAACATATTCTGATTTTGTATATTAATTTTCTGTTGGTTCTAGAAATATCAACAAATAACTAAGATTGTTCATAATAAAAGTTTTCACAATTCCAAATTATAATTTGTTTTAATTTCTAAAATAATATACATTTTTTTGTTCATATAAAAATATCTTTCTTAGCAATTTAATATAATTTAAAAAATTTCTTTTAAAAACAATGAAAGTTTAAAATAAATATTACAATGTTTTAAAAGAATATTACAAAATTATGCTTTCATTTTACTATTATTGTAATAATAAAATTGGTTTTCTTCCGGTTCTTAGTTTAATACTGTAACAATTTTAACATTAAGATTTTTATATTTCAGATATTTTTATTAAAAATAATATTTGAACATAATATTCCTTGAATTGTAAAATTAATATTTAATCTATTGTGTATTGCATGATCAAATGCATATCTTGTTACTGTTTCTGCTAAAGAGAACATGACGGAAAAACATGACAGAAAAAAAACTTCGAAATACATCAGAAAATTCAATTATAAAAATTGAATTTTCCATGAAAATTATAAGAGAATTGAATAGGGAAAAAAATTGCATAAAAAAAAATTTTCATTCCAACTTTTGAAGTTTATTTAAGTATATTATCAAATTTTGACTACTATACAAAAATTATTTTCATAATTTTTACATAAAAATTTACCTACAAAAATTTATATTTTCTAATTTCTATCAATTTCTTAGAAGCTATGTTAAATACTTCTTTAAGTATTTTCTTTTATCTCACGTAAATAAAAACTTATTAAACTCTAATTTTATTTTTTTTTAAAAAGTATTATGAAGATAAGATGAAATAAAATATATACTTTTGCACTTAATAAAATTTCAATAGTTTCAATAAACTTTTATTTTAATCTTCTGAAATTCGAAGAAAATATTCTCAACTTTTTAATGATTCTTTTGAAATTTATTACTAACTTTCTTTTTATCTTTTAATTAGCACTCATCATAGAATTTTGATCCTAGTTTTAAGGAAACAGTAAGTAGATTAATTTAATTATTTTAGCTTTAAAAAACAAGAAAAAAAAAGAATCTTTTTTTATAAACAAATGTAATCAAAGAAAAAAAATTCTTGATTAAATACAAAAATATTCAATTCACTGAACTTTTCAATTCCATAATATCCGTATTGAAATTTCCTGTTAAATATTACTAAAAGAATTTTTTAGGTTTACTGGATAAAAACTCCTAACAAAGTTGTTAATTAATTCCTAAAATTTAAATAAATACTATTAAATTTGGAAAAAATATGCAAAACTACTGTTTGCATAATTAAAAATTAATAAAACTAAAAAATTTATTTCGAATATAAAGTCCAAATCTTTGTACTACTATCATTAATTTTACTAACAAATTTTGGTATTTATTAGATTTTAAAATTTTCATATTAAAACTTGGATCTATCTTTATTCGTGTACGACACTGAATTCAAAAAAATCTAAATAATTTCGAAATTTGCGCGACAGAAACAGGTGTAAACACATCTAAAATTAGAAAGAGATACAAAAAAATTTTGGAAGTCAAACCAAAATCTAAAAATTCTATCAAATTTTTGACAGAAGAAATTCTATCAAATTTTTGACAGAAGTGGATTTGTTGGATGTTTTTAAGGATATGTAAAAATATTATTAAATGTGAAAATAATTTTAATAAAATTGAGGAAAAATTAAATAGATTTTTTTATTTTTTGAAGAAAATGTTTAGATTTTAAAAAAAATAAATAAAATATCATTATTATTACTATTCCAAATAAAATAATAATTTAAACAGATACTATTTTATCAAACTAATATGCAATCAGTTTATGTTTTTACAGAAACATTATTAATTTAATGTTTAAATATCTGTAACTAAAAGCATAAATATCTGTAACTTCTTCAAATTCTCCTCATAATTATAGTCAAAATGGTGTGGTTTCGATAAAAATTTACTTGCGATTGTAATTACGTAAGTATTGATTAAACATTTATATACGACAATTTCAAAATTATCTTCCTATTCTGTCGGATAGACCGATAGCATATTTTTGAACCCCAATCTAAAAACATATCAGGCACCTACAGAAATTCCGAGGTATAGTAATATTATATAAATATAAGATAAAAAATTTATATTCCATTTCATTAATAGGTAAAAACAAAAATTAGAAAAATAAAGAGGGTATTAATTTCTAGATATCTGATAATCACCCTATTTATTTATACAACCTATTTGTAATAAATATCTTATTTAATCATACCTTTGTATAATTCTTTAAAGTAAATACCAACTGAATTTTTGACAGAATCAAAATCCTCTTCAAATTTTAATTGTGTAGGATAAGAAAAATATAAATTTATACAAAATATAAAATTACTAAAATAAATAAATATTAATAGGATTAAAAATTATTAAGTCAAATTGTAATATAAATTCTTTCTATATGCTTTCAGTTAATCCGACTTAGGTTTCTAGTAAATTCGGTTAATTCTATTCAAATTAATCAGCTATTTTTTTTTAATAAACATCCTTTAATTTATATATATATATATTGCCACCTAATAAGATGTTTATATAACACCTTAAACCCACCATAACCAGAATCTAATTTTCATGGAAATCAAGTACGATTAAGGAATTATTTTGTAATTTAGATAAATATATTATTTTACTTAAAATTGTCCAAGGAAGATTTTTTGAATAAAATGTAATTAATTACATTTCTTACATCTAATTGAATTAATAAAGACGTATAAAAAAGATATGAACTAAATTAAGAAGGTTCATAATTTAATTAATAACTTAAAAAAAAATATAGAATATTAATTAATTAAATAGTTTTGGAAAAATATTTTACTAGACTTATATTTTTACTAGAAATCTTAAAATTTAGTAATTTCACAGATCTAAATTCTCTAATTTTAAGAACTTCATTTTTGTAATCAAAATTATTTGTTTCTGAGCAAGTAGACTACAATTTGACCAAAACAATATTTTAAAGTCAATAATGCACTTCATCTAATTCTAACAAATATTTAAAAAAAAGTAATTTTGTGATAGAAACATGTTGTATGTTCATTTTGTACATAAACGAGGTCAATTTCATTGATTAAAATATAACAAGCATTTTTAGATTTTACCAAATATTCTTCTAAACTAAGGTTATGACTCTAATATTATAAACTTACATATATAACTTGTAAATTTTATTGAAAACATGTATGAAAAATGATTATTGCTTAATGTAATGTCTTTATTACCTTCAGTTAATTGAAATATCGTAAGGACACGAATATATAAATATTTTATGTACTAATATACAATAAAAAATAATGTTAAATAAATTCTAGTAGTTTAAAATTTAGTTTTGTTCTGATTGTTGTTGTATATATGTATCTGAACTTAATGTTCACATACATATATACAACAACAATTTAAATTAATTATTGATATAATTTTTGTTATTCTGAAATAAAATGTTTAGGGCGAAGTTGGTATTTATTATTATGTGACGATTCTTCGTCATTCGACTCTGTAAAAAAATCTTATATAATTTTTAATTGTTGTTTTTTTAAGCAATAAAATTTTAAAATAATAAAAAGTTAAATTTGGTTTGTATTTCGTCAATATGCATTGGAATGATTCATCAAGTTGACAAATCTACACAATAAACCCTAGGAAAGACAAGAGAAAATAACAAAAATCTGTTAAAATGTCGAAAGATACCACCTTTACAATACTTAGAATACTAGTTAGTTTTTGTAAAAACGAAAATATAATTAGGGACTGTTAAAATTCTAGTCCTACAATTATTATAACTCAAATATACTCTAACTATTTCTATATTATATTAGTGTAATATTACACATATGTTGGTTTTCATCATACAAATTGGAAAAAAAAAACCATTTTAAAATATGTAAATTTATTGAAATAAATTTACATATTTTTAAAAATAAAACCATTTTAAAATATGTAAATTTATTGAAAGCCATAAAATATAATTTCATTCTACTTCAACTAATCCATTCTTATTTTTCCAATAAATTCAATTAATTTGAGTTTAAAGAAAATTTAAAAAATATTTATTTGACTTAATTGAATGAATTTAAATGATCATATTAAATCAAATCAGTAAACATAATTTTTTTTTCTCTTGGATTTTAAAAAGATAATTTAAATGAAAAATGTTGATCGGAAAATTTTTCCTTTTCAAAAATTTTATTTAAATTGAAAATTCAATGGAAATACAAAAAAAAATTGAAAATTCAATGATAATAATTTAACATAAAAGCCACATAAATGTGCATATTATGTAAAAGGAAAGGTATTATCAAATGAAAACTTACAAAAAATTTCATATAGAAAAAAAAAAATTCAAATTCCAGCTTTGTTAAATGTGGTAATAACAGAAAAATGGTAATAAATTGAATTTATTTCAGCTAGATAAAGTTAAACAGAATACTAACAATTGTGGAAATATAGTCATGCTCTAAAATATTTGTAATTTTCCAGCTGGGTTTAATAGAATTACTATAAGAACTGAGTATATATAGGTAAAATATTTATAATAGTACGTTGTTAAAAGTAATTTTTGGATAACTATGCATGAATATGCTAGTTAAATGCATTTAAATTTGTATATATACATAAAATTAATATCAACAATAGTAATAAACAGGATTTTTATGTTTTCCAATGAAAAACTAAAACACTAAAAAACATATATGCATTTTTTTTGGATTTATATTAAAATTATTGATAAAGGTTATTACGATTTTCAATTATTAAAATGAAATTTCATTGTTCTTGCTTTTATGCTGTCATATAATTTAAGGAAACGTTTATGTTTTATTTTAGATACACTTTATAGATACATATACTTTCAATGATTAAATTCAAAAAATTTATTTGATTTATTTTATATTATATGTTTCTATGTTTTCACTTTATTTTATTTAAATTGATTTATTTTCTTAGAAAACTCATTTTAAGAAATTTGTATTTTTTTTTGTAATTTTGTACCTGAATAATTTTTAAATTCAGAATTCAATTTCAATAATATAATGTATTTTAGTTCAAATTTAATTAATACTAATAATTTGGTGTGCTCATAATAATCACGACATTACAAAATCCGGAAAAATTTGGATGACAGAAAGCGTATTTATAATTGAAATGGAAAATAAGAATCTATTGAGATTCAAAGCCACAATAACAATTTTTCTATATGTATAGGACTAACTGAAGTGTATAATAAAGCTAATACTATTTTCCATAAAAGTTCATTATAAATTATTATTAGCTGTAACCCATATTATGACTTTAATGAGGCTCAAAAATACTTTTATTAACTTTCCACAACTTTTCAAGCAAAAATACTGAGTAGATATCAATACCACATTCTATTGCAATTTGTACCCACTAATTTTCTATGAATTTCCTACCATAACTTTGAAGAAACTCTACTTGCAACAAATTGAAATGGCTTTGTAATAGTGAAACTTTTTTTGTCAGAAAATCATCTTAATCGTTTGGAATTTTTTCAGTCCTAAAAAGAAAAAGCTATAAGTACCCTGACGTCCGTCCTATGCACAAAGTAGAGTGAACTTATTGCAGCGTAGAAATATTGTTGGTTTTCAGGCTGTAATGGCCATTACAGCCTGGAAACCAACAATATTTCTAAATAATACTGTTGGTAACTGAATAATCTTAGTAAATCTTACGGCGGACACTTAATGATAAGTTCCAACCGGACGTATCATAATGATATACATCCAGCTGATATTACATCCCGCTGGACTAAATTAAAATTTTCAAATTTAATTTTTTTTTGTATATCAAATTACTAAATTACTTATTTTTCTAAATTAACTACTTATTTTGAAAAATTACTGGAATAAGGAAATAATTTATTTCCAAATTGATAAAATCCTAATCATTGATATCCCCTTGAAATTATCAAATTAACAAATAAAAAATTTATAAACTTTGAAAAAAAAAAAAAAAAAAACTAATATATATAAATTTTCCTTATTTTTACTGTCAATCAATATAAAAATAAGGATAAGAAAATTCAAAAAGAAAAATTAAAGTTGTTAAATACACTCTTCTAAATTTTTTTTTTTTGCCTCTTTGTACGGAAAAATAATAATAATAAAGAAAATATATTTCGCGCTTCAGAAAACTGAAAAGAAATAAAAAACAAAGTTCGATTGAAAGGTCCTGTAATAAAATTACTGATTTTTATTTGTTACTTAAATAGAATTGCTTATATTTTTTGGTTTGGTTTGGTTTGGTTTGGTTTGGTTGGTATATATATACATAATATTAGAGTTGATGTAAACAGTAGGCAATTTTAGGATGATGATTGGATTTGTCCGTAATAAAAAGCAAATATCCTTGAAATACATAAAATAGCAGGAAAGAAAATAATTTTGTTCATAAGGATCATGTATATATATATAAGATTATATGTATATATATATATATATTATATTTAAGGATCTTTGTTATGAAAAATTAATATCCTTGAACAGAGAAAACTTATGTACTGACGAACTTGATGAAAGTTTTTTTCTTTTTTTTTTTTTGTGAAGGATTTACGATATATTTTTTTTACCAAATAATTTTCTTTGGCGTCATATAGGATTAAGAATCCTGTTTATTTTCATGTTTCAAAAATATATTTCATATAGTTCATTGCTATAACCAATAACTAAACGTATAAAAAAAATAATTCGACTATAGTTTTATTTACTATAATACAGGATATTAAGCTATTATGAATTTTATTTAGATTAATAGTACATATAAATAGAGTGTTAGTGTTAAAATAGAATTCGTTTTCCTGCATCAATATCAAGAAATAACCTCAAAAGTATGCAATAATCTTTACAAGGACTAATATCTTCTTTTTCATATTTAATTTGTCATTTTGGTCGAGATGCTATTGGTTAATGTTTTGTGATGTAATGTATAGAAAAAATAATATTACGTGACCAGAATGAAAATTATTATTGGTTATTCTCTTCTTTTTTTTTTAGGTAATAAAAAAATATATAAAATAAAGTAATAAAGGTAAAATCACGATTCAACTTGCTAACTTTTTTTTCGGTTTTTATTGTTAAAATTACTTTTATCGCAAAAAATCTTTGGAAAATACTTTAAAATTAAATGCAGTGATATGAATTTAATAATAATTATTATGGTATTTTGTATTAAAAATAAATTTTTTTTTGTAGAAATTTGCATTATACGAGGAAATTCGAAACTACAATAGCTGCAATGTATTTTTCAAAGTAAATAATTATTCTGTTCAAGTTAACTATGAAAAGTCATCTACTAACAACTAGAATTTACAAATAAAAACCATTATTAAAGTTTCTTTACTATAAACAAAGTATACCAAGGGCTATTTAGGTGAATATATATTACAATACAGTTTTGTGGTCACTATTTATGTTAAAATACATGATTTCTACAATTTCTAAAGTAAACTCAGGATATTCCCCTAACTTTTTGCATTTGTTCCTTGCATCCCAATATTATATAAATTTAGTCCGAAATTATGCTTTAGTAAAAAACTTTCAAAAAAACTTTTATAAAAAACTTTCAAAAAATTAATTTTTATCATAATTTAAACAATTAATATTTAGATTATTTATAATCTAAGTAAGCAAAATAGAAATGCCCCGGAAGCACGCGAAAAAATAATATTTATTGATGAATCTGGATTTAATTACCACCTTCGCAGAACAAAAGCACGGTCGAAAGTTAATACACCAGCCCGGGTAGTTGTGCCAACTGTTAGAGGACGGAATGTATCCCTGATTGCAGCGATAAATACTCAGGGAACAGTATTCCATGATATAATTGCACATTCTACTGTGAACTGAAGTATTTTTTGTGATTTCCTTCGTAGTTTATTTCAAAAATTAGAAGAACGTATGATTGTAGAAGCGTGGTTAATTTTAGACAACGTTCGCCTCCACAAAACTCAGGAAATTCGTGATGTTGTTGCTCAGACAAGACATACTCTTGTATTTCTGCCACCATACAAATTCAACCTTTTTATAAAAGGTTGTATTTGATTTGCAAAAGGTTGAATTTGGGGTGCAAAACCTGTATTCTCATTCAAATTTGTCTTACTTTCTGCGGATATGTGCAGATTATTTGATATAAAACTTATTGTACACCAACAGGCTGATAAAATGTTTGTAAAAATTGTTAAATATCCAGTCATAACATTTTTTAGATATTATAGAGTTCAAATAAAAATGATACTTCTTGGTAATTTTGTATTGTAAAATGGATTTTTGAATAAAAATAAATGATATTTAATATTATCATCACAAAATAACACGAAGCATAAAATTTTGGTTTACCTATATAATAGTAGAATATTATTCTTTATGTTTTGTAATAATAATAACCAAGAAATTAGCATAAACATTTACTTAAATCGCTCAGGTATAAAGATTTTCTTTTTTTATATAAAAATCTGTTTTTAAAATACTAAAAGATATTCATTAGTTTTATTTGTATCATAAAACTAGTAATAATGATTTTCTATAATATAAATAAACTGTGTTTGAATTAAATACTCCATTTAATTAATCACCACATTTTACTATAATATTCTTAAACACCGATTAAAGTTACTCTATATAGTTTCAGTTAAAATCTAGTAAAATTATATTTTAATATAAAATTTTCTTAGGATAATCGTTTCGCAAATTAATTAGGGAATTACAACAAATATCATATAGTTTTGGTATGGCCAAATTGAATACATATTAATGGAACTTAATCTTATTCTTTATTTAGAAACTAAAATCTTAAATTTAGATAATTTTTTTTGAAAATTAAATTTATATATATTTCACCTAAGAGCTAAGACTATCCTAATTATTTTACGTAGGATATTTCTGTCATTAGTTAAACTAACAATTAAACTAATAATTCCCTATAGTTTATTTGGATACATGTACCTCTTAGGTTTAAATATGGCCAAGAAATTGAGTTTTTAATTCTTAAAGTTTTTTGACGCAATTTCAACCATTCATATTAATGCCGCCTTAAGTAGAAATGTAGCCATGCAGTTTATTATCATTAAAATAATATATCTATTAATTCAACAATTAAGAAATATAGTCAATTTCAAATGATAAAAATTGATTTTTAATTTTCTATTTTTCCAATTAACATAACCAAGTTTTAATATATAATACCAATACAACTTTTTCAAATAATTCACATAAAAAACTATTTATTTAAGGATATAGTAAATAAAAAACTTTATCTATTATCATTATACATAAAAAAAAATGTTTATTATAATTTTTATTATTTTTATCTACCATGTCCACTATTACTATTTTTTTTTTTTTTTCAATATAACAAGTTTTATATACAAAATATATAAACTTTCAAAAAAAAAAAAAAAAAAACAGCATAGAAAAATCTAACAGATTTTCCAAATGATTACTTTAATTGTGTTTAATATGTTCTCATAACATTTTGAATTAATTTAATGTGTCAGTCTTTGTAAGTAAAGATAATCCAAACCACCACAAAATAATAAGTAACCGGAATATTGTGTTTTGTACGTAATAAATGGTCGAGATCAAAACTTTTTCAATTTATTTAATAAAAATGGAGAAAAGTTTTTTTTTTGCTGATGAAAATGAAAATATAGGATCATATAAAATATTCTACAGGAAATATATTTTATTTTTATAAATTCAGAAATAGAAATGTACTAACTATACGTTTATAAAAAAAAAAGTATAAAATTGAATTGATTTTGGTTTGAAATAAATTTGAACAAAAAGTAGAAGGACACAAAAAAAAAAATTATGTAAAATATGTAATAAAATATAAATAAAGTTTTAAATCTAATTCAATGAAATGTTAGGATAAAGACAAACATTTTCTATTTATAGATATCCGAGTAAATTATAAAATTGAAAAAATCTGGTCACTTTTTAAAAGATTACTTTTAAAAAATGACCAGATTTTCGCCAGAGAATTTTCTATAAAGAAAATCTAATGTACTCGTAATTTTGTTTCGTAAATTAAAATATCTTACAACGTTTGAACAGGGTGCCATATGAATTAAACTTAACGGACCTATTGAGACATATGTATATGCACCACTAAAATATTTTAACTAGAATGGTTTAAAAGTATTTCAATATATTCATTGATGTGTTCCTCTCCTAAAATTAGCTCATAGCACAACCTGTATTAAGAAAAAGGCAATAATTATCTTTCATTAGTTCCACATGTACCGGCATAATCTGGACCGAAAGGATTAACTCTCTAACGCCTCATTTGAGTAAACTGTCTCAGTATTAACAACTTTTTCTATTTGAATGTTAAGAAATCATTTTATGTCAACTGTCATATTTGATAAATTATAGACATTTCTTTTCGAGTTTTCGGAAATATGATATTTTAATAATTGTATTCGTCAAATACAAGGATATGTTATGTTTGCAATTACGACTAATCCCTCTTAGAACACAATTCATATATACACACATATTTCAAAAAGTTTTGATTATACACAAATTACAAATAAAATTAAATAAATTATTGTAATCAATATTTAATGAAAATAGTTTATAAACATTTTGGGAATTTAAGTACAGCATTTTAAGTACAATGAATTCGTTTAGGGTTTAAAAAATATTGAATAAAATTAATAATTTGAAAAATAAATTAATTCGAATGTAATTACTTTTGCTAATATTTTGTCATTATTTCAATTTAAATTTGGTTGTTGAAAACAACTTCTTTAGCATAAAATTAAATTAAGTAAATTTTATTATTGTTTAAAAAACAAAAATATATGTACAAATAAATTCTACTTAAAGATTATAACAACATAAATTTTTATTATAAATTTATATATTTTATTCAACATGAAATCATATAACCAAAATAAAGACTAATATTCAAAGTAATAGAACTATTAATAATTTAATTTATTTAACACCAACGGTGTAGAAAAAAATATATAAGTTATTTTCATGCTTTGATGGTTTTCAAGTACAAAAAAAAATTCATTTTAACCTGGAAAAATAAAATAAAATTATAATTCGAAATAGAAATGTTATGAACCGGAAACTAATATTCACATGACTTTTATGATAAATCATTTTTGATTATGGTTCTTGTCATTTTTTGACAGCAACAAAATAATATATTTAAATTTTCTTTTAAAAATTATTTAATTAGAAAATTATCAAGAGAAATTGAAATAAATATTGTAACTTGTTAATAAAATTTTCAAATATATAAACTTCTAATGCTATGAACATAATTTGTTTTTGTATACTGAATTGTATTTAAATATTTTTAATTAACCATTGTATAAATAAAACAGTGAAGTCTCGATAAAAATGACATATTCAGAAGGATTAACTCTCTAAGAAGTAATTTGAGTGAACTGTCTTAGTTTTAACAACTTTTTCTATTTGTTAAGAAATCATTTTATGTCAACTGTCATATTTGATAAATCATAGACATTTTTTTTCGAGTTTCGTAAATTATTTTTTAAAAAAAATAATATTAATGTAAATTATGATATAGATTTTTTTTTGCTTACTCTTATTACTGCATCGCATAACCCTCATTATCCCATCCCTGTAAATACATCCTTTTCGACTACTTTCTATATACAATTCTTTCTAAAGAATATGGGAAAAATACTTTATTTATTTAATTTGAGTGTAGAAGGGAAAATAAAGACAAACTTTTCGTAATTAAATTAAAAGAAAATTTTAAATCTCTTTAAAATCTATTCATTTCACTTACATTGATGAAAACTTTAGAAACAGAGTAAATTAAATTAATTACTTGTCACATAATATTCCAAAAAAAAAAACAACAACATAAAAAGTAATAAAAAAAACATTAGTTTCAATAGTTAGTATTATTTAATTTAAAAGAAAATTTAAATTTAATTATTAGATATAATATAGAATCTAACAATTTTCAATTTTTATTATAAAAAAATGAAATTTTATCTAAATTTGAAAATAATTAAATTTTCTTGGTTTAAATTAATTAATACTTTTGTGTATTTAATACAAATTAATATAAATATTAAGAAAATGGTAAAAAAAATTAAATTGTTTGTTCATATCCTATGAATTTATAAGGATAAGTGTTTTTCGGGTTGTTCCTAAACTTAATATTATATTCACTAGCATTTTTTATGAATGTGCCAAAAATATTAATTTGTTTTTGTGCGACAAGAATAAAATCAGGAAAGAAACCCTAAGAAAAATTGTACTCGTAATATATTTTAAAAAATTATACAAAATATTCTTGTGCTGATTTGACTGTTTCTATTGATGTAGCACGAATGTAGCACAATTTTACCAATAATTATAATCAATAGATCCTTGAAGTTACGAAATGTTTGATTTTTGAACTTGATTAGTCCGAATTTTCGCACTGAAACTGTAGTAACAATAGTTTCTGTTAAAACTTATTCTTCAGTAAATTTTCTTTAAAAAAATGCCTACCAAAATGTTTGGTTGAACAGCGCACTTCTACTATTTTAATCGCTTGGCAAATATTAGCTGTTTACGGAAAAACTCCATGTATTGATTTCTCTCCGAATAGCCGGATAGTGTGAAAAGCTAGTAAATTTCTAAAAAGAGGGTAAGTACGTCGTACAAGTACAGTGGATTGGTCCTATGTTTCCATTCTGGAATTAGTAGTACCAGAATTATATTCAGTTTAATTAGGAAAGCAGGATTCCTACTAGAACTCTGATTACGTTATTTACTTATTATTCAAAAATAAAATAAAAATGTTGGTATATCTCTTATTTAGTAATCAACACAAAATATAGTAACAAAAAAAACATTTAAAAGGGCATTACTCTGTCTACAATTTAATGTCAGTATTAGCTTCATTTTACCTGAATTTTTAGTTTATTTTTTACTTTTTATATATTTTTAATCTCATCATATTCGTATAAATGCGAAAAAGTCAGACATTCTTATTACTTTTTTACTCAGATATTTTCTTTCTGATTATATATGTTGCGACACATAAAATTCTATATATAATTCTTATTTTTCCTCTGAGTATTTACTATTTTGAAATTGTATAATGTAGAAACTCAGCCAATAAAACCCCTTTTTTTTTAAAAATATATATATCTTTTTTGAGACAAATAGATTTGTAAAAATCTTTAATACTTTATTACCTACTTGGTACTTGAAACATAAAATATTATGAAAAAGAAAAATCTCGACAAAAAAAAAAATTATATATAAATTTTCAAAAAATCTCTAATTTACATTTTCACACATTCTATTCTCAAGTGAATTTTTATTTATTGGTACCATGAGGGTGAAAATTTATTAGTATTCTTAAAAAAAATATTATACATACTATGAAAAATATGTTAAATATAATTTCGTTTTGAATGAAATTAATTTAATAATTCAGTAAAAAAAAATTGTACAAAGGGATAAATCCTAACATATTTTTGTTTAAAAATCATTATTTTATGAAAATATTAAATTTATTTTTGAAATTTAAGGAAAATTTTATTTAAATTACATCGTTTTAACGTAAAAATGGTGAGAGATTGATAGTGAGACATAATTATTGCATAGTTTTAGTTGAAATATATACTTCTTTTTATTATTAAATTGACAAATTAATTAACAAATTTATTAAATATTATTGTTATAATTTCTACTAAAAAAAATTTATTAATTAGAATTATTTTAAGAAAATATTTGCCTCCTTAATTCCTTAATCTAATAATTTTAATTAAAATTTTATGTTAAAGTATGAAATTTTCATTTGTGGTTTTTGTTTTGAGTTGCTGTTAATTGATTTTTAATCTCCATATATTAAAATGGATATATTAATTTTAATTATAAATTTTATGAATAATATATAATTGGAAAAGATAATTTTAATTAAATTATTACATATTTCTTTTTTTTTTGTTTTTATTTTAATTAAAAACGAATTATGTATTTAATTAAAATCGAATTATGTAACAAGATTTTTGTAATTTTATTCCAAAAATAAAAAGTATAAATAAAGATTTAATTAATAGGAATTTTTAATGAAAAATGCAATAAGTAAATTCTTGTCAGGATAAATTAAAAATTTGTTAATATAGAAACATTTGTTATAATTTTTTAGGGTATAATCGCCGTATTCCAAAATTGAAAGTTAATTAAACACACTTGTATTTATTTATTGGGTTTTTATGTTTTATAAGACTATAATTTTTTTATATGATCAATCCCGACGGTTATTAAAGATTTAATATTTTTAAATTAAATGATTATTTTAAACTTTTATTTAACTAAAAGGCTATTTTATTAAACATTTATTGTAGTAAACAGTAACTCCAGTCGACAACTATCAGCTATTTACCGAAAAACTATTTGGCTAAATTGGCACGTTGTATCTAATCATAATTATAATTAATGGAAATTGTCAGAAAATTAAGTTTTTGGATGATATGATTTTTTGGATAAGTTTCCTAAATTGTATCAGCTTAATTTATTATATATTGAATGCATTTACAATTACTTAACTTTTAATTATGTAGTATTTTATTTATAATATTTTTAAATCACTAACTAAATTAAATTAAAATTTTATTACCAAAAATATTCTTTAAGATTTTTGATTTAATTCATTTCAATGCAGTATCCAAGTCAAATATATTTTTTCACAAATAACCGATTATCCAATTTCTCAGTCGATAAATTTCATGAAACTTTTGATTAGAAAAAATAATCATTTTATCTAATCAAATTATCGAAAATTACTCAAAAAAGAAGATGTTAGTTAAAATATTTTTTTGATAATGAATTGAGAAAAATTTCAATGGTAAAAATAATCTACAAAGTCCTGGAATATAGCCATTTATTATTAATTTGATATTTAAAAGAAATTTATTTAATTCATCTTAATACAAAAAAAAATATAATGGAAAAATCATAGTAAAAGCCTAAAAATAATTTGATTGACTATTATATTGAATAGGATATCATTTATTAGTTTCACGACATTAAAAACAGAAATGAAAATAATAAAATGAAAATATAAAACTTTTTTTAAACTGACAATTATAAAAAATGATGTGTAATTTATTTATTTTTAGATATATGTTCAAGAGTTTCGTTCAAGAGATAGTGTGAGTGTAAATATAATATTACTAGAGATATTATCAAATGTCCAATAATGAATTATATTTCATTTTCAAATATTTTCATTAAATGAAAAGAATATTACATAATAATAATAGAAAATGATCCAAAAAACAACAATTCTTTCTACTATATTGGCTTGTTTTTTTTAAATAAAAGCGTATTTTTAAAAAAAATAAGTTTTTGAGAGAAGAATAATTAAAAAACATCTGTAATGATACTAAAGTAAGGAAATTTTGTACATTATTATACATTTTTCAGACTAAAAATTAAATGGTTATGGATAGTTAAATAATACATAAGAAATTTATAGCAGAAGACCATTTCACAATAGTTTTGCTATAATATTTAAGAAAATATTGCTTAATATAACGTTCACAATTTTTTTAAAGTCCAGACTTTGTCGAGAATTTCGGTCTCGAGAATTCTGGAGACTTTTACAATTTTAATGTCTCATATAACACATGTCTCATATAAATAACTGATTACCCAATTAAGTACATTCGGGGATTCTCGATTCCCGAAAAAAATATTTTTTTTGTCGGGGATTTGAATAAATATAACAAATTAAGCTATACTCTTAATTAATAAGTTTTAGAAATTTACTCCAAAATCGGCTTCTAGATACAAAAAAACACGAAATTGACCGATAGACTTTTTCAAGTCAGTCAATTATTTCACAATGACTTCATCAAAATTTAACAATACTGATAAAAATAACAAAATATACACATTACATTATTGAACTTATAATTTTTTTAACATTGTTTTATCTGACACTTCTTCAACGATTTTCTGAAGTGAAACAACTAAAAGTTAATAATTTTTTTGCATAGTTGCGAACCTATAAAGTTCACCGGAAAAGTAATGAAACAAAAATGGTATTAAATTGCGTAATAATATTTTATTAAAATCTTTTATAAGTTTTCCTATTTTATCATTGACATCAAAATGTATTATATAAGTAGCAGATTTATATGTGCCTGTTTCTAAAATAATTTCCAGAGAAAAAAAAACCAAATTATGTATTCATTTAAATCCAATAAATTTTGAAGGATTTACAAAAATCAAATATGTTTTGGTTTCAATCAATTTAGTAATATAAAAAAAATCTTTTGATAAATCAATGACGCATAAGAACTTCCAAAATTCATTTTTATTCTGAAATAATTTCGAATTTAGAAATTTATCCGTAAAAATACCTTTGTCAGGCAATAAGTAAAAGGATATATTCATATAATCGTGTGTGGGTTTCAAAAAAAAAATTAATTTCATCAAATTTACTTTATTTACGTGTTTTTTTTTTATTTAATATTATTTTATGATATTTACGATTTCTTAAAATTTTATACTAAAAATATTGATAATTTCTAGTTTTATTTGAATTTCAGTTATGTTAGAGGACAGATAAATTACTAAATTTAAATCTGCTTATAAGGTTAAAATTATGTTTTTAAATCAATAAAAAATATTATAAGTTAAATTAAATTAGTCTTAGTTTAATATTATAAGTAAATAATTTTCAGTTTTAAAAATTATAGAAAAGAATATTAAGTTAACAAGAATCCTGTATCCTGTGATATTTTTAAAATCCAAAGCTTGAAAAATTACCAGAGATTGAAAATATACAAAAATTTAATTATACTTAAAAATACGTAATATTAAATACGAATAGAAACAATTACATGTTCGAATGATTATATTAAAAAAAATAGTAAATTGTATTGCCTAATTAGTATCAAAATACATAAATAATTAGTTTTTTAATTGAATATTTTCCATTTATATTTTTCGAAATATAGAAAAAAAAAATATTTCTGTGCAAATGTTGAAAACTAAATTAAATTTAAAACAAATTTTAATATAAACCAAATTAAAAAATTATTAATAAATTCAAAAAATTAATTTTCTTTTGCAGGAAATTATAATTTTTTAATAATTATATTCCAAAATGGTATAATAAATTTTACAATTCATTCAATTTCCTATATTGTTAAAATTATGTTAAAATTTTCCAGTTAAAGCAACAATTTTCATATATTTTTTATGATATTTCATGCACATATCAGTCCTAAGGTAATTTTTAGTTTACTGACAGGACTTTATTATTATATTAATCTCGAACGCATTATCAACAATCTAAATAAAATTTCCTTTTTTTGAGTACACAAAATGTTTGGTTATATAAAATTATCGATCATATTCTCTATCAGCCTTTATTGCTTTTTAAAATTTTGACAACTATTATTTAACCCTCTCATACACGACAGTTACATATTTAAACCAATTTATGGAACTCTCTTATTTTATTTATAAATTAATGTTTCAAGTTCATTCAGCATCCAGAAATTTTTTTTAAGGTAACCGAATTGATTATTTGTCGATTTATTAAATTTTAAAAATTCTAAAATAATAGTTTATCTAATAACTCTTATTTAAATTTAATTTTCTGATCTGCTTTGTGGGGTAACATGTCTATACCAGAAGGACTAAAAAGTTATGAATGAAAATTCTGCTTGAAAGTGTTAATAAAATTTTTTTAAAAAAACCAAAAAAATGGGTTCTACTTTTAGTTGGTCAATTTCAGATATAAATAACTACGGTCATACGACTTGAATCTAAATATTTAAGATTTTAAATTAGTATTTCAATATCTAATATAAAATAAAGAACGAAAACATTTAAATTTAATAAATATTAAATTTTTTAGTTCAAACAATTTTTCTTACAATTGTGTCACAAAATATTTTTTTAACTACATTAAATGAAAGCTATAACATATTTTCTCTAAATAACATGAAAGTATGACAACATGAGCATTTTTTATGTATAGTCATAAATTAAAGTGAATATTTCGGTACTACAAAAAAAAAAAAACTTTTATTCTTTTATATGTCTAACAAGCTAAAAAGTTGTATTTTAGTAACCTTAAAAAGAGATTTTCTTTTTTTGTAATTTTTCGTTTTTTATAAAAAGTGTCTGAAAGACATGAAAATATTTTTTAGTCAAGTGGTTCTTATTATATATAAAGTGTACCAACCACTTTAGTAAAGTATATTGTTGGCACTAATGTGAAGAAGTATATTTTCTGTAACTAAAAAGCAAAGTGGATAACCACATTCAAGTATCATTTAACTCTTTCTATATATAAAAAAAAAAAATGATCATTAACATTATTTCAAAAAATAATTTATTTTCTTCATATGATATAAAAGGGATATGAACATTTTTATGCTAAAGATATTTCTTTTATCTTTAGCATTGCAGTTATTTTAATGTGTACAAAAGAAAAATATAATCTATGTGATAAATAAATTCCCATTGGAATATATTTTAGCTGTACTCCTGTTTTTATATTTGGTGCAAATATGAAAATTATATTAGTCTGCCTAGTAGTTAATTTTTGGACACAAAATTAAAGTTCATTATTTAAAGTATAGTATTAAATAATTTACAAAAAAATATTTCAGCTTAAAAAACACATGTATTTTTAGGCGTATAGAAAATTACTTTCTAAAACTGACACTAGTTAAAACATATTTTATTTTCTTGGTAATAAAATATGTTTTAGATAAAATATGTTTTAGAAAGCTACAATATTAGAAAGACTTTCTCGGGTAATTTTTAATATTTTAATAATTTCTGAAGGAGATTATTAGATGTTAAAGTCCTCGTGCATTGATACCAAATTTGTAGAAATTTTTAGAAAATTTTATTTTTCCGGAAATGCTTATTATGCATTTTTTTAGAGGCAAAAAATGAATTTAATATTTGAAATGATAGCAGATAATAAAATATTAATTATTTCCCATATTTATTTTATATAAATAATTATCTGACCGTTAAGTTTTATAGGTAACTGCCGAGATTATGGAAAACGAATTCATCGAATGTGGAATTAATCGAAAACGACCACATCGAATGTGGTTATCCAAATTTACTACTGAATGACGAATTCATCGAAA
This sequence comes from Empis livida, assembly GCA_963932195.1. Taxonomy (NCBI): domain Eukaryota; kingdom Metazoa; phylum Arthropoda; class Insecta; order Diptera; family Empididae; genus Empis; species Empis livida. The sequence continues at coordinate 10,729,562 of OZ010646.1, read as the reverse complement.
ATAAAATTAAGTATTTTGAAATGAAAAATATTTTTATTATATAACATATTTCTGAGTGAATTTAGTAAGTGAAGTTAGTTTAATTGCTAATGTAATATATCTAAGTAATAATTTTCGATCTGTATGGGTTATTAGAAATTAAATTTCCAGCAAATTAATACTAAAATTGTAGAACGGTCGATCAAATTTTCAAAAATTTTATTATTTTGATAAAAAAATTATTAAAATGATACTAAATTTACTTAATAAAAATTCAGTTGAAGGATCAAATAAAACTTAGTTTTCATACTTTAATGTGAATATTAGATTAGAATATTATTTTATATATGTAAAATTTTCTTTATGATTCAAAGATATCATAATTGTAAATATATTAAACATTTCTGAGAATCAATAATACGTATATGAAGTTCAAGGATATTTACTATAAATTAATTTGAAGTATTTTTATGCTCTACTAAACAATTAAATATATAGATTTAAGTTTACCCATTCGTAATTAATTCATAAAGTGAAACTGCATGCTATATTTATTAATGCATAAAAGACTATATAAAATTTTCTAATGTATATACATAATTTGTCAACAGTTTAAAAATATATTTTGCATAAAACTTTAAAGATTTATTTAACCAAAAGATACTTAAAAGCTTCTTTATGGGTATAACAATATTCAGAATTATTCAACCCGAAAGTAATTAATTTGATAAATTTATAATTCAAATTTATACGTAAACATAAATAGTGTTATTAAAATAAAATTGTGAGAAAAAATTTATTAAATTAAATGTAATAAAAAATTATTACAATTAATTGAAAATAAAATTGTTTTTCGTTGAAATAAATAATATTTTCTTGCTAATTGAATAAATCAATTATTTTCAATCCGATAACTTTCAGTAGAAATTTTTTTTTTTTATTACTTCCAAATGCCTTTACCAAAATAAAATAAATTACTTACCATTATTTATAGCCTGTCAAATTAAAGAAGAAAAAAATTTTCACATAACCAGATTTATTATTTTGATGTTTCATATTTATGGGCTGTTTTGGCATTCAAAATTTTAACACATTATTCTAAGCATTTGTATGCTGATACAAATTATTAAAATTATTTTATAATACGTACAAAAAATATGATTTTTTTAGAAGTTTGCCAAAACATAATATCTACATTTTTGACATTTTGAGATAATTTCTGATTTCGATTTGAAGGCCATGCCAAAAGTTTTTGTTTGGTATAAACCAAATAAATATTTTTTAAATCTAAAATTGAGATTTTGAATTCTGCGTTGATTGAGTTTGCCAAAACAAAATAATTATAATTTTAACATTTTGTACTCATGGACAGACAGACAGACAAACCAAAAAACTTTACCAGCTAGGTTCTTCTAAATCTAAAAGAACAAAAAAATTCTTACTTTTATTATTGGCCCAATAAGAAATATTATCCTAAGGCATAATTGTTTCTTATAGATAATTTTTTTTAATCATGATAAAATTGATAAATTTCACTTGTATTGAAAATGTCAATAAATAATTTATATTAATCCTATAAAATTTTCAGTTTACTATTTTTAGAAATTTATAAATAAATATTTTAGTAATTAATTTTAAATTTATGAAAAATTATATATATATTTATTTTTCATAAATTTGAAATTAATTACAATTTTTATGTTTGTAAAACAATAAGATAATTTTATTTTACTTAAAATTTGATTTTTCAATTAATATAAAATTATACCAAAAGTAAATATAATTTTAAATATGTATTTGAAAACTAAATATTTGGCTATTTTTTTGTTTTTATGTAAATAGAAAAATTATACTTTATGTTTTCATTGAATTAATTGAATGAAATATTTAATAAATGAAAAATGAGAAAATAATTAGTTTTTTTTAGCCTACGTCCTTACAATAAAATTTTCATTGAAAAATAAAATTATATTTCCCATATTTTATATACAGGTTTTGCACCCCAAATTCAACCTTTTGCAAATCAAATTCAACCTTTTGCAAATCAAATTCAACCTTTTGCAAATCAAATTCAACCTTTTACAAATCAAATTCAACTTTTTGCAAATCAAATTCAACCTTTTATAAAAAACTTTCAAAAAATTAATTTTTATCATAATTTAAACAATTAATAATTAGATTATTTATAATCTAAGTAAGCAAAATAGAAATGCCCCGGAAGCACGCGAAAAAATAATATTTATTGATGAATCGGGATTTAATTACCACCTTCGCAGAACAAAAGCACGGTCGAAAGTTAATACACCAGCCCGGGTAGTTGTGCCAACTGTTAGAGGACGGAATGTATCCCTGATTGCAGCGATAAATACTCAGGGAACAGTATTCCATGATATAATTGCACATTCTACTGTGAACTCAAGTATTTTTTGTGATTTCCTTGGTAGTTTATTTCAAAAATTAGAAGAACGTATGATTGTAGAAGCGTGGTTAATTTTAGACAACGTTCGCCTCCACAAAACTCAGGAAATTCGTGATCTTGTTGCTCAGACAAGACATACTCTTTTATAAAAGGTTGAATTTGATTTGCAAAAGGTTGAATTTGATTTGCAAAAGGTTGAATTTGATTTGCAAAAGGTTGAATTTGATTTGCAAAAGGTTGAATTTGGAATGCAAAACCTGTATATGATGATATATAATTCTAATTCTATGGAAATGTTTACAAAAGATGATATCTAAATAATTACAAATTTTCAATAGAGCATATTTAAGAAAATTCATTCGTTACTTGTCATAATAAAATACTTGTGAAATACTCAATTATTAATATTCAAATAATTTTTTTAAATTTTCTTAATAGTTTTTCAATATTAAGTAAACTAATTAGTAAACCATAATTTGTCAATTCATCACTTATATGTGGTGTATAGATGCTTCAGATGGCATATTTTGGCAAAGTCAACGTAGAAAATAAAATAACAGTTTTAGATTTTACCAATTCTTCTTCGGTAAATTTGAAGATTAAATGTTTCGCACTCGAAATCAAAAATTATCTGAAAATGTAAAAAAATGTAGATATGTATCATGTTTTGCCAAATTTTCCACAGAATTGTTCCTAAAAATATATATATTATTCCTTATTCTCAAAATACAAAATTTATAAATGCAGTAATTACAACATAATTATTTTTCCTTTCAAAATTTAAAAATATTTTTTAATGGTAAATTTGAATTAAGTTCAAATAATTTAATTGAAGTAATTTATATTTTACATAAAGTTTCTATTATCATACTTATACATAATTATATTTATATACAATTAAAATATGGTTTTAGAAAGTTTTTTGATTACATTATGCATATTATGAGTTAATTGCAATGATTAAAATCAAAAAGTGAACAAATTTAAAAAAAAAACTAGTTAACATGGCAAAATTAATATAAACTTTTAAACAATTATTATTAAAGTAGTTAAGGATGCGTAAATTTCCTGTTTATTTCGAAAAAAAAAAATTGTAGACTCTTAAATACAATTATGATTATAAGGACACTTGTAGAATAACAATGAACTATGTTGAATACGAATATTTAAAATTTATGTAAACAAATTATTAGAAGTAAATTTAATCTACTAAATTTTAGTGTAGGCTGCTATTATATAAGAATTAAATTACAAAAATTTCATAATACAAATTCAGCATAATATTTCAATGTATTTTTATAATTCTAAGTATTTATTTATCGTTATTATTCTGCGTTATAAAAACGTTGTAAAAGTAAATCAAATTTAATTTGAATAAAAAGTTTTGAAATTTTAAGTAAATGTAATTTAAATTTAATTAAATGAAGTCACTAAAATGTAATAGAAATATTATGCTCTAATAGCTGAAGTACGTAAATATAGTTTAAATTGGAATTTGTCTTGCAGAGTGCATATTTTGTTGTGCACTTAATTTCTTCAATTCTATAGAACTGTTTTTTGTTTTATTTGCATATATGTAGTAATAATATTTACAAAAATGAGAATTTATTACCTTTATAGAAAATTTCAATTTACCAATGAAATTGGTTCTCATACACTTTTAAATATGCATTCAAATTAATTACTTTGAAAGCTTTATTTTTCCTTTCATAGCTTTTTCTAATTCAATTTTTATTTGTACTATACGGTATAACAATATATCTGGAAGTAATTTTCAAACATAATATCTACTTTGGTTGATCCTACTAAAATATTTATATAAAAAATGTAATTACATTTGAATATAAAAACTAAATATCTACTTTGAATTAATTTCAATTTTTAATTAACATTTATATGATTTTGTGTGAAAAAGTTTTTCTGTCCTAATTTTGAAGTTTAAGAAAAAATTGAATTATATTAAAAACATTTGTTGAGGAATTACAATTCAGTGCATTAGATTCAATTCGTTATACTACTTATAAAAATTGTATAATTGTATAATATTTTCGTTATTAACTTATACCAATTGCTTATTTTAATAGAATCGCAATGGAATTTAATTAGGCATAGTCGTAAAAAACGAAAATCAGTGAAGGCATAGATTCGTAAAAAACGAAAATCAGTGAAGTGTTCAAATGATGAATTCAACACTCTCCTAAAGTCTGAAAGATATAGTCAGATTCATAAAAGGCCAAACAATTATTGAGGTAATCAGAGTACTAAGAAAATTGTTAAAACTAAACCAGAAAGTAAAACACTATAAGGAGGGCCGAGGAAAAGGTGGATTGACATGATTGAAGAAAATATATGAATATGCATAATTGGAGAATAAGTGTAACTGACAAAAATAAGTATTACTGTGAAAGAAACCAAAGCCTATGAACAACGAAAAAAAGAACGAAATTATCAGTATCTATAATATTTTAATTTAAAGTAACAACTATTTAAAGTTTAAATTAAACTAAGAAATATGTATATCGAAAAACTACTTAATTATGAAATCCACTAAATTATTAAAATAAAATTTATTGACATTTTGCTTTGAAATCGAATTTTGAAATAAAATTTTACACAATACTCGATTCCTATTCCATTCGTATTGCAATTTTATTAAATTTTCGAATAGAATTAATAAGATTCTGAAAAATAAAATAATATAATTAAATATTATTTTCAAAATTCAATTTTTTAAACAAAAATAGAAAATAAAAAAATAAAAAAACGCTATTTATATAGAAATGGCGAATAAAGACTAAATAGGATATCTTTGTAAATCCTTAATTAAAAAATCCAAATAAATTATAAAATATTTAATATATCTAGATGAAGTAATTTCAAATTAAACCTACGATTATTAATAAAAATTAATTAAAAGTAAAGCTAACAACTATAGTTATATCTATAATATTTATCACCCATATCCTGCTAAATTTAACATAAATTTATATAAGTGAAAAAGGCAAAAAATAATTACCTTAGTTGACTTTTTTCGAATTTCCACAAAAGATGATATTTATGTCCTTTTATATAAATTATATTGATATACTATGATATACAAAACTTACACTACACTTCCATTTAACACCAGAATTTTCAAAAAATGATACAAATTTTATACACCAGAAAAATATATAACATGACAAGAAAATTGATTAATAACACTTTATATTTAATTATGAAAAAAGTGACATTTGAAATTCACTAATAAATTTAAAAAAATTATCACTTAATTTATTGATTTTTCATTAATTGACCAAAATTAGCACTTTCTTTTAACACCAGAATTTTAAATAATACAAATTTTAATTTTATGAATTAAATTAAATAAATTTAAATAAAAAAGAACACTTCCTTTTCACTTAATTTAATCCACTCAATTAAATTTAATTGCGAAAAAAATAGAAAACACACTATCGATAATAATTTTGTTGTTAATAACAACTTAATCCACCGGCGACCAAATTACTACTGATTGCTTTAAATGAAAAAGTAGGAAGGGTTTTTTTTTTTTTGAAAAAATAGTTATTTTTTTTAATTTTTGAATTTTCTTTTTCCGTTAATTTTAGTTGGAAAATTTAATTTATTTAAATTTTCAAAATAATTTATTTTAATAAAGATATGGGTAAGTTTTTGTCTCAAATCAAAGCCTCTAAGAGGCTATTATGTAGTAGCATAACTGAAATAATCCATTTTCAAGACTTGGACTCTCAAGAAAATATACTATATCTGTACGGGTGAGATGATAGGTCCCCTGGATACATAAATCAGCGCACGCGGTGTTGATGCAAGTTTAATTCCATTTTAACTGGAGATGTTACCATTGTTGTTGTCTAGTTCTAGATATGGTACGATTTTTTCAGTATTAAGTTTAGTGATATTTTACTTGAAACATCTATGGTCCTTTTCATATTTTATCAAATATAAAAAGGTCATATTTTTGTAGTAATATTTCAAAATGAAAAACTTTACTTTACTAAATTCTTTGATTAATTATTATGATTATTCTGTTATAATGACTTTAATTAATTTTGTTAATAATGGTTAACCAAAATCATTGCAGAATCAAACAAAATTGTATGCGTTTGAGCATATTTTTAACATATGTAATTAAATGTTACGAATAATATATTATGCTGGCGCGGAAAAAATTGCTGCGATTTGCGGAATACTTAAAAAAAATTTGAGTAATTTTATAAATTTTTAATAATTTAAATATTAAAATTTTTGGAACATTTTAACAATTCAATCATTGTTAAGCGAATAATTCACCCTATATTTTATAATTTTTCAATATTTTAAAATTTATATCATATTATAATAATTATATTGGTCAGATAATCCATATATTTACTAAATAAAATGATTTGCAATATAAAATATAATGGGAAATAATTTAAACTAAATTATACTTGTATATAATTTACATCACTTGTACTTTAAATGCTTTTTGAAAATTATTTAAATACATATATAATTATTTAACCAACAACTATTTAGAAATTTACACCGCAACATACACCATATTTTATCTACATTGTGGTAAACGCAAATATATTTGGTATATTTGTTTAAATATTAAGAAAATTGTACATTGTGGTAACTTAATTATAAATTGAATATAAAATATATTTTATTATATTTGAGGTTTTAGATTCCATTTATAGTCAAATTAGGTCATACTATGGTTTTATTAAGCGATTGTAGTTAATTACAAGAATTATATTAGTAGTTTTTTCATATTTAAGAATTTGTATGATTTTCATAATTTGATTTGCATAATTACTTCTATTGTTAATTCCGGATTTTCAATATTTCCTAGAAATATTTCTTATAATTAAATTTATTCATTCCACATAGATTATTTATATTAAATTAATTACACTTCAAATGCAATTATGTAATATTAATTAACTTATTACTTTGAAATTGTATTCATTGATTACTGGTACTGATATAGCTTTCTTTATAATTATTAGTATTTAATATGAATATATCAACATAGAAAATTAATTTATTAAATGGCCATAAATAATTTTTTTATTGAATTTTTATACATCATTGAACCAAAATTTCGAATATATTATATTCGGATTATAAAATTAATTGAAACATAGTACATAATTATAATCGTTTAAATAAAAGTGGAATAATTATTCGTCAAATATCTGTTCTAGTTTATTGGAAATTTCCTGAAAATAAATTAATTAAATATTTAAGAAAATTTTTTAAATGAATTACATTTACTTTTAAAAAAAATAAAACATACAAGATGTGTAATTTAAGATTCAGTTTTTCAATTGTAAACTTTTAGAAGTAAATTCAAAATTTTATAAAGTATTTATTTCCAAAAAAAAAAAACGAAAAGTATACATAAAACTTTTAGTTAGGATGAACTTTTCCTTCGCTTAATATATGCATTTATTTTATTCAACTATCTTTTTTTATTATCCTTTTCAATTTCCAGATATAGGATATAATAAACAGAGTTTTATAAAGTTTTAAAGGTTGAAAAAAAAACTTGGAATTTATTTTTCTTTCAAAAAGAAAATGATGGTAATTGAGAATATTGTTAAACTAACTTAATAAATCTAAGTAAAAAATACTATAAATTTAAATATACGTACCCAATAATTTAATTCTGAGAGATTTTTAATTATTCATTTACATGTTAAGTTATTATGTCACTTTAATAAAAAACAACAAAACTTATTTGGAAAAAAAGTTTAAAATAAATTTTATAGATTTTTCAAAACTTTCTAACAAAATTAAAAATCTATTTTATATAATTAACAAATTCGAATTAATTTTACCACAATTAAAAGTTGGTAAAATTGATTCGTATTCGACAGTAACATTGATTTAGATTTAGGAAACTTGCTCCGTGTAAGTTTTCTAAAAAAAACCTTGATGGTTTTCTATAAAACATGATTTTGCAGTAGGATTATTGGGGACTAAAATAATATATTAGTTTTCCGAACAAATTTCTATCTAATCACATTTTGTGTAAAACTCACACCAGTGCAAAAGAATGGCGGAATATAACAACAATGTAAAAGAATGGCGGGAAAACTGAATTAGTTTCATTTTCTTCTACGACATAGTTTGTTATAAAATTAATTAAAATAAGGAATATTTGCACAACACCAGTGTAGTTTTTCGTCAAACGATAAGATTAAATAAGATTCTAGCTCAATATTATGAGAATAAAACTACGTACGGAAACACAATTTTATCAAATCTTATCAAACGACATTTCTGAACACCAAGAACTTGGACTTTCGTTAAGTTGTTAGTTTAGCAAAAAATATTTAGATTTCGAAATTAGAAAAATTCTAAAATATGCTAAAAAAACAATTCCACAATTATCCAAGATAACTAACCTTCCAAGAAGTTTATTTTCACTACATTTCACGGTATTTATGTATGGCGCTAAAGTTTTTCATAAAAAATATCTAAAATATTTCTGAAATCAAATTTTTCTGTAAATTTATTAAAATAAAGATTCCACATTTGAAGAAATATATTTATAAAATATAGTAATCTAATAATCTAATAAAATTAATGTATATTTATATAAAATTAGATATTCTGATAAATTTTGTTGTAACAAAATAAAGTCATTAATCATGGATACACAAAACTTAAAATTTATTTTCTATTTATATTATGTACTTTAGAATTAAAAAATTTTTAAAACTTAAAAGTCATTGTTAAATAAAATCGCCGCAATATAAAATATATTTTATAAAAATCAAAAGAACCAATGATATAAAATATTCTTGTTTCGGTTATGTTTATAGTTTATCTTAAATTTCGTATCCATAACACGTAATCCTATTATTTGCTGTGAATTATTGAGGTTCTTTGGTATTATTCTAAAAAATTCTGTATCTATGGTATATATCACAAAATCTACGACAGCCATAGCATTCATTTATTTTAATAAAATTATAGTATTTCAGTTTTTAAGGTTATATGCAACCGCGAAAACCTTTTAAACTTTTTAGTCTCCATAGTATAAATTGATATTTTGATTACATATATACAACTTGAATGCAAATATATAAAACTGCATAATAAATATATATTTCCATTCAGTTTAACATTCACTATTCAAAGGATTATCCATATTCAAGTTTAAAATTTAGTAAGAAAAATGACTTTTTCTTAGAAATAGTTAGACTTGCTATAAATTGAGAAACAAATCTAGTGGAATTGGTATATGAATATAAGATGATAAAATCAAATGGAATTCAATAAGAAGTTGACTATAAAATTGAAAAGTATCAACACAAAAAATAATTTTCCAGAAATAGGGCATTTTCTGTACTGTACACGAGATTTATTACGAGTAAGAAAACTCTAGTTGCAACTAATGTGATTTATTTCTCTTAAAACAACTTTTTTTGAAATTTTTTTTTTGCTGGAAATGAGTTCTGATCTCGTAATCTTTGAAACCCGTCAAATAAATATTCGTTTAAGGTAATTTAACAATAGGTAAACCAACTATAAGCTATACGTAAATGAACATGGATAGGTTGCTTTATCTATTCAACTGATTTATTAATCACAATTAATTTTTCCTTGAATGATTGACAGTGACTGAAGAATAGTGTTCTGTGGTACACGTACTGAGTTTGATTCACCTCTGAAAGGTCGATGTTTGCCCTAGTTTACTCAGCTTTAACTGCGAGTAATAAAATTATAGTTAAATGTTTAATTTCGTAATGGTTGAAAAGAGGCCATTTGCAATTGCAACATAATAAGAACGATTTACATAAATTTATTTCAAAAATAAAAAATGATGCATTTTAGTTGGTAATTCATTTCCAATAAAAGCAATTTTTTCATTAAGTATTTAATTTTTTCCTCCGAAAGAACTTCTATTGCGGCATAAGTTCGGCTGTTCAAAAATACATTTAAGATCAAGTTGCCGATAAAACTTGATAGTGTGTCAAGTTTTATTGGCAACTTTATCTTAAATGTATTGTGTATATTTTTAACTGTGAATAAAGAAAGATATAATCACATAAAGTTAATAATAAATTTTCAATGGCCGTAATTTCTAATCCGTTGGACATAAAGTTTTATTTCCAAAATCAAATTCAAAAACTTTTTAGATCATGGCAAATTTGTCATTACATCCTTGCGAATCGAAGACGAACTATTTGTTATTCCCGAAGATTATAAGTATAAGGCAAACAACTATAATTACAATTTCTACATATTATATTGAAAACTCTACTGTAATAATTGAAATTTCTACATTAATAATTCAAGGAAAAATAATTGTAAATACAGAATTAAAGTGCGACAGATAATTTCAAATTTTTATGAAAATAAAGAGATTAAGAAAACGCGTAAAAGTTGCTATCAATTTTTGAAAATTTTAATTAATTTAGTAAAAAAAATTTTAAATAATAGAAGTATTCTTATTTTTCAATAATATTAAAAAGAAAATGTCTAAATCAATTCTGTTTTGTCAGGAAAAAGTGAATAAAAGAGAAATCTTTTAACCCACTTGCATAATTTTGAAAAATAAATTTTGATAACCAAATTATTTGTTTAGCTAGTTAATAGAAAATTGATTAATCTCTCTCTTCCAGCATTACCTTTATTTGCAGATGTATTTTCTGTTTATAATAATTTGTATCTGGAAATTGCATTTTTGCCTGAAAAGAGGTCGAATACTACAAAAGATAGTCTTCAAACGGGGCTACCTAATTATAGTAAGTGGTTAAGGTTTGAAATGTTAAAGGATTTTTTTTTAAACACACTGTACCTTAGTGTGTATTGTAAATAGCCATCCTTCCCATACCATTTTGTCACAACTTGGACCAGGCTCTTAAAATATTTTCAATCTGAATTGGATCATCATATAATACGTATATATACACTCCGGTTATAATTCCCAGAAAAATTCCGTGTATATATATGATATTGATACGAATGGGTTAAGCCTGTTAATTATAAAAAATATTTCTAAATAATTTATGAAAATATAAAATGTTAACCACTAATTTTATGTTTTTTTTTTTTGTAGCAAGGACTGATTTCGTTTTAAATTTTCAAATTTCCATTAACATAATTTCAAGGTTTTATTGTGATTCAATCTGTGGTTTAACAGAAATATAAGTAAACTTGTAACTGAAAAATAAGCCTAAAAATTATTCGGAATATATATAGACGTGCTTAATTTCGAAAAAAATCAGGTGTATATTTAAATTATATTTCGACAGCACGTAGGTATTTACAATTTCTATGTCTTGAGATTATTTATAACATTGGATAATTTCAAAATTGACATTGAAAGCTGCTATTTTTTTTGAGTATTAATTTGTTAATTGTAATTTTTGGTTAAATGTACTGGCAACATAAATGATAAATGAATTTATTTTAATTATAATATGTAATTTAGTTCATTATAAAGTAAATTTCATTTGTAATTAATGTAATTACTTATAAGATAATTATAATTGTTTTTATTTTATCTGCCAAATTAAGTAATTAATCAAAAATTGACTTAATATTTTTATTTTTGATATTATAATATTGCCATGCAACTGATGTCAATTATATATTTAAAAAAAGAGAGAAATTTTCATTTATAAATAATAAAATATCCTTTTCCTTGAGTTTTCTTTAATTTAACTCAGTTTAAATTGAAAGACAATTTTTCAATGAATTTTTTTATACTAAAATAACAAAAGTATTACTTAAAAAGTTTTAAGTTGTTGCTCAAAGTTTTATTTCACATCATGTATTCCATGTATTATTGTTAATTACCTACGAAAAAAAAATTCGTTATTGTATGTATACATCCTTTTTATTTCGAAATTTAAGCTTAAAACGTGACGAAAACTTTGTCTCCGGAAAAATAAAAAATAAAAATGGAAAAGTTGTTATAAATTATTATTAAAAAGAAAATCGAAAAAATATTTACAAAGTTTATTTCTTTTTTTTTTTTTAAATCGGAAATAATATCGTATCCTTTATGAAATTGATTATAAAATTATTGATCATAATAAGAAAAATTGTAAGTTTGCTAAAATAGCATTACTTATTTTTTAAAGGAAAGAAAATTTTATATTGAAAATATTTCTATGTTTTCCATTTACAAAAAAAAAGATTAAGTTTTATTATCATCTAAAAAGGATATGAAACTAATAAGTCATGTCGTTTTTTTTTTTTTGAAAATTAAATTATTTTAAGAAGAAATTACTGAAATTATTTTTTGTATAGTTTATAACATTAAAAAATTTGGTCAGTTTAAAGTTATAGAAAAATAACTGGAAAAATATTTTCAATTCGGTTTTCTTTAAATCGAAAAAGAAAATTTAGAAGTTTTTAACTATTAAAAAATGATTTGTAAATATCGTATTACGTTTCCAAATATAATATTTTTTTGGTATACGAATTTGTAAGAAAAAAATTGTATCCGCACCTGCTCAGCTTAGGATTTAAATCGAAATATTTTTTATTAACCGGAAGCCCTTGAATAGTGCGATACTTGAATTTTTTGAAAAACACGGTGACAAGTTGCAGTACACTCTTTTGGAGTTGGAAACATGAAGATGTTATCTTTTCTTTTTAACAATTTATTTTATTTTCAAAAATTCCAAGTCTCGAATTACACGGTTTTACATAACAGATACCCAATTAATCGTGTTATTCGAGGTTTTCCTGTATATATTAAACATTTAAAAAACATAATATCGACCGCAAAATTAGTATATATATATATTTTTTTTAAATTATTATGTTTTTATTAAAGATTTTATAAATAGATTAACTAAGCAGGTCACTGATCGATAATTTTATTATATAATCCTTTGAGAATTATAAATTATTATAGCTATTAGGTAAAGGTTATGGGTTAGTAATAAATTTCGTTAACAATCATGCCTTTTGCCAATTTACTGATAAATTCTGAAATGTGTCATAATCATAAAGTTTAATATAAATTTTTTAGATTTTATAGAGATATCATAAATACATATTTTTATTATATTATATAGTTTCAATTTTTATTTTATAGTTTATTGATTATCAAAAATTAAATTCAAATTTTTAGTTGATAAGTCAAACACTTTTATATTCATTAAAACAAATTTTGATGAAATATAAATATTTTTATTATTACTCACTAACGAAAGTCATTATTTTGATGCAATTAAATGTTGGATGAAATTGCTATAAAATTGTTAAGAAATTTCAAGTCTAGATAATTCTCAAGTCTTGAATTATCTGGATTTGAAATTTCTTAAAATTTTTGGTCTTCTTAATATGTTGGCCCTATGCTCCTCAGTAAAGTTGATAATGAAATATAAAAAAATATACGTTATGAACTAAAATTATATTAATATATAAATTAAATTTTATAAAATTCTTTAATTAAAATTTACATCTAGTTATTATTAATTATTGGTACAGAAAGATATATGACTACATAATAGTGTAATAAAAATCAAAAACTTCTAATTCAATATTCATTTAAATTATTTAAATTAAATTTTATTTGGCAATGTTTTCTCTCATAAGGATAATAAATTTCTTATTATTATATATTAGCTAACATAAATAAAATATCTTAATGTCGTTTGAAAATATGCAGATCTATCAAAACACATAAAAAGATATGTATCTAAAATTGTTAAGAATTTGCAAAAAAAAAAAAAAAAAAGAAGAAAATTTTACCAAGACATTATTTTCTATAAAAATTATTCATCCGGAAATATTGCAAATATTTTATTATTATGTTAACTATTAACCAGATGAAGTGATTTAATATATGACATTTTCCTCCGTTCTGCTTGGATTTAAAGCGAAATTGCATAATAAATTTTCATTTAAAATATAAATCTATTATAGAGAATGAAAAAAAAAATGAATATTTAGTATTCTGGAAAAGTTTTTAGTAGAAATATACGTATATGTTAATATAGAAATATATTTCCATGAAAATTTATTAACAAATAAGAATTCACCCAAAAATTTCATAATTTTCTAAAATATAATTAAACCTTTTCTAAAAATATACTTTGTTATAAATTTATTAATTGAATTTTAATTTCTAATTATTAAAGATTATTTTAATTTTAATTTTTTTTACTTCTTTTGATTAATTAAATTGTTTTAATTAAAATTTTATGAGATATTTACAATATTTTTAATTTATATGTAGGTTTATAAAATAATTTACTAATTTAAATATTATTTTTGGTTTATTAAATTAGCTAAGGAAAAAAAATTTACAAAGTACATAGTTTTATAAATTTTAATAATATGATTTAGAAATTTTAAATTTAAAGATAGTATGTCATAATGACGACAAAACACAACTTTTGCCATCATTATGACATACGAAAAGCGAGTCAGATGATATTCAATTTCTAATAAAGATTTCTCAGATAAGGATATTTTCAACAGTTTGGGAGACATTAAAAATTTAACTCCACTCGATATTGGGTCGTGAGGGAAGGTTAACAAACGTTTCTTTAGGATATATTTTCGAATGATTAACATTATATTTTTTGCATTTTTTTTCATTAATTGCACTTTTTTACAAATCAATTTGATAAATTCGATTTTTTTTAACTTATCTTATTTCTGAAAATTAAATAGTTTTATTCATTTTCCAACTAACTATTTTTTTTTTAAACAAACCAAATTAAATTTGAAAATATATAATATTAATCTAAATTTTATAATCTGAAATAATCGTGAATAGTTTTAATGTATTACTTTAATCTAACATAAATAATTAAATTACAATAAATATGTTGCCTTTTATAATTTAATTGAAATTTTAATATTAATAATAATGTTAAGTATTTTTTACTGAAACAAATAAATTAGTTACATTCTAAGAAATTAATCTATTAATTAAATTCATTAATTTTATTTTAATACTATATTTAAATTTATGATTTACTGTATTTATCTGGCGAACCAAATAACTTTTAAATTAGTTACAGTCTGGTATATCATTTTAATTAATTTTCTTTATATTACAAATATTTATAAAAAATTTAGAATATAATATTTTACCAGTGTAGGCAATCCGTTGTTGTTATATCGCAGTATTAATATCTTTTAAGCTAAAATAATTTACTAAATTTTGATCTTTTACATAAAAAAAAAATAAACTCAGAAAAATTACCATTAAAAGTAAATGAACCAAAACATCAATTAGGTCACAATACGCTGACGATTCATAGAGGACTTTATTTACAATAATTATTTTTTTTTATATTTACAACATAAAATTACTTTGAACTTTAAATTAATAATAACTTAAGTAATGAAAATTAAAATTTCAGAAATACAATTAATTTACCAAATTAAAGGATACTTTGAAGATAATATATAATAGATTCTCAGGATTATTATTAAGAATATTAATTTAAATTGTAATTATTTTTGGCTTCATTTTAAGTATTTTCCAATTAAAAAGTATAATCGATTAAAAAAGTTAATTAATAACAAAATAATAATGAAAATGGTCAAATTAATATAAAATATTAATGTTGCGCCTAAAAAACCCTTAACAATGCATTTTTGAAAGAAATTTGTTGGAAAAATATTATTTAGGATAAGAAAAAATCAATTCTTATAAAATAAAATTATTTCCTTAACTTTAATTTTACTTGGAAAACTTTCAAAATTTATTAGATTTGTAAGTAATTAGGAATTATTGTTTGAAAATGTATTTGTTACATTACATAACACAAGTTGACAAGTACACCCATCTCTCCGTTTACTCGGTAGATACGTTTCATGAAAAACCGTGTAAATTGAAACCGTGTAAATTGGTTCTTTCCTTTAAACCTTTTAAATCGAAACAAGGAATATGAAGAAAAGTCGTAGCAGAATAACCGTGTTAAAAAGAGGTAAACATTTAATGAAAAAAACGGTGAATATATAAATTGATTTAATAAAATTATAAACATAAAATAATACTATTCCGTATGCAATAATAACAAAAAATAAATCACATGAATTTATGAAATAAGTGCTTTCAATCATTTAATATTTTTTTTGCAAATTTAGAAACCGTGTAAAAGCGAAACCGTGTAAATCAATTCTTATAAAATAAAAGAGGAATAGTTGTATGTACGAAATTTATATCTGAAAATTAAATAATTTTCTTTATCATTTTGATTATTTGTCATGCCAACTGAAGTCAAAAATTATATACAAAAGAAAAATTATGCTTCAATGCTTATACAGCCAATATTTAAACAATAAATTAATATATTTCTATGAAATTTACAATACATAATAAAAAAAAAATTTAACGCCATATTGAGTTTTATATATTAAAGGACCTTCAGGAGTATCAATTCTCTTAAATCAAGTTATTTTTTTTCTTCTGTTTGTTGATAATTGAATTTACTTGTTTTTGAGCTAAACTTTATCAATATTAGATTTAGAAAAGAAATCAAATAAAAATGGTAAAACTTCAATTATATATAAAATTCTTCTAAAAGCAATAAGTAATAAAAGTAATTTCAATTCTTTAGAGTTTCACAGTTCAAAATATATTTTCACAGAATACTTTTATATATTTTAAAATGAAAAATAAAAAAAGAAAAGTTTTTATTGATTACAATAAATTTTCATTTAATTTTGTCAATAAATTGGTGGAATAAATAACTTGTATTGAAGGATATTATTATTTTTATACATTATTAATAAATATTACCACAGAATCATAAACAATTTTCAAATCCTTTAAAGTAAAAGAATTTTTTTTTTCAAAAGAAAAAAAGATTATATTGCTAATCTCTATAAAGGATATTTTTTTAAATTAAATTTGTAATAATAATTTTAAGTTATAACTTTTATTTTGTCAGGTAAAAGTTGAATCTTAAGCACAGATCCGCTTAAAATATGATTAAAAGAAAATTAATTCCATATTAATTATGTTTTTTTTTTAAGTTGAACGAAAATATAATATTTACCCTTTAACTGACGTGATGATGGACTCAATGGAGATGGACTACAATGTTAACAAAAAAATTGGTAGTTTATAGCAATATTTAATAGTAAGCAAAATCACAGCGGATACGATGACGGACGTAACAGTTTAAAATTAATTTGATATCAACTTTTCACGTACGCCAGATATGAATAGTTCATCATTTTTATATTGACATGTCATTTTAAAAATAACAATTTGTTTTTTAAATTTTAACTTTATTTTTGATGAACTTGAAATTCAATTAAAAACAATTTATATAACAAAAAACTCGGAAACAGTATACTACACTATATTATTGTTTCGAAATTTCGACGCATTATTTGTTATACGTTGACTTTGTCCTATTGAAAATACTATAACATATAACGTCAGTCCACCAAGTCAATTGTGTCCGTCATAAGTCAAGTTTATTTAATTATCTTGAATTGTGATTTTAATTAATAATTTTTTATAAAATATTTGTAGTTAATATTTTACTGAATAATGAATATTATAATTTATATTTTTATGTTATTTTGTTTTTTGTATCTGGAAAATAAATTTTCTTTTTTCTTTGACAACAGAGTGATTTATTATACTAGATAATATTTCTATTTAATCCTTGGAATACCATGGAGATTATTTATGTAGTAAAATAGACTAAAAGCTTAGTTATACTAATTTGAAATTTTTTAATTATTTACTTAGATTTTTATAATTAAAATATGCTGTGAATGTTTATAATGAACTAACATACAATTATCTAACAATTATTAAAGATCTATTTAAAAAATTTGATCCAATTAATTTTTGTCCTTTTTTGATAGAGTTAAAAACTGGGTCTTTTAAAGGGCTGAGAATTGAAAATTATAAACAAAAAAAATTCTTTTACTATTTTCCATAAAATAAGTAGACCAGTCAATTGTCAAATTCTACACAAAAGCAGCTGGCGTTATCACAAATTTGCTTATTACTACATTTACTAACTAACATATACTCGTAAGGATAAAATAATATACCATATATCATATTTTCACCACAAGTTAATTGAATTCAAGAAAAATTTTCATTTAGGAAATATATGTATATGTTATACAATAATATTTGGCATGCACTGCCTTTGCCTTGTAGTTTTCTAGTTAAATTTCACAGTTCTTGGAAAAATTTTAATGTTTTTAAAATCAATCTATTTTAAATTCAATAACATTGGAAATGTACAATATAATTTTTCATTAACGACATATCTTTATATGCATATCCTTTGAAAGTATACATCTCAGCTAATTAGATTCTGATTATAAAAGCTTTGAAAAATATACATATACATAAAAATTTAAAACTATATTTTCAATGAATTACCAATTGGATTATATGATTTTTATGTAATGAATGTTTAATAAATTCGTTTAATCATATATAGATTTTATTCCAATACTTCAATACACTTATAAAATGTAAAGATTCTTAGAAAGTTTTTCTATTTATAAATCATTTCTGTTGAATCTTATTTAAAAAATCAATAAAATTTTTTTTTTCTTATATTAAAATATCATTTATTGCTAAAACGACATAACGTGATATTATCTAAATTAAAGTATTTACGTTACCAAGGTAAAAAAAAATATTATCTCTATAAAATATAAGACAATTTATTTACTAAAGAATTTTTTTCATTATAAGATTCTAAATTAAAGCATGATTTCTAATGGTAACACTTGAGACAAGATATATATATATATATATATTTTAATTTATGTCGTGAGATACGTAAAATAGGTAAAATATCAAGGTTCTAAATTATTTTTTTTATGTTAATTATGAAGAATACTTTAAAAAAAAATATTTTTAATAAGATATATTTTATTCAAACTAAATATAATATCCTTAAGTATATACCAAGAATATTTTAATTAAAATAATTTGAAAAAAAAATTATATTAAAAATTAATTAATACAAAAAATGCGGGTTTTTAATAATAATAAAAAAAAATAGTAAAATTTTTTAATTTCTTTTTAAATAAAGATGTCTGACAAAAAATACTGATATCCAACAGATAAACCGGATACAAAGGCAAAAATCAAATACGGTCGACGATTAAATGAGTAAAATCGTTTAAATCCGTTTCCGTGAAATTGTTTAATCAGTTATCGAGATATTGCAATTTTTTTTGTACACAATTCAATAAACATTATGACCAAAGTAAGTAATTAAATTTAAGTACATATTTTAAATTTAAATTATTTCTTGAAAGTATTTATGCAAAAAATCTCTTAGAATGCAAAAAATCTCTTAAAATCTCTTTATGCAAAAAAATCTCGTAGCACTTTGCCGTACGTTCGTCTGCAAAGTTTTCAAAATTACTATTTCACATACATACTCTTTGGCGCTACAGCTCGATGTGAGCCTGGGCCTCCCTTAAAGGGTTTCTGTAACATTTTATTGCAATTTGGACCTACTAATTTTATATGGATTCCGAACCATAAATTTCTTTATAGCGAAGAAACTATTAATTGCAACAAGCTAATGGTTTTTATTAGTGAGACATTTGTTGTTAGCAAATGGTCTCTGCCGTTAGCATTTTTCCCAGTTCTAAATTACATTTTATTATAATGTTATTACTGGTACTCATTAAAAGCTGAGTAAACTTAGACCAACATCGATGTCTCGGACGGGCGTCGAACCCAGTACCTAATGCACCACAGCTTAGCACACTACCACTTAAGCCACCGTCGGTACTATTTCACATAATAAATGAAAATCAAACAAAAATATGTTTTGTTGTGTTATAAAGATTGTTTCACCCAAAAAGCTATATAAATAATGGAGTTTGTCCTTTCATAATTTATTTAATTTAAATCATAAATCTTTTTATAAATAATAATAAAAAGACCGACGGTGGCTTAAGTAGTAGTGTGCTAAGCTGTGATGCATTAGGTACTGGCTCCAACTCCTGGCGCCAATTCATCGATTTGGTCTAAGTTTACTTATGTTGAAATAAGTACCAGTAATAAAAAATACAATAAAATTTTAAGACTGGGGAAAATGCTTGTTGCACAAGAAAAATAATAATAATAAATAATAAAAATATTTGTAAAAACAAATATTTAATAAAATTTATAGTGGAAATTTTTTAATATTCAAATTTTATGGTTTCGTTTAAAAATTTTTGGCTTTTACCTAAAAACCTTGCATGTACATTAAAAGTTTTTAAAACTTTACTAAACTTTTTATATTTAATATAAATTGTTGATACTTTTTACTATGAAAAACAGCAAACAAAAAGAAATATTATTAAAAATTAATATGAACATATTTTCCTTTTAGATATTATTTTCAGAAACATTTTAAATTCCGGTATGTTAATGTTTGTTCCGTTCTCTGTCTCTTTATAAACGTGTTGTAAATGTATGGTAAATACTAGAAAACACAGAAATTGTTAGTCGTTCATATGTAGATTTGGAGAAATTACCATCCTTCAGATACAAATTTTAGTTTTCCGGTATGAAGTATAATACTTTGACTAAATTATGGATCTGAATCAAATGTTGCAATTTAGAAGAGAAAATGTTTTAAAAAAAATTGTCATGGATTTTTTGTTAATTGATTTTTCCTTAAATTTCTAGTAAAAAGAGGCAAAATATTTTTATATTGAATTTTAAAATGTATCTTAAGTTAATAATGTTTTGTATAAAATTACACTGAAAAGCGTAAAAAATAATGAAGAATTAGAATATCATAAACTTCAATCTGTTAATAGGCATAAAATTCAATTTGTTAACAGGCATTTTTGTAAAATGAGTGTTTTTTCCCAGATATTAAAGTTTTTAATATATTCGAGATTTATGTTTTCGATCCTTTCTGCTAAAAAGTAATTTTACGCAAAATAAAAATGTCCCTTACTAACTTACTCAGCAATTATTTGTACTTAAAAAAGGACACGTTACTATGAAATGAATTAAATTTTATTTTTATTTAAACGCATTATCATATAATTTTATAGTTTTCAAGGATTAATTTTTATTTTACAATTTGTCAATAGATTTTATGTCCGTAAAAGAGTTATTTTATAGATTTTAGATGAATTTGATTATTTGCAATTCAAATCTCACAATGAAAAACATAATTATATATTTATGATTTAAAAAAATATTTTATATGTAATAAAATTATAAATATTAGTAAGCATAATATTTATTTAAAATTTTATAAATAGTTTGAATATTATTATTATATTTTTTTTTGAAATTTAATTTATTTTTTATCAAACCTTAACAAATAGAAACATTTTTTTTATATTTTTCATAAAATTTAGGCAAAATATGATTCAAATAAAATATGTATAATACATATATATTTTTTTATAAAATCATTAATCATTTTTAATGGATAATATTTGAGATAAAAAAGGACATTAATATAAAATAAAAGTAAACATAAAAGTTTTGAAATAAAATTTATTACTTAAAATAATATAAATGATTTTTTATGAAAGTTTTTCACGTATTACTTTGGGATTTATATGTTATATGAAATAAATGATGTATACATACTATATTTCCAAATAATGTAATTATCACAAAACAATTTTTTTTTAATTTTAATGAAAATATATGTATTTCATACTTTTCAATATCAAATTCAAAAATTAACAAATTTTTTGAAATTAGAATCTTAAAGAAACAATATTTTTTTTGGTAGGTAAACTTAATTTTAGATACAAAACAAAAAATTTGTCTCAAATAAAATGAAACTAACTATTATTAATGTATTCTTTGAAATTTGAACAATTTATTTAAACTATTTATCATAATATATATATATAAACCTATAAGGAAAATATAAGAAACTTTAACTATTTATCATTACGTAAAATAACTGAAAAAAAGGAATTTAATCCTTTAAAAGCCTAAAAAAAAATAAGAGTATATTTTGTATATATATATTTAAGAAATAAAACCCAATATAAACGCACAACACGTAAATAATAGATTTGACAATAATTGATCATGATGAAAATAATAATTATAACATAAAAAAAAATAATGTACTTTAAAAATGTTTCATTTTTAAAAGGTCCTTTTATCGTGAACATGTTTAAAATATTAATATTAAATAAATATAATATTTTTTTCTGATATATCAAAAGCATACTTTTTTTTAGATATATTTTTTGTTTTCTAAGATTTTTTTTAAAAATGTTTTTAAGGATGAAAACGTATTCCTTTTATAATACATATACATATATCTATTATACAAAAAAAATTAAGTTTCAAAATAACCGATTCAAAGAACTTTATAAATTTTTCATTAATATTTTAATTTCCGTTCAAAACATTAAAGTCATGTTAAAACATAAGTCAGAATGGACCAAAAATTTTTATAACCTTTTTAAAGATTTTTGGTCCATTCTGACTTATGTTTTTTTTATCTAGGTTCAGGAAAAAAAAAATTTCTAGTAAAAAAACTAATAATTATTAAAGAATAGGTATAAAAATTTTTTTTTATTGTATATTTACATAAATATCTTAAAGATATTTTAATTAGATTTCAATATGTATTTCCAAACAGAAAAATACAATTTTAAAACCATTTTAAATTTACTCTTAAATATTTCTAAATCTTCTATAATTACAATATAATTCCCATACAATAATCACCATGCATTATATACCACACTTTTAACATAACATTTTATCTTGAATATATCATAGATATTGGATCGATATTTGCAGTATTTTGATAATAGGAATAGTCCATTGAGAAAATTATAGATTTAATGGTTTATTATAATAAAAAAAATCTTTTGTGATTCAAAACTCTAATTTCAATTACTTGCATAAATTTTACTTTTATGCAATAAAAGTATATCCAATAAAACTATACATACATTAATTTAATTGTAAAAATATTAATGTTGAAATATATCTTTTAAATGATTTTCTTTTATATTTATTTAAACTAGCAATTTAAAAAAACATATATATAAATTCGCAAAACCAATAAAGATTTTATGTAATTTAACTTCCTTTGAAACGATTTATTCTATTCAGGATGAAAATTAAATTACCATAAGTTATTTCTGTATTTACAGTATGTGGTTGATTGAATCGTACAACCACAATCAAATAAAGTACAATCAAATAATTTAAACATTTTCTGCTAGAATTGATAAATTTTGCATTTGAATTACTTAGTAGGTAGATATTTTTCAGTTTATTTTATTAATTCTTTTAATTAAGTAAATTGATTTCTTAATCAATTCAATTTTGTTATTGATTTATGAAATTTGTCTATTTTAATTTCGAAAAAAATTTCTTACTACATAAATTCATACCATATTTTGTACAAAAATTGAATAACAAGTTAATAAATTTTTCTTAAATATAATATGTATATAAAAGTTGTGAACATGCAATAAAAGTAAGTATACTTGTAAAAAAAATAAAAATTTAACAATACACACTTTAATGTATCCTTCCTTATCCTATAATTCTCAAGTCATGTTACTGAATGGTGCAACATTTAAAGTCAATTTAAGAAATTTATTTCACTGCCACAAAAATAATTTATTAGACTATACAATTTTTATAACCAACTTATTTTAATATATTACCTTTAATTGTGCTTTTACTGAATTTTCAATGACATTTTAATTTTTCTGTTTGTGTAACATAGAAAAAATGTCTGTACAAGAAAAATTACTATCCAGTAATTTCATAATTACTGCCGCTTGTGTATAGTTAGTGGTACTGTAAATTGAAATAAATTCAAGTGTTGTGAAAATAATCAACTATTTTGAAAAAAAAATGTACTAATAAATTCTATTAATTCTAGGGATATTTTACAAAAATTAAATTTCGAATCGAATTAGAACTCTAATCAAATATTGAGCGAAATCAAATTTTGGTTTAATAATTTAAATTTTTTCTATAATTGGATCAGGTTTTGATTCTGATCAAAATATGAGTCCGTTGAAAATATGTTCAAATTAGAGTTGAGCTCTGAATCGATTTCAATTAAATTTCGAAATCTAAATTTACAGAAATTTTTGGTATAATAAAGTAAGTAATTAATTTAATTTCATCAGTTTCATAGGGGTACTTATATTGTCAAAATTCGATAAATGGTAATAATACGGAACTATCTTTAAATTCGTCGAATTATAAACTTTTATCGCAGAAAAATAAAAAATTGGAAGGATAGACTTAAAGATTTCTTTTCGAATTTAAATTCTTAATTTTTGAATTACTCTTAAGGATATATACTTTAATTTTTCCAGTTGTTGAATGTATTTTTTAATTTATATGAGCGTTAATTAACGAACTTTGCCACTTTTATGTTCAAAAAACCGACTTTAAAACAACACTTCGGGTGTAGTGTACAAAAAAAAATCTTAAGAAATAATAAAAAAAAAAAATTCGATTAAATATTTTCCTTCTGCTATTTTAAGAAATATAAATATGTAATTTTAAAGTTATTTTAATTTTATGAAAAATTTTTAAAGTTTTAAATATTTTATGGAATTTTTTGTTGGTTTTTACCATAAATAATAATAAAAACCATAAGCTTTTTCAAATTTACATGTTAATAGCTATTTTGGTTATTATTCATTTTCTAATCAAATTATTCAGTGTTGTAAGTCATATTAAAATTGAAAATTTTCATATTTTATATTTCTATAATTTTTTCTTGAAATGATAAAGAAAAGAAAATAATTTACATATAAAAATTTACGATATATCCTTAAAAAATTCATAGACATCTCATTACCATAATCGAATATCTGTCTTTTATGCTGAAATAATCTGTTAATACATACATATATGTATATATATATATATATATATATAATAATGACTCAACTTTTATTTTTTTTAAATACATTATCAAGAATTCCGTAAAATAAAATTAAATCCAAAATTCTTAAATTCTTGTAAATCGTAGAAATTAAAGAGAAAAATTTAAGTTATATTAATATTATTCAAATAAAATGAATAAATTTTTTCAAAATTAAATTGTGTAAAACTTTAATACCATTCAGACTATAATTTTCTTGAAATAAAAAGCATAAATCATCATAATTTAGATTTTAACTATGTATAATATAGTAATTAAAAAGCAATTATGATTAAGAATTGTATTATAAAAAATTTATTTCATTTCTTAATTTTATATTATTTTTTTTTTTTTAAATAATTAGTTAAATTTAAATGACATTTAATAATCGAGATGATTTTTTATTTTCATATCAGTGTATGATAATTCCATATATATTTTTGTCTAACATAAAAGTCTGGGCATAATATTCAGTTTACATTTTAGTTGCATATTCTTTTGATGACTGCATTTTTATGCAAATAAAATGAATTCAAATGAATTCATGTATATTGGTATCTTTTATATAACAATTTCAGATTAAATTAGACGTTTTTAAATTGAAATGATAATTTTTCAAAAAAAAATGTTTAAATATTTTTCAAATTGTAATCATGTGAACGTATAAATCAATTTGTGAAATGATCATTTGAATTTGAAACATGATTAATAATTTGTGAAAAACGACTAATTTATTTGGAAATTGGTATAAATATATATCAAAAAAAAAAATAATATCAAATAACTTCTCATAAATTTAATTTGATGTATTTGAAATTAAAATTGGTTCAGCTAACTTCATTCCAAATTTATTCAGAAATAATTAAATATTTTTTAAGTAAATTTATGAAAAGAATAATATGTCATAAATATATTATTAAAATACTATTTAAGCTTCAATTTAATTCAACAAATTGAAGCTTAAATATAGTATACTAAGAAGTATTTATTAATTTTTTAATAAATATGATTATCCTTTGAAGTTTTAAAAAATTGAAACAATTTATTTGAAAGTATAATTTTTCTGTATATTACATAATGTATTAAAAAACTTTCTGTTATTAATTTAATTAAAAATAATTAGCATTTTTAATTTGAAATTAACAGATTTATATAAGAAAAAAATATTTAATAATATTCATTATTAATAAATAAATTATTTTTAATTATGATTTTTACCTTTTAATTATGTAGGGTACAGTCATTGAAGATGGTTTCGATGCGAAACTACTATTCATATTTATTTGCAGGAGATTGCACTAAAGATAAATAAGTAGTATTAACATTAATCAACTTATTTATTGAAATGTTAGGTGTGTCGGACTAAGTCTTAATATCCTTTTGAAATTTAAATTTAGTAAAAATTTAATTTTGTTTAAATTTGACAGTAGCCAACATATTAATTTGCTATTTCTGTTATTAAATGGACTGGTTGCTTATATTACAGCATTGTGTCCTGTGTATTACCAATTTTGCTCTTTTGTATTGGCACAATTAGAGATAATTGTCAATTACATTTAGTTTTTTATTTTGGTAATATTATATAAGCCGTATTTTAAATTGTACCATTTCATTTCGAATCGTTTTTTTTAATCTTAATTATACCATTTGGAATATGGAATATTAGTATTTCTACACATAAATATCGGAATACTAAAAATTTGTACGATTTAAGCAACTCTCCCTTATAAGATTTATAAAATTCGCATATTTTTCATATTGTTATTATTTTTAAAAAATATATGCTTAATAATTTACATCAGTTTCTTGAAGTATACGTATTAAATAAATGTTTATGTTAATTTCTGGTTTGTTATAATTGGAAAACATAAGCAATAAAAAAATATGTTTATACCTGGATATATACAATCCGAATTTATGTTTTTACATAATATAACATAATATTATTTTTGTTTTGTTCGTTTTTACTGTCATAATATAAATGTATAAAAAAAAAATCCTTTTAACTTTCTATTAACTTTTTAATATTGTTGAAAATATGTGATAATTTGGATTTAAGAACAACGAGAAAAATCACTAATCAGAACATAAGTATTATTATTAAACAAAATGAAGGTATAAATTTTATTTTCAAAATATTATTATTATTACAATTAACAAGTAAATATATTTTGTAAAAATGGAATGTTTTGAATATAAACATTATTAATTTAATTTGAATATTTTTGACTGAAGTATGTATTTACAATTAAAAATTATATTTTAATTTTTTTTTTTTTAAGATACATACATTAAAAATTTATGAATATGGTGGGATAATTTATGAATATGGTGGGATGAATATGGTGGGAATGTTTTTGTTAAATAAAACATTATGTTTAAAATTATTAATAACACATTTATAATTATTAAAAAAATTTTAAAAAAATACTCAAATATTCAAAATAAATATTAAAAAACTAAAATTTATATTATTTTACATTTCATATCCTCGAAATCTGAATTCACAATCAATATTATTGTTAAAAAAAAGGGAAAAATTCATAATAAATAATTTATTTTTGGTGCTTTTTCATAAATTTAATGCAATTCAAATGAAATATATTTCAATATTTTATTATTCATTGATTTTGAAATCAAAAAAATGTTTCAAATCAAAAATATTATTAATTCATTTTCATCAAAGTAAAGCGAACAATTTTACTAAATCTAAAAAAATAATTTTTATATTTAACTTTAAAAATTCTATGCTCGTACCTAATTTTGTTTTATGCTTTATATAGTATATATAATTATTTTAAGCATAAATTGAATCTAATATTTGACGTCGATAGAATAAATATTAATCTAAGCTTATTACCGAATTTCTCAATATTTTACGATTATATATTTATATTTTAATGAAAAACAATCTATACATAAAGATGAAAATAAACAGTATTTTTAATCCTACATGACGTAAAGAAAAATTTATAAAAAAAATATATAAAATATAAATCACAAAAACTTTCATCAAGTTTTTCATGATTATGATAACATATTAAATAATATTTTTTTTTTGGTATAAAAGATTTTTATATTATGTACCAAGCAATAAATGTATAAGTCCTTTATCTTTATTATCTCAATTATTTTCATTCCGAATTTATTTTTTTATCAACAAATCTAATCATAATTTTTTGAAATTGCTTTATTTATGATATAAGAAGTTAGTTTAGTTAGTACATAATTCCAAATTATTTTTTAATTTATTTATACAGGAACCTCTCAGTAAAACCGATCAGTAAAAAACTACTATATTAGCAAAAATTATTAAATTTATTTTAATATTTTAAAATAAAGTTAATTAATTTTAATTTATACACTATTTTTTAAAATAATATTTAATTTTTCATCCTACAAATCGACATAAATCCCAAACGAAAACAAAACAGAACTCCATAATGTTTTGCAATGAGAATTATGTTTTTTTAGTATTTTTGATATTTTACTCGGTGTTCGAAAATATTAAAAGTGGAATTATTTCACATTTTATTATAGTTTCAAAATATTATTTGACCACAACAAAAAAAAATACACAACTCAAGTGATATTTTTGTGATAAATTGTAAACGTTATCTGAATAAACTGCAACATAAGAAAGCCATTTAATTTTTTTTTATTGATTTGATAAAGTCAACACTTTAAGCTATTACACGTACAGTAAACTCTCGAAGTATTCAATTAAAAAATGTGAGTGAATAGTTTTTAGAGTTGATCACTGCATTGATTAATATTTTTGTTCGAATATATAATATGATACTAGCTATAAAAAGTTGAATATCGTGTAATACGTATCGTATTACAAGAAATTTAAATTGCTAGTATTTCTTTATAAAGAGGTCCGAGAAAAATATGTCAAATGTTTTTTGTTACACTTTTTATTCCAAAAAAAAAAAAAATGAAAATACTACTATTTATAAATTTTCTAAACCGACATAATAATAATCAAAAATTCCTATTTGAGGAGGTTATACTATTATTGTTTTGAATATTTCGTAGATACTATGTAATATTAAATATTATATTAGATTCTAAACTTAGGTTCATTATATAGCGAGAATACTGTAGTAATATAGTTTTTAGAGTTATGATGAATTTAATAAGTGCAGCAAAAACTGTGGTTTTCATATCTAAGTTATATATATATTTATCATATTTTTTTAAAAATATAATAACATAATCTTTATCAGCATTAAAAATTATTTAAATAGTAAATTTATGTATAATAAATTTATTTACAAAGTAAATTATTAAATAAAATTTATATTTTTTATCTATCAACTTGTAATTTTTCTAATTTTTCCAATACATTAATTAGAACTCATTTACTCATTTATTGTGAGTAAGAAAACATGTTAACAAATTATCTATCGCAATTTAAATTTGTGGTCAGCACAATTTTTTACAGTTTTGGTTTTTTGGAGAAAAAAAAAAATCTTTTATGTTAACAATTTACCGTCAACATAAAATTTCTAAATGACTCGTTGAAAAAATTAATGAATTTTCTAAAAGCTACATACCAGGTAAAAAATAATTTAAGAAAAATCGCTAGATCGGGAAAACGTTTTCCTACAATATGTTTTTTGATAATAACGTTGAAAGTGCGTGGATCTGGCAATAAATCTAAAAATTCATGCAAAAAAATCCCCATACACTAAAAAACTACTGCATAGTAACTTCCCTGTAATTTTCTTAAGGTGTAGCTAGTATATTTACTAAAGCTTGTTGCATTATGTAATTCTTCGTAGTGTTCGGCATTCTCGTAATTATTTGTTTGCACTTATTGCATTTACTGTTTACAATTAAATAATAGTGCAAAGTGTGCTTTTTACACTTATTGACTTATGTCAACTTTATAAAAATTATTGATTTATATGATAATCTTATCTTCAATCATCCCTTATCTTAACCTTTAAGACCGATTTACACTGTAGACTTGTTCCGAAAGTCATAATAATTTCAATCAACATCACAGATTTAACAAATATATTTAAAAAAAGTTATAAAAAACCGTGGTAATATTTATAGTTTTACATAATTTATACCGTGCCAATACTTTATCAAATACGTTTTTATATGTTAAAGCTAATTGGGACTTAAAATTGCGTAAAACCTATTATGAGTTTTTGGATTTTATGGTTTTTATTTTTGTTTCATTTATCATTTTTATGCTTTGTTAAATAATGACAGTAAATGGAGGTTTTTCATAATTTATACAATCGTGTTAAAACGAAACCATGCAATTCCGGTACCGTGTAAATCGAACTTTAGGCAATTAATATTTGATATTTAATTTTTAAAATAAATGTTTAAATAGCATATTTAAACATTTATTTCCGCTATTATTTTAGTGCTCTTTTAGATTTCTTTCTATCGAAACAGTTTGCAATTTCAATTATTTTATAATATAAATTCGTTTAAAATGAATTTAGAAGAAGTGATTATAGAAAATATTCCCCTTAATCCAATACATCAAAATAATATCCCACAAAATACACATGGAAATGTATATGAGGTAAGATAATAATTAATTGATTATTCGAAATATCATACAGTTTCAGTTGAATTTTAATAAAATTATATAATAATTATTAATTTTAGTTATTCAATGCTTTAACAAAATCTATAGTTGAGCTCAAAACTAAGGATTTCTGTGAAGTGCTTGAAAATTATAAATCAACTAGTGATTTGTTCAAAGAAAAACTTGAAAATGAATTAAATTATAATTTAAAATATAACCAAATAATAAAGAAGATTGTATTGCATACTTGTGAAAATTATAAAATAGTTAAAACCCCAGGATCAATATTTATCAAAAAATGTTTTAAATTTATAGAATGTCATTTTCGTAGGGGTCTAATAAATTGTGCAGCTGATTTAGCAGATCCCTATTTTATGTGTTCAATATTAATTTATCCAGATATTGATGTAGATAATTTTAACGAAGATTCATACTATAAAAGAACAACTCCACTTAATACCTTAATAAAAAATTTAAATACAAAAAATTTTTATGATACTTTTGATTGCATTAAACTTTTACTTAACTATGGAGCCAATCCAAATGTACCAGATGGTGACATAACAATTCCAATTATAAATTTAATAAATAATGATAAATTGTGGGAAGAAAAAAAGAAAGAACTCTTAGAATACTTTCTATCTTGTACTGAAATTAATCCAAAAATTAAAGACTACATTCGTTTGAGATTTGATCCAAAAACTGAAAAAATTGTAGAACATATTTCTCCTGAATCACTATTAAAAATTGAAACATTTACATTTATACCAAGCCAATTTAATGATATGGTTTGGTATTTGGAAACATCTCAAGAAAATAAATTTATCAAACAATTTGAAAAAATTGATATTTCTAAAATACAGGATTATAACGCAAATGTATTATATTTATTAAACAAAGCAATTCAACATGGTTTACTAAAAGCTTTTGATATTATTATGGAAAAGATACAAGTAAATATTAATTACCGTTATGAAGGTTTTACACCAATAAAAACAGCTTGTTGTTATGGTAATGCGACAGCAGTTCAGAAACTGTTAAACCATAAAAATTTAAAAATTCACTGTACCGATAATTTATTAATAACCGTAATAACGAAATTGGACAAACTTGCTGGTTGGGAGTTTAGTGATTATTATTCATGTTTTTATGCATTACTAAACTCTAATAAAATTGATATTAATGAAACTGATCAAAAAGGATATTCTGCATTACATTATGCAATTATGGAAAATAATTATAAACCAGTTGAGGAACTTTTAAAACATGGAGCTTATATTGGAGCAAGAAATATTTTTAATGAATTTGCAATAACCAATTTAAATTCAGTTATTATAGAAAAATATTTTGATGCATGTATTACAGCAAAAGGTTCATCGGTAGCCAGTCATAAAGCATTTTCAAATATAAATATAAACTATATAAACTTAGTACCACCAAAGACAGAAGAATTAATTAGTACTGAGCCTAGCACAGAAATGACTATTATCGAGCATATTTCCAACACAAACTATTTACGTAATCTAATTAAACATCCATTAATCAAAAGTTTTCTATATATGAAATGGCTTCAATTAGCAATTTTATTTCATATTAATTTCATATTTTACTTGCAATATTTCATTTCTCTGCTATTATTAACAATTGCTACATTTACTAACTTTACTGGTAACAATGATAAATCATTAATTGTATTGTTATTAATTGGTATTGCATATTTGATAATTCGTGAATCAATACAATTTATAATGTTTCCAAAAAATTATTGCAAAAGTATTTCAAATTATTTTGAATATTTATTAATAATTATCACAATATTGTTCTTGGAAGCTGTAGTAAATGATGATATAAAAATGAAAAAAAAATTAGCAGTTACTGTGATACTTATGGCAGTCCTAGAATTGTATTTATTGATAACTTCATTACAATATTTAATCATTTCAGAATATATGTTAATGTTTAAAAAAGTTTTATTTACCTTCATAAGAAGTTTTGCAGTTTTTTTCATCATTATTTTAACATTCAGTTTATGTTTTTTTATATTGCTACATAATGAAAATGCAGTGATAGTTAATATAACCGAAACAAATTCAACAGATTCTGTTGTTGGAAAACATGAAGATCAAAATGAATTTAATAAATTCACAAATTATATAGCAATTGTCAAAACAATTGTTATGATGACGGGTGAATATGATGGTAGCAATATTAATTTCAATTCTTCTTTTAGTTATTTAATATTTCTATTATTTATATTTCTTGTACCAATTGTAATTTTTAATTTATTAAGTGGTTTGGCTGTTGATGATGCCAAGGTAAGATATTACAAAATTTATGTAGGTACATATAATTTAATTTACATAAAAATTTTATATTCCTAAATAAAAATAAAAATTATCCAATTCAATTTTTTAAATATAGGAAATTAGAAATGAAGCAATATTATATCAATCAATTAATCTAATCAATAATCTATCAAAATATGATAAAATATTTACGAGAAAAATAAGACCAGGAAGAATATCATTCAAAAATTTCAGACGATGGTTACAAAAATTATACATAAAATATTTTATTTTATTTAATGATGAGCATAAAATTTTGGAATATCGACTTGAAAGCAATATTTTTAATAATAATAAAATTTTGGTGAAAACTTTTAAAGATTCTAATTCAATGATATGGAGCACAAAAACAAATTTGGAATCAAATTTAAAAACTTATATTAATATAATTTCTACATGGTTAAAATTAGATATAAACTTCAATAATGCTGTGTTATCGGTTATTGCTAAAAAACAGCCAAATTAATTGCTAAAAAAAATATGTTATTAAAATTTGCAGTTTAGAAAATAGTAGTAAGTCATATTTAATATACGAGTATGTTTAATTTAACCATTTTTTTTGTATTTAAAATATAAATTATATATTAAAAAATTTGAATTTAATAAAAATTGTTTTCAAACTTTCATAATAGGACTAAATAAACTTTGAATATCCTGTTCAATAATCTCGATAGTATTTTGAATAAATAAGAAGTTATTCTGAGTAAAATAATATTATTAAAGTTAAATCTTGATCGCATCGTAAATAAGAATGACACAAAACTGAAAATTGTCATTGCAAATCGTCGTCGTTCTGTGAAAACTAAGTAAGTCCATTTTTAGGAAAAATGTGTTAAGTATACCAAAAAATTACAAAAATTTCAAAGTATCACCTAAGAAAACTGCCGAAGTTCTCCTACCTACAATAACTATGTAAAAATTCTTAAGTCCAATCTTATCTAATTTTTAAACAGTGAAAAGTCACTAACTGCACTTAGTCCCTAAAAATGGACTTAGTTAGTTTTCACAGAACGACGACGAAATATAAATACTTTCGTTCCAAATATATTGTTACCTATTACCTAATATCTTATTAGTTTAAATATTTTTTCTTGTATTTTCACCTGGATATAAATTTTTAATTAAATTCAGTTTTTTTTTTATCCATGGGCTTTTATAAAACATAATACATATTACTTTATTAAAAGTTAATTAGCGTTGAAAATATATTTATTTCTGTTAAGAAATTTTCTTTTAAGAAATTATTTTTCTTAATTTTTCACAAACACTTAGTAAACGGAAAAGCTGAAAGTAATACGTAAATATTTCTTTGGTTGTTGTTATTTTTTTTTTGTGAAGGAAAAAAACCACATATTAAATAAAGGCGACAAAGTTTTATCATTCATCAGATTATCTCGCTTAAAATTGTTTTTTTTTTTTAAAGCATAAAGTTTTTAATAAAGCAATTTTCTTTGTGAGAAAGTTCAGATTTTAAAACTTAGGATTAAATTGTATTAAAAAAATGTTCAATTAAACGAATAAATTATAGTAGTAAATAAAGCTTACTATATTTTATGTTTAAGTATTAAAGTAAAAATGTAGTAAAATATTAGATTAAAAAAAAAAAAATTTTTAAGAAACTTTTTCAAAAATAAATTTTCCTGAAGTTTAAAAAAAAAAAACACACTATCAGACAACACTTTTCAACAAAGATACCTTTTGCAGTGTATAATAATTCTTAGTATATTTATGTTTTGTTACTTTCCAGTTTAGTACTTGGCCACAAATAGTTTCCTTTTGATTATAAATATAAAATTTTTATTAAACTGTGTAAAAATCTAATTACTTAATTAAATGCTTATGTGAGAACTGTGAAAACTTATTACTAAAATTTTACAATTCCCCTCAGAAACTCATTTATACTACAAAAAAAAAATACCACTCTCAATGTAATTTGTGTCTAATTAGCATGATGCTAAAAAAACTACATAACTAGACGTACGTTGTTAATGCGAAGAATAACCATAATAGTATACCATCAAATTGTATAGATATTTTGACATCTCCAGACGTATTTTGTATATGGGTAGAAACTGTAATGACATCTTAAGCCATAGTTAACGTGTAAAGAAATTTTAATTTTTCAATTAAAATTGTCATAAAACTGAAATCAATTTACTTTATCATGAAAAATTGATATATAAAGGTAAGATATATATTACAACATTTATAAAATATTTACGACATTGTTAGTAATTTACGTAATCATACCAATGATTGAAATTAGTTATTCTTTACATATAAAATTCACACCCTAATTAATAGTGATATATTTACCAAAAAAAAAAAAAAAATTTATTATATCATAGATGAAAATAAATTATTTGGGGTTATTGGATTTTATTTCAGAATACAAATTTGTTACCAGACATTATTTTGAAATAGGATAATAAATTTGAAAATCATTAGAATAAATATAACATAAAAATAATAAATGTAATAAAATACCACAAGAAATATAATAAATATCTTTAAAATTATCAAATTTGTGTTTGAAATAATAAATAAATTATGGTTATCATTATCTTATCCTTAGCACGAATTTTAAATATATTTTAGAAATTGTATTTCAAAAATTAAAAAACAGAAATGTACTAATAGATAAGTTTTAATTAATTTTCGGGTTTTATTAAGCTAAAATGATGATATTCAAATATGTACAATATTTAAGAGTTAATTGAAGAATAAAGAGAATATTTGGTGATAATTAACATTTTTATTTTGAGTAAATAACATTTAAAGTTTTCTGTTAGCTGCGAGAATGTCTTCTGTTTACTGCAAGTAAAATAACAATTTTCTAGAAAATACCTTAACAATTAATAGAATACCAAAGAGAAAAAAAAAAACAAATATAAAAAGGGTCAATTACAATATAACCAAACCATTATATTGGTCAGGGTGAAGTTCAAAGCAGTGCAGATACAAATCACGAAAAAATATCACAAAAGAAAATACAGTGAAAATACAGTCAGTGAAATATCAGTCGTATCCCAAGTTATTGCAATGCCAGTGAATTGTCTGAAAAAGATTACGTCTAATTATTGAGCTTAAAGTTTCACCGCCAAATGAACTCATTGTAATTTTGTTTAATAAAACCAGAAGTGTTTTAAAATGTGAAATTTAACAAAGTCCGAAAATTTATATGCAAGTCAACTCAATAAACGTTTAAAACGTTGATTCAAAGTACTTTTCATAAGTAAATTTTAATTATACTCATCATTTTTCTTTGATGTCAAATTCAAAGAAAATTATGAAATTTCATTACAAATAATTTAAATTCATATTAAAATTGTGATTAATTACATATCTGTACAAAAATATACTATCTGCAGCATATCTTAACAATAAACTAAATTTTAAGAAAAACATTATTAAATTTAAATATTTAATTAAATTATGAATTTTACTTAAATAATTTCTGCTGCCTTAATACGTCTACAAAATCAAATTTATGATAAATTATTTATAAAAAAAATTACTACTTAATTTTAAAAAAAAAAAATTAAATAATATCTTTAAAATTATGATTATTTTTTTTTTTTCTAAAATTCGTAAGGTTAATTAGTTTTATCGACTTAAAGAACATAATTTTAAAGAATTTCAAGTAAAAGATATTTTATCATTTTTAAAATTCTTTTTGTAAAATTCTTCAGGTAAGAAAATTACAAAAATATATAAATATATTTTTCATTTTAAATACAATTTCTTTTTTTCATTAATTTTGATAATAAAGCAAAAAAAAAAAGGCTAATACAGATATAAAAAAAAAAAATATCTTTTGAACCACAAGATGAATATTCCAAAACATTAATGCTTCTTTTTTTTTTTTTGCCAAAGTTCAAAGGTTGTTAGAGGTGATGAGATTAAGATATATAAACCAAAAAAAAAAAACAGAATGTTAAAATAAAAGGGTTATTAAGATGTAAAATGTTATTACACACTTATTATTATTATTTATAATCTATATTAAAGTTCAAGGGTTCATAAAGCAAATCCTTATACAATATTGCCTTTTAATCTTTACGCATTGTTTTTTTTTTTTTTATTATTATTTTAATGAGAAAAAATGGCATATTTTAAAACCCATATAATCTTTATATAATTATTTCATGTTATTAATAAGCATTTGGATTATATTGGTAAATTTTTACACACCTATTAGCATAAGGATTATTAGCACTGTAATTTTTATATATAATTAAGTTGAATTATTGTTTTTTTATGTATAAAATAATTATTTTTGATGAATTTAAATAATACTAAGAGCCAGTTTCACAAATGAGAGTTTAAACTTATCATGTAATTTAAAGTTCCCATTTAAATTCATATGATTTCAGATTTTTCTCAATTTACTTGTACTGATTTCGGAGGATAACAAAATTTTTTTTTAACACTTATTCTCCTGGAATTATCTATACTTTTCTAATTGCTAAATTAAATGAATTTTCTATAAAAATTAAAATAAATTCGTTTTAAAATTGATTTTCCATTAAACCCTATTAAAGCATATTTTCCACTTAGTAAAATTTTCCATTAAAGCATATTTTCCACTAGTAAAATTTTTCAATTAAAAGTGCATGAATTTATTTCACTGCACGAATTTATTTATTAAAAAATATTCCAAAAATTCAATAATTTATTATAAAATATAATAATAAAAATTTAAATTTTTACCTTTGATGTTCTCAGAAGTTATCCTTTTTATTTTTGATGTTCTAGTTTGACTAAGATGTTCTACTTTTCACTATTTAGTAAATTCACTATTTAGTAATTTGTTTTTTATATAATTTTAATTATTAGACACAAATAAGAACACTTTTTTAGTAGCATTTTATTTATAGCTTTAAGGCCTTTTTTTTAACACTTCCAACTTATTTTATTTATATTTTATGTTGAAAAACTTTTTTAAATAATTAATAATTTTCACATTTTCAACATAAATTTTTAATAAAAAAACATATTTTTAAATTA
Source organism: Empis livida (assembly GCA_963932195.1). Lineage (NCBI taxonomy): Eukaryota > Metazoa > Arthropoda > Insecta > Diptera > Empididae > Empis > Empis livida. The sequence goes on along the minus strand of OZ010646.1, from coordinate 10,691,402 downwards.
ATTTTAATTTAACATTTAAATTCAAGCACAAAACAACCTAAACACTGAAGAGAATATTTTTTAAACTGTGACTTAATCAGACGACAACCAAACTGCAACTGATTTAACTAAGAAGTAAGAGGAGTTAATTTTTTTTCTCTTTAGAATAAGGCATAATTTTTTTTTAAAAATATTTTAATATTACATTATGATTATTTATTGCCTTAATTTATTCATAAAATATTTTTATAATTAGGTTTTGTCCTAGACCTAGGCTATGCTTTACTTCTATGATATCATAGTATATTATAATATAGTTTAATAGTTATATCTTAATTTGATAATTTCATGTTAAAGGAAAAATTGTAAAGAACCTTTTTTTATATTTAACTCAAGTATAATCTGCCATTTACCTAAATTTAAGTAACATTTAAACATTTAAACGAAAATTAGCTCAATTTGCTAAATATCAACTGGTTTTTCTTCTGCCAAAAGATAAACAAAATGTATTTTTTTTTTTTAACAAAAAATACTTTTTGCTGTGCCGTTCAAGCCTCACTCAAGATTTCCACGTGCATACTTGATCCTTAAATATTTTTTTTTTAGTAATTCAACGGAAATACAAATCGTTTAAATTGTAAATCACCGGTAGACTTATTTTCTTCTATTATGACGGCCGCTACACTGTGCGAATTAATTTAAATTGAAGTTTAATATCTGCCAAAAGTTTAAAATTACACTATCAAATTTTCCCTTTAAAAAAAAATTATATTTGAGCTGTGAAGAAATAAGTCACTTTTCGATTTTGTCAGATATTCAATGTTCTGCATTTGAATGCGAATAAAAATGTTCAAAATAAATGACTCTTTTTTAGATTATTTAATTAAAAAATTTCTATCAATTTTTCTATTATTTTTGTATATTGTTATCCCATAAAATAATAATGACACGGTTCACAATTTACACCGCGGATGCCTTAAGCGGTAGTGTGCTAAGTTGTGGTGTATTACGTACTGGGTTCAACTCCCATCCGATACATCGATGTTCGTCTAAGTTTAGTCAGCTTTAAATGAGTACCAGTAATAAAATTACAATAAAATGTAATTTAAAACTGGGAAAAATGCTAACGGTCGAGGCTATTTTGCTAACAAGAAATGTCTCAGTGTTGTTGCAATTAAAATTATTCTTCACTATAAACAAATTTATGGTTCAGAATCCATATATAATTAGTAGGTTCAAATTGCGATAGAATGTTATGAAAGCCTTTAATGGGATGCCAAGATTCACATTGGCGCGTTGAGCCAGCTATGATGTATCACATTAAATATTATTAAAATTGGAACATGAAATATTCAAATCCTGAAGGAATATTAAAACACAATTTATACGTAAATACAAAATTTTGTCTAATTAGAAGCGTACCATAAATGGCCATTGTGATTCAATATAGTGAAAATGCCTTTTCAACTTTTCTATAATTCTATTAACACAATAAGGCATAATTAATTGAATTACAATGGCCTTAAATAATTAATTTGTTTATTTGCTTTTTGAAATAGCAAATCTAAAGAAATTAGATAAAAAAAAATACATATATATTCTGTAAATGATTTGTAGGGAGTGATTCTCTAATTGATCTATCAATCAATGGCAACCAGTAATAGAATATTTTATTTCATTCTGTATTGTTTCCTAAACATATTAATGACAATTTTCTTGTTTAGGGTGATTTTTTTTTCTTATTCACTTATTAAATTTTTCAAGAACCATAATAAAATTTTCATAGCCACAGTTTCACAGATTAAGTAAGTAAATAATATTGATTAGTATAAAAACTTTGTATCTTATAATTTGTTACATAACATAAATTATGAAAAAATTATTTACAAAGTCAAAGGATTAATAATAATTTCAAAATCAATCTGTAGTAACAAAAAAAATATATATCTATATATGTTCTTATGTTAGAATCCTTTATTTAATGGTTCGTTATCTTTTTTTTCTCATCTCACCTTTTTAATATGATTTTTAAACATTTCAGTTTATTTACCTTGATACATTTATAGAAACCTAAATAATCTAGTTTTATTCCATATAACCAGTCAAGTTTTATTCCATATAATATTAAATTTTATGTCCTTTTTTCATTTCTCGGGCAATAACCTGTCTGATACACAAAATAACGATAAAAAGTCTGTAGTTTTAAACGAAATTTTTTACTTTTTTTATGATATTTAATATAATATGTGGTCACGTTTAATAATATACTGAAAAATAAAATATCAGTGCAGTAAGTATTTTAAAATTTAGGACTTTTTTTTTGCAAAATACATAAAATCATTTTGTTTTTAATGTTTTGCTGATGTAGCATTAGATAATTTAAATTACTTTGGTGCCGAAAGTTTAATGTTTTAAATGTGTATTTTATGCAATTTATTTTAAGCAATTATTTCTTAAAAATTAATAATCGATTTCAATGTTGAAAATGTAATGAAGTTTGCAATAAAATTAATGTGTCTCTAATTTTACTGTCGACAAGAATTTCACAAGATTGTATAATATAACCAAGATATATCAATAATTCACTTTTATATTATTAAAGGAATTTAAGTTTCTATCACTAGAGATTAAAACGAAATTGTAATAAAAATAAAAATTTAAATTATGTATCAGAAAAGTTTCAGTCGGTATTTTACATACACAAATTATTTTTAACTAATCATAATCGTAATGGACTTTTAATGGTTAAACTTAAAATTTTACATGAAAAACACTACACTTGAACATGATAAATATGTAATTTCTAAGGACTGTGAAACATTATTAAGTAAATATATGAAATGAACTTTCACATATTATGTTTTATGTTTTTCTCAGTTCACAGAAACCATAATTTTCAGTTGTAATTTTGGAATTTGTTTGGACAGAAAATATGTATTTGAAAATTTTGTTAATTACATAATAAATTTTGAAGGATTAAAGTCAAATCATTTTAAATATCTGACAATAATTTATAAATTATTGAATTTAGATTATAAATTTTTTTAACAAATAAACTTTTAACATAACCCAAACATACGGAAATATTTAAATAAATTCTAGAAAAATAAACCTGGAAAATTTTTTTTTTTTATATAAATTAATTAAAAATTACTGTATTCTTTAAAAAATTTTTTAACAGACTGTTTCCACAAAATATTTTTAATTAAAAAAAAAAAAATCAAATTTATTCCATCTGCATTTTTTTAAAAAAAACTTAACTTGTACAATATTATATATATTTTTTAACTTGCTCAACTTGTGCTTTCAATATAAATTTATATTAAAAAGGCTACATGGAAAATTTAATGACTCGCTATTAATTAATTGAAATAAAATTGTTTTTAAAGTGTTTTGTAATTGTTTTGGTAACAGAAAGTTTTACTTAAATTATTAAATTTAAAAATCATTTTTTTTTCACCTTTCCTTTTTTTTGGGGAAGGAAAACATAACATATACATATATATATATATATATATATATTTATATAAAACACACAGTTAATTGTACTCGTAAATGGAAATTTTTTAAATGTTTTAATGAAATTGAGTAATTATACACCTGTGATTTTTTTTTTTGATTGAATGAAAAGGATATTTTAAAAGTTTTAAGTAAATTAAAACTTCCTCTTTAGGTAAAAGTTTTTTAATAATTTAATATCAATATTAATATATATATATATTTGAAATATAATTATTTATTTATTTTAAAGTTCATCAACTTTGATTAATGCAGCTTTAATATTTATATTAAAAAAATTTCAAATTATTGGACTAAATTGAAAAATCTTAAATTGGTCAGGGGTACACATAAAACAAAATTATACAATATATATTAAACAAGTAATTAATCATTTTGCAAAATTAATTATTTTAAACTAGTAATTAAATTCTCCTCTACAATAATTACAATTTAATAAATACTCAAAATAGTATTTTAATCTATGTAAAACCAATTTATAAAATAATTATTATATATTTTATAATGTTAAAAATTAAGGATCTAAAAAAAAAAAAATTAATATTTATAATCTTTTTCCTTATAGTTTTTATTAAAATAATATTTAATTAAATCTAATTAATATTAATTTAAAATAAAATCAACTTAAATAATCAAATAAATCAAATAGAAAATAGTTGGATGGATTAAATTGTCTCGAAAAAAAAACAAACATGATTAAAAAGTTAATTACAATTTTGGAAGATGGATGAAATAAGACTATGTTTCAAAAGATTTTACAAAAAAATTTATATCTTTATATAAGTATATATAATTTCATTTAAATGTCCTTGTATGTGATAAGGATATAATAAAAGAATATTATATCTTTAATCATTAATTTTTTTTAAAAAAAAAAAGGGATAATGATTTTTAATGATTTATATAATGTGGGTATTCAGTCAGATTATATTGCTTAACATATTATGTATATTATAAAAAAAATTATATATACCAGAAAAAATTTTCAAATTAGAATTGATGTAATTTTGTTGATTGACATTATGGCATTTTTTAGTTACTTTATATTGATTGTATTAAAATAAGCAAAATATAAATAAATTGTTATAATGGTTTATTTTATTACTACATAAAAATATAAGAGATTGAAAAATTGGAAAATTTTAGATACGATCATTTAAAAATTATAAATCATTATAAATTTTTTAAATATACATATTTAAAATTGATTTTAAATTACCAAAAAAAATTTATTAACTTCATTTTTAAAATTACAAAATAATTTTTGAATTTAAAAATTTTTTAAAAGTCCTTCATTGGAGAATTGTTTTTTTATGCTTTATAAAAGTTCGTCTAATAATTTGAATTTGTAAATTACAAGTAATTATATTAATATGTTCCAAACAACAAAAAAAAAACATAAAAATTAAATATGTATTTAAGCTTGAAATATCTTAATAGTGGATTAAATAGTACTGACATTAATAATATTCAATATATGCTTATTTAATATATGACTGTGAAAAGGGTTCTATTATGATGTGTATAAGGATCAAGAATAAATCTTTTTTTTTTTCATTGTTATTATTAAGGTCTATCATGTATATTTTCTGTTTAGGAAGAGAAACTTTAATTTATTGTAGTAAAATTGAATTAAAAATATTTTGGAAAATTAATATACATATTTTTTTTTTTTTTACAACATGTATACAAAGAAATAAGGATATATTTGTTGTTAAACAATTTCCTTATACAAATATTTTTATATAAATAATCAATTGTTGCCATTAAATAACATAATTTGTTTATTTTGTATTTTATAAAACCATAATTTGTATAATGTTATTATAGTTATTTACATAATTATGTTCAAAATTTGGGTGTTTTATATAATAATTATGGAAATTTGTATGAAAAGTAATTAATTGAACAAAAGTTTGAATGGAAAACATGGAATTACGGTGTATTACAGATAAATATGTTATATTTTCTAAAAACAAGAATGGTTTTCAGAAACATACACGGTTAAAGTTGTTGAAATGTTGTTTATGGTCAACACAACTGTTTACTATTTGAGGGAAGTTAAGTTCTTAAGAAAAACAGAGATGAAAAATTTGAAGTTTTCAAAATGTGAACCAATCAAAAATAAAATGAATGAAGAGATCGTTGGAAAAATAAACACAGCTCAACAATTACTGCCGCCATTTTGATCACAACAAAATGCTGGCAGTAATAACCGGAAATAACAAAATGCTGGCAGTAATAACCGGAGAAGTAAGAATTATTCCAAGTTGTATGACGAGAGTGCATAATTTCATTTCACGGCAGCATACTAAGTGCAGACTATAGTGAAAAAGTTGTTTAAAGCTCGTGGAAAAGGGTAATGGAGAAAGAAACATTCAGTAATATTGAAAAAAGGACAAAAAAACAAATTGATGTAAAGTTAAAAACCCGTTGAAACAAAATTATTAAATATTTTGAACATTATTTCACCAGTGAAATTTTAATATATGTACTGAAAAATATAACATTTACATTTGCAAAGTAAATCATTTCACGATAAAATTGCGTACAATAGAGTGAAATGGTAAGCGTTATCTTTGATGTTTTATTTGTATTATAATTTAATTTTACTGCCGACTACATACCCAAGCTTAATCACTTCAGTTAAAATATTAAATATATCACTTTAGGCTAATATCATATATTTCCAACATATATATTTAAATATTTCAAGATTTGTGTTATCAATGACAGTCCATATATATATGTAATTATGGTTTGGAAATTATAATTTTTTTAAAATCATAGAATACTCGTAATTATTGTTAATTATATTTTGTTTAGAATCTTTAAATGTGTCTACCATATTTAAGGTAAGATTTTATCAGAAATTATATTTTTTTAAAAAAAAAAACAAACCAAATAATAAAAAAGTTCAGAATAACTTTTTTTTTTTATGTAAATCCTGCAAGATGTTAATGAAGAAATCTTCATATACTTCTTTGGTTCCAAAAATTAAATTCATAAGTATATTTTAAAATGTTATCTGGAGATATTTAAACAATGATTTACTTTAAAATCATTAAGACAACATCGTAACAAGCATAAATAACAATAGTATCTTCCAATTAATTTCAAATTAAATGAATGTTAAAAATCAGTATGTGTTGCTTATTAATTCTGTGTAGAGTTTTAAAAAAATTTATATTAAATATGTTTTAACACTATCTAAACTTTAAATATCGTAAATAAGTTTTTTATGATCAATTATTAAGAAATTTTTAAAATTTAAATTTATATTCGTATAAAATATAAGATTTCCGTATAAATATTTGTCAGGACAGACTGTGAACTGACTAACTAATATAATAAAATTTTATATTTTTAAATTATATTTAATAATATTATGATAACATATTTTTTTTTTTTCATTAAAAAAATAAAATCTTTGCTCACAAAAATAAAAAAACCTGAAAAGATAACATCAATCACAATTATTTTTTTTTTTCCAGGGGAAAACTTTTTATTCCATTTTTGAATGTAATCTTTATTTTGTGAAAATGATAATGTTATTATGAGACATTATGTTTATGCAAAAAGAAGAAAATATATAAATTATATTCTTGTCATTATTCTAAATCAGAACAATTATTTTATATTTATGATCTTTTAACATAATATAAATGATAAAAATTTCTAAAATATATAATTTAGAATCATTTACTTTTATTTTATCATGTCCTGTAAATAATTATTTTATTTTATATACATTTTTTTTTAGTAAATTTACATTTTAATGTTAATATCAATTTAATGATAAACGAATTAATTCCGGTTTTTCTAATAAATTTTTATTTGTTCAATTAATCACAAATTTAAGGTCTATTCATGGAAAATTATTTTTCACAAGAAATTTTTTAGAAAATGTAAAAAGAAAAACAAGAAAACTTTTCAAAGAAAAAGAAATACTAAATATATTATTAAAAATTTATTCATCTCTAAAGTATTATATTTATGTATGTAAATTTATATAAATTTTATTTGGAAAATTGAAATTTTCAAATAATTTCTGTAATTAATAACAATAAGCAGAAATTTCTGTAATTATTGAGTCAAAATTTAAATTTTTTAACACAAATTTGTTTGTTAATTTTGGTATTTTAAAATTTTATTGTAACATAATGAACTATTGGCATATTTTTAACGAAGCAATAGTATTTGATTGAGTTTGTTGTAATAAATAGAGGACAAACTATTATAATTACACTATTATAACACTATTATACCCATAATAATAACTGATAAGCAATCATTTTTCAGGTTTGCTGCTTATGATATTGTTCCATTAAAAATAATTGAAATACCTTAAAAAAAATTTACAAGAAGGAGATTTTTATGCTTACTTTTCGGTAAAATTAAATCAAATTTACAATTTATTGGATAGGAATATAAATAACAGCAGTGGTATAATCGGAAATTATTTGTACCCGGTCAAATTTTAATCATAAATAAAAGGTACGTTTTTTATACCGGTTTCTTTTAAATATTACTATTATATATAATTTCAGTGTCTTCTTCTTAGCGCTACGCCTTGTTGTTACTTCCCCATATTCTTGATTTTTAAAAAGAACTTGATAATCAAATTATGTTGCCGGTTTAAAGCACGGCCATGTAAATTTTGGCCGGTTTGCTACGATTGCTGAAACCGATATTACTACTGAATATATCCGGTCTTATAGCAATTATCCTACAATACTCTAAAAATAAAATAAATAAAAATGACCATATTTTGAAAAAAAAATTGTCATTTTATATTTTATGTATTTCATATGTTACGGATTAAAAATTTTAAATTCATTTTGTTGCGTTACTAATTAAATTTGGATTTTGATCCTTACAATGGCTAAGCAAAATTAAAGTAATCTAAAAATATATAACTTTTAGAAATTTTTTTTTTTGTACGTTTTTACATTTCTTTAAATATCCTTTTTTTTTTTTTGTTTTTTAGTTCGTCCTGCACAGTAATATAGTTACGAAAGATAAATTATATAAAATGACACAACAGAATTGTCAATTTTATTTTCCAGAGTCATCTAAGAATATCCTTCTACATACATATATATTAATATGATTATAAAGTTTTTAGTCACAACATTAGGAATTAGTTTATTATATTAGAAAATACGAAAGGATATATTTTATTATATGTAATAATCCCTATATGCCAGATAAAAAGCAAAATATATATTTTGTTAATAAGCAAATTGAGTATAGATTATATAAATATATTTTACAGTTAATTAAGGAGCAAATTCTTTATATACAGGCAGTTTAAGGATGATAAAAACTAACTGAATACTAATTAAAATAAAAGTCATAGTAAAATTTACCAAAACTTTAGTTATTAAGTTATTAAGTAATTATTCACTATTATTCACATTGATTTAAATCATTAAATATCGGTATCCTTTTTTTTAAAAAAAATAATAATGATTATTAAGATAAATTCATTTAATGGAATTGTTTTCTCTATTTTTTTTTGGAATTTTAGAAACAATTTTATTTCATCAGTTTTCCAAAATTAAAATTAATTTTTTAATCTTATTTTTAGACAATTTAATCCATTCAACTATTTTCTATTTGATTATTTATGTTGATTTTATTTTAAATTAATTAGATTTAATTAAATATTGTTTTAATGACAACTAAAACCAAAGATTATATTTTTAAGTTAAATTATAATGAAAAATATTTGACATTATATTAAATCTCATATAATGAGTACGATACCATAAAAAATATACTAATTTATGCTTAAAAATAAATCTCCATAAAATATTATAAAAATTGTTATTAATTGATCGTAAATTAAGTTTTTATAGAAAAATGTGCGTAATTAGTTTTTTAATCATAAATTTATATATTGAGGCAATAAAAAAAATTACGCAATTTCGCAGTATTTACTATTATTATAGACTCAACTCTACCATGACTCTAGTTTAATTCAGTCCACATTTTGAAACTTTAATTTCTAAAGTTGACAAGTAATACAGGTAATTCTAATTTAAAAAAATAGATCATTTTTAATTTGAACAGATAAAAATATTGACATAATTTTAATTTTTAATATTAGTCCAACCAAATTTTGTAATATGACCCAAGTCATTTTGTGTTGGTGAAAATTGATAAACATAAGAAAAAAAAAACTATTAATAATTATTTTATTTATTTTTTTACCTTTGTTAATAAGTTCCACGCCAACAAAATAACTGTTAATAATGCATCTGGCGCCATAGCCTATGAAGTTCTAGAATAAGATATAAATCTCGATGTAGCGGAGGGTTAAATATCTATTTAATTTGTGCTCAACTACTTATCTGAAAACTGCAATTCCCATTTTGACACAGCTACTATTTTAGAACGTGATTCAATTTGCGGTTTTGACATCCTTGGCCATTTCGTGACTTCTCGTTAAAATAGGTGCATCCAAAATAACTGAGTTTATAACGCAGTTAAATATAAATTGTCTTATTATTTCTTTCACATTCAGTTCCTTGCAACTGAAATATCTTTTCTGACTGAATGTTTATCAATTGGCAACACAGTTTTGGTTTTGGACATATCTTTGCGGGATAGTTTCAGCTGGTTTTATTCGACAGCCTTATCTTCCTGGCCCTTTTATTTGTGTTTAAGTATTGCCATCTTCAGTTAGCTAAACCAGAAAATGTAGTTAAATGTCCCTTTAAACAGTGTTTAGAAGGGTCTACCTGTTGAGTTAGATATTAGGAAAATGAAAATTTTATAAAATTTAAAAATTTTAAATTTAATTTAATTAAAGTTGTTTAGTTTAAATATTTTAATTGATGGAAAATTGCATTTTAAAATATTTAAAAATATATTTAATCATAAAGAAGATATTAAAATTTTAATTTAACATACTAAATTATCAAAACTGTAGTTTTTTTAAAAAGTTTTATTGTTAAATTTATATCTAAAGATTTTTTATTTAGTTTATGTAAACTAGAAATTATTGCTGATATTTTTATGTATATTGACAATAGAACCACAAAAAAAAAATTCTCGAGATGCTGGTTTGCATTGTAAAAATTTGAAAATATAAAGTTAGACATTTAAATTTACTATAAGATTGGAAAAAAAAGAAAATATTGAATAAATTTTTCACTATCTTTTATGAAATATATATATATTTTGGAAAAACTTAGTTTTGTTAAAAGATCTTTTTCAATTTGAAAATATCTCAACTACTTGAAATATACTGAATTAATTTTTATTTTTAAAAACTTTTCAAGTTATGTGTAAGAAATATACTTTTCAAATTTTCTCTTTTTTTTTGGCAATATACTTTGATATATTGATTTTTCTTGTTGTGGAATAGTTTACTTGCATCTGCTTATAAGTACATAATATAATTTTTTATTATTTAATAGAGTTTTTCCCAATCTTATATTTTCTATTGTAATTTTATCTTATTTAATTTTCTTGAAAACTTTTTGAAGCACATTTGCAATGCATAAAACATAATTTTTTTTTTGTAAATCTGATAACGTTTATGTTCAAATTTGATTGAAATAAAATATATAAATACTTCAATTTAGAAAATTATAAAAATCTTATATTTTTTAGAAATTTCTTTAAAAAAATTGATCGAACATTATGGCACTGAGATACTTTATGGCACTGAGTTTTTTTTTTTTAAAGTTTAGAAATGTTATGTTTACAGAGAGTAATTTTTTAAAATTATAAATATTAAATATATTACAATTATAATTTAGTCATTCAATTTCCATTCTTGTCCTCTATGACGCTATGCAGCTCGTAAGAGTTTGAATCTTCCATAAAGACGCTACTAACATTTTTAAAGGATCGACTAATTAGATAATTGATATTGATACTGAACCAGAAAGTTTTTTTATAGTAAATAAACTTTAATTACAATAAATTAATAACTTTTTAGTGAGATATTTGTTATCGTCCTAAGAATTTTTCTCAAATTTCTATCGTTAATCATTAAAAACTGCAGCACTTGTGACGTTCGAATTTTTCCTCCCAATTTTATTTGTTGAAAGAAACTGAAATCAAACGTCTAAAAAAAATTAAATTGGTGTAGTTTTCCCGCAATTTCTATTGTCAGTAAACTTGTGCAGTTTTACCGCAAATTTTATTTTTAACAAAATAAAAATCCCATCCAGTTTTATAAAAACAATCATAAAATAAATACAAATAAATTGAAATTTGTTTTAAAAATTAATAGGTGTAGTTTCAGGCCGCATTGAAACTATGCGCTGAAAGTTTTTTCAGAAAAGTGGTACGGAGTGACTTTTCTCAATAAACAATGATATTAAAATTACATTTTATTGAAATTTTCTTACTACATTTGAAAGCTGAATTAACTTATCGAACGTGGTAGTATATCGAACGCAATAGTATTAAGCCATGGCCGGTCTTGTATATATGAAGTACTGAATAAATTAGTGTATATTATTCGAAAAATCTTAATTTATAAGTGCATAGCTTTATTTTGTCATGTATAAATATTGAATTCTGTCAATTTTAAAATGAAATATTTGAAAAGAACGTTTCATCAACTGATAATAAAGGTATATATATATATATCATCAAAAACTGTTAACTATAAAATAAAAATTTATGTTCAAACTTTTAATTACTTTTATAATTTATATAAATACATTTTACTTGACTTTTTCATTCTCTTTTTTTAATAATTTCAACCAAAATTGTTGATTATACTTTTCGTCCCATACAACGAAAGGAATAATAAAACTTTTTTTTTAAAGTTAAACTTCTGCGCCTTTTTTTCCTGGAAAAGGATATTTAATGAAAAGTTTAAAACAATCTATATATATAAATATACTATATCTATATTGTCTGGGTATACTTATAATATTATTTATTGTTAGTCTGGGTGAGAAAAAAAAGGAACCAGTTGTTTAGGTAAACTAAATATATTTCATTTGCTAGCCTAATTATAATTTTTTTTTATCTTACAATTTTTGCTGTTTTAATTAATTTCTCATTTTGTTTGGGCTTTTTTTTTCATTTTTTGCTCATTGAAAAACATGGATCAAGGAAGTTTAATTAAAAATTTATATAAGGTAAAAGAAGATAAGGTAATTTTTATAAGTAGAATTTAAGTTAATGAAGAGCTAATTAAATTTATAAAAAGATTAAACTTGGTTAACAAAAAAAAAGAATTTAAACGTTTTTAATAAAAAATAGAATCAATTTAACGTGGATATAATACAATAACAATAAATTGAGATCAAAAAATCATTTTTCTGGTAATAAAAAATTACCAATGATTAGCTATTTTCACCATTTTTACCAATCCGGAATATCCATATTTTTTTTTTCCAAATATTTTTGAAAGACATAAAACTAAACACTTTTTTGCGCAATTTTGGTATTTAATTGCTGACCATTTATTTTCACATTTTTTGAATTTAAATTAAACACATTTTTTTTATTTATTTAAGTGCTTGTAATAATACAGAAAATTTGCAATATGACAACTATAAGCATTTTCAATTGAAAACTATAAAATAGCTGCAAGACTACTAAAAATTTAAAATTCAAATATATAATCATTTTAAAATATGATTTTATGATTTGTAATTATGGAAAATTAGTTCATTTCCGATACATTGTTCTCAATAAAGCAAAAAATTGATAAGATGTACTCAAAACCTGGAATGATAAATAAACATTAAATATTTACTTACAAAAATGATTACAATTAAGTAAACCTTTGTGAAAGTTTGTAATGATACTATAGCAAAACTTTTTGCATTAATAATAGCTGGTTTCTGAGCTCTAGTCATTAAAAGTAGAATTGATTTACGATATTTTATATTACCTTGGAACCATGATTGATTATATGCAACATTAGCTATATTTGTACTCTAAAATTTATATAAAAAATTTTATAAATTATATTACGTATATTTAATGTCTAACCGAATCAATAAGTTTATTTCCCAAATAACATAAAGTCCATACTTGAATTAATTCAAAAATTAAAAATTGTAAATATTTAAATAGTTCAAGTGCTGTAACTCCAGCAGATACTTGAAATCCAACTAAACATATTATTACAGATGATGCCAGAAAATTGAATAAAACTAATAATGAAAAAATATCATTGATATCAGCTGATAGTCTGAAATTTAAAATTAATTTTAATATAATTTTTGAAAATTAATTTTATAAATATTTTTAATATTGTTTATTAAATTTTATGTAATGTCTGTAGAATATTTTTAATAAGCATTTTTTGAATTCTGTGTAATATCTGTAGTCAGTCTTATTCTAGTTCTGAAGATATTTTATTGAGAATTTTTCAAGCTTAATTGAATATAGTTAAAAAACATAGTAGAAACCCTGATCACTAACATTAATTTAATCTGAATTAACATTAAAATAATTAAAAAAATATTGTTAATGTGTTATTTTTCAGATTAAATTAACATTAACTTAATCTGAAAATTAACGAATTTTAGTTTAAAAATGACAAATTTAATTTGAAAAACATTAAATTTATATTAAAAAATGTTGAATTTAACTTGAAGATTATATTAATAATAGCCATATTAGAAAATTATGTTTTTTTCCGAGTAAGAAACATCTAGTACTAGCTTATAATATTAATTTAACTACTTCGAACCATTTAAATCAAATATTTCTATATGATTTTCAATATAATTTAAATAAAACTTACTCTAATATAATTCGATGATGTTCAATAATTTTATTTAATTTTTTTATATCATTTTCATTATTTTCTGGTTGTAATTGATTTAATTCTCTTGCAATATAATCAAAATGCATACAACATAACATTGTTAAACTAATTAATAGTAAATCAGTTGCTAATGTACCAGATGCAGCACATTGACCAGCATGCATTTGTTGTATATAAACTAATGTATATATTAAATTTGTATCAATTATAAATGGATACCACATAAAATATGCATAACGATAAATAAATTCCCATCCAAATATAAAATATTCAATAAAACTTTGTATTATTGAATTTAAATTAAATGACCATACTAATATCATTAATGTTAAACTATAACCATTTTCCATAGTTAATGTATATTTTTTATATTCATTTGAACATAATAATTTATGATTATTTATAGTTTTTGGAAATATATTTTTCATAATTTTTATAAAATTTGTAATTTTTTCACGTTTTAACCATACAATTAATACTTTAAATGCTGTTAATATACAAAATCCCATACATGGTGCTAATGCAGTTACTTCTAAAAATGTTGAAAATGATTTCATTGCTTTTAATAAATATATAAATTCAATAATAATTGTAACACTTAAATTAATTATAAATAATAAAAATATTATATTTTGTATTAATTTATATAATATAGTTTTTTTATTATTATCCTTATAAGGATCAATTCCAATTGTAAAATAAAATGCTCGCGGTAATACAAAAAAATTTTCAATTTTAGGTAATTCTGATATTTGTTGTGACATTTTTCTTATTAATTTAAATTTAAAACTGAATTAAAATAATTTTTCAATTCTTATTTTATATACAATTTTTTTTTATGTTGAAGAAATTACCATGGAAAATTAAAACGTACCATTAAAATTATAATTTAAAAAAAAAAATTGATAACACGCCTCATAAATTTCAAAAAGGATACAAAAAAAAAAACATTAGTATATTCAGAAACTAATAAATTAATAAAATAACAAATTACTATTCGGTTATTGTTAATTTGTAGCAATTTACAATGAATTTTCCTAATACGATTAAAATTTGGAATATTAAAAGTGTATAATTACTTGTATAATGAAATACTACAAAAAAAAATTACTATAAGTATAAAACAACTATTCAATATGAAATTAGAAAAATTCAATAAATAATTTAAATAGTAGTATTTAGTTAGATTAAACTATATAATTTATCAATTTTCAAATTTGATTAAAGTCTAAAATTATCATAATTTTTTAATAATAAGTTTAGTCTTAAGAAAATTATTTTAAATTATTTGTATATTCAGTGACTGTGAACGTAATTATTTACTAAAAATGTATGGTATTATTAACCCATTGATATAGGAATTAATTTGAGTTCGGAAAATTATGCTGTAATAGTTTTATAGATCTGCAGGGGCAGTTAAAACCATCTGCGCAAAAAATATTTGGACCTAGGTCTTGTCGAAGTCGGTCTTTAGAAATGTACATTTGAATTGTAATTTTCGTGTCAAATATTGTAAAAATAAGATAATTATGTTTAATAGTTTTGGCAAAATTTATGTACATTTAAATGTACACAACGTATCAATCGGTTAATAAAATTCAAATAAAATATCGTACTAATATTAATAGACAATAATTTTATTCACTCTTTACGTGATTTTTTATTTCTTTTTGGATAATCACTAAAAACAAATTTCGTCATTTAATAAACGCTTTCATTAAAACTTGCCTTTATTTATAGCAGAATTTTTATTAATAATATTTTCACTCAATTCATTCGCTTCACATTTATATTAAATATGATTACAACTTAAATGTCCTTAAACTATTTGAAACAATTGACTTTCTTTTGACGTGCAAAAATGTCTGTGATAATTTTTTTCATTTCTGTGTGCTTTACATTAACATATTTAATTTTATTAAATCAATTTTTATTCTTTTGGATTGTAAATAGTTCGTAAGAGTGTAAAAAATTTATACGATATTCCCAAAACCTGAAATTTTAAGATAGCATTTAAAAATTATAATATAAAAACAATTCATTTCATTTCACCTGAGAATATGTGTTTAGTGAAACTATAGAGAAACCTTTTGCATTAATCATAGCTGGTTTTTGTGCTCGTATAATAATCAAAAATATCATTTTCTGATACTTAATATTACCTTCATACCATAAATGATTATAAGCAGCATCAGCAACACCAGTACTCTTAACAAAATTTTAAAAAAATAATTTATTAAAGAGAAAATTATTATATTTAATAAAATACCGATTCCATTAGCTGTTGACCCAAATAACATAATATGAAAAGTTGTATAAGTGTGACAATTAAAAATAATATAAATGACCAAACATCGATAATATTAGGAGTAGAAACTGCTTGAAATCCAGTTAAGCACACAATTATTGATGAAGTCAATAAATTGCATAAAACAATGATGGAATATGTATTATTTATATCTTCAGACAATCTGAAAATAATTGAATTATTTTAAATTATAATTTCGTGAAACTATGCCAAAACACGATATCTACAGTTCTGATTTCGATTTCTAAACATTAATCTTCAAATTTACCAAATGCATGACAAATTTTATTCTGATAAAAATTTGTAACTATGTAGTGTTTTGTCAAAATTTTACAAAATTGTAATTTAATTAAGTAAAAATTAGCTAATACCTTAAAATATTTTGATGTTTTCGTATTATTAATAATAATTCTTGAATATCATTTGCTTTCAATTTACTAATACTGATTTGAATAGAATTAAATTGCATACAACATAACATTGCCATTCCAATTAATTGTAAATCAGCTGCAAGTGTTCCAAATACTGCAATTAGTCCACAACAAACTTGTTGGATATAAGCCATAATATATCTTAAATTCGTATTAATTTCAAATGGATACCAAAAAAAAAATGGTAACCGATATATCATTGGCATTTTTAAAAACCAAGTTTCGATAAGAGTTTGCATACCAGCACTAATAAGAAATGAGAATAAGACAATAAGATGAAATTTCCAGAAAAATGTTTGTGACAATGAGCTTTTCAATTTATATCCTCTAATCTTAAAATACTGCTGTTCTTTTAATGTTTTTGGAAAATATTCACTCATTTCATTCATATAATGTCCAATTGTTTTACGACTTATCCACAATAGAATTACTTTAAATTGACCTAACATACAGTAACCCAAAGAAGGTGCTAGTGCAGTAAATTCAAGAAATGTAGCAAATGATGATAATGCTTTATAAACGTGTAAACACATACAAGTAATTGCAACATTTATCTGAACGAAATTGAATATAAAACGTATTCTTCTTAGTAATTCATAGGGAAAAGTCAGTGTTGTTAAGTTTTTGTATGGAATTATTCCAATTATATAATAAAATGCACGCGATAGCGAAACAAAACTATCAATTTTTATAAGTTCAACATTGTTTTTCGTCATTTTATTTGCTTAGAAAAATTTCAAGTTTTCCGATTTTATTGTAAGAGTTGTTTCTTACAGAAGAGAATAATAGAACTGTTTGGAATGTTGAACAAAATTAAAACTATTCATTTTAATTACCTATGGATTTCTTCAATATAAATAATTATTAAACCATTATGATTTTTAAAAATAATTAAGAATACTAAATTATATTGATTGTGAAAATCTATTATAAAGATATTAAAAATGTAATTATCTAATTATTTATATTTGAGTTTAGAGAAACGTATTATGATAAAATATATATTATTTATATGGGAAGGTAAAGTTGCTAATGACATAAATAAAATTTTGAGAATTGCCTATTCAAATATGCATAAATTTAAGTTACCAAATAATACTTATAAAAACAATTCATTAATTTACCAATTTTCTCTTAACTTAAACAACTATATAAAAAGTTGCAAGATTAAGTCTGGAAAAGAATGAAACTCAATAGTTGTTGGATTAGTAATTCCACAACAAAATTCCACAATAAAATACAAAATTAAAATTTTGTACGTGGAAAAGCCGATCGACAATAAAATAAAAAATTAAAATTTTTTACGTGGAAAAGCCGATCGACAAATAACTTCAGGCACTTCAAAATTTAATCTTTATCCATACGTAATTACAAATATTTTAATCAAACAAGACAAACTTAATCAAACAAGACGAAGTTTCATACTTGTACCACTAAAACTTAAGAATAAAATTACTTTAAACTCCATCATTAAGCGTTTCTCCATTTAATATATTTTCTGATTTTTTATAGACAATAATATTTAATAATTTTACAACATTATTTGAATAAAGCTAAAATTTAATTATGTTCTATGCAAATCGGTATTCATGGATTGTAAATAGTTCTCAAAAGTGCAAAATATTTATAAGACATTCCCAAAACCTACAATTTTAAAATGTATTTATATATTATGCCAACAATCAGATTTAGTTCACCTCTGAAAACGTGTTTAATGATACTATTGTAAATTTTGTATTTAAAGCTGCCGGCTTTTGAGCTCTTACCATAATTAATAGAATCATTTTCTGAAATTTTATATCATAATCATACCAAGGATGATTATAAACAACATTCGAAATTTCAGAACTCTGTAAAAATACAAATTAATAAATTTTTTAGATGAAAGTAAATGTATACCGATTCAAGTAGTTCTTCACCCAAATAACACATTACAAATACTTGAATAAGTGTGGAAGTTAAAAATAATATGAATGACCAAAGATCGATCAGTTTCACGCTAGAAACTACTTGAAATCCAGTTAAACATACAATTACTGAAGATCCTAACAAACTCCATAAAACAATCATGGAAAATATTTTATTAATATCTTCAGCCAATCTGCAAATAATTAAATGATTTTAAATTGTAATTGTAATTTGATTATGCACAGAATATATTCACTTTAAAATGTTTTGATGTTTTTTTATTATTAATACCAACTGTTGAGAATTATTCACATTATTTACTTGCAATTTTTTGATACTGATTTGAATAGAATTAAATTCCATGCAACATAATTTTGTCATTCCAATTAATAATAAATCAGTTGCAACTGTTCCACTTACTGCAATTATGCCACCAAATATTTGTTGTACATAAAATACTGCATACCTTAAATTTGTATTAATTTCAAGTGGATACCAAAAATAATATGGTAATCGATAAACTAGTGGTTTATTGAGAAAACAATATTCGATTATAGTTTGTAAAATAGGACTTACAAAAAATGATGTTATGGAAAGATATGCAAATATCATATCAAACTTTTGTAATAGTAAATTCTTTAATTTGTATGCTGCAACATTGAACAGTTGCTGTCCTTTTAAAGTTTTTGGAAAATATTCTTCCATTTGTTTCATATATTTTTCAATAATTTTTCGGCTTATCCACAATTGAATTATTTTCAATTCAAATATAAAACAGTAGCCAATACAGGGTGCCAGTGCGGTTACTTCAAGAAACGATGAAAATGAAGATAATGCTTGAAAAAAGTATATACACATAAAAATTAAAGAAAGGTGATATAAAATAAAATTGAAAATAAAAAGAAATCTTTTTAATAATTCATAGCGAAAAGGAAGTTTTGTATAGTTATTATATGGTGTAATTCCAATTATATAATAAAATCTTCGCGGTAATGATACGAAACTATCAATGTTTATAATATTTTCATTTTGTTTCAACATTTTAGAGTTAATGGACAATTTAAATTTTATAATTTTATCTGAAGCAATGTATCTTTAAGAACAAAACAAATGAAACTGTTTCTAATTGTAAAAACAAATAAAAACTAACCATTATGTTATTTATATCTTAGAATTTTCTTTAATGTAAAGTTTAAACAATTACAAACGCATTGTAACAATTATAAACGCATTATTAAATTCTAAATTTAGTTTTTAATTTTTTTTAGAATTGATAGTACGAAATAAACAAACCAAATGTTAAAAATATGGACTGGAGTTACAGTCACAATTCACTGTGAATTCTGACTGTAACTCCATATTATTTTTTTGATGAATATTAATTTTTAAAATTTGTTGAATTGGATTATAAAATATATGCTTTGAAGACATATCTTTATTTTATAGTTGCCACAATTTACAACATTTAATTTATAAATTCATTGTTTAAACGTATAAGTAATTGAAACATTTTTCGATGGAATAGAAAAATTCTTCTTCTTAGTAATTTGTAGTGAAAAGGCAGTGTTGTAGAGTTTTTTGTATGCGGTTATTCCAATTATATAATAAAAAGTGAACGATATCGAAAAATTTATTTGTTTAGAAAAATTTATTTTAGTAAAGGTTGTGTTTGGCATGGTGAATAAAATTAAAACTAATTAAACTTCATTTTGAAAATAAACAAAAATATGGGTTCGTAAATCAGATTTACGAACCAATATTCTTGGTTATTTATTAGTAAATTTAAGTGTCACAAAAATGATGAATAAATAACGTACAAAATTTTGAAATTTGAATTGGATTCTTCCCATAAATAATTATAATTTTTTAAAGAACAATACTTAAAGAAATTCAAAAGTTTAAGAGGAAGATCTAATGTTTATGATCCGGTCAAAATGTTTATTAATAATTTTCTTTTTGTTGCTTACAATTTTATAATTCAGAATCAATAGAATACTTAAAATTACTTATAATTTTTAAGCGAATATTAGCAATAAATTGTAAGTGCTACGACTATTTATTATTGATCTAAACTTAATATATCCCTATTCACATAATTTAATTGTACAAAATTATATTGTCGTTGATATAATTAGTAAAGCAGTTGAAACTATTCATAGTATCATATTTGCCCAGCAGGCATTTGTAATCGATATACAAGTGCATACTTTAAGGGCCAGTTTCACAGTTCGAATTTAAAATTCAGCATAACTTTAAAATGTTTCTTCGTTTAAACTTCAGTTTAAGTTGAACGGCTTCGGTTTAAATAAATAAATCTTCTGTTTAAATAAATAAATCCGACTTTCGGTTTAAATAAATAAATCCGACTTTTCGTGCTATAATTCATATAAAATCTTCAAATTAAGATATACAGAGTTAGGTCCAATTAAAGTCGGCCTAACGTATTTACAAGGGTGGAAATAGAAAAAAATGTTATATTATTCTTCAACATAATTTTCCTCAATTTCAGTACGCTTTTCAAGTACAAAAGATGAGCACAACATAACCGTATCTAACACTACTCACGTCACAAACTACGTTCTTTTTTAAGTTCTACCTAAAAGTCGATCACGCAAAATTTAACTGGACCAACTTACTTAATAAATTGAAATATCAAAGAAGTCAATATATTTAATTGCAATAAAAATATAAATTCCTTTGACTTTATAATATATGGGCTGCTAGCAACATACTTCAGTGGTATTCAAAGATAAACTAGTGAAGCTCCTTGTGAGGATACATATATTGCTTAAGTGTATTGTAGAGGAGTATATATCAAAATACAAATTATACCGGGGGCAGTAGTAACAAATTAATAATATTAATAATTAATTAAATATTATCTTTCGGCTTGGATTTTGCTTATGTTATAATATTTTTTTTGTGATTTAAATTTGTAACCAAAAATGTGAACCAAAAATATTTGCAAAATTCATTAATTGTTAAATCAGTACAAGCATATTACTAAACTGATTTGGTAAATTATAAAATGTTTTAGTCAAAGGTTTAATTGATATAATTATTTTGTCTTATTTGTTGAACATTAATGATCTTGTCAATAGGTGTTTTAGTTTAGTTCTATTTCTTTTCAATAGATGCTGCTGGAAATAGTTCTCGTATTAGACATTTCCTAGGAGGTAGGAGCGGATGTTTTGAGAAAAATATATGAAACTGACAATTTATCAGTTTCATATATTAGAGCTTCTCTGGTTTATCTTTGAACACGACTGAAGTGGGTTGCTAGCAGTCATTATATTATATAGTCAAAAATAAACTCAAACAAATTTGAGAATGTCAAATCAATTTTTATTACATCAGCTGATTCATTTTTCATCACAATAACATTATTTTCTATTTTTAATTCACAATAATACACTTTCCTCAGTTTAATTAAACTGACAAAATTTACAACTGTGAAACTGAATACGTTTAAATAAAAAGTTTAAACTACATGTTCAGTTTAGATTATCTTTGACAGTGAAGAATTTTGTATTATAAGTTGGATACCAAAAGTAATAAGTTACTCGATATATTATATTAGTTATGTTTTATGTAACTCAGATTCCGCAACATTTTGAGTTCAGATTCCTCTTCGGCTTGAACAGAAATTCTAGCGGGTCGGATTCGGATTTGGTTTAACTCCCTGGTACTAACAAAAAACAATGATAACAATATTCAAAGTTGGATAAGTTTAAACGTACAAATTAGAGCTTTTCCTATTTAATATATTCTTTTATATTTCTGCTCATTCTTAATCATTAAAAATACATAATTTTAAGTATACAAAGCAATATTTAATAAGTTATATTTTATTATTCGAGTGTTTATTCATAATTTGTACATAGTTTGTAAAAGTGCAAAAAATTTATAAGATATTCCCAAAACCTAGATTTAAAAAATAACAATCATAAATTATAATGCACTAGAAATACTTTTATATCACCTGCGAATATGTGTCCAGTGAAACTATAGCGAAACCTTTTGCATTTATCAAAGCTGGTTTCTGTGCTCGCGCAATAATGTAAAGGATCATTTTCTGATATCTAATATTACCATCATACCATAGATGATTATAGGCCGCATCAGCAACTCCAGCACTCTTAAAAAATAAAAAGCACTTGGATTAAAAACACCAATATTATATTTAATAAGACATTTATACCGATTCCATTAGTTGATTACCCAAATAACATAATATTAGAAGTTGTATAAGTGTTATAAATAAAAATAATATGAATGTCGAAGCATCAATAATTTTAACACTAAAAACTGCTTGAAATCCAGTTAAGCAAATTATTACTGAAGAACTCAACAAATTACATAAAATAATCATTGAATATATATTATTAATATCTTCAGACAATCTGGAAACAATTGAAACATTTAAAATTATAATTATATTAATTATTCAGTAAATATGTGCACCTTAAAATATTTTGATGTTTTCGTATTATTAATACTAATTCTGGAATATTATTAGCTTTCAATTTACTAATACTGATTTGAATAGAATTAAATTGCATACAACATAACATTGTCATTCCAATTAATTGTAAATCAGCCGCAAGTGTTGCAAATACTGGAATTTGTCCAGCATTCATTTGTTGGATATAAAGTAAATAATATATTAAATTTTTATTAATTTCAAATGGATACCATGTATAATATGGGAAACGATATATTATTGGCATTTTTAAAAACCAAGTTTCGATTAGAGTTTGTATACCAGCACTAATAAGAAATGATGACAAAGCAATAAGATGAAATTTCCAGAAAAATTTTTGTACAAACGAATTTTTCAGTTTGCATGCTCTGATATTGAAATATTGCTGTTCATTTAAAGTTTTTGGAAAATATTCAGCCATTTCTTTCATATATTTTTCAATAGTTTTACGGCTTATCCACAACAGAATTATTTTAAATTCACTTATGAAACCGTAGCCCAGACATGGAGTTAACGCAGTTAGTTCAAGAAATGTCGAAAATGATGATGATTTGTAAATACTTAACATCACAGAAATCATTGCAAAATGAAAGTTGATAGCATTGAAAATAAAAATGATTGTTTTCAATAATTCATAGCGAAAAGAAAGAGTTGTAGAATTATTGTATGGCGTTATTCCAATCATATAATAGAAAGCTCGCGATACCGAAACAAAACTATCAATTTTTATAAGTTCTTCATTTTTTTGCGTCATTTTATTTGTTCATAAAAACTTTAAATGTTTCGATTTATGTAAAGAGCTGTGTCTTACACAAGAATAAAAATGTAACTGTTTAGAATTTAGAGCTTTATTGAAAATATTCATTTTAATTAAAGACAACCTTTTAATGTAAATAATTATTAATCCATAATTGTTTTTAAAAATAATATTTAATTCTAAATTCTATTGATTTTGGAAATCAATTATAAAGATATTAGAAATGTTGTTTTTTCCATATTTTTAATATGGATTTCCAAAATCAATAGAATTTAAATTAGTAATTAATTAATTATATCTATTAGAAAAAAATAGTATGGTGTATGTTATTGCAAACATATTGAAATAATACTAATTATTTCAATAATAATACTAAGTTTCATGAGAAAAAAAATTGTTTCTCTCGAAAATGAGACCATAATAAAATTCAATATTAAAATTTTCATATATGATTATTAGCAACCCGATTAATTAATGTACTTTTAGCTCTACAGATAATTACACATACAATGTTAACCAAAAATTAAATTAGGCACAAATTTACATTTAATATATTTTCTGTTTATCATATTTTATCATTCAGTAAACACATTTAAGATGGCATAACAAAATTTTAAAATATAATTTGAATAAAATTTAAAGTTTATTATGTTTTATGTAAATTGTTATTCATCTATTAGTGTAAATAATTTATAAGACCTCAGAAAATGTATTCAATTGTAAACTTTGCATTTATAGCTGACGGTTTTTGAACACTCACCATAATTAAAAAAATCATTTTCTGAATTTTTATATCATAGTCTTACTAAGGATGACTGTAAATAGCAATCGCAATTTAAGCGAAAAACGGTTATAAATTTTGTTGGCACCAAACCATAAAAAAAAACTTGTAACCCATACGTATTTTTAAACAGCTGAACTTTCATATAATACAAAAATGCCAAATTATTTTTTTAGGAAAAGTAGAAATATGTTAGTAAAATTGGGAGAGAATTTCTTTTGCTGGGATTGAATGCCAAAAATTATGATTCTTTCTCAATAGATTTTCATTGAAATTTATTTAAATCCTACTCATTTCTGTCATATAATTTTCAATTGTTTTACGGTTTATCCACAACAGAGTTACATTAAATTCACTTATTAAAGAGTAGCCCAGGCATGGCGCTAATGGTGTAACATCAAGAAATGAAGAAAACGATGTCAATGCTTGATAAACGTATATCAACATAGAAATAAATGCTGAATGTATGTGAATAGCATTAAAAATCAAAATTATTTGTTTCAGTAATTCATAACGATAACGAAGTGTTGTTGAGTTATTGTTAGACCAATCATATAATAAAAAGTTCGCGATACCGAAACAAAACTATTAATTTTTATAAGATCTTCATTTTTGTACGTAATTTTATTTATTTAGAAAAATTTCAAGTTTTCCGATCCTATGGAAAGGGTTGTTTTTTACAGAAGATAATAAATAGAACTGTTAGGAATGGAACAAAATTAAAACAATTTATATTAATTATCTATGAATTTCTAAAACGTAAATAATTATTAACCCATTATGGTTTTTTTTTTAAATTAATTATGAATTCTAAATCTTATTGATTCTGAAAATCAATTATAAAGATATTAAAAATTTGGAATAAAATGTCTTTAAATTTTTAATTAATTAATTAAATATATTATAGAAAAATAGTATGATGTATGTTATAGAAAAGATATTGAAATTATATTTAAATAAATTTACATCGAAGATTAAATGTATTTAAAAAAAAAAATCCATGCATTTTCAACTTAACATAAGAATTGTAATTATTTCTGCACAATATAAGTAGTTGCAAGTGTAATTTTAAAACAGGAAACTAAAGTGACCATAGCTGTTTCTCTCGAAATGGCAACATAATAATATACAAGATTAAAAATTTTCATATAAGTTATAAGCCGCCGGGTAAATTATAAATTCTGATGTACCAAATATCTGTTAATTTTAGCTCTAGAGATAATCACATATATTTTAACGTAATAGGACTCTAATTGGGCCTTAATTTTCTTTTACTACACAATATTGGAAAAACTTTCTTTTACATTTCATAAAATTAAAGTGCATATAAAACTAGTAGAACTGTATGCAATTAAAATCATAATTACATTTAACATTAAAATCACAAATTTGCATTTTAAGAATACACAACAATATTTAATAATTTTTACAACATTAATTGAATAAAGTTTAAATTTAATTATGTTCTATGTAAATCGTTATTCATGGATTGTAAATAGTTCTTAAAAGCGTAAAAAATTTATAAGACATTCCCAAAACCTACAATTTTAATATTTAGATATAATTATAATTTATAAAATGCACTCAATGAGAATCATTTTACCTCTGAAAATGTATTCAATGACACTATTGAAAATTTTGTATTTATAGCTGCCGGCTTTTGAGCCCTCACTATAACTAAAAGTAACATTTTTTGAACTTTTATATCATAGTCATACCAAGGATGATTATAAACAGCATTTGCAACTTCAGAACTCTGCAATACTAGATATTATTTATATTATAAGTTTATAACAAAGAGAATTTATACCGATTCAAGCAGTTCTTCACCCAAATAGCATAAAACAAATATTTGTACAAGCGTAACAGTTAAAAATAATACGAATGACCAAAGATCGATGAGTTTCACGCTAGAAACTGCCTGAAAACCAGTTAAGCATACAATTACTGAAGATCCTAACAAACTCCATAAAACAATCATGGAAAATATTTTATTAATATCTTCAGCCAATCTGCAAATAATTAAATGATTTTAAATTGTAATTGTAATTTGATTATGTACAGAATATATTCACTTTAAAATGTTTTGATGTTTTTTTATTATTAATACCAACTGTTGAGAATTATTCACATTATTTGCTTGCAATTTTTTGATACTGATTTGAATAGAATTAAATTGCATGCAACATAACATTGTCAATCCAATTAATAGTAAGTCAGCTGCAACTTGTCCACTTACTGCAATTAGCCCAACAAGTATGTGAAAAATATAAGAATATGCGTACCGTAAATTTGTATTAACTTCATATGGATACCAGAAATAATATGGAAATCGGTAAACTACTGGTTTATTGAGAAAACAATATTCGATTATAGTTTGTAAAATAGGACTAAAAAAAAATGATGATACGGAAAGATACGGAAATACCATATCAAACTTTTGTATTATTGAGTTCTTTGTTTTGTATGCTGCAACCTTGAAAAGTTGTTGTTCTGTTAAAGTTTTTGGAAAATTTTCATTCATTTGATTCATATATTTTTCAATAATTTTTCGGCTTATCCACAATTGAATTATTTTCAATTCAAATATAAAACAGTAGCCAATGCAGGGTGCCAGTGCGGTCACTTCAAGAAACGATGAAAATGAAGATAATGCTTGAAAAAAGTATATACACATAGAAACAACTGAAACGTGAAAATGAATAAAATTGAAAATAAAAAGAAATCTTTTCAAAAATTCATAGCGGAAAGGAAGTATTGTATAATTATAAAATGGAGTTATTCCAAGTATATAGCAAAAAGATCGCGGTAATGATATGAAACTATCAATTTTTATAACTTTTTCATTTTGTGCCGACATTTTAGAGTTAATAAATAATTTCAAATTTATAATTTTACGTAGTATCGTTAAGAACAAAACTTATGAAGACTGAAAAAAATTTCAACTATCCATTGTATTTATACCAAAGGTTTTTCTATAATACAAGCAATTATTAACCCCTTATTAACCATGTTATTGATTCTGAAAATCAATTATTAAAAAAATAGAGCTATAAATACAAAGTCATTGTAAATATGGTTGGTTCTAGTTTTAAAACCAATATCATAATTATTTTTTTGTCAAATATTAATTTTTAAAATTTATAAAATATAAGTAAAACCCGGCTAAAGGTATTTAGTAAGGTTAGTAAGGATGCAAATAAAAATAATTATATTTTTCAAGATAGTTTCTCTTTATTTTTGTACACTTTTCACTTTTCACATAATAATGAAAAAAATTAGGGTCAGTTCCACTAACACTACTCCCAGTACAAACTACCTATTTGTTTCAAATTTTACCCAGAAGAAAATCAGGCTCGACCATCCAGTAATATTAAAGAAGAGGACATAAGTTTTCTATATCTTTCTAACGCACTAAAAATTCCATTTACCAAAAAAGTGTTTATGAAGTCACGTTTTAGGCAGTTCCCTTTCTATGCAAACCCAGTTGTCAAAATGAAATAGCCATTTGATTTCAACTAGTTGAAGTATATGGTTATGCGGTGACAAGGTTAAATGGCAATTTAAATGCATAATTTCAGGGTTGGCTTTTTTTAAGTGCCTCAAGTAAAATATTGTTACTATTAAATTGAAATTATTATTTACCCTTAATGTGACAAATTCAATAAGTACCAAATATTAATTGCCAATATCGTCAGTAAATAGTAGAGTTCGTTCAAATATTATTTTTAAATTTTATTTCAATAAAACTATTTTTATTTACTATAATTTTTTCTTTGAAATTGGTTGGTTGGTTGGTTAGAGAAGGGGGACCGGAGCGGACGGTCCGCGTACTTAGACCTACTGGACCGTTGTACCCCCTTACGAAACGTTTACTACTCTGTTCCCCACGAATCGTACCACCACACTTCTTTTATGAATTTCACCAAATTGGCAGGTTTTTGCCTGCTTATTTCATCTAAGTTTTCTGTAGTGTAAAAACCAAAGAATTTTCTTCTTTTATTAAAAAGGGCTGGACAATGACAGAAGAGATGCTCCACGGTTTCATCATCCTCTGCACAGTCTCTACAAAGGGTTCCACCGTTAATCCTAGCCTAGAAGCATGTTTACGTAGAAGTAAATGCCCCGTGACTAAACCTGTGTATAGCCTAAGCGTAGATTTATTCATATTCAGAATACACTTGATAATTTTGCGTTTGGGTTACCTCAGAACAGTTTCGAATGCCGACAGCTGTCCAGCGCGACCCATCTCGAGCTACTAGCCACTGTTTTAACAACCTTTTAATGCCGTTAACAGGGTAACCGATCCGACAAATTGGCAGGTCAGTGTCCGTTGTACCGTTCCTGGCCAATTCATCTGGCTTCTCATTTCCTACTATTTCCCGGTGTCCTGGGAACCCGATAATCAACAGTTTATTGTTGTTAATAGCTACCAGGCCTAGGAGGGTACGACAATTGAATACCAATTTCGAGGTTATAGATTTGGATGCCAGCACTTTAATAGCTGCTTGGCTGTCCGAACAAATTACTATTTTCTTATTACTAAGATTATTCTCTAATATCAATTCTGCCGCTGCTTTAACGGCTGCAATTTTCGCTTGGAAGATCGTGGCGTGATCATCAAGTGTAATACTGATCATCAGCTCAAGAGAATATTGATCTGATGGTCAGTATTAGACTTGATGAATACTGACCATCAGATCTCTTGATCTGATGGTCAGTATTCATTGAAATTAACTTTTATCTTTGAATTTTAAATAACATTAATTTGACCAACAAATTATTTTAACGAAAATGAATTATTTTACCTATGTTTTATTTTTTTAAATTTTCTATTCAACCGATTTCAATTCGGTTGAATTGAAAATTCACAACACAATAAAATGCAAAATTTAACAGTTTATCATGAAATTGCTAACACAATAAAATGCAAAATTTAAAATGTTCAGCGAGCAGCCGTCGGGAAAATTATTATTTTTGAGCCACTTAAAATCTTTAAAATTTAATCATTATCTCTACAGACGGGTAACTGCAAATATAATAATGTAATAAGACAAATTACTAGAAATTTGTTAATCGTAAAAGCAAAACTTGAAAACATACACAATTGAACTACTTTAAACTCACTAATTAAGATTTTATGTATTTCATATATTCTCTCGTTACAATTTTTCACAATTTACACAATAATATTTAATAATTTTAAAACATTATTTGAATAAATTTATAATTTTATTATGTTATATTTAAATATTTATTTATTGATTGTACATCGTCCTCAAAAGTGCAAAAAATTTATAAGACATTCCCAAAGCCTATAATTTTACTGTATGGATAATATAATATATAATATACATTCAAACAAAGTTAGTTTACCTCCGAAAATGTGTTCAATGATACTATTGTAAATTTTGTTTTTACAGCTGCCGGCTTTTGAGCTCTCACCATAATTAAAAGAATCATTTTCTGAAATTTTATGTCATAGTCATACCAAGGATGATTATAAATAGTATTCGCAACTTCAGAACTCTACAAAAATTAAAAATTTTTCATATAAAATTTTTCTATGGAAACAAACTTATACCGATTCATGGAGCTCTTCACTTAAATAACATAATTCAAATATTTGAATAAGGGTGACTAATAAAAATAAACAGAATGTCCAAAGTTCAGTCAGATTCACGCTTGAAACTGCTTGAAATCCAGTTAAACATACAATTACTGAAGAAGTCAACAAACTAAATAAAACTATCAAAGAAAATATATAATTAATATCTTCAGATAATCTGTAATAATTGAAATAGTTAAAATTAAAAATATAATTTGTTTATGCACAGAATATATTCACTTTAAAATATTTTGATGTTTTCGTATTATTAATGCTAATTCCTGATAATTATTTCCTTTCATTTTATTAATTTTGATTTGGAGAGAATTAAATTCCATGCAACATAGCGTTGTCATTCCAATAAATAATAAATTGGTTGCAACTGTTCCTCCTACTGCAACGCACCCGAGAAGTACGTGAAAAGGGTAAGAAAATCCATAACGCCAGTGTGAATTAATTTCATATGGATACCAGAAATAAAATGGAAATCGGTAAAGTAATGGTTTATTGAGAAGGCAATATTCAATAACAGTTTGTAAAACAGGACTAATAAAAAATGATGATACGGAAAGATATGAAAATATCACGTCAAACTTTTGTATTATTGAGTTCTTTGTTTTGTATGCTGCAACCTTGAAAATTTGTTGTTCTGTTAAAGTTTTTGGAAAATTTTCATTCATTTGATTCATATATTTTTCAATAATTTTTCGGCATATCCACAATTGAATTAGTTTGAATTCACATATAAGACTATAGCCAATGCAGGGTACCAGTGCGGTAACTTCAAGAAATGAAGAAAATGATGACATTGCTTGATAACAGTATATGCACATAGATAAAGTTGAAACGTGAAAATGAATAAAATTGAAAATAAAAAGACATCTTTTTAATAATTCATGACGGAACGGAAGTGTTGTATTGTTATTGTATGGAGTTATTCCAAGTATATAATAAAAAGCTCGCGATAATGATACGAAACTATCAATTTTTATAATTGCTTCATTTTTGTCCGACATTTTACAATAATAAAGAATTTAAATGTTACAATTTTTTTTAAATATTGTATCTTAAGAACAAAAGTAATGAAACTGTTTGTATTTCTGAAATAAATGTTTGTATTTCTGAACTGCCGATTGTATTTATACCTAAGAATTTTCTTCAATGGAAGCAATTATTAACCCATTATTAAAAAGTTTATTGATTATGAAAATCAATTATTAAGAAAATATAAGTAGAAGTAGGAAGTATTTTATTTAAATCAATATACTTTGTATATTAACAAGCTATAATTTAAAAATATAGAATTGACATACACCTAAATCTGTTTTTATACGATAGATACGTTGCAGACGAAAGCGTGTAAAAAAAGATATGAACTTTATAGAAAAAAAAGAGATTAGTTCTATATCCTTCAATCCTGTAAAAAATAGTTAAATTAAAATGATTCATACAAAAAAAACTATTATGAGAGTCTTTATAAAAGCAAAATTGAATTTTGATGTGCATTAATGCACAGTTTATTTCGTAAAAATAAAAGGTAATTCAAATCTTAAAGTAGAAGTAACATAAATATAAAATTATAGCAGTTTCAAGTGTGAATCTGTCTGAACTTTGGACATTCTGTTTATTTTTATTAGTAACCCTTATTCAAATATTTGAATTATGTTATTTAAGTGAAGAGCTCCATGAATCGGTATAAGTTTATTTCCATAGAAAAATTTTATATGAAGAATTTTTAATTATAGCACTTCATAATCCAATTCTTAAAGTAAATGAACACAAATTAAAAATCATCAAATATTTATAAACAAAAATCTACAAATTAAAAATCATCAAATATTTATAAACAAAAATATAAGAACACGTCCAATTTTATTGAAATTAAAGAAAAGACTAAAATGTAATTTTTTAAATAAATTAGAAAGGGGAATTCCCACTAATAATTTAATATTTATATTAATAGTACACATGACTCTGGATAATTGGTGAATATGCGTCCAGACTTGATGTATTCCTTACAAGAAATCAAACGAGAAACAGGCAGTAGTACACTGTGCCCTGCACAATCAAGGGCCAGGCATTACTGTCTAAAAAGATTATATCTATGTCAACTAGCCACGAAATAGCGCACGAACGCGGTAAGATTCCTGAAAGATACACGGTGAATGTAATTAACCTTTTCATATTTTAAACCAAGGGTCACGAGCGAGAATTGTAGCAAAACGGTGATAAAGCACTTCAATGAATTAGCTGATAGGTAGTCGAGAGCATTCTCGAAATAACTGTTCTGTTTCAATTTAATTGCGTTTGTTATTATAAATATTGACTATATGTTCTGTATATTTATATATTTTTAAACAAACATGACGTCTGAACCCGGTGCTCGGTACATAGATTTTGCAGATATTGGTGTGTAATGGTCGAAAATATTTGACACATATTATTTATCCAAATAGATTAAAAACCCCAGTCGCCCCTATGACTTTTTGCCACAATTCTCTCGTTTCGAAGAGATAAAATTAATGCTTACGACGCGGTCAAAAAGTTTATGCCTATATTACCAGGAATTTCAGGTGATAACGCCGAGGAAGGTAATATGATAAATCCGAGGTAGGTAACTTTTCATAGAATATTAGCAATAAATTACACTAGCTTTACTATGGATAAGTTTATCATTAACCGTACCAAAATTAAAGCAAAGTAAGAAGGATTTATCAATTATGTTGACAGTACTTCACTAAATCACAATTGCATAATGGTTTCTACGATGGTCAGGATCAGGAATCAAAACACGAAATTAGTAATATTTATATCAAATAGCATATATTTTTTTTCACTATTTATTTTTCATTCCATAATTTAAATACAAAATATTATAATAATTTTATAATAGTATAAATATTATTCATTTATATTACAATTCAGCGATTGTACATAGTTCTCAAAAGTGCAAAAAATTTATAGGACATTCCTAAAACCTAAAATTTTAATATACAGATATTATAATGTGCATTCAATCTGATTTGATTCACCTCTGAAAATGTATTTAATGATACTATTGTAAACTTTGTATTTATAGCTGCTGGCTTTTGAGCCCTCATCATAATTAAAAGACACATTTTCTGAAATTTTATATCATAGTTATACCAAGGATGATTATAAATAGCATTCGAAACTTCAGAACTCTGCAAAAATAGAAATTATTTATATAAAATTTTTATAAGAAAATCAATTTATACCGATTTAATTAGCTCTTGACCCAAATAGCATAGTATAAATATTTGAATAAGTGTGACAATTAAAAATGTTATGAATGAACAAAGATCAATCGGTTTAACACTAGAAACTGCCTGAAAACCAGTCAAGCATACAATTACTGAAGAACCTAACAAACTCCATAAAACAATGACAGAAAATATATTATTAATATCTTCAGATAATCTATAATAATTGAAGAATTTAGCATTAAAATTGTAATATGATTACGCACAAAATTTATTCACTTTAAAATATTTTGATGTTTTTGTATTATTAATACCAATTGTTGATAATTATTTGCTTGCAATTTATTAATACTGATTTGAATAGAATTAAATTGCATACAACATAACATTGTCATTGCAATAAATAATAAATCAGTTGCAACTGTTCCACATACTGAAATTAGCCCAGTTAATGTTTGTGCACTATAAGATAATGCATACCGTAAATTTGTATTAACTTCATATGGATACCAGAAATAATATGGAAATCGGTAAACTAGTGGTTTATTGAGAAAATAATATTCGATTATAGTTTGTAAAACAGCACTAATAAAAAATGATACTAAAGACAGATACGGAAATATCAAGCCAAGTATTTGTATTATTATGTTTTTTGATTTGTATGCTGCAACATTGAAAATTTTCTGTTCTTTTAAAGTTTTTGGAAAATATTCTTCCATTTGTTTCATATATTTTTCTATAATATCGTGACATATCCACAATTGAATTATTTTAAATTCACATATAAAGCAGTAGCCAATGCAGGGTGCCAGTGCAGTTACTTCAAGAAATGATGAAAATGATGATAATGCTTGATAAAAGTATATACACATAGAAATAAAAGAAACATGAAATAAAATAAAATTGAAAATAAAAAGGAATCTTTTTAATAATTCATAACGAAAAGAAAGATTTGTATAGTTATTATATGGAGTTATTCCAATTATATAATAAAATCTTCGCGGTAATGATACGAAACTATCAATTTTTATAATTTTTTCATGTTTTTTCAACATTTTAGTAACAATTTAAGTTTTATAATTTTAATGTTAAACGTTGTATCTTTAATAACAAAACCAATCAAACTGTTTGGAATTCGGAAAAAAATTACAATTATAAATTTTACGTATACGTAAGGAGGTTATTAACTTAATAATAAATAATAATAATTTTATTGATTTTTTAAAATAAATTATTAAGAAATTAGCTATAAGAAATATATAATTATTCTATATTTGTTTCGAATATTAACTTATAAAAATATACACCTCCGTCGTCACTTATACTTATAACTTAAATCTTTTTCTCTGTATTTTTTTCCTGATTTGGTGAAAGAATTTAAATTTTTTGGTCTAAAAGGACCAAAAAATTTAAATTCTTTCACCATGTTAAATTTTTGAATATTTTTATTTTCAAATTTTAAAATCCATATTATACTTTTTCAAAATAATTATTATAATATTTCTAATATGTTTTCATTTTGATCACAAAATATTAAATATCACATAAATTTCTAAATTTGATTGTAAATTTAGTATAGTTTAGATTTTATTTAACACTGAAAAACACTACATGAACTACAGAATATTTAATAGAATATTTAATAAAAAGATACGTATTTAGATTTATGGAAATGTTCATTAACACATTACAGTCCGCGTGCAAAAATTTGTGCGTTTTATAAAATTTCAATCAAAGTCCATATGTACAAATTTGGCTTTACAATTAATTTTAGATCCCAAGCAAATTTATTTTAATATTTCACCACGGTTCAAGGAATACAATTTGTCCGCCGACTGTAATGTGTTAATTGTTACGAAAAGAAAAAGAATTATTTAATTTTGGTTGCTTTAAAATAAAAATATTATTCACCAAAAATTTACAAAAATTCCATCAAAGATTTAAAATAATTTTTAATTAAAAATATAAGTTAAAATTTAATTAAGGTTAACGAATAATTATTCAAATAAATATCTTCTACATTAAAAAGTTCAGTTCAAATAACAAATAAATATTTTGAAATACAAACTTTCTTAATAACTTTATAAGCTAAATTAGATTTTCCAAAAAAAGAAAAATAATAATAAACTTTTCATATATAAGAAGTTAAAATAAAAATTTTCAATTTCATTTTTTACACATTAAATCCTGATCTAAATTAATCAAAAAAAAAATATGAAAAACGATTATTTTTAAAAAAAAAGTTATGTGAAGATGAATTCAAATATTTTGGTTTTTATTTTAGCATAATTTTAAATCGGATTTAAAAATCGATTATGGAAATTTACTAACAAAAAAAAAATTATATATTTTATTTGTAAATTTAAAAATATTAGAAGGCTGGCCAGTTTATATTTCCCTGTTTAAAATATATGCTAATCCTTAAAGCATATTTGAAAAATTTAGACAATGAATATATGTTTAAAGTTGATGAAAACTTAAAAAACTTTGGAATAAAATTTATTCCATAAGTAATTCTACTTAAAATTATTGTATAAGTAAGAAAGCAAAATAAAATTTAATATTTAAGCTTCTGGAGATTATTTTTCAATATAAACAAAAATAAATTTTCTTAAAAAATCACTCAATTTAATTTTAGAAAGAGTTTTCTAAAATTCATTTTAATAAAAAATGGTATTTTTAACCCATTTCTAATATTTTTGTGAAATGTGCATTTCTTTTTAGGTTGGTAGACCAAATGTGTGTTTTTTTTAGCTTGGTAAACCAACCAAGGCTGATTTGATCGGTAATTGAGTAAGTAGCTATTTTTCGAACCGGTATAGGCAGATTCATTTTGTATTTACACTTATTTGTACATGAAAATTGAAATATTTTTTATAGTTTATGTGTTTACTTTTGAAAAATTCTTAATCTTATAAGTAATTTAATGTTTAACCCTTTTGTTACAAAAGGGTTAAACATTAAATTTGTTACAATATTTTGTAAACCCGTCTAATTTACACCAGCACCTAAATTGTTAATGATACAAATTATTATATATATAATTGACCCATTAAAGTTTTAAATTTTCATACAAATTTAGCATTTCCTGAAAAATTACGATAACGATTTCATTTTGTGGTACACTGTTCATCGTAAAATAATTTACTTTGCAAAGATAAAAGTTAAGAAAATTTTTCGCTAGTGAAATAAAGCTCAAAACATTATTTCACAGCAGAATTTTGTCATTTGATCATTTTATTTGATTGGTTTGGTTGTTCGGTTCTAAAAAAATCGTCAATTCGTTTTTTTATACTTTTTCAATACTACTTAATGTTTTCTTCTCCATAAAACTTTTTCACAACATTTTCATAACTTTTTTACGATAGTTTCACGATCGTGGAAAATTTCATTTCACGGCGGTACATACTAAGCTTTATCTATAAGTTTAAATTTACGCTGATGTAAACTAAATAAATTTTTTGTTGTTATCGTAAAATTTTAAAAATCTTTAAGTTTCCTACATACTTTTTACTTATAATCTCCTTGAAGATATAAATTAAGAAGAGTTAATATAATTCTTTAAAAAAATTTATTTCATAATTAATAATATACTCCTAGGAAAATTTGAAAATCATATAATTTGAAATTTTATAATATTAAATGTGAAAGCTATTTTTTTTTTAGAACTTTTCTTTTGAAAATAATTAAATAACCTGGAGGTAAAATTCTATAAATAAATTATATATTTTCAAAAATTATTATTTTATTAAAAGTTGAAGTCAATTTGAATGACACTTTTAGTTTACATCAGTGCCATACAATCGTTTATAACCACGGGCCATTTAAAAAAAATACCAGAGACAAAAAATATTATAAAAATATTTGACAGATTCTAATTAAACTTTATTTATTATTTTTGGAAATACTTAAACGCACACTAAACGATTTTATTTATTTAACAAAATAAAATAGGATGATAGTATTTCAGGAAAAAATTTTAAGAAAAAAATTTATATGACATATAAAATTTATGTTTTATGGAAATAATTAGTTGTAGAAAGTATAATATATAGCGGCCAAAGAGTACTTAACAAATAAATAAATTCGAAATCAAATTAAACTTAAAAACTATTTTAAATTAATAAAATGTTTTAAGGTCGTACAGTCAAAATCTGAATCAATTAAAGTATTGTTGCATTCAACAAAGTAAACTAATATGATAATTAATACGTCCAATTCATAATTTATATTTATTTGATAATCGCTATTAATGGTATCCCCATAAAATACCACCAATTTACTGTAATTGACATTCCCTGAAATCACAATTTGACCAGCACTGATTCAGTTAATAACTTATTGAAAATTTTCATTAAGTTAAAAATAAAAAATAAAGTTTTGATATTAAAACATAAAATTAATTAATTAAATGCTACTACATAATTCTATGCTTTGCAACAAATATTATGTTAGTTTTAATTCTATTATTCTATCAAATATGTTATACATGTGGCAGTTTTAATTCGAGGAAAAATATTATTTAAGGATATTATTTAAAACTTGGTTGTTAATAAAAACTTTCTCATAACTGACTGTATTTGTATTTAAATTTAATTTATATTTACATATTTATAAATTTTTAAATAATTTAATCATTTCAGAAAGTATTTATATATTCTTGATTGGAAAACTGATGAATTTTGTTTTTTAACATTTTTAAAAAATGGTAACTTAACAACCTATCAGATTACAAACAGACCTTGAATGTACTGCACATTATAAAAGATATTTTTCGATTGTTTTGTGAAAAAAAAACTATCTAAATAAAAAAGAAGTAACAACAACAAAAAAACACAAAGGTGATTTCCCTAGACATGAGTACCCTAGTAATAATTAATGTGTAAAAGACAAATAAATTTGACCAGAGTATTGTGGTTTCAGTTTACAGGAAAAAAATCATATAAATAAATTATATATCCAATACATATTACTTGAAAATTAAACCTCAAAATATCTCTCTTTTGTTCAAAAAAAAATAAAAAGGTTACAACATTCCAAATGTCCAAATAATATAAATACATAAAAACTTTGAACTAATAAAAATCAATTTGTGTAAACCTAAATATACAAAAAGTAGATAAATTTAAATTACATTATCTTATTTTATCCACAAAAAAAATAGTTAATTTTTAAATAATTATCAATAGTAATGTATCTTCAATTTACATTTGTATCTTCAATTACAAAAATTCTTAATTCAAATTGATTTTTTTTTATGGTTATTTAAAAATTAATTAATTAAAAATTTATGTAGGTTCAATGTATTACTCTTTATTTTTGTACTAGCACTAATAATTTTTATATGAAATCTAATTCTATTAAGGTAATCTATACAAAATTTAGTAAATTTATTTCGTTATAAAATTCATAAGAAAATTAATTTCGAATAAATATGTATATAAACAAAATGAAAAATGTTTTTCTTCTATCTGTATTAGTTAATTCTACAATCTGTTATTTAATGCAGTCAATTTACACAAATTGATAAACTTTAATACTTAAGTACTTAAATTATTTTACAATTATTCGAGATATTTCTACTTGTTCACTCCACTGGGGAGCAAAAGACTTCAAGTGCAGAATTAACTTAAAGTTTCCTTAACATTTTTAATGGCTTTTGTTCGTTAGTTGTCTGAAAATGGCCTCAATTAGACCAACACAGATGCCTCGGTATGGAACCAAATTGAGTTCCTACAGCACCACATTTTAGTAGACACCAATTATCCACAGCCGGTGAGATACACATTAATCTTCTTTTTAGTGTAAAAGCGTTTTTTGAAAAAGTACGTAAGAGATAAAATTTAATTTCTAAATAGTCAACATTCCTCAAAATTGATAATAGACCCAAAAAAGTCAGCACTAGAAATATTAAATTGTAAAATATAAGTGTAACTTGAGAATAATTTCATTTCATTATACTATTATAAGGTTGAAAGTTAATTAAGAGTAGTAATGTAGAAATTCTTCTTAATTCAAATATCTATATGAATGGTATACAATATATGCCGGTCTTCCCCTTTCGTTTTTTTGAATTTACGTTATATATGTAGTTGTTTTGAGATACGTCTTCGTATGATTTGAGTTACGGCGTTACAGATAAAAAATGGTTGAAAACTGACACAATAAAAAAAGATTAAAACAAAGAATGATTCTACGATTAATACAGTAATAATATGTATTATGATATATATTATTACATTATAAAAATTTTCAATACATTCCAGTTCAATTCTGCAAAATTTCCAGAATTGAAAAATTGTGGATTTTCTTAATTGATGACTACCAAGCTAATATAATTTAATGTTTAGTTATTTGAAATAATTTATATTATTTGTATTATAATATTTATTCAACTTAATATTATTAATAATCCTAATTTTTTTTAAATATGACATTTTCAGGTTAACAATCCACACGTTTGTCAAAACTAAATTAAATGTTTTTTCAAGTTAAATTAACAAACCAATTACTGGTAAAAAACCTTTACAAATGATATACATATCAAAATTAAAGATTAAGCTTACAAAGTTCTTAATATTATGATTTTCACTATACTCACAAGTAATAATTCTGTCTGTATAAATATAATTTCTTTGAAATGTACTATCAACATCTCAAAAATTTATTAGTTTATTTTCTACTAAAACTTGTAACGATGTCAACAAAATCTAAAAGAAAAATATTTACAAAGTCGAAATATTTACGACGAAATATTTTTAGGGTACAATTTTATTTAATAAATTTTCAATTTCCTTCGAATTGTCCTTCAATTTCAGTAATATAATTTTTTTTTTTTCTCTTCTTTAATATACTTATTTTATTTTTCTAATATTTCCTTATTTGCTTTATTTTCGCAATTCAACGAATTGAAAGAATTAATGTAATTTTTTTTTTATTATATATTTTTCATATCCTTATGAAATTCACTAGAATAGTATTGAACAAATTAGGACTAAAATTTTCATTTATCATATTTGAATTGTTATTTTTATTTCAAGTAAAAATACTTCACACAGGACACACATGATATGTGTGTCCTGTGTGAAGGACACACATGACACACATGATATTAATGAATTTAGAATATCATTTTTAGATCCTTTTTTAAATTTTCTATATATTTTTTATTAAATGTAATTTTTATGAATCCTATTTCCATAGAAATTAATTTTGATTCTAAACGAAAAATGAAATTATTAAGTTGTGAAATTATTTAGAAATTTTAGACTTAAATGAATTTTTAAAAGTTTATGTTAGTTTATAGAACTTTTTTGTTACGAATTGTGTCAACAAATTGAATTATTTACAATCCTCTTCTTATAGCGACTATCCATGTTCGGTATTGGTTATTCTTAAATTTATATCGTCTCTGGAACGAACCTTTCTGAATAATTCTAAAATAGATAACCTTCCGCAGAAATTCTTCAACTAAAAGTTACTTTTTCTACTATTTCTTCTTATACATAATCACTTGCATTGAAAAGCTACTTTTAATATTTTGTATTTTTCCCCTAGTTCTCTCTTTTCTATTGTGCTCGGTTGAATTGGTTCACGAAATCCTAAGTATTTTTTATATGACCATTATTCGATGGAATCAATTGTCTTAACTAAATATTTGATGAAATATATTTCAAATGTTTTACTAAGATAAATTAATAGTATATGTCCATATAAATAATTTTAAAAATAGCATAGTGAACGTTTCTTATTAAAAAATATATTAATTGAAGTTTTCTTAACATAAACAGCTTTGTTTAGATTATTTAGAATTCTAGCTAACATTTAAACTTTTTATCAATCACCCATAACTTAGTAATTTTCAATTTTATGACATGTCCTATTTTACTATTTGAACCAATTTTCTATATTTCCAAAAAA
Organism: Empis livida; assembly: GCA_963932195.1. Lineage (NCBI taxonomy): Eukaryota > Metazoa > Arthropoda > Insecta > Diptera > Empididae > Empis > Empis livida. The sequence continues at coordinate 10,649,722 of OZ010646.1, read as the reverse complement.
AAAAACTATTTATGATTATAAATATAAATTACATAGAATTTAATGTTAGACACACCTTATATGTAACATAAATACGAATTGTAAACAAAATACTAAAAAAAACTAGTCCGCATGGATTGTGTTTAATATTCTGTAATTTGGATTTATTATGATTATGTTTACTTTGTATATTATAAATATATTTTAATATATTTTAACTTATTTTAATATATTTTGTTGGATTTTACATTTTAATCATAATTTTTTACCTTATTTCTGTGCATATTTTACTTAAGATTTTGGTGCTTTTAATTAAATTTAGGCTAAAGTACCTATTAGATAAAAATACTGGTAAATGCTGGTAACCAATCGTGACAAAAAAATAGTAAAATATAAAGAAGATGATTCATAACTTAACTCCACTTAAAGATGATTCAAAATTTAAACTCCAAAGATGGAAAATTACAAGAGCATCGAATCTATTGCATACGACAAGAGGATAGACTCGAAGTATCTAAAAAAGTTTATGAAACTTCAAAAAAGATAAACTTATCAACTTCAGCAAAAAGGATAACAGAACCGTAATAGATTTAATTACAAGCCACAAGCCGTACTCTACCACCAGAAAATGGGATGGGCTGAACGACTTTGTCATTTGAAAGATGACTTTGTTAAAATGACAAATATACAACGGAAAATCAACTATATTACTCTGAAGCAGCTACACGAAGAGGACAAAATCATCTAGGAAATTCTTATCTCAGATAAACTGGCATCGGCTCTCGAATAATAAATTCTCTTAACAATGGCTAGGGATAGGGATAATAAATGGACAATAGATATTTAGGTCGCAGTAGTTCCCCCGTTCCCAATATTAAGAAAAAGGGGGCAATATATTCAAAAACAAAAACCCTTTAACCGGCATAGTTACAATTATCTTTTATAGGACCATAATTTTATGTATATGTATAAACAAAAAAAGTTATGTTATTTCAAACCATTTAATTTTTGTCGTAAATTTTAAATTATTATTAATTTTTTTTCTAGTAAAGTAATTATAATATAATATAGGTATATAATAATTTTTTAAATTAATATTTTATTAAAATAAACTATATAACTTTTTTAGTAAATATTTTCCGGCTACCATAAATATTATACAATTGTGTGTTAACACAAAAAAAAAGACATTTTCATCATTTTTACTATTTTCATTATAATATATAAAGATGATTCATTTTCACAGAAAAAATCCTTAATATTTAATTAGTCATGTTTGCATATTATATAATACGTACATATTACACTTTGTCCTAAAATTTAAGTGCTCATATTAAAAGTATAATTAATTAATGTTATGTTATACGGTATTACGTATAGTAAAAAAAAAAGTATATTATTCAAATTATCTTTACGTTCATTTTTAATGAAATAAAAGGTAATTTAAAAAAAAAAAAACAACATGTTTGCATGTGTTTTTATATTTAAGGATTCATTAAAATGACAAACTTTATTTGATACGTTCTATAAGTGAATATAATATATATAAAAAAAATTATTCATTTAAACACATAATTAGCTTTGTCATTTCTAGAATTATTTAGGATGATGTTTAAGTTCATAAAAAAACTTTAAGAAACAGCACGTAATTCTTAAAAAAAAACTTTATTTATTATAGTACTAATTTTTGTAATGATATAAAATTTTTACACCTTTTACGTCATTATATAATAAAAACTACTTTTTTAATGATATAAAATGTCCTGTAAATTAAAACTTATGTAAATATAATAAAGAAAACGTACTTAAATGTTTTTTTTTTTTTAAATACATTTGTCCTTTAAGGTTCGTATCGTAAACCCGTGAAATGAAATATTCCACGCTCGTGTAAAACTATCGTGAAAAAGTTGTGAAAATGTTATGAAAAAGTTTTATGGAGAAGCAAAACATTAAGTAGTATTGAAAAAGTATAAAAAAAAACGAATTCAAGATTGTTTTAGAACCGAACAACCAAACAAAATGATCAAATGTCAAAATTCTGACGTGATATAATGTTTTGAACATTATTTCATTAGCGAAATATTTTAACAGTGAAAAATTTTCTTAACTTTTAACTTTGCAAAGTAAATTATTTCATGATGGAACAACGTACCACAGAATAAAATCGTTATCGTAATTTTTCACGACATGTTAAATTTGTATGAAAATTTCATTTCACGACGGATAGCATAGTAAGCTTTATATGTTTGTATACCATGTTTTAAGGTTAGGTAAGGTTTAGAAGGGTTGTGACAATTGATGATCGCTAAACGATAGGAGATATTTGAATTATAGTTCCTGAGAGTACGATTCGCCAAGAAGAGAGTACGATTCGCCAAGATTATCAAACAAACAAAAAATGGTTTTAGTCGATAAAAGTTATATTTTGATCTATGATAATCAAGAGTATGATAATCCAGATATGAGTATGATGATATATCTCCAAGCACAGCAAGTATTTTTTACTGAATCGCGTTAATTTGTCGCAATACCAGATGTTATTGTATTGCTTCAACATTTTCCTGTTCACAGCGACAAAACTCAATCATAGGTAACCCAAGATGTAATACTAAATCCTTCCTTAATTTTAATAAAATAAAATAATAATATTATTTAGTTATGAAATGTTTTTTCTTTGGCAAAACTAGTAATATTATTTTTATAAGACAACTAAATATTGCAGATAAATATATACATACTATACCAATAAAATATAATTTTATGTAGTAAAATTTATTAGCGTAAAAGTATGTAATAAAATGAAAATTCCAATTCAATATTTTTTTTTTTTATTCATAATAAACCTTTTATCATATTTTGCCAGAAATGGAAGTTTTCTTTTTGAAATGAAAAGAACATCAAATATCAATACCAAAAAATAAAATTACAAATCCACACCCGATGTCATTACATAAACAAAATCATATCAATAATCCATTTTTAAAAATTTATCAAAAATAATATGTATATAACATTTTCGGGTTAGAAATATCTATATAAAACATATATGTATCTGAAAATTTTCAATGTAAATATGAATTTTATGTCTTTTTACCTTTTTTATTTTGATCCTTTTTTATTTATAGTAAATTATATTTCTGTATGTGTGTAACGTAAAAATATCAATGTAAAAGGTAAATTATTATCAATTATGATTGGAAAATTGATTGAGGTTTTTAACCGTTTTTAATATTATTTTTCTTATTTTACGATCATTATTATATATGTACATGTTTTAGAAAATTTATATAGATTAATACAAAATGATTTAAAGGATATACATATATATTTTGGGGTTTTTTTTTAGTGAAAATGGATTAATAGTGAAATTTTTATGATTATAGGATTTGAAAATTATTATTATATAATATATTAAATATCATTATTTAATTATTTATACTGATATATCTTTTATAAGAAATAATTAAAATCAAATTAATTTGTATTAAATATAGTTTTTTTGGATGAAATGGTAAGGTTTTTAGGGTATTTTTAGAATTTAATAGGGAAATTATTTATAAAATATATATGTATGTTTAAATTTACTAAAATTTTCATGATTTATTTTATGACATAGATCTTCAGAACACAAATATATATCGCAACACAAATATAATAATTAATTTATTTTATTTTTCCCGAATATTTAAAATAATTATGTACATTATTTTTCGGAAAAATGAAAGTGTAAAAATGTTTACAAGAATAATGCCAAGATACCAACAATATTGAATATGACATTCTTCAAAAACATTTATATCGATTTAAGTACTTAATGCAGTACATAATCTAGAATCTTATTATTTTATTTTGGGTTAAGCAGCAAGATTTAGATTATGTCTGGCTTGTGACAGATCATTACATGCAAAATAACCTAAGATAGAAGAATACAAATTACAATCAGTTAGAAGAAAATAATTTAGGTTTTATACATAAACTCTTAGTTCACCATAATATTTAATTGAAGTAAATAATTTTATCAGGTTTATGGATGGATTGTTTTTCTGAAAAAAAAGCTCTAAGAATAAAAAATATTGTAAACTTTCAGCTAAATGAATACTCATTTTTCTGGGAATAGAACAAAAGAACAATTCAAGCGTATGTGAAGATAAGTACATAATAGTTTCCACAACAGATTGACACACTGGCCAGGATTAAAATTCATAAATGCTATATGAACTCATCAATAATTTCAGATTTAATTTCAACTGTTATCGTAAATGAGATAACTAAGTAACAAATTAGGAAAATAATTTAAACACTAATTTTTACAGTGACAAATATTTAATTGTATCAGTGACAAATATTAAATTGTAGGAATTTGTTATCGCCAATAAATATATTTTAATTAAAATATTCCACTAATTTATGATTTAAACTAAACAAATAAACAAAAAAGAAAAACCTTTTTCTAAAATTCTAAATATTTAAAATAACATAAATTTTAACAAACAAACGATTAAAATAACATAAATTTTAACAAACAAACTATATTTTCAAATGAAATATTTTAATATTAAATAAAATTTAAATTGCATATTTTATTTAAATTTCATAAATAATGTGCATTAAATACATTGAAAATTTAAATATTTATATTGCTTATATTTTATTTTAATTAGAAAACTTTCTGAAATTTTATTATAAATATTTATTTTACTTCGAAATATAGTTTAAAAAAAAAATTTAAATATATTTTAATATTTTCCTAACTACAATATTAGAAAATTCGATGAAAATTTCACTAAAAATATTTAGGAAAAATATGTCAATTTATAAAAAATAAAGTTTCAAAATTTAAATATAACTTAACTGGCATAAATAACATAAGAAGAAAAATGTATTTAGTTAGATATTGACATTTAGATTTGCATTTGACGTAAGGGAATTGTCAATTTTAAATATTTTTTTGATAAAAAATCTTAATAGAATTTTTTAAGATATAAATTTATGTCGTAGAAAAAAATTATATTTTTATATTTTGTATTTAAAAAATTTATGTTTTTATGAAATATTTTATAAATTGTTAATTTGATTACCGTTTAAGTTATGTTAAATTAAAAAAAAATTAATTATATTAAAGTATAAAGATATTATAATTAAATTGTTCTTAAAATCTTATTCTATTTTTTTTATAGAATATTTTCGTTGCATTATCCAATATTTTTTTTTAAATGTATGTATCCGATTAAATAAAGTGCAAAGTTACATATGAATCCTTAACAATTAGTGTTAAATTAAGACTAATTGACAATGATGTCTTTAAAAGATTAAGAAGGAATCAGAAATTTTAAATAAAACTATGTACATTTTATTAAGAAGAGATTGTAAAGAACTTATTTAGTTCAAATTGTACAATACTTTACTAATTATATAGAAAATTTAAGAAAATAGTAAAATTTCTAGAAATGTGACATTTTCAGTAATGAGATTTATTAGCAGTAAGCAAATTATGTTTGCAAGCAATGTAATTTATTTCTCTTAAAAAAAATTTAAAGAAACTTGTACGTCAAATGAAATTACTTTTATGTAGTACGGTTGGCTTCGAAATCTACAAATAATAAAAGTATCTATAGAAGAGTACCAATAATAAAATTATAGTCCAAAGTTTCATTGCAAAAAAAAATACTCCACTAATTGTGTACAGGCTATTAGAAAAGAAATAAAAACAGAATTTAAATTAATTTCAATAAAAAAATGTGTCTCTGCGAAGATCATCGTAATCCCCATTAATTTGTAGCAACTCCTTTTTTTAATATTTACTTCGTTTCCTGCAAAAGAACTACTTTAAAAAATACATTTGTGAGAAAACAATTTTTTTTTTCTCAGTGTATGAAAATTATTCTAGTTTATATTGATTAAAATTTATCTGTATTTTGACAAGAGTAAGCGATTCACGAGCTTTAGTGCAAATTAGAAAGACAAGATATTACGATATTAGAATTTAACTGCAATTATTATTTATGCTTAGTATTTAACATTGCAAATTGATTAGGATTATTAAAATTAAATGTTTATTACGGAAAATAATTTGGTACAATCAGATTTATGTTTAAAATTGAAAATTTCTAATAAATTATTAAATTATGTTTATAAAATATACAATTTAAAATTTAATTTGTTTAATAGTAATTTATTATTTTTAGATTTTATTAAGCTCTTTTGTATTTTTTTCCAACAGGGTTTTTTCCAAAATTTTAATGAAATTATTTGTAATGTAAATAAAAATAAATCACTCTTAAGTATTTTTTTTTATAGATCCTTTTCAAATAAATTATATGTATATTTCAATTAATAATTTACAATATTCAATTTACTAATTACATAAATTAAATAAAAAGATTTTTTGTACTGCGTATATTATCTCAATTCTTTCAACAAACCAAAAAAAACATATTTACTAATAATAATCATTTTTTTTTTTGGGTTCGTTATAATTGAAAGATACATTAAGGCATAATTAATGTGAGAAATTTAACACATTTTTACCTATTTAAAAAAAAAAACAAGTATAATGAAAAACCTATTAGAGCACAGACTAGAAAATAAAAAATATGGTATCCTTTTGAATGACTATACAATAACAAAAAATCTATATTATTTTTTTTTTTTTTAAAAAAACATTTTTTATAATCATTTTCTGTTAACAGATAAATGAAGAAATTTTCTTGCGAAAAATAATCTCATTTTTACTTAACTAAATTAATTCAATATTTTCCAATAAAATATTATTGTTAAGCTTGCTTTCAAATAATTTTATTAAATAATTATATTATTTTTTTATAGTAGATACTAGAATAATTTATATTTAACAAAATATTTATAAAATAAATAATAGTCCTAGGTTTTAACGAGTAATGTGGAAAATTTCATTTTTTTAAAATAAATTTATTTTTCTTCATTTTACGCACAAAGATCATTTTTATAAAAATATAATACTTGCAGTAAACGAAATTAGTTTGCAGTAAGTAGAAATTTAATTTGTGTTAAAAGAATATTAGTTTAAATTAAAATTAACCATTATATAATAGCCCTCTTCGCGATCCTAACTTTTGAAAATCATATTTTGATATATTTTTTTGCGAAATGACATAAAGGATAAAGGTATATTTTGTTGAAAATAATATTTTAATATTTATTGATAGTCTTTGTAATCAATGTTTTGACAATTAATTACAAGCTTTATAGTAACACTTTATTGAGTTTTCCGTCAAAATTCAAAAGAATTATTAAAATAGTTATTAAAGTAAAAAATTGGGTTTTCTTCGATTTTTCGTTTTTATAATTACAGAGTTTTAAACCATTTACAGAGTTTTAAACCATTTACAGAGTTTTAAACACAAAAATATATGCAATAAGTTCAAAATTTAACATTATAACATTTGATAGAAATATCAAAATAAATACATAATATTTTGATATTTTTACAACCAATGATAGTTGCTATAAAAAATTTTAAATATAACTATAAAAAATATCAAAATATTATTTCAAAATATTAGAGTATACTATATCAAAATAGTATTCAAAATATTCCCGATTTCTCGGGCAATTTTGAATACTTTTCGAAAAGGTCTTCAGAAATTCGCTAGAAATTAAATTCCCTACACGGAGATACCAAATGTGTGGAGATACCAAATGTGATTGCTTTCAGTTTTAAGGGTTTTCATTTTTTTGCTACAAATTCCGATGTTTTGTATTGAATCTCATTAAATTTCGATATTTTCCGGATTTCTCGGGCAATTTTGAATACTTTTCGAAAAGGTCTTCGGAAATTCGCTAGAAATTAATTTCCCTACACGGAGATACCAAATGTGTGGAGATACCAAATGTGATTGCTTTCAGTTTTAAGGGTTTTCATTTTTTTGCTACAAATTCCGATGTTTTGTATTGAATCTCATTAAATTTCCATATTTTCCCGATTTCTCGGGCAATTTTGAATACTTTTCGAAAAGGTCTTCGGAAATTCGCTAGAAATTAAATTCCCTACACGGAGATACCAAATGTGTGGAGATACCAAATGTGATTGCTTTCAGTTTTAAGGGTTTTCATTTTTTTGCTACAAATTCCGATGTTTTGTATTGAATCTAATTAAATTTCCATATTTTCCCGATTTCTTGGGCAATTTTGAATATTTTTGAAAAGGTTTTCGGAAATGCGCTAGAAATTAAATTCCCTACACGGAAATACCAAATATGTGGGGATTGCTTTCAGTTTTAAGGGTTTTCATTTTTTTGCTACAAATTCCGATATTTTGTATTGAATCTCATTAAATTTCCATATTTTCCCGATTTCTCGGGCAATTTTGAATATTTTTCGAAAAGGTCTTCGGAAATGCGCTAGAAATTAAATTCCCCACACGAAAATACCAAATATGTGGGGATTGCTTTCAGTTTTAAGGGTTTTCATTTTTTTGCTACAAATTCCGATGTTTTGTATTGAATTTCATTAAATTTCCATATTTTCCCGATTTCTCGCAATTTTGAATATTTTTCGAAAAGGTCTTCGGAAATGCGCTAGAAATTAAATTCCCTACACGGAAATACCAAATATGTGGGGATTGCTTTCAGTTTTAAGGGTTTTCATTTTTTTGCTACAAATTTTGATGTTTTGTATTGAATCTCTTTAAATTTCGATATTTTCCGGATTTCTCGGGCAATTTTGAATACTTTTCGAAAAGGTCTTCGGAAATGCGCTAGAAATTAAATTCCCTACACGGAAATACCAAATATGTGGGGATTGCTTTCAGTTTTAAGGCTTTTCATTTTTTTGCTACAAATTCCGATATTTTGTATTGAATCTCATTAAATTTCCATATTTTCCCGATTTCTCGGGCAATTTTGAATATTTTTCGAAAAGGTCTTCGGAAATGCGCTAGAAATTAAATTCCCTACACGGAAATACCAAATATGTGGGGATTGCTTTCAGTTTTAAGGGTTTTCATTTTTTTGCTACAAATTCCGATATTTTGTATTGAATCTCATTAAATTTCCATATTTTCCGATTTCTCGGGCAATTTTGAATATTTTTCGAAACGGTCTTCGGAAATGCGCTAGAAATTAAATTCCCTACACGGAAATACCAAATATGTGGGGCTTGGAATTTATGAGATAAAAATTTTCACCAATAATTAAGTTTTATTGACAGTTAGTAAAATTTGAATTTCATATTTTTTTTATTAAGTATTTATTAATTTTTAAGGAAAATATATTTGGAAAATAAAAATTTAGAAATTTTACAGAAGAATAACTTTCTCATTCTGTGTAATAAAATATTGATGTCAAAATTTGTTTGCGATTAATGGCAAATTTATGTTTAAGGATAATGATTCAATGACATAGAAATTTCTTTTTTATTTAGTTTTCAAAATTATATAATTTTCTTTAAAATAATTTCATAATTTGCTTAATTATTGGTGGTTAAGGTTAAAATGAATATAGTATATTACCTGAAATATGTTACAGTAATATTCATGGATGCACGTTTTACATTGAGTAATTCTTCTGTAATTATTGAAAAATAACGTCCAAAATTAATTTTTTTCTATACGATAAATTGCAATTTTTACGATATTAAAGCAGACATTATTGTTAAAAGTTGAACTGGAAGTTTATAGTTGTTATGTATTCTACAATTAGTTATTTTATCATCTATTACATATAATCATCAAATTATATTTAAACTCGATACTTCGCTAAATGTTTTAAAAATATTTAAAAATTTAAATTTTTAATTTGACATTCGTTAAATGAATATTTGTTTATAAGATTTCCCATTAACATATATAATTGGGAACATATTGAACCGAAACGACGTATGCTAGACGATTTCAATACTAATTGATACGATTTCAATACTAATACTCCTTATTTGAATTATATTATTATTTCAAGTTTTAGGAACAGCCTTTACAGATCTTGTCCTGCCCTGAGGATGACTATCCTTTAAGGAGGGTTTGCATAATGTAACTTTAAAACGAATTTAAATATGTCACGTTTGTATCATCACAGATAACTCTAATATTACTAATTTATTTCTTGCCGTTTCACTGGTTTCTTGCCTTTTCACTGGATTCATTACGTCTCAATATCTTAATTCCAAAAACAATTTTCGATCAAGTGTAATAATCATAATTTAAACAGTAACAATTTAAATTCAAATATATAATTAACATATCAAATGGAAAATTGTGTATACTACAGTGAATTGACTGACATTTCCATTGTTTTATAATGTATCCTTGACGTTTATGTATTATGTTTTTATACTTATTTGAAACGGAAACTGTTGTAGTATTGTTGATTGTTGTTATAATAAACTATATGTATTATATAGTATTATACATAAATTAATCATGGTACTTCCATGTAGTAACAAAATTTTTAGCTTCACAGACTTAATAAAATAATATATTTGTTATATTTCTTTTCCATGATAAAACTAAACCAAATTTAATTTCCTTTTACAGTCAACTTTTAATCACACAGTTTAGGTAATTTCAAAAATTACCATTTAAATTTATTTATTTGTATGAAAAGCACGTATGTATTACTATTATAATGTATGAGAATTATTCAGGTTTAAAATTAAATTTTTGGCATATGTATATAATTGAAAAAATATATTTGCATAATACTACAAATCCTCGAACCAAAATATTATTTTTCAAATTAAGTAATATACATATTAGAATTTTACCTTTTTAATTTAAAAATTAATAGTTTTTAAAAAAAACGATAGTTGATTCTTACATCTCAGATGCTTACATTCATTACTGTATGTTAGAAATGGCGGTTTTGGGAAATTAATTGCCACTATTAGATTTTCAACGTGCAAATATTAATATTTTACATTGCAATATTACAAAATATTGCAAATATGTATTCAATATTTTATTCGATTCTACAATTTCTACATGAAAAACAAACAATATATCGAGTAGACTAGTCAAAAAACCACAATATGATTATTTTGAATATTTGCAATATTTGCAATATTTTGCAATATTGAAATATTGCAATATAAAATATTAATATTTGTAATTAAAAAAACAGAAAATTTCGGTGGTAATATTTAATAAAGCAATTTTTGGCTTGGTGATTTTTTAAATATTTAATTAGATATTACATAGAAGGAATCTATTCCCTCAAATTTGTTTGCTATATATGTACATATTACAAAATACATATTACAATACAAATTAATAAAATTCTATATTTTTAAAAATATTGTTGAAAGTAAACTCTAAAATTAATTATTTTTCAATTAAATCTATAAATTTTCTTATAGTTCGAAACAACAAATCGAAACAATTGCATAAAATTGAAAATTTTCTTCTTTTTTTTTGTAATTGAAAAGTTTTTTTTTTTTGTCATTCATTATTAATTTTACCATGAAAAACTGAAAATAATTTGAAAATTAAAATGAATTCTTAAATTTCTGCACGAAATGTGTTTTTGATATTAACAAATTAACAGAATCTGATTGGTAAATTATTAAGTTGAAAAGTTTTTTTTTACTTTTTTTAATTGAAATTAATTAAGTTTTCAAATAATTTAGAAAAGTTTATCGTTTCAAAATTGAATTTTGAACAATGTCCTTTACCAAACAAATATTGGAAAATTACCACTTTTTTTTTTGTTATAAAAAATAAATTTAAACTTTAAATATTTGTTAATTTAAAAAAAAATAAAAACTATGTTTTTTTTTTTATTTTTTAGTTTCAATATATTTTATATTGCATAAAATATTTAAAATTTTCTAATTTAAAATTAGAAATTAGGAGAAACATGTCTCCAATTTTAAAATAAAATAAAAAAAAAGTTTTTAATTTAAATTCCAATAAGTTTAATGAAATATTTGCAATTTAATATATAAGGGAAAGTTGCTTAAATTATACCATATTTCAGTGTTAGAAAATATATTAATTTTATATTTTATAATTATCTTAAATTTTGATTTTTTCTTACAGAAAATATTTTTACCGAAAGTTTTTTTAGTGGAAAAAATGTTGTGTTTTACCGAAGTAAAATAAGATCCCAAATGGTACAATTTTTATTATATTATTACCAGTATTAATGGTTTTCTAAATCGTACCATCAAAATACCTAATTTATTGAGAAGTTTCCTTAATTATACCGATTAGTAATGCAAAGTGGTCCAATTTAGGTAACTAGAGTCTAGTTGCTTACATTAGACAACACTGTAATTAAAATTTAACAAATATTTAATTACATATGACTAATTTCAGTAAAAATTTAAAATAATCGTTGGAAATAAAAATTAAAGATTTACTTAATTCTTACTCAAAAAAACCCTTATTGTCCGACACCCTTAAAAATGATTGTCCAACACACTTACAATGACAATAAATAAGTACAAGTGCTCGTAATTAACTTTAAATATTGGAATTAATTATTGGGAACACTATTAGCAAAATCTTCAGTAGAATAAAATAATATTATTTAAGATACGAATATGAGCAATTGCAAAATTTAGTAATTGGTAAGATTTTGGCTTATTTACCCTATATAAAAAAGAATACCCTACAAATATTCTTATCTAAAAATATATAAATTAATCTATGATGTACATATACGAGTATATATATATATATTTTTCAATTTTCCTATCCAACTTCCGGCAACCAAAAAAATTTCTTAAATTTTAGAATAAAAAATGTATACTTAGAAAAAAAAAGGACCAAAAAAATTATATTAAAAAATATTTCTACGGATTAAAAAAAGCAAACAAACATATTTTTAAATATCATACGTAATATCCTTATTTCTAGATATGCGAAAATTTTATTAAATTGTGAGGCAAAAAATAAACATTTTTTTTTTTGAGTTTCAGGAAATTAATGAACAAATTTTCCATATAAGGAAAATAAAATATAAAAATTTTATAATAAAAAACCAAATTATGTACCAGGCTAAAAATATAAAATATAATTGAAATTATTGAAAAATATTGAAAAATATTAGTATTTTTATATTTACTGAATATTAAGTACGTTGTAAAAAAATTTATGTTTAATCCTTTTTAAATGAACCAAGCAGAATATGTCAATGTCGCTGTCGTCTACCACTGTAAGAATTTAAAATCAAAACCAGACATTACGTATTATTCGATTACAATGCTGTAGTATATAGCCATATCGTTGTCGCTGTATATTTGATATATCCGCGCGACGCTGTGTTTTAACAATTTGAATTTTAAAAAAAAGCGACCTTTCAAAATATACTCCGTAAACGTCAAGACAAATATTAATCCTTTTTAGTCAAAGTTAGAAAATAACAATACCATGGTATTATAATTTCATTTCCCATCCACATAACAACCTAAAATTAATAAAAACTTTATCATGTTTCTAGTATGAATTTCTATGTTATCTTATCTTTATTAATTTTTTTCCGATGAAATTGGTTATAAAACCATAAAAATTTATAATTTCAATTTACATTTAATGGTAAATAAAGTTTGGTTGTTCTGAAAAGGAAGGGAGATTATTGATTCTCCATGCACCGCGTCAGTAAAGATCCGTTGTACGCTCCCGTTGATGGATGTTTTGTTCGTTAAGAAGTTCATACCAACCTACATCCCTAACGAACGCCATCCTTGTCGGCCTAATATTACTTGCTTCTATCATATTTGTCCGAAAGTGACATTACATATGTTTAAGCCTTTCACAACCTCTTCAGGAGCACTCAGTTGAGATATCTAACAACGCGGCATGTTATTATCTATGTGTTTTTTTCAATAGAATATATCCTTTACCAATTCACCGTAAAAAGCCTAAAAGATGGTTTATACATTGATAAAATAATAGTACTAGTTTTCCTGAGAGTTTGTTTTCTTATTATTTTCGTTGTCTATTAAAAATCACTAGCAATATTATTTCCATTTATTTCTTTAAATTAACATACATTTAACATATTACATATATTTTATAAAAATTTACTAAATTATTAATTATGAAATAAATAATAAAACATATTATTTTAAAATAATAATAATAATGTTTCTTTAATTATCATAAATTTTGTTATTGATGCTTCATGTTAGATCTACCAATAAATCTTTTCAAAACTGAACATAAATTATTGAATATTTATGAATATTACGATCTGATCAATCTTAATTATATGAATTTGTACAAAGTATTCGTACAACTCTTTCTTAGATATAGGAGGGCATATACCACTCCCATAAAAAAAAAGCTTTTCATTATCTATTTTGTTTTTTTTTCAAATGTCAATTTTAATAGCTTTTTTATGGTAAAATTTGAATTTTAAAAATATTTTCGGAAAATTTCAATTTTTAATAAATATTATCAAAAAATTCTTTAAAATTTTGACTCAAACTGTTATAATTCCTTTTTAACAACATACAAAATATGTTTTATAATTATATTAAATTTTCAGTTTGTACACACATCATAAATTTATATCTTTGACTAAAGGAAAACTAATTTTTCTAACAAATTTCAAGGTCATATAAATTTCACCATTCACCACCATTAAATATAATAAAAAGTTCAAATTCATATAATTTTCCAAGAGAGAAAAAAGCTTCTAATACTTGCATTTCAAGAGAATTTTTATTTTAAACATATATGTATATAAATTATTATTTTATGAGTTTCGCGCAAATCATGGAAAATATGTATATGTATAAAATAAACTTTTCACATTCAAAAAAATTTATATGAATGAGTTATACATATTAGAATTTTTTTTTTTTGAGTATTCAGTGTTAAATAACCTGTTGAGATCGACAATTAATTATTTATTATATTACTTACATAGTAGTATATTAAAGAATTTATATTTGTAGAGTAAAATTTCTGAATAGAAATAATATGGCTTTTACTTAGTCTATATTCTATGCTTGCCGGTTATTATAATACAAATAAATTTTTATATATATTTAGCCGTAGAGCAATTTAAGTGAAAATAATATTATAGAACGAAATTTAAGTTTGAATTTCTCTAACTGAACAGTTGTATCCATTTAAATCCTATTTTATATGCCCATTTAACCAGCTCACTTGATTTCTATAGTCAGGTATCAAAAATCTTTTTCTTCAGCGGCGTAAGATCCCAAATTGAGCCTAGACATCCACACTGAAGATTTCCAACCATTATATTGCAATTTGGACCTACTATTATTATATGGATTCTGAATCATAAATTTCTTTATAGTGAAGCAACGTTTAATTGCTATGGCTGTTAATTGGTGAGACATTTGTTGTTAGGAAATGGCCTCGTCCGTTAGCATTTTTCCCTGTCTTAAATTACATTTAATTGTAATGTAATCCACCGTCGATGTTTACTATATTTTACACTCAAATATTGTTGTCGAACTAACAAGTTCGACAACAATATTTTTGTTGTCGAACTAACAAGTCATAGTAAAATAGAAAAGAAATAAAGGAGCAAAGTAGTTTCAAGATAGTGTAACAAAATATTTAATAGAATTACATAGACAATAATGATCAAAAAATAATCGCTGACATCAAAAATTGGATAATCATCAGAAGAATAAGTAGTTTAACTACTTTAGTTTCTTTATTAAAAAATGAAACTGTCAAAAATTTAGTCGTTTTAAATCAATATTATTAAAGGACTAGAAATAAAACTTAACATCAAATAAAAAATAATTTAAATATTGTATCTTTCAATTTCTAAACAAATCAAAAAATTTTTATAGCTTGAACAAATCTATTTAATCTTAAATTTTAAGAAAACTTTATCATTTCTATTTGGTTAATAAATCAAATTTTTTTTTAGATTGTTGATCTTTTTTATTTTTTTATAAATCCAAATGTAATACAACTAAAATTAAATTTTTTTTTCGGACTTAGTGATAATATAATATATATTGAAAAAAGGTCAAAAAAATGTAAAGATAATAAATTTTTCCTGTATCTACAAGATAGAAGTTAAAATACAATAAAATTTATTGTTTTATAAATTGAATGTGAAAGCTTATATGACTTATACATTTGCCTATAAACTAAAAATAGGAAATTCATTTTATTTTTCAAAATTTATAAACATATTTAATATTATTCCAGTTGTTGCATATAGATATACAAATATAATATGAATTTATTCTATGTTTTTTTTTGTATATTTATGTTTTTCAATTGTTGAATACAACGAAAAAATATTGCGTGTTTATGGTGCTTACCTAAATCATAAATGTATACCTAATTTTATTAGAAAATAAATAATATATTTAAATGTGATTATTTTGTACAAAATGTTTATTAAACAAATTATTTCTCAATTTGTTTACCATATCTAACTTTATGCTATTTTTTAAATTAAATACACCCATCCATCCATTAGCACGGTACTCAATTTACACGGTTTTTGCTTTTACACGGTTTCTAAATTTGCCAAAAAAAAATTTTTTTTTGAATGACTGAAAGCACTCATTTCATAAATACCTGTAAATTTTTTTTGTCGTACATAATAGTATTATTTTATTTTTATAATTTTATTAAATCAATTTTTTTAGAACCAATTACCGTTTTTTCCTTAAATGTTTGATCTTTTAACACGGTTATTCTGAACATATACATATATACCATTTCTTCATATTCCTTGTTTCGATATACACGCTATAAAAGAAAGAACCAATCGCCCTTTTTCATATGCATTCTGTGTCTGATTTTACACGGTTTCAATTTACACGGTTTTCCATGGAACTTATCTACTGTTTAAATCGAGGTATCGGTGTAATCAATTTTAATTATTTCAATATATTCGTTTTATGCTACAATCTACATAGAAAAAAATCTGTATAAAAATCTGTTTTTTATACAGATAGAAAATCTGTATAAAAAAACTTGAATATTTTCAACAAAATAATTAGGAAATCATTAAGAATATCTAGTTTTTCAATTAAAAACGTATGTGATAAAGTAACTAAATTTGAAAATGCAGTAAAAGCTTATTATCAATCTACAACTGCAGAAATTTGTTCCATTACTTTTATCATTCTTACTTTATTATAGCATAAAATTTTATTAACTAAAAATTTACAAAATATTTAAATATTAAATGTACAAAATATTAAAACTTCCCAAAACATTTATATAGGAATCCATTTTTTGAACAAATTAACCTTTTGGGCGGTTTTATTTTATAATTTATAGTCTTTAGTTTAGAAAGGACAATAATCAATAATATTTCCTTATTTGTTTATTTATTTACTGTAGACATTTTACTTGTAATATAAAATTTTTTTAAATAATTTATTATATATTTTAGGTTGAAAGGATATGTTTTTATAAAATTTATTAAATTAAATATATTTTTGTAATAAAGTAAAGTGACAGATTTATGTAGCTATGAGAAATAAGTAATATTTTCAGATAATTCAAGTCCAAAACTTATACAGTATTGCCGAGTAGTAGAAAAAAGGAGACAGAAATGTATAGATTAACAATTCAGTATTTCATTGAGGGTGGATTAAATAAAATTTTATTTACTCACAAAAAATAAATAAAGAAATTAGCATACTTTTATCAACGTATAAAAGATAAATTAAGAAAAGAAAATCAACATTTTATTTTATATTAATTAATAATATAAAATGCTCTGACAATTTCAAGTTTTTACGGAAATTAACCAAGACAAAAAAATTAATCCGAAAAATCTGTATAAAATTTGGGATCAAAAAAAGGAATAAGAAACTGCATTCAGATTAATTTGAGCGGAAATAGGGACCGTTTGTGTGGAAATAAGGAATAGCCGAATTCGAGAACTAAAACAAGCCCACACCTATTGATAAGTATCACTAATCAACTAAGTTAATTAAAATAATTTAACTAAATTCTTTTAGTAATTCAACAATCAAAATATTAATGAATTTTACAACGAATTAGCAACATTTTTTTCAAAATTTGCAAATCACGCATTAATAAACAATATTATAACACACGCAAAACTCAAGCAGAAACGTAAGATTTTATTAATTGGCGGTAGTAGAGTAGTATCATCAAAATGAATACTAGCAAGTTCCAGTTATTTCGAAAAGAATGTTGACAAAAACTTACGATTAAATTAACTTTTAATATTCTTTTTGGTACATTTTAACTTTAATATATTTTAACACTACATGTTTTAGCATTCTTACGGGTATTAGCAAGGAGTTATTAAATCATAAAAAAATTTAATTTACTTTTGGTTTTTAAATTATTTGTAATCAAAGCGTTAATAAACAATATATTTATCAAAAAATTCAGAAAATAATCCTTAACAAACTAGTTAAATAGGTTAATGTGATAGTTTTTCTTGTAACTAGTTTTTCTGTTGTTAATAAACGTTGCTAGTTTATGTTTAAACACGACTCAAATTAGTTATTAGAGGTCCATATATTTTGTAGTCAAAGTAAATATCAAAGTAAAGATTAATGTTTGTCATAATTTTGTCAATTTGTTTTGGAAAATTGTTAAAAATACAGAGACTCCCATTCCATAGAAATTTTCTTTTCTTAGAAATAGTGAATATGACACAAAACTATTTACATAAATATCAATAAAAACAAGATAGTAGATTTTCCAATATTCTTTGGATCGGATATAAAATATAATAAGAAAATATTGATTTATGTTTTTCAGATTTTACTTAAAAAAAAATACTAAAAAATACTAAGAAATTAAGAAAATATTTTAAAATATACTTCAATATTTCAAAAAATTAATAAAAGAATAATAAATTGTATTAAGAAACTATAATGCTACAGGGTATAATAACAAAATATGTATATTAAGATTATAACAATTTCCAAAACATTATTATAAACATATTTAAAGTTTCCAAGATTATGTATATCATCTAAGATTAGTCAAAAATAAAAAAAAAATATTTAACTTTCTTAAATTTTAGTATTTTACTTTTGAACTTTTTTTGCTTGCCTGTTTTTTTTTCGAAATTAACATATATAACAATTAAGATAAAAGTAAAACTTGTTAACATATTATATATTACGTTACCACTTATATATGTTTTATAAGTTTTTTTAAAACTATTTTATAACTTTTCTTACATATATACATACATAAATAAAGTTATTTAAATGCTTTCAATCATTAAAGTTTTGCGTTGTAGCAAAATAAAATATCAAAAACCATGATGGTAATATGTATATATATTTTATACAATATTTAGGTTTGTAAAAAAAAAGTAATCTAAAAATTCTTTTAGATATTTTGCTATAAAGACTTAGTAATACTGTAGAATTTTAGATTACATTCATATAAATATTTAAGTATATAATATAGGAAGTATAAAGTTCATCACATAAATTTCGGTTATCGAGTAAATATACGAATTTTGTATTTCATTTCATATTCAAATTATTATGTTAATTAGCATAATGTAGATAAAAAAAATATAAAAATCATAAAAATATTAATTAAATATTTTTGAATTTATTTTCAAATTTAAATTTTCCTAGTCGAAAAAATTAATCCTTTATTACTAATATTTTTCAATTTGTATCTATAAATTATCATAACTTTAATTTATATTTATAGTCATTTAATGTAAATAAAAGTTTATATAGACATTTACCAAAAAAAAAAATTGTTGAAGGTAAAATTTTCCTAATTTTCATGAATAATAAAATTGAATATAAATATAAAGGTTATAACAACATATTTTTTTTTTTTACATATTTATGTATATTAATAGATAAAATATAAAAATGAATACATTTACTGCCAATCAATATGTCAATTACATAGATTAAAAATGCTTTCAAAATATCAGAATCGATGAAAATATATAGTATCAACACTTTCAAATAATTTTTTTTTTTTTTTTTAAAAGGATTAAGTGAAAAATTTGTATATTTTCGCAACATAATATATTTTATTTATTTTATGTTATATAAAATATAAATACAAGTATTTTTTTTATAATTCTTTTGTGAAGAATTATAAACAAATTGAACTTTAAATCACCTCTAAAATATTTAGCATGAATGATTTAATAAATTAAAAAAAAAATACATAAATATATCTTTAATAAATGGTCTAATTTTTTTTTTTTTTATATTCCAAATCATAAATTTTATTTCCATAAAACTTTTATCATATTTATGCTCTCTTAGTACTTAATATATACATATATAAAAGTAAAATGTCTGGTAAATATTTTAATGTTTTCGTCGGAAAAAAAAAATGGCCATTAAAAAATTATTAACGATGACTACACTCTCTATACAATATTTGAGAAAATGACAAATTTCATGGGTGATAAAATTTATAATTTTACAAAAAATGAAAATGAAAATTTATATTTTATACCCGTAAAAAAAAAAAAAGGTATATATTTTATTTGAAATTTATTTAGCTGTGTAATTTATGAATTTATCATAATTTGTAAGTAAAAAATTATATTAGAAATAAAAATTATACAAAATAAATTTTATCTAAATTGTTGTAATCTATTCTTTAAATTTTAATTTAAAAAAAAATAGATAAACTTTTTGAAAAATATATTTATCTTTCAGGTGTGGTCAACTAGAAGTTTTTTTAAAATCTAAAACGAATATTATACGCGATTTAAAAATATCCCAAAACATACTAATGAGATACATAATTAAATCTAATTAAAATTCATAGTTGATTGTTGCACAATTTTCAATATATATTTTCATTATCATTTTTATATGATATTTTTGGTAGGCCGTTGAAATGAATATGAAGCTGACTTCTTGGTAATTCTTTACCAAGAGATAAACTTCTACGAGTCCCTGAAAGGATGCGTAACCTGATAGTTAATTTGGTAGGAAAGCTACTTTGATTTAAAAAAAAATTGTTAATAATTATATTGTATATAAATTCTGCTTAAACCGGAATCATAACACGGATTCTGAATGACCTATTTTACTCCGATCCCGAAAAAGTTTTAATATAAAAAAAACTTATTTTTATTCATTAAATAAAGTCACTAGAAGTATTCTAAAAGAGATTCGTGGCTCACTAAAACTATATAACTAGATTAGACTATAAAAAAAGAAATTGTGACTTACCATTCTTGGGCCAATCTCAAAAGACCTAAAATAAATTATATGCGTTATTTTTTAATTTCAAATTATTTAATAATATCATTTTAAAAATTCTATAATATTTGTAAACCTTTGTTCACTGTGCCATTATTTGTAAATGAAAGTATCAAAACTCAAAAACTGTGCCAGAAACTGACACTGTCCCAAATCACTAAAAACTTTTTTAATATAATCACTAAAAAATATAAAAGGTAATATTAAATAACAGAAGTCACGACTTAAATTGTGAAACTTTTAGTAAAGAAAAACAACACAAAAAGACACCGTTGATGCTTAAAGTTTCCTTTCTATATAAATACAATATTAATGACAAAAGGAAAATGTGCATCAAAAAGAGATAAATATGATAATTTCCTTTAAAATTGTTTACAAAATAATGAAAACACTATTTATAATATTTTCAGATTTATTACTTTTATTTAATTGTTGACGGAAAATTTTCTTCTGTTTGCTTTTACTAAAATCATTTGTGTTGCGACATAAATTTCTATAAATAAATAAATAAATTTATTTTCTGCAACTATTAAAATAATATTTTTACTTCAGGATATTTAAAATTTATATATAAATATTAAATTTCCTTTTAATACAAAAAGGAAATGATTTTAGGAAAAAAAAAATAATTAAGAAGAAATTAATATTAATTTAAACAGGTAATTTTGAAAGTTATATAAATTTATGAAAATATCTTTCGTTATGATTTTAATATTAAATAAATATTTGCATAATTTTTATTGCAAAAAAAAACTTGTTATATTTTCTAAGATATTAAAATGGTCATTGAGTGAAAAATAACATCGCACTAAAAAAACAATTTCTGTGGAAGTGAAATTTATTATATGTAGTTGTACAAATAATCTTAGGCCTAAAACACTAAAAAAAAATTGCGTCATTTAGAAATATACTCAAATTTACTGTAAAGGATATAAATATTATACTAAGCCCTCAATATTACAATTAAATACACAGAGAAGAATCAGTTCAATTATTTTTAACTTAGCCTAGGATGTCCATATTTCTGAAATAAAAAAACAGGATAACAAATATTTTCATAATACAACTCAGGACAAAGTTAATAAGGATAAATTATAATTGGAAAGACAAACGTTTTAAAAACAGGACTAACTAGTCAAATGAAGGACGTTTGCAAAACATAAATTTCAAATAGAACTGAAACTATGTAATTTTTAAATAGCTTTTTCATACAAGATTTAATTGTTGTTAAAAAAATCAGTACAAATCTATTATTAACCCATTTATACCCATTGGATTATTATTAGCCCAATGATTTTAATTTATTTTGTGGAATTTGAAAATGATATTTTTGTAAAAAATAATGGTGGGCATATATGGGTTAACTATTTTATTACACTTTAATTGCAACTAAACTAATTTATGTAAATACTAACTTGTTTTGGACACATTCCAAGAATAATATAATATTTAATTTCCCATCTTTGGTTTATTAGTATTCAAAAAAAATTCAAATACAGAAACCAGCACATAGTGAACATTAGAAAATTTTATGTTTGTCATCTTAATTTTATAGACAGAGTAACAGATTGTTCTGAAATATTGTACTCAACTTTTTCCCCTCAGTTACTTTTCAAATAGACTACGTAAATAAATATATATATATATTTTTTTTTTTTGGAAAATTAAATTATTTTTACAAAAAAAATGAAAATTTGAAACAGAATTCTTAAATCAAATTGAAACTAATTTAATTTAAGGAAAAAAAACTAATTTAATCTAAAAGAGGAATAAAGAAGTTATTTGCCTTCATTTCAGTTTTATTTTTTTTAGACCATAACAAATTTTATTAACAGAATTCATAATGAAACTTTTGAGCTAATAAAAAAAAAGAAAAAACCATTTTTTTTTTTGTTACCTCCTCGAGGTTTATAT
This sequence comes from Empis livida, assembly GCA_963932195.1. Classification (NCBI taxonomy): domain Eukaryota; kingdom Metazoa; phylum Arthropoda; class Insecta; order Diptera; family Empididae; genus Empis; species Empis livida. The sequence goes on along the minus strand of OZ010646.1, from coordinate 10,626,703 downwards.
TAAAAATTTATTGCAGAAGCTTAAAAATTGAGGGAAAAAAAAACTGCAAATATTTTAGGAAAAATAATGCATAAATTATTTAATATAGAAGGAAAATTTTTAATTCAATAAAGTTGACTTGGTGTTAAAAAATAAATTTTATGAAATTATTTTCAATATTTTATTAGATATACTTTACTTATTTCATTTGGTTTGTAAAATTTATATTATGCATTTTAACGGATATACGAGCATTACTATTAACTGCAAATATAATAATTATTCGTATATTTAAAATTATGAAATATTTCCATACTGGGTTGAGACTTTGTCGAGAATTCTCATCTCGAGGATTCTTAACTGCTTGTTCATCAGCTGGCAATTTAACAGCTTATAAGAAATAAGATGGTTGACTAGGCCAAATAAAAGTGAAACATTAGCTTTCTCAATTGAGACATTTAGTTAGAATTAGGATCAATTAGTACTGGTATAAAATGTTGCAATTAATTTCGATGAATTACTAAATAGACCGGCTTAGTGGTAGTATAATATGTTTGTAGTGTACCAAATGCTATGAGCGCTTTTAATTTTAAATCAATACTAGTAATAAAATTATAGTAAAATGTAATTTTAAAATGAGGCCTTCTACTAACACCAATAACTCACAAATAAAAACTTGTTGCCATTCAAAAATTTAACTACAAAGAAACCTGGTTCTGAATCTACATAAAATGAGTACCTTCTAATTGGCAATAAAAATGTTAAGAAAATTTAAATATAGATTGAGGCCTATTTGTGCAAAATTTAGAAATTTTGCAAACCTAAACTTGCTAGTAAAAACTGCTTGTGCTCATATCAGCATGTCAGTTAATTATACTGATAAAGTGTTTATAATACCACCTAATTAATCATGAAAATTATTCTAATTTTTGTGTAGCTGTAATTTTAATTAGTATTCAAATATGAACTCTAATAAAATAACTTATATACTTTTATGGGAGTACAATAAATTTAACAAATTCAATTTAACAAATAAATTCAACAAATCCAATGAAATTTTAATAAAAAATTATCATAAATTAAAAATTGTATGCAGTGATTATAAAATAAATAAATATACAACAGTATCAATACATGATTTATTATTATAAATCAATATTGTGGTAATTTCAATACTTATTTTACAAATCAAAACTGCGGTTGGATTTGTTTGGTGAACAAAAATCATAAAAAATAATTTATTTAATTGTATTCATTCGAAGATTAAATATTTAAATAAAATTTTACATATTTCCGGACTACAGTTTATATACGAACTTACCAATATATATTTCTGTTAATATTAATAATCAAAAATTCATAAATTTTGATGTAAAATTTGGTTATTTTTGTCAATAAAATATTTAAATTGCAGTTTTGGAAAATAAAGTAATTTTTGTTTAATAGCCGTAAGAAAAATATTAAAAATTATTTTAGTATCCATTTCCACGACCAATAAAACAAATCCTGTTTAAATTTAATTAGATTTATAACTTCAGACTTTCAACAAAAATCTGATATTGTCCACATATAAGTATACCATGTTCATTCGTCATCTTCCAATAAAATTACAAATTTAACTTGAACATTAACAAATTTAACTTAAATTTTTTTTAATTTAACTTGCAAATGTCATGTAGTAACTAACTAAATAGTGCAGTTGTGTAAATTGCCTTAAGTAATCTGAATTGATGGCATACTATGTCTGTTATATATACACAATTTTTTGTTCAGGTTCATAGCTTTATACAACCGACAACCTAGGGCAATGTTATACGAAGAATACGCAATAACAAAGACCAATAATGCCAAGATTGGCCCGGTTACGGTGAACTAAAGAATATTGCTGGTGGCAATACTTAACATAACGAAGTTAACTGGCACAGTCATATACTATGTATATTTTTATTATAAAACTTAAAAATATATACAATAAATACGCGTTTAGCCCCAATACCGAAATGAACTTTGTGAAATGAAATTATTGTGTTGTAAATTTTCTAAAAGAAAAAGTACAAAATCTACTTAATTCGTGATTGTATTAAATTTTAAGTTTGTTATTTATTATTAACAAGTTTCTAATTGCAATGTAATTTAATTTAATTTTTTAACAAATTACCAATTAATAATTGACCAATTAATAAATAATAATTTCTTGACTGGTACTCCAAAAATTGGGTATTATATATTTTTTCCAAATTCAGCAAAATTATGGACAAAAAAAAAAAAGAAAATTTTTGTTATAATTTTTCTTAGATTTTGAATAATTAACGATTACTTGCTTCATCATCATTGATTACACACTGTTTTTTTTCTCATTGTTTCACTAAATAAATTATGTTGGCGCGTGGATCACAAAATTGTAAAATTTATATTATTTTATATTTTGTTTTTTTTCCCAGAAAATTCATTAATATTTTTTTTTAATTTAATAAACATTCTTCAACTTTTTAATATTTTTGTTCATTAAAATAACAAATTGAAAATTTTTTAGCTAATTATTCAATAAACTGTGAAAAATTATTAGCAATAAGTTTTTAATTGATATTTTCATTAGAATTATAAATTTATGGTGGAAAAGTTTTTTTTGGAAACTAATTTAATTAGAAATTATTTTAAAAATTGTTATTAAATTATTTTTGGAATATTATTAAACAAATATTTTAGCAAAATAATAAAAAAAAATAATAAATAACAATATTTTAGATTGAAATAATTAGGTAATGTTTTGAACTTAAATTAATTTTCTGTTTAATATTTTTGTTAAACATTTAATTTTGACTGTGTTTAATTAAATTTAATATAAATATTTATAATTAAAACCAACATAACTGACTATAATTATTAGCCACAACTATTAACTAGTTGACTGCATTTGTCATAGAAGAGATGTGGTATTTGATCATTTAATTAATAAAATATACTTACAACTTTATATTGAACAAACATTATATAGGAAAACAACAGTCAAAAATACATTTAATGTCGAATTCGATTAAGAAAACTCATTCAGTGGCAATTTTCTGAAAAAAAAAAATAAACTTGTACCGAATTGTTTTGAAAAGAACATGATTTTTTCAAAATGTATTAGCAATATGACTGAATTAAATCAATTAATTTTCAAAACTTTGAAGTTTGTTTTGTGTGGATATTTTTGTAAAACGGCGAAAAATCTACACTGAAAATAAAATCCAATAAAAAATGATGGTTAAATGAATAATGAAACTACATCAGTTTCATTGCTTTCGTACGAATGGGTTTCCAAATAAAACATATTTGGATTCAGTTTTTGTCAAAAATTTGGTATAAATTGGGCAAATTCGCACAACACTGATATTATTGATCAATGAAAAATGATATTAGTTCAACCATATACTTAAAAATATTTGTAAACATACCAAAATAACTCAGTAATTAAAGCTCAAAGGAATTTATGTTTTAAGTATTTCTCCTGAAAAACATACTCGTAATAATCAGATATTCAAAACAAATAAACGAGCAAAATATTTTAAAAACTATTAATTAAAATTTGGCACAAAATTCTTAAAAATCACTTAAACTTTTTATGATATTATTTTAATGTTACCAAAAAAAAAAGAAGGGAAAATGAAATAAAAGCTTATAAAGTTAAAATTTATTATATTTTATATTATAATGACAGCGATGATAACGACAATATGTTTTAGAGAATTCTCTTAAATCCCCAGGTAAACCTATTCACAATTTATTTATATATAAATTAAATAATATGAGTTTATCATAAATTTTGATTTAATTGCCTCATAAAAAATAAATGTTACCATTATTATTATTATTATTTCAACAAACAAAGAAAAATCTTTGCAACTCTTTAAAAAAAAAATATATACATACATATTCTCATAAATTTTAAACTAAAAATGATTTTTTTTTTTTACATAACAATCCTTTAGCTAAACAATTGTAAACTTTATGCTAAGATTATATCTTTCTCATCTTGTGGATTTATTAGTAATATTCAAAAAAAAAAATATATCCTTAACGATGATAATAAAATCTAATAATGGCAAAAATATTACAATAAACAAAAAAAAATAAAATTAAACTTTGAAATCTGTTTATAATGATTTTATTTCTTTCATAATATTAAAATCCTAGTAAAATGAATTTTCTAACGTAAATTATGCATTTCAATGATTTTTATAGAGCTATAAAAAGTTATAAAAAGTATTAGAAACGGATCTACTTATTCATATCCAAAAGGTTGTGAAAGTAAAAATATTATTTCTGCTGGATATAATAAGAGTTTACCGTCAACAATTTAGATATTTGATGTAATTTTTAACATCATTTTAATAAAATCATGAATTTCCTTACTACCATTTTTATATTACAAAATACTTTAAAGATTTTAATAATGCATTTATGACTAATTTTTATTAGAATTTTTTGTGTAGTATTAATGCTGCCTAATATGTATAAAAGGAATATAGGTCAATTTTTATTAGTTTGGTTTGGAAACAACTTTAACGTACTTCTTTAAATGTTATGTTGACTGAATTCACAAAAACTATCAATAATATTTTTTGTTTGTACTAGATTTCTCATTGGAGCTATTCACTGTTGTGAAAAGGCCCTAAAAATACTGAAGTAATTTTTAAAATTTGTGAGTCCATTTTAGGCTTTTTGGTAAAACATGTTGATACCACAAAATTTTTATAAACATTAATTTAAGAATTTAATAATTAAATTCTAAAAATAATGATAATTTTCTTTCCCATTTATATAAATAGAAATAATTATTAAATTCTGGAAAAAAAAATTAAATATTAATAATTTTTAAATTTAAATTAAAAAATTATTATAAATTTTTATCCTACTTAATAAAACATTGAAAAAATATATCATTTCGTAAAATTACGTCTTAAATATTTTTTGTTTAAATTTTCTAAAATTATATTAACTGATATACGTCAACATTATTGTTATTTATATTTTCAACAAATTGAAAATTTACAAAGAAAAATAAATTTTTATAAAGCAACCAATTTTCATTTTCAGTATTTTATCATTTTTATTTTCATATGAAATTTTATTTCCTTATAATGTATTTATAATACGATTTCAAATTATCTAAAACTTTTGGTATTAAATTGAAATAGACAATAATCATAATGGATTTTTACATTATTTTGTAAATAAAGGACTTCCTTCAAGGATTTTTTTAACAATCTATAGAAAAATAGAAAATTTAATTATAAGGAAATTAAGTGAAAACTCCTATATATTAATTTTATAATAAATTAGATGATACACCCAACATTTGCACTGATTTATTAATAAATTTATTATATCAACGAAATTTTCCTTTTATAAAATTAATATACAGTGAGCGATAAAAGTATAGGGACGCTACTGATATTAAAAAACTTAAAACCGAGTTTTACAACAATTTTGTTGCATCAATTGTTAATTTTGTCGCTTTAGCATGATTTATGGTTAACTACCATAGGAATTTCAAAACTTAAAATTTAACTAGCATCCCTTTTCTTGGCGCTACAGCTCGTGATGAGCCTGGGCCTACATAACATTCTATTGCAATTTCCACCTAATAATTTTTATATGGATTCCGAATCATAAATTTCTTTATAGTGAAAAAACTTTAATTACAACAAGCTAATGGCTTTTTATTAGTGACAGTTATTATTAACAAATGGTCGAGATCGTTTTTTAGTCTTAAATTACATTTTATTGTAATTTTATTAGTGGTACTTTTATTTTAAATATTGCAAGCGTTCCAATATTTTTTTTGGCTCGCTGTAACTCTCTACATCAGTTTTCCGAACCAATTTAAAGGTATAAGTAGCTTTCTTGTTCCTTCTAGTCCACAAGGCACAAAATTTAGTCCACAACAGTACATAATAGTTCAAGGAGCGTTAAATTATTATTTCTTTTTATTTTACCATTTCGTTACTTTAATTTGTTTACAAAAGAAACTCGTAAATATAATTTTTATTTGGTCATATGTCAATTTTTAAATATTTAATTACTTTATAGTTTAAATAACAAAATACAGAGCTTATTTTTAAAATCAACATTCAGTGCATGAAACCAGAACATATTTACATAACAAAACCATTGATTCAATGAAAGATATTTGTTTGTAATTAAATGAAATATATTTTATGTACAAACTACTTAACACTAATTTTTCTTTTTTAAATTTATTTACCCATAGTTTATAACCAATATTTTTATTTATCTTTTATAAAAATTTTACAAGGTGTCACCTCAAAAATTAAAATCAATTTTCATTTTAAAAAAAATAAAAGAAAAATCTTTATCAATCTATTTTCACGCCTCAACTGTTTAACCTAGTTTATTTTTTATTTATACAAAAAATAAAAAATTTACATTAAAAAACTTTTTAAAATAAATGGATCGATCCGCAATGGATATTTTTAGATAGTGAAGTTTTCTAAAGCTTTTATGAAAATTTGAAGTATCATTACAGCTTGCCATTTTCCTTATAAAAAGAAAAATTATTTAAAAGGATATAATAAATAGTTTTCAGAAAAGTTTTAAAGTAAAAGCATTGCATTATTTAACAATTTAAATTTTTTCAATTTGTATTTCAAAAATATTAAATTAATATTAGTATGCTATTTTAGAAAGTTTAGAAGGTTCTGAAAAATATTATAGAGTAACTTTATTTGATATTTACTTAAACGTGTTTTTTTTGTAAAAATTGGAGCTTAACATATTAAATATTCCATAAAATTGATAGGAGACCCTACATTGGAAAGGTTACGAACACGAGAAGAAAACTCAAATTGTTATAGTTCTAGAGTCCGCCTTTACCTTGTTTCTACATGTGGCTTAGTGATAGAATACTAGTCAAGATACGCTTAGGGGTAAAATGAAGCTGTCCAAGGTACCGATATTAGTCTAAATGACTTAGTGATAGAATACTAGTCAAGAAACGCTTAGGGGTAAAATTAAGCTGTCCAAGGTACCGATATTAGTCTAAATGACTTAGTGATAGAATACTAGTCAAGAAACGCTTAGGGGTAAAATTACTAGTCAAGATACACTTAATGAGTTCCAGTAATAACATTACAATAAAATGTCTTTTAAGACTTGGGAAAAATTCTAACCAGTCGAGGACATTTTCTAACAAAAAATGTATCACTAATCAAGCCATTTAGCTTGTTACGATTAAGAAGTGTCTACACTATCGATAAAGAAATGTATGTTTCGGACTCATATAAAATTATTAGGTCCATATTGAAATAGAATGTTAAGTTCAATTTGGGCTGTTGCGCCATTGAAAATAATGCTCACCAAAACGATTTTAATATCATATATTATAGAAAAATATGAAAAATAACAAAATTGTCATTTCTATAATTCAAGTTATTACCATGAGACATGAGACTAGCTACATTTCAAAATATTATGAAAAACTATCTCAATTGATGATAGTCGGCACATTACAAATAGATTAAAGACGGTTTACTTTTAATCCCGTAAATAACAAAATACAGGCCTTTTTTTAATGTTGTTGACATCATGATATCTGTATACCACATCATAATAAATAGTAATTTGTTATACAATTAGAAACTAAAATATATTTTATATATTTTAAATTTTTGGGTGAAAGTAATTTAAGATAAATATCTGAATTATAGAATAAATTCATTTTACTTGAATTTATAATTATTTGTATATCCCCAGGTGTATTATTTATATTTTGTGACAGTATAATTTATGTTCATTTCTCAACTTTTCTATTTATCTAACACTCAATTTTAGAAACATAATTCTTAGTAGTATATATTACATTTTTATATATAAATTTAAGGATATAAATATTTTCAAAAAACCATATAAAATACTCCTTAAATATTATAATATTATTTTTCTTATATTTTTACAACATTATAAATCTATATATATGAACTTTGTTTCGTCCTTATTTTTGGTATGTATGTATATATATTAGTTAGTCTGACATATTTACTAAAACAAACAACAACAAAAAATAGTAAAATAAATATCACTTTAGGGAAAACAGAAAAGAGCATTAAACATTATTTACATTAGTTTTAGTTATATATTTATGAAAAATATATATGTATGTGTATTATAATTACAAGTAAAAAATAAAAATTATATGTATGATAAATTAGACAAGACATAATATTAAAAGTATTTTTTTTTTAGTGTGGTTAAAAAAATATGTTTATTAAAATAAACATAACAGCATAAAAACATTGTCTAAAAATAGTTGTAAATAATTTGATTTAAACTTTGTTATTATATACTGGTTAGACTGGACAAAATTTTTAAACTGAACATTTAAAATTTCGTTTAAACCAAATATAATGTGGTGTACATGGTAATTATGGTTCCAAAAAATACAAATACTTTTAATTATGCTTTAATCCTGGAATTAAAAATAGTAAATTTTTTTTTATCCAGGTCTTTAAATTGGTAGATCAAAATTTTTCCAGGTCTTTGATTTAGTGGAAAATTTGTAAATCAAAAATTAATACAATTCTTTGTTTGTAAAAAAATTTTTTGGCTAAATGTGGTATTTAGATATCCTTCCACATAAAGCGATGTTTCGTCATTCTACTCTCTGTAGGGATATCTAAAATGTGTATAGCTTAAATGTTGATTACATATTAAATATTTATGTTTTATAAAGTAACTGCAACAAAAAATTATTTTTGTTCACTGAATTTAAATCCGGTTTTAATTCGGTTTAAAACGTATCTTTTTTTTTCTTCCATTCTGATGTAATTTTTAATTGGAAATATTTTAGTGTAATTTTCTTAAATTAAATAATCATTTAAATTTTTTTTAATTCAATCCAATAAGTATTTTTAAAGATTTACTCAGTGTTTTTTTAAATATATTAAATAATAAAATTTAAAATTAATAAAATGTTAAATTAGCTTTGTGGGGGATGTTTCGCCAATGAATTTATGAAATGATTTGTCATGTTGTCGAATCATCTTTTTATACTATTTATACTTGTTAGATCAAAAATATCTACAATTTATAAACAAAAATCGGATAGCATAATTATGTAAATATCGTTAAGAAAGTGATACGGTTCGATATTGAAAATGAGGCTTGATAATATGAAATTTTCTATAAATATAAAATTTCCTTTTTGATAATTAAGTTTTCCATTTTGGAACCATAATTTATAATTAAGTTTTCCATTATTCCATTATTATTTAAGTAAAACTGCTAATTAAATAATTTTACCACCTGTGCGAATCATACCTAGGCTTTGTCAAATCATTACACCTTTCGGCATGATTCGTCTTTAAAATTTTTTTTGAAAAATAAACAAACGAATTAAGATTCGGGTTTAACAAATAATGAAAGATTCAAGTTCAAATATACACTTTACATATAAAATAAATCCTGATCCTACAAATTCAACATGTTGGAACTCTAAAATCTACCTTTTTTCCGAAAGATACAATTTCATAATTTTTCATACTTTATTTTATAAACTTTAGTTTTCGTTAAAAAATTTCCCAAAATTTAATTTAATTTTCTTATTCGATTTTATAATGTTTGTCAAAGAAAAATTTAATATTCCCCATCAACATTACGTATCAGTTATTAATACTTTACATATGAAAAATTCAGTTAATAATAAATCCACATGTAATATTGTAAACAAAAAAAAAATATCCTTTAAATATTTACTTTTTGAGTACATGTCGAACCATCCGTGAATTTAAAACAAAACAGAAAATAAAATAAAAAAAGTAAGTCAACAATTGAGATTTAAGAAACGTGTACATTTTTGATTTAATATAAAACATTTTACCTTAATTTTCTTCCTTTTTTTTTCTGTAGATTGAAATTTCGTGGGAAACTGAAAAAAATTATAATATAAATATTAAAGATTTTTTTTTTATGTTGAAAAAAAAGTGAGTACGGGTTTTGTACAAAAAAAAAAAGTTAATTGAAAATGGATTTTTTACTTAATTTAAAGTTCAACATAAAAAAAAAGTAAAACCAATTCTCTAGATATTTAATTTTTAAATTATTATAAAAATAATATAATTGGAAAATTTAATTTTTAGTTAATGAAATTTATTTGATATAATCATGAATATTTTAAAATTAAATAAGAAATTTTGTAACATAAAATTTCGAAATTTATTTAAAACTCAAAAACATCTTTAAATTTAAGAAATATATCAGAGTTTAACCTCAATTTCAGGCAATAGAAATAAAACAAAAAAAAAATCCTCAAATTAGGTATTTGATCCTTTAATTGTTGTTCATAAAACGCAATTATAATATCACGTATTATAAATATACTTTAAAAGTAAATTTAATATATAAAAAAAATGGAAACATTATTCTGTGAAAACTCCCAAAAATTTTTTTAATTCTGAATTTCGAAAATATTCGAAAGAGTAAAAATTCCAATTGGAATTTAAACTATTTGGAATATTTTTCTTTTTTATACATTTTCCTGAGTGAATTGTTTATTTAAGATAGATTTATTTACTAAGCTTTTAGAGAATAATATTTCATGGATTCAAAGTTTTCATCTTTACATTCTCCTCCGGTTAAACTTTCTGGAAATTTATAACTAAAAGTTTAAAGCTAAATTTTCTATCTCATATTTTATTCAAAATAGAAAATTTTTAAAAGAAAGTTAGATTAAAATTTTCGGAATATTTCAAATAAGGATTTTAGTTTTTACCGAAATTCCATGGAACTTAGACGTATATGACGTATTTTTTATTGTCATTTTAATTTATTTATATTTTTCTCACCATTTTTAACATAAAATTCTAAAATTCGTTTTCAGTTTAATATTTCACTGAAAAATAATTTTTTTTTTGGGAATTATTGACATATTTGAAATTTTTATTAGATCAGCGAATTTTAATTTAAATCTATTAACACAGAAACTTACTGATTTTTCTAATATTGATAAATTGATTTTCGAATAATGAAAATTTTCACCTAAAATTTTCACCTAAAAAGTATAACAATATTAACATTCGAAATTACACTAAATACTATTATGGTTAAGTTTAAAAATCACAAATAAAATCCATAACATTTTTGCCTACTCAACTCATTCAAAAAGTCATTTCATTTGTCTAAAATTGTAATATTAATATAATATAATTTCTTGATTAAACTTTTAAAATTACAGAATTTTCTTTTAATATCAGTCAACAAAACTGTTGTCCAGTTTTGTCAATCCAAAATGAAAATTAATGGAAATATTGAGGGAATGTAACGAATTTTACGAAAAAATCTTCGAATGAATTCTATATGAAATTATAATTTAGTGGATATTAAATCCATGAAAAGGTACAAATTTCAGATTAAAAGTAATTAACTGTATCAGGGTCCTTGAGTTTGTGATTTAATAAATAACCGAAAAAAATTGCAAATTGACGTTTTTTTCATTTTATGATCAAGTTTCCTGAGAAAGGATTAATTTTATATAAACATTAATATTGTTGAATTAATTTTCCTTTCGCAGAGGTGATTCAACTAAATCAAACGCATACCAGCATACCACTTTTCAGTATTCCGGTATTTATGTGTGGAAATAATTTTAAAAAAAAGGTTTATATTTTGTAATAAATTGAATTTTAATGTTTTACCTACTTAAAAATATTAGTTTTTACCAAAATATAAGAATAGTATTTCCGCAAAAGCCGTAGTAAAAAGATACCAATTCGTACAAAGTAGGAAACTGATTTCCGAAACCTTGTCATACAAAACTTACTGTTTGGACAATTTGTATTACCAAGACAATATAGGGCAATTGTTAACAAAAACAAGGGATCATTTCAGGCAAATATACTCAATTTAAAATTTATTACCAGTAAATATGAGCCATTTTAATGAAATAATAATTGAAAATAAAAGTTTTTAAGTATAAAAATACTAAATCTTTACTTAATATGGTCTCTAATTTAAATGTGCGCCTTTAGTAAAATTGGCCATCAATAATATTATTTAGTTTCCGAATACAGCAATAATACGATTTAGGAAATAGTATTATTATAAAGTGCGACTGTATATTATTTTTTTCCTGTACGTTCTATTAATGTATTTTATTTAATATTATTTAGAGTACTTTTAGATTTAAATATTATTTTAATTTCTTGTTGCGTTTCAAAAAAAATAATAATTTAAATATATTAATTACAATTTATCCTTTTTTTTTTTAGGTACGTAATGTATAAACAATTAATTATAATAATTAATCAACCAAAACTCCTTTAAGCGATAAAGTTTTTATCTAAAATTATATTTAAATTATCATTAGCTCTTCATTAATGCAAATCCCCAGTGTTTTTGTGTTCATTTTTTATGTTTCTCCCCCGAAAAAAAATAAAAAAATATAACAACAACAACAAAAAAAGGTACTAAAAAATTACCTGAACTTTTTTTTTTTTTACCTAAGATAAATTCTTAATCAAACTTTGTTGACCCGTAACTTTCGCTGAAACAACAGAAACAAAAAAAAAAATCAACAAACGAACTAAATTAAAAATTAATTTTAAGGGAGAAAAAAAAATTTTTTAAATTTTTTAAATTTTTTTTTTTTTGAAGATATTAAAGGGTTAACTAACAAAATTTGATTTAATACCACGAAAGATATTAAATTTGTTAATTAGTGTATGTCCATTCAACCTTGAACATATTTTTTCTTTTGATTACATTTCTCGGAAAATTCGGAAAAAAAATAAATTTAATGAATTGAAAAAAATTTGGTTATGGTTACCAAAAAAATAATAATAATACTTAATAAGTTTTCTTAGTTTAATTTGAATTTCAAAGTATTTCCAAAAAATTCAAATTTCAAATTAAACTTGAAATGAAAGTATGCTAAGAAATGATAAATAGTAGATTTTGAAATTAATATTCATATTTCTTTTTCCTCAATTTTCTTGAAGAAAAATGTGCTTAACAAAAAAAAAAGAAGAAAATTTTAACTGGGCAATTAAAATTAAATTTTTCTTTTCGTAAGCAAGTATTTTGGTTGTTTTTTTTTTTTGGTACAAAACCATCATCACAATAACATAAGAAAAAAAACTATAAGTATAATAGTCCTAAAAAAAAAAATTTAAACCCTTCGTAAATTATCCTTTTTTTTTTGAAGAAAAATTTTAACATACAGAAAATTAAAAGTTTGTTTAAGAAATATTTTCAAGAAAATTTTTTGTGTTTGTTATTTAAAAGTTTTTTTTTTGTCTACTTAAAAAATAACTACATATTTTAATTTTAAAAAATTTTCCAACTATTTTCAGTAAAATTCAGTAAAATTTTATATACCCTTAGTGTAGAAAATTGAATTTTCTGTTTAGTTATATATCGTAGGCTATATAACGTAAGTGAAAATTTTTCAATCATTTCCGCATACAAATTATAATATATTTCCTTCTCATGTAAAATCAAGTTTTTGGAGTTACGTTATATCACTGTTACTGTTAACGATATGTGAAAAGTTCAAATATTTAAATTACAAATTATACAAAAATTTAAATTTTACTTAAAAACTTTCAACTAGAACTGAGTTAAATTTAACGAACCGGACAGACAATACAACTGAAAATAATAATCACAATTATTTATTTTGAAAATTTTTTTTCATTTTCCTACATAAAAAAAAAGGGATGCAAAAGTTTCAAGATGAAGGAAAATTTTCATAATTCTTTACTATATCTTGTGTGAATAATCAACAATTTTGGTTGAAGTGATTAAGGGAAGAAGAAAACAGCAAAATTAAACTTTCTAAATATTACAAAAAATTATTCATAGAAATAAGAAAAAAAAAAGTGATATTTTTCTTTAAGGAAAGCTAAAAATATATTTAAATTGTTGGTAATATAAAAGTTGAAATAATAATTTTTAACGATACTCAAATATTATACAAAAAAAAAATGTAATAAAATATAAAAAACTTACACAAACTTTTAATTTTTAAGAATACATATTTTTTTTTTTCCAAAGAAAACTAAAGTTTACACAAAAGTTTAATGTTAAGTTTAGTTTTTTGTTAGAGCATGTTTTTTTTAACTATAAAAATTAGCACTTTATTTTTCGTCGGTCTGATAACAGGTTGCATTCCATTCGCCTGTCGGTCTGTTCGTAAACTTTTACAAACTACTGATTTCAACCGTAACAGTATACTTATATATTGTAATTGTACAACATAATTTTTGGAAAAATTGTGTGAAAATGTGCCAAAACATGAGAATTGTAATTTGACAATATGAAATAAGTTCCGAATTCGGTTGAAATAAATCCTGAATTCGAAGTTTTTATTTGGCAAAGGAAAATCTTGGATTTTAGGAAAATTTTAATATTGTCAGTTTATCAGTCAAAATTACAACTTTTTGAAATTGTCAAAAAGTAATTTTAAAAGTAATTATTGCAAACTTTGGCAAATTTTCACAAAATTGTACAATTTTGTATGAGAAAAGGCCTAAAAAAATAATATTAAATATTTTCCAATATAAACTATATTAGTAATGGAGTGAAATTCAGATTCAACTTTCTGGGAATGTTGCTTCGAAAATATGTTTTAAATAAAATTTATTTATGCGCTTAAAAATTGATAGTAAATATTCACCAAAATTGATGTAATATGTTTAAAAAAAAAATTGTTGTCATTAATTTATTTTAAAATTTCCTTCAAGTGCATGTATATAGAATTACAACAATGAAACTATGCATCGGAGAAATTATGCTGTGCATTATTTTAGCTAAAAAAATTTGAAAATAACTTGGAAATATCACAGTAATAAATATATATCTTAGTTTTTTATTGCTTCTAACATAACAATAAAAACTAATATGTAGCTTAAATTTCTTTTAATTTTAACCAGGACATTTATTGATAAATAGTGCAAATAGTACGTGCACCATAAGTGAAAATTTTAATTTTTAAATGCAATACAAAATATTGTAAAATGTAATATTTAAGTTATACCAAAAATATCTAAAATTACATATATATTTTATAATATTTCCTGAAATAAAAGTGAAGTTAATTTTTTTTTTACAAATAAAGGACACTTTATAATAAAGTCAACAGAAAGGATATTATATTCTATTTACATTTAAACATTCTAAATATTATGTTAGTCTTTCCTAAATGATATTAAAAAAAAAAATTTATTTTAATATTTGTATTACTATAACAAAGATTTTAAAGGATATATTTAAATAAAAGGAAAAAAAGGCTTAAGTGAACAATAATCTAATTAAATTTTTTTCTTTGTACATTTATTTATATTTGGTTTTTCCTTCTATTTCTTTTTTTGGTTTTTTTAATGCTTATGCAAAACAAACACGAAAATAGGTGACTTAGTGAAGGACATTTTGTTAATATAAAAGTTTGTTTACTAGTTTTTTCTTTTTTGAATTTATACTTAAATACGTATTACAGATAAAAGGACATAATCTAGATATACTAAATAAAAGGTCATGTAAATAATTTTTTATGATATATTTCAGTGAATTTTATATTATATATCCAGAAAAAAATTAGGTTATGGATTTAAATATCATTTAAATTTAATTATAAAACAAATACTGAACTTTAACCATTTCAAAACGACATAGCACATATATGTGTACGGTTAAGGACTTGAATTATTATTTTAGCTAAAACTGAATCATATGAAAAATTTAAAAATTCGAAATGATTTAAATATTAATAATTCTTATTATGATAACTTAATTACTTAATAATGTTATTAGAATTATTACTGCTTTTCATAAATAAAATCTATTTATGTTTATTAAATAATTTTCCATGCTCTTTTTAGGCACAACATTATGTTTCGGATTAAAATAAATTAATTTATAGTGTAGGTAAACTGAAGAACAAACAATTAGTCTAGAAATTTTAAGTAAAATAACAATTATCGATTTTCAAAAATATTTATTAAATTTGAATAAATCTTTGTCTATTCAAGCTATTTTTTCCAACATTCTTCTTTAGAATATTGATAACTAATTTATAAAACAGCTAATAAATTACTAATTCAGTTAATATTTATGGATTTAAATTTTAGATGATTTTAGTAATTTTGAAGAAAATATAAATTTAATAAATAAATGAATAAAACGAACAGTCACCGAAATTGTATCCCTTACCATTGTTTATATTCGGAAACTAAATAATATTATTTTAATTAATTTGGTGTAGATTGTGGTCAAAATATTATAAATAAGTGATACCACGTCGTTAATTGATGATAATAGTATTTATTTATTGCCACTTTAAGTTTTAATTGTGTCGGATAATTGTTTCTACTCGCATAAAATGTAGACTAGCAGTGAGTATCTTTACCTGGTATTGCTTGATCGCTCTATATGCGATTAGGATGAGAATAACCGACAACAATACCTGTACAAATA
The DNA here is from genome assembly GCA_963932195.1 of Empis livida. NCBI lineage: Eukaryota > Metazoa > Arthropoda > Insecta > Diptera > Empididae > Empis > Empis livida. Next base: position 10,610,254 of record OZ010646.1, on the reverse strand, counting down.
ACAAGGAATAAGAACAGACTGAAATCCTCAGACATATTTTGTGATACGGCCTGGCGCTTACAAGAATTATATTAGAAAATTAATGTTGAGTGTTTGGTCTTTACAAACTACTAGAAAATGACATGAATTCATTCCAATTACCAGTAACCATTTCGTAGGTATCGTTAAGGGTACGCGGTGGTCTAAAAGTAGCTCAATCGGTCACTGTACCCTAACCTTTCTTAAATTAAAATTAAGTAAAGATTTAATTTTTTTTATATTTTACAAACGCTAATAATTAAGCTATTATAATAAACTTTTAGTTCATGACAACGTCTTATATGTACCAGTACAATTATCTAAAATTGTTAATACAAAAACTTTTGGGTACTTTTGGGTATTTTAAGAAATCTACCATATTACTACTAATTGTAAGTAATCCTCGTATCATAATAATACTGTCTTTTTTCGGTAAAAACTGCGGAAATATTACATAATTTTTTGAGTAATTCTACATATAAATACTGGACTAGTCAAAAATGGTATGATTTAGAGCACTTTTCCCTCCTCCATAAAGAAAACCATAACATCTTTTCAATTTAATTTTTAAAAAAAATACTTTTAAAAATTTATAACATATTTTTAATTTTTACCTTTTATCTTTTACACCATAATTTAACATATATTATGTTAAATATAATTCAATTCCACATCAATAAATTATAAACACCAAAACACAAAAAAAAAAAAACCCTTATTTTTTAATTTTTGATCACAAAACTAAAAATATTTTTTTTCATTTTGAAAATTCTGTTCTAAACAAAAAAAAAAAATCTTTCAGATACAAAAAAAAATGAAAATTAAATTTTTTTATGTTTTATGTTTTAAAAAATATAAAATGCCCCAAAGTTAGTAAAAAATCACGAAATTTTATAACAAAAAAAAAAAAAATGGAAATTTACATAAAATGAAAATACATTTTATTTTTTTTTTTTTTTGTATTTTCCAGTATTGTAAACATTTCGTCCTGTCGTATACTTCTTTTATTGATTTGAATAATTTTACATGGTAAACAATTTTTTTTTAATATACAACAATATAAAAAGGAAGAAAAATAATTTAATTTATAAAAAGAAGGAAAAAAAATTGCGTACGTGTTTATTAAATTTTCTTCTAAATGAATAATAATAAACACCCAAGAAAAAGTGTTATGCAAAACCTTTAATTCTTGTCTTCGGTACACATAATGAAAAAGATTTGTTTTTTTTTTTTGTTCAAATCCTTTAGTTAAAAAGTTAAGATAACAAATTTTTGTAACAAACAAATTTTCCGTATCAATTATTTTCATCAAATATTGAAAAATTTCATTTTATTATTTGTAAATTTATTGAAAATCTATATTTAAATAATTCAATATTCAAATAGTACATATATATTTGTATTTGTTACAATTTTGTTTGTGTTGATATTAACGTTTGAAAACAAAACCTACTTCTACTACATTTTATATAGAAGCCTTAAAAAATCAAACCCTTTTCACAAATGTTAATATTTAAAATACAAATACATATAAAAGAAATTTCTTTAATATTATTTTATTTAAGGCTTTAAAATAAAAAAAAATCCTAATTTCAAGGTTGTGTGTTTTTTAACATATACAAAAAAAAATGTACACAAAAATAAATTTCGCAATATTTTATCTAGGATTTAACTGCGACAATATAAGCCTTGGTAAATACTTTTAACATTTAATATTCTTGTAAAAATTTACTTTCAATTGTTACTAAAAGGATTTTAAAAAAAAAAAAAAAAATTTGGTGAACCGGAAAGATTTTTTTATGTTTTGGATTTTTTATGTAGTTGTTGTATTTTTTTTTTAATTGAGATAATAATTTTTGATACCTTTATTTGAAAATAGAAAATCTTCAAAAAAAAATTTATATACTACAGTATTGGGCGAACGGACATTTTAACCCACTAGTTGTCAAGCAATTTCTAAGAATCAATTCAAATAAACGATTGCAGGACCTCATCATCAGCAATTATAATTTTGAAATAGTGAACGAATTCAAATACGTAGGAGTAACTTTTACCTGTAAAGGTGATTCAAGTGGCAGTACATGACCGCATACTTGCAATCAAAAAAACTTTTTAAAAAATGTTGAAATCCTTAGGAATAGGATAGCTTGGCCACGTAATGAGTATGCCGGAAGACAGAGCTACAGAAAGAATATTCTGACAATACCCTGATGGGACCCCCAGAATATTTAGACCTCAAAAAAAAAAATGGCTGGAAGCAATTGTAGATGATTTAAAGAAAATGAGCGTAAATAAATGCAAAATCTGAGCGCTTAAAAAATTGGAGAAAGATTATTGAAGGAGAAATAGCTCATTGAGAGCTGAAATTAAAAAGAACTATAGTCAAGATAAGATTTTTAACTTAGAATTATGTATACTATTACTGCTATTACTAGACCATAGTGTTTTCTAGCGATTTTTTTTTTTTTTTGGATTCTCAAAATGCATATTTGTATCATGGCTGGATTACAGAACAAAATAAAAATTTTTGCAAATATCCCTTTTTTTTAACGAAAATAAATAATGAATTAATTTATTGCGGTTTGCGCTTACCATTATAATTTTGTATGTAATTAGAGTACAAACTAAATTTAGTGTAATTTCAAAGAATATTTTTTATAAATCACCCTGTAAATACGCTGCGTAAAATATTATGAACCAAACAGTTATTTGTGAAAATTGCAAATTAACATCAAAAATCGATTCAAATATCTTGCACTAGAGAAAAATTTTAAAAGTATTCTATTAGTTCGAAATGAGTTTCAACATTATTGAATATTTTTCGATTTGACTCATAATTTTATCACGATACATTACAGGGTTAATACTTAATATTAAACATATTAAATTATTGTATAGAGTTTCTAAATAAAATTCTCCTTCCAATTATTTCATTGTAGCTTAAAATCACTGGAATTATTCGCTTCATAGAAATTTCGAAAATATAATCCTGTAAAAGGACACAACAGACACTACTTACCCAAAAAAAAATAAAAAATTTTTTTCTGACTCAGAACCACTAAACGCAAATATTTTAGAATTCAATATTTATTATTATTTATGCTAACTTAAATTTATTAAAATGAATTGAAATTTATATTTTAGTGATATTTGCTATGCACAAAATTATATTTTTGAATAAATATTTATATTATAAATATATTTTTTTTTTTTTAAATCATAAAAGCTTTTCCTAAAATATATTTTAATCCAGGACTTATATACATTTATGTTGTTTTTTAATTAAATTAAAATATGTAAAACTGAATTTAATTTTGTTTAACAAATAAAAATACAATATTATTTTTTTTAATAGAAAATATGTTATGAAAATGTTACTTATAGCTATTAGATTAAAATAAACTATTCAGAACATTATATTGAAAAATATATTTAAGGACAGTCAGGGAATTTACATAAATTACAAATGCTATCTGACATAAAAATGTAAATATCCTTTTTATATCGATTATCATTTTAATTCCTATTCAAAAATTATTTATTAAATTTAAAAAACAATATTAATTAATTAAATATTTAAAGTTTTTAAAGTACGATAGTACATATTAAAATTATGGATGTTTAGGATGGTCAAAATTTGGATCAGACTTGAACTTATTTCAGAAAATGGAAAATATCAGAAAATTGAAAATCGGTTTAACACAAAATTTTAAAAAAAAAACCACATTTTTGACATGCTTGCCAAGCATGTAAGTACAAATTTTATTTTTGGCGTGAATGTTAATTATAAAAGTTGAAGGATAAATTAAATTTAAGTAAATCAATTATACGCAAATTTAAACTGTGCCGTCTGAACTTTAAAAGCTATACATCGTCAGCTAAAGACTTCAATGATTCAATTAAATCTTAAATAATTTCTTGTATAAAATTTTGTTGATTTTAAAAATGTTTGAGAACTTAAAATGTTATAAATTTATTTGTAAATATTGTTTTTTTTTTTTGTAGAATTATTTCTATAGAAAATTATGTATTTATATATTTTCGATGCGTGAAAATTTCAATGAAAATATTATATCACCCAGCAGATATCCAACAATATTTTAACATCTATCGAATACTTTTTTAACGTCTATGTTTATTCAATATTTTCATGATTTACATAATAATATAAATTTTTAAAGACAGCGAAAATATTATTTTCGCTATAAAATTATAATAGACACTGATTTAAGAAACATTTTTTTTTAAAATTAAGTTTAATCTTTAATGTATGTAAATATTATGAATAAATTTTCTAAATTTTACAATAAGTCATCTAAAAATAATTAAATGAAATTTTTGTTCTTTTATATTAAAAATCTTATAGCAATATTTCAACTGAAATATATATTTTTTATGAAAATTTAAGATATATTTAAAGACAAGAAATCAAAACTCAATTTAATCCGACAAAAAAACAAATTTTATTCTAAACAGATTTTCCACCAAAATAAAATTATAAATTATAGTCATATTAACTCTGAAGATTTACCATATGATTTAGTCATAAATTTTATGTCATCCAGAATATAAATTTTAGATTAAATTGTATTTTATTATAAATTCTTGCCATTAATTAAGTAAAATGATTTTAGAAGATTAATCTTTTTTTTTATTTAATTTTTTTTTTTTTTTTTGGAAATGTAATTTTTCACCAAAAAAAATGAAAATTATTATATAAATAGATTTAATTAAAAAATTTGCTATTATCTTAATTTGACAGTTTTCGTAATGATAAAATGATTAATTAAGTATTAATTTTACAGCAAAAAAAAAAACCATTACATAATTACAGATTTAAATTAATAATTAAATAAAATAAATCAAACTTAAAATAGTTTGTTTTTTTAAGATAAAATATATATTAAAAGTCATTATTAATTTAGAATTTTTTTGTTGGTTTAATTTTAAGGCAAATAAGGATTATCTATCTTTATGTAAAGACATTAAACTTCTGGTATATGTATATATATATATTTAAGATTATTAACACATTCGCGGTCATGTCGGCTATAACCGACAATTTTTAGAATAATTTTAGATCATGTCGGTTATAACCGACAAATTGAAAAATGCGCCGCAAGAATTTTTAGCTGAAATTTGAACAAATATAGTAATTCAACATTGTAGTAATTATAATTTCACTTATAGGCTGCGTTGTTATTATAGTCATATCAAAATATATTTGCTTCATAAATTTTCTCTAAGTCTTCAAACAGTTGAGTTATTATAGGTGACCCCAGGGTGTATCATGATATTTTCCAAGCGTCCGTGAATGTGTTAAAAATAGATAATTTTAAGATTATTGTGAAGAGAAAGTTGTTTTATAAAATGATTTATTTACTAAACTATAAACGATAAATTAATTTAATTTTTCCAGAAAATTAATTTGTTGTTATTGGTTAAGTTTCATTATTTAGCATTTTCAAGCTATTTTGTATAATTTAATTATAATATTTTGGGGAAAATATTATTGAAATTTTGTAACTCTAATAAGGTCTTCACCAGTAATTTAATTCGTTCCCATTTTAAATTGGTATTATTTATTATTCTTCTTGTTAATTCTTAAAAACCATTGAGTATGTAGTGTAATTTCATTTGCTAAGCATCTAATCCCTATTTCACAAGATTAAAAATGTACTTCTTTAACATTAACTATACTTAAATTTATGAACTTTATTCAATAAAGAATGTATACTTAGAAAAAAAATATATTATTAATATTTTTTGTAAAATGATACTTCTTTTATTTTTATGTAACATTTGAAGGAAAATTAAAGAAAATCTTATAATAAATGTATATAAAATATAAATTACATACATTCATTGTTCAAAAAAAAATAAAAAATGAAAATAACTTGCCGTGTTAGCAGTTTAAAAGTGTTTTATCTCGAATATAAATTGTCTGTTTATTGTTACTTGTATAGTTTTCAACGTGAATGTAATATTAATAGAAAATAAACTATATAATATTAACATAAATAGGGGTTAGTTGAAATTAACATTAAATAAAGTATAAAAACTTGATAGTTCTTTTATTATAGTTTAGTTGTTTAGTAATAGCAATAAATATAAATATGATTATTCTATGAAAATTTGACAAAACATTATAATTACATTTTTATAAATAAGTTATGATTTCAATTGTTCAACATCCAATTTTTTAATTATTTAAAACACTATATTTTTCTGCATAAATTATACCAAATAAAAACTTTTCTAGTTTTAGAAAATTTGAAGATTGTATTAGTATATTTCTACAGAAAGTTTTTCAGTACTTTTTAATTATAATTAATTTATTTTGTAAAAATTAATTTACTTTTTTACTTTTTAATTATAATTTAATTTATCTGAATTAATTGAGTTACGAGCTAAATCTAAACTGAGCCCATACAGAATCTAAAATAGTAATTAGTCCATTTGAAAAAAAAAATTGTAATGAAACTTGATGGTTCGATTTGAATATAAATAATTTTGGTGGTGCAAAAAAGTGATTAGGAAATAAATTTATTAAAATTTTCAAAGGATAATTGACTTAAAAACTAGAAGATACCAAATTATAGATCCATCAATAATTTTTATTCAACATTACTGATCAGTTTATTGATAATTCTTGTATATTATGTAAAACTCAACAACAAACAAATAAAATTAATATTCTTATTTCAGAATGTGCTAAAAATAATCCTTAAAAAAAATACATATATAAAGTAAAAATCAATATTTAAGCTGCAGAAAAGTAGCCAATTTTATAAATAATATATAAGATATTATATTATAAAATATGATATTTTCCTTTGTTATAGGAAAATGTAATTTAAAATAATAGAAAATAATACATGATTGTTTTAAGCGTATTACTTACTACAGCATAACAAGAAATTTAAATAAAATTTATGTTGTATATAGCTCTACTATTAAATTAATATAGTATTTAAAAAAAAAACCCTACAAGAAATTTAAAAAATATTATAACTGAATTAATTTATGTAAAATTATAATTTTCTTAAATTAATTATGTATAATAATTATGAAAAAGAAACCCTGAAGTAATATCCACGAATTTTATACATGCATAACATGCTACATCTGTTAGATTAAACTTAGCAAAGATACTTGTTGGTATAGCTTCTTGATAGTCATTTGAATCAGAAACGCAATTTTTTAATAGTAGTTCTAATTTAATAAATTTTCGTGAAGTTGAGAAATTAGTCGTTTTAATGCTAGAAAAATACTTGTAAAATTAGTTACAAAAATATCTGTTGTTATTGGCTTCAAGAGCCATTTCCTTATAATACGATTTTTAAATTATTAGTTAGAATTTGTTACAACGGAATTAAACTTTCGTTAACACGATGTTAGCCGTACACTTTACTTCTAGGCATATAGGTTGGATGTGTAAAAGAAATTCGCAAATTTGACATTAGATATTTATGAACGAATCTTGTACCTGTGATCTTATATCATTTTCTTATATATCTATATTTTTATTTTTGATAAAAAATATACAAATATCACTTAATCTCATGAAGTTAGCTGAGTTTACCCTATATTATTAAATTTAATGAAATATAATTACATAATTAACTATTGATATTTTTCAAATATGTATAAATATATAGAATACTTTATTAAAATAATAAATTTTCCTTAAATTATTTTCTATATTTTCTCAAATTAAAAATATTTTATTCTTTCTATCTTATAACTGAAAATATAGTTAATAAATTATTTTGATCTAAAAGTACATATATGTATATATATAATTAAATACGAAAATTACCAACCATTTAAGAAATATAAAGATATATTTGAAAATAACATTGGTCCATTTACACAACATTAGTTTCTTTTATTGGTCCTAAATTGGTATTTCTTGTTCTTTCTAAACGGGATTATTGCTTAAATTTACATATCTATATATACATATATATGGTATATCTTTCCTAATTCTTTAACAATATTCAAAAAGGATATTACCTAAAATATATATTCTTAATATTGTGTCTAAATCCTTTTAACCTCAATATAATATTATAGAATTCCCTATACTAAATATATATAAAATATTAACATATATATTGTTAATAACATTCTATTTTTATGAGCATAATAGTAGCTAGTAGATATATGTAACAGAAAAAAAAAACATTTTTTATTCTTTTCTTCTTTTGCAGCATTTGAATCAGATATATGTTACATGTTACTATTATATTGTTGTATATATACTTTTTTTTAATGATGAAATAGAAACGAATAGTAAGTAAATTGAATATAAAAAAGAATTTCTAATAGTATACAATACTTTTATAGAATTTTTTATTCAATACTTTGCAGTTTTTCTTTTCTCTAAGTTAAAGTGGAAAATAATTTTTCATTGAATGCATTATAGATATTAAAATATGTATAGCTACAAAACATAAAGTTTTTAAAAAAAAAAAAAAATTAATAACATTTTCGTGACATTTTTTTTATTCCTTTACATAAAACTCTCTGTCCAGTAAAGTTTAAAATATTTTTTTTTTTAAATTACTATTATGAACTATTTCACAGTCAATTTAAAATTAACTGAGAACTAAAACGCCAATATAGTTAAAACTTAGTTTAAACTTTAATTTAAAATTTTAAACTAAATTTAAAATTTGGTTTCACAATTATACATTTTACTCACTAATTTAATAAAAATGGATTTGATGTACTTAAATATCTTTGAAATTATATTTTATTGAAAATAATTTTATATCAATTAGACAAGTATTTAGATTTTTCTATTGATTACGTACATTTGTCCAGTAAAGTCGGGCCTCAAATATTTCTGGGTAAACTCTAAATAAAAATAGTTTGTATCTTGAGTCAAATTGATAGTGAAATAAAGTAAAATTGAGAAATAATTATAATTCTATGTAATTCTATTATGGTTGTCATTAAATATATAAATATTTTGTTATAAAATTTAATTTAAATTTTATTAAAAATTCAGTTTCATAATTTTGAGTTGCTATCAACATAATTACAAACCGATATTGGTATAATTCTATAAAACATATCCCAAATAGGTTTCAAAATAGCCTTTAATATACTGGTTTTACATTACAATGCTAAATGTGGTAATAATTTATTTTTGTCCGTTTGTACGTTAACTTTTTTAAAATCATTTAACACAATAAATATGTTCATATATAAATAGCTGCCAGACCAAGCGTTTGACACAGTAAATAATTGTACCAAATAAAGATAAAAAATAATTAAAAATTGTCCACTAGACACACATCATTATTTGTTAAATTGCCAAAAAAAAATTGTCTTTGTTTTTTTTTAGTAAAAATAGCAATTTAACATAGATGTGTACTCCAAAATCGATAACCAACCAATGTTCCCCCTACATTGGTTGGTTATCGATTTTGGAGTACACATCTATGTTAAATTGCTATTTTTACTAAAAAAAAACAAAGGTTTTACTTCTAAAGCTGATTTTATAATAATTTTTACAATGTAATATAGTAGGTTAAATGAAGTTCAAAACTGACTTGTGTGAGTTTAATTTTCGAGTATTGGCTGTAAAGATTTTAAGAGTTAGAACTTGTTAGGTGTTTAGGAAAATAGTTTTTAAACGAATTACTTTCAAGAATTAAAATTAAGAAGAAGAGGTTTTTGTTACATTTTGAAACGACTAATTATTAAACTAATATTTATGTCATCCAAAATCCTTGTCTAAATTGAATATAATTTTCTTAGTTGCCAAAAATTTCTTGTTTTCAAAATAGTAAGAGTCAAAACAGTAAGTGGGAAATTTTCAAAACAGTTTGTTTTTAGCAGTACAATTTAATGATGCATAGTTTCCTGTTTCCTCTACCAATATATCCTTGTAAAATAATTTTTCCGAAATAGAATAAAATTTAAAAATTTGTAGTATAAAATATAAAACTTTAATTAAGTATTTCTACATCAAAATATTAAAAAACGGTACGATTTAGTAAAATCTCCCCTATTATTAAATATACTTATTTCATTGCAGTCTGGACTTAGTTACAATGTAACAAATAGAATTCTATGTAAATTTACCTCTGTATTAATTTTCTATTTTTTTTCCTAATAAATAACGTTTTATTTAAATTATTGATCCATTTTTTTAGATAACATAAATTCATTTTTAATCTATATGTATTTGTGATAAAACATAAAATTTCCGTTTTTATTTTTTTGTATCAAATTGTACATGTTTTCTTTTAATGTCAACACAATGTTACTTCATTTACATGAAAAAAAAAATACAGTATTGTATAATATTTAACATTATACATAAAATTAAAAGGATATGTACATATAGTGTTTACTTTATATCAAAACTTTGTAATTTTTCTTTACGAATTATGCATATTTTTCCTATTTTTTTTCAAAAATTTAAGAACTGTGAATAATTAAAATGAAATTTGTGTAACGTGACAGGATATATTCTCATTTATATTTTTTTTCTGTATATATAGTAAGATAAAGAAAAATATATATTAAAGGATATATTGTTATTTTATATCATAAAAATGTATTTTTTTATTGTTTAATTTTTGGCAACCAATATATGTGCATATTAATTTCCAACAATTATTCAACGATTTGTAATGTTAAAATTTATGGGTGTTAAAACAGAAAAAACAATTTTAAGCTTGGCAGATAAATATTTTTAAATTTTTCTATATCCAAGTATTTAAATATTACATAAAAGCTTAAGGATTTATCATTGCTACAATATATTAAATAAAGATAATGTAAGTTGGTTAACATTTAGATTAATGTCGTATCGTAAAAAAAAATTAAAATAAACAGACATCTTTGATCAAAAGGAAATAAATGCTTTTTGATAAATATTTCCCAGAAGAATGATAGAAAATTTAAATTATTTTTTTTTTAAGGATAATTTTTAATGAATTGAAAGTCAATTTTTGGAAATAAATGTTTATATTATCTTTTTGACATCAAAATTTTGTACAAATTTTTTTTTCACAAATTAATTTATAAGGAATTTGGAAATATTACCTTTTAAGTATTCATGAAAAAGCCAAACGATCAATCGGTAATTCGATATATACGAAAAAAATTTCCAATAAATTGGAAAACTAAGGAATTTTCAATGGATAAGAAATATATATATGGAACAGGTAAAATAGTTTTCTTAACTCGTTTAAATTCGATTACTTAAAAATTGTCTAGGAAGCCACGATTTCGATAGTAAAATTTTAGGCATTTGTTCTAAGCAATTCCAATTGTCAAAACCTAATTCTCTAATAATTTCTATAGTAAATTAAATTAAATTTAATAAAATAATTTTGAAATTTAAAAAAATATAATTAAAATCTACAATTTAAATGACAAAAATCATGAAATTGTGTTTAAGGAAAAACCAGAATATTGTCGGAAAATGAGAATAGTGTTTTTCAAAAATCAATTTAAAATAATTAATAAAATTAAAGTTTTTATACCATTATCTTACATTTTCATTCAAAATACATGCTTAGAACAACACCTGACCCAATATTTTTTTAACTAATGTCATTTTCTTATATATTTCTTATTTGTTATCATTTTCTAACAGTGTAAAAAAATCATAAATATTTATTCTTAACATTTATACAATTTTACTGATTTATGACTAAAAACTTTTCCTATTATACGATTCATAAGTGAAATAAATGTCATTTTTGACTTTAATTAACTTTTATTTATAAAATTTCTAAATTACAAATTTATTAAAAATTATTAGACATTATTTATATTACTTCACGAAAATAAAATAGACGTTAATTAGTAATATACGCATTTATGTTATTAATTCTTAATTTCCAACAAATATAATGGAAACTTTTTTCATTAATATGACAGCTTGTTTTCATACTTTGGCAAAATATAAATAATATCAAATTATTAATAATTATTTTTAAGATTGACATATATGTTTGAAAAAGACGTATTGTTTTAATACTTTTAAGGGAAAATTAATATATTTTTAATATTAGAAACCAAATCAAATGTAATTTACGGATTGATTCAAAATATTTAATCAATTTTATTGGCTTTTTAGGTTTAGTTTAGGAAATAGTCAGTTACACTGTATTGTTGTAACCTGTGTTTGGCTACATATCTATTTCCATAAGGATTCCTTTTGCAAAAAATTCGCTGTAAATGGATTTTACAAAGTTTAAATTTTGGCCAATGGCTACCTATCCATTTTTAATATCATTGTATATGACTACTTACGCTATCTATAGAATTTTCAAATCACAAGAGATAAAGAAATAAATAGAATAGTTTGATATTACTAACATAAGTAGACTAAAGTAAGTAAGAATTAATTGTAAAAAGAAATTTTCGCAGAACAAATCCTGGAGAGAGAGTTAAAAAAACAGGAATCAGATGAACGGAAAATAATTGAAAGGACAAATGGTTTCGTTTCAAATACAAAAGTCAGGTATTAGAATTCATAACAAGAAGATTTTAATAGTTCCAGACATTTTTTATAATATAATATTCTCGTATAATATTTTCTCGTAGTTAAAATGTAATTTTCTCGTTAGATATTTTATTCAAATAATGTAAAATATTAAAAAATAAATAATAAATTTAATGTATTTATTTATTAAAAATATATTTTATAAAATATATTTAGTTGTCAAAATTTTAGGCACTTATTTTATTAAAAACATACCTATGTTTTCTAGAAATGGATTTGAATAATTTTTATAAAATTTTGTTTTTAAACATTAAATAATATTTACATAAAAAAAAATGTTATGATTTATTTTTTACATGTTCAAGGTATGAAATTTAAATTTTCTATTATTCAAATTCAATTGATTTGGTTTTTATGATTTTTAATATAAATTTACATTCTAGTTAGATTCTTACATTTTTTTTTTAAAATGACAATAAAATATTATAAAAAATACTATATTTTATATTCTGTACATAATTTCATAAGATTTTTTCAACAAGAAAAATATTTAAATAAAACATACTTTATTCATTTAAGAATTGAAATACGTCAAATATAAAAAAAAAGGGCTTTTATGAATTTTAAATATGAAAAACATTTTCTTGCAAGGTACAGGTACAAAAAAAAAAGAGCATATTATAAAAATTAAATTAAATTTATAGGAAAATCATAAATTTTTTGTTGTTTGTTTACCTCAATTTTCTTGTTTTCTTAAATACCCAATTCTGTTATTACACGGTCTTTTTTTTACACGGTTTTTGATTTAACACAGTCTAGGGAAAAAAAAATTGATACCGTTTTTACACGATTTCATTCGATTTAGCACGATTAAAAAAAGCTATTTGATTGAAATTTTAAAGAAAAATATTTTTATTAACCGTAATCTATTAGAAATTTAGTTAGGGAATTCCCCTTTCTAATTTATTTCATGTCTTTTTTTTACACGGTTTTTTTTTGACACGGTTTCGTCTGGAACGTGTCTATCGTGTAAAAACAGAATTAGGTGTATAACCCAATCCGATTTTATTTGCCAAAAAAAAAAAAAAATGATTATTAAATTTATAAAAACACAGGAAAAAAATTTTTTTTTTAATCAAATATATTTTTCCTTTTTTTTTCAACATAAAAATGAAATTACATATTGTGAACGACACGTGATAATCTGTCAGTGTGAAGATATAATTTTTAAATTGACATAACAAGTAGAAAATTATTTTATTTTTTTTTTTATGATGGCACATGGTGCAACATTTTTTTTTTATATGTATTATGATGACAAAACCAGATATAATATTTAAGTAAATTGCATAATATAATAACAAAAAAAATATGTATATTTTTTTTTAAGGTTTTATAATTTATGTTTTAGTCATTTTGTTAAATGAGAGTCCTTGAAGGAAAATTTAAAAATTATAATAAATATGTACTTTAAAGTTTATTATTTTATACAAAAAGTAATAATTTATGTAAATAAAATTGAATATTAATGGAATTTTAGCAGATTATATAGATACGTGTCATTCTAGCAAATATTGTGAAGAATTTTGTGTTTGTGATTGGTCATAAATTTTTTTAAATTTTATAAACTGAAAGACACAACATTTTTTATTATTATTATTCGTTTAAATACTTAAGACTGAGGTCCAAGTAAGCGACAAACTTTAAATAAGTACTGGAATGAATATTAATTTTGATTGATATTAATTTCAATCTATCTGTAAATTCTTTAAATTTTTATTTGTTTTTTTTTATCAATTAATTGATTAATTCAGAACAGCAAAGGAATTTTCCAAGCATAAAACATCGGATTTTAATTGAAACTATATAATATTCTCCTTCCTTGTTAAGGGTACTAAAAAGGCTTCAAGGTAGTTGAATATAATCGTGGCTATTTCAATAAACGTTCCGATCCAAATTTTCCTCGAAAGGAATTGGAGTGAACAACTTGCGTTTTCGAAATGAACGCCTCAATTCGTTATTTGGGTTTCAGTTATGGTACGTATTTTAATTCAGTATGCTTGTAATTGATTGTATTCACAATTGGGGCAATGGAAATTATGATTATTGATTTGCTAAGCCGTCTCATAATCGAAAATATTACTTTTCATCTTAAACAACCAATCCTTTTAACCAAATATAAGTATTTCTGTATTAAACTAATTTTAAGATAACACAAATGACAGTGACCATAATTTTTATAATATTTTATTATAATAAGTTTATCTTTAATGCCTTACAGCTGCTTTTGATAGTTATTAAATAATAACAATTTATTATTAATAATTGCGTATAGATAATAAAAAAAAATAATATTAATGAATAAACTCTTATAATTTAGTTTTAAAACAAAATAGTCCTGTAGGCTTTTTAGTCATAATTAAATTATTTTCTAAAAAAAAAAAAACCAAAAATGCACCACTAAACAAGAATTTATTTTAATTAATTTATATTTTATAACAATTTTACAATAAATTATATAAATTATAACTTTAAAAAGTTTTCACTTGCAGCCCTTCTGGTCATAATTATAAATTATGATGGAAAATTAATTTTATGAAATATTTAAAATATTTAAATAATTTATTTTACAAGGCGGTTTCATTAACTTTAGATAAAATATTTTTTATTTTAAAAATTTTATGTTTTTTTTGTACATAAAAATATGATTAATCGATCAAAAGGAATATTAATTAAATTAATTAAAATGAGTCATAAATTGTTCTCTGAATTACTCTGGGTTTTATCACAACAAACTTTCGACATTAAATTAACTAAAATTGAATAAAATTGCATACCCCAAATATATTTTAATATTAATTTTTAGAAATTTTTCTACTAATTTTTAGAGTCATTTTCAAAATTATTATAAATATAATTTATTACTTTGTACTAATTGCTTTAAATTTGTGATATTAAAACCAATTTTTGATGATAGCTCTTAATTAATGATAATTTATTAATTAATACTTTCTAACCACACATTATTATAATATTTAATTTCACATATAATATATAATTATATGTAATTAAAGTTTCATTATTATGAAAAGTTATTTTGGGAAATATCTTGAGATATTTCAAAATATATATATTGTAAATTTTTTTTTTTTGTTTTTGGTAATATTTAATAAATCAAATTTTTCGTTAACTCTGACATTGATTAACGACTGGCATATAGACATTACACTAAAAAACATAAAAAAAAAACATCAAATATTACATATGGTATTGTAAGGTACATAATATCGTAAACATTAATTTAATATATACAAACATTTCTTGGTGTTTTTGCCAAAAGCAATAAATTATATATTATTTACAATAAATTATTTTATTTTAGTCCTGGGGAAACTAAATAAATTATTTCTTATTAAAATTGACTGATTGTAATTTTAAAGTTGTTAAAATTAATATTAATTTTTGTAATATGATATTTAAGCATATTTAATATTTTAAATATATATTATATTACAAAATCATATTTGGTTGGTTGATAAGTTTGAAAAGAGGGGGAATTGCAGAGGGAAATTCTCACTCTAGTCCAATTATAAGTCTGTAGTACAGCTCCTGTCGGTAACAAACGATAACAATTTGACCGGCCTTAAGTTATGAGCTCCTAACAGGAAATAGCAGTCAACCATTCTGAGTTTCCTGCTTTGCACGGACTAACACTAACAGTGGACGTGTTCGATTGACTACTCCTCTTCGTCAGCAAGTCCGTTGTTAGATTCAACCGGGCAACATGCTTTCTCTTAACGTGTCTCCTAGCGAAATTCACTGTAAAGTCTGGCACTAGCGTAAACCATATTAAGGATACCACTTGTTTCTTAGTTTCGGAAGTACACCGAGCAGTTTTATGTTTAGTTAGAGTTTTCACATTGATTTAGTTTATATTTTAACCTAAAAGCCCTAAACCGAGTTGCAGAATTTTCCGAAAGATAGAAAATGTAATCTGTGACAAGAAATAATTATTTTAATGCCTAACAAGGCCGGTAATTTAACTTAATGAAAATGACAATACTGAGATTGCTGAGGCCAACGTTAGTTTTATACTAAATCAAATTATTTTTAGTTAAATCCGAAAAAGTAATTGTTAGTCATGAGAAATAGTAAGTGGACGTAAATGTTTTGGTTAAATATTGTCCTAAGTCAGTCGCAAAAAGTGGTGGTTTTAGTTAGCAAAAGTAAAAAGATTCAAAATAATATTTTTTAATTAATCAATGAAACAGAATTTGTTTTCCCCCTTGGACCTGAAATGTAATTTAAAAGACAAAACATATTAATTTAAAACTAATTAATTTCTACAAAGTATTAAATAGTAATTAAATTGTTATAATTCTGTATTTCTAGGACACGATAAATATAACATTATTTATTTGAAATTCTTAATTGTAATTTTCGACGTTGTAACAAATAATATTACAAAAAAAAATTTATTTTATTGTTTTGAGAAATGGCTATTCACATAGGCTCAACAATATTTACATTTACAATTTCAAAATATTTTACCCAAAGGATATGTCAATACCTTTAAGAAAAATGTATTCTGCCAACAAGAACTATATATACATGTATCCCCATTTCAATATATTAGTAAATAAGATTTATAGCAAAGATTTTCCTGGTACTTTTTTTTTTTTTTATTTTGTTTCATTTAGTTTGATTTATTTAAGTGCTCTGTTTTGGTTCAATACCCATGAGTGGTCCTTCTAACCTTTATCATTTGGCATATATAAAAAAAAAAATTATAGCTATGTAATTTTTTTTTTTTGGTGTACAATTTGTTTACACCTATATAGTTTTGAAACAAAATGTTTAACTTATCATTTCATCATACCCTTAAGGACCTATACAAGAGAAATTTGGAGAGAATATTATATGTATCTTTGATTTGTATTAATTTCAACAATAAAGTATAAAAGTTATCACTTTTTTTATTTATTTGTAAAAATGTAATAACATTATTTAATGTTTTAGAAAAAATTTAACAAATTATAAAATAATTTATCATTAAATATTAATTAAATATAATTGTAAAATACAAAACGTCTTTTAAAATTTAAACATTTCTAGTCTCTAATTTAATTGTCATCCATAGATTGTCGCTCATAGATAAATTTCTGCTAGCAAAACCTTTTCTTATTAATAAAGTTAAATTTAAACTAACAAATAAATTATTTGACAGAATTATTTTAACACATGTATTTAATTATTTTCATTTTACTCAAGCGTAGGCTCAATTAGTTAAGAAAATTCTTATAAATTAATTATGAAAGAAATATTCCAAATACGCCAATTAAATTTAAAGGATAACCAATTAATTAAATATATATTACCGATAAAAAGAAAATTTTAATATATAAGATGCCTTACACTGAAATAATTTTATTATGCTCTCTGTAATTTATGCTTGAACTTAATTTTCTAAGAAATGAAATAAAATATGTTTTACATATTAAGTTTCGAACTGAATGGTTTTTTCACAGAAAATTATCATATATTTCACAGAAAATTATCATATATTTTCTTTTGAAGAATTTATACAGAAATTTAAATCAAATAAAATTTATATTTCCACTTGAAATTTGTGTATTGATATTACATTTTTTTAATTTAATATAATAAACCTTGTTTTATTTAAAAGTAGAGTAAATGATTGCACTATGCTGAACAAATGCCAGAATTGTTAATTTTTGATTGGTTGGTTTGGATGGAAAACCTCATACCAATTCAAATATATGTTCAATGCAAACGTTTAAATTAAAATTTAAGAGTAACCTAGTTTTTCATCAGAAACATTCTTAAATTATTGATTTGTTCTAATTTGGATATGTTAAGTTCGAAAAATCAACTCAGAAGTGATCATTTTTCTATTATATTGAATTTGATTGTTTTTATTCAATTTGTCAAATTTTATTACTGAAGGCTATAGCTAATGTTTCCAATAAAATCTGTATTCTCAACGTAAATTTATTTATTATTACTTTAGATTTAGATTCTAAAGTATAGAGTAGAGAGATTCAAAATTTATTAAATAACATTTTACTAAATCATCAATCATATTTTTCCTACTTAGTTAGAATATTTTTTTTATGAAATTGAAATTTTCTTTTATCCAATATGTTTTATTCTGTAGGGGAGATAATACAATTCAGTATTGTAGCCATTATACAATTCAGTATTCCAGTATTTAAGAGTAGAAATAATTAATAAATGGGTTATATTTTCTAATAAATTGAAATTTAATTATTTTTCCTTTTTAGAAAAATTATTTCATATCGAAAGAAAAGAAAAGCTGTTCGGCAAAACCCGAAATAAATAAATATTCTAAATGGAAACTAGTTTTCTAAATTGTACAGCCAAGAATTTAATATTTTGACAATTATATTGAATTGCAATGCCCTGTAAACATATTTTTGAAATATAAAATATTTATATCTTTATTTAATTTTAATTCCAGAAACTCCGTAGTTAGGATAAAAATTACTTTCCGACGCATCTCTAAATAATTACAAATATGACCTCGGGTTATGATCACAATCACATATCAATAAATATAATTAATACTATTTACTTTTCGAAGCAATATTATAGACTTTGGTAGTGGTACGATTTCGACAGCTATACCCTACATAAAAATGTTAATTTCAAAAAAATGTTTAGAAAATTTTAATAAATCAAAATCAAATTTCTGCATAAATCTTCAAAAAGAATGTTTATTCTAATTTTACATGTAAAAATGCAATTATAAAAATTATTAAACAAAAAAAAAATAAACTATGAAATATTATCCTGGTGTTAGAGTGCTGACAAATATTTTACGAAAAAAAAAAAAAACTTTTTACATAAAAAATATATAATAATAATTCATATTTATGCAAAAAAAATTTCCTTTCTGGCCATGAGAAAATTGTTGAACAATATTTTTTTATAATATTATCCTTGTTTTTTTTTTTTTTGGAGACGGTTAAAGAAAAAATGAATAATGACTTCAACAAATCTACTCTTGTTGTTGAAATTATGCAAATAAAAAGGGATAATAATAATTTTATTTTTAGTATAATGCAAGAATAATGCAGTTTTTGTATATTTTACTACAAATCTTTATAATTTTAAAGTTATTTATTTTGTTGGATAACAAAAAAACCCCAAAAAAAAATAAATCTAAATTTTTCTATGTTTCCAAAAAAAATTATGACTACAATTTTGTAGATACTATTTGGTTTTTCCTGTCTTACTTTAAATGAATAATATTTTCAAATATTATAAACATAGTTTTGATGAAAAGTGGTAATATTTGTAACTTTACTGAATGAAATATGAGCGACATAAATATTATAAAAATGTTGGATGGTAAATTTCTTTAAAAAGCATATTTATTAATGTTTTTCTTAGGACTAATAATAAATCAGAACAAAATAAAAATTATAATCAAATACAAGTAATGGCGACATGTTTATCGTTGAAAACAAAATCGAAAAAGTTTATGTGTTAAGTTGGAAAATTATTAAAAAATGAATTGGATAGAACATGTAATATGATTAGATGATTTATAGATTTTTACAACAATGGAGGTAATATGTAATGCGGGAAGGAAGACAACTAGTAAAGTAAAATGTGGAAAAATATCTTTCAAACAACCAAACAGCAGTAAGATTACTATAAAGGTTCAAAAATAGTTGGAAGGAATTCAAGAAGAAATAGAATTATATGGAAATAAATGTAGGTGGCTTTATTTTCAAATATGAACCGGTAATCTTTTGCATCATTGCGACTGTGATGTCTCCTCCCAAATGAAATAGACTTATATTCAAGTTAAATTAATAAAAAACCGAAAACCCAAAATCTATTAAGAAAATTACTAGTTTTTACCAAAGTTAATTCAACTTAATACTAAATAATTGCAATCAATAAAATGAAAATTTAATTAAATCTTTGTACCTTCGTAATTATTTGGAAAAGAAAAAAATTAATCCTAAGATTTATTCTTGTTATGCAAAAAAATATTTATGGTATATGCAACATAAGAAAATTTTCTTGAAAAGAAAATCATTGTAATTTATCATTTATTTTATTTATCTTTTTGTATAATTAAATTAATTTAAAAGTTCACTCTATAAAATAAAAATAAAAAAACACTTAAAATAAATGAGTACTTCAACTCCTTAACGATAATCTTTTCAAAAATAGTTTCATTTACTTAGAGCACAAAAATACCGAGAAAAAAAAAAACTTTCAAAAACCATTAAAAAATTTTTTTAATTAAAGCAAATATATTGTAATTACAATTTTAATTGATTTTTAAAAGAACTTTTTTGTAACACTATTGAAATCAATCAAACATTTTAAAAGATAATCTGTGATAAATATAAACCATTGCACTTTTTTTATGTTTTATAAAGTTTTTTTTTTTTTGGGAAATAATTTTAATTATAAGGAAATAAAGTGAAAAATGGGATTAAAGTTTTTCATGAAATTTTACATAAAGTTAATTTGGTTCGTTAAATTAATTTGATTGCAATTACTCAATAATAAAAACCATTGAAATTGGGATTAAATATTTATTTAAAATAATCAATTAATATATGTACTTGATTGTGAAATAAAGTCATTCATTAGTCTGTAAATATCTTAATTCTAATAGATAAAAATATTGGTCATTACTCAATTATTTAATTTTTTTTTGATAAATGGACAAATATTGCAAAAATAAGTGAGAAATTTTTCTGAGAGTAATGGCTACTTGTTTGAAATTTAATGATTGGATGGAAATATTTATAAGAACATTGATTTTTCATTAAATGAAATATTTGATGAGGTTTTCAGAGCCAATCCAAAATTTGTTGGCAACATGTTATTCTGTGAATATTACGATAAAAAGAAAAAGAGTATAGGAACAAACTGAACATACAAAAATCTACTACTGCAACCTCCAATAAAATAGTGAAAAAAGTATTAAAAACCTGGTTGTTAAGTCTCAAAGATACCACAAGATAGCAAATGGTATTTTGAAAAATAAACTATATCTGTGATTATTACCAAAAAATGAAAAGCAGAACGGATAGGACCAAATTAATGAAACAGAAGTCCACTAATGCAATCGCCAATAATTAGTAATTATAAAAGTATTAAAAACAGATTTTCCAGCCTGAAAGATATTAGAAGACACCAGAAGTGTTTTTTTTAAAAAGAAAACTATGAAGGAAATCAAAAGAATACTAAGGAAATCAGATGAATTCCTATTTAACAAAAATTTTAAACTTTACAGAAGATATTAGTAAAATTAAATATATTCGAGCTGATAAGTATCTACCACAATATAGAGGAAGAAAATCTATTGCTTAATGAGTTAAATACAAAAAAATTGCTTTCCAATTATTCTAGGATTTCTTTACCATTTCTTTAACAATATCCTTATGCAATTATAATTCTTTGAAAGTATAATATTGATGTTTTGTTCTAGAATTTTATTTAGTAATTTGAAACTAAAGAAATATTGTTTTTCCATTTTTCATCATAATTGATACAATAGATACAAATAATTGAAATTTAAAGTACAAATATCTCTTTGAACTTTACAAATAATTATTCAAAGATATTCCAAAATTGATAATGAACGTATAGTTTAATTCAAGAATATAACAATTCAATCTCAAGAGATTTATTTTCCAATCCCAGTACAATTTAATTGCAAACAAAAAATAAGAAACAAAACTTATCAGATTTTGTAGAGTTGAAAACGTGTACAAGTGATAAACTATTAGAATCTAAAATATCGTTAGGAGAAGGAAGTATTTTGACGCCAAATTAAATAATAATACTCTGTCACTTGTCAAATTAACTATCAAATAAATATTGATTAAAAAAATCTTACAATTATGCTAGTTAAACTAAGATCCAGTCTCACTATCACATTTACCAGTATTTTTATTAGCAATTTAATTTACTCGTCACATATTTGATTTAAATTTCTTATTGGAAATAATTTAAATGCATTAAATCCTTTAACATAAATTTAATTTTCCAAAAACGTAACCATTATCAATAAAACCATCAATACATTCAGTTTCTTATAAATAGTATACTGTTTGTTAATTTATCTTTAATCCTTCATTTCCATAAAATTTTCTTCAATACATATATATGCAAATTTACTATAATTTATGTTGTATATATATATATAAAATAGTTAACAATTTTCTTATGTATAAGAAAATCAATAAATAAATTAAAGGAAAAATTCAATTTTTCAAATTTTATTATCCAACAGAAGAAAATCACAAAAGTCGGATATAAAAATACGAAATAAGAAAAAAATATAATTCTAACAAAAATATTGTTTACAGATAATTAAATTGGATTAGATTTCTTGACATAAAAGAAACTTATAAATATATACTATATAAATATGTATATATGTATAGTAAAAATAAAAAAAAGAAAACTTTTCTTATTATTATATATTTTTCCAATTGATTTTTCCTTTTTCTTATTGGCATTTTGACTTATTGACCAAAAATTAAGGAAAATTTTATATATAGGGTAGATTTAACAAGCAATGTGCAAGTTTAATTAGAAATTAAAACTTCCTGGATATAAATAATTTAATTATTTATCTTTTATATTAAAGTAATTAACATTAGTTATGGTATTATGTTGTTGATAGTGTTTTTAGCATGGTTTTTTGTTAATAAAATAATTTCTAATGGTACCACTTAGTCAATTTATGTGTCTGTCCATCTGTAATTTTTTTTTTCAATTTAATATACGTTCTTTACTAATGAATACTATATTTTGATCTAAATAATTGATTGTTTAGATATTTCCTTCTAGATCAGTTTTTATGTAACACGTTTGGTGTTACCGTGAGTTCCACCTAAGCACGCTAGCTACATTACAATTTCTTCTCATAAAATTGAGCACAATAACTATGATAGCTAAAAGCCAAATATGAAAATCTAAAATAGTTTTACGTTCTTTAACTTGATAGGAACCCTGGAGCTACCAACTAAGGACTACATCACTTAGCAATTTATTATTTAACACACTAAATGTACACATAAGTGGGAAAAGATTGCAGATAGACGTAGAAAAACGAATTAAAAAAACTTTTGTTAGGCGGTGTTATTTGATATCTGTTAACATCCAAAAATTGAAGTTAGGGCTCTACTTTGGAAAGGTAGCTAAAATAAAATAATTTGTACGATACAAATTTTTCTTAAGCTAATTATGGCTCTGGTACGAAAAAATGTATTTTCAATAATCTTTACACTATAACTTAATATATGACAAAACACTGTTTGACACTGTTTGACAGTCATCAATGGTAGAAAAAATTATCAAGATTAGAACGTTAAAAATTCCATTAAAAATGAAACTACTATACAGCAAAATGACTCAGGTCCAAATTTTCATTTATTTGAACCATTCTATACTCAAACCATAATATTTAATCGCCAAAAAAAAACCACTCAATATATTATCTTTCTATTCAAAGATTAATCTAAAAAAAACAAAAAACTAACATTATATATCTAAAAGATATCCTTACAAACAACAACAACAACAAAAAAAAACAAATACAAATCACAAACAGCAAATTTACTTTTAACACAAAACAACATATTAAAAAATATTTCGATATAAAACGTTTTACAAATTTCTTAAGATTATTTTTTTTTTCTTTTGCCCCCTCCCAGATAAAAGAACAAAATTAGTTCAAATTCCAAATTTCCAATTTTCTAATTCATTTAATTTTCTTAACGATCTTTGAAATCTCTCCATTTACCAATCCATACGTATACTGACAAACCAACAAAAAAAAATAAAAAAAACTTTAAACATAAACCATGGGTATACTCTGTTGATATCCCGAAACAAATCTGCCAACATAAAAAAAACTAGTATATTTTATGTATGGTAAAAAAAAAAAAAGAAATCATTGAGTTTTGTGGTTTTTTTCAATTTTATCAAATATTTTTATTATTTCGGTATTGTTGCAGGTATTATTGTACATTTATTTATGTATACCTTTTACTGTAAAAGGAATTTTCATTTTAAAAAAATAAAAAGATTTTCCAGTTTTTTTTTTTGGTAAATATTTACAGAAATATCCTTCAATAGAAATTTATTTACTTTTTTTTTTCATTCGCAATTTGAGTTAATTAAGGTAGAAATTTCAACAAAAATAACCAAAAAAAAAAACATTGGTAACCTTTATAGAATAATCAACACTAAATCGTTAAAAAAGTTATTTATAAATTTTGTACCAAAAAAAAAAAAAAGGTCTGATAATCAATAAAATAAATAAAAACAATTTATTTTTAATTTATACCAAACTAAATTTTTTTTTTTATGTTTTTTATCTTATAAATTTTCGTTTTTGGTTATCAATTTGTTTAAATCATTTTGTGAATAATTTACCAATCACAAAAAAAAAAAAAATTACTAATTTCACAAAATAATTGTTTATGTAAATTTTACCACTTAAATTTTGACCTTTTTCTTAACGCAAAAAAAAAATAAAATTATAAAATTTAAAATTAAATTAATTTATAAATTAATTTCTATGATAAAATTTTTTTTCATATTGCATAAATTTAGGTGTTCTATATATTTATTGACTTTTTTAATTAACTTATAAGTATTTTTTTGAAACATTTAATTTAGTATTATGTTTCTTTTAAAGGGAATTTGAATGCCAAAAGCTGTTGGCATATAGTTGAGAAATAAACTACAGCAAAATGTTTTTAAAGATCTACGATCAAATTTCAACAAATTGCGCTCCAATAAATCACAAGAGTTTTCAAGAAAAACTATACAAAAAAATTAAGAATAAAATCTAAAAAAAACTGTGAGTTACATTAGATCAGTTCAGACAAATCTTAAGGAAGTGCCAAAAAACGACAACATCCACTACGGACAAAAGTGACCTATTCTGTCTCCCTTAAATATCTTAATGTTCGCTTGAGAACTTTAAGTTATTAATAAACCCAAAGATTTTGTTAAGAAAACTTGATGTAATATACCCCGGTTCTAGATACCCTTGCCCTAGTACCGGGTATCTATTAATTACCTTCACAGCCACACAGGATGTCCTGGGCTGTTGTTTTCACCATAATTTCTGCAGAGTGTTTTCAACATAACTTCTGCAGAGTGGTACGTGTAACCATTTAGCTTGTTGCGGCACGTCTACCCTAACTAGCTTGTTAAACAACAGTGGCCAATTAAAAAGCCTAATTGTTTTATAATCAAATTTAATTTTAAAGTGTTTGTAAATTTTAGCATTTTACCCGGTAACTCGCATGGATGATCGATCCATGTCATTATTACATAAAAACTATAATGTGATTTTAAATTAAATATATAATTTCTTTGATTTAAATCGAAAAACAGACCACCCTGTGTGATAGATAATTACCCAGCACAGCACGTGTTTCTTACAAAATACATTTTCTGATCATCCCTCTGAATTACGCCTGGGCAGATTATTATCTCTTTAATATTAAGATTTTTTTTTAAAGTGTAAAGAACAAGTCAGTGATGCTCAGATAGTTGGTTTTCAAACTATAAATAGCACCATAAAGAATGTTTAGAGTTCTATTTATTATTGTGGTAAATCTACTCTAATGCATTTTATATTTGAATTAAAATTTTGTAATAAAATCTAATTTTACTTTTGTGATTTTGTGAGATAGAAAAAAAAATAAAGATGGGAAATAGGCAAAACAAATTAGAATTTTTCATATTTTATTTAACCAATCAAATATTTTATTAAAAATCTTTTTATTCTTATTAAAACTATTAAAAATTTGCAATTTTTGCAGAAAGTTTTTAAATTTTTGAAGATCTATTATGTAATATACAACTAGTACTATTTGTGGAAATCTTTTTCACTTCAAAAAGTAAACTTATTAACGAAAAAATAATCAAAATTATTAAATTGAATTATTTATGTGAGAATATTGATGATTTCCATATCACCAATGTTCTCACCTTTTATTACAATTAAATTTAATTGTAATAAAATGTGACAGAATCTTCAAACTCATAATTCTGTAACATATGTCAACATCAAATTTTTTTTTTAAAAATATTTCATTAATTTTAATACAAAATTTACTATAAAATCCCCGTTTATCTTATTCTTTTAATCCATTCTAATCCTCTCAAGAAGACTCCAAACCAAAAAAAAAAACAAGCTTACTTTTATCAACATTTACTTTTCTCTTCCTAGATAAAAATAATTTCAAGATATTATGTTTTGATAGCATTTTTCACTTAACAAATTACAAAATATTCAAAAAAAAAAAAACTAAATCAATTTACGACACTTTTGTTTTTTTTTTTTATAAGAAAAATTTTCTTTACCAAACAAGAAAAACTTTCATAAAATCTACAACTTTTCATCAAAAAAAAAAAAAAAAACTTTTTCATTTTCTTGAATTATTTTGTGTACCAAAAAAAAAAAATATATCACCAAATTTTACTGCAAAACAAAAAAAAAAATTCAATGATTTTTCTATAAATTTTTAATGAACTTTGTTTGTTGCAGAGAAAAATTACAACAACAACAAAAATGTATATATTTAGATTTTCCACACAAAAAAAGGTAAATTTATGCAAACACAATCAACAACAAAAAAAAAATTCCATTCGTTAAAAGTTCGACACAAAAAAACATTCCAAAATCATAAAAAAAAAATGTTTTTTTTGGAATCAATTTCTTTTTACAAAAATTACCTATAAAAATTACCCCAAAAAAAAAAAAAATATATGTATATAAGTTTATTATGTAAAAGGACGAACTAATTTAAAATGAAAAAATACATAATTTTTGTTTTTTCTCTTTTTGTTGGTAAAATTGGTTTTCTTTTGGTTAACTAAAAAATATTGTATCTTAAGTTCAAATAGTTTAGAGCTTTTTATTATCATGTAATTGAGAGTATGACCAGAGTGCACTTATAAGTCAAATGTGTACTTAAAAATTCTTTATATACAAGTATGTATATATAAATATATGAAAAAGAATCCTTAATGGACTGAGTGTAACCATAAAATAAAATAAAAGCAAAAGAAATTCTTTGAGTAAGCTTCTTTTTTATGAGCATTAAAGTCAACATAAATAATATTTGTTTATATACATATACATATATACTACATATATCTATATAAAAGTAACAATAATATATTATGAAAAACTTATAAAGTAAAAGTTATGAAAAGTAAAAAAAAAAGGGGGAGAATAAAGAAAAATGCTTTTAAAGAGTTGAATTGTTAATATCTTTATGATACCAACAAGTATTGATAGTATTTAGTTAAGTTTTTGTATTTAACCCTTTCGAAACTGTAGACAACTAAAACGTCCAAAATTCTTATTATTCAATTATTGTAATAAGTTAAAAAGATATTAAATAATTATTGTAAATTACCGAAGCAAATTTCCTTTATACGAAGGTTCCATATGATCCAGGTTTCATGAAACTGGCAAATAATATAAATTGTACTAAAATTATTTATTTTGCCGCACTTCATTTCAGTGAAATTGTGGCGCAATAACTCAATGCCGCAACGGCTAAAATTGCGAACCATAAATCTATTTTTAGTGAAGAAACTTTAATTTATTTATTTATTTTGCCATTATTAGGCAACAGAATATTGTAACAAGCTAATGGCTTATAAGTGAGACATATGTTGTTTGCAAATGGCCTTAGTCGATATCATTTTTACCAGTCTTAAAATCAAATTTTGTTGTAATTTTAATAATGGTATTCATTTAAAGTTAAATTAAGGTAGATCAATATCAATGTCTCGGACGATTATCGTAACCAGTCGCTATCGCACCACAGTCCGTTTATATGCAAAATTCTTCTGCTAAGCCCCACAGAACTTGTAGTTGGTTATATTTCTCGCTATAAGACCGAAAAGGTTAAATAGTTTTCTATTATAAGCTACAAATTATAAATTCATGATTTTATAAGTAAAAGTAACAATATACTAAGAATTTATTTGTTGGCTTTTTAGGAATTATTAACTTAAATATTTAATTTTGTTTTTCAATTAATGTTAAATATTATACTTGAAATATTTTACGAATATGTTTATTTAAATTGAAACTCTTTATTTGCTTGGAAACGAATTAATTACATTCACTTCAATTAAGTTAAATTACTTTATAATTCAAATCATTATTCATGGATTATGTTAAATTAATTTATAATTGGGTCATAAAGCGTAAAAGAATTGCGTTCCAAACAGAAACCTATGAAGTCCATATGGTATAAAGTAAAAAAGTTAATGTTAAATTCGTTGATTCCTTTAGACTTTAGATATTTCAGAATTTTACTGTGATCGCTATATACTCGTGACCTGTTAACAATCTTTTCATAAATTATAACATTTTTTTTCCTAGAAATGGTTTTTGCAAAATTCTGCGCACTTCGTAATACGTGTTTTTTTTTATTAAAACACTTATTTTATTTAACAAGTGCACACTTATTTGTTTTTAAAACATTGGACGAAAATTATAGACAAATTGAAGGATAATTATGATATACAGTGAGATAAGAAAGTATTGCGACGCTGGTAATATGTTCAAAGTAATATGAAAAACCATCATCTGGTAAAAATTTAAAAAAAATAATAATTACATTTTAAAGAAGTATTTATTAGGTAAAAATTCCTTTTAAAAAAATTGGTATTTTCACTTAAGTAACTAAGGAAAATATAGATACATACTTTTAATAGCATTGGGAGTTATTTTGAATCTGCAGTCAAATTAATATAAAATTAATTACGGAAACGAATAATATTGATTAATTGGAGAATTTAAAATACAAAAATGAATTTAGTAATTATAGTTTCCTATGCTAATTAATCATAATTCGTGGTCAACTACGCCAAAGTAAAAAAAAAATTTGAATTAATTTAAAATCGAAGGAAACTTATTTATTTCAAAAGATTACAAGCGTCCTAATACTTGTTTACCTTCACTGTAGAATAAAAAATCTTCAATTAACAAGCAAAAAAATTTTTTAGATACTGATGCATAAATCAATTTGGACGAATCTTTTATAAACGTAAACAAAATTAGGGTAGAAATCTAAAATATGAGAAAAAAAAAATTATAATTAAAATCTACACATTTTTTTTTTCGTTATAATTTTTATATTTTTAAGCCAAAAATTACAAATCAATCATTTAAACAAAAAAAAACTCCTCGACCATTTTTCATAAACAACTTGTTGAATGTTAATTTAACATAAACCTCCGATATCTTTTACGTAGATTTTACATAGAACCTTAAACTATTCTTACATATCTCACAGATTATAATAACAAAAAAAAAATGTTTTAACTTCATCTCTAATAAAATGAAATCATAAAAATAGCAATAAACATCACTAATTCAATGCTTAATGTCAAATCTAAATGCTAATATACAGAATTTAATTTTTTTTTTGTTGTCTAGAAATAGTATACCAAAAAAAATATATTTAATATTCTATTCCCGATGAGAGAATATAAAAAAAAAAACTAAAATATGTAATTATATAATCATAAATTTTATGCTTAATATATTTTCTAGTATTAGTATTTTTCTTTAGGATTAGTATTAACATAATCCTTACAATTTCTTTATGTAGTTACATATCAAAAAAAATAAAAATTGCTATAAATAAAGTAATCTAACTTTAAAATATTTGAAATTAGGGATAGAAGTGGTTTAACGTAATATAATAATAAAAAGAATATTTGTATAAATTTCATTAATAAGAATTTTCTTGATTTATAAACTTAAGAGCTGTTTTCTCATGGTTCTATTAATTGCAAATTTTTTTATCTACTTTCAAAAATTATTTAATAAAAATAATATGAGTTATTTTAGTTTGTTCTGTTATCTGACTTCACCCCGTTGGATAAATGAACATTTCCTACCGTAAATTCATCTAAATTCTGAATCAATTGACTCCAATTAAGGATTTTGTTGACTAGTCGAGTCCTTGAATCGTTTTCGTTACTATGAAATCAACTCGGATAATTCCCTTAATTTTAATTCTAACTCAATCGGCTCCTATTAGGGCTTGAAATCTCTAATGGGAGCCAACGAGTTAGAATTAAAACTCGTTTTCGTGTCCTTGTTGAGTCACAATGTTCACGATCACTACTCCGAAATCTGACAGTATGTTGTGGGAAACGACACAATATCTTTTTTGTATTTGCCTAATAGTAATCTCCACTCAGTACTGGGTTTAGTCTGTCTGAGTACTGGATTAGCCCGGTCAAGCGCTTCGCATTCACCTGTTCCTCTTACCTACTCAGAATAACTAAGAATTTGCAGGTATGCACCAGAAATTCATGTCTTCCAGGAGGTAGGAGTAAGCTTAGGTGAGGGGACATTTTCCGATTGTGCGTTTCTTACTATTTATTGATCTTGCATATCATCTTCAATATGCAACATTACTATGACCCATGCAAGCATTAGGCTTAAGTTTATAATAATATATTTTCTTTAAACTCTGAATGACATATTTTAAAGTTTATATAAATACTAAATTTAAGAAAACTCATATTTAGATACATAATAAATATATGTATTTGTAAATGTTGTGAAACTTAACCACCGCGCAGCGCAGTAGTTTCATATTTAAGAGAATTTTGTATGAAGACTAGTTATAAGGCTATATTTTCATATAAATGTAAAATCAATGAAAACTATGTTGCACAAATTAATTGTGAAAAATTCATATACTTTAGATATATTTTACAATCTACTGGCCTTCAGTATACCAGTATTGTCAAGAAGACTGAATTATAATAACTAAATTTCACTTATATTGTTTTTTAAATTTTCCATTGAACCTACTTCATTAATTTCAAACTTGTTAAATTACCCTTTCAAATATATTCTAATAAATAAATTTTTCGAAGCAGGACCTCCTATCGTAAAAATATAACATAAAAAAATGCAACTATTCATTTTAAAACAAAATCACAATTTCTACAAAAATAAATAATGCCATTAAACGACAGGTCTTTAATTATTTTCAACCTTTTTATCTAATAAAAAATTCTATAACCTTACAAAAGAGTATTCTACTGTGTTAAAAAATAATTTGAAAAAGTTTACGGACAGATGAACAGACAATAAAGTACCTAGCATAACGAATTAATTTGTTTGTAAAAAAAATCCTAAAAATCAACCCACTTTATTAGATTACCTGGAAATTCTGTTTCTCAAAAAAAAAAAGATAGTCATGTAGTTTTTCCATTTTCATAAAATACATAATTCTTATTTTTATTTTTATTATAAAATAAACATTATTAAACTAACAAAACATATCATCATTAAAAGGAAATATATTTTTTCAATACATATACGTAAACATTATTTAAATCCAATTTGTGTATGTTTTTTTGGAAAATTTGGATAACATTTTTTATTTATGAAAATTCGAAAATATATTTTTCTTGAAATATCTTCAAAAATTTATTGATAATGTATCTGAATAAAATTTCTATGTATTATTGAAAAGGAATTTCTGAAAAATTTTAATTTGAATAAAGAAAATATTTTCTTTGGAAAAGGCAAAAACATTTTATGTCCAGGAAATTTAAAGTTTGAATTAGAAAAATAAATTTTATGGTTCAGTAAAAACGTTTTACGAAACTATCATGTTAAAAAATGAATTAAATTAATTATTAATTTAATAATTTATCAAAAAAAAAACAATTATTAAGTTGTAAGTATGTTTAATTTTTCAATTTGTAGAATAGTCCTGATTTTATAGTATAAATTAATGTTTATGCTAAATTAACGTTTTTAAACCCGATTTATTAGTAAGAATATTTTCCATAATATATTTTATAATATATTTTAATAATATAATATATTTTAAGTGAAATTTCAAATATTGTAGTATCCTTAGAAAAACCTAGAAAATTTTGTGAAATTGTATTTCTAGAATTAGAAAAATTGTATTTACAACGATGCACATAGAACAAGAAATATAAGAAAATTTGTCAAAAAGGATAACAAATTAAATTAACTTATAAATTTTTCGTAAATTAAGTATATTCAGAAAATTAGTCGTTTGTCAAGACTATGTCAAGTATTTTCTGGGAGTATGAATGTAACTTAATCCTTAATGTAATGTGATTTCTTTATTTATTTATTTCCTATTTAACTCAAACGTTTACAATAATAATAGTATATTTATAAATTTAACTTTAAATTAATTTAATTAAGAATTCAGAATAATACTAAAAATTTAATAAAATAAGATTAAGCAATTCTAAAATTAAAATATTGTCATATATTTATGTTGTAACCTTAAAACAAGGTTACAACACAACCGTGATAATACCGTGATAATTACACTTACAGCTGTGACTGTAAAATAATTTTACATAATTATTTACACTCGCAAGTGTAATCATAATTACGATAGTTTGACTATAACATTCACTTTACATAATACCACCTAATGATTTATAAACTTTGCAATTTATATGACGGTCGATTAAAGTGTTTCGTCCTTAAAAACTCATTTACAAGTGCACACATAATAACTAATAAAATTTTAGTTGTTTGTTTTAAGGTTACAACATAAATACTTCATAGCAAAACACTTTTATTAAATCTTGTGCATCACCATGATGTTTATTTATTTGCGTACATATACAAGTATATACTCACTTTTTTTATTATGTAGTGTTAGTTAAACGTAGTGTTTGCAATGTAGTTTTTAAATTTAAAAAAGTGTTTTTTTAAATAATTGATTATTATAAAAATATAATCATTTTTCTTTATAAATTTTGAATTTCAAAATAAATTGTGTTAAAATTAAAATAATAATGCGAAAGCGCTTTAAGGGAATGTTATTTCGGTGTAGAAGTGAGATCATATAATAAGACTGGAATAATTCGTGTAAAAAAATAATAAATACAAAATGGCAGCTCATAATTCCAGGTTCGATTCAAATTTTTAATAATATTTTATATTTCTAAGGTTGACAAAATTAGTTTCATAGCAATTACTTAAATTTTTTTTGAAATTCCTTACTTTTCCCTAAAATAAGGTATTTTTATTTTTAAATACTTTTCATATTAACTTGGTCGTGTCTGTCTATTTATCTGTCACGCTTTATTTTTATAATAATTTTTTTTTAGCAATTTTTTTGTCAAATTAAGCAATATTTAAAATGGTCATTTACAATCTAAAATTTAATTTAAGAAAAGAATGACAAGAGAATTTTCCTGACAATAAATTATACTTTATTGTAATTTTTAATTATTTCAAATTAAAATTATAAAAATTTATCTGCATAAGCACAAATATTTTCCATACATTATAATCTAATAGACAATCAATTGAAATATGTATTTTTACCACTAAAATATCCTTTTTTTTATTTTTATATAAAAACAACAAATACTGAATATTGAACAATAAAAGTTACAACATTATAATATCTCTAAAAATAAGTTCAATGTAATACCACCAAAAAGATATTTTCTATCTATTTTTTTTTTGGATAGATTCATAAATTTTATGCTCATCATTATTATTAGGAATTAAATTTTTTTTTTTTCGCTTGGTATTTCAGTTTTTCTTATTATTATTTTTTTTTTGTTGTTTGTTCAAATTTAAAATATAAAAATGTAAAAATTTCGATGATGTAGCAACATTATATCTTTTTTTTTTCATATTATATCTCAATAAATATATGTATATAAAATTTAACAACATGTTATAATATTTTGTAAATTTGGTAAATTTGCAATATTCTATAATCGTAATGGTTACATTTATTATATATATAAAAAAAAATATATATTATGTGTGGGTTTAAAATAATTTCAAACCCCTATGATTTGAGCAAAAAAAAAATACACAAAATTGTCTGATAATTCAAATATAAAGACAAATAAAAAGTTATATTTTGATTTTAATGGAAAAGGATTTTCTTGTCTTTTTAAAGTATGAAAATTTCAAGAAATCTTTAAAAAAAAATTAGAGGAAAAATTGCAAACCATTTAGTATTAATTTATACAAGAATACAAATTACAAATTTTGATGAAATATTTTCAATTGTAATTAATTTTATCAAATCCGTTGCTGGTATAAATTCTTCAGGCACTAAATTTTCCGACATTAACATTAGACACGATTAATACCGCCAGAATGGATTAAAAATTTTATGCTTATTACATATTCGAATAAAATGTTATTGGCCGTTATTCCAGCAAAATCCTTTTGATAAATTCTACATACTTTAGAAATTTTTCGGTAAATAATTTTAAAAGCTAAAAATTTTTTCGTAAACTAAACTTTACGCAACATTACGAATATTACAACTTTAGGAAGTTTTCCCCATAAATACATATAATTAATTATATAATATTAAGGAACAAAAAATCTTTTATTTCAAACTTTCCAATGTTTCAACTTTTTAAAATTATTTTTTACTGCAGTAAATGTAAACATAAATTGTTGTGAGACTACTCGCAGGAAGTTATCAAACAATGAATCTTTCTATTAGATAGAGGTACCACTATAAATTCTGGTACAATTCAAGGTGCTATCACAAAATATATTGCACTTATGTTATATGTATTTTTTTTTAAACAAAATTGATATTCACCAAAAATTACTCAAGTTGTCACTTTGAAATGATAATGAAGAGAAATTTATAAAATTTTTATAAATAATTTTTCTGCCACTAACAAACCCTCTATTTTAATATATGTACAATTATGACAGAGCCAGAGACAGAGACAGAGACAGAGACAGAGACTGAGACAGAGACAGAGACAGAGACATTGACATTGACATTGACATTGACATTGACATTGACATTGACATTGACATTGACATTGACAGAGACAGAGACAGAGACAGAGACAGAGACAGAGACAGAGACAGAGACAGAGACAGAGACAGAGACAGAGACAGAGACAGAGACAGAGACAGAGACAGAGACAGAGACAGAGACAGAGACAGAGACAGAGACAGAGACAGAGACATAGACAGAGACAGAGACAGAGACAGAGACAGAGACAGAGACAGAGACAGAGACAGAGACAGAGACAGAGACAGAGACAGAGACAGAAATAGAGATAGAGACAGAGACAGAGATAGAGACAGAATGCATGTTGCATAAACATAAATAAATTTTACCTTAATTATTTAAAAATATTATTAATATTTTTAAATAATTAAGGTAAAATTTATTTATGTTTATGCAACATGCATTCTGAAATATCTATAGAATATAATTATTAATAGCATAAACTTTATCTTTTTAATAATATAATATATTTTTACAATACTAATTACCATATTTTTATGATGCGGAAGTCTTAAGCATAAAAAATAAAATTACTAAACTTATAAAATATGTATTAAATTTCAAGTAAAAGTGTAAAACTTTAAAACAAGAAGAATAAAAAATACCGAAAGATTCATAATAATATTTCAATGTCTTAATTTCATTTTAAATTATACTTTCATAAAAATAACTTTAACAAAATATAATATATTTTTAATGAGAAAACTTCAAAACATTTTCTTTAAAGTTGATGGCGGTTCCCATTTTTCCTTTTCGGTAGAAAAAAAAACCAAAATAAGGAATAAAATTACAAATCTAATAAATAATATTTAAAGGAGACAAAAATAAATTTAATTTATATTTTTTTTTTTCATCTAAAAATTCTATAAAAAAAAAGAAAAAAAGAAAACTAAATTTTTTTTTTATCTATTTTCAACTTTTATGTTAAGATTTTCTATTATTTTTAAAATGAAAATGAATTTTATATCCTTTAACGAAATATCTAACTTAATTACGAGCTTATCTAAAAAAAAAAATTGTAATATTTCGTAAAATAAAGTTGTTTGTTTTTTTAGAAAAAAAAAAACCGAAAGAAAAACATTTTAAGTTCATAAAGTTTATTAAAATAAAACTTTTGAAACATTTGAGATTTTTTAGATGTACAAGTTTATAGTTTTTAAAAATACAAAGTGAATAAATTTGTATATTGAAATAATTTTTGCATTTTCTCATTGAATGAAGTAAGGAAAATTGAATTTTATTTAAGTTTGCTTGTAATGTTTTTATATTTTAGAAAGATTTGATAAAGTTTAACAATAATTGACAAACAAATGTAAAGATATCTTTCAAAACTTTCAGAAAATTTATATGCAAATTTATTTTAAATTCTTTTTATTTACGAATTTATGTACAAGAATAAAAAGTATCTTTGTACGAATTTATTTACAACGATACAAGGAGTAAAAGTCATAATAATAAGCCTATAATTCGAAGACGAATTATAATCACATGTATAGGAGCACATAGTGAAACATGTTGTCGAAAATATGCTTTTCTCACTGAGAACATACTCATTCGTTTATATTCGTCAGAATCTCAAATGCAGGAAATTTCATAATTTCCTGTTAAAAAAACCAATTTTTTTTTACGGAAATTGTTTGGAAAAATTATTCGTCGGTTGGTAGCTCAAAGTAATTTAATTACTTTTTGAATTCAGAGCTTTACATGATTGTCTGACTAAACATACAAACATGCTGTTTAAATCATTTTGCCAGTCTGTTTCTTAATCATTCAATATTTAAGGGACACTCAATTGTATCACTTTGTAAATATATTTAGAAACTAAATAATAATATTTAAAATTATTGCTGGAAGATTGTGGTAAACATGTTTGAAAAACTGTGTTAACAACATTAAAAGTTACTTGGTCAAACTTCTATTTATTTATTGGAACTTTAATTTTTAGGTGCGTTGAGCAATAGTTTTTAGACACACTATCCTAAGAGTTGAAATTAAGTAAAGATTTAATTTTTTAATACACATTTTAAAACAGAAAATTTATTAAATTTGTATTTCATTAAAAGGCTTTTTAATTAATCATTTATTCCAGTAAATCTTAGCTTTAACCTAGTTGCCTAAATTGGATAAATTTGTGTTACTAATTTTTCTATATTGTACCTTTAACAAATTCGCGTTTAATTAAGACTGCACAATTCCAGTCGACGCAGCTTTTTTTTTGATATTTTCATATAAAAATGACATACATCTCCAGACGTTATTTTTGTCTAATTTCAAAATTGGCAAGATGCTAAAGAAATTACATCAACAGACACAGGACATCAATAAACATTTTAATGAATACGATGACGGAAACCATAATAGTATAGCTGGATTTCATATATTAACAATTTGACGTCACCAGGTGGATTTTGCATATGGGTAGAAACTGTAATCACGTATTTAACGCAAAAGTGATAAGATAAATTGTCAAAACATTCAGTTTTTAAGTGATAACTTTTACCAAACCAGTTTCCTAGATAGTACCAGTTTCCGAAATTTGGAAAAACATCATAATTAAAATTTATTCCAAACTTTTAATCTTTTATTAAGTATTTTTACATATAACTACTAGAACCCTGAAAAATGGTCCGAATTAGGAAACTCATCAATATTGGTTTTTAAATACATTATTGAAAACTTCCATTACTTAGTTTTTATGGATACCATAGGTCCAATCTTTGTGCCAATGAACTAAAAATCAAAGGATGAGTTCATATTTCAATTCAGTTTAATTTAATATTTTGAGTTCATAGAACTTAATCAATTTTCCATTGAAAATTTTATAATTTTTTCATCATTTTTTATAGTCCAAAAGTAAACCATAACAACATAAATTTTTTTTTTTATTATTAAAATTTTCCACAAAAAAGAAAAGCAATTTAATTTTTTTTATTGATTTTTTATAATCAAATTTAATATCAAAAGCAGCCAAAAAAAAAAGAAATAATTTCCAATTTACGACTTTTTATTCTATGCTCCTAAAAAAAAATCCTTAACATTAATTTTGGTTAACATTGTCCATCTATTTCACCAAAGAAAATAAAGAAGGAAAATTACATAAGTAAATTTCTTATTTCTTTATATTTTTTGAACATTCCTCTTGTTGAAAATGAAAATAAAGGATAAAAGTTGTTAAAAAATTATGCCTATAATAAAAAAAAAGCTCTTTCTCGCGGGCTATTTAAAATTCCCAAAGGGACAAAAAAAAAGAAAATTCCTAAAATAAAATTTATGTAATAAAAAAAAAAAAGAACTGATTTTTTTTTATTATAGATTGAGTAATGGATATTTTCATTATTTTCATCATGGTTTGGATGGATGGTTTTCTGGATGGTTTTTCGCCACAATAGAAAAATTGTATTTATTTACATAAAAAAAAAACAGGACGAACATAAAAAATAATAATAATAATAATAATAATGTAATTTGGGAAATGACAAGATTGACAGATTTAAATGCGCGTAGATTAGGTAACCTTATACCAAACAAAAAATTTTAATAATGAAGTCAAATTTATGTAATATATTTCCTATTTTAAATTAACCTAAATTTATTTCAAAATAATTATAAATTTTTTTTATAAATATTATTAACAGATCTTTAAGGAATCACAATTTTTTGCGTACAGGAGCAATAAAACTTCTATAACCGACAAAAAGGATTTATATTGCTCTAATTCTTTTTTCGTAATGGTGATTTTGAAATTTAAATAAAATATTAGGACACTTTAAATATGTATTAATTTCACATTTTTTAAATTCAATTAAATGAATAAATAAATTCTTTGGACTTATTTATTTAATATCATATCAATTTTTTCTGTTTTTTTTTTTCAGAAAAAGGATTTCTTAGAAAAAAAAGGATAATATCCTTTTTTTTATTAACTGATATACTGGGAAATAGAGATTTTTCTGATTTAATTTTTATAAAATCTGTAAAAATTAAATCATAAAAATTTATTGAAATCGATAAAGATACCAAAAAAAAAAAAAAAATGTATGTTGCTTTAAAAAATTATAAACTTTAAAAAAATTTTAGGTTAAAAAAAAATATGTATGTTTCATAGATTATGTTCCGAATCCGATTATATTATAAGCGAATTGACAAAATATTTCTGATTAAAGAATCTGGAAAACCGATTGGTTTTTCGCATGGGCAGCAAAACGATATTTTTTTTCTATACGGAGAAAATTTGTATTGAAAATATCTAAGAAAATATTGAAACTGAATTGTGAAACTGCCAATAAAATTAAATTTATTTATTTTACAATTTCGGAATTACTTTTCGAATCCCAAATTTTTTTTTATAATTAGCCATATAAATCTCCAACCAACGCGATTTTTTTCGCAGCGAGAACAAAGTTAATTATTCGGAAAATTTAATTATAAAAAAATTTCTGATAAAAATTATTAAACCAATGCGATTTTACAGCGTTTTTTCGTATTTATTTAAAAAGTGTAGAGATAAATTTTTCATATGCAAATTTAGGACGAATCACGTTAACTACTATATTTAATTTAATAATTTATTCTAATTATGAAATTATTTTTGATATTTTAAAATTGGAAAAATATAAATTTGGTTTTAACGGCTGTTTCAGTAACCAATTTCCAAATGTTGTTTGATATTTACAAAGCGAATAAATTGCCTCGGCCTGTCTCCTGAACACATAAACGATATTGGCGAAAATAATTAAAAAAAAAAAATCGTTTCACTGCCGTCCACTTTGAAAACTCCTTCACAATACACCATTAAGAAGTCCTTGATTAAAGTTTGTGAATAATTCGATTAGCTGCCGCTTTATACGAAAATATATGAAAATTTTCAAATTCTTTTAATTGCAATTTTATTTAATATATTCGATTGAATTTTACTTTTAATTGCATTTGACTTAATATATTCGATAATTTAAATATTCGTTATAAATTATTAAGAAGGATTAAAAGCATAAAATAAATTTACAACCATTTTAAAGTGGCTACAATTTCAAAAATACCACATTTTAAAAGAGCTTCTGAAATAAAAAACATTTCAATGAATGAAATTTTTTTTTTCTACAAAATATAACAAAAGGACTACAACGAATAGTAAAAGGACGTATACAAACATAAGCTTTCGTTTTTTGTTTTTTTTTTTTGCATTTGCAATTCACCAATTTATAAATAATGACCTCAAAAGTTTTATATATACACACACACAGAACCACTATTAATCGTTAAAGACCAAAATGTCAAAAAGAAATTATACTATAAGGACAAACGTATCCTTGTATCCTTTTTAACATTTTAACAATTTTTTTTTTCTTGTTTTTTCTTTTTTTCAGAATCATTAAATCATAGTATGAATTATTCATTTTTTTTTTTTTTTGGGTGACAAAATTTCACCACGTCCTTAGTCTACAACAAAAAAAAAATGTTAACTTTTAAAACCTAGAAAAAAAAAATAAAACTTAAGAAGAAATAAAATTTAAGATTAAAATTCTATTTAAAAAATAAAGAAGAAGAAAAAAAAAAAAGGATATTTTATTTAGTTAAACGAAAGGATAAATTATTTATTTTGGCAAATTTATTCTAGCATAATAAATTGTCGCCTGTCAAGAAGTTAGAAAATCGCTTTAAGATATATAATGTTTTTTGAGAATGTCTTCTTGAACTAATACTTTTTGATACAAAAAATAAAAACACAGTAGTAACAACAAAAAAAAAAAAAAATATTTTCTATTTTTTACTTAGAAGAAAGGACAGCAAAATTGAAAAAGGAAATTGTGGATAATGACTTAGTAATTTATTATATAGTAGTTTTTTTTTCTGGAAAGCCACATATAAACCATAATTAATTAACATTTTCTTTTGCTTCTTATTTTGTTAAAAAAAAAAATAAAGTTAGGAGGAAGATGTAATAGCTTTGTCACCTGGCACTTTATATTTTTTCTTAAAATAAGTCTACAGTTAAGGGTTAGCCATCATTTGAGATAATATTTTTTTTTAAAAAAGCAAGGATATCAAAGTTTCATAATTGAAAAGTTTCGGTTTGTCCATTTATTTGTAAATGATTGCTATAACAGTAGAAAGGACATAAAAATTATGGGTTAGTTTATGATTTAAGGACATAATTTAGCGGTTTCTACGACTTAAAGCATACTTTACGAAATAATTTACAGTGAAATATCATTGCAATCTTTATAAAATTTTTGATATTGTTTGTAAAATAAAAACTACATAATTAATTTTTAACATTAATTTGCTTCTCATTTCTTGTATATTTTTCAGGATAATTTCCAAAAAAAATATAAATTTCAAATTAATAAATATTTTTAAATAATAATATTGCACTTAGGTACAAATAAAGTTGCTGAATCGATATTTCAATAAAATTGTGAAATTTTGAAAGTATATTACAAAAATATTAGAACTGAAACAGATAATCTCATTTAGTTTTTATATTGTTCCAAACTATTCTCTAAATGTTAGTATGCAATTAGCCATGAAATGAAATTTTCATACAAATTAAACACGAAATAAAAAAATTACGCTAATTAAGGAAAAATTTGCAGTATATTAAGATTTCACTGGTGAAATAATGTTTAGAATATTATTTCACGGTAGAATTCTGATAATTTTGTTTGGTTGGTTATGACTTCAAACAAAATTTTTTACCGAAACAATTTTTGCTCATACTACAACCCAAGAGTTTAGCTGGTTTTATATGTACAAACATTTTTGAAAATTTGAATATATATCAACTTTAGCCTGTCAATTTTTTTATTTTCACCAAAAATATTTTAATGTTTTTCAAGTATATAATTTACACGTCACGACCTTTTCACAAGTTTTTTCACAATAGTCTTTCTTCACTAAGGTGAAAAATTTCATTTCACAGCCGACTGCATACTACGCTTAATTATTGGTTCGACTGGAAAAACTTGCTCCGGGTTAATAATATCATCGAATCATTTTCAATAAAACATTATTTTTAAATTTTCATCAGCAGTATTCATTTAAATTACACCAATTAATTTTCAAAACAAATTTTACAACGGTTGTTGATATTTGTAGGACTGAAGGATAATAGACTGCAGGATTGATACTAAAAATAAAACCAGTGGAAAAAATGGCTGGATAATCGCATTACTTTAATGGTTTTTAGACAATTCGATTTTCAATAAAAAACGTTTTAGGTCGATTTCTGTCAAAATTTTATATAAAGAGAGTAAATTTGTAGTTTCAAAAATTAAATTTTATCCAAACTTGGAATTTTAACAATATATTTCGAACTTTTAATATTATTTTCTTAAAAAATTTATTGTAATTACGATATAAAAAATTTAATAATTTAATAAGAAAATAATTTAAAAATTATATATTTTTTAATTAGGAAATTTTTATTTTATCATTTTTAATTTAATTAAAAATTTCAAAATAAAAAACTTTAAATATTTTAAATAGATTCTATATAATTTTTCTCATAATAGGAAAGGATATTTCTAGTAAAAACATCATTGAATCCTTTTTTTTTTGTCAAACAAAAACTATATAATTACATTAAATAGAAATTTCATAAAATATAATTTTAAATTAAAATTTTCAATAAACAATTTTTTATATTTTTTTACCAGAACCGGACTTTGGCGTTTGCAAATAGCCACATGAAACTGCCTTAGGAGAAGGTTCTCACCCAAACCCAGGAAAAAATATAAAATATTATAAAAGTATTGGGAAAAAAATGTATATTAGGAGCGAATAGTAATACTACTGGAATGTACTAAATGAATGATCAGAATACCAGTGAGCATCCTTACAGGCCACTGGTGAGTTAGCAAATATTATGAGAAAATTCATTCACGGATCAAATAGTAAAATTACTGCAGTACACTAACTGAAGAAACAGAATACTAGTTGACTTCCTTATTGCGCAGTTAGTAAATGTTGTGAAATATTATGAAAGTATTTACCTACAAACTCTAGGACTATGTTTAAACTGGCTATGAAAACTGTGCCATTAAGAGAATGAAACATCAGAACGTATTCAATGAAAATTCGAGCTACTGATACCAAAAAAGCTTTATCATTCCCACACTTATATCATGTCTCCATTAAATTCATGGGAAAACAATGAGTAAGAGACGATTCAGCAAGTCACATCGACCCTACGCAAACGTTTAACTTAAATTATTTTTCAATAGAAAATAAACTTTTTAATAAAATATTTTGTATATTTTTTATTTTTGTCAAAATGAATTTTTTAACAAATTCCTGGAGATAACAAAAATAAAAATTTCTAAATTAAATATATAAATTTTATATTAAAAAAACAAGAAAATAATTATATATTTATTATTAAATTCTACATTTTTAGGATAGAAATTAAATTATATTTAGAAAAAAATATGGAAAATTCTTAGAATATTTTCAATGTTAATTATAAAATATTTTTCTGAATATTTTTTTAAATTATCTTCTTCTTTTTTATTTCGAAAATGAACCTTTAGGCATATTTTTTGCCTAATTTAGGGTTTTTTTTTTTTTTTGGTATGTATTCAATCTTCTTAAAGAACAACATATAAAAAAATTATATATTTAATAAGAAAATTAATCCAATTTAGAAAGATAATAAATATGGTTTCAGTTATATAGAAACCTTAAAACAAAAATATTAATATTAATAATAATAATAATAAAAAAAAAACCAAGAAAATTGGTTTACCCAATTAATGGTTTTCAATAATATAAAATTATAGCCGATAGGGAAATATTGAAATATTATATATTTTCAAAAAAATAAAAATATTATATAATAAATATTAACTTGAGGCGAAATTAAAAAGAATATTTATGATTTTATTTAAAAAAAAAAAATATTAATTTCGAAAAAGGATCATAGATAAAAATAAATTTTTTTTTCCAGATAATTGTATTATCTAAAATTTCAGAAATATTTT
The DNA here is from genome assembly GCA_963932195.1 of Empis livida. Lineage (NCBI taxonomy): Eukaryota > Metazoa > Arthropoda > Insecta > Diptera > Empididae > Empis > Empis livida. The sequence continues at coordinate 10,565,882 of OZ010646.1, read as the reverse complement.
TAATATAATTTCTAAAAACTTCAAAATTAACATATCCATTAATAGTATTTTATTTATTTTATAGGGAGCATTCGTCGAAATTGTACCATGTATTTATTGGAGATTCTGTTAGAAACTTTATGAAAAACATTACCAACATTAAATTGTTAGCTACACTTTTATTCATTTATTTTTATTTTAAGTCTTAAACGCTTCGAGCAATAATTTTATTCACTTTATCCAAAGGGTTTGTTGGAGTAAAAATTAAATAAGGAAATATTTTTTTTTAATATTTTTTTTTGATATTTTACAATGGACAATTTTTTAAGCTATTATTTTTAATTTTTTAATTCAAAAGTCTTGTAATTAAATATTGTAGCAAAACAAAATTGAGTCGCCTTAATGTGTGTTACGAATTAAGGAAAAATGGTAAAATAAATTCAGTAGTATAATACAATTTAGGCGACTGCACCCTATATAATCAAATATAAACCTAGACTTGTTAATTTAGATTCAAAATTTCATAATTAATACCAGTAATTGAAAACGATATTATTTCAAACTTTATTATTATTTTGTAATCAAAATATTGATTATTTCATGAACATTTTAGGTAAATTATTATTTTTTTGTGAAAACTTTACACTTTTTTTAGCAAATGAAATTTATAAAATTATTTTTTTTACCTTTTAATAAAATAAAAGTTTCAATTACACAGATTATTCCTAAAAATTTTCTAGACCTAGAAGTTAATGCATTTAACAATGTCATTATAATGCGTTATACTAAATTCATTTTACAAAAAAATTAAACTAAAAATAAATCATATTCACTATTCTTAAATTTTATTTATGCGAAATTTAAACATAATTCTTAGTTAAATATTTTTTAACCAAGCATGTTTATATCATTATATTTGTCACTACATAAAATACCAATTTACTATCACAAAAAGCTTATATATTTAGTACAATAATGTAACCAAAATCGCAACCATTTATCGTTTTATAAAAAAACATTTATGTAGGGGAAACTCTGCTACTTTCGTGATATTAAGAGATATTTGTAATTTTTTATATAGAAAATAAAAATATTGATATTTGGAAATTATATAAGTCATATGTAAAAGATTTGGTCATAAATATTTGATCTCATATTTGCAAATTTCTTTTAGAACTTCAAGTAAACTAGATTATGTACTGCTAATTTTGTGATACTACGGCTAACTTCGTGTTAAAGAAAGTCTAATTCCATGAAAAGAAGTTCTAGCTAAAAATTTAAATTTCACATTACAAGAAAATGTTTCTGTATTTACTCTTTTTGAAACAAACCACAACAGATATTTTTGCAACTGATAAGCAAGTATTTTCCTAGCATTAAAGCGATTCATCTTTTGAACTTTACACAAATTTATTAAATTAGAATTATAATTAAAAAACTGGGCTTCTAACTATCAAAAAGCCACTCCAACAAGAATATTTGTTAGGAGTATAGTTTAATCTAACAGATGTAATATGTGTAGATGACTAAAACTCATGGGTTCATTTTTCATTGACTATCATAAAATTACCCGTGTCACAGATTTCACCTATATTTTTTAAAAAAAGTTGATCTATTGCCAACTTCAACTATTTTTTTTTATGGTAAATAATTTAATTTTCCTAAGAAAATAAAATGAACATTTACATAAGATTTAATATTTTGGAAATTATATATGTTTTTTGAAAATAATTTTTTTAAATATACTAAATAAATTAAAATTAATTAATTTAATAAAATAGATTCTATAAACCAAGTAATTTTTCATGTTTAGATTTTGAATCTAGTAAATATTTAGTAAAAATATAACTAAAAATAAATAAATTTCTAAGCCAATTTTAATTACCTATTAAATTTTTGGTTTACAAAATTTATGTTTTTTCACAAAAAAAAAAAATTAATTCTCTATTAATATTAATGCTTATATACATTTATCAAATGTTAACCTTATTTTTTACTTAACTTAAAGAAAATCTAATTTATGTTAATTATAATACCATGTTTATGGATAAAAAAAGAAAATCTTTCTTTGTCCTTTTTTTTTTTTATTATTATTTTTTTTAATCAAAATTAATCATTAACCATCAAGGTTAAACACTAAGCTTTAACATTAAAATGAACTAAATTAAAATAGATTTTTCGACAAGAAAAATTCAAATTATTTATATTAACTTTTTTCTATATATCATGATATATATTGCTCATGTCATATACTTATATTTATCATGTCACATGAATACGTTTCCAAATAAATCCTTTTTTTTTTTTTAATTATATTAATTCCACGTTTATAATTCTTTATATTTTAAAAGATTAAAAGTCAAGCTCATAATAATAGGGGAGAGTCGCCGAAATTGTTTTCTAAATTATAACCAATGCTTGTATTCGGAAACTAATTATAATATTATTGGTATCTATAGAAGGAAGATTGTGGAAAAAGTGTTTTAAATAAAAGTTAATTGGTTAAACGTTTATTTATTTATTATCTCTTTAAATTGTAATTATGTTGGATCGTTAGATAGTTGTTTTTCTAAGGACTGTCGTAAGAGAATTAGGAAATAAAAATTTTTATATGCTTTAAAAAACGGTTAAACTATTATTAAAACTTTTATTTCATTAAACGGTCTAAAATTAAATATGTAGTCCAGGATATTGCCTAATTTGGAACGATGTGTTCTTTATTGTACGAATACAATTAAAGAAAATTATTAAACCAATAAGAAGGAATCCCATCAAAATTATCCTAAGAATTCTTTGAAGTTAAAATTAAAATTAAGTCAAGATTTAATTTTTGTAGGCTTAAAATGACTAATATACTAAATTATCATTTTAAACTTTTATTTCATGACAAGTCTTTGTAATTAAATATTTATAGTAGTAAATCTAAACTTGAGTCTATTTGACTATCTTGGATCGCTTCAAGTGTTATAAATTTTTCTTTATTATACGAGTACAAAATTAATGTAAATTATCTACGGTAAGTTTTTTAATCTTACGATTTAGTATACAAATTTTCTAAACTGTACCATTCAAAATCTATTTTATTTCGGGGTTTTGGGGAAAAACTGTTCGCTTCTTTTTCGTGAAAATGAAGTTTTAAGAAGAAATTTCATCAAAATTTAATTTTATTAGAAAATATAAACAATTAATTATGTATCTCCACTCATAAACACCAGAACACTAAAAAATGTTACAATTTAAACGACTATCCCCTATATACGATTATTTTAACACACTTTATTTGTTAAAGATTCCAAATACTCATCATTTTATTCCTAATATTAAAATTCATTTAATTAAGTAATTTCTAAAAATAGACTTTTATAATTTTCGTTCTAACAAAAAAAAAAGTCTAATTAAAAACCAATTAGTAAGAGGAATCATAAGAAACACACGTGTTTATGTTTTTCTTTGTTTTTAAACAAAATTTTAACAAAAAAAAAAATATATAAATAAATATTAAAGAAAAATATAATAATTTTTACGTAATTAACACACAAAAAAAAAAATTACAACAAACTTTTCATCTACAACCCATTTTTTGTCCTAAATAAATTTTCTTGGAAAACAAAAATATTAGCCATTAAGATCATTTTTCATAAACATAATATATGACAAAGAAAAATAGCATAACACAACAAAAAAAAATATTATTATATGAAATTTATTTTAATGCTTGGTAAACTATCCTATTTTAAGAGGATTCGTGTATTGAATTACTAATGAAATAGGACGTTTAAGTATAATAAAGAATTTCATCATATACTCATATATTAAAGTATATATACATTAACTTATTATATACATAACAACATTACAACATAACCATATGCCTCTTATTTGTTTCAGACTTAGTCCTAAAAAAAAAAAAATTACATAATAAATGTTCAAAAATTTCAACAATATTTCTTAAAGCCTTTTTTTTTTTATTACATAATATTTAAATTAGAAATTATTATTATTTTATGTTGGTCCTTCAATAACAAATTTTTGAATTAATTTCTAAGTTAACCGATTACTTTATTAAATATATTCGAAGAAAAATTTGTAGTTTTAAAGATTTTCTTGGAAAATTATGGACATATTAAAATAATATTTAATGTAAAACTATAAATATTTTTTTTTTAACTGTGCTGAATTAACGTGACAGAGATGATAGAATAAGATATTTAGAATTCAATCAAAAAGGACGAATGTAACAAGGGACGAATAAATTATGAACTTATGACATATATGATGACAGACAGACATTAGAAATAATATATATAAAGTAAGTAATATCACAAATCATATTAAATAAACTCTGACATATAATAAATATTTTGTTGTGATCGTACTGGAGAATTAATGATTATATTTGAATTGTTTTTAAGCGAAGGAAAATCACTTATCGTAGCACTTTAATGTCCATCTATGTCCACCAAGTTATTTTTTCAAATTACAATTTAACACAGTAAATGTGAAGATAAATTATTACTAGAATACTTATTAGAAAGACTAGAATTTTCAATTAGATATTTTAAAAAACCGATTTTTATTAAATACCGTCCACTTGGTGGAGTTATTTGATTTTAGCCGCAAACTTGCAAATTCTGTCAAAGGGAGGTGCTGTTTTTATATTATAATAATTTTTAAAATTTAATATTATTAATATTGACTTTACAAGTATACTTAAGTTCAATTATAATTAATTTTACATTAATTTCTCATCCTCATCATTAACTCCACAGATATGGAATGTAAGACTTTTTAACTATCATTAATGCCTAAGTAGAATTGTACTTCCCGTATTTCATATGTTTAATGATACTGTATATAACCATAATCTCGTTAATTATCACAATTTTACATACGCGATACTAGCGATCACAGTGTTAAGTAATTGAACTAACTGTCTGAACTAGAGATTATTTGGAAACCGGTACCAAAAATTAGTATTTAGCCCAAAACTAATGGCTTCAAATATTAAAAAAAAAAAACACAATTGTAAATTACAAACATCATTTATAGTGTATCATGACAAATACTAATGATCATTAACCACCAAGTATCATTAAGTTAATGATTGTTAAACAATAACGTATAATATTACCTTCAAAAAAAAAAAGCTCATTAGTATGAAAGTAGTACACAGTCTAGGTGACATTTTTTTTATTATATATAATTTAATATTTCATTCATCACGTTGGTCATGTCAGTGGTATGTCAAGATTATTTTAAGTATTAATAATTATATTTCATTACAATTTACGTGACAATTTAATGATCTCATAACATTTTTATTTTATTTTAAGTTACTTTTTCATAACAATATTATGCTAGTAAAAATATCTTGTTTTGAATTTTTTTTCTAATTGTGTAAAATAAAATTAGTTATTTCACATACAAATTCTGTAAAATCCTTATTATTTTATTATGAATTTTTAATGTTTATAATGATAAATATTTTTTTTTTTTTTTAGATATTAGAAATAATTTTTATTTTGTCATCGTTAATAAAATAAAAAAATTAGAGTAAAAAAATTACACTTAAAAAAATAATAAATTCTAAATCAAGTTACTATGGTAAAAGTGGTTATGAAATATCCCTTTTTTGTTATGATAAAAATTTAGATTTTTTTTTTTTGGTTCGTTCAATAATAAAAATCATATCTATTATTATTTCATGATATATTAGCTAAAATCAATGATATTTTTTTTTGGTAATATATATATCACAAGATATATATGAATCTTAAAATGGTGATGATAACAAAAAAAAATATTTTCATTTTTTTGTTGTTGTTGTGAAATCTGGGGTTTAACTTTATGTCATTTGGGGAAAATTTATTAGTGAGCAATAAACACCATCATTCATTTTATATATTATATATATATTTCATATATATATATATATATATGTTTGGAACGTTAAATCAAGAACGACATTTGGGTACCAATGATTTTTTTATTTTTTTTTTTGGAGTAAAAAAAAAAGGCTCCAATATATATTAATGTCCTTTACCATTAAATTACTTTTATGGGATAAATTGAATTATATATATTAAGAGTTCTTAATTTCAATTATTAAGTGATGAGAATAATAAAAATCTATCAAAATATTTCTATATAATTATATTTTTGATTTACGTCATTTTTTTTTTGAAATCCCGGAAACATTATCGGCAAAAAAAAAAAAACCATTAATTAGGAGGTTACATAATATTTGATATATTTGAAGTCCTTGAAATATAATTGTCTGTGAACAAATAAATATAGGGATGAGTAAAAGCATATGATAAGTAAATAAATAAACTTATACAATTCAGATTTTGATGTTTGCGCAGAAAGCTTATTAAAAAGGAATTAAAATTGGCTATAATCGATCATTTTTTTTTTTTTGGAGTAATAATAATAATAAAAAAAAAAGGCTTAATAATTTGGAAACAAAAATATTATTAATTTCATATTTCATGTTCAATTTGTTATAATACGGAAGAAATATTTAGATTTTAAAGAGCGGAATTTATGATCACCATGATATTTTTATAACCCCCCAATTTTAGAATTTATTACTTTTAGTTATTATTTTCCTATTTATAAACACTTGGAAGGCTGTAAATGAAAATTATAGGTGTTATTAATGGTTCTACTCAGCAAAATAAATAATGACATTTTGTAATTAAATGTAATTATTTGTACAAAAGATAAAAATCACAAAATTAACCTAATTAAAATATTTTTTAAAGAATAAATTTTACACTGATAAAAAAAAATCTATTAATACATTTGCAGTAAATGATATTTATTACCAGTAAACAAACTGGATCTGAGAGGCAAATATATAAGTTATTTCGCTTAAAAAGGCTTTTTTAAAGATACTTTAATTGTAAATCAAATTTATTTTCTCGTGATCATTGAAAAATTTGTATAAAAAATAATGTTAATTTGCTGTAAACGAAATTTACATTAATGCTAAAAGAATATTCGTAAACTGTAAAGTAATAAATAATGGACATGTAATGGTATACCAACTGCGAACTATACGTTTACATGTAGTTCACAGCTGGTTTATAAATATTCAATTGATTTATCAATTAACAAATCTTTGATAACTGGTGGTGGCGTAAGGATAGTGCAGTATGGCTGGGGGTACTAGATATTAGGTTCGATACATGTTGGCGTTTCTGTAACAAAATTATAGTTAAATGTTTCATTTGTGAAGGGCTGAAACATTGATAAAAAGAGGATTTAAATAACTTTCAATAAACAAAACTATGCCCCTGCTGGAAATGCATAATTGACATTCAATTCCAGCTAAGAAATCCATTTGCAACAAAAACAATTCATTCCAGAAAAACGAATTTCCGGTTATTTCTTAAGTGTTAATTTTCTTTTAATCTAAACGAAGTTCTTTTGCAAAAAAATTTGTATCTATATCGTATTACTTTTATGTTCGTGAACTTAAAATTACAATACTTATCCTTACAATACTAATACAGTAATATTCATGCAAATTATTGCAACTTTTCTAGCAATAAATCTTTCAGTATTTTCATACCTGAATAAAAACTAATCTTTTATGACTTTTTTTTTGAAACAACAAGTTGTCAGAACTGGAAAACATTAAGTTTTTCACATCTCAATTCAAGTCCAGAACGTTGAAATCGTTCTAAGCTTCCTGAATACTCGTCAAAATTGAGTTATCATTTACAAGAAGAAGTGTTGGTAAATGATAACTCAAAATTGTCAATTTTATTACTAGTATTTAAAGTAATAAAATTGTCTGGACAAGATTATTATAAAATGTTCATTAACTCAAAATTGAGTTATGATTTACCAACGCTAGCGTAGGGTATTTAATATTACAGTAATTTCAGTGTAGCATCCATATCAAATCTGTGTATACATAATTGAACCTTAATATCCTCTGAATAACGCTGCGAAAGTAATTAAACCTTCTTAAAAGATTGTCACAACGTATATGTAATTAAACCTTGAATGAAATTTAACAACAAGGATAATGATAAAAATACACAAATTAGATTAACATTTATTTGTTAATCTAAAAAAAAAAAAAGGATGCATGGTATTTAAAATCATATTAATGTTATTATACCCCCCTTACAACAAAAAAAAATCTTTAAAGTTAAAAAAATTTATCTATGCTACGTGCTTTAGGATAATTTAGAAAAATAAAAAAAAAATTTTTAATTAAAGAATATAAATTGTAAAAAAGATACAAGTATAAACATATCCTAAACAAAGAAAAACTATTTAAAGTAATAAAATTGTCTGGACAAGATTATTATAAAATGTTCATTAATTATAAATATTATTTTTATTTTATTTTTTTTTGGAAAACCATATTTTTATTACAGTACGTGATGATTTTAATACAAAATAAAATATGTATATAGATATTTCCTTATCTAAATATTTAGAATTCATTTCAATAGCAAATAAATTTTTAGTACATAAAAAAAAAAACTTTAATATTATTATTATTATATAAAAGATACAAAATTTATCTAAAAAAAATCCATATTTTATTTTGTGGTACAAATTATTGGAAAAATATGCTTCATGATTATAATAAAAAGTTTTTAATATTCAGAGTTGGTAAAAAAAATGCTGATTTCAAAAAAACATAAATTTGTTTTCATAAATAAAAAATATCTTATTTATGTAAAATTTCAATTGTGATTATTAAGCGATTTTTTTCCAATAAAACACTTGGAAAATGTAAAATTTATTAAATAATAATTTTTCGTTATGTTGCTCAATTGTTATCGGTGGGGAAAAAATTATTTGCAAAATTCGATAATTTATTAAGAGATAAAAAATATTTTTTATTGTACAATTTTCTCTTTGTTTTCAATTTTATGTTTTTATGTATCTTCTCTTACAAAACATATAATTTAAATGAAATTAAAATTAAATCTATTTTTAATTTCTGTACAATTTAAATAGAAATTGTTATAATTGTATTGGGAAAATCTCTTAAGTTTTTAGTTATTTAATTATTATAAATTGAAAATTAAGAGACGTGATAGTAGGAAAATTGAGCCAAAACATCAGTAGACACTCTAGCTAGATTGTAGGATATTAAAATTTCTGTTAGATGAGACCAATTAAAATCATATAAGAAATACCTCGTAGCTAAAAATATGATAAATTTAATTAGGGTTGAATGTAAGGATGAAAAATAGCAATCAATCTTAAAACATCACCACAAATATAATCTCCCAGCCGAAGCTGGACAATATGTCTGGCTGGATCTAGAATGTATCTAGAATATTCTGACTCATAACTCTGTCTGTGGAACTTTCTCAAAACACAATATCGACATAATTACAAATTTTCAGGAGAGCAAATATTAGAAAATTCGATCATAATTATTTGGTTAGTTTTTGTTTTGTAGATTTGTTACCCAAAATTTTAGGGAATTCAGTAGTCATGGTTTTGGCAAATCAGTTGTCAATTTTGCTATCGTTTAGAGTAAATAAAAATTTGTCAAGTACTGGTAAATTTGAACATTAAATGTTTAGCAATCGAAATCAGAATTTATTCCAAAGTTCCACAGGATTTATAGTCAGAAGTATAAACGGAAGAGTTAAACTAATCTTCCCAATATAAGGTAATAAGCCTTACATTACGAAGATGAGTTTAACTCTTAAACTCTAGTACATACAAGCTAAAAACTAAGTTAGATAGAAACTAATAATTTCATTAACCACGGTCAAGACTGGAAGAGAAATAGAGTAGAACCTGTCTTAAATCTGTATTAATAGTAAAAATAGTAATACTACCAAAATGGTAATTGCTAAGAAAGAACACAGGACATCAAAACCAATTAAATAAGAATGTAATAAAATAAAACCCCGATTTATTCTTATTTTATCAAAAAAAAAAATGTGGATTACTTAATTGATTTTAAAGCAATTTTTCCAATACTTCACGTTTATATGTTTCTGACAAATTAATCTAAAACGTGTGCTTCCTACAACTCCATTTTTCTTTAAATATCAATTTAAAAATAAAGTTAAAATTTCAATCAAAACATTTATGCTAAATAAAAACGTAAATTGCCACTTAGTTACTATGCCTATTTTTCATAAATATTGAGAAAAAAAAACAACCCACAATATTTGTGTCAGTCATCTATTTGTGTCGGTTATATGATTTTTTTTTATATATTAATATATATTTTAATATTCTTTCATAAATTTTGGAGAAATGAATGAAAATGAAAATATACTAAAAGAAAATTTATAATATATATATGTCTATCAGTATCAGTATTTGTCACATCATTTACGACTTGTTTTCCTCTCATTTAAACTAAAGTCAATTTTCATTTGGTTTACAAAAAAAAAAAGGAAAAATTAAATAATTTTCCAAAACATAAATAAAGAATTTTCTTAACAAACATTCAAAACATCAAGTACAGAGAAATAAACAATTTATTTTACTAAATTTTCCATTCTCTAAAAAAAAATTAAACGAACAATTTTCATAAATTTTCATTTTTTTTTTTTTTCTCTCAACGAACAATCTTTTTAAAAGATATTTTACATTTTTTTATGTTTTATCATGTTTATTTTTACATTTAACAAAAAATTTATTTTAGTTTATATTAGATTTTATTTAATTTATTTTGAAAAAAAAAACTGTCGCTAGCCACTTTTAAATTTGTAGAATTAAAAATAATTTAAAAAAATTAAAAAAAAAAAAATTATTTTTTTTTGTTCTTTGAAAATTTTCACATTTTGGCAGTTAGTACTTGTCAGGCCTTCGGGCCATTTGGGAAATATAAAATATATAATATATTTTCTATCTAAATTTTCTTGTAATTCGTCTTGTTTTATAGGTGAATAAATTAAAGAAAATTCGGATTTCTTAAGAGTAACGAAAGTAAAAAAAAATTTTTTCTTTTGAAAAAATAATTAGAACAGAAAAATTTAAAAGTGAAAAATATTTGCATTTTATTTTTGTGAAAATTTTTTTTAATAAATTAATTTTATTTGTGGAATTTTAAGTGTTAAATTTTCTATTTTCACTTATTTTCAATACCAAAGTAATAATACAAAAAAAAAAAAAGTAAAAAATTTGTGTCACAAAAAGAAAATTTAAAAATTTTTTTGAGAAAAGTGAAAGTTTATTAAAGTAGTGTGTGGTGCCCTCTATATAGGCACAAAAATAAATTTAAAAAAATTGTGTTTTTATAAATGCAATTAATTGGATTTAAAGGAGCCCCAACGAAATTACTAAAAATAATTTTAAAGTAAGTTTCATCAATTCTATATAAAAAATGAAATTATATGTGAGGGGGGAAGAGAGGGATGTACAAGACCACCTAAAATAAATTTTAATTTTTTATTTTATTGAAATTTTGTGCAGGTGTAAAAATTTTAAATTTTCATTGTAGCTAAAATGTCATATTAATTATATATCGAATTACCTTGGAAAAATGAAAAATTAGTAGTAATTTTTTTTTTTTGGGTAAATGACTCAAAATATTTGTGGGGGTTTAAAAAATTTGAAGACAAACAAAAAAATAGATATTTTAAAAGCAAATATTTTTTTTTTCGTACTCATTACGCAATAATTTTTCTTGGTGGGCGATTAACGAAAATTATTTCGCAGAGTTTGTTGTATTTGGTTTTTCCTTTCTATTAAAAATTGATAAATTTTTTGAAAGAAAAAAAATGAAAATATTTATAGAAAATGTAAGTAAAAATGATGAAAAGAAAATATTTTGTCATTGAGAATTATTAGATTTGTTGTTTTATATTTCTTAACTTATATACTCATACGGCGGAGTTCATGGCAAATCAAAGACGGAGAAATTATTTATAATATTTTTTTTTTTGATTTTTTGATTTTGTAATAAATAAATTAAGAATTTTCAAAAAAAAAAAAATTTTTTTTTAAATAGAAAATTTGTAAATGAGAAAATATGAAAATTTTAATTTATCTTATGCCAACTAAAAAGAAGAAGAAAAAAAAAGCAATTCACCTGAATATACAAATTTTTTTTGAAAATAGGATGAAAATTTATTTTAGTTGGCAATTAATGTGAAAAAGATTAGGAGATGATGGGTAAAAGGAAAATTTTAGTTCAGAAATTTGGTTTTTTTTTTAAAATATTTTATTTAACGCACCCGGATTTACGTCATTAAATTTGGTTTTTAAATTTTGTGAAGTGTCACAGGAAAAAACAATTTTGTTGTCTTCTTTAATTTACTTAAATACGTAGGGTTTTGATTTAAATAACTACAACGTGTTATTTTAAATGTACGTATTGGAATATTGGAAGCTGCGGCTGCGCAAATTTATCTAAGAAACTGTTTTTTGGCGGACAACATTTGTTTTTAATGTTCTTTTCTGATGTGGAGGTAGGCCAACATCATAAGGACTTATCTTCGATTCCAGATTGTTCTCTTAAGTTTGTTGCGCACAAGTTGAACCCTTACTTGCAAGTTTTTCATCCAGTTATCAAAATGTTAATTTTGGCAAACATTGTCCGACGAATACAAAAAGGTATTCGAAAATTGTAATTTATCAATCATTAATAATGACAACTTTTTTTACTACTGTGATATTTAAACAAGCTTATTAATTTGAATGGCCATAATTCGCTCTTAGATAGATAGATATATATGCCAACGCTGGGTATAGTAAACCCAAAAACAATTGCAGTCAAAATTGACCTATTGTTGCACCCAAAATATCTTAGCTCTTCCATGAGAAAGTTGGATTATTAATACCCCTGAAAATTACCCTGTGGGAGGTGGGTTCCAATATCCTCGGGTTCCGTGAACCATTGCCAGAAGAATCTGTGCCTTCAAATAGATAGATCTACACAGTCGCAGAGGATGTCAATCCCCAGTGGCCTGTTAGAAAATCTAGAAGTTCAAGCGTATGATTCGACCCTAAATTTGAAAATGCCATTATATTACTTTATCATATTAGTTCATTTAAATGATTTTCAAATTCATTTATTTTGTAAAAAGTCCTTTGTTTATTCACAACAGTCAAATAAACAAAGGAACAAGGAAATCAATTTCCTCTTAGGGAGTAAAAAAAAGTTTCAAACAATCAAATAAACAAAGGAACAAGGAAGTCTACTTTTTTTTTGGCGAAATCATTTTAGTCAAACTAGATTAGACCAAATATCTATTTGCAAAATAACCCTAAACCAACCGTAAGGGCTATTCTTTGAATATATTTAATAATTTGTAAATTTAAGATCAATTTTTTCGGCTTTTCTGCATTTGATCAATCAAATTTCGGAAATGTATATTCCTTAATTCTATATATTTTATACATATTTCACAAATTGCACAGTAAATGCACAGTAAATCGTTCTCCTTGTCCAATAATAAAAAAAAAGAATCAAATTTGAATTTTAAATTTAGTTCACCTACTGATCCAGTTTATTTATTTAACCTCTAACTGAAACAAAACGTAAACATTATTAATCGTTTTGTATCTCTTAAAAAAAAAAAATCTTTTCTTATTCACATACCGACTGCCAAATTCAATAAATTCAGATAAATATACACAAAATTTTTATGTAAATAAACAAATTAGTTCAAGATTAAATATTTTTGATATTGAAAAATATTGAAATATCGAAATTTTTTATTTTAATTTTACGTAAATTGTAAATAATTAATACTTTTTGAAATTTTTTCATGTTGACTGAATTTTTTATTCGAATTTTACTGAATTTGGTTATGCTTTTAAAGATATGTTTAATAGTCTAAAAATTAATCTCAGATTAGAACTATTTTAAATTTACAATAAAAAGTAGGAAACATATTTTAAATCTGCAATTAATTTTACCGAAAAAAGGCGTCAAAAAAGTTATTAAAAACACAATATCAGAAGCCAAATTAATGCTTTTATCTACTTCTATCTAATTTAATTACAAAGTTTATGAAAATTAAGAAAATTTTATGTAAAAACTAGTTAAATATTTGACCATTTTTATGAAACAGAATATTATGTTTTACTATCTAAATAAAATGTCCAATAATTAATTTTTTTTTTTATGACAATATACAAATACATTTTTTATTTTGTAAAAAGTCCTTAATTATGTTTTTCAAATTGATAAAACATAAAGATAAATAAATATATCTATTTTTGGTTTTTATTATTACTTATTTAATACTTAACTAATTATGTTTAAATAACGATCTCACAGAAGAAAAAAAATTTACTATGTTTTTAAAATACTATAATATTTACATTGTCCATTTCAGTGGTATATCTTATAAAGATAGTTTTTATGTATTCTACATTAAATAATATTTAACAACATAAAAAAAAAATATATGTATATGTATATATATTTATAACGCTTAAAATATAAAGAAAATTATGTTCTTTATTATAGAAAATGATATAATTTATGCTTATAAACATAAAAATAAATATAAAGCATATGGTGCATCTACAATAGAAACAATAACTAAATTTATTATTCTATTATTTACAATATTATTCCCTTTATATACATAATACCATGAAAACACTATATATAACAATAGAAAATTATGTATAATTTTTTTTTTTTTTGTCATACTCTTATAAACATTAAACATACTATATCTTTTCATATTTACTAAAAAAAAAAAACTACTATTATTCTCATATTTTTATATAATAAAATGATAGCAAAATAAATTTTAGGATTTTCATATAATAAAGTAAATAAAAATGTCTATAAACATAAGAATTTTGGGGTTTTTTTTTGTAGATATTTATATATATGTATCTATATGTTTTAACATAAAAATATCTTAGCCAAAAAAAATAGATATTCTTTGTTTCGAATATATTTCGTTTCTATATAAAATAATAATAAAAATATTTTGCAATAAATTTTTTTTAGTTACAAACGTATATTTCGGAAAAAAAAAAATATGTTGTGATATTTTTATATTTAAAAATTTTTTTTTTGGGTTATTAAAATTATCTTATAGTGTAAATTTTATTTAACTTTGTATGGTATTGACGTCTCTCCTGTAAAAATTATTAATGTAGTAGTTTGAAATTCATAAATTTATAGACGTCCAGCTATAACATTGTCAGAATTTTTAATTACCCTATCGGTTTTATGAATTTCTGTAAATATTGTCTGTACTGGATTGACGTAAGATAAATTTTTAGTATTAGGCGATGAATATATCAGGAGAAATTAAAATTTTATTAGTTAATTTCAAATATCATATAGGATAGGGGACAGTGTCCGAAATTGTATTACTTTGTAAATCGTATTATTGCTTATATTCAGAAATTAGATAATATTATTGGTATCTATTGATGGAAGTCTTAGAAATAAGAAATATTAATATTAAACGTTAATTGGTCAGAAGTGTATTTATTTATTATCACTTTAAGTTTTAGTTGTGTTGGAAAATCAGGTTTTTTTTACAGATTGAGAGCTTTTTAGATTTCAAGGTTTTAAGTAAAGATTTAAGCGTATTAAATTATTATTTTAAATTTTTATTTCATTGAAACACCTAGTAATAAAATATTTATGTTAACATATTAACTTGCCTTATGTTAACTTGCTGTGTAATAACAAATTTTTTACACTAGCCGGAAAATTGTCGAAAATGTCCAAAATATTGAGTGGTACGATTTAAGAATCTGGTTTGTTAAATTTTACTATTTCGAACCTAATTTTATTTAATTTTTTGCCGAAACACTTAAAAGTAATTCAACTTAGCCAACTCTCCCCTAATACAGAATATTTTTCTCAAGTAAAATACAAAATATATAGAAAATAGGACTAATCAAACAAACCGCAATCCTGCAAATAGGAAATTATTCATAATCAGATTTAATTCACAAATAAACTTGAAATTGTATAAACTGTTTTAAATAAACATTGTAGAATTTAATTCTAGTAATGGAGTACATAAACAACTATATATACAAGAAAAATAAATAAAAAGACAAACTTACTGATTAGAGTTGGAAAAGTTATGTTGAATACTAGACAAAAGTTATGTTGAATTTTACTATTTACTATAAAAAAAATTTTACATCTCACTTTAAGTAAATATTTTTTTTAAAAAATTATCTAAATTTGAAAACAGTTTTATACGGCTATTAGAACCACGACATAATCCTTGAACTGAAACTGAAAAATTATTTTCTCCGTTTGAAAAATTTAAATCTGAATCTGTTAAACCATATTTTCTGATCTAAAACATCGTTTTTTTGATAAAAATTAGTATTTTAATCAAACTATATTTAAGCAAATTACTAAATAATATAATAAAAATCAATAAAAATTTATGGTTAGAACATAATAAGTTATTTTTATATATTTGGCAATAAAGTTTATACCAACAACAAAAAATTATATAATAAAATTAAACTTAATATTATTCCATTTAATATTATCATTAATCCCACACTATTTTTATTCCGTCAATTAATAGAAAATAAATCAATAAAGTAATTAAATTTTATGTCATATTGATGTATCTTTCTTTACTTTCACAATATTTCATTAAATTTAAAAGCACATTCACTCCTTTGCCATAAAACAACAGAATATTATAATTATTTTTGGCATAATATATTTTGGCAAATAAAAAAAAATTATATTTACCTTACCAGAAAGGTGTCTAACTATGTCAACATTTCAATAACTTGTCATTTAGTTAGTAAATTGACAACTTATTAACTATTCAAGCACAAACAAACATGAACCAATTAAAATTTAACAACACCAAAAAAAAAGGAAATATTTAAGAATTTAATTTTGAAAAATCGCCAAAAATTAAATTTTTATAAATAAATTTTTTTAATTATTTAATTTTTGTCAATTATTAAAAAAAAAATATTTTTGTCATTAATCTAAAAATGGAACAAAGATTTTTATTATGAAAAATAAAATTTTTCACATGATTTTTTATTTTATAAAAAAAAAGTATATTTGGAAGATAACCAAAATAAATTTATGTGATCACCATTGAATAAAAAATTTCCATTAAAATTTACATCACATAGTAAAAAATGATGAAAATATTAAATTTAATAATTATAATTTTAATGGAATTTAAATTTGTATTTTAGGAATGGTTTTTCATCAACATAAATAAATTATTAATTAAAATTATCAAAAATATTGAAAAGTTTACAATTAATATAAAATAAAATAATAATTTGATAAAATTCAATTTGGATTAATATTAATATTTACTATTATTTTATTAAAAAATTGATTTATATTTAATTAATTTAACTTAATATAATTAAATCTATTAAAATATTTTGAATATTTTAAATATTATATAATGTAGATAAAATAAAAAAGATAATTAAAATAAATATTAATTATATCTGTTAATAAAACAAAAAGTTCATAAATATTTTGGTATACTATATACTTAATTAAAAAAAATATTTTCATATTTATTATTAATTAATTTACATAATAAAAACATAAATTAATAATTTTATTGTAGTAATTTTAATCCAGCATAGAAATAATATGTACTAATAAAAATTCCAAAATATATGTTGATAATATTATGTTAAAGGTTTTTATATTTTAATTATTTTAATCTTGGTTAGAGACAATAAAATTAACTATTCGTTTGAAATATCTACAATTTCCAAAATTTAATTCAACTGAAAACTTTAATTAAATCCGAGAAATCAATAGGACAATCAGACGACAGATCCAAATTCTAAATTGAATATAATACAAAGTGTGTGAACATATAAACTGTTTTGGGTAACCACAAAGACAAACCTTAAGAAGACAAGGATTATTAACTAATACATAAATTAAAAATATCAAATTCAAAGAGGACAAAGTAGAATATCTTTATTTAAATTAACATATTTTTGAATATTCATCGTTATAATTACTGAAATGAAAACTGCGAAACAATAGTAATTTCACGCTACACACGACTATAGGTGGTTAAAAGACTAGCTGCAAGAGTTAAAACACTGCATGTGAAGCTTTTTATCACTCCTTTAAAAAAAGAAATAACAAAATTTTAAGGGGACCTCAAAAGAAACCAGATCGAATCCTTATTGAAATTTTTACTAGTCACTACCGCCACAAATACAATCCAAACAGATTCACAGGATCGATTGTGGAGATGAAGAAAACACTCACACTGCCAGAATGTCGCCAAAGAAATATGCGATAAACCAGAGAAGACACAACATACTGGTGTTGGAACAAATCTAGAACTTCCGGATCCTCCGGAAGAGAATTTCTCGAAAATCTTAATTTCTTTAAGGATCTTTAGAAATTAAGAATATCATAATATGTTGATTGTGACCACAGTAGTTTATACCTAGTTTAACAAACCCTTTTAATCTAGCAATCTATCAATCTATCTAACTATTGAAATGAGAACAATTTTACAGATAGTTACACTTTAGTTTTAGTATGGAAATGGGGTCAAACAGTATTTTTCTTTAAAGTATAAATTTAATTTAATTTTTTTCTCATTTGAAATGATCAAAATAATCTAAAGTTATATTTTATATTATTTCAGCATAAGCAGATAGCAAATACCAAAGAAGGGCCCTTAAAGGGTGCCTCGGAAATTAGTAGAAAAATAAATTTTTTTTTACTCTTAAATTTTATATTAAATACATACTTTTAAGGTAAGTTTTTTCATATTTTGTAATTTGATATAAATATTATATTATTTGTACATAAATTAAAAGTAATATAAATTTTTATGTAATATGTACAGTAAAGAAAAAATCAATTAACCAACATCAAATTACAAGATTCTAATTTAAAGGTTCTTCTTTTCACATCAAAATATAGATATAAGAAATAACTTGAAATTTTGGAAATTATAATTTCTTTTTCATCTTTCATAACATATAAGAAAATTTCAAAATCGTTTTTTCAATTAAAGCTAAGATCAAAAATCGAAAAAAAATTAATTTTCATCAAAATTGATATTGATATTAGAGCCACAGTGTTCGAGTAGAAGAATAATTAAGTACATGATATGAGATTCTATCATACTTCTAAAGAATGCAAAATATACATATATATTTTAAAAATATAATTTAATGTTGTATACATATTTTAATAATCAACAGCAAACGGAAATTGTTTACTAAAAATTCTAAATATCATTTATTTGGAAAAAAATCATTTAATTTTAAAAATAAATTAAGATTTTAAAACGGAAATACGGAAATCTATTACGCATTTTTAGAACATTATCCATCAACGTATAAATATATTTTGGTCCCAATATTTTCCAATTTGTTCCCACAATCTATCTCCCCTTTTTACAGTATATAAAAAAAAACCGATGCCTAAAAGTATGCAAAAAAAAAAAGAATTAAAGCTTTTATTGACAAGAAAAAGAGCAGAAAATATTTTTTTTTTTTTAGAAAATTTGGAAAAGCACAGGCTTTAAAGATGAATTTTTTTGCAAAAACTTCAATTAATTTTCTATTTATCACCTATTTTTGACAGATCGAACTACGATAATGATCAGTAGTAACTTGTTTCCATATAATAAGAACAACACTAAATTTCAAATGTATTAGATAGAAATGTATTTGAAAATGTATCTGCTGGAAGTGACTTTATAGATCGAGTATCGTAACGATCTCGAAAAAATTATTAAGAGGACTAAAATTTACAAAATTTTACCTTAAATACGTAATCTAATTGAGCCTTTAATCCGTAAATCAGTAAACTGAATTACGGATTAATTCAAAAATATTTCCAAACAAAATTTGGAAAAATATTATCAAACAAAATGTAGGAAATTTCGATAGGAACGTTCATTAGACACAATTGATTATTAAAATCTGCACAATTATTTACAAGCTTTCCAACCAAATTTTATCACTAGGTCTTTTTTTTACAGACGAAAATAAATATTCTATTTTAGATTATTTAAAAATTTATAAATAAATTTTGTTTAGTATTTAAAATAAATTTCAGTTTTCAAAGTATTGGCATGTCATTTAAGTCTACACATTAAAAAAAAAAAAAATGGAATAAAAAACAACACTAATGAATACAAAAATAAATTATTTTTTAGATATTTTATTTTTCTGTAAATAAAATTTAATCAGAAATTGAAAAAAAATTAAATATAAATTTGAACGAATTAATTAACAAACATTAAAACATTTATTAATTAAATTTAATCAGTTCGTTTAAACCAAAATGGTTTAAATAAATAACCATTACCTAAATAAAATTTACTTTGAAATTCAACCCAATGTAATCTTAATGCATGTAAAAATGCTGATAAACCTTCCATTAATACTAATATTGATACAGTTAATATTGCCCAAAAACTAAATGCAATTACAATAAATATTGGTGCAAATGTACCAGTACTTTTTAAACCTTTTTTTAATATCATATCCCATAATACAGTTGATAATTGATTATGTGCTAATGATAATGCCCATAAACGTAAATATGATGCTGTATGTGATACACTACCTAATACACTTTCAATTGTATGTATACCTTGATGTATAACAACTTCATCCATATGATCAGTTTCATCAAATAAATCAAGTGGTATTTGGGTTATTATTGATGGATCTTGACCATATAATATACTATTATCTTGTATTGATTGTTTTAATTTTTTTTCAATTAATACATTTAATTTACGTAAACGTTCTTTTTCAGCACGAATTTTATGTAAATATACAAATATTGGTTTACCAAAAAATAATATTGGTATACATGTAAATGCAACAATAACTAAAAATAATTGTAATTTTTCTTGATTATCAAACATAAAATTAATACAATCTTTTTCTTTTGGTGGTGTTGATTTAAACATCATCATATCAATAAATATTTCTAATATTGATGGTGCACAACCTTCACGTTTTTTAATATCATTATTATCACATGAATATATTATCCATTTCATAAATATTAATATTACTAAATATGAAAATAAAAAATTTAAAAATATTAATTGTGGTAAAAATTCTAATATCATTGATAAATTATTATGAAAATATTGATGATTAATAGCACTTAATATTAAACCAAATACCATTTGTAATACACCAAATATTATTGATATTTTCATTTTAAATGAATTTGTCATAATTATTTGATTTTCAGATAAATGCCATACAGGATCAATACCAAATTCATATGGTATTTTTAAATAATCATTTGTACTTGGATCTAATTGTAATTTATCATTTGTTAATATTGTTGATTTATTATAATTTATACGCCATTTTGAACCAAATATATTAACAGCTTGTGAAAATATATCATTATATATAGCACCAGTATACATTGAAAATATACCCATTAATAATATTATATATCTACCACCAAAAAATATATTCCATATTTCATTATCTGATTTTTTATTAATAAAACGTTTTTCATAATGTATCATCCAATATGAAAATATTACTAATAATAAACCATGTCCAACATCACCAAACATAACAGCAAATAAAAATGGAAATGTTATTATTGTATATGGTGCTGGATTTAATTCACGATATATAGCTAAACCATATGCATTAATCATAGCTTGATAACCTTTTGTAAAACGATTTGTCCGAATATATGTTGGTGGTATTGTATCATAACGTATTTTTTCAATTAATGGCGGTGATGGTAAATTAATTTTTTGTGTACCTCTTTGTATTGCTTTATTAATTAATAATAAATCATCACGTGGTAACCATACTTCAGCAAAATACATTTTTTTAGTTTCATCCATATCCATAATATTTAATATATGATAAATACTTTTATATTTATTAATTTTATTTGACCATATATCTAATGTACCAGCTGATGCTTTTAATATACGTAAACGATGATCTTCAGTTTCTGATAAAATTTTTTCTAAATCTTGTAATTTCATATTTATATCATAAATAATATTTTTACGATTATCTGATGTTTCTGGACAAATATATTCAGTTGCATGAAATGCATCTAAAATTTTTTTTATTTTAATTTTAATAGCATCACCATGAAAAAATATTATAAATAAATTTTTTTTAATAAATTTTTCTTTAGTATATGAATCTTCATATTGACCAGATATTTCAATTAATTTTAAAAAATAATTACCATAACATATACGCCATAACATTTTTTCAAAATTAATACATTTTTTACGTGGTATAACACCAGTAAAATAACTTAATTTATTTTCATTTAAATCATGTTCTTGTTTTAAATTATTTAATTTTGTTTCATTATTTAAATGTTTAAATGCATCTGATAATAATAAAAATGTATTATTTTCTTCAAATATTCGATCACATTCCATAACAACTTCTTTTAATTCAATTAATTCTAAATAATTTTTTTTTAATATATCATAATTTTGTATAACATCATTTAATTCTGTTGATAATTTATGTAAATTATTATCAATTTCACTAATTTCTTTATTTGTTGGTGATGGAAAATCAACAATTATTTCTGGCATTTTAATTGAATTTTCAATAATATGTTGTTTTAAATCTTTTATTATTAATTCCATTTCATCACAACGTTGTATTTCACCAAAATAACGATGATTTGTTGATTTATATTTTTCATCAGTTTCAATAAATTGTACTAAACCTAATTCACCTAATTCAGCTAAACATGAATATGCTGATTCACTTAATAAATATAAACGACATAAATACATTACTTCACTACGAAAAAATGAATATTTACGACGACGTCGTTTTGGTTGTTTTTCACTCATTTTTCTTTTCTATTTAATTTCGAAAAAATTAATCTTTAATTGTAATTTTTTTTTTTTTTAATTTAATTGTGAACTTTTTTCAATCAACATAAAATTGGAAATATATGCTAAGAAAAAAAGTAAATTCAATTTTTTAACGAATTTCGAAAAAAAATATTGGTTACTAAGAAAATATGAAAATTTTTTTTTGGAAAAATTTATTTATGCAAAGTTAAAAATTTTAAAGAATTGACATTCTTTTTTCGAAAAAAAAAACTTTTTTAGAATTTCCACATTTTTTCTATTCTATTTTAGAAAAATTTGTATCCCATTCTCAAAAATAGTGATTTCAAACCATATTTTTCAACGGTACAATGGTTTTGACAGTGTAAAATTCGATTATAACTCAAATTAATTATTTGGAATTAGAATTTCTAATTTAATGTCAATTAATTTAGAGTAAGAAACATGAAAAAAAGGAATACACAGTTTTATTCCTTTTGTCGTTCTATTTTAAGTAAGAAACAGGCAAGAATTTCATTATTTTAAGGTAGACTCACAAGAATGTAGCAATTTTAAGTGCAAAAGTCCAGAAAAGAAAACTCTCTAATAATTTATTCCTTTTTCCTATTACTAAAAAATTACCAAAATAGAGCCACGGGTATAACACGGAGTTTGAACGCCACGAAATTGAACTAATAAACTACATTACATATAGCAACGCCAAGCATAAGGGAGATTGTTAATAATGAAGATTTTATAAAGAATAAAATGATATGTACACACAACAAGGATACGCAACATAAAATAGCCATGAAAAATATAAATAATAAAATATGTCACTTACCTGGAAGAAATCTGCAAATTCCCAAATTTTCACTGATTTAAAGCTACAATTTTCTGAAAATTGAAAAAAATTTATTTTTTTTATAATATACTTTATAAGTTTCTGAGGATTAAAAATGTAAATTTATCTGATGTCTGTTTTTAAACATAAAAATAAGGTTTAAAATTTCTGGTACATGTTCTTGCAATGAACATGTATACCAAAAAACCAAATAACAACAATTTCTTAATTACAAATTAGTTAATTTTAATTTGATTCATTTCATTTCCGTAATAAATTTCCTCATTCAGATTTACCTTATTTAAATTCTTTGCAATTGCATTTGCACTATTCAATCCGTTCAAGGATTAATATTTAGTTTCAGAAATTTTCAAAATATTTGAAATATAATATATTAAAAATTAACATTTATATATTTTTTTCATTCGTTTTCATAGAATTTTACAATAAACGACATCTAAAACATATTAAAATTTCTTGTCATCCTTAAAAGGATTTCGAGTCAACTCTTATAAAACAGGGAAAATAAATTTTCAATTCAAAATTCCAAAAACGATTTTTTATATAAAATTATATACAAAATATAGAAAAATATTAAATTCAAATATTTATTTACACATATTTTACCAATTTTCTAAAAATGTAAATAATTTATTCATGATTTCATATATAAATGTAGTTAAAACTCTCTTGTGCATAAGATAAAACATAAAATTTATATGTTTTATGTGCAGTGGATAAACCAAATATATACTCTTTTGTGAATTTATACTTTCAGATCTATATGTACCACCAAAAAAATCGCAATTTTGGCAACAATTCAGAAAATACCAAAATGACGTCCAAAATATTTTATATATAAATATTTTATTTTATGTGGTTTATAAACTTTATAGAACAGTTTTTATTACATTTTAAATTACGTAGATACGTATGAACGTAATATATATTTTTAAACTAATAATATGCTGCTAAAATAAAAATTAAGCTTTAAAATATATTGTTAAAACTATTTTACTATTTTAAATACACATATATTCAGTATTATTTTTAAAAAAAGACAAGATAATGTACGGTGCTATTGACCGACACATAAGGACATTATCACTAAATAAAAAAAAAAACTATATATGTAAAACGGATATTTATGTAAAGAATCTATTGGTTTTTGGTATGTGAATCAAAAAAATGTGAATCATTGTCAACATATTTTTTTTTTTAAATAAAATATATTTATGTACATATATGTTGAAGAAAAAAAAAATTGTTGTTTGATGCATTATCACTATCCAACAGATAAAATTTTTTGTCCTTCTCAACAGAAAAATAGAAAAACAATTTTAAAGACTATGATGCAGAAAAAATTGTCATTACTATAAAAATGATGTTTACTTTCAGTTTATAATTTAAACACAGTACAGGGAAGTTCGCTATTCTATTGATTGTTCTCTTATGCTGCGTAAAGTGTTGCCCTGATCTATGCAGCTTCTATTTAGACGGAAACCTGCCTGTTCATCTTGCAATTTTTTGCTGCGGAGACGATTACATTTTAACATAAACTACTAACAATTGCAGAAGCTTATTTCCAAAACTTGTACTCTCATAAAATCAAAGATATTACATTGCCATTAAAGGCATTTCAATTGAAATACATGATCAGTTGGTTATGATCCTACCTATCATGCCCAAACGGAACCTTGTGGCACAACGAAATCTATTACCAAATGTATTCCCACATAAATATAATTAGAAGCATTTTAAGCAGCTTACGAAAAGTCTTCTCTTCAACAATCCAATATTGTTGTAATTACTTATAGTTTCTTCCCAAGCTTAAACTGCGCTAAATTGAAAAGGATCTTCCAGTTTTTAAGATAACGAAATATATTGACCAAAATTTCGTCGAAACATCGAACATAAAAGGACTAATTCTTACGGGATATATCCATGGGAAAATTTACTTTTTGCGCAAATGTAATAAATTTTCCTAAAACCTTGCACAGCTCGTATTTAAGGACTTTTTGCTTTGGGCATTTTCCCTCACCAAAAACCAAATTCAATAAATTCTTGTAATTAGCTTTCTTCAAAGTACATAAGTATGTTGTTTTGGTAATTTCAATATGCTGTATGAGATAAATTTGTATAAAATTATATATCTCATTCAGCATATTGTGATTCAATATTCTTGTAATAAAATCGATTTACTGTATTTCGATTATAGAAAGTATTCGTCTACTTCAATGAAGCTCAAGGGCAATAAAGAAAAATATGTACTGTCCATTTTTTTATTTTATTTTTTTTTTGCAAACCCCACCACAAACAATATCATATTGTAATATATCAGGAGCATAAAAATTCCCAAGTTTATTTACAATACTTATTGGTTTGATGATGCGTTCATTTTCATCGATTTTTAAATCGAAAATTATATCTTTTTTTTTTGTCAAAATTGAAGATTTTTTTTTAAAAAATTTCTTAATATTTTTTGTTGTACTAGGATATAGGAGTAGTAGTAGTTATGCTAGAAAAATATAATCTTCAATAAGATGTAATTTCTAATATGTACAAAAAAAAATTTCTCTATTTGTCATTTATATGTTTCAACATATATATGTACATATATTTATAAGATATTTTCATTGTAAATTTTTGTTTCAGATAAAGTAACCAATAATGTGTAAAAATATTGAATTTTTTTTTATGTCCTCTCAAAAATTTTCTATAAAAACACTAGAAATTAATGTATTTTTATGATTAAATTGAAAGAAAAGTATTTACTCTGGTAAAATTTTCTGGAAAAATTTCATATTTTAGGAAAATATTAAGAAAATATAATATTTTTATGAGATAGTTTTCTTGTTGTAGAAAATTGAAAGTTTCATATTTTGTTTGTGTTAGCATTTAATTTTTCTTGCACCTTTTAAAATAATTTATATCATTTTTGAATTTTCCAGTGGGTTACAACTTGAAATTATTAAAAAAAGGCTTTAGTGTTTATATTTGTATTCAATAAAACTAATTTAAAAAACTAAACATTAAGGAAATTTCAGGGAAATATATTTGTCAATTGAGAATTGAGACCATTATGAAACTCTTAAAGAATATAATTCTCTGAAGGAGTTTCTATTCTGGCAGGTACTGAAAAATTTTGTGGAACAAAATTATCATATTGAAAAGATGGATAGGAAAACTATAATTAAATAACTCATTAATTAAATATACTCAACTATTAAAATCGAAAAACTCATAATCCGATCAAAATTTTCGCTGTTAAACTAATAAAATCTAATAAAAAAAACTAATATTGACGCAATTTTCTTAAAATTTTATTTGATAATCTAATTACTTTATAATTTTATTATTTTTATGATCATTCTCGTAAAAATAAGAATAAATATAGAAATACTATTAAAATAATTACTGAAATTGTCAAACATAAACAATTTCCTTTGGCATTTTCGAAAATCCAAAAATTTTTATTTCATTTCTATTTTAAAAAAAAAATTCGAGGATAAATCTACTTAATTTTAATTATTTTCTTCCGCTTAACCTTAAAACCATTCTTTTGTATAATAATTAAAGTTTTTTCACACACTTATAAATAATCACTTATCACTCACTTACACGTTCACTTACCACTCAAAAATGATATAAATTTTCTAAAAATTTCTGCGCAATCAAATAAACTGCGCAATTGATTGTTTTAAGAAATAGTATTTGGTATATTGGGAATTAAGAAAATAACGCACAGCAAAGTATTATTTAGTGCCGTATGCGCAGTTTAAAAAAATAAAGTATAAATTTTATAATGAATAAATCAGTGCTTTACAACGTATAGGATGCGGATTAATTTTATATTTTGATAAAGAATTTATAAATTTTCGAAAATTGATAGTAGAAGTTGAACTTCACACGTTTTTAAGCTTGGAAACATAATTTTGGTACAAATGCTTACTTTGCAGTGACTTATATCCTTAAAATTGATTTACCATTAATGATAATTCATTAAAATAGTTAACAGAGTAACACTAGGAGAGATATAACTGCTATCGATTCCATGAATTTAGTACAGACATGAAAATAGCTGGAGATGCAATTACCAAAATTAAAATTAATTGAAGTGGCAAGCTCGCGACAACCTGCCAGGTAGCTTTAATTAGCACCTTAGCACGTTTCGGCAATATTTTTAGGGGACAGTTTTAGAAGGCTGTATACAAAGTGTATCCTTTCTTCTATTTCAAATTTCACTAGTAGTCATAAAAAATAAAATCTACTTATTGCAGTAATTCCACGCGAGACAAGTAAAATACTATCTAATAGAATATGACTTTAAAATACGTTCTGATGAACTTCCCGGTTAGATAAAAATTTGAATATTTCAAAAATCCTACAAGTATCTCGTAAAATATTTCAAAACCTGCAAGTTGTTAACAGTTGTTTTAAGGTGGTGTGATACTGGCCCGTAAACTAATTCTAACACCTAATAATTTTCCTCCAAAACTGATTAATCACTTTTTAAAAACTAAAATTTCAATAAAACCAAATATTGTGAAAAAAAGGGCATAAAAATTTTCTTCGAAATTATCATCGTCTTTAAAAAAAATAAAATCTAAATTTTCGAAATGAAAATTCACATTTTTTTTTATTTTTGGATCAATGCCAATTTTTCATTTTCCTTTTAGGCTTGTACTTTTCTTTATTTTTTTTATTTTTTTGACGTTTTTAATTTTAATTGCACAAATACACATACACACATTAGAAAGAAAAATTAATTTCAAATGTATTTTCATTTTTCTTCTTTTTTTAATAAAGAAAATCTTTAAAAATACACGCACAATGATTGCAGATCAAGAACATTTTTTTTATTTGTAATAAAAATTTTTTATTTCGAAAATTTATTTTAGTTCAATTCTAGTCACTGATTAAGTAAAATAGATCCCTCCAAAAAAAAAAAATTAGTTTCTCTTATAATTTTCTAAAAAAAAATTCAATTTAAATAAAATAAAATTTAAAAATAAAAAAAAATTTAATATAATTTTCAAAAAAATTTTTTAATTAATTTAATTAAATTTTGCATTTATTATAAAAATTTCGAATAAGAAATTTTAGTATAAATGTAAAAAAAAAAAAGTGCGGTGATGATTTAAATATAAAAAAAAAAAAGAATTAATTTAAAAAAAAAAAATGTCCTTAAAAATAATTTCCTTATTTTTAAGAATAAAATTTAAAAGAATTTTATTTTAATTAATGAAAAGTGTTTAAAAAAATATATATTAATAATTAATTTAATAATTTTTGTCAAAACTATTAAAAAAAAATCACATTGTTTTTAAATAAATAGGAATAAAAAGGATATTTTTTTTTTATATCCTTAATTTTTAAAAACACCAAAATTATCTTCAAAAAGAAAATTAAGGTAAAAAAAATTAAAAATCTTATTGGTTTAAAGTATTAAGTGACATTTTTTTGTACAATAAAATATTCAGGATTTAAATGCATACGTTTTTTTTTTTTAATTACAAAATGAAAATATCATCATTTAACACCCTTTATCCACTAAGCTTTTTAATTATTAAATTATTTCTTTGTTTCAACATAAAAGAATTTTATGAACAAAAAAAAAAAAAAACGTGGAAACGTATAAAATGTTCATGAATATTCTCCGTAATTTTTTTGTTTGTTTCCGACACAAAAAAAAACAAAAAAAGCTCAAATACCTTTATGAAAAGTTCAGTGCACCTGAATTTTAAATAAAACGTATTTTAAGTGACATACACAACAACAACAAAAAACAAGTATGTTTCATATAATAAAAAAAAATATGATTTGCGTGAAAATTTTATTTTGAGTGTCGGTAAAAAAAAACAACAAAATCTCTGAAATAAAAAATGAAAAACGGCAAATGAAAAAAAATATAGAAAATTATTAAAAAAAAAATAGTTTATATTTTTTCCGGTGAATACTGTCAATATTTTAGGATATGAATCGTTATTTTTTTTTTTATATTTCATCTTCTAATTATAAAAGTTCAAACATATCGAAACACCCACGTACGCAAGCCAAAAAAAAAAATATAATAAAATAATATTTCACAACTGCCGGTTTTTCCTATAAATATTTTTCACTAAAAAAAAAAAATTATTTTCATATAAAAATAAATTTTCTTTTCAATAAATAAATTCGTTTCAACCCATAAATGTTTACCACGTTCTGATGAATTTTAATGCAAAATTTCACAAGTGTCACATTTTCACAGGCCGATAAAAATATATTTTAAAATTTAATTTGTATTAGGAAATATCATTTTCTTTCACCAATAAATTTCTGAACTAATTTTCACAATGTTATGTTAAATTTGTTTGTTCAGTTACAAAGTATGCCGTCGATCACACTTTGGGATGTAAAAGAAATCTGTTTTGTTGTACCCAGCAGATAAAGTCTACATTTTACCTAATTATGAAATAGAACTATCATATTTAACATAACTGGCTGTTTATAAAAGTTTTATCGAGAGCTTATTTCGACTTTAATCGGAATCGCTGCAGAGTTATCAACAGTAATGTCTCTGATTAAAAATTCTCTCATTAGAAATTTAGAATTTAGACTTTAAAAAAATTAAGAACAGTTTAGCTAATAAGGTCTATTTTTTCAATACTTTCAAGTAAACTTTTTGTGAATTTGAATTAAGTTCTTATTTTGACTGCTTAACATAGAATTTTTCAATTTTCGAAAACACGATAAGTTATTATTTAGTATAAAGCAAAGTTGTGGTGTTTTAGAAAATTTGAAGATTAGAATCGAACTCAGAGCTTAGTATTAAAAAGTAATTATCATATTTTGGTCAATTTTCACAGAATTTATGTTCACTTTGATTATCGTTTATTAACTTGAATACAATTGATATCGTATAGTCAGACATGGATTATAGAAAATCAAAGAAAATATGGTATTATTATCAACCCAAAAATGGGCAATTAAAAATTTTTTAGAAATGAATTTCCTAAAATTTTAGTATGGCCAACAAAAATTGTTGACAGTAAAAGAAGACAACGAAAATCTTGTTATAAATTCATTTCGGTTAGATCTTTAAATTACTACGAGTATTTCAATTGGGCGAAGTATCTGAACCAATTATGTTAAATTATTACCAATAATTTGAATTTCCTTTATTTCAAAAAACCAATTATATATTATTAACTTGTCATATTTTTCAATTTAATTAATTTTTATTTAATAATGTAAATATTCTAATTAAGTTTTTGAAATCATAAATTATCTGCTATATTATTGTCTACAATTTTAATTTTTGGTAGAATTTTTTGGCACACAAAGGTGTGTACATTGCCACCACCTATAAAATAATTAATTTTACTTATAATCATTATAATTTCTACTATATTTTCAAAGCATAAGGTAATTTATGTTGCAATCAAATAAATGTCAAAAAAACAGACATTGATAAATAATAAATGAACTAGATTTACTATAAATGCAACATGCTGGGAAATGAATGGACCACTCTGATAAATATTCTTCATTTATCAATTTTTAAAGTATGTACATATATATATCAGTTTTAAATTAAATAGAAGCATCTGTCAAAAAAAAAATTGAAAAATTTCTATCTGTCACTCCACAACTCCATCTTTTGGTAGACCGAAGAATTACATTATGTACCATTGTCCTCTTAGATCATTTTTGTTTTTAAAAATGATTTTCTTCTGGTATTTTTTCGAAAAAAAATTTAATATTAATTTATCAGGCTGTAATGATGATATAAAAATTGTCAACCATGCGGAATAATGGATAATATGAAATAAAGTTTTTCATCAAATTTTATGCATTTTTCTTTTATACATTAGACTGTGTGATATTTACGACTATACAAGTATTATAGATATATATACATATTTATTTTTGATTATTATAATATATATTTTTACAAGCTGCCGGAATTTTAAATTTAAAATTAATGTTTTTCCCCACCAAAAAAATATTTATCTAAAATATTTTTTATATCTATATACATATAATTTTTTTGTTGTTGTTGAGGAAAATCGAGTGCAGATATTCTCTACGACATAAAATATTTTTATAGTGTGCATATTAAAAAAAATAAAAAAGATAAAAAGAAAATTATATTTGAAAATTTTCATGCTGTTTTTTTTTATTTTTTGTTTTAATATCATAAAAAAATTTTTGTGGTAAAAATTATAGATTTTCCTATTTTTTTTTTTATGAAAGAAAATCTGCAATATTTTTTTTTTTAATGATTTTTTTAATTTATTTTTAAACTATTAATCTATAAAATGTAAAAAAAAAAATAATATTTAAAAAAATACGTTCATTTTTTTTTTTTTGAGAAAATAAAATAGATTATAATTTCAGCTAAAATAAATTTAGTGATTAACCTTAAATGAAAATTACGTTCATGTTCATAGCTATTTATAAATAATATAATTTTCAGAATATAAATACAATACTGACCAAAGTGAAATAAAAAAACTAAATATTTAAATGTATTTTCTTTTTATGTGTAAAATCTATTTATAATTTTTACTGAATTAAAATCTTTCGGCTAATTTTGTTGTAGAATTTATGAAAATTTTACACTTTAAATAAATATGGAAAATAAATTTTTTGTTTTTCAAATTTTTTCATAAATATATTTTAGGGATTTGAATCAAAATATTATTGTATTTTAGTTGCAAGTACAGATCTATAAATTTTTGTTAACATACCCACTTTTTTTACCAAGATCTCTGTTAAAAATTAATTAGAACTTAGATTTGGTGGTTAAAAAAATCCATTTTGTTGAATTATATTGTTTAATTTAGAATTTTCTGAGAATATAGAGGTGTAACTGAGTTCTTCTAATTCAAAATGGCACTACATTTAGTTAAAAAAAAAAAACTTATCCAGACTTATCCGTAAGAATGTATTTATTAACATTTTTGGTACTAAATACATTGAATTAAGGTTTTCGTATGCTCGGATTTATATACTGTATATATTTTTTTTGTAAGTGAACTAATATTATTTTGATAGTTCACGTATTGATAAAGCCTCAACAGTGTATATGAACATTTGTACATTTCCAGTGATTAATTCTGCGGACGTGTACACGCGAGCATAAATTTTGTGTATTATTTTTTTAAAATTATGAGCATGATAGTGATTAGTATAAATGCTAACTAAATTTTTCTAGTTGCTTTAAAAATCACTTCAGGTCTTTTACTAGGTATTTTTATAAATTCTATTACTAGAAATATAATTGATTTATAAAACTTATTTTTCAATTAATTTCACTAAAATTCTGCACAAGTTTAATAATATATTTTAGTAATCTGGTATTAACTATTCGTAATATTATATTCCATAAAAATATTTACGAGATTTATCAAATTCTTATAAAAATTAACTTATCTAACTACAATTACAATTAATTACAATTAAATAAATTGATTCAACTTATTTAAAATCAACGTATTTAATATAATAAATTAAATTTAATATTTTCTTGTGATGTACTACAATCTATCAAACTCACAACTTTCATTATTCAAAATTATTAATAGTTTATTCAGAAATTTGCAAAATTTGTATAATTACAATGATAATCTAACGAACCAAAAAATATAATTTAATAAATTGAAGATTTTTTTTTTGAAATTTAAAATTTATATTTCTTAGTACTTAAAATTCATTAGTCAAGAAACGATAATGAAAAAAAAACTTAATTAAAAGTTTACATGAAAAAAACTAAATGAATTCCTTTTATTTTACAATTTATTACATTAAATTTAGAAAATTTGTGAAATTAAAAATATTATATAAAATATATTAATGAAAGTTTTCTTTCTTTTAAATTAATACAATCTTAAAATAAACTTTTCTCTCAATTTTCATGTTCATCCCACAAATGAAAAACATCCCACAAAAAGAATATAGAGTATATATTATATTAAATACTACTATAATACATTTTGAATAAATAATTATTCAAATTAATATAAAATATATAGATCAGATAATTAAGTAGATATTTATATATTTTAATTCATAGAAAATATCAAAAAGTTAATTTTATTTATGTGGGATGTTTTTTTTTCATTTTAGATAAATTATAATGAAAACATTGCATGTTAAAGATATTATTTACATGAATTCGAAATTAACATTATATTATATATCAAAGTCATTTCATAAAGAATTTAATTTAAATATTAATAAATTTATAATTGATTTGTAGCTAAATTTTAATAGAAATTAAATAACAAATCAGTAATTTATTATAAATTGTTGAAATAAAGCAGTTTAGTATTTTAAAAAAAAAAAAAGTTATGGAAGTATCATAGTTAAATAAGAAGATTTCAAATGAAACTAAATAAAGTGTTTAAACATTTTTTCACTAGATTGTCTACCGAACAGTCCAATTATTAAATTATTTTTAAATCATACGACAATTTGAAGTAAGTGTTAATTTCTGCTAAACAGCCAATTTTCAGATTTTCGAAAATACTAGAAGTTTTTATTTGGTATAAACTGAACACTAGTGTTTAAGAGAATTTAAAATTCTGACTGTTTAGAAGTCGAAATCAGAACTTATTGCAAACAGTCAAAAAAGAATTCTCAGTGACAAATTTTAATAAAAAAAAACTTTCTTGTAATTAGGCAGTTATTGATTATACCTAGCCTTAGATAGTAAATCTACTAACTAATATATGTAATTTTTTAATAAAATTTCATAGAAAATATTAGTTGTTGGTTAATTTTAATTTTAACTGAATTTATTTAAGTTTATGAGGATCATTTTTCTCTCATTTTGGTTGAATATTTTTCCAAGTTCACTAATCTCTAATATTCTTGCATTCATAATTTGTTATAATTTGTTTTAGCATAAAGTCTAAGCTAATTTTCCTTTTCACAAAGTCCTAAAGAGCATAATTAACTCATGTAATTTAATTTTTTCCAACAAAAATTTAATTATCATATTAAAAGGAGTTTTTGAATTTTTTTTTTTTGGTAAAAATTGTTACTTAAAATATAATATTTTAAGGAAACTCGCAATTTTTTCCACAAATTTTAACTTGTCACTTGACTGAATAAAAACAAAAGTTCCAGCATAAATAAAAAAAATAATATAATAAACATTTACAACATAAATTTTTTTTTTTTAAGAAATTAATCTAAATAAAGTGATAAATATACCTTAATACATAATTTAAAAGTTTTTTTTTATTTTTGTTAATACCCTCATATAATTTTAAATCCTATTTCTCCTGTTTATGTGATAAATAAATAAAACGTTACAAAAAAATAAAAATATTATCATTTTTGCACACTTGTACTTTTAATTTTTTTTCCTTGTTTTTCTATTTTTGTTTTAAAGATTATTCAAAATATAGAAAGGTACAAAAATTATTATTATATTTATATGTTAATTTTTTTCTTTATATCCTGTTTAATACTTTCAAAAAAAAAAAAAGGAGTACGACTGTGGAGTAGTTACATACTAATCCAGAATTTTCCCTGTTTACAATTACTTTATTAAAAATATGTTACATCCAGTAATTCTGAAATCCATATTAAAAATTAAAAGACTAATTGAAATATAATTTTAGCTTAGTGGACCAATGAGTACAGGACCTGACTTCCAGTAAAAAGTTGGAAATATTTTTATCTAAATTTTCAAGTTCCGTGTAGCCAAGATTTGTCATTGGACCCAAACTAATGATAGTAGCTAGTGCCTACTGTGGTGCCATCTACTGTGATGCACTTGAGGTAGTGTCAAAAATAAGAATTGTCCAAATTATTGTTCTATTTTAAACGCTTCCAACTTCTTTACCCTTCCAAAATTTTTTTTTTGATAATCGAATAATTATTATTATTAAAATTACATTTTCAAGTGCTAATTTACGGACTCTACCGATAACTTTTTCTAGCAACATATACTCACTTGCATTTAGCTATAATATTTTTGCAGTTTAACCTATAACATCAGTTTCGAACACCATTTATCATGTTAAATTGCATTTTAAAGAAACAGAAATTTTAAAAAACTTTATGAACAGATGAACAGACGGACTGACAGCAAAATGCTAACATAATGGTTTTTTTTTGTTCGCAAAAAAACCTCTAATACAAAATGAATACATTTTCCATTTTCACAGAATTTAATTTTATTTAAAATTATACAGAAAATATATATTTTCTGTATTAGTAATATGTTCAAAAGAAATAATGGTAACATTGAAATAATATGTGTCTACTGAAAATCTTTTCACTGATTTTCCATTTCTTTAGAGAGTATTATAAAAGTTTTTTTGTTTTTCCGAAAAAAAGGGTGCTGTTAAACCCCCCGCATAAAAAAATACATAAAATAAATAACAAAATAATTTTTGCATATTTTGTTTTTTGAAAAAAAAAAAATAAAAAACATAAAATCTGCAAACATATAAAGTGACAGATAGGTAAATTAATTACATTAAAAATGTTTTATTTTATTTTTGAAAAATTATATTTTTTTTTCGTTTATTAAAGTTAGTAATTTTGTTGATATTCAAATCATTGTTTTGGTATACTACTTCAAGCAAATTTTGTGAATTATGACATTTTTTGTACTTTTAGTATTCAAAATTTTCATAATATTGATAATTTTGTGTACCATTATGTTAATTCTAAACTGTCAACACTTTTATATTGTTACGATTGTGGCGGTCTATTATATGTTTGTAACAATATTTACTATACACCAATACCTCGCTATACGGCCGCTCTTTTTACGGCTTTTCGCTATAACGGCCTACTTTAATTACGGCAATTTTTGATTTACGGCCCAAAATGTTACTATTTTATAAAAAAATTGGAACGGCTCCTATTGAA
Source organism: Empis livida (assembly GCA_963932195.1). Classification (NCBI taxonomy): domain Eukaryota; kingdom Metazoa; phylum Arthropoda; class Insecta; order Diptera; family Empididae; genus Empis; species Empis livida. Next base: position 10,529,426 of record OZ010646.1, on the reverse strand, counting down.
TTTGTATGGGTTTGTATCAAAATAATTGATTCGTTATACGGCTTTTCGCTTTGCGGCCAACTTTCCCGGAACGTATCTAGGCCGTCAAGCGAGGTATTGGTGTATTAAATTCCAATATTTAACTAATTTGCCTCAAACAGGTAGTCGTGTAACAACAATTTATATGTACATTTACTTTATTAAATGTAACAATTTTAAGGGGTTTACGAATGGCCAGGCAAATAATCTTTTATATTTGTTCTCAAAAAGGAATCAACCAAGTGGAATATAATCATAAATATTTATCTACTTCATATTTAAATATATGTACTATAATATTTCCATTCAAATCGTATAAGATACATGTTTTAATATTAAGATACTTTGCGCCCGTTTTTTGTGATATTAAAATTCCTAACGTGCAACAACAAATAAGACCTTGATAACTAACAAAAATTCATCTGATATTCATCCCTACATTTATATTTTTATAAAAATTATTCTTGAATGTACAATTTTCTTTAAAAAAAATTGCAAAAGAGCTGATATTATGTGTGCTAAGCAAAATATTTATCTATACATGTCTCAAGTCAATAAGATTTAACATATTTTGCTTTCTAGTCCTAGTATTTGAATAAATTTTGTTTTCAATAGTTACATAAATATGATATTTAGAATTAAATGGAGGTCGAAACTCTTATGCTTTCAATGAAATTTCGTTTAATATATTACAAATAAAATTTATTGTACAACTTTTAACACAGATATTTTTCCAATTATAATTAAAATATGCATTAATAAGGAGATTAATATTTTTAAAAATCATAATTTATTTAATATAATTTCTTAAAATATAAATTTTAATTTTTTTTTTATATTTTCAGTTAAAATATGGAACAATTTGAACAATTATTAACGTGTTGCGTATGCCTTGATAGGTATCGTAATCCAAAATTATTACCATGTCAACATTCATTTTGTATGGAACCATGTATGGAGGGTTTAGTCGATTATGTTCGGAGACAGGTAATAAATATGACTTAATTAATATTAATGTTTAATATTAATTGTAATTATTATGTTAATTTTAAATAAATCATATTTAAAAATTGATCAAAAAAATTTTTTTGAAAAATATGATTAAAATTTATTGTAATAAATTACTTAAATATTTTTCAACTTTAATTTAATTATAAAAAACCAGCTTTTTTGCATTATTATTTAAGTTTATTGAAATCTAAAATTATACTTTTTTTTCAATTGCAAGCATAAATTTATACGAATTAGTTAAAAAATTTAAATGAAAAATCGCAAAATTTGCAATATTTCTCTATCTGAATATAATAATTTTTCTTCTATAACCATAAATTTTCAATTATTTATTATATTTATAATTATTATCAAATTGAAAATGTTTCTAAAATATTATAATTATAGATTTTCATACGTAAATATATACGTACTTCCGTTGTAAAAGAAAAATATTAAACTTTCTATAGTATGATTCTGCAAAAATTAAGAAAATTATTTTTAAAATTGAAAAAAAAATATGTTTTCTCTTTTTTTGAATTTTTCTGTGAAAATTATTTTCGTATTTTACTAAAAATAGAATTTATATTTTCAAATTTCATTTTAAAATCATTTTCGAAATAATATTTTTTTTTAAAGAATATAGAATTACATAAAAATCTTTTATTATATACATATCTAGTTTTATGAAAATAATAACTATTTATTAAAAAAACATTAAAATGTCAAAAACAATAAACATAAAAATAATATGTATGTATTTAGACATAAATTTTTTTTATTAAATTATTAAACATTTTTATAGAAAACATAAGAAAAACAGAATCAAAAGCAATTACAGAAAATATTCCAATTAAAGACTATATATAAAAGCTATTAAATATTATGTAACCAAAGTATAAAACATTAAATTCAGATATCAGTAAATAAAATTTATCTAATATGAATTTGACATTTTATATTATTTAACTAATATAATCTAAAAATAACAAAAAATTTTAAAATATAACTTTAATACCGTATATATAGTTAATAAGGATACTTTAAGCTTTAAATATCCTTAAAAATGATAAAAATTTCGAAGAAAAAAATTAACATAATTATGAATTAAATTTTTTTAAGATTGAAATATACTATTTATATTTAAAATAAAAAATTTATTAAATTTAATTAAAATTTATGTAAATAGGTCAAATGCCCAGAATGTCGTGCTGAACATCGTATACCATATCAAGGAGTACAAGCATTTCCAACAAATGTTACATTAACACGTTTCCTTGAATTACATATCGAAATAACTGGTGAACTTCCTGATCCAACATCTGGTAATTATTTTAATAAAGAATTTTTCAAATTGAAATAATTTTAAGTCTAAATTTAGATTCATTATCGTTCTTCAAAAAAAAAAACATATAATTAAAATTACGTACACAATTTTATCAAATAAAATCTTGCAAAATAAAACAGAAGTACAGAGTAAAACAGAAGCATATTACTAACAAGAATTAATACGATTTAGTATAAATATTATAAATTAGCAATAGAAAAGGATCTTTTCCCCAATTTTAAAGACATATCTTACTTTATTGACATAATTTAATTTAGATACATAAACTATCTTCCAGAAAAACCAAAATAGTTTTAATAATAAAATTTTGTATGGCGGTATTTGGGTAAGGATGATAATGGGTGCTGTTACCTTATAACTAATAATACAAGAAAAATATTTGTAAAAATTTCAATTTTTCAGCATTGGTGCATATTTTATATGAAACTTAACTAATTATCATTTCATTCTATGATTATATCCTGCAATATACACAATTTATACTTATGTATATGTATAATTTATTATTAAATTTAATTCTAACTAAAATACTTTTTTATATGGAAAATTTATAGAAACGTTTTGTTATAATTTAAATTTAATTATGTTAATGATATGACAAAATATTTTGTCTGCCATTTGCAGAATATCAATTAAAATTAAATTTTGATATAATAATTAAAATACTAATTTGCATAAAATTTAACTTACAATTAAAATTGTTTCCATAAAGTTTATTTAAATTATAATCATTCGTCCTGTTTCAAAACTGTTCTTCAATTTATTTTAAATAATATTTTTGAAATTCAATTTTACTTTTTAAATTAAATATTTTTGAAACTATCTTAAATACTAGAAATAATATTTCAAAAATTTTGTTTAGGATATTTTAAGGATATTACACAAAATGTTTAGTTAATCATAAAATTACATTATTTTACGATATTTTCATGGAATTGATATTTTTGTGATTATTTTTTGTTAATAAAAGGATAGGATGTATTGACCGAAGTCATTTATATTTGAGCTATTTGCTCTGAAATCCTATCTATGTAATCAAATTTCTGGAGGACGGCTACGTTACACTCCTTTGTCATTAATTTGAGCCCAATGACTATTGGTAGCTAAGCCGAATTTGAAAATCCACAGAAAAGTTTTTCCGCCTCTGACTGGATTTGAAACCTGAACCTTTCAATTGGAAGGCAGGTGCTTTTCTACTGCACCACTTTTTGTTACAGAATATTTTTCTACTCGGAGAAAGTATTAAATAAAATTGGTATAAAGTCAATTTAATTCGAATTTGGTTTAAAAAATGATTATTTAAATATGGAAAATTACGAATTTAATCTGAAAATGGATATTTTGTATTCCGCAATACAGAAAAACACTGAAAACTTATGCAAATACCACTTAATTCAAAAACTATTTATTTAAAAACTAATATAATCTATAATTGTCTAAATATTTACCAAAAATAGTTGAAATCAAAATATCAATTAATAATCAATATAGAATTATTAACTAATCCCTAGATTCGAGCTTTGCTTAACATTTTAAAATAGGTTCACCAATTTAATTGAAATTTTAAATTCTGTACACAAAATCTTTATATTAAATTTAGATGTATGGAGTATCATTAATCAATCATTTCTAATATTCATCATAATCTATTGAACATAATTAATTTAAATGTCGAATAAAATTGACAAGCTTATAAAAATTAATAGATTAGATTTTGAAAATACGGAAAATACTACAAAATTTTACAAAATTTAAAATATCGTTTTTAACCCATTTACATCATTAACGTATATGTGCTGAATTTTGCAGGTCATTACCGAAGCATATATAGGTGCACATAATTTAAATTGGTTCATTTCTTGACAAAATCCTATGGGTGAGGTGGTATATTTTCAATACCCACTGAGGTTTAAGAAAGTTCCTTCAACATTTGAATCTTAAATATTTATGAAATCAGAATTTCTAAACTAGTTAAGCTAGGCTAAAAATTATGCGTTTATAAATATTTTCTTCGCATTACGATATACTGTTCTACTCACAATTTATGCATACAAGGTTTTTACCTCCGGTTTACTGGGTACCTGGTACCCTCTCAGAAAATTTTATGAGAGAACATTATGATAAGGGCACATATTTTTTATTTTCAAATTGATGCAAATGGGTTAAGAAAGTCTCCATAGATTTGACTGAATAGAAATATAATTAGTGCTACAATACAAATACGAAGGAAAAACTAAAATTTAACTTAACTAATAAATTCTAGGTCAAATAATGGAAAGATGTAATGTGTGCTCGGAAAAATCATATCTATCTCCGTGTGCTCATTGCGAAAAGAAAATTTGTGAGGATTGTAAAAGTGCTCACATGGATATTCTCAGGCGAGAAATAACTAGAATTAATAGTCAAGTAAATTTCAATTTTTTTTAAAAATACTAAACTCACAATTAATACAAATTTTTCTATTTCTTTTTATTTTTTTTTTTATGTATCCATAACATAAACATTTGTATATATTTCATAAAAAAAAATCATAATCATTAAAATCATATTTGGAATAAACTATACATATAGATTCGTCGAAGTCTTCATCGTTTACAAGATTCATTAGCAATTATTGAAAAAAATACATTATCATTAACAACAAATTGTATTAGTGTATCAGAAGAAATTGATGAAATATATCGACGTGTTACGAAAGCAATTAAAGATCGTACCGAACAATTACGTGGTGAAATAGAACGATATTCATCAACTGAATTACGAAATTTAACAGCATTAAAAGAAAATTTAGAATTAGAAATTGCTAATATTATGAGTAATTGTGATGTTGGTGATAAATATATGAATGAGAATGTCGAATGGGATGATTGCGAATTAATGGATACAAAAGAGATATTCTTAAAAACTGTAGAATTTTTACGTAATTTTGAATATGAAAATGCTGATTATAGTCGGCGTGTACGTTTCTTAATGTCCATTGATCCAAATCAAATGGTTATGAATTTAGCAACATTTGGTGATTTAAATATACATGCAACACCATCTATGATGGCACAAAGTGGTTCACATTTAGTACCACCAATACAACAAAGTGGTTTAAGTCGTTCAAAAAGTGATCATCGTTTAACACAATACCGTCAGCAAGAAGAGCGCGGTTATGATGATGAACCAGTATTAGGTGGACGGAAATTTGGTGAACGTCCAGCTAAATCAGGTGGTGGTAGTAGTAATGATCGTTATAGTGATCGTTATGGTCGTAGTGGTGGCGGTAGTGGTGGTGGTGGTGGTGTTGATGATTATGATTATGAAAGTGAATCAACAAGACCAAATAAATCACGTTTTCGATCAAGGTTTGTACGTAGCCATCAAGCTGATAATGATTCAGATACAGAACAAACAAGAAATGTACGAACTGGTGGTCAAGATAAAGATTCATCGAAAAATGGTGAACGTTGTTTAGATACTGAAGATGTATCACGCGGTCAATTAAGTGGTATTATCCGTTTATCAGATTGTCCACGTGTTATTAAACGTTTACAAGAACAAGATAAAGGAAAAAAAGAGAAAAAAGAAAAACCTGTTGCACCACAACAAACACAACCAGTTAGAGCAGCTACAGCTAGACCACAACAACAACAGCCACCAGCAGCTGCACGTCAAGTATCACAAGATGATGAAATTAGTCGTATTAAACGACAAAATAAAGAAACAACATCATCTGGACAAACAGAACCAGATCGTCCAGCTGCTGATCGTGTAGCAGCATTAAAACGTAATACAGTACCGGCAGCAGCTAGTGAAGAAAGTAGTGATAGTTCACATCGTTCATCACCAGCAAGACGTAGTCCTGCAGTTGAGGTAAGTTTAGAAGATGATTAGTTAAAAAATTTCTAAATTATATTTTAGAATTTTTTTTTTATTAAAAAAAATTAAAATTGTTATTTTTTTGTAAAAAAAAAAAATTAAGTTATTTAATATTTTTGTTATATTATTTGTTCGTGAGTTATTGTTATTTCATTTATAAAGTTTTGCATAGTCACTCAGTTAATTGCACCAGTATTCGTTTATTTCGAAAATCTCATTTTATTTATTTTTTATTAAAAAACATTTATACAAATGCACAAACAAACAAATAAAAAAAAACTGTACAAACTTAATTAATTTTAAAAAACAAGAACTTAACATGCCAATTAGTCAAATTTTTAATTAAAATTATATTTTTAGAATGTTTTTTTTGAGCTAATCAAAAATTTATGAGTTAACGAAAAAAAAAGATATATTTTAAAGGGATTTTATAATTTTAAGAAATGATTCAAAAAAATTTATACAAATTATTTTTCTAACAATATTTTAGAATTTTTCTAAAGATTACCAAAAAAAAAAAATTTCGAATATCTAATAATCTTGTAATACAAAGACGGTGAATTAACCCGAGAAATCAATTTTGGTCTAAGTTTACTTAGCTTTAAATGAGTAATGGAATAAAATTACAATTAAATGTCTCACCAATAAAGCCATTAGCTTGTTGCGATTAAACTTTCTTTTACTTTAAAGAAATTAATGATTCGAAACAAAATAATTAGGTTCAAATTGCAATTGAATGTTATGAAACCTTTAACTTTCAACCCGCTATCTTTTCGCGGTGTTTCAATTAGTACGACAAGAAAATGGTTAGCTGGAGAGCTTATTCTTTCATATCTAATAAAAGTACACTCGAAATCTTAAATAAATAATACAAGTTTACCCAGTTTCCTCATTGGACACTGTCGCTTAAAATACCATCTTTAAAAAATGAATGACAAATCGCTCAATGCCAGCTGCAGAATATATAGTACGGATAACAAATCAGCCTGACGTTCTGTCAAATCCAAGAAAAAACAGCCTTGAAGTTCTGTCAAATCATATAGTAAAGAACAACTTAGACTTTTTTTTAATCGAAAGTTCAGTGACAAATTAGATGTACTATATAAGTCGAGCGGTCGTTTCTGAGTTATCAGTTTGCCCCAAACCAATTTTATAATCTAGTCGAATTAATGAAATTAAGCTGATGCATACGGAAATAATAATAAATCTTCATTTAATTTTACAAATTTTGAAGTAGTTTTCAATAACTACATATATTTAATTTAAAATAAACAATTTTATGTAAAACTTACTTAAGAGCGACCTAACAAATTAAGTTCTAACTTCCTACAATTACAAAATACCGGCAAAAAAAAAAGTTAATGTAAACAAAAACTTTTCAAAGGAAAACATATACATCTGTTCAATTATGTTGATATTTTGTCTTTTATATCTTACGGATATTAAGAAGCAATTCAGTAAAAATTTGAATATATGAACATTAACCACATATATTTATGCAGTATAAAAAAAACCCAAAATTTTCAATTGTTTGTACATAATACGGTTTTATAGGCATACAAATTTCCGATTTTAGCCAGTTTTTCTCATGGAAAACAATCTTTTAAAAAACCAGCAATAAAATATTACTTTTTTTCATTTTATCATTTCGAGAATTTATTTCAAATAAAAAATGGAAAATAATAATAAAAATTGTTTTTTAAACTGAAGAACATCCCAGTTTATCATTCAAAAAAAAATTGGAATTGTTTTTACCCAAAATATCCCAAGTGATTTATGTTAATGTAATTTTTTGAAAGATGATTTTTTAAAAATTACATGAGGTTTTTTCGATTATATTTTTTTTTTGGGTTTTTTTTTTTGAGAAAAAAGGTTAAAATTACACTCGTGTATATGAAATTTTCATTTAATCATAATTTTATAGCATATTGAAAATATAATAAAATTATAATTACATTTCCAAGTATTTTCTCGTGCAGAAAATTTGGATATCAGTTTAGTTACCAAAAAATTAACTAAATTTTAAGGAAATTACATTTGAGTTGATTTCTTTTCAAAAATCAGATCAAATAACAGAAAAATATTAGATTTAACTCGAAGTCAAAGTACCAATCTATTTTGGCCAATAAGTGGATAGAAAAATATCGAGAACTATATGAAATATATGTTTTATATTTCTGAATTTACTGTAACAACTCATATTAATTCAGGAATATTTTCTTGTTCAAGAAAATTTCAAAATTAATATAAAAGTATATTTCGAAGCGAATTCATTTTGTCTTAAGAATCACGCCAAACCTTTACGCAACGTCACTATTTTTAGAATTTTTTACCCTTGATTTTTGGATATTTTCTCCCATTTAATTACGCCAAGTAAACAGTTTCGCCTCTAGTGTACAAGCCAGCTTCAAGTTACAGAATAGTCGTCCTCGTACTTCCCAAAAAAGGACAAAAATTCTAAAACCAATAAAAAAAATATTGTAGCACAATTCAAATTTTGTAATTACTAATATCGAGTTTGATTGAGAAAACTCGCACCGTGGTAATTTCCAGCGAAAACTGGAAACGAATTTGTTTCCAATGAAACATAATTTTTTTAATTTGAATTAATATTACTGCTCGCTGTAATTACACTTATTAATTGCGAAAACTGGAAACGAATTTGTTTCCCATGAAACATAATTTTTTTAATTTGAATTAATATTACTGCTCGCTGTAATTACACTTATTAATTTGCAAAGTAAAATTTCAATTTATGTTGAAAATTTTCAAGAAAATGTATGAAAAACTGAATCAGATTTATTTTTTTTTAGACTCTTCGATTTTGTTTGGATTCAATTTCTGTCAAAAGTTATGAAAAATAATCTAAGAAAGTATATCGTACTAAATTCAGAATTAAAAGTAAATTTCTTTCACCGAAAACTGAATGATTAGATTTTTTTAGTAGTCTAACTTAATTTTGATTAGACAAAGTCTCACTTTACTTAACATATCAACTTTACCCTTTCATTGCGAAAAAAAATCAATTCAAATTTTAATTAATATTTCAATTTCAATTCAGAATAATATAGACAGTACTTAAATCAAAATATCATTTCACCTTGTACAACACTTAAGATTTTTCTCTTAAAATATTCATAAATTTTTAATACTTAAAACATATTTTAATATATTTTACTTTCTGTCCCTTGTCAATATTTTATTTCTAGAAAATATATGATTTCAACACAAAAATAAAAAAAATGAAAATAAAATATATAATATTTTATGTTAATTTTTTTTTTATATGTATTTTTTGCAATTTCAAATCCCAAATGCTCTTCACAACCATTGATTTTATATTAATATCTTTGACAAGGTTTTATTTCTTAGAAAATCACAAAATTTTTTTTTTCTGGCATACATATATAATATTTTATTGTCTTCAGGCGATTATAACACTCTTTACACAAGTTAAAATCAAAATTTCATATATATCCAAACATACAAATATCTCAAATATATTAATGGTATACATTGAATAGTTTCCGAATTTTATTTTTATGATCATAAAATAATCTTAAATAAAAGTTTGGTTTTTTTTTTTATTAGTATTATTTTTTTTAAGGATGAACATTTATGGTTTATTAAAAAAATGTTATGTTTTATTAAATTTTTCAGATTTTTTATACATATGTATATGTATATAGATTCTTTTTTGTGTATTTATTTATTAAAATTCAATATCACGTTCAGACTATTATGGAATTTGGTTTTAGTTTTCTTTTCCTTTTCCTTTTTTTTTTTTTGTTAGATTAACAAAAATCTAGGTAGTTATATATTGATATGTTGAAAAAAAAATCCTTACACGTACACAAAAAAAAAGAAAAAAAACATTCTCTGGGGACAATTTTTTTCAACATCATCTTAAGAAAACTAAAACTTTTATATATTGTAAATAGGTTCAACATTGGGAAAATATGAGTTCATAATTTAATAATTCAAGAATCTTTCATTTTGAGATATCGAAACATATAAGTTGTTTTTCGGAAAATGTCTTGGGATCGTTTAAAAATAATGTTAAATGCGTGCAAAATTTTTGATATCATTTTTAAAATGAAATAAAATAAAAGAAACTTTAGAAAAATTCTAAAATAATTATAGAAACAAGTAAAAAATTGAAATATAGAATAAAAATTTGTTAGTTTAATATTGGAATTACAATGAACGTTTACCATACGCACCTCTATACGCATGAGATCGCATAAGAAAGTTGGAAATTGTATTAATGCGTCGCAGCTATGAAAAAATGTAGTTTCTGAGCTATGAAAAAAATGCATTTACTTTTAACTATTGCGCTTTAGAAACGCATTAAAGTGTCAATTCAAATTTAAAAAATCAAAGTAATGTAATTTTTATTATTCTAGAATCATTCAATTTGAATTAATTGATTGTGAAATGAGTGGTATTTCGATACATATGCCATTGTAGTATTTTTTTACTTAAAAGCATAACACGGGTAAAGTCTCTAAAACTTATTAATTATAGCTTAAGTTATAACCGTCATGTTTCACAAAATCAATTAGATGCGTCAAAATTGTACTCGAATTGTAATTGTAATGTATATGAAATTTAAATTTATTGAAGAATTACAAAATTCATTGTGACTAGTCTTTTTCGTAAATTGCGTAAAAAAGCAAAAGCGTTCATTGTAAATCCAGTATAAAAAAATTTTCAAAATTTGTTATATTAAAATAATGTTAAAAAGAAATTATATATTACTTACACAAAACACTATTAAAATTGTAATTCAATATTTAAGAACATTTACATTATAAAATATATAAACAATACAAAAAAAAAAGTCAATAACAAAAATAATATGTCTTTACTCTATAAATCTATAACTATCTCTGTCTATGTGTGAAAAACCTCATTAAAATCCACATCATCATTTTTTTTTTTGCGTCCCATTTTTTTTCTGTAAATCTATGTTCAGGCTGACACCGATTCAGAAGATGAATCTGATGAATCATCTCCTCAACAGTCAAAACCACCAATGCCAACACCATCTACAACACCAGCATCAAAACCAAAAGCAACACGTTCCGTATCAACTGAATCAACAACATCAACAGAAAGTTCTAGTTCAACACAAGCAACAGCTGCTGCTGCAGCAGCAGCTATTGCAAATCGTACAGTTGCTGGTACAGCAGGAACAGCTGATACAAAACAACGTTATACACCACGTCCTAATAATGATAGTGGATCAACAGATTCAAGTCGTAGATCATCAACAACAACAGCACCAACATCAACAACGACAGTACCTGAAAAGAAACCATTTCAAAGTCGTTTCTTACCAAATCATAGTGCTGCTGCTGCAGCTGAACGAGCTGAAAGAGAAAAAGCTGCTGCCGCTGCTGTTGCTGCAGCTAAAAAAACAACTGAATCTGATTCAAGTACTGAAGAAGAAACATCTAGTGAAGAATCGGAAGATGAAGAAGAACAACAACAGAAAAAAGTACCAGCAACACGGTCACAACAATCAAATAATATTTCAAATACATCATCATCACGTACAGCAACAAATTTACCGGATACAACTAGTACCTCTAGACGTAATTCTAGAGATGAAACTGGTTTACGGTCATCATATACATCACCGAGTAATTATACACCGAGAGCGAGGCCTAACCCACCGTCACATCATGATAGTAATGACGATCGTTATGGTGCTAGTGGCAGCAGGTAATTAAAAATAATTTAAATTATTTTTTTTCAATTAGAACTTTAATATAATATCTTTAATGATTATCAGATTAGATAGTAAGTAGAAAATTAATACTGATTTATATTGAAATTGTTTTAACCCTTTCGAAACTTAAAATTATTCTCGTGATTCAGCTTTAACTAAAATAATAGTGAATATTTCAAAGAGTTAAAGAATTTAGAAAACATTTAAAGCAGATTAGTTTCAGAGGATTAAATTTTTTAGGACGGCAGTACAATTGAAGCCAGCTGCTAACAATAAATAATTCACGTAATAAAGCCATTATCTTCTTCTAATTAAAGGTATCGTCAAAATAAAGAATGTGTCGGAATCCGTATAAAATTAGTAGATCCCAATTCCAATAAAACATATTTCAAGTACAAACAATTCTGCATTTTTGCAAATATGCTCCCCCGTGGAGTGCACAATGAAACAAAAATTAAGTGATTTGGTTATAATTAGAACAATAGTTCACGTGACTATCGGAATATATATCCAGCTTCTAAAGGGTTAAATAAAATTGAATTTTATGACAATTTCAATATATACAAAGCTTTGCTATTACATAAAATAAACACAAAACACTATCTAACAACATTTCACCCAAAAATAAACATTTTATTTTTCAAATAAAATTGCTACTAAGAATTTATTAGATCATTTTTTTATCATCAAGTTTTGTTTATGTTTATGTTATTTAGATTTATTTATTTTTTATTATTATTTTTTTGCACTTGTAAATAGTTTGGTTCATTTTATTTAACTTTAGAAACTCCTCTTTTGCTAACATAAATATAAATATATTTTTTTAAATTAAATTTTTTTGTTGATATCATTTTTTTGGTTTGAGTTGAAGTCAAATTTTATAATTAAAATTAGAAAATTGTTTTAGCCATAAAGAAAATTATATAATTTTCGTAGTAATTTGAATACAAATTAACAATCTACAGCAATTTTGAGTTATAATTAAAAGCAATTAATTAGATTAGTTAAAGAAATCTACTTAAATTGATTCTTTACAGAATCATATTCACTTAACAATTATAATTCTACAGAAATATATCAAAACATAAAATAACAAAATTTCAGCCAAGCAACATAAAATACTTGTCAATTGGACAATTATTACGAATAATGTTTCTTATTTTCTTGGTAGGTTTTCTTGTAAGTAACTGATTCATAAACCTAAATTGGTCAATTTATCATTGGGTTACTAATATCATTACAATAATTTCGCAAAACATGAAAAATCATTAATTATAAATGACAAATTAACAAATATTGGTGTAAGAATCAATTACATTAATCAAAATACGATATTACTGCTTGGAATGTACTTCGCCAAAACACGGTATTGGAAAAGTTAATCAATGCACAATGAAATATCGGAATTAGACCAATTTTTCTTGGATTTATACCAAATAGAAATTGGTATTATATTTGAATATTTCAAGTCGTGAATTTTGAGCAGATCCTTGATTTAAGATCAAATTTTTTAGTCAACTTTTGGTTACTATTGGTTTTAATTATAATTGTTAATAAATGATCGTATGGCAGTTAGTGGATATCACCATTATGAATTGAATAACCTAACTGGTAAAGGTATTAATTGCATTTTTGGTAAAATTAGATATTGTTGCAATAATTAAAATACGTACTCAAAAATGTACTCACTAAATTTTTGAAATATTTTCTTATAGTAAACTTTACTACCTTGTAGAAAACTTTAAGCAAAATTCACTAATCTGTTAAAATTAAATTAAAATTAGTACAAAAATTAATTAATTTTCTATCTTTCTGAAACAATATTTCAATTACCGAATTCAAACCATAGAAAATGTTATCAAAATTAAATATTTCCATGCAAATAAATTTTAAACGTTTTTTTTTATATTTTATAGATAATTTTATATCAAACTTCTAACTAAATATATAATTATTTTTGAAATTAAATAATTACAAATTAAATAATATAATATTTCATAAAATATTTATTATTTAATTTATGAAGAATACAATAATTTCAAAAAAAAATTATATAAATTTTATTTTGTAAATGAAAAATGTAAAAAAAAAGCCAATCAAATCTTAAAATTAAATTTTTATGGTAGTAGCTTCTCAACATTTTCATTTTTTAATAATAATAATAATTAACTACAAAAATTTAATTTACAAAATTTAAAAAAAAAAAAAAAAAAACAATAAATTGCAAACATTGCAGCTATACAAGTCGCTTTTTAAATAAAAGTAAAAGTACTGCACAAGTACCACTGGACGATGATGCAACAGGTGATGATTCAGATAGTCGTTATGGAACCGGACGTTCCAGATATTTAGCAATGAAGGAAAGACGTAATCGATTGGCACGTAGCCGATCATCACATGTTATTGGAAATGAAGATGATGATTTAGATGAACCATCCGTATCACCAACAACAGCATCACCATCTGCTTATCTTGCTTCAAGGTGCGAGAAAAATAATAAAAAACATAGTCAAAAAAAAAAAAAAAACTTTAAATCCAAAAAAATACTATTTTTTTTTTTAGGAAACAAACAAAAAAAAAACTTCTGTAATTTAGATAAAAAATCAATCTTCTTCTAATTTTTTTTTTTTGGATTCAAAACTTAATTTTTCACAAATTTTTTTTTTTTCTTTCTTTAAGGTTTCCCTAAACCGGCTCGTTTTTTCGTAGCAGTAGTAAAGCGATCTTATCGCGAGATTATCGCCTTGATTTTGAAACTGAAAACTGTCAGTAAACAAAAAAAAAAATGTTTAAAAAAATTGTATTTTTATGTCAAAATTGAAATGTCAAAATTGAAACGTCAAAATTCATTTCATAATTAGAAAACGAAATTAAAACAAATGGGGTTATTTCCGAAAACCCCTCTAAATGGAAGCGAAAAAATGCTGCTGACACAATTCAAATAAATCGCTATGAAAAAAAAAAAACATTTTAAAATCGCTTGAAATTGAACATTTTTCTAAGCCGTCATGTACTTAAACTTTACGAAAAAAATCACATCGCTACAATTACGAAAAATCGCGCCGTTTTGGGGAATACTTTTTTATGCCTTTAATAATTTTTTGATTAATTTTTTACAATAATTAATAATAATTTTTGTTTAATTTTAATTTTTATTTAATTTTTTGAATAATTTTGTTTATAACTGGAAACCATGTTAAAATTTTCACTTGTTTTTCTTTTTTTTATTATTATTTTCGTTTAATTAATTTATTAATTAATTCGTTTTATATTTCAGTTTATTTATTTTATTATTATTTTAAATAATTTGTTCATTTAATCAGTAATTAAAAAACCAAAAAAATTCATTCTTTTAATTTTTCAAAATCATTAAATCATTTTCTGATCGAAAATATTTGAAAAAACTGCTTTTTATAGCATTAACTTTTCTAATACATATTTCTATTTATGCTAAATTTTGATCAGAAAATTACTATTTGTTCACTTACTATCATCTAGAACTAGATCATTTCTTAAACTAGTTTAGATTTCTTTCAAAAACTTTCAATTTATGTTCATCAAATTCAATTTCATTACATTAAAAGTTTCATTTTCAAAAAAAAAAAAAAAATATGATTTAATTTTACAACAAATTTTTTTTAAACAAAATATATAAAATATATTTTGTTTTTAGATATGGTCCGTCATCTTATACAGCCGGAACAGGATCATCAGATTTATCAAGAAGTCGTTCATCACATGCATTAAAATCACGTGAAAGTTCACCAGTTGGTAGTGGTACAGCAAAAGATGGTGAAGCATTAAGTTCATGGGCACGTTATTTAAAAAATAAATATGGTAATAGATCTGGTAAAGATGGACGTGATTCAACATTATCATCACCATCATCACATAATAGTAGTGGTACATCATCGGCAGCACGTCGATTGAGCCTAGGTTTGCCATTAAGGCAAGCAAATGAAATTGGATCATCTGATGATGATTCAAAAAACGGGCTAGGCTCCCCTACCTCCCCTACGGTAGCAGCAGCAGTGGCAGTAGCAGGTATAGCCGGAGTGGCAGGTACCTCCCCTAAAACTGTATATTTACGTAAACGTCAACAGCTGTTTCAATTGGGGGGCCGGGGGAGCGAGCCCGGATCATTTACATGGCCTAGAGGTATTGCCGTTGGGCCAGATAATAGTATAGTTGTAGCTGATTCATCAAATCATCGTGTACAAGTATTTGATTCAAATGGTATATTTGTTAAAGAATTTGGTGAATATGGTAATGGTGAAGGTGAATTTGATTGTTTAGCTGGTGTAGCTGTTAATCGAATTGGACAATATATTATAGCTGATCGGTAAATATTATTGTTTTAAATAAATTTATGTATATTTTATTATTACATATTATTATTTTTTTTCGTTGGTTCAAAAATTAAATTAAATTTAAAATAATTTTTAAATTTAAAGGTATAATCATCGTATACAAGTTCTTGATCCACAAGGACGATTTTTAAGAGCATTCGGTTCACAAGGTACTACTGATGGTAAATTTAATTATCCATGGGGTGTCACAACAGATGTTTTAGGTTTCATCTATGTTTGTGATAAAGAAAACCACAGAGTTCAGGTTTGTTTTTATTACCGAAATTAATAACGATTGCTAGTTTATATTTTTTTTTTCTGTCCCACATTAATTTTAAACTGTAGACCAGTAGCTAAATTCAGATTTATTTGTCCTGTTAAAATTCTGTTTAAATAAATTCAGTTATTTTTGAACAGGTAGTAAGTTAAGGACTAAATTAACGTAAACATTTTAAGATACTTCTTTTTTTAATTTTATGATTTAGAAGTTTTTACCAATGATTACAAAATAAATATATTAACATCTCAATAGCTCTCAGTTTAAAATTAAAGTTAGCAAGTATAAAAATCAGAAAATAATTCAATCACTGTATAGTATTTCAAATTATTTATTTTTTATTACACAACAATATAAAGTGTTGTATAAAATCACTGCAAATATTTACAATTAATCACTTTACATTATATTTTATCCGCATTTAATTTTACATTCATTTTTATTTAAACACTTTATAAATTATACTGATTTAAAATCATTTTCCACAATAAAAATAAATGTAGTACAACAGAAATTTTTTACAGTAGTTTCACATTAATAAGCTTTTTTTGCAATCCGACAATTATATACAAGTATTTAACATAGAGTTAATTTAAAAAGGACTTATAAAATTGCAAATTATAAAATTCAGAAGAATTGAACAAATATGTCAAATTACATTTGCCTTTTTATAGTGATAATTTGTAAACCACCAATTATAATAACTTGGATTTAGTTCCAATCTTTATAAGCTTTAAAACAGTCTTTGAAAGCTAATAAAGACTACCATTTAATAAATGACATTTTAAGGACTATTGAAAAAATTAACATTAGTCGAAGTTAATAATTAGATTAATAAAAATTTAATATCAACTCTGTTACGAATTTTGAAACTGCAATCAAATTGCAAAACACTTAGTGTAGTATTCCAATTTATTATAGCTATAAAACAATTCTTCAACCTTTCCAACGACTGGTCTACTAATAAACATATCGACAGACCATAATGTACAATAATTTATCTGTATATTATGGTCTGTCGATATGTTTGTATGGAAAAAAAAATTCCAGACAAACATATCGACAGACCATAAATTTCTAAATGATTTTTTATTCGCCAAAAAGTCCTTACAAAAAAAAAAAAAAAACTGAAACAAATTGTAGCAACAAATATTTATTTATTATTTATTATTTATAAATAGGTTTTCCAGTCAGATGGTACTTTTGTTGGTAAATTTGGTACATGTGGCCGTGATGAAGGTCAACTAGAACATCCACATTATATTGCTGTTTCAAATACAAATAGAGTTATTGTTTCTGATTCAAATAACCATAGAATTCAGGTATAAAAAAAAACATTTTTTTAAATAATATTCTAATTTTACATAATATTAATGCAAAACATAATATATTTACATAATTACTACATATAAAAAATATCTTTTAGATATTTGATGTAAATGGTAAAGTTTTATCAACATTTGGTGGTGAAGGATCAGATGAGGGTCAATTTAAATTTCCAAGGTAAGTGTTAAAATAATATTTTTAAAAAAAAACATAGAAAAGTTATGTATAACTTTTTTTTTGTTATGTTTTGTTATTATTTTTAAAGTGTATCTGCAGCATAATTTGAATATTAAAAGAATGAAAAAGTTCGTTTTAAATTTTTTTTTGATATTTTTGTAATATCGCCTCTTTTATGATAAACTTTATTAAAAACTTTTTTTTTTTGTTTGTTTTTAAGTAGGATAAAACTTGAAATTATCAACAACAAAGAAATATTCACAGCAAAAAAAAATAAATAAAATAAAACTTTGACCCTTTACACTTTTACACGAAATGAATAAACAATTTTAAGGACAAATTTGAATAAAAGTTTATTTATTTTTTTTTGTTATAAATATAGATTCTTATAACTTCCTATACAATAGAAGGAAAAGTTTAAAAAAAATAATAATAAAGAAAATTGATCGAAAGAATATTTCCATAATAATTTGTGAAACAGGAAATTTATCAGTTTTTCTTTTTTAGAGAGAAAATAAACAAAAACACTTTGAATAATCAAGGACATAGAAAAAAAAAGAAAACTTTTATATTATTTTTTTTTTTTTTGAAAAGAAAGATTCCTTTTTTTTAGTGTGTTATTAGTTAGGGTCATTTATAAAGGACTAAACTATATAATAACTAATTTCCTTTGATTTAAATTTACAGATATTATTAATATAGGGAAAACGTTTACACTATTAATACGTAAAATATTAAGGATTTTAAAATGTAAAGGTTTTATAAATAAATATTTAAGCTTTAAATATCACTTAAGTGGCCAATTACAGTGAGTGAACAAATACTTAAAAGGAAAATTGTACGAACTAAAGAATACTAGTACTAAGACGTATTGTAGCCAAACATGAAAAATAAAATATGTACTAAGAAAAGTTAGTATTTTATTGAAACAATCAATTAGATTTCTGAGCAGTCTCAGTTTACGTTTCATGCAGATAATTTTTTAGCACAAGTTTCTTTAAATTAACTTGCTTAATTTTCACCAAAACTTGATTTACCTAGACATGTTTTTGACCTCATTAAAATCAATATGTAACTTCTTCTTGTAAATATCAAGAACTATAACTTTAATAGTACTGCAATTATCAATTTTGTCATCATTACAAATTTGCAATAAAAGAGTTAAAGAGTAGACTTATTGGGTAAAATATTGGTGTTGTTTCAAGTCTTAAGAAAACGACACGGAACTAATAATTTAACCAATTATAGCACAAAACTGTAATTATATCAGAGAAACACAAATCAAATAATTAAAATGCATTTTTCCGGATAATTTATTGATAATTTACGAAAAAACGTTAATAACCCAAAAAAATGTCCATTATTATCGATTTATTAATCAAGGCCAATAATTTTTTTAATTTCTCATAAATTAATCATCAAATTTATGTAAATTCTGACCTGCTGATAAATAATATAAATTGTATATACTATAATAATCTATAAAAGTTATACCAATAAATTGTATACGTTTTAATATTTCATTAAAAAAACAATTTATGAAATATTAAAAAAAAAACTGTGCAGTTTATTATATTAATACCGTATCCCAAAAATAAAATTTCCATATAAATTATTGTAGTTAGTAATAATATAAATTATGATAAACTAAATGAGTTTTTTTTATATATATAATAGGAGACAGTCGCCGCAATCATACCACTTTCTAAATCGTACTAATATTATTTGTATCTATTAATGGGAGATTGTAATTTCTAAACACAACTTATTTATAATACCTTTTTTCAATAAGTGATACCAAGATAATTGGCCAGACTTCTATTTATAAATTGTCAAGTTTTAGTTGTTTTATCCTAAGAAATTTTATCCTAAGGGTTTTTTAAACTTAAAATTAAATATTTATTATAGTACATTTTAAGTTAAGACTATTTGCGCAAACGGGAACGCTAGATTTTGATCTAGTTGTCTGAATTAGGCCAATTTTATACTATATCATGCTCGAACAATTAAGACAAATTATCAAACAGTTCCGAAATTTTCTAATTTGAAATCCTTTTTATTCCGACTTTTCCGAAAATACTATTAAAAATGCGATTAAAAATAGTTTTTCTAATTAGGAATATTTAAAATTTATTACAAATACCACATAATTATCGAAACTCTATAAAAAAAATGGTACAGTTTAAGCATCTTTCCCCTATTTTAATTATTTATTAATTAAATATCCTTGTGTTCCATATTCATATTCTAAAATTTATCTATCATATTATTTTATATCAAAAAAAATATACTTTTAATTAAAGCTCTACCCTAAAATATGATTTTATTAAATTTTCAGGAATAAAAATATCCTTGAACAATAAAAATAGTATATCTAATATAAAAATGAATATAAATTAGTTTAATTAGATTTATATTTTAAAGTAGATTTTACCCCCAAATAAAAATGGCAGAAATTTGTATAAAAATGGCAGAAATTTGTATTAATTGTTAGACTTTCTAATAGCATAAAGTTAATATTTTTGGAAAATTCATATAAATATATCTATTTATAATTTAATTAAGACAGTTTTTCTTTCTGTTAATTTATACAGTCACAGTTAGAGTTCACACAATTATTATATAGGTTTCAATTACAAAAATGTCGTAAGGACAACAAGGATGGTAAAAAAAAATTATAAACTTACTTCAAGTTTTCTTGATTAAAACGATAGAAAATTTTCATTGAAAATCACTGCCTTGTTTATTAAATTTCATATATACCATAAAAAAAACCAAAAAGAAAAAGTTTTGTAAGGTGCGAGATTTAATGAAAATTATTTACAATTATTGTAGGTGACTTGAATATTAAGTAAATTTGTTCTATTTTAAATTTTAAATATCATTTTTCCTGTCTTTTTTTTGGTACTTCTACTTAAAATTCTGTAAATTGATTATGATCCAAATTTAATTTTAATGATAATCCATATTTTAAACATGATTTTTTAAACAAATTATCTTAATATTCAGTTAATATAAATGTAATTAGTTTCAATTATATTCCTGGAAATTTGAAAATATTGAAAATATTTCTATTAATTCATGGATTTTATTTTATTTTTGGTAATTGGATCAATGTCCTTCAAGAATTAATAAATTTTTATAAATAATATCAAATTTTGATAGTACAGTCTGATTTTTAAATAAGTCTATGAGTCCGATTAAAGCTACGATTTTTCATTAATAAATCAATTCTATTCAGTACATAATTATTTATTTAATAAATTATATTACAAATAATCACTACAGTCCGAATCAGTCCTATGAAGTTAACTAGTTTTTCATTCATTATCAAGTTTTATTATTAAATTTTATATCAAATCGTCGCGAAACAATTAATTTTCAAAATCAATTTTCTATTGGAATAACATAGATTTCACATAAATTTAACATAGATTTCATTAAAAAATTCTTCAGTTTTTAATTTTTTTTAATATAACTTTTTACATCGCTATTTTACCATTTACATAACTCAATATCATTTTAAAAGCATTATGGTCCTATTTATATTTAGCTAAACAAAAATATTTTAGTACCACAATTTATAAAAACAATATTTTCTTAAAATTAGTATGCTTTCAGATTTTCATAAAAGCCAGATCTAATGGAATCTTACACATTTTTTTTTTTCTTCAAAATATTCCAGTTTGTTGCTTCCAATTTTGAGTTGAAATTAAAATTTTAAGATTTTTAGTGACATATTGACAACACTAAATGAAGAACGCGTAGGATTCAAGAAATCAATAAAAACGTGGGTTATTAAAGCATAAATTTACATAATTTTCCAAAAATTTTGGAGTAGATAAAAAAAAATGTGGGCTAAGGTACAAAAAAAAGCAGACTGTACTTAAAATATTATTATTGATACGGACTGACTTAACTCACTATTTTTAGAATCTTAACATAATAAAGGTCATGAGCAGTGATTCATATTAAATGTATAATTAAGTGCGGTTAAAAATATATTTATAAAAAAAAAAAATTATCCTTAAAAAATATCCTTAGCTCTTATAATAAGCTTTTATTTCGGACCAATAAACCGAAAATTAAATATTATTCAACATTTATGTATATGTCATTTATATTTTATGTAACACAGTCTATATACATCCATAATATTACGCTGATCTCTCTTTCGTTTTATCCAGAGAAAACTTTGATGATTTGGGAAAAAATAAAATGAAAACTTAATTTTGTATACGAAACACGTAATGCTATTATTTGTAGTCAATTGTTGTAGGGTTTGAGTTTTATTTATATTGTGTATTTCTTTATGACTATTACATAGAAATATAGTACAGAATATTCTGCAGTAGCAATAAGTATAAAACCGCATCAATAAACGCCTGAATCCTATTTTTTTTTTTTTTTTTACCAATTTGAACAACTGTGGTAATTTGTCTATCTTTTACTTTCTATTTTAGATTTTTCATATTTTTTATACCCATGTGCACTACTAAAATAATCCAATAAAAGTTAAAATTAATTTTTGTAAAACATGATTTTGGTATACAGTAACATAGCCATAAGAAAAAAAAAAGGATATTCATTTTTGGCTGATGCGTTTTTTTTTTGGAAAATGTATTATAGCAGAATGTTCTTAAAATAACTCGAGGGCCTATTATAAATAAAAACTAATATATAAATTTTACATTTCAGTTATATTTAGTTCATTTATAATTCACGGCATGAGAGAATCATTAACATTCTATGGAAAATTCTATACTAACATTACTTAATTTATGCAACTCTAAGTTAAAAGATATTTTGTACTTTAATTTATAGTTTAGGGTTTAGGCGAAATAACTATATTGGAATATAAATTTTAAATATATACCCAATATTTGATTATTTCACTGGTTTTAATTACAGTGAATACTGGTAAAAATTTTTGATCAAAATTAAAAAAGTAAAATCTATGCAATTTTACCAAAACATGATACGGTATCTATTATAAAATTATAAAATTTTCAGCAGAGAAAATTTAAGAAAATTCGAGAGTAACTTGTCCTGATAATAAAATCCTTGTGATATGCACTAATATTGTGATTAGAATAATGTTTTTTTTATTTTCTTGGTAATTTATATTTTGGAACTGAATTTGTAAACCAAAATTTGTGGAGAGAATGTGGTTGTTTTGACAAAGTCAATCAAAATGTCTACCAATTTTTCTCTAGGTTATAACTAATAAGAATTTGTCAAATATTCGTAAATTTGAAGACTAAATGTTTAGTAATCGGAATTAGCACTTATCTCAAAATTTCAAAAAATATAGACACATATCGTGTTTTGGCAAAGTTCCACAAAAATTTAAAATATGACATGAACGTAATTTAAATTTTTAATTTTCTAAGTAATATTTTTCTATTTTGATCTTCTGAATTCATATTTCTAAATAAATACCCAGGAAATCGATAATTTTAATACAGAACCACCATTTCGTTGACAGAATCGGCTTCATTCATTTTCTAACCCATCTGACCCAAAATATCTTAGTTAATGAACACAGTGTAAGAAATGAACACAGTTAATTGTGTCAATAAACTGGTCGAATTATAGGCCTCCTGTCATAGTAAAGTCTGGGATAATATTTCCAGTAATGAATATTAGACTAATCATGAAATAGTATAGTTTTTACCAAAAAAACCACCTCATATCATTGGAAAAAATATAATATATACTTGTGAAACTGAATTTTTCTGTACTTTTCCAATAATCTTAAAGGAAAAATTGAAAAATTTATAATTATTTGGATAAATTACGTCTGGTATTTGGGTATGTCCTGGTTTTCATAACAATAATTTAATTTTTTTCCATATAAGTTTGATACCATTTCATGAAAGCAATTAATAATTCTGTAAAAGTAAATTAAATTTACTATACATCCCTGTCGACATTTACCAATTTTCTGGCCAAATGTAGATTAGTGAGTTTTTTTGTCAAACTATACATTATGTATTTCAGTTGGTTTTGAGACAATGTTATTATAATAATTTTTCGTTTTCCCATATAACAAAATCAGTGCTATACGTATATTGAAATTTTGAAATATAATTTCAGTCTTGAACTAAATCTTTCAATGTTCAATTTTATCATACCAAAAAAAAAAAAAGGTTTTATTATTTTTAAGTATCATACTGAAAGTGTATAATAATACTTCAAATTTGACTATGTATATTAGTATCATTTATGTCGTCACCTGCATTTGATTACTTTGGAATACAGTTTATCCCCAAAATAAAAACCATATTTCAAAGATATTCATAATTATATATAATACAAAATAATATTTTTAATGAATGAAAGGAATTGTGATAATTTCTAAAATAAGGAAAATTTAGGAAAATATTTTATAGGAAATTCCATTAAAGTTTTTAATTATGTCTAAATATAATTGATTTTTTTTTTATATAAAAAATAAATTAATTTTGATTTAAAAAAATTGTTCATAAATAAAAATATTACCAGTAAAATATTGTTGATTTGAGAAATTAAGATAAAAACTTGTGAAAAACTTTGAATGAAAAAAAAACTTTATTTTATTAAATTTTCAAAATTGCAAAATGCAAATTTTGTAAATGAGTAACCAAAAAAAAGAAAAACTACAATTTTTGAAATTTGTAAGTTAATTTTAAAGTTTTTCCCAAAGTTTAAAGAAAACTTTATAACCAATTTTTATTTCAATAAAACAGATTTTTGGTAAAATATTTGAATTTGAAAATTTTAATCTGGATGGCGAAAAGAAACTTTTATTGTGACTGTCATTGAGTTAAAACAATTCCAATAAAAATGTTGGCAAAAAATTTTTCAAATTAAAAAAATTATATTTCAAAGCAATAAGATACTATTAAAATCAAGAATGCAAACTCTTACAATTTAGGGTTCTGATTCTGGTTCGGTTCAAGTTCGGGTTTCAGAGAAAAAGAAATTATTCAGTGTTATTTTGGAAATAAAATTTTCATTTGAAAATTTATTTATTTTTATTGAAATAATTTTCATTTAATTTTATAAATGAAGTATTTTTCAGTGCATCGTGAGTTAATTGCACTAAGATTAATTTAATAACTGAAGAAGCACTTTCAACACTGACTTCAGTGGCAGGAACAGCTAAAACTAATCAAGCTGCTTGTCAAAGCAATGAAGTTTCAATTTTATGTTGTTTCCAAAACTCAATTACACTTTTTTGTTCAAAAAGTCTTGGCAATTTTTCGTAAATTTCCATAAGGTTTCCAATAATTTTACAACTTTTATTTTGAAATTTGTTTTTTTGGATCCACACGACTGAATTTTTCGCTTTAACGAAGTTTGGGTTCTGTGTTCACAAATTACGTGAATCGGAGAGGTTTCCCATTCGGGTTCATGGGCAGCTCTAATTGAAATAGTTTGCTTTATCTTTTTTTTTTTTGTGAAACAAACTAATTTTAATTTTTCTATTTTAATGTCAACTGTAACCGATGTAATAATATTATTCTTTCTGGCATATTTTTAATTGAAAAAGTTTTTTTTTTTTAAACAGATGAGATAAAAAAAAAATTACCACAAAAATAATAATATGCTTTTCATGCTAAATTCTAACATATTACTATTCGTATACATAAAACAAAAAAAAACATTTGTAAAACAAAACTATTTCCGACATTTTTGATCATTTAAAAAAATAAAAAAAGCGAAACTTTATACGCAAAATATCTAATATTACATACTTTTGTATACGTATCTTTTCATACTCAGTATACGTAACCAAAATAAAAAAACAGTTTCTATGTATTTTTAAAACAATTAAACGCTGGAAAAAAAACATTAAAATTTAACAATACAAACATAATAAAAAGTATCTACTAAAATATTCATAGTTTCAACAACAAAAAAAAGGAATATATCCTGACATATAAAATTTACATAAGGAAAAGGATATAGAGTAGTATTTATGCAAAATATTATGGCAACACAAAAAAAACATACATAGTTCAAAAAAAAAAAATAGTAAAATTTAAAATTTTATTTTATATACATCAGTGGTGGATTAAGAACGTAGTAGTATTTGACGTACACCCAAGTTGAAATTATGACGTACCACCGAGTTGAAGTTATGAACTTCTACTGCAATTATCATTCAATGTTAGCTACAGAAATATAACCTGTTACAAAATTAAATTAATAAAAAGTTCCAGCCACTAAAGCCGACAAACCTAAATACGTATCTTTACGGACTATAACTGATATGAAAATAAATTTTAATAGCAATTTTTTGTACTTGAACTGTTAAAGGATACAATATGTATTATCATTTTGGATAACAAATTAGATTTTTTTTTTTTTTAAAGAATTATCCTAGATAAGTCCTTAAAGAATTGTTAATAAAAAAATGATTCAGTTATTTATGGATCCTCGAAATTTAGTTTACATACGGCAACAATATTTTAAAAATATTGCACATGTTTTAATTATTTTTTTTGGTTTTTCATTAGCCCTTTTCGTAGAATATAGCATCCAACCTCCCGCTTCCTCTATTTCTGACGGTTACGAGCTATTCTTTTTTCATCCTTTTTCCCTTACAGTCCAATGTTCTCAGTTCTTGGAGTATATTGCACCTCGATGTGCGATCGCATCTTTTTAATTTTGTGGATTTCATTCTAGAAATATCCTGGGAATATAATATAATTTTTCCCTAAAGATATGACCGATCTACTTTCAATTGCTTCCTTCCTCAGTCGTTAGTTAATTGGCCAAAATATCTGCTTCCTATGAAAACTTATAATTTCTATGAGTTCTTTTCACGTGATCCTTGAATATTATGATTGTCTGAATCTGTGAAACTTTTCTAGAATATTTATTTTCTTTATACTCTCAAAATAAATATTCTGCAAATATACAATATTCAGTAAAACTAAATTACATTTACTTTATAAATGTTCTTATTTCATCATAGTTCTTTTCACAACAAACTGTATTTAATTCAAAATTTTATAGGAATTCATACAACTATTCAGTTTATAATATACCCACCAACTACCAGATTTACTCTACTATCAAATTTTCTTTCTCAAAAGTATATAAAGATAATTCCACCATTTGAAATTGATATGAATTTTACATTAGTTATGTTTATAAAAACAAAAAATATAAACAAAGATATGAAAATATTTATACACTCACTATGCTTTGGTAAAACTATATACATTTTAGGAAAAGTGAATTTAACAGCAAAATATATCTAAACATGAAACATGTAAAAATAAAAATAAAAACATAATTCATATTTGAAATGAAAGGTTAGTATTTAAATTGAAATTCAAGAATTTCCTTTTAAATAAAATCTTTTAAATGGGGTCTATTTAAAAGTTTATTTAATACAAGTTGTTTTATTACTATTTTCAATAAAAATTCAATTTTAGCGCTCTCTAGTGACAGATCCTACAATTGACAACAATAATTTAATTAACTGAATTATCTTTCCAATTATGGTTTTAATATTAGATTTGAAATCCATTTACAATGTTAAATTGCATTTACATATCATATAATAAAATCCTAAATACTTGTCCGAGTATCCATAATTTTTGCTAATAGGCGTTGTGATAAACAATTGGTACACTCATTGCTTCAAACAGTGGCAGAATAATGACATTATAATCTTATACCTTCCCCTTTGAGTCGATTACAAAGTCAATAATAAAGTCGTAAAAAAAAACCATAAAAAAGTCAATTACAAAGTTGCTAGACCCTTGACTTTTACAGGTCACCGATAACTGCCCTAGTTAATTATAAATACATTTCTCCAAACTGTGACCCCAGAGGCACAAAATTGAATTAAGAAATATTGTATTCTACTGTTAATTATCTTTCCAGTCTTATTAATTTTGGGGAATATTTACAACTTAAATTGCAATTAAAATGCCTAGCGGATAGTGTTTATTTATTTTGTAAATTTCGTCAACCTTTCCAAAGAGTGGTATACCAAATATTTATTTTTACATTAATTATGTCATATCATAATATCAGGGATTTTGTCCTTCAATTGAAATTATACTGAATAAAAATGTTAGAATTTTGGACTTGTCCAAAATTCGTCCTTAACAATTATAATTATTACAGCGAACATACAATTTTTTTTAATGTTTAATCCTTGAATACTGTCGAAGTAGTAATTCATTTCAATAATTTAAAACAAAATAATTTTGTAATTTATTTCAAATTATTAATTTCTCATTTAAGGTAAATTTTGAATTTAATATCAATTTCAGGAAATAATAATTAATTTTTTTCACAAGAAAATTGATTGTGGTTTTATGTAACAATGATGGAAAATTATTTTAATTATATGTTTTGATTTAACTTATTATTATTTATGTATTTTTAAATATTTATTTTTGATTAATTCTGCTCTAATTATCATTAATTAAAATATTCAATTTATTGATAAACTCAACAAAAAATTTAATAATATTTCTGATTTAAAATATTAAAATTGTAATTAAAGAAAATTATTTGGAAAATTATGATCATTTTTTGGGTATAAAATTAATGAAAAAAAAATTTTTTATTGAAAAAGCCTAATTAATTGAAAATTGATTTATTATAAAAATAAAAAAGTTTTTTTTAATACATATTTCATTTTAAAATGAATTGGAAATTTTTTATATATGTAATTAAAAATATGAATACTGATTGAGAAATATCCGTAGATTCGTAACTGATTTACTATACAATTTCCGATTATTTACTATACCAATTTCCGATAACCTGTTTCCAACATAAATCTTAATTTTGTTTACCGAAAATAGCTCACTGCTTTCAGTATTGTCTCAAAATTGAAATACCGAGTAGTGTATGTGACTCACTACGCGGTATTTCAATTTTGAGACTTTAATTATATTTACTTAACAAAAAAATTCCAAGCTCTCTGTCGTTTATAATTTAAATTAATTAACTTTTTTAATTAATTAAGACAATGGTCAGTGGGCAGTGATCATTTTGGCGACCAACAACTAGAGAAGTGGACGACAAAAAAATTTTCCACTTGTTGTAGAATATTTTTTATACGAGGTAATTTCGTAAAATTACGAGGTAATTTCGTAAAATACCGAAAGTAACACTGAAGGAAAACATAATTAAACAGCTTAGTGAGTAAAGGTATTAAGTGACATTTTAGATTTGAGTAAATCAGGCATAAAGTTCTGTTTTCTACGGGTATTAAACAATTTTTAAAAGTTCTGAACACATATCTATATTTAAAATTATGTCTTTTCTGAAGCAGAAACCACAAAGAAAACAAATAAAATTTATAAGATCCAATTTGCCTAAAAGTATGCAACTTAATGTGAATAAAATACTTAAGACTTTTAAAATCATTCAAATAGAAAAATGGTTTAAAGAAGATGTTGAAAATGAAAGAACAGCAGCAGCTTTTCAAAATATTTATAAATTCCACAAAAAAAAACCCCCCGAAATTATAAAAAATTATCTAGCCTCCCATTCTCTCCATAAAAATCAACAACACAAATCAAAAGATATTATCACACCAAAGATACACATTTTTTTTAAGAAAAAAAAACTCAGTTTTTTTTTTTTCAATTGTAATTTCAATTTACCTTGAATAATTACAAAACTAAATAAATTTAGTAAAGCATAAAAAATCAATAAACCAAAGAAACTCAATGTCAATCCACATTAAAGGAAAAAAAAAGGAAGAAAACAACAAGAAAAATTTCAAAATAAAACTTATAGAAATTTACAGATTTTATCTTATTTATTTATTTTATGTTGTGTACCTCACATCCCACCCAACCAAAAATTGAAAAAAAAAACCTTTTATGATAATTCAATAAAAAATGAAAAGATTTTTTTTTTTCATTATTATTTAAAATAAATTCCTTTGGCATATGAAGGACCCAACAAAAAACAGTGGATTTAAAAAAAAAAATTTCAATTTTTTGCCATCCTCCTGATGGAGGATCTCCATTAAAAAAATATCATCATCATCATACTTGGAATTTGAACATTGAACTTTTTCCTTCTTTTTTTTTGGCCCTGTAATGTTTATAATTTTATGACTGCCATTCAAACGTCACGATACTTTATTTCACCATCACTAAATTCAATTTACTTTCCTTTCTTTTTCAGTTTTTTTTTTTCAAATTTTTTTTTGTCCTTAGCATGTATACGGTATATTGAAATATCCTTTTTTTTTTTTGGTTGAAGGAAAATTATTATTTTTTTTTTATCCATGTTGGTAAGATAAGAAGAAGAAAAATTAATCAAAAAAAAAAAAAACTGAAGATAACCAAAAATTAAACCATGACAAATTTGATAAGGTCGTGAATAATTATTTCTTATTATTTTATGAAACAGGAAAAAAAGAAAAACAGAGAAAATATATCTCATTTGAATAAATTATAATAATAATTTTATTAAATATTATTATTTTTTTTTGTTCCGAATCTCAGTATTTTTATCTTGTTAAATAATATTTACTTAGTAATCTTATCATTAATAAAATATATTTTTAGAATATTTGACTAATTTTCGACAATGTTATAGGAATTTGTAATGAATGTTTTTCTTTTGCAATGTAAACGGAAGCGTTTGAATGGCGTATGATATGAAAAATTTTATAAATTATAATGACAGCTTGGCTGTATTCAATTTTTCATGTATAATTTATATGGATAGTTAGTTATTATGCAGGGTCATAGATTCGATTGCTATGACCAAAATAAGGATATTCTTATTTTCTTCTTATTACAGTAGCCCGATATCACGACTTTAATGGGCTCCCTTTAATGGTCTTCTAACATTGTATAGCAATTTGAACCCATTTTTCCCAATCTTAAAATTAAATTTTTCTGTAATGTTATTACTGGTAGACATTGAAAGCTGAGTAAACTTAGAGCAGCATAGTAATGATATTAGGTTTGAAATACTACCGAAAAATTGCTGATGGATGAGAAAAATGCTGATGGCTAGAAAATAGCCAAAGATATTACATATCTTTGGCTATTCAAAGAATAGATCATTCGAATTTGATAAATTTATTAAGATTAGACTACAAGAATACTAAATAACACAAACCTGTGATTATTACGTTTTTATTTTTTTATAATTCTAATAAATTTTAATCTAAAATTATAAATTATAATTTATTTCCTTGGATTGAAAAGAAATATAATTTTATATTCCAGAAAAAAATATCTAAAAATCAAGATAAATAAAAATTTTTGTACAAGCAATAATTCTAATTTTTGTAAATTATACCTGTCTCAATTTTCATGAGATAAATAATGAAAAAAAAATTTACATAATTAAATTTATGCGAAATAAAACGAAGAACTAGAATTATTGCACTGAAAAAAATATGGGTTTTATTGTACTCAGAATTTTAAAGTTTATTGGTAAGAAAATTATTTAGTTCATTATCTTAGAGAATTTCTTGATTAGAATCCTATATTAAAGACATCTGTATTAAAAAAATTCACAATTACTTGAAATGATTTGAGTCCTGTACGTACAATATCTGAGACACTAGACTAGAAGAACTGAAAAGTGATCTAAATTTTGCCCAATGTAAACTACAGTTTTATTTATTAATAAAAGTTATCTTATATCCTTTTCACAGTATGCCTAATAACATCTTATTAAGGTGTTCTTTTGCGATGAGTAACACTTTAATAATGTGCGTGTTATTAGGCATACTGTAATTTAACCATTTCTGATATATTTAAATGAAATTGCTTCCATAAAATTAACAAATCCTTTCTCATATTAAACAAAAAATCAGATTTAAAATAACAAATAGTTTTTGTTAATTTTGTCAATATATTTACAATTATATGATTCTGACAGCTGCTGTCAATTATATTTTTACTTGTCCTAAAATCATCACCAAAAAAAATTGAATTTTCTTTATTTTTCTGGAAATTTCAATAAAAAAAAAAATATTTAATTTAAAATTTAATTAATTTTCTGTCAAAATTGTTCTTATAATAATAAAGCTGTCAACTTTGATTAACCAAAACATCAATTAATCAATTTAATTGAATTATATTTTTTTTTTATTTCAATTTACTTCATTTTTATTTTCTCAGTGTTTTTTTTATTGGTCACATTAAAAAATAAAATTAAAGGAAAATTAATTCAAATTGAATTTCAATTTTTAAATATTAACTTAAATAAAGAAAATTTTTATATGTCTACACAATTTGGGGATATTTTAGCAATGAAATTTTCTTAAGTTTTATATTTTTTTGTTTTTCATTTTTATTAAATTTTCATTTTTGTTTGTTTGTATTTCTAATAAAATAATCTCCTTTTATGTGATACTTAAAAACTTTTATAAAAATAGAAAAAAAAAATATATTATAATAGGGAAAATTTTTTTCCCTAAAATTTTCTACATTGGTGGGAAAAATCACGGTGTATAAAAAATAACACGTACGTATAAAAGTAACAGAAAAAAAAAGAACGAAACGAAACTAACTTTTATGAAATAAATTTAAACGTGATATGATAATTATTGTAGAGAATGGTAAATGATATTACAGATAATTTATGATACTGTGATGTATTTAGGTTCAGAATTTTGTTAATATCTGAGACAGCAATTTTATTAACTAATATCGTTTTTCATTGACCGAAAATTACTCTGGTATCATGCGAATTGACGCTCTTTATACCAAATTTTAATAGAAACTGAACCCAAACGTGTTTTATTGAAAATCGTATTTTATTAAAATTTGTTACATACTGTACCATATGCTGTTGCGCGATAGGTACTAGTTTCGACGCCTTTCAGATGAAGCTGATATAAAATCAGCTTGCTATAAAATGGGTACGAGTTATAAAATTACAACAAAATATAATTAAAGACTAGGAAAAATCCTAATGATCAAATCCATTTGCTAACTACAAAATTCTCACAAATAAAAGCCATAAAGTTTCTTCACTATAAAGAAATTTGTAATTCGGAGTCCATTTATGGTTCGGAATTGAAAATTAGGAAATCGATTTTGGAATAGATTGTTGCGAAATATTAGTGGGAGGAATAGCCTAAATTTAAATCGTTGCGCAATTGAAGAAGAATAATTTCACGGTTCACTAAAAAAATTCAAAAAACCTGTTTTTCTAGCAAAATAGGATGAAGCGTGTTTTTTTAATCCAATTTTCTATAAGTTTACTCTCAGTAGAAATTGAGTAATAAAGTGACTGTCAGTAGCAATTGTAATGAATTTTTATTTTTAAGACACTAGATTAGCTTGTAACCATTAGCAGGCTAATAGCGAATAATTTTATGTTACAATTCTGGGAAAATTTCTCAAATATCTTATATATTTTATATTTTTTACATAAGTTCTAGTTAAATATGCAATCTTCGAATTTAACCATCCAACTTTGCTTGAACCCAATAAAAACTTTTAGTGTTTTGGCCAATTTGAAGATGATATGTTAGGTAATCGACGTCAAACTTAATACCTTCATATTTAGTTTACAATTAATAATTTAACTTGTTACAAATAATAATGTTTTAATAACTAAAACTGCCAGTTGATAATCTATCATATGAAATTAGTATACTCTCTCATAAAGAAAGCTAAAGTTCACATTTAAATCTGTCAGGCTACTGAATAATCATAATAATATAAGTTTTGTTAAAACAAGAATAAATTTTTTATATCAAAAAAAAAAAAAAATTCTACCTTTTATACATAATGTCCTGTGAGAATTATTTAAATTTCCTAAAAAACGGAGCTACTATAACAAAATATATGAAATTAAAAAATATAAAATATAATTTTTCTGAGATTGGTTTCTGTTTTTTCTGCACAACTTTTCTGAACAAACGAAAAAATACTGGAAGTTCATTTCAATAGACATGACAGGCTATCACAAGTAAATAAAACAAGACATTCATTTACATATTTTCTTCCTTTTTTTTTTTTGGTATATAAACTGACATATACCCAGAGACAAAATAATAAACTTTTTTAGGCCAATATGGTAAAATTATTTTTGAAAATATCTAAAATAAAGAATCTTTATTTTTTTTATTTTTTTAAATGAAAAACAAAAACATCACAAATGAAAAATTATCGTAAATCTTATTGACTTTTAGGTTAAAAAAAATATCTAAAAGCTGATTCTGTTTGTTGTGACAATGAAAAATTCATTTTCTTTTATTTCCTTTTTTTAATTTTCTTTAGAGTTTCAGTTTTAGTTAAAAAGTTAAAAGAACATTTATTTTTCATGAATGAATTTTTAAGTATCCACAAGGAATGCTTCTTGTCACTTAAATGTCTTGTGTGTTTTATTTTTTTGTTTTTTTTTAATGACATTACAACTGAAATTTTAGAAGTAAAACTGACGATATAAGGGATACGAACTTGTTATAAGCAACTTGAATATTATAAGAAATTATTAATGCAGTTTTATATCCCAAAAATTTCCGCATTTGTTCATTATTTTAATAATTTTTATGTTGTTATGGTCAAAATTGAATTATAAAATAATTTATGTTGTTGGTAGTTTACGACCCAATCCTGAAAAACCAAAAAAAAAATGGTATACTTTGCCATAAAAGTATAAAAGATATGGCTAGAATTATATGTCACGACGAAGTCGCTGAACGAGCGGTGTATTAGAAAAACTTCCCAAAAAACAGGTTACCAAAAAACTATATTATTTTAAAGATTGATTTCTATACAATTTCCCTATTTCCGAAGTGACTAAAAATTAGTTAAATAAAATATACCAATATATAGAAAAGTATTATTGGTTTTAACTTGTCACTTTGTCTGAAAATCTCTTTAGTGACAATAAAATCTTTAAGATCTTCGTTTTTATCATCAAACTCAAACATGACTGAATATGTACAACTACACAAAAAAAAGGTAGTACGAAAATTTATATGAATTTCTGTTTAAATTTATTTAACATCTTTAAATGTATTTTTAAATAATTTAAAAGGCGTTATAAGCGTACGGCCTTAATTGTTGTAAATTGATCAGTATCTTTAATCTGGGAGTTTTAAGGGCAAATCCGTTTAAAAAACTTCGCAAACCGAGGAGACTTTTGGCAGCGATATACTTAAATTTTTTTTACACTTTTAAAATTCATAATTAGAATAGAAAATTAAATTAAATGTAGTAAATAGCGAAATCCGCCCTTATTCGCCCTAATAAAATAATGTCGACACTACTTAAATATTCGCGTTGGTTTGATCATTTCCCTAAGGCTAAGCCACCATGTATAATTAAATTTAGCGAATAATTCGCTTCACTACTATTGCAAAAAAATTGCGTTGGTTTGGGGAATATTTAAAAATTTCGCACTAAAGTCCATTCTTAGTTTATAAATAAAATAATTCGAATCGGACTTGCTATAATTGAGCTTAAATTAATTCATAATTGAGCTTAAATTAATGACAGATAACAAAAGGGGTAACTGAGCTTGTATCATGCAGTCGGGTAAAAAAAATAGATATAACAAAATTAATAAGAATGTGAAAATACCTCAAGAAGAAATTAGTTACATCAAATAAATCCTAACCATTAGAAAAACAAAGAAACATAAAATTATCATTTATGTACAGCTTAAGATATCTATTAGATTTATTATTAATATTTTTAACTAATTAAACCTTGAGTTAGCAAAGTAAATAAACAAATAAATGAATTATACAATTATATATAATTTATAAAGATCCTTAATTTTTAAAGATCCTTAAACCAATTATAATAAAAATTAATACCATTACCATAAAATCTTAGCATCATAAATTTTATTAAAAAAAAAATTGACATTAATCTTAAATTTATTAATTTTTTTTTAAATTCATTTCAATTTAGTTCAATATTTTTATATTCAATTAAAATATATATAAAATAATTTCTAAAAAAGTAAAAAAAAAAAAAGTTTTATTATCCTCTAACACATCATTAGATCCTTGTTATCATTTACATTTGAAATTAGTATTATACGCAAAAATATTCTTTAACTTTTATCATCAAAATTTATTTTTTTCTTATGAAAAAAATAACACAAAAAAACTGAAAATTTATACTTGAAGATTTAATTTATGATGCCTTTTATAAGTTAAGGATACCCCCAGAGAAGGAAGCGCGAAAATGTAATTTCGATGAATTGTCTAAAAAGTTTGTTATTTAAGAGGGCAAAAAAACCAATTTTTTTTTTCATCCTGTGAGAGATGATATATATAAAAACATAAGAAACCCTACTGAGATACTAAATAAATTTCCTAGGTTTATTAATATACATAAATATATATATACCAGTACACAATATATAAACTGGATATTTATAAAAGTAAAGATATTATTGAAAATTTTCTAAATTATTAGCTTTAGCTGCGTATTTCATTTGTGTGGTAAAAAAAAGAGAAGAAAAAAAAAATTATATAATTTGTAATTTAGAAGTTTTTTTTTTTCTTTATGTACTAATATAGTCTGGGGGAATTATAAGAAAAAAAAGAAAGCTTTCAAAAAATCTGCAAAATATGATAAGAACTCGAAGGAGAGATAAGCATAATCAAAAACAGAAAATATTTATATCGTACTTGTATAATGATCCTAAACATAAAAATATTCAAACATATAAGAAAATCTAAAAAAAAAATAAATTGTTTTAAGATATTTTTCACTTAATTTTAAAAGGAATAGTATAAAAATATGTAATAGTAGAGAAAGCCTACATGAAACCAAATGAATTACTAATAATTTTAAAAAAAATTGCTAGAATTAAGTATATTACATAAATTTTATATTATTTTTTACACTTTATTATCATTCCAAGATCATTTTTGATTAATATTTACTATGATAACTTACAATTTTCATAGAAATATGTTTTGCGCCCTCTACCGAAAAAATCTTATATATATGATACTAACTAAAATTTAGGTTATTTACAGAAATTTAGGTTATTATATTTAAGTAAAAGGACTTTAAAATTAGTTGTGAACATTTTGAAAATTATTGTAAAACCAATTATGAAAAAAATTGATTTTATTCTGATCTTCATAATCTTTCCAATGTGGGGTCTATTCCAAATTTTGGACAATATTATGTTAAAATGAAATTTGCCTTAAAAAAGACTTTAACGTTGCCTAATCGAATAGACAGCCTAGCGGACGGAACTCAAAATTAATTTAATCTTTTCTGATAGTAAATTCTGGGACCGAACCGATACACACGAATTTATGTATATATTTACTGTGTTTACATACGAAATTTGAAAATTTTAAACCGAAATACGAACCAAAATACACGTCAAATGTTACAGGATACTCAATAAATGTTGTAAGATTCACAACAAATGTTACCCGATGAAAATTCTAATATTTACCCGATGAAAATTCTGATAAATGTGGTAAGATAGTAAATTCTTGGACCGTTCCAACTCTGGTGGTAAATCGATACAACGATTGAATTACTTAGGATTCATTTGAAAATCACTTCAAACAATAACAAAAAGTTAGAAAATATCAAGTCAATCGTTGTTTCCATAAACGCTAA
The DNA here is from genome assembly GCA_963932195.1 of Empis livida. Lineage (NCBI taxonomy): Eukaryota > Metazoa > Arthropoda > Insecta > Diptera > Empididae > Empis > Empis livida. Next base: position 10,491,775 of record OZ010646.1, on the reverse strand, counting down.
TTCAAGTTAAACTCACCATAAAAACATAGCAAAATATTTCTACAAAAATTTCAAATTAAACTCACCATAAAAACATTACTAAATTTTTCTACAATTTCTATACTTGTTAACATTCAACACTATATTATAATCTACAATGCTTTCATGAATTATTATTAATTTTCCAAAAAACATATTCAATGATGATAATAATAAATAAATATTCTGATAAATTAAATTAATGATACTTTAAAAAATAAGACAATCATAAATATATCTTTTAGAAAAATTCTGGTAGTATATAAAAAAAATTTTCCTGATTATAGACTTTTAGACATAATCAAATATAATATATAAAAAAATCTTCTATGATATAAATTATTATAAATAATTTATATTATTCAATGCGACGACATAAGGCAACATTGATAAATGAAAAATTGGAAAATATTATAAACAATATATATAAATCAGAAGAAAATATTTCATTTTTCTTTAAATAAAACCAAAAAAGAAAAAACAATTTTCTTTTCAAATATATTTAATTACCTATAATGTAATTGATAGCTTTCTTCAAATAATTTCATTTTTAATAAACAATTTTTTTTCGTCATTTTTTTATTATGAATTTCTCAATTTATATAAAAATTTACATAATTAACAAGTTAAAAATTTTTTGGTTTTTATGATTCAAAGAAATATAAAATTTAAAGCATAAAATAAAAAGGACGAAGAAAATTGTTCTTTGTTTCATAAAAAAAAAAATAAAGTTAATTTGTTAATTAGGTATTAATAATTTTTTTTTATCCAATGCTTTGCTTTAATTTGGGAAAAGAAAATTGTATAATAATAATGAAAAATGTATAATAAATTATATAAATCAGGATTTCTCAAAGTTACAACTACAAATGGGGCGCTTATATTAGGATGTTCAAATTAATCCAAGTTTTTTCATCACTGTGCAACATTTACCAAAACTCTTTTAAGACTAAAAGATAGTTAAAGAGGAAAACTAAAAACAACTTTATGTTCGTTTCATAAACTTTTCAAATTATTTTTTATCAAAATAAATGAATCACATTCAATCAATCATATCGCGTAAGTTGTGTAAAAAAAATTAGGTAGAAACCATAACACACTTCCCCTTAAGTGCTCAAATCTGGTCAGGAGGGACCCATCTGGCAAGTACGAATTCATCAGAAATAGCGACTAAACAAAAAAAATTGGTACGGTTGGCCACGTTAATGGTACCAAAACAGTGATAACGCGCTAATTATGGACCAAATCTATACATATAAATTGTTGGTAGACCACTGGTTGACAAATTGCAAAAATAATAAAGATATGTAATTTAGATAAAAGTAATTTAAAGATCGTCCGCTAGTCGGCGGTATACGCTATTTCAATGTGCTTTTTAATGGAAAATTGTAATTTAACATAATAAAGATTCCCTCAAAATAACTTTTGAGGACCCCATGACCAAAAGTATATAATTATCTGAAAAACTATTTATTATTTATAATTCAACCTTACCCCAATAGACCAATAACGTAACCATTAACGTAAAAAATGTATTAGTTAATTACTAATACATTTAATTCAGTTAATTTGTAATTACTTTTACAAAATTTTCAAGGACCATAGTAGATTGTAGATTTTAATTTATAAAAAATATTTTTCATTTCATGTTTATTAAAATTTTATTTTATTTGAATATAGTAAATGTATCCTTAACTTAATATTTCGCCTTGGGGTCGTAAAGAAAAATATTGCGAATACGCTGATATATTTTCCTATAAACATTATTAAGTACATACATATATTAAGAAATAAAGTTCCAGAAGAAAAATTTCAAGAATTTTATTTTCTTCTAATTCTATAATAAAAGTAAAAAAAAATTTCAAACTCGAAAATTCACGGCGAGTTTACAATTTTTTTTTTGCTTTTGTAATATTTATAGTAAATGAAAATTCTTTACAAAGTAAAATTTTGGTAAAAAGGAATTTATTTTATATTTTTCTCCTTTTTTTTTTTTGAATTATATTGCAAAAGGATCAATAATGATTAGAAAAATAAAATTACAAATAAATTTTTTCCAAAAAAAAGGAAATAAAATAAAATTGATGATGATTGTAATAAATATTTTTTTGGAATTATTTACTTTTTAAAAGTAACAAATAATAAATAAATATTTTTTATTCTATGTTTTATAAATTAAATTAAATTCCTGATTAATAAAAGAAATTTATTTGTTTATGAAATATTATTGGACATCAATTAGTCAATAATAGAATATTTTAAGTAATTAGAATTTGTCTGTGGAATTAAGAATTTGTCTGGTAATTGGATTTTGTATTTATAAATTTCTCTGTTTAATTAACAATAATTGAAACTGACTTAATATACTAAAACTTGAATAATGTTTATCAACGTTTTCCTTATATTATTTTTTTTTATGTGGCCTTAAAATTTCATTTCGCATTTAGCCACTTTGATCCATTCGGCCGTATAATATGGCACCTCTTGTAAGTACAGTATTTTCTGAGTTCAATTGTAAAAGTTACATTAAAAAATTAAAAATTATATTTTCTTCGTAATATTTAAAATATTAAATTTAAATTCTCTGTCTTCGTTTATTAAATTTTGTAAATCTTTTTTGTTTTAAACCACAAAAAAGTTTTAATTTTAAAGAAAAACTTGTAATTTTATTTTCATTACAATAATGCAATTAAGTTTTTCATATTTTTCTTTTAACTTTTCCCCAATTTTACAAAATTAAATACAAAAAGAAATTATATCTACATTTATTATATCAATGTTTAATAAAAAAGAAAATAATTAAAAAAAATATATGGCAAATTACACTATAGCCCCACTTAAAATTAATGCACAAAAAAAAAGACTAAATAAATAAAAAAAATATTAAAGTTCGTATTTTCTTTTTCTTCAATTTTTTTTTCCTACTTCTTTAATCCTTTTTTTTCCATTTCGGTATTTTACAAAAAGATTTGTTGCTTCCCATCTCAAATAATTGAAGAAAAAATATTTTTTTTAATCTCCTAAACATAAAATAGGGTAACAAAGGTTTTTTTTGTAACCAATTTAATTTGGAATTCTATATTTCAAAACAAAAGAAAAAGAAGGTCAGCGAAGGCAGTCTTCACTTGTTGGCTTATTGCGATCTATATGATAGTTATTAGTCACCATTTTAAGTACTAGCAAAGAAGCCTACAATGTCCAGCGTTTCAAACAATATTTTTTTTCAATTTCATTTATGTATCGTGCCATAAAATTAGATCCCAGTCCTCGGTTTCATCCTCGCGTTCACAAGATCTACGTATTTGTTTATCATGTACTCCATTACGTGCTGTTGTTATTCCAATTTACCATCTTCTATAAGCAAAACTAGTACTATCAGCCATTCTTTTCAATTGAAGGAGCAAACGCTTCCTTGGCGACTTTTGAATGTAGTCCTTTGAAGTATTTTAAATTTGACATCGTTTTCGCTTTAGTGTTCATTATAAAACTTTTTCAATACTTGTTTTGGCAGTTATTAAATCTTATGAGTGACTTAAATTCGCTTCAACCATATTTAAATACGCCTCAGCCATATTTAAATTCGCCACGACCGCATTACTCACATTCATCATAAATAACCTGTCTTAAATGATGTATAGTATTGGGGTAAAAAATGTGCATTTTTTACCCCAATTTCGCCTAACCTTCATTTTATGGGTGTAACATTATCATTGTATTTTCCTCTTGCATTTATATATATTATAATTTCCTTTGATATTTAAATATAATACAAAATGGAAAAAAATTACCCATCAAAAACGGAAATTGTAGAAAATTATAGAAGACAATTTTTATTTTATATATTGTTTATGTACAGAGAGGGTAAAAAAAAATAAACTAACCCAGTTTATAATCAAGATTTTTAATTATTTTTTTTTTCAATTTTGTGGTTGAAATTCACAAAAAAAAACCTAAATGTTCTCATAGAATTCATAATTTCCCACATTTTAAAACGCGCCACAAAAAAAAAATATAAAACGGAAACGAAATATAACACAATTTAGTCACGCTGTGTGATTCAATTATTTAAGGTCCTTTTTTAAATATCATGAAATAAAAGCAGAAAAAAAGATGTAATAATTCAGACAGTTTTTAAAGACTGTAGAAAAATTAGGTAAAATACCTGATGGTTGGGTATTTTTCTTAAAAAAAAAAAATTTTCTTGTGTTGCCTTGTATAATACACAATACAAAAGGTTTTAAGAGGAAAAGGATAAAATCACGAATTTATGCACATTTTTAAAATGGGTTTAATTTATATTTTTAAGGAGAGGGTTTGTTTTGTTCATTAGTGTTGATAAATTGAAAATTATAAAATAAATTTATTTTAAATAAAATTAAACCTTTTTAAATTTTATTAATGGTCATTATTGGAATGAAAATAATACCATAAATTTTACAATAATTGCAGTATCTTTGTAATAAAAAAAATAGTACTGAAGCACTTCAAATTTAAAATTGTAGTGAATTGGATTGTCTTATCATTCGTTTTTGTTTTCTGTATATTGATTTTAAGACCTCATTTACCACTGCGGATAACTACTGCGGATAACTGGCCTATATCCGCAATGGTAAATGAGATCCTTCTCATTTACTACTGCGGATATATTTCCTTAAAACTATTCCATTAATTTTAAAATATTTTATGTAGATTAACTGATTATATAAAATCATCGTCTCACATTTACTTATATCCGAAAAGTTAATAATAAATTCTCTTCCAACATTGTCATCCAAACCATTTATATTCAGAAAATTGAAAATATAATATATTACTGGTATCAGAGATGTTCATATATGTTTTTTTTTTGCGCTATACGCAAAACATTTTAATTTATATTAAAATAATAAAATATCCCGAAAAAAATACAAATATTAATCGATAAATTTTTTTTATTTGCAGAGGTGTTGCTGTAGATGATCAAGGATACATTTGTGTCGCTGATTCTGGCAATAATCGTATCCAAATATTCAATCCTGATGGAAGCTTTTTAAAAGCTTTCGGTTCATGGGGTTCTGGTGATTGTGAATTTAAAGGATTAGAAGGCGTCGCTATTATGTCAAATGGTAATGTTTTGGTTTGTGACCGAGAAAATCATCGTGTACAAGTTTTCTAGAAAATAAAAAATATACTAATAAAAAAATGATAAATCATCATCTATAATATTTATATACTATACTCTCTAGTCATCAGTTTTCTTCTTTTTTTTTTGATAGCAAATGGAAGCTTTAAATTTAAATCATATTAAATGTGTATCATTTTTATAGGAAAAAGAAGCTTTTAATAAACATTAAATATAAAATAAATAAAAAATGTATTTTATAAACCGAATAATAAAAAGTCATAACTTTGTCAAAATTAACATTTTATAGAATATGTTTTTTTTAAAAACAATATAATCAAACTGAACAAAAGTTACCGAAATCAAATTAAAAAGTTAAGAATTAAGAATTTTTAGCGATCAAACATCAAATTTAGTTAAAAATTATATTAAAAACAAAAAATTTAATAAAAATAATTAATTAAGTTTTTATTCAATAAAAAAAAAATTACAAAATTTGTGTTAGAACAATAATTTTACATCAATTTTTGTTATAATTATAAAATCCCTTAAAATTGTTTTCGTTTTTTTTTTAAATTAATAAATACAATGATTGACAAAGAAATTATGTGTGTTTTAATTAAATTTCCTTCTTGAATTAAATATAATTTAGTTCAAATGTCTGTCTTATCCGATAAATGGGATAAGACAGATAAATAAATGATTAAAAATACAAAAATTCACTTAACACAAAAAAAATATATACTAAAGGATTAAACATGATTTAAATTATTTTGTTCTTTAAAGGAAACTCTTCGCATTTTGTTTGGAAAGACCGATTTAGGTTTCGATAGTGCTGAAGAAACAACATCTTTGACATTTTTTAATGTTATATTTGTATAGTTCTCTGTTGACAGTCTTTAAATATACATGCAAAAAAAAGAACAAAATTTTGATTTAAGAAAATTAGAAATAAGGACGGACATCCACACAATTTTTTAGTTGGTTAACACTTAAAGTACCGGCTATTTAATTTACTGATGGTACGTAAAGAACTAGGAAATTTTCTTAAAGAAAGCTCCTTCACAGACTTTCCCAAAAATTAAATGCCTGCTTTATAATAAAGTATAAACTTGGACATTATTATGTTTTAGACATTTATTTCACAGAAGTTAATAACAGATAATTTATGACACACTGATTTGACGAATATGCCGAAGCAGTAAGCGTATAATATTACAGATTGTAGATATGCAATGACGGTTGTTTAGTAGTTAGATAGACGAGAAACGTTTCAAAAATCCAAAATGTTCAATTTAAAGAGTTTTAAAATGTAACGATTTCTAATAAATCTTTTCACTATTTTAGCGCAATTAACAAAAAAATTTTCATAAAATTTTAAAATAACGCAAGTAAAAAATTGTAAGTATGCAAGTCCATAAACGAAGCAGATAGTTCCTTTATTATTAATTTGTAATATCACAAAAACAGAAAATATGCATGGAAAAAGCTATAAGTACTCAATTATAGGCATGCTAAAATGCATTTACTACAAACATTAAATTTACTACAAGAATTAAAAGCAGGGTTAATTTTAATGTGCAGAGGTACTCGGCACAGAAATAATGGTGTCAACAATTTTTTATAGTATTTTACACTACACTACCTGGGGTGTATTATCAATTTTGGAGAATGTTTATTATGTTAAATTCAAAGTTTTGATTACGAAATTAAGTTTGTGGAAAGCGACTATCCCCGTTTAGCGCATGATTATTAATTTTAAATTTTTAGTACGGAAAAGAAGACCAATCCGTATAAATTTAATTATAATCCTGATCTTTTACTTTTTTTCTCACAAGAAATATTTCATTCAAATCGAAATCTTAATTTGAACTACAATCAGTTTATGTTTTGAAATTGATATTATAAGAATTACCAATATCATTGTTTCTAATTACTGATAATAATTTTTAATATTCTAAACTGTCTACAAATATGAATGTAAAATATAAAAAAAAAACAATAATTACAAAGTTTAGCCATTAAAGAAAAAATCTATGAATTCTGAAAATGTCAAGGAAAACACCAAATACCGAATCGTTCAGAAAAATATAAACTATCTAATAGAAATAAACTCTAAACTTCTAATATATTTATAGATTCGATTACAAGGATAATTATTAGTAATAAAATGTATTTTGCTAAAGAAATTCTTTTCAGAATTTAACAAAATTTAATTTTTAAAAAAATATTTATGTAAAAACGTTTAAATATTAAATTTCCACTTACAATATTTCAATCTCCTTTAATTTGCTATATAAAAACTCACGTTCTTTGTGGAGTACTGAAATCTAAAAAAAAAAAAAAAAAATAATAGATAAAATAAATAAATCCATAAATTAAATTAATTTTACTTGATTTGTAAGCTCCCTGCGCTCTTCTATACCCAAAGAAGACTCTGTTTTTGAATTTATTTTATTGAATCTAATTGGTGTATTTGTGGTTTGTTTGTTCAAAGCATTGAGTGCAACTGAACTCTGTGAAAGAACTTTCTTTAATTGATCTATATCATCTGCAATTTATAATTAAAAATTAACTCTTCTTTTTTTGTATTTTAATATAATATAATTTACTATTATATAGATTTTCGGATGATTTTAGATTATCACTACTTATAGTTTCATTAAGATTTTCTTTATCATTTGAATTTAAATCATAAAATTGTTTAAACCATTGTAAAAATTCAAAATTATCTTGAAATTTTCCTTTAACTAACTTTTCAATTGGAATATTCTAAATTATGAAAGGAAGAATATATTACAATTAAATTTACTGTTTAATTTTAATTAAATTTACAGTTTAATTTTAATTAAATATACAGTTTAATTCTTACTTTACCTTGTTAACTCCAAGTTTGGTAAATGCAGATTGAAATAATCGGAAATTATGAATAAATTCATGTTCTAATTTAGCATTGATTTTTAATTTTTTCATAACTACAGAACCTGGTATAAGAGTTTCCATTAGTTGACAATATGCTACACCTAATTAAAAAAATGTTTTTTTTTTTATAGAATTTAATTGAATTTAATGTAGTTAAAATTTTACCTGTATACAATTCATCAATTTTTTTGTATTTTGTTAACAATAATTTATTAACCCAATTTAGCATCTCTTGACGCGACATTTTTTCAGCAATTTTATTCGTAACTTGTATTATCACAGGCATTGTAAATATATTTTTTATACACAAAATCGGAATGACAAAAAAAAATTCTCGAGTTAAACGCGGCGCAAACTATTCAAATTGCTATATCTTATTGAAATTGAATTCAATTCAATATTCAAAATGGCTAATTCCCGTATCTCATTGAATTCAATTTGATAATTCAAAATGACTAAAATTCTGACATATAACGGTTATTCCAATTGGTATAAAAAAAATTTCGAAATTCTAAATTTATCTTAGGCTTAAGTTACAATATTAATTTTTTTAAAACATTATTATTTTTTGAATTTCTAGTTTTTGTGATTAAATAAAAGTTTATTTAATCAGCCCTCAATGAAATACAAAGGTCCCACCGACAAATTTTTTTGTTTTTTCGACTACCCAGCAAAAACAAGTCAGATTGAAATATATGCAAATACAGTAAAAACTGTATGAAAGTAAAAACTCGCATTTTGCAGACGTGATTAACGTGATTGCCACAAAAAAGCTCAATCGCTTTCAACTGTTGAACGCGCTTCCGCTTTCGAATGTCGTCTACATTATTGTGAAATTAATGTTTAATATGAATATTGAAAGTATGCTGCAAAATTTTTTTTATTATTACATATTATTATAAAAAATAGTATTCATCACATTTTAAGTTTAACCAACTTGATATTTATAAACAAAAGCAAGAAAAAAGTATTGCATGACGCTTTCAGATTGTCTACTCAAACTACACCCAAGTCGCCAACATTATTTGACAATTAACGCATGTCAAAGCGGCGAGAGTATCTCAAGAGTTATAGACAGTTTAGCTAAGGAAAAATCTGATCGCTTTACAGATTTAAATAAGAAACATAGTTGTTGTTTTTATGACAAATTGATATCAAATTGTGTCCATGTAAACAATGTTTGAATTAACATTTTGTTACTTTCTTTAGTTTCATTTCAATTCCCTCGCAATCCGTGTTTATGGAAACATATGAATAATTTAAATAAGTTAATTTAATGATTATTGTAAATCCAATACTGATTTTATAAACCCAAACGGAATGTTACTGTCATCTCTATTCTAGTCGAATTCGTTGACAGGTAGGTCCAACACAACAAAGATCAACATCGAGACGTGACTGCGACTAAATTACAATCCGATAATATCAATTTCACAGTTTTAACTTTTTACACAAAAGGCGACAGCGACTAGAACCGGGGTTTTAAAGAACAAAAAATGTCGCTTGCGGATGGTTTAGGTTATCACTATTGGTTTTTCAACATAACTCTTATAGTTTCATATTTTTACATATTTCTGTCGGAATTTCAATCAGTCAGAAAAGACTAACAAATTATGATTTTAATGTGTTAGAAAACATTTTATTTTGAAGCACTATTTTGTTAATTTTAATCGTAAATTATTTTGAATGACAAAATTCTATTTAACGCCGAAAACATTGCAATTAAATTGAAGCGAACGAAATACATCCCTGCAAATAACAGTTCCGAAAACATTACGAAAACTGAAAGTTGTCATTTAAAAGACTTAAGGTAGAGTCACATACTTGCGATAAGTTAAGTAAAGTAGCCATTTTGACGTTTTTATATAATTTGTATGAAAAATCGATTGGTCGGTCACATAGTGCGATTCGAATCGAATCGAATCGAAAGAGTTGAATTGATTTCTACTTTTGCGATTCCACTTTTCCAAACTTTTGAGTTTGACAGATAATTTTAATTTGAATTTTGTCAAAAAATTTTATAGTTTCGGTGTTTACTAATTTCATACCATAGTTTTTTTTACAATTTAATAGTTTTTATAATAGTTTGTGTATTAGTTTTTTTTTACAATTTAAATCTAAATTCGGGATTAATTATTGAAATAGTGTATAAGTATGTTTTTGTAATTATTAATTAATAAAACAAGTGATATTATAACAGTTTTTTAATTTAGTTTGTGCTTGGCAGACAACAAAAATAGAATGGATGATGAAAAATTTATTGAAGATGTTAGAAATCATCCACAATTATACAATTATACAATTCTAGAAGCACGGGCCAGAAAAACAAAAACGGATGAAGTACAAAGTGTATTTTTGCAAACATTAAATAACTTTTCCGATAAATTACCGAATCAAAAAACTAACCAAGATCAAGAAGATATGCACTTCCTGCAATCTATAGGATATAAAATGAAAAAAATGAATGAAGATGAAAGGATAAATTTAAAATTGCAATGCTTCAATATGCAGTTGAAGCTGTTAAAAATTCAAAAGTGAAATGAATTTATAAAAGTAAAATTAATTATTATATTTTATATTGAAACATAAGGTTGTGATTTAATATTTTAAGTATTAATGATTATAATATTAATATAAATTGAATTAACCAACCAACCAACCATTTTATTTTTATTGATATATAAAAATAATTCGAAATGTATATTTTATATATTTAATTTACATGTTTATGTTTAGTATTAATAATACAGATTAAATAAAATTATTCAAAATATAATTAAACATTAAAACTTTAGTAATAAAAAACAATACAGTACTCCTTAATTTCATTTTAAATTATTAAAAATAGATTAAAATTTACTTTAAATTAAAGAATTCAAAATAATATATTCACAGAAATCAAATTTTCGATATCCCTCTAAAATATTTTTGACATATACTTGCGATTGCGATCGATAGCTATGTGACCAGTCTACTTAACGAATCGAAAGGCTACTTTACTTAACTTGTCGGTACTTAACTTGTCGCAAGTATGTGACTCTAGCTTTAGTATACTGAGGTGTTAGGAAAACGTTTTCTTAGAGTTTGGGCAACTACAATTCGAATACTATAGTAATGCTTTCTTACGGTAAGACAACCAAAATTCGAATACCAGTAATGCTTTGTTAAGGGTTTCAGTAAGTGAAAGATTCCGTTTTAGTTTAGATAAAGTAAAAAGGAAAGGTTTCATCATGAGAAAGCGATAAGTTTTTGTTATTCTTCTTTTTTTATTTAGGTTATCTTTAAGGTTTAGATTAATTTGTTTATTCAAAAGGTTATATAATTAAATACAGCGACATTCGAATTTGGCGATATTCCATACTTGATTCTATCAGTTTGTTTTCGTTTATAGGGTTTCCGATTTTTTGTTTTAGAATTCCCTATAAACAAGAAACACTCATCAAATTTCTTAATTCGAAATCGCCATAAAAGCGAATAACTTTTTACTTAATAGAACTAAACAGTTTAATTTTTGCTGAGACGGAATCAAATATAATTTTGTAACGGAATGAGTAATTGGGTGCTTCTTGAAAAGGAAATTTATTATTATACAAATTTTAACTAATATTGGTAGCAGGGATGGAAACCATTGAAAAAACATGTTGGTTCGGTTCAATGGTTTTCCAAAAAATTCAGAATGGTTTTTGGTTCTGGTTTTGGTTTTTGCTGTTATATGAAAATGGTTTCGGTTTGGTTCTGGTTTCTAGTATTTCAAAAAACCAGGTTTTGGTTCTTTTTTGGTTCAGATAACAGAATTTCCTAAAAATGAAAAAAAACTTTTTTTTTGTCATCAAAGCAAGGAATCAAAATTATTTCAACATAACTCTTTATTTTCTTAAAAAACTGAATGAAAATTTGTATGAAAATTTGGTAAATACTGTATTTCTTCTATTGTCCATTTTGGATGAAACATTTGAAAAACATTTTCATAAGTTTAAAGCTAAAGGAAACAAATTTAAAAAATAAATAAAATAAAATCTACTTTTTAATAATTTAAAGTAAATTAATTTTAATTATTTAAACCTTAGGTGCTGCTGTCACATTTATATCAGAACACATGTAGTTCAAGTTTGAATATCACAATACTTTTAATGTTGCATGTAGTTGAAGTTTGAAGTTATTGATAAGTTGAACTAGATCTGGTGGAAAATTTTAGAATGTTTCGGTTTAATAATAATAGTTTTAAAAATATTAATAGTTCTGGTTTTGGGTTGGGTTTCGAAAAAAAAAATAAAAATGGTTCTGGTTTTTGGTTTCGGTTCTTAGAAGAAATTAATAATGGTTTGTGGTTTTGGTTTCGGTTCCTAAAAATGTTGCTGGTTCGCATGGTTTTTTGGTTCGTTTCGAAACCGGTTCCCATCCCTGATTGGTAGCATATGCATTACTTTCGTTTATTTTTACATGACCTGTCTGTTTTATGATCTGTCGCTGACGCTTCTGCCGTAAAAGTTTTTCCATAACGCTAATAACGCGATTGACCCAGTTCAATCGATTTCAAAAATATATTCGAGATATAATTAACAAAATTTCAGTTTCATAAAATTTCAAAATATTTCTTGCAAAATATGGACAGTAAATTATAATTTGCTGTTTTTTTCTCACATATTAAATTTCCCATAAGAATATGTCAAAATAAAATTATCTCTTCCTGTAACTCTCCAATATTTTTTGATATTTTTTTGAAAAATATGTAAGTTTGTTGCATGTGCCGTGTAATCAGGGAGTAAATCATTTACTTGATCCATTTCATTTTAATACAAAAATATTATTGGCAGCCCTGATTTATCTTGATATTTCAAATATACAATTTCGTAATGGTAACACTTTTTTTTATTATTTTTTTATACTTATTTCGAAATCGCATTCCTCTGCACAAAAAAAAAAAATTTCTTATACCAAATTTACTAGTCTAATTGGTTTTTTTCTTTGACTCATAATCATACTATATACAAAACTTTTCCAACGTCGTTGGTTCTTGTTCCGAAAAAAACTAGAAATTTGAACAAAAAATTCTGTAATTTTTGTGTTTTACCTGAAAACGGTGAGTTTATTTTATTTCTTAATAAAACAAATTATTTAAAAAAACAGTGCTTCTTCTGATTAAATTAAAATAAAAACCATTTTAATTTCTTCTTTAAAAAAATTATTATATCGGCATTTTTTCCATATTACAAATTAGAAAAAAAAAAAAAACGAAGTTGGTAATGTAAATTTTGACCATTCTCGTCGCATAGCATCGCTTGTGTATTTTAATTTCTTTATGAATTTTTTTGATCAGTGATTTTTTACCAATCAAAGTGTATACATGAATAAATTCATAAAAATACGTTAAATAAATTAATTTTAATATTATATTTTTTTTTTTCCGTCAAATTTATCAGTTTAATTATTTTCTGAGGTGTGTTACCAAAAAAAAAAAGAAATTACGTCACTATTTAATAATTTCTTTAATTTGCCTAAAATTTAATCACATTTTAAAAATTCCAATAATTATAAAAATTATTTGTCTAGTGATGAGTGTATATAATTTTTTTTGACGTCCATTTTTCGTTCACATAAGAATTAAAAAAAAAAATGTCTATTTTCTTGTATGGATTAAAATAGATTGCATTTTTTTCATTATTAGTGAATATCTAGAAATAAATATTTGTGCACAAAATAATGTTTTTTTGTTATTTCAAAAACATATCCTTATTTAAAGCGAAAAGAGTCTTGTCAAGAAAAATTTAAAGCATTGAGGGTGTGTACGTGGTTGACATTTATAATAAAAAGTATGGCAAAAAAAAAACAATCCTTTCACCCTCCCACTCAGTTTTTTAAGGGACATGTTCAAAATTGTTCAACAAAATCCTTCTATCAAATAAAGAAAAATTTATTTGATAGACGTCAAATCATTACCATAACCATTTTAGTATAAATAATTGTATAAAAATTGTTTTAACTTCTGAAATCTAGAACGAAATTGTGTTAACTTCTGAAATCTAGAACGAAATTGTGTTACCTTCTAATCTAAACTAAAGTATAAAACTTTATTTAACATTATAAATCAATTTGTAAATAATTTAATCTGTAATAAATTACAATAGTAATTTATTTTAGAATCTAGTCTAGATTATTATAATTTTATCCAATAAGAAACTAAAAAATTTTTTATTTAAATAATAATATTAAAAGTTTTCAATTTAATTCCTTAAATAATATCCTAATTATTCAGTAATTTATAAAAAAAAAAATGTTATGAAAAATTGTGCAGGTTGGATAACTAATAATCGTGGGATAACTAGTTTTTTTATCTTGTAATACTAAATTTTACACTTTGCCAATATAAAACTGTGACCAATAAGCAATTTTTTACTAACATTACAATTTTGTATAAAAATTTATTAGGTTAGTGGTAAATGCTAATAGAGAGCCGGTTCAGTAATAAATTAATATTCAACGAATTTATTTACTTAAATATTACAAAAATTTATACAGATTTTTGAATTTTTTCTTTAAATACTAAAAAATTATGTTCTTGTTGAACTGGTAGAGATATGATGCACTAATTTTTTTTTTTTTTTGCATGATAATTTTATATCAAATATTATAGTTCAATGCTCATACAGTTAATTGTTAGTCACTGAATTTTTATGATTTTCACTGTAATTTTATTTTTATTTCTCTTATGGAATATAAAATAAAGTCATTTCCTAGATTTTAATATCAATATATACAAAAATAAAAAATATTAAATATAATATAAAAGTTTCAAAAAAGAAAATCTTGGAATTTAAAATGTTATTTGTAGTAAAATTTTTAAATTGACCTTAAAATTTTATTAATATGTATATATTTCAAATATGGTAGAGTAAGTTTTTGATATTTAAAAAAAAATAGATTATCTTATACAAACAAATCAAATCAATTTCAAATTTATTGTTTTACTTTATACATATTTTTGGATTCTACAAGAAAATTATAAATAGATTTATTTTTTATGCGTCATATATTAATAATTTTTGCTTTGATTTAAACTCAAATAACATCATTTGGTTAATTATATTTTTTTTTTATTTTTTAAAACATATCTACATTGAAATGACATTTATCTTATAAAAAAAAAATCTGAAAATTAAACGTAAAAATTTATGAACTTTCACGAAACATAATTTAGTTATTAGGTCATAGTTTTTTCCTAAAAAAATAAATATAGCAATACAATTCTTAGTTATGTGTTAAAATTCGTAATTGTTCAAAATTATTGTGAAATTTATGTTTTTAGTTCGAAAAGAGGATAAAAATCTTATTTGAAATAAGTATATTTGATTACAATAAGTTAATGAGCTGATTACTATATTATTAAATAGTTTATCTGCTGTAAATTAAAATATCAATAATATTAGAAAATTTTTTAATTATTCTATTTTTAGTTATTTGCTTTAATTATTGAATTTTTCAAAAAGATAATTAAATATGTGTATAAAAAAATATGACAACAAATCAGTCTCAAAAAAAATATTTATTTTATCGACTTATACAAGTTAATCTGTATGTAAGGAATTTTGGAATCTTTCATTTCAATATAATTCGAAAAAAGGAAACTAATATAGAGGAATATGTGAGCCAAAACTTTAATCTTAGACAAACCTTAAATTGTATGATTGCGTAATACAATAAAGCAATTATTATTATATTACGCTGAAAATGTTCTAATGACACGTATCTATTCTATAATTGTCAAGGAAAATGTACTTTTTTTTTATATAATATCTATTTTCCGAGATTTCAAAAATATGGTCATTCTACAGAATCGTTGTAAATAACATTTAATCAATGAAAGGACAACAATACTGAACAAACATTATTTAAATTTATTATTATAATTTAGATTTATTATTTATCGAACTATCAAGACATTAGTAGAACATTGACCTAAAAAGGATTTATTCGGATTAAGGAAGATTCTTAAAGTAATTTAATAAATTGATTTAACTTAAATTACCCTTGAGCCAAATAAAAAAAAATAAACACTATTAAATTATTGTCTATTGAATAATAGTTTTTATTTTATTCTTATTAAAATAATGAATGCGTACGTTACACCAAAACTTATGTACAATTTGTTAGAAACAATAAAATCGATATTTTATTTTTTTATACATATTATTTATAACCTTAATTTATAATTTCTTATTCTTTACAATATTTAGATCAAAAATGGCAGTTAACGTTTATTCAACAAATGTAACAAGCGAAAATTTATCCAGGCATGACATGCTATCGTGGGTTAATGATTGTCTACAAGCACAGTTTACAAAAATCGAAGAATTATGTACAGGTATGTAAAAAAAATCTATAAATATATCTTTATAAAAATATAATTAATAATATAATTATAATAAAACATATTTTTTCGATATAATCATAAAAAAAAAACTAGTACATATAAAAAAGTATAAATCAGCGCGAAGAGGTTAATGATTTTTATTTTATTCTCTCAATTTACATTGAATTTTCTTTAAATCGCGTATTTTTTTTTTCAATTATATTTTTTTTTTTATCTATTTATAGTATTCTGCTGTAGGTCATTAAACTTTCCCTATGCATTTTCTCGATTTAAATTTAGATTTTTTTTTTTTATTTGGTTATCATTAGAAAATTAAAATTTTCAAGTTCTTGAAAATTTTTACTATTTATATACCATTTGATAAAAATTTTATAAAATAAAATATTAAGTTTAATGTTTTATATATTTATTTTTAGGAGCTGCATATTGTCAATTTATGGATATGTTATTTTCCAGTTCAGTTCAAATGAAACGAGTTAAATTTCGTACAAATTTAGAACATGAATATATACAAAATTTTAAAATATTACAAGCATCATTTAAAAAAATGAATGTTGATAAAGTAAGTATATTTATATAAAATTTTAGTAAAATGAAAATTTATAAATGATAAAAACCTTTTTTTTTATCATAATATTTTTTAATATTACTATAATTTTTACTTTTAAAGAACAGTTTGATAGGTTTTTTTCTTTTTGTTTATTTATTTTAAATTACCATAAACAACTTACCACAAAAATTAAAAAAAAATACAAAAAAAAATAGATTATTCCTGTCGATAAATTAATCAAAGGAAGATTTCAAGATAATTTTGAATTTTTACAATGGTTTAAAAAATTTTTTGATGCTAATTATGATGGACGTGAATATGAGCCATTAATTGCTCGTGGTGGTATTAAATTGGGTAATGGACCAGGTGGTGGTCATTCAGATCATGCTGGTAGTTTAGGTCATGTTACACATGTACCAGAAAAACGTCAAATACAACAACCAACACGTTCAACGAATAATACTACTGCTACTACAAGGATGACACCGAATTCAACCAGTTAGTTACAAAAAAAAAACTAAAATAAAATATATAAATTTATTTTTAATATAAAATACTTCAGATAAAAAATTTAAAAAATTTTTGTATTTTGAATATAAAAATATTATTTCAAAACAAAAATTTTTTATATTTTTTTAAAATATTTTTCTATTTTATATATTTTGTGGTTTCTTTTGATTTACATTGTTCGCACAATAAGTAAAAAGATTTTTTTTTTAAAATGCATATTTTAATTTTAGATTGATAATAAGAACAGGACGAAATTAATTATAATTGGTTAATATTTTACAGAGTTGTTTAATAGTAAGACATTACAAAATTAATGAATTATTTACTGAGTAATTTAAATTTGAAACGTAATCATTTTTATAAAAAAAAATTACTGTTTTAAATTCCTTGTACTGATATTTAATACATTCAATCATAATTAATTAAATAAAAATCACAATTAATAATACATTAGCTTAAGGATTAATTTTATAATTAATTTATACTTTACTGATTTATGCAGAAGTTCTAAATATGAATTTTGCACTTTATTCCATAATAAACTTAAATAATTCACTGTTGTACTTCAAGGAAGTACCACAGTACTGTGGTACTTCAAGGAAGTACCACAGTAACAAGTACCCATATAAGTACAAAATTCTTATTTCGCATTTCTACGTAATTCATTGAAATACAAAGTAATTCAAATTAATTGAAAAAGTAATGCATTACTTTTCTAAAATATGACTTAATGAATTACTAAAGAATTAGTACGAGTAATTTGAAGTACAAATTATATTTGTGAGTTTTTAAAAAGTGGGATATATAGTACTACCGTAATTGTATTAAATAGTTACGATATTTCAAGTAATGAAGTAACATAATATAATATGAATTAATGGTGTAGTGATATATAATGTATTACAAAATAATTACTTTTATAACAAATGTAATATTTCTATATTATTAAAAAGAAGTGAAAATTTAGTAAGAAAATTCAATTTAAAAGAACAAAATTGCTATTTCAAAATTATTAGCTCCTGTTTACTTTTGATTTGATTAATTATTTTAATCCAAATTATCACATGCATTAGTTTCTATTTCTATGATTTTATTTATTCGTAAATTATAATTGTTATATAGAAAATAAGAATATTTTTTTTACATTACGAGGAACATAGAAAATTAACTATTAATGTTTTTTTTGTCATATAAATTGAAGGCACTAAATATCTTCCCACTTGGATTACGCCCAACCTGAATTTAATATTTGGTTGAGCGCACGCATATATAAAATAATAATAAAAAAAAATATTAAATCACCCGTCAAGGTTGATATTAAAAGAGTTAATTACATATATACAATTATTATGAAATATATTATCAGATTCGCGGCTTTTAACGTGTAATAATGTAAATATTTTTAAAATTTCGGAAGTTATACCCAATTTAATCTTTTCCAATATTCAAGAATTTAACTTGCTCAATTTTTTATTGGTTATAAATTCAATTTTAATGTTCTTTTCAAACTTCTAGTATTAAGTTTTTAAGTTGCCACAATTCTTATAGTTTCCTTATTAATGCGTAATGAAATTATTAAAGTTACTTTTAGCTCCTGTTATTATCAATCAATTAAAAATTAAATTAATTTGAATTTAAATATAAACTTATTTTCGAACAATTCAAAATAATAATATAAATTTTAAATTTAATGGTATTTGTCTTCTGTATTTTCTTTTTTTTGTTTAAATATTAATTTTGCTATTAAGTATGGAGCACGGTTTTTATTCGCTAGATTCCTCTAGATTTCTTGTACTCATTTTACATTTATTTATACCAAAGAAATAAAAAATGGTGTTTTAGTTTTTCCATACATTAAAAAGATTTACAATAATGTGTCATTATTTTATGTGCTAAAGCCTAAAAATCATTTTATTTTTAAAAGTATTTGCCAAAAAAAAAAACACCGCACATTGTAATTAATAAAATTTTCACATTTTTTCCCACTCCTGTTCCTATTTTTGGATATGGTAAAAACGATTTTAACTTCTTTTAAAATAAGTTTTTCGCAAACATATTAAAAATATAGATAGAGGGCTAATAAAAAAATCTGTATTAGAAATTAATCAAAATTAAAATTTATTAAACAATTATTAAAAACTTTTATCAAACTGTCACCTTTGAACACAAAAAAAAAATTATAAATAAAATTAATCAACTAAAAATAATTTTTTTTAACAAATATAATTTTTCACCATACAATTTTTTTTTTTTTGGTATTTCGTTTTTTTTTTATCCCCTTGAAAAAAACACTCCAAAAAAATCATCATAATCTTATCATTTGAATTTCATCCATCATAAAAAAAAAACATTGCAAATTAATATGAAAAACAAAAAAAAAATCATCACAAATGATGTGTAAATGTTTTTAGATTATCCCAATTGATAAACTAATCAAAGGTCGTTTTCAAGATAATTTTGAGTTTTTACAATGGTTTAAAAAATTTTTTGATGCTAATTATGATGGTAGAGATTATGATGCACTTTCAGCAAGAGATAATTTTCCAATGGGTTATGGTTCTGGTCCTGGTAAGCAATTAGCTTCGGCTGGTTCAGGTTTATTACGTAAACCAATTACAACAGCATCACATCATAGTTCAACAACAACATCTACATCTGCTACTAATCGTAGTACTGTAAAGTCGAGTAGGTTTTTTTTTTTGTTTTTATGTTAATTTTTCTGTTTTTTTTTTTTATCACTATTAGTTTTTTAAGTTACTAAAAAAATTTGATTATTAACACTAATTTAATTTAATTTATTAGAATTATATATATTTGGCAGTTTTATTTTACTTTGTAGGTTTTCATAAAAAAAAATATGGTGATGAGAAATGTATTATATTTTTTTTTTTTAATGTAAATCGAGTAGAATATTTTAATTATATTTTTTTATTCATCGATTTGTTTTACAAATGAAGGGAAAATTGTTGCATTAAATTAATTTACCGGTTAAAATATGATAGTCATCGGTTAAACCATTCCGATATTATGCTAGAAAACTTAATAATACAAATTTTCTTGTACTTTTTAGATTACTTGGAATAAACTGTTTTTGCGAATACATTTATTCAAATTTAATTCTGAAAAGAACTATATAGAAATTATATAATTAAATTATTAAATTCGATTTAATTAATAATTCCTGTCGAATTATTCTTCGGTTTAGGCATTACGCATATTTATCGCACTTGCATGTTATTATTTTTTTTATAATACAAATACTAAATAAATAAAAAACTAAATAATTTAATTTAGGCATTACATGCCGTCAAGTATGCTTACAAAAATTATTTTCGCTCTTTAAATTGCTTAATAATCTTTTTGCTTGATTGTTTTTTTTTTTCTGTAAATAAGTATTTAAATGTTTCAAATAAATTATGTATTTTTTTTTAAAGGATTATTTTTTAAAAAAAAATGTTTCTTAATAATATAGCGTCTAAAGTACCACCACGTACCACAGCACCTATCCAACGTCCTGCTCCACCAGTTGCAATAAAAAAAGTAGAATCACCACATAATAATCAAGTATCAAATCAACAAATTGAAGAGCTATCAAGTCAAGTTAGTATATTCGAAAATTAAAAAAGGTTTCCTTTATAAACTAATTTTGAAACATTTATAGATAATGGATATGAGACTGAATTTGGAAGGTCTTGAAAAGGAAAGGGATTTCTATTTTAGTAAACTGAGAGATATTGAAATTTTGTAAGTAATTTTTTAAATGATTATAAAAATAAAAATTTAAATACAGTTTTATATTATTATTGTTTAATTATTCTAATCCAACTAATATGTGTTTTCCGCTAAAATAGATGTCAAGATGCCGATGATGCGGAACCACATCCATTAGTTCAAAAAATTTTAGATATTTTGTACGCAACAGAGGTGAGCGAGCTTTTTTCTAATATACATTATTATAAAACAATTAAAATTATATTATTCAATTTAAGAAATTTAACGAATTAAGTAATAATTATTTATGATAATTATACAATTAGTCATTTAGTATAATTTATTTAAATGGGTTGGGAAAGCTGTTGACACAGATATTTTCTTAAAGGAAATTAAACTTTTATTTAGAAATTTATTTGTCACGCTTAATTTTGATTGTTATTTATGGTTAATCACATAATTTTCATAATTTGTTCATCGTTATTCTATTATATTGTATTTGTATTTTTTGTTTACAATATCAGAAAAAGTCTTAAATTGAAAATCGATTTATGCACCTATAATTACTTCGCCTCAAATCTTAATTATAAATGTTTTTTCTCATAAATTCTATTAAGAATTTCAGAATATTTAAAAAAAGAATTATTTATCATATTTACAGCAATTCTTTATGGGATTTTTATTAACATGTAGAATTCCTCATTTTAATTAAAGGTATTTTTCTTGAGAACTGCAATTGTTTATTACAGATTATGTTAACCGTTTTAATTACACAAGTTTTATTGATATTGTCACCACAAATGTAATTACTTAATTAATTGGCTTGGGTCAAAATTACTAACTAATTTAAAAACTGAAGATATTCAGATAACTGAAAAGTTAATAGTTCATATAGAAAATAAAATAGATTTAATTCGAAAAGGTTCGAAGTGGTCTTCATCCACGGTACCTAGGTGACTGTCAAGCACTATCTACAGACACTTATTAAATTGCACAAATTATGCTTGGTTTCCTTGACATTTCTATTACTGTGATTCGGAGACAATATTTTAGGATTTATATTACTTATTATTCAAATTACCATGCTGTTAATAAAAATTAATAATTTAGAAAAGTACATTATTTTTTTATTCTGTAACTTAATGAATGTATCAGAGGATAACGTCGACCCTTTATGAATATATCAGTTATTCTGAGGATAAAGTCGACCATAACAAATTATGTACAATTTCAAAAAATTCCAACTCAATAACTTTAAAATTTAATATAAATTTAAGAATAAGAAAATTGTGTAACAATGAAAAAAATATTTTTGGTTACCGTCTGGACCTCAACCAAAAGCTTATTTATTAATACACTCTGAAATAATAAATATTTTAAAATTATTCAAATTACCATGTTGATAACATTTTAAATAATAATATACAATAATTAATATTTAATGCAATAAATTGTAACATTATTAAATTATAATTCACATGATTTTGCAAAAATTTGATGTGTTATGCAGTTGAAATTTTTTTATCATTTAATATTTTTTTCATATATGTATATCAATATATTGTGTTGTGACAAATTTAACAGATCATTTAAAGCCAAAATAAAATTTGAATTTTTAGTCGAAATTACAATTTACCAAAATCATTTATACTTCACTCTTACCAAAATAATATCAAATTCTAATTAATAAAAGAACTTCTTCGGTTCTGAATAATATTCTAATAGTACTTCTTCGATTCTTAATTATATTTTTAAAATCTAATAATTATTTTATGTATTTTAGGATGGCTTTGCACCACCGGATGAATTACCACCAGAAGATGAAGAATATTAAATTTATATAACAAACAAAAAAAACAAAAAAAAGCAAAAAAAAAATCAATAAATCAGGATTAAAACTTTAAATATCATAATCATAAGAAGGCAAATTGAATAATTAGATTTTAACATAAAGATATTAAAATTGTAAAAGCCTCCTCTTTAAAATTCATAGAATTTTATGTTAATCATTTTTCTCTATTATTAATTTTCGTTTTTTTTTTTCTTTTTCAAAAATAATTTATTTAAGAAATATTGTAGAGGAATTTTATTTAAAAATAAAACTAAAATCATTAATGATGACCAACAACATAAAATAAAAAAAAGCCTGATTAAAAATAAATAATTACAAAAAAGAAAAACATAAATTGTGTCCTGTCTACATTTTAAATAATAATATACAATAATATAACAATTTTTCAATCGAATAATATTTTCAATTAATATCCTTCTTTTTTTTTTAATAATTAATTAAGTTTTTCACTTTTTGTTTAATTTAAAAAAAAGTATTTCTATTTTCACGTAAGTTTTGCATTGTAATTTACACACAATTTAAAAAATTTAATATAGTTTTGAGTTTAGTTTCTTTTTTTTTTTTTTTTGGAAATTTATATTGTATTTAAATTATGAAACTATTAACGAAGCAAAATTAATAATAAATCTCCAATCTAATAATGAATTTTTAATATCATACTTTTATTAAGATATGAATTATTGCAATTTTTTGTTTTCATTTAAATTTTGACAAGTTTTTTATTAACTATTTTATTTTATGAAAATGTTCTAGTGAAAATGAATATATAAGCAAATATTAAATTGAAATATATTATATAAAATAATAAAAAAAATAAAAGAAAATTTAAATGTGAAAATAAAAAATATATAAAATAAAAGATTATTATAACATAAAAAAAATAATTCTCAATAATTTATATTATTATTATATAATCGATTATGTTTGTCAAAAAAAAATGGCAAATAAAGATTTTTCTTTATTTCACTGGGTTTTTTTTCATATTTATGTTTACGAAAATTCGCAAAACTGATATTTAAAAGGTAAGAAATCTTTTAAAAATATATAAGAATATCAAATATTTTACTAGTTTAGTACAGCTATAGAAATATGTAAATGTTGGTCTATCAGGAGAAATATAGAAATGTATATAAATTGGATGGAGGATACAGATGTTACTGTGAAGCAGCGGTACGTAGAAGAATAAATCATCTGGGGCACCCCAGATAAACTAGCCTATTCGGCTCCCGAGAACATATTAAGTTTCTTCAGATCTGTTAATATTGGCTAGGGAAAGGGGCAATAAATGCACAATAGATCTTTTAGGTCGCAGTGCTCTCTCGTGTCCCCCTCAAAAAATATAAATTGCATATCAAAAGTAGAGCAGTTATATAGAAATACGTAAATCTGTTGCATTGTCGAGCAATTATTGCAATATATATTTTCATTTAGTAGATCTTACTTATTGCTTCTGTGTAACTAAATTCAATTTAATAATGTAAAATAATGAATGAAATATTTAGTGATGAGAGGAATTTCATTTTCATGTTTCTAATTTATTATGGCAGTAATTACATTCTTATTTCACAAAATCCTAACTTCGTGTAGAGAAATTAATTTCGTTTTAAATATTAACCGCCATAGAATTTCACGGAAGTGATATTTTTCGTAGGTGGTATTTTTTATTTTGTATACTTGAAATATTTTGAAACATCAAATTAATAAATTATTTGCTAAAATTAAAGAAGAAAATTTAAACGTTAATAATAAAGTGTTTTTCTTTTTTTGAATAGTTGATAGATTTGATACAAAAGTTACTTTACAAATCACAATGATATTCGTTTTAAAAATATTTAAAGAAAATTTATAATTTCAAATCAATTTCGTGTGTGAGAATTATTTTATTTAACTATGTAACACATTTTGTTCATTCAGCGGTGGTACTTTAAATGTATAATTTGTTTTTAAACAAACTTTGTAAATCATTTTCTAGTTGTAGTATAATTAAGTATTTTTGTAATTTTTCCGTAGTCTTACATTTAAAATTCATAATTTTTTATGAAATATTCTTTTAAAAATCAAATACAATTTGTTATCTAGAAAAAAAATATTTAATGGTTTTGTTGCTTCGTATGTATAACAAAAATAATTTAAATTTTAAATAATTATTTTACTGCAGCTTGAATTTCAGGTTGTTTATGAGTTCCATCACAAAACGGTCTATGTTTTGTCTGTTTACAATTGCATAACCAATAACTACCAGTTTTTTCAACTTTAAAACGTACAGGCCTGAAATTATTTAAATTAATATTTTTTAAATGAATGTAAAATTTTAGAAATATTTTAATAAAAAATTAATTAAACAATTTCATAAAAAATTTCTATTTAAATCATTACCTAAATTGAATTTTTAAGAATACATTTTTATGAGTACCATCACAAATTGGTTGATTCTTTGATTTACCACATAAACACCAAGAATAATTTTTACCTTAAAAAAAATATTTTCTCATTAAATTTAAATTAAAGCAGAATTAATAATTTTCGGGTTTTTTACCTTCCACAAGGTCTATTTTAAATGGTTTTTTATCATGAATAGCACCGTTTTCTGGTTGCAAATGTCCAGTTTGTTCATTCGTTAAGAGGTTTTTCGGTATTTGTGGTTTGCTAGTGCAATAAATTCTTTGCTAAAAATTTTAAAAATATTATTTATTTATATGAATTTAATTGTAATATTGATTTTAGTAAATTAATTACCAATGGTATAACGCTTAATCTGTTCAATTTGAGTATATTTAACATTTTAAAAGAGATACAAACTTTGTGCTTTTCTACATAAAATATTTAAAAAGATAAAATTAATTGAAGAATTTAATAAAAAATTGACGTTTATTTTTCAAAACAGTTTTAGGTGAGCAGCTGATTTTATGAAAATAATTTCGTGTTTCGAATTGAATACTGTATTGGCAATACTGTTAATAAAATAGTGCGTAGTGACATATTTTTACAAATATTTAATACTTGTTGTTACTTCTAAATAAAAATTAAATAACACCTATTTGCTCTAGAAAAAGTAATATTATTTAAGTTATTAAATGGAGTACCAAAAAGCCCAAAGTAGAAAATCGACAAAAAGCTAAGTATTTAAAATTTCATTTTATAAACTACTGTAATGTCGTCTACAAGTAAAACGTCACAGTAATGAATTAAAAATGACAGTTGCAACAACGATTCGAACTAAAAATTCCACCTGGGTAATATCGAATTTTGTATTCAATAGTGTGAACTTTCACTTATAGATGGCACTACAGAGTTAATGAAATTTTTAAATTATTTTAAATAGTTTGCTTTTGGGCCTTGTTTTCAAGGAAACTTTTTAGAAATTTTAATGTAAAAATAAAAATAGCCTATTCATATTACGCCTATTAACATGCTAATAATTGTGAATTAAATATCAGGCGTAATCTAAATAAACGTATAAAATAAAAAGTAACTCGTTTAAAAAATTATAAGTGCGCGGGTAGGTATTGATTTTTTTTTTATGGATTTGCTTTTAGTTAAGTTGCAGGTTTAATATACGTTTCCTGTTTGTAGCAAATTTCTGTTGCATATTTTTAGGAGTTTATAATCTATAAAAATATTCTCTGTGTTGCAAATAAAAATTAATTAAAATGAGTAAAGCAAATTTACAAAATAGTGTAAATTGACCAAACTTTTCATTGAAAAGTGATTCTTATCATCAGAACTGTGCAGGTGAGCGAGGTGAGTAGATATTTTTAAAATTAAAATCAGTAATATATATCTATAAAACTTCTAAAATATTTTGTAACTATACATTGACAGTTCGCAAATATCTCAATATGTAAAAAATAATCATTAAATAAATTTATTTATTATTTTCAATTTAAGTAAATAAAAAATAGTGTTAAAATTTGTACTTTTAACAAAAAGTAATTTCATATATTTCTAAGTATCTTCAAGTGCCAAATATTCACTTTCTTATCCAATAACTTTTTTCACAAATATAATAAAATCTTCATATAAAACATTTGGCACTTCCATAGCAGCAAAATGTCCACCGTTTTTATGATAAGTACTATGAACTAAATTTGGATATTTATCTTTTAATTGCCAATCAAAACTATGACCAATATCATGTAAAAAATGTGCACAACCACTTGGTGGTAAAGCAGGTACACGTTCCAAATTCATTGCTCGAGACTCACTAGTCATTGCTTCAGAATATAAACGTACAGCTGTTGTAATCGAATTCGTTAAATAATATATCATTACATTATCTAAAAGTGAATCCATAGTTATATGTTTTCCTAATCCACCATCAAGTAATTTTCGAAATTCTTTATTTGTTGCTGTAGAAAATTTCTCTAAAATATATGCTGCCAATCCAATTGGATTATCACTTAAAGCTATACCAATTGTATCCGGTTTTGTAGCTTGTAAATGAAAATATCCACTTTCTTCTATTAAAGTTTTCCATCTAGGTATTATTGGAAAATAGAATTTTTCATGATCCTGGTCCATAAATAATGATGGATACAAACTAGCCGTAAATAATTTTAATATTGCAATTGGTGTACGAAGAAAACATAAATTGGTATGATAACCAATAACATTATCAGGGAATAAAGTTGTTATATAGCTACCAATTATTGCCCCCCAATCACCACCTTGAATAAAGAATTTTTCATGACCCAAACGGATCATAAGATTTCGAAGTACAATAGCTATTTGAGCTGGTCCAAAACCTGTTTTTGATGCACCCTGATGATAAATTAAGTAATTTCATGGTAAATTTTTTTAAAATTATAATATTAATTTTGTTAATACCTGTGACCAGCTATATCCTGGTAAACTTGGTGCAATTACTTCAAATACATATTCTGAATCTTTATTTGCTGTTGTTAATTTTGGTATAATGTCATAAAATTCACGTACCGATCCTGGCCAACCATGTAATAATAAAAGTGGAAAAACTTTTTTGGTTTTTTTTGATGTAGGAAAAATGTATTCTACAAAATTTATCATATTACTACAAATCAAGATGCTTGCAAAACAAACTTTACAATAAAATATGAACTAAAGACCAAATTGTGGCTGTTAGTTGATTTGGACGTTATTTTATAAAGCCGTATTTATATTTTTAATTTCACCAATAAATTCCCATAAATTTAATAGACATATAATTTATTTTAACTTTCTAGGTGGATTATACATATTTGATTTAACAAGATTAAATTAAATTTTTATCCACTCAATAATCCACTCTCTTATCTAATAAAAAATATTTTTAATTAAATTTATTTATAAAAATTAAAATTATTTTTTACCAACATTTTACTGATAACTTTTTACTGATTAAAATTTTTAAATTAAACATAATTCGTGATAATTAGAAAAAAAATTGGTCTGAATCAAAGAGTTAAAACCACTTAAAATATATTAAAATACATATAATACATACTAAACATACCCTTGTATATCTGTAGTAAAATGTTGAAATTTATTTAAATAATTTTCACGTTCTTTCCATCTTAATAAATAATCATCACGCCAAAATTTTATAATATCTTTTAATTTTTTACTATTAAATCCATATTGAAATCCAATTCCTTCTAATGGTTCTTTATATGAAAAATTACGATTTAATTGTTGTCTAAGATCATCAATTGCCTAATTTAATAAAAAAAACTAAAATTACAAAGTACTATTATGACATAAATGATAAAATTATTTACATTTTTTGTGTAGGCAATTTTAAATGATCGAATTGATTTATCGTCTTTATGGGATTCGTTTGATCCAGGTCCCCAATATTCATTATTATTTAATTTTGGTACTGGGTATGGTGATGATATATCAGAATATATTTGATATAAAATTGCTAATAGAACAACATATAATATTAAAAATATTTTCATAAAAAATCTCATTTTATGATTTTTTTATACAATATAAAAATTTAATAATTAATATTTAATTAAAGTGTAATTGTATTATACTATATTTTAAACTTGACTATACTACTGATTATCTAAAACTGAAAATAATAAGTTAATAAAAAAGTGTATCTGACTACTAAAATATATTTTTTTAAGTGTATGAGATTAGATATTTGTGGGTGTACGAGATTAGATTGTTTTGTCGTATTTATTTAAGTTTTTAAGCTTTGTATGCCCTATAGAATGTTTCCTATAATTGTCTCTTCCAAGTTTTTCATTTTCGTTTTTAAATATAGCTCATAATTTTGTTATTAACATACTTCCAAAAACATTTTCGGATCAAATTTATACAAACCCTTTGTAGAAAAAAGCTTACAATAAAATCCTTTTTGATTTTAGCGTCCCTATTGGAATAGTTTTGAAAGATTAAAACTAGTTAATTCCTAGTTAATATAATCCGAGACTTCATAGCACTTTAAATAATATATTACTATTGATGAGGAAACTGTAGTTTAAGCGAATTCCGTTTCCACGTTGTACAGAGTAAAAAATGTTTACCTGGAACCCACAAAGCAATCCTTCAATTAAATCAAGTTTATTATCTAATAATTGTCAGCAGTAAACATATTTAGTTAGATTTCGTGAGCAGTAATCATATTTAGATAGATCTCACATACATAAGCTGTGTATGCCCTTTGTAAAATGAGATTTTTTATGAAATTATTTTTAATATACACCAATGAAAGCTTTTCATCATGACACCCTCAAAATTGAGAGCTTCTTTTAGTGTACAAGAAGAAAATCACAACAAAGGTGGCTTTCCTTACGAGACTCCACAAACTTAGAAAATATCTAATTACACTAGCTCTAAAGGTTAAATGACGTAGTAGGCTCTACTCTGTATTTGTGAGACTTAGGTATCTCTACAGCTATATCATGATATCTCCAGATTTGCGGTAAATGCCACTGTACCTTTTTGATAATATTATAAGCAATAATCAGTGGTCACTGTACCTTTTTGATAATATTGTAAGCAATATAAAAAAGGGCATCAGGATTAGCCGATTCAATGTAGTGATTAGGTTTACCAGCTGACCTCCCTTCACATTACAATACAGTAAATAGATCTAGTGAGGAAATGAGAATGAATGGATTGAAGCTGTGTATTTGAGCACATCCGACGAAAAGACATCTCTTTCTACCACCTGTGCCGAAATTCATTAAGAAAATCAGTATTTTTAAAGAATTAAAAGTTTTTCTTAAAAAATAGCCCACAATTTTTGGTTGAATATGTCTATAATAAAATTCATTATTTTGTGGAGTACCCGCTAGCTGCCCCGCAATTTGCTGGAAAATTTTTAATTTAAATAAAACAAAATTTTTAATAAGACCAAAATATTATTTTTTTTAAAAAGCTGTATCATAGATTTTAATATATGTAATTTATTTTCACAAAAAGATTTTCATTATTTAGATACACATGAATTCCTGACATACAATACAATTAATTATTTAATATAAATGGATTCGATGAATTATTTTGACTCGATAAAAAGTTTCATTGATGTATTAGCTTTATTTAATTTTTTATTATCAATCCGAATTAAAGTAGATCATTTAATTTAATTTAAAATGTACTTATAAAAAAGTAACACATTTTTAACGTCGAATTCTGAAAATACTGTTGTTTTTGAAATAGTTAGTCACTGTAGCCATCATGACATTTATATATCATCAGGAGCTTAAAGATTGTAATATTTTATTTTTAGTATTTTTTTTTATTTTTAAGTACCAATGCAAAGAAATATGCTCCTTATGTTTAACGATAAATAAAACGTAACTTAATTAGTATACATTAATTGAAAAGCTATTTTGAGAAATATGATGACTGGAAATAATTAACAGCAGCAACATTAGTTGAATTTTTTTTAGTGCAATGAAAGTAATAATAAAATCATTGTATATTTTATTTTTTAATCTGGATGAATTAGTTTTTTCCATAAAAAAAAAACATAGCTAAATATCATTTATTTTTCTTGATCACAGTTTAAATAGTTATAATTTTATCTTTCATTTTAAATTAAACTTTCGTCATATTATTTCCCAAAACTTTTTCAACAAATATTATAAAATCATTATATAATATATCTGGTACTTCCATTGCTGCAAAATGTCCACCTTTTTGATAATATTTACTATGTATAATATTTTTATATTTTTCTTCTAATTGCCAATCAAAATTATGACAAATATCATGACGAAAACGTGCACAACCAGTTGGTGGTAAAACTGGTACACGTGATGTTAATTTTTCATTTGGCCATGCTTCAGCATATAAACGTATTGATGTTGTTATTGTATTTGTTAAATAATATATCATAATATTATCTAATATAGTATCTAATTTAATATCTTTATCAAGACCACCATCAAATGATTGTAAATTTTTTTCATTTGTCCATGTTGAAAATTTTTCTAACATATAAACTGCTAAACCAATTGGATTACCAGTTAATGCAGAACCAATTGTATCTGGTTTAGTTGCTTGTAAATAAAAATATCCAAATTCTTGTAATAAAAATGTAAATTTTTCATTGAGTGGAAAATAAAAACCAATTTCATTTTGTGGAAAAAATAATGTTGGAAATATACTAGCTAAAAACATTTTAACTATTGATAATGATGTACTAATAACACATGAATTTGTATGATAACCAATAACATTTTCGGGAAATAATGTAGCAATATCTTTGCCAATAGCTGAACCAAAATCACCAGCATGTATAAAGAATTTTTTATAACCAAGACGTAACATTAAATTACGAAAAACAACTGACATTTGAAGTTGACCAAAACCAACTTTTGATGAAGCCTAAAAAAAAAAATTGTTTAAATATTTTAATTGATTTGAATTTATTTATGCTGAATTCTTTTAATTTTGAAAAATTGTATAAAGTAATAAAACATATTGCAACATTTATGAGTATAATTGCATTGTGGTGTATGCTTGTGAATTGCGCAATTATTGACATTAGAAAAATAATTATTTTTTTGGTACCTTTTCTTTTATAGCTGATTTCGTAAACTAAAATTTGTGGAGTGGATTCAGTTGTAATGTTTTCGCAAAGTCAATCATCACAGAAATAAAAATATTGGTTTTAGAATTTACCAATGTTTCTCTTGTTTTTTGGTAAATTTGAAGATTAAATGTTTACCAATCGAAATCAGAACTTATATACTTGACAAAATATATATAGTACGTGACTAAAGCGCCATATACAATGACCGCAAACATTTCTATAAAACTGAATCATTTTCTTTTTACAAATATGTTACAGAAATCTAGTTCTAGTTTTCAAGCACAGACTTAAAAAAAAGGTTTTAATGATTGCAAAACTTAAAATTAAGTTATGGTGAAAACTCCACCAACCGGTGTTTTACGCCGGCTGGAACCGGTACAATTGCTTATGCTGGTATTAATTGAAATAATAAACTTAGAAATTGGAAAATTAGTGTTTTATGAATTTAATAACTGAACACTTGCTATTTTAAGTTTTCCAAGACAGATCTTCAAAAATTCTATTATAGAGGATTGTATATTCTGTCATACTTTGTTCGTTATAATGAGAAAAGGGCATAATTGTGAAACTCACGAATTAAAGCAATTAACAACTTCTAATAACCAAAAAAGAATTTAACATTAAAATTAATATTTAATAGATAATATACCTGAGACCATCCAAAACCTGGTAAACTTGGTACAATCACCTCAAATACATAATCATTTTTTTTATTTGCTGTTATTAATTTTGGTATAATATCATAAAATTCACATATTGAACCTGGCCAACCATGTAATAATAATACTGGATATACAACTTTATTTCTTTTAATTGAATCATTAATTTTATGATGTATAAAATGTATACGTAATCCTTGAATTTGTGTTGTATAATGTTGATATTTATTTAAATTATTTTGACGTTCTGGCCAACGTGGTAAATAATCATCACGCCAATAATCAATAATATTTTTTAATACAATTGTATTAAAACCATATTCAAAATGTATATTTTCAATTGGTTCAGCAAAATTAGGTTTATCTTTTAATTTTTTTTGTAAATCCTTAATTACCTAGAATATAAAAAAAAAAATTCAATAATTTTTATAAATTTATATATTTTTTTAAAAAAATTATTTTTACATGATTTGAATATGTTATATTAAATGTTGAAATTGTTGTATCTTCTTTATAATTTGTATCTAAACCAGGTCCCCAATATTCATTTAAATTAATTTTTGGTCGTGGTAAAGGACGAAATATATCATTATAAAATTTATATGTAAATGATAAAAATATTGATACAAAAGCAACAAAAAAACAACGTTGATTAAAATTCATTATTAAAGTATTTTTGTTTCAAAATGAAACTTTTCCAATATAAATGTAATATAAAATTCGAAATTATTCTAATATTACTGAAATTCTAGAATAAATTATGATAACACAATAATTATATAAATTATAAATAAAAAAATTAATTTTCACTTTTTAATTTAACCTTGATTTGAAATATTCACTTTGTTTAGATTAGTAATTTTATAAACATATCAACTAAAAGATAATTTAAAATTTTTGCCACTTTATATATTTTTTTATAAATTCAAATTAAAAAAATAAAATTGAGTAATAAAACATTATTTATTTTTAACCAACAGAAATATTGGCCCTATTCTTTCCAAAATATTAAATATGACTGTTGTTTTCTGCCCTAGTTATATAAATGTGAATATTGATTTTTTCAGCTGGTTTATAATAATGATTCGTCTCTGTAAATATATGTATATAAAAAAATAAAATGGTTATGGTATTAAGCACTACGCAAAAGTCGTTTTATTTTTTAATTAGTTTCCTAATCTATAAATTTTTCGTAGCATAACAAGTCTTATTATGGAAAAATTAAAGTTTTGTTAGTATTTTGGGAATTTATTTTAGAAATCTTGTATATATTTTTAAATAGAAATCTCTTTTGAAAGCTTATTTTTGGAAATAAAAAGCTTTTTTAAAAAAAAAAATTAAATATTTTGTGGAAATTTTCAAAATTATTATTAAAAAATATCATGATATAAAAAGATTCATATTTGAGTTGCTAATAGAAATTTACAGACTCTCGGGATATTTTTTTGTTATTTTGTTATTTTGCAGTATTACCAGATTCAATTTTTGTCCAATTTTTTTATAGAAATTTAAACAGCAAAATTATTCTAAATAATTTTTTTAATTTTAAATTAATTTTTTAATTAATTCGTTTTTTAAAATTTTTATTGAAAATGCGAATTATTTTAATTGCTAAACTGCATCATTAAGATACCATTGCTACCATATTAAAATTATTCAAGTCAGAAAATTCAGAATTGATGTGATTGGGTTAATTTAAATATTTAAAAATTGGAAAATATTGAATAAAAACCCTCTGAGCGACGAAATACATAATGACGATTGTCATAAAATATCGAGCATACTTTGTTATTTTGGTGCCATGATTAAATATTAAAAATTAATTAAATATATTTTACAATCAGCCGCTTAGATTAGATTAGATTAGAGTATAGAATAGATAAATGGCACTAAATAACAATAATAGACCAATTGTGGCACCTTAAGAAATTTAAAGCTTATTTGAGAAGGCAAGGTAACGTTGTTAATAAACTTGAAGATTGCACGAAATTTTATTTTTTTAGAGAGAGCTGGATTAATAGAAAATACTGAAAAATATATTTCAAACTTATAAATTAGATAATGATTAGATAATGTTTTAGGCATTTATTATGTCCAAATTGGTGATTACTTTACGGGCAAAAAGTACACTTGATTATGTGTTTATTATACTTTAGGAAAATATATGGTTATTATATAATACTTACTTTAGGAATCTATAAATAAATTTTATCTTACAAAGTTGTAATTATTTTAATTAGTTTTTTCCTGTATAATTAAAATGTATAATTAATTAAAATTCCATTAATATTGCATGAATTACCATATTTTACCATTTACTGGGACTGAGTTGAAATGAATTATGATGGAGCTAATTAAAAGTACTAAAATATTAACCCTGTTTGCCTCCATGGACACAAATTCGAGTTCAACTCGTCATGGACAGATGAATAAACATACTATTTTTCAGCTCCATATTTTAGTAATTTCACTTGTGAACTGAGTATTTTTCACATTACAATTACGATTTACATTTTACGATTTACAATTACGATTTATATTTTTATTAAATTTAAAAATTATGTAACTATTCAAGGGTGCCCTTTATAATAGTAATTTTTTCTTTAATGTAGCTGTTGCGATTGCGTGTATCGGATGTTTATATCATAATAATTTCGTATAAAACCAAAAACATATAAGTTCAATGACATTGATATAACATTTTCAACCCAAACATATATTTTTCATAATAACATAAGGGTTCAGATTTTTTTTTTATATTAAATCTTAATTTTTTCCATAATTTTTAGTTGATTAGCACCGACGAGGCAATTAATATTATTCAAAATGAACGTTTTTCATTTTATTTTAAAGTATTTTAAATCCAATTTATGATAAATGAAAAAATTGTAAAAAGTCTTTTTTATTTGTAGACTTTATAAATATTTATAATTGATAAACACTGAACCCTAACTTAAAGATTTCCAAAACATAATAAAAAATTAAAATTAAATTAGATTTTTTTTTATTTTAATCGTAAATAATTTTTCAATGTCATGATGATTTAATATGTAATTGGCGAAACAGAACGAAATAAAAATAATAATGACAAATCAAAATATTTTTATAAAAATAAAAATTAATAAAAATTATTAAAATATTTAATCAAATTTTGTTGGTAAATAAAAACCAATATTTGAAAGTCTGATATACACAAACAATATCAACATTATTTGTCAGTTTCTTATCAAATTTTATTTCAAATAAAATATTAGATTACATATTTTATGCTGGATAATAAGATTAGACTTTATGCTTTTTTAAATCATGATTGTAAAACATATTTTTTTGTTATATTTTTGAAATATTTATGTGGGAATTGTGCTTAAGAATTGATACCATTTTATTTTGGTGTAAATTTGAATTTGAGACCAGACGAAGTAAAAATTTAAAAGAAAAATTTGTAAAATAAAAAAAAAAAACACCATATTTAACAAAACAACATAAAAATATTTTCAGTTTTTATTTCTTATTATTTATTTTACTTTTAGTATCCTGTTTTGGTGTTGATTTTTCAGTAACTTTTGCTTTTTCAGTTACTTTAACTTTTTCAATTACTTTTGGTTTTGGTTTTTCAATAACTTTTTTAACAAATGTAATAAAATCTTTATATAAAATATTTGGTACTTCCATAGCAGCAAAATGTCCACCAGTTTTATGATATGTACTATGTATTAAATTTGGATATTTTTCTTCTAATTGCCAATCAAAAGAATGTACTAGATCATGTTTAAAACGAGCACAACCAACTGGTGGTTGAACTGGTACCCGATCTATATGTAATGCACGTTGTTCACGTGTAAATGCTTCAGCATATAAACGTTGTGATGTTGTTATAGAATTTGTTAAATAATATATCATAATATTATCTAATAAACTATCCATTTTAATATCTTTATCAAGTCCAGCATCAATTAATTTACGATTTTTTAAATTTGTCCATGTTGAAAATTTCTCTAGGATATATGCAGCTAATCCAATTGGATTATCACTTAATGCAATACCAATTGTATCTGGTTTTGTAGCTTGTATATGCATATAACCAGTTTCTTCAATTAAATTAGACATTTTTTCACCCATTGGAAAATAAAAATCATGATATTCTTTATCAATAAATAATTTTGGTAAAAATTTAGCAATCATTAATTTCACAGCAGCAAGTTCAGTACTGGACCCACACATAGTCGAATGATGACCAATTACATTATCTGGAAATAATGCTGCAATATTACTACCAATTAAACTACCCCAATCACCACCTTGTATAAAGAATTTATCATGACCAAGACGGATCATAAGATTACGTAATACAACAGCCATTTGTACTGGTCCAAAACCAGGTTTAGAAGCAGCCTAAAAAGTATTTTTTTTAAAAAAATTATTAATTAATCTTTTTTAATTTGTTCTATAAAAGTTTTTTTAAAAAAAATAATATACTTGTGACCATCCATAGCCTGGTAAACTTGGTGCAACTACTTCAAATACATATTCAGTATCTGGATTTGATTCAGTTAATTTTGGAATGATATCATAAAATTCACGAACAGATCCAGGCCAACCATGTAATAATAATACTGGATAAACTTTTTTCGTTTTTTTCACTTTTTCGTCAAGTCGGGTTTGTATAAAATGAATATTTAATCTGAAAATATTAAAATAAATAAAATATCAGTTGAAATTTTATATATTTAAATTCAGAAATAAAATTATATAAATAAACTTGATTTGATAGTCAATGTGTTCTTGTTGAAGTATGATAAGATTAAATATGTTTACATTCATAAAGAAATGACCTTTAAAATTCTTGTTTTATTATTAAGCTGGTAAAAAGGAATTGTTATTATTTTGGTAGCAGATGGAATGAATTTGAAAGGGGTTTAAAATGATTGTACCTAAACTGGTTATTGTTTTTTCGATTATACCTGGTGTTTTGAAGCATATAGTTGAAATCTTAGCCAGGTAAAATTTATCAAATTTTAAAATTTAAATGGGTTTCTAAAATTTTGAAGTAGTCATTTAAATTAAATCAACTAGTAATAAACTATGCTCCAGCATTATGTCATAAATGTTGGATTATTTTAAATATTTGTTTCATTATGAAACTTTTTGCTTCAATTTAATAATATCACACATAAATGATATAACTAAGAACTCAAACTTCATAAAATTATGAATTGTCTAAAATTAAGTTTATGATTCTTCTTAAATTTCTATACAAAAAGTTGAAAACTTTTTATGAAATATTTTATACCTTAGTTTGAACTACAACTTTGCACTACAACTTTGAACTACACTTTAACCTTTTTTTATAAAATAATTACTTTGTATTTTTTACCTAATTTTATTATCAAAGCACTTAGAGAATGAAGATGTTAAGTCACAATTAAAAACTTAACAATGGGTTATTTAAAAATATTTCTGTATTAAAGCAGAAAACATTTTTCAATGTCTATCGTTCAAATTTTCCCTCTTTATACCAAAATTTTACCGGAAACTGAACCCAAATGTGTTTTATTGAAAATTGTATAATCTATAAATATGAAACAGATGCAGTTTTTCCGCCTGGTTCTATTTTTAGTGCCGATTATCTAATTCAGTTTCACAAGTCCAAATATAAAATAAACAGCAATAGATAAAAATTTTTTGTGGAAATTCAAAAATCAGAAATAGGACGGTGCTCCATTGAATTCAATAATATTATGCATTTAAAACACTAAAGTTCTTCTAGAGCCGATTAGCATGCTGTTCTTCCCAAACGAGTATTTTCGGGAAATTTTCTTAAATTTTTTTTCCAGTTTCCTATCAAATAAGAATTTCCCGAGAAAAACCTGTGGTAAAACCACCATTGTTTATTTTATTTTTTATTCTAATGGCTATAATTTACATCATCTTCAAAATAAATTCAACATTTTTCATCTAAATTCAACGTTTCTCAAATTAAATTTGTTATTTTTCAATCGAAAATCCGTAATTTCGAAGTAAATATCGTAATTATTTTTGTAATCCATAATAATCCAGGTTTTATTTTTAAAAAAATCGGTTTAGAAATAATCAATAAAAAGATCAATTTTATTTATTTAATCAATTAGTGCTTAGTGTACGACATAAATACATAAAAATAGCATATAAATTGATCCATTTTGATTAAGATAATTTTGTTTTGGCTACAGTACCATATAAATGCAACACTGAAAATCACGAGTTTAACAAACAAAACTGATTTTATGTCAAATTCAAAATAGATTGAAAAGAATTAATTTTATGTTAAATTTTAAGTATTTTCTTGATTTATGTTTTTTTTTTGTTTAAATGTTTCTTTTTTTTTGTATTTTGACAATTTTTTCTTTTGAATTTATATATTTTTTTAGAAATTTCTCAGGAATCCGGGGAAAATTCTGAAAAATTAATTTTTTAATTCCTGTTTCCCGGGGAAACAAAAAAGAAAAATCCGGGAAAAGTACTTAAAACACTTTCATCATTTAAACTTTTTAAATATTTTTATATTTCAAAAATTTAGAGAATGAAAATGTTCAGTAGATTATAATATTTTCCCAGATTTTTCTTAGGTAAAAAGAAATAGTATAAAAAAAAGTAATTTAAAATGTGTTTAAATATTGAAAAATTAAATTTCGAAATAAATTCTTGACATTCGATTTATCTAAAAAAAAAAAACATATAGTATATAAATAAATATGTTATAGAAAACTATTAATTTATTTATTATTTTCTTAAATATTTTTATTTAAAAATATAATATAATTTTATTATTTTTGCTCTAATTTCACGGTTAAATAGAATAATAATTTAAATATTTATCTGATAGGTAGAAAAAAAAAAAAATATAAGAAAAGATATTTTGTATAAATTAACAAAAAAAAAAAAAAAAAAATTGTGTTATTTTTTTTTTCATCTAAATTTTTCTATTTATAAAAATTATTTTAACGCACACGCTCTTCATATTATAATATATTTTTCAATATATAATATTATTTTACTTAATTTCCAAAATGAAAAAAAAAAATATGTGTTATTTTTTTTTTTTTTTTTGTTAAAAATCTAATTATAAGAAAAATTGGTCATCATGTCATCAAACAGCATAAAATATTTTTCATTCTCATCACATAATAAACTAACCAAAAATATTGAAATTTTTATGTAAAAAAAAATTTCTTAAATAAAATTAATTTTTTTCAATAATTCCTCTCAGAAACGTAATTATATTTTTTTCATAGCCTTAAATTGTATTTAACATTTTGACGTCTCCAGACGTAATTTGAATATGGATAGAAACTACAACGACGTCTTAAATCGCAATTCACGCGAATGTGTTAAAATTTTTCAAAAAAAAAAAAAAAAAATGAAAATTTTAATTTTGTTTATCCTGTTCGAACGGTATTTATATTATATTTATATCCACTTTAACGGTAATTAAAGAAGTGAAAAATTTTAATTACCAAATAAATAACCATATTTTCTTAATATGTTTATATAATAGAAAATAATAAACATACCCTTGAATTTCAGTTGTTAAATGTGGAAAACGCCATAAATATATTTCTCTTTCTCTCCATCTTGGCATATAATCATCCCGCCAATATTTAATAACTTTTTTTAAATATCGACTATTAAAACCATATTCAAAATTAATACCTTCTAGCGGTTCATGTAAATAGTCCAAAGATCGATTTAAACGTTTTTTTAAATCAATAATTTGCTGTCACAAAAAAAAAAAAAAAAAACAAAAAGAAATTGAAAATTTTTATGGAAATTTTTATGAAAATTCGTTTTTTTTAATGATAAAAAATAATTCACCTCTTCGGGAAAACGGATTTTACTTGGAAATATTGTAAGATCATCTTTATGATTTGGTTTATTACCAGGTCCCCAATATTGTTTTAAATCTAATTTTGGTACTGGATATGGATGTGATAAATTTATATATACTTGATATATTACAGCTAAACTAATTAGTAGTATTACACCAATAACTCTTAAACATGTACCCATATTGTCGGTTTAACTTTAATTAAAAAAAAAAATGTTTTTTTTTTGGCATTTATTATTGTTTTAATTTAAAGAAAACAATTTAAAATATTTTCTTAAAACAAAAAAAATTTATTGCAAACTAACCTTTGTTCACCTTCTGATTATTTTTAAATTAAATTATCAGAAATAATTTATTTTGTTGTTGTTGTGTGATAAAATTAAAGTTTGTTCGTGAATAGAACTTTCCGATCTAACAGCCGGTGTTAGACTGATTATATTCTAAAATTTAATTTCTCTTTAAAAATTTTTTATTATAATACAATAATTTTTTTTTTTTTTAATAATATAGTAAGTGAATTATAGCTTCAAATTTCTCCAATAGGAATGGAGAAATTTGAAGCTATAATTCTCTTATAGAATTATAATGAAGAGAAAACTGAGTGTGATCTTTTCTTCATAAAAAGTTAATTTACTTAAATTACGAATAGAAATTATGGAGTGTGTTGATGCACTAAGATTAGAAATTTTAAAATTTTTATAAAATTGAAATGAAATATTAAATTAAACAATTAATTAATAAATTATAAAGAAATATTTTGAGCTAGAATTCTGTATTTTAATATTTTAAGCTATATAATTCTGAGGGCAAAACGTTAAAAGTTGCCAAAATGACAATTTGAAATAAGTTTCTGATTTTAACTTGTAAACAGCAAATTTTGAAATTTTCCAAGATACGAGAATTTTTTATTTGTTATAAAGCAAAGTGTCATATTTTGGAAAATTTGAAAATTGACTGTTTAACAGTTGAAATCAGAACTTATTTCAAAGTGTCAAAAAGTTACCTTTCTTATTGTCTTGTTGTACAGATATTTTAAAAGTTATATAGAAAATTAGAAAATTGTTTCAAATTTTGTAAATGACTTTAAAAATATCTTATTTTTAAATAATATTGATCAAAATGATGTTCTACAAAAATTTGAATTTAACTTGTTGAACCAATATCTTTACTTTAAATTGGAGAAATCATCTGTTAGACAGATCATTTAACATTATTAAATTAATATTCACTTTTTTTTCCACATTCAATTGATTTTTATACTAGGAAAATACTTACAATTTAATTTACAATTAAAATAAAATGAAAAGTATTTTGTTAATAAAAAATTATTCGGTTTAAAGTTAACATAAACAAAATAGTAAAAATTTATTTTAGTAGCTATTTAAATCATAGAATTTCGAATAAACGTATTATTTTTTTAAGAATGATAAACACTTTTTAAAGAATAAATAATATAATAAACTAGTTTTTAATTATATTACATTAAAAACTTTTATGATATCATTCTCACATATTTTTATGATTACTAAAATTAATCATATTTCATGTTAAAAAAAAATTAGAATCAAATTAGTACTAAATAAAATTATGCAATACACCTAAAGTTATGCAATATAGTTAAAGTATTAATTTTCTTACTATACATTTAGAACTGAATAAAAAGTAATTTAGAAATAATTCGTCTATTAAAATTCACGTGTAACGTATTGTATGATAATAATAAAGTCCAAAAATGTTTGTCCGTATTTTGCTTACAGATGTTGTTGTAACGTAAAACTGGTACTTTCTTTCGCTTGCACAGCAGCAGAATTTGACCTACGTTGCTCTTTATAACGAAAGGTCGATAAAAGAAAATCGATAACAAAGTCCATAAAAAGTCGATAATAAAAATAACAAATTCGATTAAATTTTTACTACTCAGCCCCGAATGGGGAAACACAATTTTACATATTTTTACAAAATTTATTACATTATTTTACATAATTTTCCTAATAAATTGTGGTGTTCATTTAATAGCGTCCTATAAAACTAAGAGTCGTCTTTTGAACAGCATAGGATTACCATAGTGTTCACGATCACAACGATTTACTAATTGGTCAACAAGTTGAGGAGTTATTCCAACTACAAGACAACAAATTAAGGATAGCAATTTTTTATGCATACCATTTTTATATGAAATTAGTTGGTAAACTTTTGAGTTCTAATATTATTTGTGAAGATACATGAATAAATTTGTGACTATATTTATATCCAAAAATT
The DNA here is from genome assembly GCA_963932195.1 of Empis livida. Classification (NCBI taxonomy): domain Eukaryota; kingdom Metazoa; phylum Arthropoda; class Insecta; order Diptera; family Empididae; genus Empis; species Empis livida. Next base: position 10,448,942 of record OZ010646.1, on the reverse strand, counting down.
TTAATTATATTATTTTGGAATTTAAGATAAAATTCTAATTAAGAGAAAATATTGTCAAATAAAAAGATAATTTCAATTAGAAAATTCATCTGAAATCATAAATTTATATAAATATTTTCATATTGCATATTTAATTAGATAAGCTTAGCTAGTAGCTATTAAAATTTTTTTGTTGAATTTAAGATTTGGAACTGTAGAGAACGAAAGTTATGATTATAATTATGATTAATGTCTTTTGAGTCTATTTAAAAGTTAATAATCTAAAAAAAAAAAATTTTGTTATTTATAAGCAAACGAATTATTTAAAAGTTTGCTTTCGTAAAAAAAATCCCCCTTTCAAACATAAACAATATTTGACAGAAAATCTTTATTGACATAAATTTTTTGTATTGTAATACATATATCATTAAATTATCTAAATTTTAATTAGTTTAAAAAAATTATTTTCTTAAGAAAATTTATGTATAAACAAGTTTCTGTAAGTTAAAATTAATGTTAAGATATTTAATTAAAGATATTTATTTATTTACTTAATAATTTCCAAAAATAAACTTAAGAAAAGGGGTAATTTTCCTAATAAAAATTATCGGTGATAATTATTACTTATTTTTTTTTCATATAAATTTAAACTGATTAAAATAACAAAAAAAATATTATTATAAAAATATTTATTATTTATTTTGAAGTTTGGTTAGAATAACAATTTCAAGTAAAGTCTTAGATAGTTTTATGTTGCTGAACTTGAAACTAAATGTATTTTTTGGTCAGCTATTTTAGGGGAGAAGTATAGACTTTTGGAAATGGATGAAATTCATAATATTTACAACAACTTTTTTCTAATAGTTCAAGTTTTTGAAGTTGTTCTTAGAATTCCATTACGTCAGCGTATATATACCACTAATAAAAATAATAAAAATATAATTGGTATTTATTATTTTCTTTTTATTTCAAAATTGTTTTGAATTTCAAATTGACTTATTTAGCCAAAGTTATGTTTTAATTTTTTATGTGACATTTAATTCGAATGGTAACATAAATAGTTATAGATTAAAGATTAGATAGATATGCTAAAGCAGTATCTATAAATGCAGTAAGAGTTCTTTTGGTTAAATTTTTAGGAAGGATAAATACACCCCCCTTCGTCACTTATGAAACCAACACTGACTTAAGCAACGAATCATTCACAAAATTTCCTAAAAAACAATAATTGGTACCTAACTTTTAAAAAAGTAGTTCTTATGAATAAATTAATAAATTGATGAATAACTAATTAATGTAAATTAACATATTTATTAGTATTGGCGTTAGGACAGTCATATTTGTCAATAAAAATTTTGATAAATAAAAAATTTGTTTTTATGAATGAGAAATCCATTAATTATAATATTTTTTTTTTTTATATAAATACATATTTTCTTAAATCTATAAATTTTTGAAACACTTTAGCATTCAATTGCAAATATATTTAATTACTAAACTGTCATAGAGATTCCATAATTTTATATAGCGAATTGCTCTTCCAAATTAGTTTGACTAGCAATAACAGATGTTAATTATTAATGAAGCTTCATAAAATTTTAAAAATAATATTAATTTTTTTTTGAGTTATTTTTCAATAAACAACAATATTTTTAATTTTATGAAAATAAGAAAACATTATCAAAATTTCAAGAATTGCTAAATTTTCATTAATTATTTCTTTGTCAAATATAGATTATATCAATAAAAATATTTACAATTAATTTTTATTAAAGGTTATTTTTTAAATTTTAAATACATTTTACCACCTCAAACGCATTTTTTTTGTTATTATAATTATGACACAAAAATATGATTAATTGAAAATTATATTGTCGAAGTTCTTATCTTTTTTCAACATAAAAACACCTTAAACGATATAAAACAGTATAAATAGTCTGAGACAGTTTTAAAGTAACATCAGAAAAATTTGTGAATTCAAAAAGGTTACAAAAACATTTCTAAAAAATGAACGCAAAATTTTTAATTATTTTTGCTTGTTGGTTGGCTGTTGTGGTAGCTGCACCTATGGAAACAGTGGATGATTTGGTAAATAAAATTATAGCAAAGAAATATTTTTTTTGAAATAATTAAATATTTTTTTTCTATAGGCAAGGACAAAAAGACAATCTCAGCCAATACCACCAAAATTTAATTTCGAACCTCCACCACCAAATCCAAATGACAAAAGATTCGAAATACAAGGTGGTGGTGGTGGTTCACGTGGCCAAGGATTTGATGTAAATGCAGCTGGAAAAATTAAAATATGGGAAAGTCAAAATGGATTAAATCAAATTCATGGAACAGGCAGCTATTCTCAACATCTTGGAGGTCCTTGGGGTAATAGTAGACCTAATTATGGCGGTGGAATTAGTTATTCACATCGGTGGTAATTTTTATATTTAAAGTCTTTCACACAGTATTATACATATAAAGCAATAATGAGGGAAAATAAATAATGCTTATTATCTAACCAAATAAATTTATTTAATCCTAGTCCTATCCTAACTAAATATCAAATTTACATTGGCGCGTTTATTTATACTAATACGTATTAGTAGAGAGTATAGTAGACCTTCTAATATCAACAAATAAACAATTAATTTGACATGTAGCTTAAAATATCCAAATAGTTGTTAACATTTTTCAGTAGATTTGAAAAGCTATTTATTTTAATATGAAACAAGGAATTTTATTATCTAATTATTTAGTGAAGAATTAAATTAATTTCTAATCTTCTTGTATTTAAAAAAACGTTTCTTAATCATTTTAAGTTTGCTAAGCTGTTGAGAATAGATTCTCAGGAAATGAATTTCATTTAATCCATTAACATCTCTCAAAAATCAACTTTTCCTATGATGTTAATATCAAAAAGTCGTCATTCGTATATACTAGCTGCCCCAAATATTATTATTACGAACTATTTATTCGTGTCTATTCCAATAAACGTCCCCTCAAAATTTCTCGCATGCGATTCTATTTCAATAGTTACTCCCGCCACTGTCTGTCCCTAGGATTCCTGAATAAAATCTTTTCGTACATAGTGAATGTCATTACGGACATATATACGAAACAGCCTAAAAAATATTCAAAGTGTTGTGATATAAAAATTTTTGAAAATATTTTTGAATTTCAATTTTTTATTTATTTACTGTCAAGAAAAATCAACTGATTAATTCAGAAATTCAGTACTTGACAAATAAATTTCAAGTTCACTGAATTACAGACTATTACTATAGGAACAATGATTATATCAAACAGTGAAGCTCAAAATAACTTTAACTCTGCTCTTTATTTTTTAACGAAATATTTGTTTAAATTTGTTTATTAGTTAGTAATGTTATTGAATACTAAGAATAATTAATTTTTTGGTTCTTTGTTGGTTCTTTAGGTTCTTTCAAATTATTTCTACTATGAAATCAAAAATAGCAGAGTCACTGGTAATAATAATGTTGTAAATCCCCTAAGAGAGATCAAAATTATGCTTTTCATAATTATGATACTATTTTACACGTTTTGCTGTTTTTGTAAGTTTTTTAATTACCAATAAACATTTGGACATGAAATATTGATTAACAAATTTCTGAATAAATTGAGTTTTGAATCAGCATGTTTAATTATTTACGATTTTATTCATTTCATTTTAACCCAAAGTATTAATAATATTTATAGCAGATTCAATTTAAGCATTAGAACACTTTATACTCTGAGATCTTGCCTCAATTCCTCTATACACCAAATTTCATTAAAAAAAACTATTTTTCATAGTTAACCATCTTTATTTTCATATAAGATACTTTTGTGAGATTAAAATCATTTTGTTTTATCAATAATATAATTTTAATTAAAAGTGACGTGTAAAACTGATGCCAGCGCCAACATTTGGTTTACTATTGCCCCAAGGTCCTCCAAGATGTTGAGAATAACTTCCTGTACCATGAATTTGATTTAATTTATTTTGACTTTCCCATAATTTAACTCTTCCTGCTGTACTAATATCAAATCCTGAACCACGTGAGCCACCTCCTTCTAATCTGGTTATTTCAAATTTTTTATCATTCGGATTTGGCGGTGGAATATTCAAATTAAGTTGTCTTTTTTGTCTTGTCTATATTAGAAAGATTAAAAAAATTATATTTGAAAATTTGGAACTATATAGTAGAATATTTACCAGTTCTGCATCATCGGATGCTGCAGTTAGTGTATATGCAATATAGACAGTAAAAATAATTAATATCTTTCTATTCATTTTTTATAAATTTGAATTAAACGTTTTAAGTTCTTATTTACTTCTGGTTAACTTTGAATAAATTTCGGACTATTTATATCCAAAATTTCAGTTAGGGGATTTTATTTTTGAGATTAAAATATTACTTCACGATACTTGAATATAGAAATATAATTTAAGGCGCCAAATACTCCAGTAATAAAGATTTTAATAGCGGAAGCAGTTTTTAAAAAACAATTTTCAGAAGATAGAAAATGTTGTTTATTACAGTTTTGATTAAAAAACGGTTGTTAAGTGAAAATCTTACGATTTTTATATAAATTAAGTATTAGATTTGTAGCATTGCATTTAAAAGTATGATAAAGTCAATAAAAATGGAAATCCAAATTAATTTAAAAATAAATACAAAATATAAAACTATAAACTAGTTGACTAACCACTTACATCAAAAGTGCAGAACGAATTCAGTAAATGCAATTTTAAATAAATCTACAAACGAAATTGTAAATAATGGAATTGCAAATGATGGAAAAAGTTAATTAAAATTAAAACATATTGTTATATGTAATTTTTTAGATTAAAGTGATTTTATTCGTCTTCAAGGGGAACTTTTTGGGAATTGCATTTATTGATAAAATATCTGATTACTTGAGAAATGGAACGTAAAAATTCTTATCATCTTTCAAGTATAAAACCCCCTAAACGAAATAAAACAGTATAAATAGTCTGTGCCAGTTTTAAAGTAACATCAGATGAATTTGTGGATACAGATAGCTTATAAAAATATTTCTAAAAAATGAACGGAAGACGTTTAATTATTTTCGCTTGTTGGTTAGCTGTCACTCTAGCTGCACCTACAGAAACAGCTGACGATTTGGTAATTGAAATTATAGCAAAAACATTGTTTAGATAACACATTCAATATTTTTTTTCTATAGGCCAGAGCAAAAAGACAATCTCAGCCAATACCACCAAAATTTAACTTCAAACCTCCACCACCAAATCCAAATGAAAAAAGATTCGAAATACAAGGTGGTGGTGGTGGTTCACGTAGCCAAGGATTTGATCTAAATGCATCTGGAAGAGTTAAAATATGGGAAAGTAAAAATGGATTAAATCAATTTCATGGAACAGGCAGCTATTCTCAACATCTTGGAGGTCCTTATGGAAATAGTAGGCCCAATTATGGCTATGGCATTGGTTATACTCGGCGGTTTTAATTTTCTTACTTATACTTTTAGACATAGTATTATATATAAGCATTAATGAGAGAAACAAAATAAAGATGATATTAGCTAATTTTTAACCCAATAAATTTGTTTCTTCATTTATTTTGTTTAAGTGAAATGCAGTCACCAAGTTGATTTAAATATATCTGAACTTACGATAAATTCTTATACAGATAAACTTCTTTTTAAATGTGTCCAAGTTAAGTTTTAATGATTTTTTTTATATTAGTTTTATAAAATATATAATTGTTGTTGATTACATAAAATTAAAAAAGTACAACTAAATTAAATTCTTAAAATTTTATTAGATAAATGGCTAAATGAACATAACATGATCACATTTTACAATAAAGTTTTTTTGACGTATGCTAAATTCAAAATTTAGTTTGTTGGAAATTCTATCTAGCTATTTATTTGTGTTATACTCGTAGGTACTTAAAAAAACTAAACCAATGATTTGAAAAAACTATATTTTTATGCAAATATAATGAAATGTAATGAAATATTAAAATTTCTTAATATTACAACTTTAACATTTTTCCTTAATATTACTTTAACATGTACTTCTTTTTAAACATAAAATTTATTATTTTTATTATAAAACCAAAAAGTTGACTTGTAGTAAAATGGTACTATTTTTGTCTAAACGTCTCATCTAAAAGTCTATTTTCTCCATTAGTTTTATTTTATTTTCTACCAGGAGTGACAAAAATAATGTATATTAATGGATGCAACAGAATCAACAGTTGTAATCAATTCAATTTCATGAGCTGGTTTAGAGTAAAAACAGAGCTATTTACATGAACCAAAGTGTTTACTAATCAAAGCTTGTTGGTAATTCAGATCCATTATGAGAAATTAAGTCTGGAAGTATTGGATCACTTTATTGATGTTAAGATTTATTGATGTTGAATATCATTTTGTTATTTAAAATTCAAAAACAAGAATTTAAAATACTTAAAAATGCCCCGAAAAGAAATCAAAATTATGTCTTTAAAATTATTATGATTATATCTTATATGTTTTGCTGTTTTTATACGTTTTTACCAAATTATTTATTTTTAAAAAGGACGGAAAATGTTATGTATTACATGTCTGATTAAAAAACGAAAGTTAAATGAAAATCTTATGATTGTTACATAAATTTAAGTATTAGATTTGTAACATTGCGAAAGGAAGATAAAGTCAATAAAAAATAAAATGCAAAAGTAATATTAAAATAGTGATTATTTAAAAACTAAATAATAAATAGAAAATAGTAAACTTAAACTAGTTGATTAATAATTAACACTATTATGTACCAAAATTGCAGAATGTATTAAACATCTAAAAACATAAATCTACAAACCGAATTCAAAGAATAAGAATTGCAACAAAATTAATTACAATTAATATTTTTCCAACTACATATAATTTTTAAGATTTCAGTGACTTTGTTCGATCTCAAGGGGATTTTTTGAATTTGTATGTACTGAAAAAATATCTGATTACTTGAGAATTGAATCGTAAAAGTTCTTATCATCTTCCAGCATAAAATCCCCTCCTAAACGAAATAAAACAGTATAAATAGTCTGTGTCAATTTTAAAGTAACATCAGAAGAATTTGTGCATTCAGAGAGAATAAAAAAAACATTTCCTAAAAATGAACGGAAGAAGTTTAATTATTTTCGCTTGTTGGTTGGCTGTCACTCTAGCTGCACCTACGGAAACAGAGGACGATTTGGTAATTGAAATTGTAGCAAAAACATTGTTTAGATAACACATTCAATATTTTTTTTCTATAGGCTAGAGCAAAAAGACAATCTCAGCCAATACCACCAAAATTTAACTTCCAACCTCCACCACCAAATCCAAATGACAAATGATTCGAAATACAAGGTGGTGGTGGTGGTTCACGTAGCCAAGGATTTGATGTAAATGCAGCTGGAAGAGTTAAAATATGGGAAAGTAAAAATGGATTAAATCAATTTCATGGAACAGGCAGCTATTCTCAACATCTTGGAGGTCCTTATGGAAATAGTAGGCCCAATTATGGCTATGGCATTGGTTATACTCGCCGATTTTAATTTTCTTACTTATACTTTTAGGCATAGTATTATATATAAGCATTAATGAGAGAAAGAAAATAAACATGATATTAGCTAATTTTTATCCCAATAAATTTGTTTCTTCATTTACTTTGTTTAAGTGACATGCAGTCACCAAATTGATTTAAATATATCTGAACTTACGATAAATTCTTATACAGATAAACTTCTTTTTAAATTTGTCCAAGTTAAGTTTTAATGTTTTTTTTATATTAGTTTTATAAAATATATAATTGTTGTTGATTACATAAAATTAAAAAAGTACAACTAAATTAAATTCTTAAAATTTTATTAGATAAATGGCTAAATGAACATAACATGATCACATTTTACAATAAAGTTTTTTTGACGTATGCTAAATTCAAAATTTAGTTTGTTGGAAATTCTATCTAGCTATTTATTTGTGTTATACTCGTAGGTACTTAAAAAAACTAAACCAATGAATTGAAAAAACTATATTATTATACAAATATAATGAAATGTAATGAAATATTAAAATTTCTTAATATTACAACTTTAACATTTGTATGGCCAACAAAATTGATTTACTACTTTTTAAACATAAACTTAATTACTTTTAAGTTAACTAATATTATTAAAAAACCAAAAAGTTGACTTGAGGTAAAATGGTAATATTTTTGTCTAAAAGCCTCATTTAAAAGTCTATTTTCACCACTAATTTTGCCAACCTCTTCAATTAATATACATAAATTTTTTTAACTTCTGGTAGAACTGACGATAGTTTTTAAAAATTCAGCTCTCTAAAATTTCGTAATTGACAGTTATATGTTAAATTCACTTTTCCACTTTTAAGGAATACTTTTATGTTTTTTAACAGGATCCTTATTTTGTGCTTACTTATTTTGTGGTCACTAAATTGTAAATTATTTAGATCATATTACATTCGAAGAAATTATTTAATCTTATCAGCTAAACCAACTGATTTAGATAATTTATTTTCTTTAGCAGAATGCAGAATCTATTCTTTAATTTTATTTTGAATATATGAAAAGGAATGACGTGGAATAGATGACTGACAAAATCCAACAGTTGTAATCAATTCAATTGTATGAGCTGGTTTAGAGTGAAAAACGAGCTATTTACATGAACTAAGGTCTTTACTAACTTGTTGGTAATTAAGATCCATTATGAGAAATTAAGTCTGGCAGTATTGGATCACTTTATTGATGTTAAGATTTATTGATGTTGAATATCATTTTGTTATTTAAAATTCAAACACAACAATTTAAAATACTTAAAAATTCCCCGAAAAGAAATCAAAATTATGTCTTTAAAATTATTATGATTATATCTTATATGTTTTGCTGTTTTTATACGTTTTTACCAAATTATTTATTTTTAAAAAGGACCGAAAATGTTATGTATTACATGTTTGATTAAAAAACGGAAGTTAAATGAAAATCTTATGATTTTTACATAAATTTAAGTATTAGATTTGTAACATTGCGAAAGGAAGATAAAGTCAATAAAAAATAAAATGCAAAAGTAATATTAAAATAGTGATTATTTAAAAACTAAATAATAAATAGAAAATAGTAAACTTAAACTAGTTGATTAATAATTAACACTATTATGTATCAAAATTGCAGAATGAATTCAGTATCTAAAAAACATTTTAAATAAATCTACAAACCAAACGCAAAGCATAAGAATTGCAACAAAATTAATTACAATTAATATTTTTCCTTCTACATAATTTTAAAGATTTAAGTGACTTTATACGACCTCAAGGGGATTTTTTTTCAATTTGTATTTACTGAAAAAATATCTGATTACTTGAGAATCGTAAAAGTTCTTATCATCTTCCAGCATAAAATCCCCTAACCGAAATAAAACAGTATAAATAGTCTGTGTCAATTTTAAAGTAACATCAGAAGAATTTGTGCATTCAGAAAGAATAAAAAAAATATTTCCTAAAAATGAACGGAAGGAGTTTAATTATTTTCGCTTGTTGGTTGGCTGTCACTCTAGCTGCACCTACGGAAACAGAGGACGATTTGGTAATTGAAATTATAGCAAAAACATTTTTTAGATAACACATTCAATATTTTTTTTCTATAGGCCAGAGCAAAACGGCAATCTCAGCCAATACCACCAAAATTTAACTTCCAACCTCCACCACCAAATCCAAATGACAAAAGATTCGAATTACAAGGTGGTGGTGGTGGTTCACGTAGCCAAGGATTTGATGTAAATGCAGCTGCAAGAGTTAAAGTATGGGAAAGTCAAAATGGATTAAATCAAGTTCATGGAACAGGCAGCTATGGTCAACATCTTGGAGGTCCTTATGGAAATAGTAGGCCCAGTTATGGCGGTGGAATTAGTTATACGCGTCGGTTTTAATTTTCTTACTTATACTTTTAGATATAGTGTTATATATAAACAATAATGAGAGAAAATAAAGATGGTATTAGCTAATTTTTAACCCAATAAATTTGTTTCTTCATTTATTTTGGCAGCCAAATAATACAAAATTTAATTTGGCAACTTAATGTCCATCTTCTTTAAAATTTAGAAATTAATTTTATGTTTTAACTATAATTTAAAAATAATTATTGGATTTATCACCCGATTTGAAAGCAAGGAATAAAGTTTAATCCTCACGGGATTCTTGACGAATTATGTTGTAAGTAACAATAACACAACATGAAAATACAAGAATGTATGACCATTTAATGGAATTTAAATTTTTAAATGAGTTGCTTAATATTAGTACGTATTCAAACCCTTCCAAATAATTGGTTAAATTTTCATTTCCAGAAATTTTATTGAACATACGATATGGAACGACGTAGTATACTCGATTTAGGAAAGATAATTGAATCAACAGTTGTAAACAATTCAATTTCAAGAGCTGGTTCATAGTAAAATAGCAAAAATATATTTTTTTGAAATAATTGAATTTTTTTTTCTATAAGCAAGGGCAAAAAGACACTCACTGTCAATACCACCAAAGTTTAATTTCAAACCTGGTGGTGGAGCAAATTCAAATTTCAAAAGATTCGAATTACAAGGTGGTAGTGGTGGTTCAGGTAGCCAAGCATATGATCTAGGAGCAACAGCTAAAATATGGGAAAGTAGAAATGGATTAAATCAAATTCATGGCACTAATCGCAACATCTTGGAGGTACTTAGGTTAGGGTAATAGCAGACCTGACGTTGGGGTTGGAATTGGTTATACTCTCCGGTTTTAATTATCATACTTATACCTTTAGACACAGTATTATATATATGCAATAATGAGAGAAAATAATATGACATGATCTAACAACATAAAATTTCCTTTTTATTTTGAACCATTTTGATAGCCCTAGTTAACAATGCCGCTTTTATATTTGCTAATCAAAAATTTGTTGTTAATTTATTATCAGAACTAAAATCTGGATAACAGCTAAATAAAGTAGGGAGCTTCTAAGAGTTGATATATAGTTTAAAATAGCAGCGGTGACTTAGTTGATTAAGTTGTGGTGCAGTATATACTGAGTTAAATATAATATAAGGAGCACTTTATAAAAATGTTTAATGCTTCTTAAAAAAAAAATTTCAGATTCAAACTTTACCATATTTTCATCAATAATTCAGCATTGGTGGATACCAAATATTTATATAATTGCAACCCTTTGCAGCATTAGGGGAACTTTTAAATTACATTTATTGAAAATAATTTTACAACTTTTACTAGTTTCAAATTACCTAATTCAGAATTTAAACGTTTTACATGCTTAATTAAAAAACTTTTCCTATTTATTGGTGTTCTATATATTTTCTATTTTATGATAAGAATAGTTCTATTTTTGATAGCTTTATAAAATTTATAAGTTTAGTAAACAAAACAATTATTGTTATTTTGTTTCCTTCAAAAAATAACGAATTTTAAATAATTAATTGTTTGTTTTATTATGTTAAAAGTTCATTTAAAACTTAAACATTCGAGTTTAACACTTATATATATTTAATACAAAAAATAGATGCTTTATAACTTTAATATGTTTGGTAAATATTTTCATTATTTTAGATTATTTATAGTTTAAGAGCCTCAATTGTGAAATCTAAATTAGTAAAAAAATAGGTTTTTCCAAAAAATTACATATTACTACGATGATATTTCTACGATGATAATTCTACGATGATATTGAAAATTGTATCGAAAAAAGGCATTAATCAATGAACCGGAAAAAGCATATATACATAAGGGCTCTCACATCGTCACTCTAGTAATTTACTAATTTTCTTAAGAAAATGGAAAATTTAAGTTTTTGGAAAAGAGTTTTCAAAATTAATTAAAGTTTTGTGTATAAAAAATTATAGGTAATTTACGAGATAGTTTTTAATATTTTCTCAGATATATTTATATTTTACTCACCTAAATTACATGAGTAGATAGGCGATGGTTTACTATTAGTGTACTAATCTGTTGTTCCGTAGATATACTGTTTTTAATTCGTGTCCGATGCATATATGTGGTCTAAGTTGGCTAAGCTTTAAATAAATATCAGTAATAAAAGTAAGTTATAATAAAATGTAATTTTAGGACGGAGGATAAATGCTAACAGTGGAGGCTACTTGCTAATAAAATACCAACGGTTTCTCTAATAAAGCTATTCAATTACCTTGTTGCAATTAACCGTTTCTTCACTATAATAAAATTTATAATTCGGAACCGAAAGTTATTATGTCCAAATTCCAATAGAATGTTTCGAAACTGTTAGTACGAGGCCTCAGCTCTAATAGTTAAACGTTAAGAAGGAATTACAAGCAAAGAAAAGAAGAAGATTCAAAAAGCATTTTCAGAAGTTGATTATCAAATTAATTGTCTAAATAATTTCTATCCCAAGTGGAGAAACATTAGAAAGAATTGTCAAAAAATCATAAATTCATAGCTGGATGAAACGAATGTAAGTAGGTAAAGCGATTTATTATCATTTTAAATTTTGAAGTATACTCCTTGAGTAGAAAATATTTTAATACGAAATTTCAATATGTAATTGATATAAATTAAGTTTTTTGAAAGATATCTCAAAATTTGAAATAGATATAATTTTGAAAAATAGATTCCACATAACATAATTATTCATATTGTATCTCTGAATCTATAATTTTAGTCAGTAATTTAAATTTAAATACAAAAAAAAATATTGATAAAGTTTTACATTTAAAATTTAATATACAAAAAAAAATACATATTTAACATGCGATGCTTAAATAAAAAGCTTTTGTAATGTGATTTTATTTAGTGCAATTATTATGTCTGCACTGCGTTTAATTGCATAACTTTTTCAATGAATAATTAATTGTAGAAATTTTCAAAATCATTTTATTTCAAATTAAAAAAAAATACGAAGTATTTAATTAAAATAAAGTTGATTGAACTCAAATCAAAACAATATCTTTAAAATGTCAATAAAAATTCAAATTTTTTTAAAAATAAATTTTAAAAAAGAATTTTATTTAATAGCATAACATTTATTTATAATTATAACAATATTACATAAATAATTTTTTTTTTCTTAAAGCATCTAATGCTCTATTTTAATATTAACACATTACAGTCCGTGTGCACATATTTGTGTTTTACAATTAATTTGAGGAAAAACTTGTTAAAGCTTCGTAACTACCAGAACCACAATATTTTAGCATATGTTTCGGGCTTAACTTTAATTTATAAGATAATTTTGAAGATTTACAAATTCGACGAAAAACCGTGACATTAGATAATTTATACGACGTTTATAAAGCAATTTATTCTTCGGATGATTGTCAACCGCGCACACTAAACTAATTTGTTTTGACAGTTCTTGCAATTGCAATCTAAACCATAACAAAACTCAAAAATTAATTTTTAGTTACCAATAATTATTATTTGTCAAAATAAATTTCTTAGTGTCCCTGCGACGTAAAAGATAAATTAGGTCCACCGTGCCGGAATTTCGTGGTACCGGACATTTCTGATTGGCTAGAATAAAATAAACCGTCACAATCTGACGTTTAAATCTAACTTGAAAGGCAATAATCAAAATTCTGTTCTAAACTAAAGCTGCACATATTCCGAGCTATTGTACAGATTATGATAGTGATTTAGAACAGAAATCTCTGTTGAATAATACGTACATTTAACCATTTCTTATCCATAATTTAAATCTTATTTTTTAATTTTGAAAGATGTACACTATATTTTTCCATTTTTCTACACAGTTTACAACTCTCAGTTTTTAAAACTATTAGAAAAGTTTCAAATCCTTTAGATGAATTTATTTTGTGACTGGTACCAAGCATATTTTACCACCGATTCCAGAGACAGTCTTATACAATTTATTCGTGAACTTATAATACATATATGTTAATATGCTTTTTGTATATTGAAAAGTACTTTACTGTTTCCATTTTCAAAAATGAAAAAAAAAAATGAATCAAAAAGCACGTGCTAATTGAATAATAAATAAATACAAAAATTAATTTTAAATTTTAAATTTTTATAACACATTAACTTGTTAATTGGATTTAGTTTGAAAATTCTTTTACTATGTTGAAAGTATATGCTAATCAGAGCTTTATTTATAGTAAATTATTAAATATTTTATTTAGGTGTTTGTAAATAATAAAAAAAAAAAAAAGAAAATTTCATTTAATTTTTTTTTTTATGAGAAACTACGTAACTACGTAAATTATTAATTGATTTAGTTTCAAATAATGTATTTTATTGGTAATATCATATGATTATTATGTTTGATTACAAAGTTTTCGAGTATATCCAGTTTTTCAAGGTAATTAAAAAAAATATATATATATGTACATATATATTTATTTGAAAATATAAATATTAATCTAAATAAATTTTCAATCTATCCATTTTAAGTTTAACTGTGAATAAAGATACATCTTCTTAAATTTTTGTTACTATATACATAAAATACATAAAAATCATTACACAAAAAAAAAAAAATATATTTTTGGAAAATTTGCTCGTTTTTACAAAAAAAATTTTTTATAAAATTTTTAATATAATTATATACAATACATATGTATAAAAATGGATTTCGAAAATATCCTTAAAAAATGTGGTGATTTTAATAGATATCAATTTTTATTATTAGCTATTTTTGGTTTTATTAATTTTTTTACATCAATGCATTATTTTGCACAAACTATAATTAGTTTTGTACCAGAACATTGGTAAAAAATTTTCAAATTCTTTCCAAATGTTTTTCTATCCAAAAAAAAAAAAAAATTTATGCTTTACTTGAAATTAATTTTTAGGTGTTTTCATGAAAAATTAGTGAATAAGACGTTTAGTGAAATACGTGAAATTTATTCAAAATTTGATTCACCGTCTTGTACACGGCTCGATGATATTCTAAATGATACAAATGTGATTGTTAGTGAGATGAAATGTGATCAATGGATTTATAATTATGATTATGGATATCGAAGTATAAATACTGAGGTGGGTTTTTTTTTATTAAAAGAAATCGTTCGAATTAAGTGAGTTTTTTTTTTTTTTTTAAAAAGTTAAATTGGGTATGTGATTCAGCATATAAATCAAGTATAGGTCAATCTATGTTTTTTATTGGTTCAGTAGTTGGTACACTTTTATATGGTTTATTAGCTGATAAATATGGAAGACTTCCATTATTGGTTGTGGCTAATTTGTCTGCATTTATTGGTGATATTTCAACAGTTTTTACTACAGATGTTATTGGTTTTTCAATTTGTCGATTTTTTTCGGGATTAGCAGCTGATTCTAATGCTTGTTTAATGTATATTATTGGTATAATAATTAGAATTGATATTAAAAGTTTTTTTTATTCATAATTTCACATTTAGTTTTAGAATATATTCGACCGTCGATGAGAATCTTATGTCTTAATTTGGGAATTGGAATATTTTATTGTATCGGTTTAACAATTACACCTTGGATTGCTGTATTAACAGGTCACTGGCAATATTATTTGTGCTGTACATCAATTCCGCTTATTATGATTATAGCTGTTTATTTTATGATATCTGAAAGTGCACAATGGTTGGTCACTAATAATGATGTTAAAGGTGCTATTCGTCGTTTAAGAAAAATTGCTAAATTAAATGGAAAACATGTTACGGATGATGATTTTCAAAAATTTCGAGTATTTTGTGAAAATCAAAAAACTTCACAATTTACGGAAGAAGTTAAATCAAATATTTTCGATTTATTCAAAACACCAAGACTTCGTAGGAAAACTTTAATTCTATTTTATTTGGCGTAAGTAGTTCGATTACATTGAAATTATTCGTTAAAGAAACTTTTCCTTTTCAAAATAGAATGATAACAACTTTATGTTATAATACAGTTGCCCGAAATGTTGAAGGTATTGGATTATCACCATTTATAATATTCTCTGTTAGTTCAGTAACAGTATTACCATCTGGTCTAGTATTAAGTTTTCTACAAAATAAAATTGGCCGTAAAGGAATGGCATTATCTGCTCTATTATTTTGTACTATAACAACATTAGGTTCTGGAATTTTTAAACTTTTTCAAGATACAAATAGTGAATACACAAATATAGTTATATTATCAACATTACAAATATTATCTAGATTTGGTGTTTCGTTATCTTTTGAATCGGGTTCACAATTTGCATTTGATTTAATACCAACTTGTGTTCGTGGTCAAGGTTCAGCATCAATGCATGTATTTGGTTCAGCAATATCATTTTTAAGTGCACCACTTTTATATCTTGCTGTATATTTTAAAGCATTACCATCATTTATATTAGCTGGACTATTTTTTTCAGGATGTATTGTTTGTTTATTTCTGCCAGAAACTTTAAATAAGTAAAATATTTTTTTTTTTAAATTGTCAAAATAAATATTTATTAATGTTTTTTTATTTGTTACAGGCCATTAGCAAAAACTTTAAGTGATGGTGAAGAATTTGGTAAAGATGATAAATTTTTAGATTTTGCATGTATATCTCGTGATCGTACAAATAAATATTTAAATAATGTATTGAACTTTAATACTGCTGAAGAGGGTTTGATTGAAGGTAAAAAATTAGAAGATTTTGCTGTGATAACACAAAACAATTCAAAAAGATTATATAATAAAAATGATTCAAAACAAAAAATACGCTTACTAAATAATTAACATAATTCTATTTATTAACTTAACATTTATATATTTATATAATATGTATATGTATATATATATACTCACCTGTAAATTATAAATTCAATACCAAAAAATAAAATATATATATTTTTTATAATAAAAACCTATTAAATTGAATATTAGATGATATATTTTTATTTTGTTGTTCTGTATTACTTTTACAATATGGTAATATATCCATAAGCTTTAAGTAAATTTAATATATTGTTTTTTTCTATGTGTTTTTTTTACAAACCAAAAAAAAAACAATATTTTATAACAAAATTATGCAAATTTCAAATTAAAATACCTGAAATAATCTAATTAATTCTATAAATTGTTTACTGATAGGAAATATGAGTAAACAATTTATAGATTTAATCGCTGTCACGTTTTTATTATGTTACTATTTCTTATTTTGCAAATTACTGATTCGAAAATTTGCAGATTTTTCAATTAGATAGATTTAAAAAAAATAAGTACATTATTTTTAATTGCAATTTTATTTAGTTACTAAATTGCAATACATTATTTTTAATTGCAATTTTTTTTAGTTATAAAATTGCAATATTTTATTGCTCCAAAATTGATAATAAACTACACATTTACAGGATTCTGAAGACTTTGTAAAGTTCTTGCTTATGTCTCTAGAGACACTGCACTATACATTAGTAAATTTTACTATGACTTTCATATAATTTAAGTATGTATATGAAAGCCATAGTGAAAATTAGTGGCGAGGATGTTTTGACCTAAATCATGTTTATCCTTGAACTATTTGCTCCTAAAATCTTTTTTTATGTAACCAATTTTGTGTGACACCCAGGGCCATCATATCCAGAGTAAGTATCAGAGTCAAAGGAGGCCTAAAATAAAATATTTAAAATAACAACAAACTTTACATAATAAATATTCTTTATTTCACTTTTTGCTTGGCTAATTTAATGATATCGCCAAAAATTCATAGTACGCGTAATATCACTCGGAGTACAATGAACATCCAACGAACCTAAGTGGTGTTAATTCATAGTTGAATATATACATTTTCAAAATCATCAAATTTATTGCGATATTAGAAGGCCATCATATAATTTACAATCTTACAGACTTCAATTCTACACTCTTGCATCGCTTAGACCCTTCGAATTGTTTTGGGCCTATGAAACGGCCACGTCGAGACACTTGCATCGCTTAGAAGACCCTTGTTTTGGGCCTATGAAACGGCTACACCCAGTGCAAGCTAGACGGTGGCCTACGTTAGATTTGTATTTCTAATTAAATTTACCTAAATTACGAATGGTACCTAAGCCGAATTGGGAAACTCAGAAGTGTACCATATACTGCAATATCTACACATATTCGTTTCATATTTATACTTAATTGACTGCCATTGACAATGCCATACATATAAAAACTGCAATTGGTTATTAATTAATTATACATTTATATCTGTCATTATGTACAAAAGCATTTAAATATGAAACTACTGTACAGTAATTCGGTTGCGAAAGAATAAATTTTGTATTTGTAAATTAAATAGTTCTTCTGAAACACTATATCTTTTCTTCAAATTTATTGTAATGAAAATGAAATTAACTAATTCTATAAGATAATATCTAGAATTTACGCACAAAATTTCAAATTTAAATATTTTGGGTTTTTTTAAAATATATTTTTCTTGTTTTTAATAGTTTTTTTCCAAATATTCTATTATAATTATGATAAATTATTGATATAAGATTACAGAAAATATACATATTTATATAACAAAATTAAATTTGTTAAGTGAATGTTAATTTAAATGATAAAATTAATGGAAGGAGTTATAAATAGTCTATCACTAAATATATATAAAGTTATATTCTTTTTCCTGACATAACATATTTTGAGAACAGCAGTTTTTAATGAAATAATGTTGTGCTCCTAAATTTAACTCTTTATACTGTTATGGTAATTCTGTCGTCAGTTGTTACTGGTGTGATTATTAATAACCAGTAGCTGTCATCGTTTAATGTTGTAACCAGTAGCTGTCATCGTTTAATGTTTAACCAGTAGCTGTCATCGTTTAATGTCTTATTGAGTATTTTACTGTTATGGTAATTTACTATTATGAAATTTTGTTTATATTTTCAAGAAATTAAGTTTAGTTAATTTCTTACTAGTTGCTAGATTTTGTGAAGAAACACAATATTTGTTAACTAAATAGTTAGACCGGCATACGAAAAAGATAATAAATAACGTTCAAGATTATCTTCTTTGTTATTGCCTCCCGGTGAGACATAATAGATTACTTAACTTGAATGTCAGTTTCTAGGCAACACAGGAGAGGCAGTTAGAATGAATCCGGACAATTTGATATACTAAGGACAAGGGATTGGTATCGAAGGGTACTTGCGAGGAGTATAAGGTGCTCCTACTTTCAATCTATAGAAGCAATTATTGTATTATTTTCAATACGAAGGAAAATAATTATTAAAAATTATTGCAAAGATCGAAAATTCATTAAATTATATTTATTCATTTTTATGCTTCAACTTAAAGCCTATTTCCTTGGATAACATTTTTCTTTTTAATAAATGATTGTATTAATTTCGTTGTGTTTATATAAATTAATCTTCTTTAGTCAACTGGCTTAATATTACGACAAGACGGGCAAATTTTGTACAATAACATTAATGCATATGGAAAATTTTATCTTTTAAATTATGTTCTGTATCACAGTGAGATCAACTTACCAATTTTATTTTGAAATAACTTAAACTTTTTTCTAGAAAATATAAATTTGGTTTGTTTCCGACAATTTCACAATTTTGTTCCATTGATTTGTTTTGTATATGTATTGTTATTATAATTTTATCCCATTTGTAGCTGATGGAAAATATATGTGACAAACACATATGTTTAGTATTTTTTTAAATTGTGTATCTGAAAATTTTTTGTAATATGTTTTTGCTCAACACTGTCACCATCAAAGGTGTTTTTGGGATTGCCACTACGAAATGGTTTAGTCTAAGAAATGGTAACCATTTTTTTAATAATGTTTAAAGCTAGAATTTGTTTCTACACAATTGAGTGACGGTTAGTCATTGGTGCTAGTCGCATGTCACATATATGTGACGGTTAATAGTAAACGTGTTAACAGTGAAATGTTTGTAATTAGAAATATTATTTTCAATTTAGATTCCTTTTACTAAATGAATTTTTGTGAAAATACATTAAAAAAAACTTATTAAAAACTTAAAATTTAAAATTACTTAAGTACATTATGAACTGAAAGAGTTAAAGCAAAAGGAAAAATATATGAAATCAATACTAATTTTATGATATTATAAATATAAATCTTGAAAAATTTATTAAATTAGTTAATCATAAAATAATTAAAATGTTGCTAATTATTAAATATTAATAATTCAAGGAATTCAACGACATACAAGAATTGGTTTTATACAGAATTTTAAAGTTAAATTAATTTAAAATGTACATAAGTTTATTTGTATTAGTATAATAGTCTAAAATTTTTGGGATATATGAAAAAATATGGATATGATTTTAGTTTAGTAATTTCTGGAGAGTAAAATTAAACAGTAGCTTTACTTTTTGTGTAATTTAGCATGTGACATAAAAATATAAAAATTGAAAAATTTTAATAATTGCATAAAATGTTAAATAAAATTAGTACAAAACTAATATAAAATTTTTAAAAAAGAAATTTAAAATTATTAAAATTTTGTATTTATTAGTTATTAACTATCAATATTTTTTTTTGTAATTAATAAAATATATTATTTTATTTAATCAAATTTAAAATTCTAATTATAAAAGCAATTATATAGTTTCAAAATACCCAATGTTACCTTTTAAGTGTAAAGCAATCATTGAAAATTTAAATTATTACAAAAATTTCTTAAGAAAACTTTATATAATTCTTATGTTCGTAAAGTGTTATAATTTTGTAAAAGTTTTATAATTACACTTTAAGTGGAAAAGATTTTCATTTCATTATTAAGTTAGAAGTTTTATGTGTACTGAATATAAGTTAAATAAAATTTCTAATTCAAAAAGTTTAATATTTGTTTAAAAAGTGAAAATTTTTAGTTTTTGAATTTTCCATAAACTTTATTAATCATAAATTTTTGAAAATTATTTGTAAACTAATATTACAAAGTTAAACCGTATAAACCAGTCCACGGCAACATAAATCCATACGAGAGCCACTTTCATTAATAATTAAAAACGCATAAAAATATACAAATTCAAGTATTAATATTTGGTTGTGCAAATAACACAAATTCATTATTATTTGACGTAAAAAAAATGTAATATACATTATAAAAGTTCAAGTATTAATATATCAAATTTTATTATTAAAAGTTCTTGATTAATTTGAGTTCGAGTTGCCGGCTGGTCCTGCTTAGTTTATCGAAATCACTTTTGTTGTTCATATTCTTAGTTGATTTTCTTAGTAATTTATGGAATTTTTTTTTGAAACGATTGTACAGTTCTAGAAATCAATGTCTACCAAACAAACAGTATTATAATATATTGCTAAATAAATTTACTTATTAAAAAGTGAATTAAAATATTATATCCAAGCACTTAAAAACTCTGCAGAATTATATAAAATTTAAATGTTTAAGCTCGAACTGGAACGGCTTTTCTTCCGCAGGTTATCCATGGCTGATAAACAATTATGCCCAATTTTAATAAAGACAACCTGTAAACATAATTCTTTTTTAACTCTGTTACACAGGACCTATACTGTAAAATTTCCATAAACATCGATTTTTAAATACCAGAACTAACAAAATCAAATAAGAAATTTTTTAATTGATTTCGATGAACTAAAAAAGGGCAGGTAGAACTCAAATTAATCAAGAACTTTTAATAATAAAATTATGATTTGATAAATTAATACTTAAACTATAATGTATTTTAATTTTAAAAATTTTATGTCAATTTTTTTATAAATTTGAATTAAAATTTCGTGTTAGATTTATTTAAATTGTGTTCAACTGTGTTTATGTTAAATTTTACATTAACCCTCTAAGAGGATTTATTTAATTTAAAATCTTATTAAATGGTATATGTATATTAAGTATTACACAAACATCATTTATTCTAGGAATTTTGGTTTTTTTTTTTTGGGAATTCAGAATATAATGACGTAAGGGTTAGATTTGGTGCATATTGTATCACGGATGGTTGTGTTAAAAAAATAGTTTTGTTTTTTACTTCTCTAAACTATAAAGACCAGAAAAGTAATCCCTTTATTTTTCCATCCAAGTAAAAGTAATAATAATAAAATAACACATTTTTTAAGGACAAGATATAACGTTAATAATATATCTTTTTTAATGAGCATAATACCGATTCTAATTTCAGCAGAAAATAAATGCAACCGTTTCAAAGAATTTTCTGAATCAAATAGTTATTTTATCATTTGCAAGTGTTCTTCGAGCGAAGATTTATTAAACTAAAACGACGATAATTACTAATTGATGATAATAAAAATCACAAAAAATTGAAATAAATGTTTAACTTTGAAATTATTGAAAAAAAATTTTGTTTTGATTTAAACTAGTATCACGTTGGACTAGAGAGGGTTAAAATGACTATCACGTTTTAAATTTAAATTTATATTAAGAAACAGAGTAATAATTTAAACTGCCACTGTTAAACTGGACATTACTTATCAATTTGTAATCATAAAATTATAGTGATATTTTTTATAAGACAGTTTTGTTTACTAGAGAATTGCCTAATTCCTATATTAGCTGCTCCCTATATATTGTATAAATAATCAGAGTAAATTTCATTATATTTAATACTACAATCTGTATGAAACATTATGATTAATTTTTCAATTATTTTAAGTTGTGTTTTGCTGACTGCGTTCAAGACTTTCAAATAGAATAATTTACGAATCAGACAGACAGAATAAATGCTTTAAAAAATAGTTTTCGTACATTTTTTTCACATATATAGAACTAGAATTCAATATTTGCTAAAATTATCAAAAAAAATATTTAGCTATAAATTTTTTAATGAAAATATCATGAAATGATTGACAAGTTGTTCGATAAACGTTTCCAATCCAAGTTTGCTACACTTTGGTTTAACTGATTATTATTTCGTGACCCCAAACAAATGTTAATGGTTTAAGCATACTGTGATGATAACAAATAAATATACATTTGATTATGTGGCATCTGTTAGTTATTTGTGTGATAAGTTAGAAAAATCATTTTATTTTAATAAATTGTGAAAATAATTTTAATTTTATATTAGGTTTATGAAGTTTCTAATATTTTTTTATCAATAAAAAAATAAACATTTAATTTAAAAAATGGATTTCGAAAATATCCTTAAAAAATGTGGTGATTTTAATAGATATCAGTTTTTGTTATTAGCTATTTTTGGCTTTATTAATTTTTTTACATCAATGCATTATTTTGCACAAACTATAATTAGTTTTGTACCAGAACATTGGTAAAGTTTTTATGAAAATAAATTCAAATATTTCGTTATCATATTTGTACTATTTTATTTATAGGTGTTATCATGAAAAATTAGTGAATAAGACGTTTAGTGAAATTCGTCAAATTTATTCACAATTTGAATCACCGTCTTGTACGAGGCTTGAAGACGTTATAAATGGTTCAAATGTGATAGTTAGTGAAATCAAATGTGATCAATGGATTTATAATTATGATTATGGATATCGGAGTTTAACCACTGAGGTTAGTTTTGATATCACATTTTTTAAGTATGTATAGCAAATTAAATTTTCAAAAATATTTAAAGTTAAATTGGGTTTGTGATTCAGCGTACAAATCAAGTTTAGGTCAATCTATGTTCTTCATTGGTTCAGTAGTTGGGACACTTTTATACGGTTTAGCATCTGATAAATATGGAAGGCTTCCTTTATTGGTTGTTGCTAATTTGTCTGCATTTATTGGGGATATTTCAACAATTTTTACTACAGATGTTATTGGTTTTTCAATTTGTCGATTTTTTTCGGGATTAGCAGCTGATTCAAATGTTTGTCTAATGTATATTATTGGTATAATAATTAGAATTGATATTATAAGTTTTTTTTATTCATAATTTCACATTTAGTTTTAGAATATATTCGACCGTCGATGAGAATCTTATGTCTTAATTTGGGAATTGGAATATTTTATTGTATCGGTTTGACAATTACACCTTGGATTGCTGTATTAACAGGTCACTGGCAATATTATTTGTGCTGTACATCAATTCCGCTTATTATGATTATAGCTGTTTATTTTATAATATCTGAAAGTGCTCAATGGTTGGTCACTAATAATGATGTTAAAGGTGCTATTCGTCGTTTAAGAAAAATAGCAAAGTTTAATGGAAACCATGTTACTGATGATGATTTCCATAAGTTTCAATTATTTTGTGATAAACAAAATACTCAAACGAAGAATGATTATAAACCAAATATTTTTGATCTTTTTAAAACACCAAGACTTCGTCGGAAAACTTTAATTCTATTTTATTTGGCGTAAGTAATTCGAGTACATTGAAATTAATCGTTAAAAAAACTTTTCCTCTTCAAACTAGAATGATTACAACTTTATGTTATAATTCAGTTGCTCGAAACGTCGAAGGTATTGGGTTATCACCGTTTATCATTTTCTCAATAAGTTCCTTAACACTTTTGCCGTCAGGATTATTGTTAAGTTTTCTACAAAATAAAATTGGACGTAAAGGAATGGCATTCGGGGCAATGGTATTTTGTGGTATAACAACATGTGCTTCAGGAATATTTGCTCTTTTTGAGGATACTAATAGTGAATATACGAATATGGTTATTTTATCAACATTACAAGTCTTAGCTAGATTTGGAGTAGCTATGTCTTATGAATCAGGGTCGCAATTTGCATGTGATTTAATACCAACTTGTGTTCGGGGTCAAGGTGTTGCAGCAATGCATGTCTCAGGATCTGCAATATCATTTTTAAGTGCACCACTTTTATATTTGGCTATTTATTTTAAAGCATTGCCATCACTTATATTAGCAGGATTATTTTTTTCCGGAGGACTAGTTTGTTTATTTTTACCAGAAACTTTAAATAAGTAAAACTAAAATATAATTTTTATTAAAAAATAATTTAGTAAACAGCAATATTTTTTTTCAGGCCAGTTGCAAAAACCTTAATTGATGGCGAAGAATTCGGTAAAGATAATAAATTCTTAGATTTTGCTTGTTTATCAAGCAATAATCCGAAACGGTTTATTGACAAACAAATCCCAGATAATGCGGACGTAGCCTTACTTCAACGTAAAAAGCGAGAAGATTATGCTGTAATAGAATCTAAAAAATAAATTTTCACGTGACAATATTTAACTCAATAAATTAAAGCTTTTAGAATATAATACATAAATATTTTTAAAAATAATCTTAAACGTAAAAAAATATTTTTTCATTCATATTATAAATTAATGGGCAAAAAGATAATAAGCAACATGTATTGAGCATAAATGTTTTGAAATTATACGGCTTTGTAAATATATATATTTATTTTTAAAATGTGAATTGTATATGTAGCTTAATTTAATAATTTATTAGAATAAACAAAAGATAAGTAAAAGAAGGCGAATAAAATCTTATGTATATGTTTTAACTAACTTATATGTAAATGCAATATTAATAATTTGTAGAAATCAAGAGATAGAAACGAATAATATATTCAGATTGACACAAAAACTTTTACTTATTAGTAAATCTCTAATAAGTCTTTTACACTGATATTAAAAATGTATTTAAGAAATAAAGAAAATAAACATAAATAATATCTGTACAATTTTTTTATTTTAATAGCTTAAGTAAAACACTGTTATCGAATTATTATACGAATTCTTTTGGAGGGGCTGTCTTACTAGTATAATATCAATTAAATTCATAAAAATTTTTTTTTTTGTAATTTGAAGAACATAAAATATTCATTATCAGAAATTGGACTTAAAAGTATATTTACTTGTTTATTAACACTCTGACTGCCGAATTGATTATTTCTATAATGTCTGGACGAACTAAAGTGATACTATTTACAAATCGGTGAATCGTAGTGTTTTAAATTTTAATTGGGTTGTAATAAGTTTTGTTCTATTAAGACATATGCTTAGTATTTTTTTATGTCAATAATTCTTCGAAAAAATTTGCAATTAAAATCTGGTGTCATGTGCCAATTAATAACCGATCACTCGCAATTTTTATACAACAGCAGGATCCATTAGAATATCTAATTTTTACTTTTTTTTCGAAATATTTTCTCTTCCAGATTGATTTATAAATTTGTTTGTATTTACTGTTTTTAATTGAAATATTAAGTAAGTATTAAAGATAGTTAAAGCCAGTTTCACAGTATATACTTTTGGCCGATTTTAAAATTCAGTTTAAATTATTTCTCACTTTCTCTTCGTTTTAGATTTACGTTTAATTTAATCGGCAGATGAGTTGATGCTTCAACTTCATCTTCGAAATGAATATTTCGGCATATTAAGTGTGACTGAATTTTATCCAGAACTATAGGTTAGGTTGGATTTCACTGGACCAACTTACTAAACATATAAATGTATGTCAAAAATTGATAAATTTTGAAAATTCAAATATGATGAATAAATAAATTTAAAAATCAAATTATTGGATATTTTTAATTTCAATAAAATATAAATTTCAACAATTTTAAGTATGATAAATTAATTTTTCCTATATCAGCTAATTTTCAATCACAATAACATTATTTTCTATTTTTAATTCACAATAATACACATATAAGTAAACTTAGAAAAATTTACAATTGTGAAACGAAATGACTTTAAATTGGAAGATTTAGTTAAGTTTACAGCAACTTAATTTTAAACTCTGACTGTGAAAGTGGCTCTTAGATCCTGTTACAAGTTCCGTTCTAGTGTCAAAAAAATTACTTGATTTCTCTATACTAAAATTATAAGGATGTTTTATTCTTATCACTGGTTATAACAATTTTCGGAATAATTTTTTAAAATTTTATATTCTGTAGAATTTTTTCAATTTCCAGGTAAACAAAATGACACGAAAATGTTGTTACAGTTTGAATTTCACGATTATAAGTTTAAAAATTATGTTAAATCATAATTTCATTAAGTAAGAATACTTGTATTTTTCTTAAAACACTTTCTGAATTTGTTTACAAATATAATTTATTTTTGAAATTAAATAACTTTTCGATTACTAGTTTTGTACTATTTAAATTTATTATTCACATTACTAGTTTACTATTTGACATTAAAAATATTTTTAAAATAAAAATGTTAAACGAATCTTATACTGTCGAATATATTAATTAAGGTAAGCTAATATTTTAACTAAACTAATTAATTGATGTTAATATTTGGTGCAAAATTTTTCTGAGAATATGTTAGAAGTGAACAAATATTTTCATTATCAATATATACATATGAATATTTTTTTTTTGTTTTATGTCACAACAACACATTTTCAATTCTGCTTTAACATTCGATTGTTGCTATATATTCGAGTTGTCAAAAATTCTAATGGATCACTAGAATTTTTTTGGCAACTTAGGGCACTGGTATTCATTATAATACATATATATGTATAAACTATATCGTAATCTATAATTAGTTAAATAAAATTTTGTGTTGATTGGTTCTTAGTAGTAGTCCGCTGATATATTTTGAACTTTTATTGCGTATACACTTTGTTTTACTGCAATTTAAGTGATTCGTCACCACTGGTTTATTTAGAATTATTTTTTTAACTAAAAATTTAAACTGGATAATTAGCATATATTTCTACTGATAATTTACAAATTAATTAATACATTCACTACCAATTCTGGATTTATACTATTCGACTTATTAAATCGTTTACTTATTAAGTGTAGTATAGCCCGAAAACTTGTTGATAATGAATTTAGTTATTACTGCGATAAGATTAATTCGATAAATAGACAATCTTTCTTTTACTATATTGGCTTTTTTATTGACTTGACTTTAAAGATAAAATTAAAAAGTTTTTTATTGATTATCAAAAAAAAATTATTTTTCTTATATTAAATTTAGTATTATTTGCAATTAGCGACGAATCTGTTTGCGCTACTTGCAAATTAGAATTTAATTTTTTTTGATTTTATTACAAATAAAGTTTAAATTAAAAAAAATGGATTTTGAAACTATATTAAGAAAGTGTGGTGATTTTAATAGATATCAGTTTTTATTATTAGCAATATTTGCATCTATTAATATTTTTACATCAATGCATTATTTTACACAAACTATAGTTAGTTTAGTTCCAGAACATTGGTAAAAAATTTTACATTTACAACTTTTATGATTCTTATGCAATTATTGTGTTTTTAAACTAAATTATAGGTGTTACCATGAAAAATTAGAGAATAAATCTTTTAGTGAAATACGTGAAATTTATTCAAAATTTGATTCACCGTCTTGTACACGGCTCGATGATATTCTAAATGATACAAATGTGATTGTTAGTGAAATGAAATGTGATCAATGGATTTATAATTATGATTATGGATATCGGAGTTTAACAACTGAGGTTAGTTTTGAATATCATATTTTGTTTTT
The DNA here is from genome assembly GCA_963932195.1 of Empis livida. Lineage (NCBI taxonomy): Eukaryota > Metazoa > Arthropoda > Insecta > Diptera > Empididae > Empis > Empis livida. Next base: position 10,420,611 of record OZ010646.1, on the reverse strand, counting down.
AGTATAGCAATTTAAATTATCAAAAATATTTAAAGTTAAATTGGGTATGTGATTCGGCATATAAATCAAGTTTAGGTCAATCAACATTTTTTATTGGATCAGCAATTGGAACACTTTTATATGGTTTATTAGCTGATAAATATGGAAGACTACCTTTATTGGTTGTTGCTAATTTATCAGCATTTATTGGTGATTTTTCAACAACACTTTCTACTGGTGTTATAGGATTTGCAATTTGTCGTTTTATTTCTGGTATGGCAGCCGATTATAATACCTGTCTGATGTATATTATTGGTATTAATTAACAAAAAAAAACTTAAAGAATAATAAATTATGTTTAATTATATTTTATTTTATTTAGTGTTAGAATATATTCGACCATCAAAAAGAATTTTATGCTTGAATTTAGGACTTGTAATGTTTTATAGTCTTGGTTTAACAATAACACCTTGGCTTGCCGTATTAACAGGTCATTGGAAATATTATTTATATTGTACTTCAATTCCCTTAATTCTGATAATAGCTGTTTATTTTATGATATCTGAAAGTGCACAATGGTTAGTCACTAATAATGATATTGATGGTGCTATTCGACGTTTAAAAAAAATTGCAAAATTTAATCGAAAAGTGGTTACTGATAAAGATTTTGAAAAATTTCGGTTATTTTGTGAAAAACAACAAAATGTACAATCAAAAGATGATTATAAACCAAATATATTTGATTTATTTAAAACATCAGCACTTCGTCGGAAAACTTTAATTCTATTTTATTTAGCGTAAGTATAAACTTAATAATTATATTACAGGCCTCTTTAATTTGTATAAATTTTATTTCGTATTTCCTATCCGGCTTTATAAATTGTTTTCATCCCATCCGAATATGAATTTAAAGAGGTTCGATCCGTATTTATATAATGATTTATGAATATTGTTTTCATTCCGATTAGGATGGTCACTACACTCGGTTACAATACAGTTGCACGAAATGTTGAAGGCATTGGACTTTCACCTTTTATAATATTTACAATTTGTTCGTTGACACTTTTACCGGCCGGATTAATATTGAGTTTTTTACAAAATCGTATTGGTCGTAAAGGAATGGCATTAACAGCGTTAAGTTTTTGTGGTTTAATGACATTTACTGCAGGAATTTTTAGACTTTTCGCAGATAGCAATAGTGTTCATACAAATATTATAATTTTTTCAACTTTACAAAGTTTATCTAGATTTGGTGTTTCTATGGCTTATGAAGCCGGTTCACAATTTGCATTTGATTTAATACCAACTTGTGTTCGGGGTCAAGGTGTTGCAGCAATGCATGTCTCAGGATCTGCAATATCATTTTTAAGTGCACCACTTTTATATTTGGCTATTTATTTTAAAGCATTACCATCATTTATATTGGCTGGGCTATTTTTGACTGGTGCTTTTGTTTGTTTATTTTTACCAGAAACATTAAATAAGTAAGAAATGAAATCCTTTTAATTCAATAATTCTACAATTAAACAAAAATTAAAATTAATTTCAGGCCAGTGGCAATAACACTAAATGATGGTGAAGAATTTGGTAAAGATAATGAATTTTTAGATTTTGCATGTTTGTCAAAGGCACAATCCGAGGATGTTGATAATAAAGTTTTAGATCCTGTTGAAAAATCTTTACTACAATAACAAGCTGATAGAAATAATTGTAAACATGGTCGAAATCATTAATTATATATTTATTTACTTAACATATTAATGTAATCTTAAATTATTATTAAAATATAATCTATAAAAAATTATTAGACTACTTGAACTATATTAAATTTGTGTTCCGGAAATTGTGATTTACGAAGTAGTAGACATGATACAATTTGCTCTTTTAATTATTTACTAATATTGCCTGAAAAAACTTCTTGTTTATCTAAACAATTATACAATTTGTTTAATGAGAAATTAATCAAACCTAAACACGATTACATAAAATACAAGTGTTTTTAATAATTACACTTGTAGTAATCAAGTTAGATCTAATGTTCTTCATGATAAATTCAATAATAATTGATTGAATTTTTCTATAAGTAGCTAGAAAATGGTTGATTTTTTATCAAATATTAGATCAAGCTCTATTGACCACCGATAATTAAATCTAAAAAATTTTGTAGCAGAACTGCGTAATTTGATTTAAGACGAAGTCCAACAACTACACTTTTTTTTTTTAGCTGATCACAGGCAAATTCTTTAAAATGAATAATGTTTTATTAGAAAGTTATATATTTTTTGATAACATTTTTTAAGCTAATTTATTAGTTCTGTGGAACTTTGCCAAAACAACGTATATAATTAATAATTTTCAGTAGGGTAAATTTATGAAAATTCGAACGTAATTTGTTATGATAATAGAATGCTTGTGAAATGTCAATTATTGAGATTAGAATAATATTTTATTTTGGTAGTTTTTATTCAGTAGCTGACTCGTAAACGATATTTGTTGAGAGGAAACAGTTGTCATATTTTGGCACACTTAATCAAGGCAAAAAAAAAAAAATCGCTGTTAAAATTTACTAATTTTTCTTTAGTTCATAATTTTTTATGGTTTGCTAAATTTAAAGATTGAAATTCGATATCGTGTTTTGGAAAAGTTCCACAAAGACTTATCATTTTATATTTGAATTGTTTTACAGATTATTTTAAGTGGTTTTTATTGGAATATCATTAATCTTTCAGGGCAAAATATGTATTTTTTTTTTATCTGAAGACTATATAACCTGATTATTTTTTTTTTTTGTAATATCTTTAATAATTATTTTCATTGCCAAATTATTTTTTAATCAATGTTTAATAATGGGACACAATAATTTACGTTTTGTAGTAACAATGTGTTTTTATTTCTACAATTTTTTATTTATTTATTTACACTGTTTATTAATTTACCTTTATAACATGTCAAACTAATTCAGATAATTTTTGAAACTTTCAATAATAAATATGATTTGCTATGTATTTGTCTGGTATGTTTTTTTTTAAAAATATTGCGTAGGCAATGGTTACAACCACTTTTGGTTTGTAGTCAACTACAGAGGACTTGACGTTGACATAACTAATCTTTAATTCCACAACACGACAAATATCTTTCTCCGAATCACTTAGTTTTTATACTTTTTTTCGGTAATTTCAGTTAGAATTGTAAAATTAAGAAGTCATCATAAAAACATAAGTTTTTATGACAACTTCTTAATTTTATAATTATTAATAATTATAATATTTTTTTTGCTTATCTTAGGTTTTTATAGGTATGAAAATAAATGATAAAAATGCTACAATTATTAATCATATCTTTTATAGCTTTTTGTCCGGATTTTTAAGCTGCTGTTCGTATATGATTTTTATTAAATGTGATATCTAATTTCACTGAATCGTTTTAATTTATAATCATCTTTATATCTAAACATACCAATTCTCAGTATCTTTGTATTCTTTATTTGAATTAAATTATATAATGGGTATTTTACAAGTTTGTGTAATGGCTGGAAAATGAAGTGCTTTCAAAAATGATGATTTGTACATATTAGTAAGTATACTTAATCCTTACATGATAGTAAGATTCTTTGTTTGAATTTGAAAATATTTCGGATTAATATAAAATCTAGTTAATATGAAATTCATAAGTGTTATTATTTAATTATTTGACATTAAATATAAATTTCAATTAATTTAAAATTTAATAATAATTTCAATTTTAATCACTATATTTAAAATGTATTATAAATTTTTTTTAATAGTATTTATTGAGTATTTCACTTATAATTTTTTTTTTATAAGTGATAAGTTCAACTTGGGAGCCCTAGTCTGGTATTTATCTGTACTTGAAGTTTCTATGTAATAGTTAGTATTGTAATTTGAAGATACTAATGTTATATCAATAAATTTGCAACAAACTAATGGCTTTATTCCAATAGCTTTACATTTTAGTGTATTTTTTTGTATTGGTACTCTTTTAAAGTTGAGTAAACTTAGACCGAAATCCTTTTCTCCAATTGGAAAAATTATCTTAATACAAAATATAATTAATTTTCTATAATAAATTCATTTAAAACCATAAAAAATCAACTAGAAATTCAATTAAAAAAAGAATGCTTAAAAACTCTAAATCTGTAAAAGAGCCATTGGAGTCTCAAATAATTAAAAGTAATTCCCCGAAAATAAAATAAAAATTTAATTCTAAATAAAAACATGTAACATTTACCGAACAAAAAATATAAAACATAAATTCGCAAAAAAACAACGACTCAGAGCAGAAAGATAGTCTAAATTCAGTAACGATGCTACTTCGAAAAAGAACTCAAAATTAAATGACTTATCGGTCAGTATATTTGAAAATTATAATTCTAAAAGGTAGAATTTTAAATGATTAAGATTTTACATTTTAAGATATTTTTAGGATTTTAGAAAGTAATGAATAATAATTCTTTTCAAATTGCATATCTTTAGGTGTATATAAAAAATGTTTGTATTCATAAATAAAAATTTCTATTTTTGTATAATAATTTAGAAATAATATCAATAAATTAATTTTATTAAACCAAACCTAAATATGTATAGTAATAGTATCTTTGTTTAAACTTAATTAATAGAAACAAATTATGTTAACCAAATATAATTTATTATTTTCATTTGATACAATTTCTAATTTAAAACCTCTAACATTTACCGAACAAATATTTCAAATTAATAATCTAAATTTTAATTCCCACTTGACAATTGATTTGGTTGTAATAAAATTTCTAATTTTATGATTAAATTTGAAATTAATAATAAAATAACTAAACTAACCAAATCTACGTTATGGCAATATATTTTATTTTAAAAATAAGAATTTATGACCCTCAATATTCGAAATTATTTTTTAGGAATTTTATAGTGAACTATAATAATTTTATAGTGGAACTATAAAAGTGAGATAAATTTTATCAACAACAAAAAAAAAACAATACTTTTTCTAACAACATAAGATAATATGCAAAAGTTATTTATCCTTTATGTATAATAAAAAAAACAAATTTAAATTTATTAAATATTTGAAATCTTTAAGGTCATAAAATTTGTTAATGAAAATCAAATATAAAATAAATATTATTAGGGGTTTTGTTTAAAGTTAGTCAATATTTTGTTAAAAGTCTATTAAACATAAAAATATCTTATTTGATGATAATTTTTAATTGATATAATTTTTAAATGAATGAAAATATCATAAAAATAGAGTATGTTTAAAATATAAAAATATTTAATTTTTTTTAAATTATTTAATAAAAGATTAAGTTAAATTATTGAAAATTTTTTTGTCCACAAAAAATCTAGATAGACAGACTTTTAAAACATTTTTTTTTTTAAAATGAATTAATTTAAAGTTATGCATTTTAGTCTTAAATTTCCATCTAATATATTAATATTTAATAATATATTTAAAAATTAAATAAAATAAAATAAATATAATCAATTATTTAAAAAAAAATTTTTTTTTTTTGATAAGATTTAATCAATTTTATCAATAAAATATTATTAAAACCTCACCAACTTGAAACTTAAATGAGATTAGTAAAGAAATGAAACTCAATAAGTTAAGTTTTAAGCTAAATATTAGTAGTTCATTTTGATATTATTTTTTTTTGCTATTTTATCACACATTTTTAGTTACTACATTTAAGTAAATTAATTTACAAAAATTAAAAAAATTTTTATTTTAATAATTTTTTGCACGGAAAATAAATAAATGACTTCAACAATGGATTTTGATGAATTTTTAAATAAATGTGGTGATTTTAATCGATATCAATTTTTACTATTAGGATTATTTGGTTTCATTTCTTTTTTCACATCAATGCATTATTTTGCACAAACTGTAGTTACATTTGTACCAGAACATTGGTAAATATGCTTAAATATAATACTTATATGTATTAACATATAATTAACATATAATTTAAAAAAAAAAAAGGTGTTATCATGAAAAATTAGTAGATAAATCATTTGATGAAATACGTGATATTTATTCAAAATTTGATTCACCATCATGTACACGTCTTGATGATATTTTAAATAATACAGATGGAATAGTTAGTGAATTGAAATGTGATAAATGGATTTATAATTATGATTATGGTTATGAAAGTATAAATACTCAAGTAAGTTTTTCAATTTAATTTCAAATAAAATAGTAATATAAAAAATAAATTTTTTGAATATAATTTAAAGTTTGATTGGGTCTGTGATTCAGCATATAAATCAAGTTTAGGTCAATCAATGTTTTTTATTGGTTCAGCAGTTGGTACATTTTTATTTGGTTTATTATCAGATAAATATGGTAGAGTACCAATGTTAGTTGCATGTAATTTAGCTGCATTTGTTGGTGATTTTTCAACAATATTTAGTACAGATGTTACTAGTTTTTCAGTATGTCGATTTATATCAGGAATGGCAGCTGATTTTAATATATATTTATTATATATTATTGGTAATTTTCTGTGATATTTTATTAAATTAATTATAAACTTTTTAATAATAATTATATTTAAAATATAGTTTTGGAATATATTAGACCATCAGTTAGAATGGTTGGACTTAATCTTTGTATTGGTATATTTTATTGTGCCGGTTTAGTAATAACACCATGGATAGCAGTATTAGTTGGAAATTGGAAATATTATTTATTAACAACATCAACACCGTTTCTTATTATAATTGCATATTATTTTATAATTGCTGAAAGTGCACAATGGCTTGTAACACAAAATAAAATTGATGGTGCTATAAAACGATTGATGAGAGTAGCAAAAATAAATCGTAAAGAAATTGCTGATACTGATTTAGATAAATTTCGACAATTTTGTAAAAAACAAAAAGAAATTGATGAAATTAATAAAGAAAAACGTCGTAGTCTATTAGATTTATTTAAGACACCAGTTTTAAGGAAACGAACTTTATTATTATTTTATTTAGCGTAAGTACAAAAAAAAAGCGTTTTATTTCGTTCAATCAAAAATATTAAATATTTTTTTTTTTTTAGAATGATTACAACATTATGTTATAATGCTGTGTCTCGAAATGTTGAAGGAACTGGACTTTCACCATTTATAATGTTTTCAATTAGTTCATTAACAGTATTACCATCTGGATTTACATTAGGTTATTTACAAAAGAAAATTGGCCGAAAAGGTGTATGTGTTGGTTCATGTTTATTTTGTGCAATTATAACAATAATGATGGGATTATTTACAAGTTTTGAAAAATCATTTACAACAGATACAAATACAATAATATTAGCTATATTACAAATAACTGTAAGATATGGTATAGCAGTAGCATATGAATCATGTTGTCAATTTGCTGCTGATTTAATACCAACTTGTGTTCGTGGTCAGGGTGTAGCAGCAACACATGTTGCTGGTGCTGCAATGTCATTTTTAAGTGCTCCAGTTTTATTATTATCAATGTACTATAAAGCATTTCCATTATATGTATTAACAGTATTATTTTTAACATTATGTATTGGTAATTTATTTTTACCAGAAACATTAAATCAGTAAGTGTTTTTCATTTTTATTTAAATTTATTTAATTTAATTTTTTTTTTTTTTTTAAGTGTTTTACCAAAAACTATTAATGATGGCGAATTATTTGGAAAAGATGCTAAATTATTAGATTTTACTTGGGTACGAGGAAAAAGTGATATTAATGTTAATAATAGTGAAAAAGAAAATGATATAAATCGATTTTAGTAAAAAAAAGATTTATTACATTATTTTAAATTAATCGTATTATGTTACTGTGTGTTGTTCATGTTGCTTTATAAATAAAACCATAAAAAATGTTCAATAAAACAAATTTTTTTTTTAATCATTTTGATTACAATTTTAATCGAAAATTTAAAAGTTTTTTTCTTCAGAAACTTGTATTTTATTGGATAAGAGAATTAACCTGTCATAGAATAGTTTAATTTAATTTTTAAGATGCGCCTAAATATATGCTTTATTTTAAAATTGACAATATTCGTGGTTTTTAAATAATGTTTGTACAAAAATCAGTAATTAGAACTTAAAAAAATCGTTTATTGAAAGGATTCGGATTTATTTTATATGGATTGTAATCCATAATTCTTCAAAATACACAAATTTTTAGTGTAGATATTTATTTAGTAATGTCTTGTCATCCATGAAAGGGTAATCTCCTTTTTACACAGAAAAAAACTCTGTTCTTGGTTCATATCATATCTTTATTAAAAACAAGGTTTAAAGATCACGGAACTTTAACGTGCAATTAGTCGGACTAGGTTTCCAAAAATTGCATAAACTTTTCAATTGGAACGTCTTTTTTTTCTTCTTCATTCTACAGAGTTATCAGAGCTATCTGTACTTGAAGATTGATCAGAGTGCAGAGTTATCTGTACTTGAAGATTTATCAAGTGCAGAGATCTGAGGCAATAAATGCAGATCTGGACTTGAAGATACTTAACATTTTGTTTAATAATTTTCTATGGATTTCAAACCATGTTTCTTTATAGCGAAGATACCTTCAATTGGAACCAGCTAAAGGCTGTTATTAAAGAGTTATTGTTGTTAGTAGATGACATTAATAAAATAGCATTTAACTCCCTATCTTACTAGTACTGATTTTAAACTGAGTAAACTGAGATCAATATCGATGTCTTGGAAGTAAAGCCAGCACTTACTTGCTCTATAGCATAGAGCTCAGATTTCGATGTATATTTAAAAATACTTGAAACTTTAAAAGATCTTTATTTTACAATTTTATATTTATTAGTTTATTTTATTCAATATTAATTTTATATTTAAATGTAATCATTTTTAAAATACATAATAATTTTATTGATGTATTTTTTAATATAAATTTTTTTTTTTTTTAAAAATAATCATCTTCACTTAATAAACCATTATTTTCCGATGATAAATTATTATTACGTATTTTAGTTAATTTTCTAATATTATAATTTTTATTTATTTTATTTGGTTTTTCTTTATTATTTTCTAATTTATTTGATTTTTTAAATAAATCTGTAAATTTATTTGTACCTTGATTATTTTTTAATTTATTAATATCATTATTATCAGTAGATTCAGATATTAATGATGTTGATGATAATACAATTTTATCATTATCTTCTATAACATTATCATCATCATGTTTATCAACATTTAATATATCTGGCATTGATTCAGTACGTTGTAATGTAAAATCTAATTTTTCATCAGATATTGAATAATGTATATCACTAAATTGATTCAATTGATTATTATTAGTTGATTTCTTTTTATAAAAATTATTTAAATTTAAATAATTTATATTATAATATTTTGTAATAATTAAAAATATTATAAAACAAATAATAAAACTAATAATAAATAATATAATTTGTATTGAAAGTGCTAATGATTCCATTTTAATATGATCATCATCATTATTACTTATAGTAGTAGTATTGTTAAAAGGATTTTCAGTTGGAAATATTAATTTTTTAACTGGTAGCACTGTAACATAAAATATAAAAATTAATTAAATTAATTTATATGATAAAATTAGATTTGATTTACTAACCTTTTGTATAATTAAAATTATTATTTCTAATAGTAGTAGTTTCAATATTTTCATTAAATTTGTTATTTTCATCAAAAGGATTTTTTGAATTTTCTTTTAACACGGTGGTTAATAAATTTAATTTAATTGTTGTTTTTAAATCATTTTCATCATTATTATTAATTAATTTTGTTGGAGTAGATATTTCTTCATGTTTATTATTATTATTATCATCATATTTAATGGTACCAGTAACTGGTAATTCAGTTGAATATTGAATATCACTTACTTTATTGGTAACGATAGTTGTATTAGGTATAATTTCATCAATAAATATTGATGCTGTAGTATTTTGTATTAAATTTTTTGTAATATTTTCAATTATATTAATTGATGATGTTGTTAAATCAATATCATATGATAATTCAGTATAGTCATCTAAATTTTCAATTGTTGGTCCTAATATAAAAATGTATAATAAAAAAAAAATTCAAATAATTTTTATTAAAATATTTTCTTTTACCAAAAGCACATAAATTTCTATAATCTGGACAACATGTTTGTAAATCTTCACAATCAATATGACAATCACAATTTTTTATAATATATCCATTTGTATTTTGATCAAAATCACGTATTATTGGTTTTGTTTCATTACAACGATTTTGACATGATAAAATATCATAAATTCCACCACCTTATACAAACATAAATAATGTACCAAAAAAAAAAAAGTTAAATTAAAAATATATGTTCAGACAAAAAATAAAAAAATTATATACTTTCTTCAATTTCTGGTATTTCTGTAGTTAATAATAATTCATTAATACATTCATTATCCTTAAGTAATGCTATATCATCAATAGCAATATCACTTAAATGTCCTGTACCAGCTGTACCTTCAATAATTATTTGAAATTCACTACTTATTCGTTCAATATTAAAAAATGCTTCATGCCATCGATTTTTTTGATTACCACTTTTTTCAAATAAAAGATATCTATAAAAAGAATATTTTCCAATTATACATGTAATATATATATGATGCCAATTATAAAATTAGATTACAAATTGAATTAAAAATTATAATTAAAAAACTGAGTCAAGTCATATTTTTTTTTATCACCAAAAACAACAATTTTTTATCGCCAAACTTTAAACATTTCCCACAATAAAAATATTATTTATTTAAAAAAAAAATATATTCGTAGTATGTATCTATAATTTTTTTTCGGAAATGACCAAATTTTTGGTGATCCTTGAGCTCAGATCGTATTTATTGCAATAAATTTTCCGATAGAAATTTCTCGAATTATATCGATATTTTCCATTCTAGTAGTCAGACCTGTAGTCCTTTCACGACATATAAATTTTTTTTAAAAATATTATTAAATTCCAATTTTTTATTGAAAATATCAAACAAAATTTTGAAACTAATTACTCCAACTGTCTGAAACAAAATAAGTTATTTAAATAAATCACTGCGCAAAAAACACCGGTTAATCGCCGGTTAATAATTCTGAAACACCGGTTAATAATTCTGTTTAACTCTAAATCGTATTGCGATAGCGGCCGAGATAGCTTTTTCTACGGCTGGCACATAAATTCAAACATAAAAAGTAGCCTTAAATTTCCAAATCTTAAAGTACTATTATTTTAAATTGTATATTCCGTTTGTATTGATATTTTTATATAGATACTATTTTTAAATAGACGAACATGTAATACCGAAATATTCGAATATTTTCGAAAACTTTAATTCGATATTCGGATAATATAAAATATTGAAAAGTTGAAATTACTAAGCGCCATATAATTTAATTTCAATTTCGCTGTCGGTACGAAAAAATTGCTTTGGTTTTGGGGAGTATACTTAAATTTACTAAATTACGTATTCATTCCGCCGTGAAACGTTCCGCCAGATCTGTATTATTATTTTATAGTTATTTATAAGAATATTCATAAAATTTTAATTAAAAAAGTAATTACTTGGGATTTTGTGTTATTGTATCCATATCTAATTCCTTTGGTTTTATATATACACTTAAATTACCAACAGTTGCACCATACATAAAATACCAAAAACGTAAACATAAATTTTCATTTAATTTATAATTATAAAATGGTGATATTAAACGAGCACAATCATCTGGTAAACGATTACCAGATGATTCAATTAACATATAATGACCAGCATTTGATTTAAATGTTGTATGATCATGTTGTGGTCCAGTACGTACACGTCTAAATGCATCCATACCCATTGCTCGTTTCCATTCAAAATCATGATTATCAATATCATGAGTCCATTCACATATATCTTCAGTTTCAAAATCACACCATGTTTGTGTTGATTCTAATTTTTCTATTTACATAATACAACATAATTAATTCACTTATATTTGAATTATGAATTTTTTTTTGTACCTCTACATGTTCCTAGTGGACGATCCCAATTTTTCCCATTACAATATGTAACACGACCACCAGCTATTTGATAATTTCCACCACAATATAATATAGATACACCACTTTGTCCAAGGATTATACCATTTTCCGGTGATGTTATTTCATCACATCCACTTGCTATAAAAAAATATGTAAATTAAATTAATTCGTGATCAGTTACCAAATATCACAGCTATAATATTAAAAATAATCTATGGTTAAAACTTACTTGCTGCACAAACTGGTATTGGTGTATCCCATTTACCAGCTACACATCCAGCATATGTACCACCAATTAAATTATAGCCACGATTACATTCAAAACGTATTAATTTACCACGTTGACGAATTCTTGCATGACCATTTTTAAAATTTGGCATATCACATTGTTGTCTTTGGTTAATAGGACGTGAATTTGAATATGATGGTCTACTATTATATGCATCGTTGCGACGTGATAAACCAAATGATATTGAAAAATTTATATTTAATATAAATATATTTATAATAAATAATAATGATTTTAAATATAATAATTTCATGATTTGTAGGAGTTTTTTTTTGCAAAAATATATGACCATTTACTCAGTACTGTTTAAAATCTTATATGGTACTAAAAACAATTTAAAATAGATAAAAATATGAGTGTTTTTTTAAAGGCTATTTAGTTGGTTAAAAAATAAAAATAAAATCTTCTAGCATATTTCTATAAAAATGATGTATTGGTGAAAAATGTGCGAATAATTTTAATTTAAAAAATTGGTTTGTTTCGCCAAAAATGCATATAAAATTTATAGGCAGTTGTTACTCAAAATTTAAAGCAGTAGCATTGTAATTGTATCTCCGTGAGGCCTAATATTGTAGTAGCCTCTTTCTACTTACCTAAATCATTACCTAAATTACTGTAGTAGCCTCTTTTACTTGCCTAAATACTAAATACTGTAGTGGCATCTTTCTACTTACCTACATCAGCCTAACTAGTTAGAGTACTACTTTACATTAGAGATACAGTATTTACTACAAAACAAAATGCAATCCACTTATTCATATGGTAAATAGATGAATTTTGAAAAAATTAAGCGATCATAATTAATTCCACTCGCGTAATTCCACTGTTTATTTTTCAAACGTATTTAGGGTTAAAAATCGTGGGAATTGAGCGAGTGAAATTGCACCGTAGCGAAATTGTCGGATTGGAATTTTGAACAGTGGAATTGTTCTAGTGGACTTGGACTATAGATTACACTAGTACTAAGCCATCGCCGGTGTTTATATACTCAATTATAAGGACCAAATGAGAATTTGTTAATTTCCTTTAGATTAGTTATGCTAATAAAATTTGTATCTAACATACCCTTATGTAAATTGTTTAGTATTTTCGATAATTTTTTATAGATATAATTTTTAATATAAATATAGAATTATTCATATGGTATTTATTTTTCGTATCCTTTAATGTATATATATAAAAAATTGATAACAAAATGAATGTTTTTGTATGTATGAAGTATGATTTTGTATACAACAATGTCAAATAACAAAATATTTATTTTTTTTTTTATTTATCAAAAATTATTATAAATGTTTTGTTTCTAGGAAATTTGTATATGATTATAATTTTTAAGATAATTTTCGGTAATTATGATTAAAATAATATTTCTGTTTCTTTTTATATAATTTCACTGTGTAACATAAAAAAAAAATATATATCTTAAAGAAAATATTGTTTCTTGAATGAAAAATAAATTTATTTACAATATTTAAATTAAAAGTGGCGTCAACAACTCATACATTCATATGTATACCACCCAAAGCAATACAAAATTAAATGGCATGTGTAATAACTCTAATAGATAAACTTACATATTGTTTATTATACTTATGACTGCTTATTTAGATTTTTTTTGTGCAATCATTAATATTGAAAATTTGCAACTAGTTAGAGTACTACTTTACATTTTGCTACTTATTCGTTCTTGTTTTGTATTTGTGAAATATTTAAGAGATATAATTAGAATTATTTATATTAATTATCAAATTTAAGGAACCACCAAACTAAATAATGATCCATAGAATTATTATTAAAAATTTAAGTATCAGTGGAAATTTGCTAAAACAGGAAATCTACATAATTCGATCGTACCTTTTCATCAAACATTGAAAATAAACAATAGTGGTGTTTTTTCTTGGCAGTTTTTATTTTGTAGGTTTTTTGGAAGGGATTGAGGTGCCATATTTTGGAAAAATCCTAGAAGAATCAGTTTTTTGGATTTTCCATTTTTTTCTATTATACGATATTTCAATAATCTTGAAGAGCAAATGAAAGCAAAATTGTACCTTTTCACAGGTTATTTCCATTTCAATAAAAGATATGAATTATGATAAAAAATCTTATATGAAATCTACAACAATGATTTAATATTTTTTATATGATATTTATGAATTTGAAAATGTTTGAGAATATTTTAATAAAAATGTGTAATAAAAGTGGATTTCCTGTAGAATTTTATAATAAAATTTGTGAATAGTACGTTTTGAACAAGCAATATTGCAAAAAAAAAATATTTTTATTAAATTTATTTGTTATTTGTAATTGACTGGTTGAAATTATTTACAAATTTTGTAAGAATTGTTTATTTATGTATATATTATTAACCAAAAAAAAGAGATTTCCAATTAAGAATGACAGATCTAATTAAGAATGACAGCTCACACCTTAATTATATTTAAATTATTTAATTTAAGAATTTAAAAAACATTAAAATTAATAATATTTTTTAATGAAACTTTTACATATTATATTAACCAACCCGTGCAACTAACGTGACGGTATAAATTTTGTTTAGCAGTGTTTGACGATAACTCAAAATCAAAAGTAATTGTGAATTTTCATCAAATGCTCCAGGGAGCATCAATTTCACAAGATTATGAGGTGATAAAAACATTATGGTTCTTTTATTTATAATATGGCATTCAAATTGGTTGTAATCTGGTGTCATATCTTATCCAGGTTAGAAATATTATTTCACTTAGGGTAAATTGCAGAAATTACTTTTACCCTAAGAGGAATAATATTTACGCAATATGAAAAATGGTTGAAGTATTGTGATATTTTACACAAACTCTTTAATTTGAATTGTAAATAATATTGAAAGGAAAGAACTATATGTAATATAATCGAAAAAAATTTATTGTACAGAATATTCTTCTATATTCATATAAAGTAGCTTTAGGAATTAATTTTTATTGTCAAAATTTACAGAAGAAATTTTGCTAGAAGAGCATGTGAGTGCATCATTGAAATTACTTTTAAAATTAATATAAAAAAAATTTACAAATATTGAAATTTATAAAAAAATATTTATTAAATAAAAGTGCAGAATTTTCAAGAAAAAAGGAATAAAAGTTTTAAAGATGAAATTTGAGTTCATTTATTTGTCATCTCGTCGGTCAAAAGTAGAAATAAGAGTACTTACCTATTTCAAAACCTTATGTATTTTAACATTCTTATATAAAATTAATTTTATGATCATTTTAATAATTTACTCAAAGATATATTTTTTATTTCCATTGTTTTGATTGTATTTGAAAGGTTTTTATATAAAAATTATTATTAAAAGGATTAAATAATTCCAGGAGAATGAAGCTTAAAAACGTGATTTTACTATGAAATAATAAATATGAAATAATATTAAGTTTTATTGCCTGCAATTAAATTAAGTAATAACATATCATTTTTTTTGTTTTCAACATAAACTTTTTTTTAAATTGATAAATTTTCCAAAAGAACGATACGTTCTTTTTAGGAAAAAGAATTTATCAGAAGAAAGACATAGCCTGACATAGTTTAATTCCAATTTTCATTGTAGCCGTTATTCATATTTTTATAATTATTTTTGTTAACTATTTGTTGACTAGGTTCAAGGTAATTTAATTTTTTTTTCTCTGGTATGCTATTTTTAAATTTATTTAAACTCAAACTACAGAAGCAACACTGCAAGCTTCATTAAATTATTTCATTAGTTTTTGGTGTTAATTAGTGTAATTACTAAACGCGCCTTCTTTTTTTTTTGTAATTCATATTTTATTATTAGCAATTTAATTGCGTGCCCCATGAACTTTTTTTTGAAAAATAAAAAACATTGGGCAAATGTTTAAGATAAAATTGCTAAAAGATATTTTACATGTTTTAATTTGGTTAAATCGAATTTATAAAATTGAATTTGTTAAGTTCACAAAATAAAAAGTTTAAAAAAATTTCAATCATAAAATGTTTTTTGATTTAAATAAAAATTTTAATCTAATAATTACATAAAAATTTAAAGCATATTATTGCTAACATTCTAGTAAGTCTTTTATTATTTTATTTAAAAAAAAATTGAATAATGATTGATTTAAATTGAGTTACGCAAAACGTCAGAAGGTAAATTATTTTTTAGTAATTTTTAGTTTTTACGGGCGTTGTCGTTATTTTCTACCAATTTTCATAATTATTTGGAAACTGAACTAACGTTTTGTTATTTATATGATGAAGTAAAATTAGATCAAATTATGAAATTTTATTGTTATTATGAATTTATTTCACTAAAATTATAATGTACAATTTTAAAAAGGTGTGTTTTCTATTGTAGATAGGTAATAATCTTAAGAAATTGTCAAAAATTTAATCTAAATATTATTGAATTTAACAATTTATTAAATACAATACAATACAAATCATTTACAAAAAATATGAATTACATTGATTATAAATTATGTTTTTATACGCATTTTAAAATAATGTGCGTATTTTCCAAAACAAAAAAGTGTTACCGAATCGTTTGTAATAAAATATGATTTTTAAATTTTCAAAATAAATTTTAATCTTAAATCGATTGACGTTTGTTTAGGGTGCGGGTGGAATTTCCAAAGTAAAAAATTGCCACTTAATATAAAACTTATGGCGAAAATATTGGCACATTTTTATAGACAACTTGATTTTCAATTAAACACATCTTTAGGTTTCTGTTAAAAATTTTGTATAAAAATCGAAATTAGAACGACATCAGGGTACTTTTTGGGTAATGAAATATGATATCAGTTAAATAAGAATTCTATTAATATAGAAATAGCCTATTATTATTTCTGAGCTAACTTCAGGACTTCATTAGCTATATGAGTATTTGTTTTATGAATAAAAATAAAATGGCTGCATCTTAATCCATATCTGTCCCAATTTTATTACAAATTCTCTACTGAGCGTACCACGTAAATCTTGTACATATTGCTATTTAAATTATTACCTTAATCTACATTGGACAAGGTCTCAAATTCTTGAGTAAACTTCTTCTTTTAAAATATTACAAGCAAATCTATCATAATAATATCTTCATTACATTTATGTAGCCTTAAAAAAAACAAAACGTTTGTTTATTTTAAGTAAACTAATTAATTTTGAAATGTAAAAATTATTAATTTAATGACAATTAATAATTTAATAAAATTATCTTCAAAGATAAATTTTTAAAACATTGTTTATGCTCATGTATAACAAAATCGTGTTAAAAGTATCCTTGAGAACAATAAATTATTTTTTTTTTAAATGTTTTACAATAAAAAAAAAATCTTATATACTTACATACTTGATGAATGGATAGAGCTTTTCGCATATACATAAAATTTTCTTAAGAATTTAATTATTATCCAAGAATATTAAAAAAATTTATATAAATTTAATTACTTATCTAAATTCATAAATTATACGCATTTTTAAATATTTTTGGAAATTCATCACGACAATCACGATTAATATTATTTTTTTTTATACATTATAGTATATTGAAAATATAACCGCAAATAACCTTGTTAGTTGTTATAAAATCTATAATAATAGAAATATTATATACTGTCCGGGCGAACATCTTATCTAAATTATTATCTACGATGATTTGATTTTCATATCAAAAATATCAATCTTTTTGTTAAGTTTTTTTTTGTTTTTTTTTGCATCAATGAATTTTAAATTAATTATTAAAAAAATTTTTTTTGTTAACATATTTTTTTTACTACTTTAAATTTGGAAGATCGTTTTATGAAATTTTTTTTGTATGTTTAAATTAAATTAATTATTTTATTAAATATTATGATGAAAAATGTTTTTATTAAATAATTATGATATATTAATGATGTAATTTATTAAAAAAATAATAATTTAAATTCTTGTTTTGTATAATTCTTAAAATATTTTTAGATTTGTCATATAAGTCAACATTAAATTGTCTATAATTAATTTATTATTCACCATAGTATAATTTTTTCACAAATTTTACTTAGTATAACCATAGAAATTACTAGTATAAACATAGACATTACTAAATAAATCTTATCGGTTTGGACCTTTAAATTATATTTTTATAAGATATTATTTTATTAAAGTATTGTTTCATATACTAAATTAATTTAGTTGAAAATTTACTAAACACATCCAAAAAATTATGTAGTCAAATTTAATTTATATATTTTGAAGATAAAGTTTCGATATTTAATTAAAATTCAATACAATTTCTATTTAATTACACCGAACTTAATATAATAGATACAGTTTATAATTATGTATCTATTATACTATGGTTACAGATACAATATTAATTCAATTTTCAGTTCGGTTCTATTTAATACATTTTAAATGAAATCAATTATATTCCATTGGAATATTGAAATATATTGTGTAAAATAATTAATTAGAATTATTCGCTGACTTTATTTAATTAGATTTTGAGGATTAATAATATAAGTACATAAAATATATCTTAAATTTAAATTGACAAAGTAATATAAGGTACTACATAGTTTTTTTTTATAGTGTAATCTTAATAGAGGTATAGTCATCGAAATCGCACCATTTCGTAATGTATTTGGTATCTAAATAATATTATTGTTATCTATTGATTTAGATTATTCTAAAAGTGTTATAAATAATTAAATGATAAGAATATTAAAAGTTTATTAGCCCCATTTGGATTTATTAACTCTCACTTTAAGTTTTAGTTGTGTGAAGCAATAGTTTTTATACAAACTATCGTAAGGATTTTTTGGAGTTGAAATTAAGTAAAGATTTAAATTCTCTATATTTTTTACAACAGCCAATTTTATTAAATTTTTATTTTAAAACCCCTATATTTCTTTCTAAACATTATTTATTAGAAATATTAATTTATTTAAATATAGTCTGTTTAGTGTTTAATTCGTATATATTAATTATTAGATATTTAATTAATTTTATTATTACTGTTGTTAAAGTTTATTCTATAATTATGCCTGGTTTAGGCATGCACTGATATCAAAGTATCAAACTTGGTTTAGTTTTAATTATACTGCATGTTTTTTTATAAATATACATACTTATCTATATTTTGATTAAAATGGTAGAACAGCTTCTGATATTATGTAATAAATATGTGGCAATCAGTGGATAGCAATTCTTTTTGCATGTTTCAAAAACCAAAATAAATTTTCCTTCTGACATAGCGACACAGCGATTGAAAAATACTATAGCGTGTTTGATAAACCAGGCATTACTCTACCCTCCTTCCTATCTATATATTTTCTTTATAAATAATATCTGTTATCTTAATCTACTTAATTATTTTAAATCATTTAAACTGAATATTTTCTGCAAAATTTTGATTAACAAACAAAATTTTTAATTGTGTCACAAAAAAAAAAAAAAAATATGTTAATCTATTATGTAAATATGTTAAGGAAATTCGTATTGTTCTCTACAATAAAATTGAAATCATTATTAACCAAAAGGACAATGTATCTAACAAAAATAAAAATATGTATTTTTTTTTTATATATTTAACGGTATTTTTTTTTTATCTTAAACACGATCTTTTCTAATTTTTTTTTTATCTACATTTTTATTTTCATGTTTTTCTTTGCCAAAAACAAAATTTTAGGAAATTTTTACTATAAAAAATAAGACAAAACCATCAATTATTAAGCTAACGTTTATCTAATATTCGTCGCTGACATGTTAGATAATTTTTTTTTTATGAAAATTAAAAACTCAACTTATACAATAAAAAAAAAATAAAAAAAGCGAACAAAAAAAAATTTATATTTACAAGATAAATAATGTAAGTATCTTGTATCTTTTAGGTATATTCTAATGATTATTTTTATATACGGGTACTTAAAATAATTACATTTTTTTTTTTTTTTTGGAAAAATTCTTTCTGAATTTCATGTTTTTCGAAAGTTCTTTGTTGTTCTAGCGTGGGAGTTGTCCATAATAAAAAAAAAAACATGTATTGATGATAGAAGAATATTATTTCTCACCTTTTTTTATGTTTATATCTTAAATAATAATACAATAAAAAAAATCTATTTAAGAATTTTAGGTTAATTTACAAATAAAATTCTTTGCAAATTAGTTTTTTAACGAGAGTTTTTTTTTTCTTGGTTTTTTTTTTTACATAAATTTTTGATTATTATTAATCTTATCATGACATTCATAATATTTTTTTTAGTTTTTTTTTTTGTGATTAACAGCATTGAATATTGATAGCTTGTTTGTTAAGTAACACAAGATTATATGGACATACTTTAAACAGTTTTGAAATTTAACAAATAATATTGAAATTAATTAAAATTTCTTTTTATAAGCTTTTAACTCATATTTCAAGCTGTTCGATTCATAAATTTTTGTTGACAAATATTTATAAGATTGATGTTTCTACCCACATTATAAAATTTTCAGATTAAATTTACTGTTTTTTTTTTTCAAATATATATGTTAATCATTTCCAAACATGATTTAATAATTTTTCATAATTAGTTTAATATTTTTAAAATATTTTAATCATTTTTAAAATTATGTAAATTAAACGTTTTTCCAAGATGAAATTAAATTAAAGAAAATTTACTTCAATTTTTTAATATGTATTAAATTTATATTAAGAAAAATTTAAGACAAAATTGTAATATTTTTAATTTAATTTGATAAATGTTTTAGTACTCCGAAAACCAAACCAATGGCAGCGAAATGAATTATTCGCAAAATTTAATGGTGGCTTATGAAAATTGTCAAACCAACGCGA
This sequence comes from Empis livida, assembly GCA_963932195.1. Taxonomy (NCBI): domain Eukaryota; kingdom Metazoa; phylum Arthropoda; class Insecta; order Diptera; family Empididae; genus Empis; species Empis livida. The sequence goes on along the minus strand of OZ010646.1, from coordinate 10,399,512 downwards.
AATTTTCGAGATTTTGAAGCGCTTTTTCACAACGATTTATTTAAAAATTTTTTAATTTTAATTTAGGGCGAAACTCTTACAGTGACATTGTAAAAATAATTTAAAAAAGGTTTTTTATTTTACGGACTTACACTTTCAATAATCAGTTTGAAAATGTTGTTTGATATATTTTCAATGTGATGTATCGTTCCTGTTTAGGGAATCTTTTAAAACGATTACAAATACATATTGTAAAAATTAATTTATCTGAAAAAAACAATTAATTTAATCTGAAATGGTGTAGGTTAGTTGGATATGTTAATAAATTTTAAAGGAGTAAAACAGCAAATTTAAATTTATTGTTTTAATTTTATTTAGAATAATTATCTTGGTTAAGGTTTGAATTGTTTAAACTTTCTTTATTATTAACACACGCCTAAATATAGGCAAATCTGTTAAAAGTAAACTTGTTTAGATAATTATAGTTAATCATTAAAAGACTAGACAATTTTCTATTAAAAAAAATGTAGTAAAATCCATTTAATTTGATATATTAATAATTATTCATTTATGATGCGAATATAATTATTATAATTAATAGTTTTTAAAAAATTGTCTTAATGCTACTATTTTTATAAAGGTAAGTAAAGTGAACTAAGAATATAAAGACTGAACTACAAACTATTGATAAATAAACTAAAAAATTATTGTTAAAAAGCTTTGTTTCAAGTGGTAAATTTATTAAAATAAAATGTATATAATTTATTGATTACTGAAAATCATAATAATTTTACATAATAATTTTCGCTTTTGAAGGCTAAAAATTAATCAGCCCTTTACACAAAATATTAAAAATTATGAATATTACTATAAAAGTTATGGTACCATAAATACGACCGACAAATTATCAAAATTTCAATTACTACTACTAAAAATTAATTTAATCAAAATTCCTCCAATTTACAAAAAAAAAACAACAATATTTTTATACTTTATAGTAATGGTTAAAATTTTCTTGGTAAATTTACCTAACTATTAACAACCGTTAATGAAATTAACAGTTAAAGATATTTTAAATAAAAAAATAAAATAAAATACTATATACTTAAATATTTCATTGTCAGATTGTCACCCACATTTCATATTTTTGTCATAATCTTCATTTTAACATCTCGTGTGACTAATTGAGATTATTATTCTTAATTTTGTTTAGTATATACTTCATTATTTAATAATAATTCCCGAAAATTATTTTACGTCTATTACAGTATACAAAGTTTAGATTTTTAGATCGTTAGCAAGGCCAAGTCTGTTTTGTAAATAGGTGAGAATTAAAAGTTACTATACCTGGTAGAATAACCTGTAGTCATAAAATTAAAAATTATTTTAATGTATGCAATAATTAATATAATATATATGTATATTTAAACAGGAAATAAAGTTACATCTCATTTAAATTCGGTAATATTTTTGAGTAATTTTATTAAATTGATCAATTACCAAAATTTTCTTTTTGTTGTTTTTTTTGGTAATAATTTTACCAGTAAAAGTTGTAAAATTGATATATGAATTATAGAAAGAATTAGGGTATGTTACGTAAATATAACTGAAATACTTATTATAATTAAATTATATATTTATTAGACCATACTATAATAATATATTTATTGAAAATTACAAAAAGTTAATTGCTGTGATTATTACTTTTTTATTGAGGTTATTTAACTTTTGAAAATATTTTTGTTGACAAAAAAAATTATGAATATTATACAGAAAAATGGAAAAATTTATGTTTAATAATATCATACCAACAGCCTTGTCCATTTAAATTTTTGGAAACCAAAAAAAAGTATTTAATATATAAAAGTTCTAAATTAATTTATCCTGTTCTTAATCATTTTAAATATCTAGCCTCACTTACCAAATAGGAAATACATTGGCTGCTAAATAATTGTTTGTGGATGTGCTAAAAATGGAAATACTTTTGGATGGTGCAATCACAACGATTGTTTCAAGAGAAAACTCTTTTGGCGAAACTTAAACACTCAAAAGTCTAAGAGTATATTCTTAATAAATAAATCAAATACCAGTATTGCTACGAGCCAATATTTGCTTAGGAAACACTTTGAGATTAAGATTATGAGGAAACATTATTACATCACATCTGTAGGTTTACCGCGGTTCGACACAGAAGACTTAAATACTGAGAAAAGGACCTTGTGGAGGCGTGCAGTTTAAGATCGTCCTTGATTAATTGCATTCATAAATTAGGTAAAGTAGGATGAGGGCAGAACGAGGCCATCGTGTGGAGTGTACAACGCACCGCAGAAGTCTTGGCTCCGGAGGGCTTATTCCTATCTACTTTCAAAGCAACCCAAAATTGTATTAAAAATATTTAATTAATCATGTCTTGCTTCAAATTACCGAGTACCCCTAAATAGGTTTATCACTTAAATTCGAAAATTTAAATGAATTCTTTTTGAAAAAAGTGAAAGACAAAATATTGGTTTTGAATATGTATTTTATTTTATTAAATTGACAATATCAAAGTACAAAATATTCAAATTATAATTGGAATATCAAAAATATTACTACATATTATTATTTAAGCTTTATACACCCTTATATTTATATATATGTAAAAAAACACATTATTTTAAAAGTTCAATTTTTTAAATAATTTAATATTCACTATAATTTAGCATGATTTTATTATTCAAAATACTTTAAATATGCAAAATATATATACAGCATCAAATTCCATAGTTGACACACATTTTGTCATTGTGCAATATTGGTAATATTTACTGTCAGCATTTATTGTAGATTTACCTAGAAAATAAAAATAATTAATTTATGTTTTTATTTTTATTAATGGAAGCCTTATTCATAAAATATTTATTTTTCACTTTATTTAGATATACTTTAAATAATCCTACTATCAATTATACAAATTTTCAAAATAGTTGGTAAACGATTAATTAGAAAACTAAAATTTTGAAATAAAAAAATTATATTTTTTTTTTATAAATTTTAAATAAAATGGCATTACTTAAAAAAAAAGCAAAATATTTTAATATTTTAGAAGGTGTTTTATTAAAAATTATTTATCTCTAGTCGCTTACTACATGACAGTGCATCATCCAACTTTAATTTTTCATATTTTTTCCTACTTTCCAGTAATTACCAAGAGAAAAAAAAGCTAATATAATCCATTAAAAAAAAATGCCAATTAAAATTACTAATTTTTTAAAAATAATATTTTTAATTTCAAGATAATACCAAGAAGACCTTCAAACTATATTAGTTAGGTACAGTAGTTCACCTCAGGCTGTTCAATTTTAATGAACCATTTTGTATTTGATAATTGTTAATAATTGTTTTCATAATAACAAAATTAATTTTCAAATCACCTCCAATAAACAGTTTTTTTTTTTGAAGATTTAATTTTCACAAATTATATTTAACACCATCCTAGAATTTTGACAACCCAAAGTCTACAAAAAAAAATAAACCTATATAACCTTGTCGATAATCAATTTGTTGAAAATGCAATTAATTTTAATATAAAATCTTTTTAATGCTCTGTTTGATAAAAGAAATAAATTGTTTAATTGTAATAGTTTTTAAATTATGATTTTTTTTTTGGGGGAAAAAAATCATCAAAACTAAAATATAAAATTGATTCGACAGGGTCAATTTAAATCGTAGTTTTGTATTGAATATTTTCATTTTAATTAAATTTAATTAATTACAATTTAATACAAACTTAACAAAATTTAAGTTTAAATTAGCTGATATAATCCCTTATAGTTTTTTAGCGGGCAGTATTTTTTTTAATTTATAAGATGCACAGTCTGCAGAATTTTATTCTGATCAAAGTTGATTGATTGTTAAAATTAATTTTTTAGTCTAGTTTACATTTAGTCAGCTACTTTTACTGACTGCACCTTAGCAGCAAAATTTCGTCAGATAGTCTTATCATTAATGACCCTTTAAGGAGAGGATTCTTAATGAAATAATAGCTTGTCAAGGGTTTAATTTAACAATTAATTTATAGTTTGCTTATAATTAATTACATTTAAAATTAATGATCTTTTTTTGTGGATTAAATAAAGCTGTCAATAAATTATCCAGGTATTTAATTGAAGGTAAATTTATTTGCTATAGTAATTTCCCGGAAATAAAAATTAATTTTATCAATAAATTTCCATAATTATTTAATGCATTATTTTATTGATGCAGGATAATTAATTACAAAATTAAATAAGAATGTAGAGGATTAATTTATCATTGATTGGTTGTAATTGAAAATTAATTAATGGAAAATATCAAGAAAATATAAAATCAAATGTCAATAAATTATTCAAAAATATTTCAGATATAACTAAAAAGTGTAAAGAAACTTTCAAAAATATTTTAATGAAATTAAAGAAAGAATTATTACAAGAACCAAAGTACAAAAATAAACTTATTAATATTATTATGAATCATTGATTATACTAAAATTCAATAAGCAGTTTTGAAGCATAGACGCTGCACTGCAACAGCGCTAATGTAATTTTTCTTAAAAATAAATTATTAAATTTAGGCTCTGAAATAATCTGGAGAAAAAATAATTAATCATTAACTCATTTTTAATAAATTACATAAATTATTAAATTACATTTCTTTTAAATAATATTCATAATTTTTCTAATAATTAAATTACATTTCTTTTAAATAATATTCATAATTTTTCTAATAATATTCATAATTTTTCTAATAATATTTTCTAATAATTTACCATATTAAATAACTGTTGGAGTTCAAAATTTTATGGAAATTACAAATTTGCTAACCATTTCGTAAATTGTAATTTACATTTACAGCAGTAGTTCAAATTTGTATCGCAATTATAAAACAATCAATCAGATGTAGCTTTAAAACGTAATGACCAAGAAAAATTTGGAGAACACAAGGTTTCACATAAATTTGGTGAAAAATTGTTTGTCAAATTTAAGAAATTGTTTTCTTCTAGTCAGATATGCTCAAATTTAAATTTATTTGCCAATTCGATAATTGGCTTCAGAAATTATAGAACAATTTAAGATGTGTAATTTTTTTTATAGTGGAAGATTATTAGATGCAATAATGAACAATAATGAACCTATACGTTATCGTGTTATCAATTTATGATATACCTTTAAATAAAATTAGTATTATTTAGGCTGTTTGGGCTATGTGTTCTTATCAGACTTTTATATAGGAAAAATCACTACAAATTTAGACATCTGTAAATAATATGAATTTTATACACATTTCTTTTATTCACAATCCAATACTTTTCCACCAGTTCTGAAACGTGCCATGGCATATAAGAAGTCTAAAAAGATACTTCTGTGACAGAGCATAAAAATTGTGATTATCTTAGAATTTTTCAACATTAGATTTAAATTGTATGCTCATTAGTGCAATGAAAGAAATTGAAAGATGATTTTTTGTTGGTATCATGGGAAATTATTATATTATTATTGATTGGTCTAATTTTATTTTTCTGTTAAATCATTTTTAAAAAGAAGATTTGGGAATTCAATTTATTATTTTTTTTTCCAATTTCTTCTTTTTCACAAATAACCAAATTCAAGTCACGTCTTCTCATTTAATTAAATTTATTTTTGAGAATTGTAATGAAAATTACTGAATTCCTAAAAATTTATTTTGGAAATTGATAATATACATTAAATTGAAAAGTAATTGGTAGATCGATTTGGTATTTTTTTGATTAATAAATCAGTTAATTGAACTGAACAGTTTAGATTTTAACAATTTGTAAATAACCTATTTATAATTATATATATTTGCAATTTATCTCCACATGACAATTATTTCATAACAAAATGAATATTTCAATTTTTTTTCTTAATCAATTAATTCAATTTTATTTTGTTATATAATTAAAAAAATAATATTACCTTTTAAAAAAGCCAATATGTCACAATATCTGAAAAAAAACGAAAATTTTTGTTTAACAAATTAATTATGTATCGGAAAATATTTGCTAAAGATTGAAAACATATTTAGAAATTTTTGAATTTTTTTAAAAATATTTATGAATAATTAAAATTTGTTTGGTCTCTTCGTACATTTTGTAAAAAAGAGCACATTTTTCCAAAGAAAAATAAAGCAAAATTGTTATTCATTCTAATACACTTCCGCAAAATTTTAGTAGGCTATATGAATAATCTAGATTTGTGAAATAATCAACGTATGACGTATGTATTCTGCGCAAAATAGCCATACATTTCTAATGCGTCCTGTGTCTATTGAACCCAAATTTTGAAATTAGTTCTTTATAAGTGAAATAAAGTCGTAATTACTTTGTTCGTATAAAAGTTTAAATAAAAATGTGAAAACAAAATAGATCTAATCAAAGCTAAAATAGATTTAATCACATTTTACGTTAATTTTAAAACTGAAGCCTATTGGACGCAAATTAACTATTATCACAAAATAAAAACGTTTAACACAAAAAAATAGAGAAAGTTTGCTTAAAAAACTAATTTTTTTTAAGAAATTCAATAAAGTTTTACGAAATTGTTTGTAAAATACCATTACTAATGGTTATTATATAAATTGTAATATAAATTCTAAAGTTAGATTTAATTTTAAGACTTTTAAGAATCAAAAGCATTAATAAATACTTTTATATGTTAATGCACATAATCTTAGGATGGAATTACAATGGAAACTATTAAATTATAAATTTATTAAAATGATAATCTGTGGTGATAAATTATGAAATTAAAAATAATGTGAAAATTTAATTCAAATTAAACGAAATTCACATGCAGTTTCTGAAATGTGAAAGTAATAGCTTGTAGGATTAGATTCTATTAAAAATGATAAAATAATAAATTAAATCTTTATTTTATAAATTATTGGTTAATTTTTAAATTAATTCATTTTGTAAATATATTTCTAATAATTACCTACAGTGAGTCTCACTGTGTCCTCTCTGTGTCAAGGTTATGTAGCAGATACCCACCCAGACAGTTGGATATAAAGTTTATTTTTAATTAAATCAAATTTATTTCAAAATTTAATACTTTTTGTTATAGCTTTTTACAATACTTTGTTGTGATATTTTTGAAATTATGATATTTGATGCAATCACTTTTTTCAATAAATCAGTTTAGTTCATTTTAATTGTTCAACTTTTGTGATAAATATCACATTAAATTTTAAGTTTAAAGTTTCCAGAAACATTTAATTGTTTAATTATAAAATGCAACATAAATTTGCTTAGTAAACCTAAGAAATTTAGAAAGCAATGTAGAACTACATAATAAGAATATTCCTATTAATAAAATAAAAATGCATTGAAAATTTGAAGAGTTATCCAATTCGTCGAACTGCAAGAGGCAACTTGTAACTAGAGTTTGGGATTTCCCGAGATTTTTTTTCTCGTCATATTTAAAGTCTTGAGATTTCGAGATTTTCTTTTTTGTGTCTCGAAAGTCTGGAGAATTCTTGAGTATCTTTTCTCACCCAAAATAATATACAAAAATTACAAAACAATGTAAATTTTATGTAGATTCTACTTTAAACTATAAATATTAAAAAAGTTAGACCGGCCAAGGACCAAAATAAAAGCGTCGGTGGATTAAATAAAATCAATCTTTTGATGAAAGAATTGTTTTACTTAACAAATGGCAACTGGTGTTGGTCTTTAAGGTAAACAATTTAGGGTATAGAGGAGGTTTTAAAAATATAAATCCACCACCGAACAAGAAAATATAAATTTATTTTGACATTAATCATAATTGAAATTGTAACACCTCCTACATTATAAAAACTAAAAAAACGAAGGGCAAAAACTGATAAACTGTTTGACCTAATTATTTCTTCAAACCGTATATTGTCCCAATTTTGTATGCCTTTAAATATTAATACAAAATTAGGTTAATGTACAGGCAAAAATTAACTCGCTCATCGCAGTCACATAAACTCGCAATGATAAAAGTATATAAATAAAATAATTAAGGAAATGAAATACTAAATGTACAATTTTGTAGCGAATTACACAAATATTGTACACACCTACAATATTTATTGCCCATGACCTACTTTCATCATAATATAAATACTTATACAAAACATTATCGCAAAAACTGCATTTTTCATATTCAATTTCACTTTGTGTATCCTGTATAAAATAAATAAACTTTGCAGGTAAAATTAAATAAAGTCAGAGGATTTGTTGAAAATTAAATTGTAAACGTAAATGATATAATAAATCGTTACTTATACAGAAATCATAAATTATTGAACGTAGAAAATTTGCATGATTATTATTAATATTTAATCAAATTCAATTCATCACGTTCAATCTATCACTACAATAAATTTCATTGTATATAAAGCTAATAAAAATGAAAATTTCTTTTATCGAGTAAATAGGAAACATTCAAAATTTTCCTGAATGCTTTTATGTAAATAAAAATTTTTTAGTTATATCCTTTTTTTGATCCTGGAGTATGAAGTTATACAAATAGAATAAAATATTATTATTCAACTCATAAACTAGAAAATATGAAATTCGATTAATAATGAAAATAATTTTATTGTGATTTTGCGTTTATTGTAAAGTGTGAATTTGATTAAGTTTTTTTTTTATTACATTTGTGTTTATTTGTGCGTTTTGTTATTTAAATGTTCTATTTCCCTACTTTGTTGTTTTCATCTATTTCACCTGGGGTTGGTTAAGGTTAATTGAATAATAGAGTCATACGTCTTCTATGGAAAATGAAAACAATTTCATAAATTACAATTAAATTGTTGTGCATTTGAACTTTATATTAGAACTTTAGTACTAACATTCGTATAAAATTTACTTCTAAAAGTTATATTAGTTTCGTAAGGTAACAAAGTTATATTAGTTTCGTAAGGTAATAAATAATGAAAACCGAAAGTTGCTGAATTAGCTCAAGTTCACTCTAAAGGAGTACAAGTAATAAATATACAATGAAATATAATTTTAGATTGGGAAAAATGTTTACGATCAAGATCCTGTGCCAACAAAATATGTCTCACTAATAAAGCCCTAGTTACCTTATACCAAATTTCCATTTTCACACTTTCCATTAAGTTATTCTACTAGCACCTGGCTTTCGGGCGTAAAAGTGCGAACCATTACTAGTATTAAACTTTTACTAGTATTAAAAGTTTATAGTGGAGAAACTTTTACTAGTACTATAATGGTTCGGACTTTTCATGTCCGAAATTAATGGCACATTCAAAGTGCCATTAATTAAGGGTCAGAAAATTTGCTTAATAATTATTTTTATGAAACTTAAACAAAATATAAAAATTTAAATATTACACATATTTGCTATTTCATCATGAAATCTTTTTAATAAATAAAATTATAATTCAAATTTGTTGTTTTAATTTATATTTCTTAATTATCTTTCTGAAGAAAAGTTCACATATGCATTGAACTTGAAATACTTGTTGCCGCAACATTTATGAATATAAAGAAAAAATTTTCTACACTTTATTATGTTTTAATGTTAATAATTTTACTGTCAATCCGGTTTCATTAAAAAATATATTAATATGTTAAAAAAAAATTATATCCATATTAAAAATGAAGATGACGTTTTTATACAAATTTATGTAATTTTTCAGTTGATTTTTATTTAACTTGATACTATTGAAATGTCATCAACATAGTTTTTTTTCTTAATTTTTCTTGATTATAAAATTTCAGTATACCATTAATGCGTAATGTCAATTATGTTTTAACGCAACAAATATAATTAATGTTTTGGATACATAAAATTAAAGCGTAAAATGTGAATACATTTTTTTAAAATTAATTTTTAATATATGTTACAGTGTAAGAAAATTATATTTGGAAAATATAAAATTACGTTGAATTTTTCCATTTTTGGTAAATTTTTAATGATCGTAATTTTTTCAGTTTGTTATTTTATAAGCACAACCTTGATGAAGGCCAAAATGTACAAAAAAAAATTTGATATTAAGTTGCTACATTTGGTACATCAAAGTAGTTAGTTAAATTTTATGAAATTTATTATTTTTACTATTTGTAAATAATTTATATAAATGAATTTAATTTTAATAATTAAATTATCTGATAAAATAGGAAGTCATTTGTGATTTTACGGCTTAATTGCGCAAAACGTACAAGATGGGCCTGCTAGCAGTTCATGTGCTTAAATATAAAGTTATTAGTTTTTCTCATTCATCTCTTTTGTTTAAAGAAAATAATCGATTTCTGAGGAAAACTTTCTTTTTCCTGGATACTATCCAACATAATTGTATAAAGAATAATAGGATAATTTTCCTCAAATAAAGGATAATTTTATTTTCAAAGCTATAAATTTTTAGCAAGAAAGATGCATTTATTTACATACAATATTATCTATTTTTTAAAGGAAATCAATTGTAAGGAATAAGGTTATATTACGGAAAATATCGATTTATCCTGGCATAGACTGCGTCGAGTTTTTAATGATACCACTAATTTTAGGCAGATCAGTAGTATTACTACTGATCTTCCTAAAATTCACGCGTACATAGGGCTATTCTCGCGAAAACTTCGTCAACATATTTAAGAAGTAACTTTACAGCAGCTTTTAAAAGGTTCTGAATAAACTATCTTCTTTATCAGAGTACCGGACAGTATCGTAGATTTCCGATTAGGCATTGTAATGTCTGGTAAACATACCAACTGATACTTTATATTGCGAGCTTATTATGATGTGAATGACGGTTTTCTTATGGTTGTTATTGTCCCATATAATGCAATAATCATCTATAAATAAAATTAACTTATTTAATTATATTTTTTTTTTAAAAATCATATAAATTTCATTTTTTATTTTAATATCCAGCTATGCGTATAATAATTTTGTTTCTTTTAATTTCATGTATTTCCGATTGTTAATAAAATAGATATTAATTTATTTATTTCCAACCACAAACTTTTGTTTTTTTTTGCTTGAATTTTAAATAATTTAAACCACAGTTTTTGATCGTTTATATTGCAATCTTTAAGATTTTTTTTTACTTTAACATTTTTATGCTATAAAAATGCTGCTACCTGTCTGGCATTTTTAACTGACTTTTTTACTATATTCAGGAATTTCTTTAATATTCTTGGAGTTTTTTTTTTGTTGTTGTTATTGTGCTTGAAATAATATTCATAATTTATGTATAAAGAAGAATATTTTTTTTTAATCATATTTATGTTTATGTTGTAGATTGTTTTTTTTTTCAGGTTTTTTTTTCTTTTGTGCAAAATTAATATTAAAAAAAAATTGAAATGATAATTTAAAATTAAAGAATAAAAAAAAAACGACTTCAGTTACGGTCATTGAATTTTTTAGAGTTCATTATCTAGTTTCACATTTAAAGTATGTGAAAAAAAAAACATACTTTTAACCACATGTAATTGATGATAAGAACCGTTTATATAAAACAAAAATAAAATGATTAAAAATATTAATTTAATTTCAGGTACAGAGAAGTAAAAAATTGTTTAAAAAAATAATTATAATTTTCTTTTAAGTTGGGCAAAAAGATTATATAAAATAATTATTGTGGGAAGATTTTATCCAGATAACAAAAAAGTATTTTTTTTTTTTTTTTTTGGATTTGAAAATAACGAATTTAGTTACGTTTTAATACTTTAATTACACCTTATTTCAATGACTGTGTGAATATAAAATAATTAATACTAAAAAAATATATATTCTGTAAGATATAGTTTGTAAAATTCATTCTTTTTCATGTGTTAATCAGTTTAATTTTGCAGTTCTTGAAAAACTAAGATTGCATAGTTTTCTTTAAGGTTTTTCGAAGTATTTAAAAGGGTATTAGAAACTATTGTAACAATTATCGCTCAATGATACTAGTAAGAATTTTGTACATATACTCAGTATATTGTTGCTAATAATTTTTATCAAGATAATAATTTTCCACTAAGATAGTTATTGCAAATGGAAGCGTTTCTTTGAAACTAATAGAAATTAATCGTTATCAAAAGCCAACAGGAACTAGCACAGCTAAGAAGTTAGTTCCGGTAGAATTTTATGGTTTTTGTAGTGGACACCATCTGTTTTGGAATTTAACGCCTATATATTTTATTCATATATATATTTCACGATATATATATTTTATGATCAGTTTATGTTATACTCTTTCACTAAAGTTTGGAACGTTTTCTTTAAAAAATAATATTTTCAAAAATTTTGCACCAGAAGACTAAATTGTGCTAATGACTCTAAACATGTTTGGTGACATTAAAGATAAAAAATTAAATAAAAATAAATTTGGATGTTATGTTACACTTCCATTTTAAAATTAATAGTTTCATTACAATATCTGAGTGTAGGATTAACAATATCCGAGTGTAGGATTAAATAATAAATTGTTTGTACATTTGCTGGTCTTAATGACTAAATTTGAAAGTAGAGAAATACTTGCATTTAAACTAATTCCTAACTAAAGAACTAGTGAATACGTATCTAATACACTGATTATGTAATTTGTTCAATTACTCATCATTTATATTTCGTTTAACGTACTAACATCTATAAAATCCCAATAAATTATGTTTTTTGATCTGTATATCAGTAGTTCTAGTAATTATTTATAGAACACTTTAAAACTATACCATAAGTTAGAAATATCTATAAATATAATTTTAGAAAATAAATAAAATAAAATATTAACTACATACTACTTTTATGTTCAACTAAACACGAACACTACTGATTATTTTATAAATACAAAAACTATATAAATTTAATTTTTACATCTGTTTCAGTAATTATTAGATTTTGTGGAGATAAAAAAATCGAAAATTTATTGTTTATTTTCCAGACTTTATATCTTTTTCACCTCAGCAGCATTAAAACTTTTTTTTACTACAATTTATGATTATTATGTCGCAAAAGTATCTACAATTATTTTCGTGTTAACAGAAATTTGGTGAGAAAAATAACATTACAAGGTTTTAATTTGCAATTTTAACTTAAATTTAGTAATGCTTTCTTCGTTTTTTTTTTAATATTTATTATATATATTTTTATTTACAATTAAATTTTCTAACAAAGTTAAATTGAAAAAAAAAAACAATTTTCATGTCCAATGAAAACTCCAAGGTTATTTCAATTATTCCATGAAAAACATAATTTAAACAAATAATTAGACATTTTTTTTTTGTTAAATTGTAAATAGGGTGAGAAATATTTCAATTTACATAAGTGATTATTTGTTGAAGTGTCCTTAAATATTTTTCGGATTAAAATAATAAGTTGTTTTTATTCACATATTATTTAAAAGTAAAAATAATAAAATATAAGCATTTTGGCGCGAAATATTTATATGTTAGGCAATATTTACAAGTTAGATGATTACAGCATAGTCGGAAATAAAAATAAATAAAGTTTTGTAAATTATTTGTTCTTAGTATTCTGATTTTAGCGAACACAATTGCTCCTTATTGTATGAAAAATAGATGATTCTCTTCTTAAAGGAAAGAGAATTAATAGCTAAGAAAAATTGAGTAGTATTTAGAAAAAATCGCGGAGTAGATTATATTAGATTAGATGACAAAATTGAGTTGGGCAAAAATGCTATCCCAGAAACCGCTGCCCTAAATACTTAAGACTCATCGGCGAACTTTAGATTTTTAATAAAGTCTAAGGTGTTGGTAATTGACCAGATATACTATGATATGACCGAATGTCAGGCTAACTCATTATCCCCACCACATATTCTAGAGTCTAGTCTAGACCTACCATTTAGCGAACTATTCATTTTTTAAGATGGTGATTTAATCGACAGTGTCTATGGAGGAATCTTGAGTAATCGACCTGAAAATTTGTTTATTTCTATGAAGAAGATACAATTAACTTGCTCAGTTAGAGATATTGAAGGATCTCGATAATTTGCTGTCTATATTAGGTGAAAATACTTTTTTAGTTAGTGATTATTTGACGAATTACTTTTTAATTATTATTTAAAATAATATTTTACGATTGCAAATCACAATTATATTTGATATTTCTGAGTTTCAATTGTTATAATTAGCTTAAATTAAATTAAAACGAAATTTTACAAATTTATAAAATTATGTTTCAAATCAAATTTTCTTTAATGTTTTTAAAAGTCTATTTAATCTAAATAAGGAATTACATTTTTTAATGACTCAACATATTAATTAAATAAATTTTTTTTTACATAGAAGATAAAATAAGTATAATCATAACTTTCTAAATTATTTACATTAAAAACATAATTGTATTGTAACAAAATTGATTTAAAAAAATATATTACAAGTAATAAACTATTTTTCTTAAATAAACATTGCCGGAATTACTCAATGAAATGTCAAAAATATAAAATAATTTTCTTGTAACAATAATGAATCGTATAAAAATTGATTTCTCTTCTATAAATCTATATTATTCGGAGATTGAACGATTTACAATTTAGATTAAAAACATCATATTGTTAATTAAAAACATAATTCAGATTACAAAATCAAAAAAAATTTAGCATCACTATTGATTCATTATTGAGAAAAAAAATGAAGAATTATGTAATATTGTCATGTGGTTTCTTTGCACCTTAAAAACTATGCTAAAAAAAACTATGTAATACAATAAAAAGCAATGAATTTTTCTTTTAGCAAACATCTTTTAAAAATAATATGTAAAAGTTTTCAAATTCACTTGAACAACAAGAAAAAAAACATTAAAACTTTCATCAAATGTTATGTTAGTTTATGCTTTTTATTAGTTTACAAAGTCATACTATATTAATAAGTAAAAAGATTCATTGAGTAATCAACAATACAGAATTAAACCTGTTCAAAAGCGCTGAAAATCAAGAGAAGAAAATTGTTTTTTTTTTTTTAGTAGTGGAACACCCAGGTCCCCTAAAAGTACAGATAATAATTTTATGCTATTTTTTTTTTTATATTACTATTAAATAGAATTTGGATAAATTTGTTCAATTTTCGATTTTAAAAAGTCTTCATTGGGTTTTTTTTTTGGGAAAAATAATCACAACATAAATTTTATTTTTAAACAATATTTTTTTTTTGGTGCGGCTGTAAGTAATGAGATTTGTATTTGATTTATACTTTTTTAAGTGAGGATATTAGGTAAATGAAACTGATTATAAAATAATTACATTTTATAGATAATTTTTGATCAACACAAAAAAAAAAGAAAATCTATAGAAATTTTAAATATAAGGAAATTAAAATTTATGCTGACAGATAGTCAAATTGAAAACTTTAATTTAATACTGGATATTGTAGTGATTTTAATAAAAAAAATTATACAAAAATGTTTAAAATATTATATAATTTATAGACAGGCATGAGTAACTAAAAAGGAAATCTTTTTAAAGGAAATCTTATTAATGCTACTAGGTTTTAAATATGTTGTTAAAATATTTTGAAACAAATTTTGAAGAATGGAATGGTTTATATAAAAATAAATTTAGTTGCAAATTATATAAGTGTTTCTAATCAATATGCAAATTATATAAGTGTTTCTAATCAATATTATATCTATGAAACATACTAGAAAATTAAGTCGATTAAATTACATTAATTACTCGCCTAAATTTGAATATATCTGTTTTATTTAATAGCTTAAATTTCAGTTAGAATATTTATCGTAAAATTGAAATACAGTGAAAGTAATATTTCTAGAAAAGTTTATGTAGTACATAATATTAATTAAATTTAATTCACTAGTTAATTAAGCAACTTATTAACTGCCTAACTATTTCTTGTACTTTGATTTGAATACATTTATAGTCAACTTATTTTAGATTTTTCATGGTGAACTATTTTAAATACTAATTAAATTTTAATTATTTTTTTTTAATTAATTTTTAAAGATTAATTACTATAATAATTTATTACGAAATAAAATCAATTTATCCAATAAAAAAACCCATCAAATTAAATTGATATTAATAAAAAAAAAATTATATTAATTTAACTATTTCATATTTTTACGTAACACCATTAAAAATCTACGAAATGTTCAATAATACGTAATATCTTTAATTTGATTTATAATTAAAAAAGAGCTTTATTTTGATAATTGTTAATTGATATTTTCAAATTAATTTAATTTGTTTCGCAGTGGTTTCATAAAAAAAAAAGTATTATTTGGAAAACATAATTGTATGACTACGCCAAAATTTTCGATTATTTAGATTGAATTGGAATTGTGGGTACAAAACTTTTTTTTTAGTAAAAATTGAGGGATAAACAAATATTTTATGGTTTAGTCAACTAATAATAGTTGGTAACACAGTGAACAGATAATGATGAGAAGACCAAAATGATTTAACTGAAGGGTGAAAATTACTGTGTATAGTTTCTTCTAGAAAAATGTTAGACAGTACAATATGAAAATTAAAAATATTATTTAATTTAATGATTTATTTCGATCAAAAACATTATAATATATGAGTTATCTAAAAACATAACTAAAAAATAATTCTGTTAAATTATCTCTAAAATATTACTATTTTTATATTTCTCGAAATAAATATAATTTATGTCGTAATCTAAGTTAAAATATTTAAAAAAATAAATTTAATTATTGTTATTAAAGTAAATTTTAATGATATTTTTGTGGCTGATGCATATAAAATTTACCGAAAACAAGCATAATTTGAAATCTATTTCCTGTATTTTTCCTTCTGCGGTAACCATAAAAAAAAAGTCACAAAAAAGAATTTCAGCCATAAATATTAAAATTTTATTAAAACTAATAAAATTTTATAATATTTATATTATATTTTAACAATTTTGCATAAATACTTTAAGTAAAACTAATCCAATTATCTATTAAATATATATCTTTATGCAACATATGTCGAATTATATAATAAAACGAGTAATTATTATATAAATATTAAGTTTAATTTATTTATTGTTTTTATAGCTTAAAATATTCATGCTGAAATAATTTTTTTTAATATGGTTTGAAAAATAATTAAAGTAAATCTACTGAAATATTAGTCTCAGACTGCAAATTTTATTTTATTCTTCTGTTCACGTATTTTTGAACATTTATTTTGGCTTTATCAGTTTTAGTGACCATTAACTAATATTTTAAAAATTGTTATAGCATTGTCGATGTCTCGTAACACGAAAATTTTAATTAGAAATTATTATTTTTGTGCTAGAGTCTTCAATATCTTTACAAGGTATTAATGTTGCAGAATACGTCCTATCTTGAACTTAAATTTTTCATTAGAGACACCACAAATTTTCCCTCATACCACAAATATTTCTAACTACGTTTACCATTAACCCAAAACCAATAAAATAGATATTGAACAAAATTAACTGAGGTGACGATATAATTATCAGAATTATAAAATAATTTTAGTTAAATGTTATTTGCCAGAGTCAGAGAGAAATAAAAAAAAAATGAAGCAAAACATAATTTTATGATTTGTGTAGAAAAACTTTAAAATTAAACATTAAAAGCGAAAGGCCTAATAGGTAATAAAACTCATAATTTTCGTAGTTTTTGTATATATTTTTCTTTACTTTCTATAACATTATTTTTTTCATTATAATTTTGTTATTTTTTGTGTTATTAATAAATTATGATTTTTAAAGCATAAAAAAAACTTAATATTATGAATAATTATCACTTTCATTTAACAAAAATACTTAATTCATTAAATTTTTTGGGTTTTTGACAATTAATAATTAATTAACAAAAATTAAGTAATGCAAACAAAATGGAAATAAATATTTAATTTGATTAATGGTTTTTATTATAAGATTATGAAGGAAATTTTTAATATTCTTTATGGTCTACATATGCTAGTGTACTTTATAGGTATTAATGGCATTTTACATAAGCAACCTTTTCTACTAAATCATGAAATAATTGGGAAAAGGACAATTAGACATTATTTTCTTCAAATATCTTCATTAGCTTTGAAAAACGTCAACCTTTTTGGTGAATATTCATTATATTTGTGTGAATATTTTATTATTCTAAATTAATTTTTCCAAAAATTTTAATTTAAAAAAAAAAATACAGTCTGATGGACAGACCATAAAATGTTGACATAAGGGATATATAGTAGAGTTTCTATTGAAATAGTTCACTTATATATATAATAGTCTGTTAGTTAAAACGTTGCTTTACTATAATTTCTGTTATTGGTTTTAACAAGTTAAAATAAATATTAAAATTTAGCTAAAATTTTTTTATAATTTTCCGAAAACTTTTTATGCTGAAATGTTGTCAAATATTAATTCAGATTAATTTAACAGTCTAACCGAATCATAGTAATCTATTTTGAAGAAATGGTTTGAAATAGATTACAAGGCGATTCGCTCAGATCTTCTTAGATCCTATGAATACCTTAGAGTTTATTAAAAATATGAAGTTTGCTGATGAAGCTTTAACTATTAATTAGGAGGACTACAATAGAACAATTATTGGCCGCGGTGGTGTCTGGAAATCAGTTTTTCCCAAAATCTAGAATGTTAATTTTATAATCTAATCTCACCTAATCTAACAGTATTAAAATTAATAATAATTATTTTAATTAGATAACATTTTAGCATATATTTTGATTAAAAAATTATGAAAACTTGTTTTTATGATAATGACATAAGAAAAAAAAAGGTAATCATTCAATTTTGCTGTTCTAAACCTATTTATGTTTTATGATAGTGATAACTAATTAATAGTCGGAAATAAGCAAATTTATTTTATTTTTTTTTCCAATTTTTATATCTATCTTTCCATAATTTATGAGTGATTTTTTAATTATATTTTTTTTATAATTATCTGACATGCAAATTATAACTTATAATAATAATTAAATATGAAAAACATTAACATAAAATGAACTCAATTTTTTCCATAAATCCATTAGTTATGAACATAAAATTTAATTAATCATGAAAATCTATTAAATGAAAATATATTAAAAAATTATAATTTATTTGGTTTTAACAGAAAGATTAAAAAATCTAGAATGCTAATTTTCTATTTCTACTAATAACATAAAGAAAATATCTTTGAAAATTCTATTACAAACAATTTCAAATTGAAAATTATCTTATAATACTATAATTAAGCGATGCAAAAACCTATTAATATCTAATAACTTCTCATATACTTAATATTTAATATAAAAAATATATACAATTTATAAAAACATTTTTTAGAGTCCAACTAAAAATAATATCTAGAATGTAAATCAATACGACATCAATAAAGTTTTAAAATAATTTCAATATAAGGATCAATCTTAATTAATATTATTCTTGTGTATAGTAAATATTATTATTTTTTGTCCTATTAATTATTTAGAAGTTAAAGTTAGAAAAAATAGTTAAAACACGAAATTTCACTTGAATAAAATGAAAAATAATTAAGATACTTTTCTTTTGTAAATTTAAAAAAAAAAAGGATAAATTTTTTAAATTACCTTTTCGAAAAAGAAAATCCTTAAGGCAGTTATAGTGATTCGAATTTTTTGTTGTCATTTTTAATGAATTTTAAATATTTTTATTTTCTTTATATTTTTTATAACATAATTTGACTAATTATCCAATTTGTTTTTATTTAATTATGTTTGTTACAAATTTGTTTTGAGACAATTTTACATATTTAATTATTTATAAAAAAAGAAGTATTTATAAAATCATTACTTTATTTTTTCAAACCGTTTTTTTTTGTAAATAATTTAAGCAAAAACACAGTATATAATTTTTGTAAAACATTTTTAATAAAATATTTTATAATATTTTAATTAAATCTAAATTTTTATATAATTTAGAAATAAGTTCAATTCTTAATTTGTTTAATAAAATTCAAATATCCTTTAATTTTACGATATTTTTACCGTGTACCATCAACGAAGTAAAAATTCGACTAAAATTTAATATAAAAAAAATTTATCTGTAAATGCAACAGAAAATTAAACATTGTAGATACAAAGAATAAAGTAACAAAAAAATTTATACAAGTATATACAAATAATTCAGTGTTAAAATTAAATTCTCACAGCAAGTTAACTTAAATACTCATATATTTATAAATAAAATGTAATACAACATAAGTTTATATATTTATGCTCTGTCAATCTCATTGAGCAATCTTTTAGATTCAAAACATACCATATATATCATCTCTCACGTTTTTTTGGTATAACATTTTGGCATTAAGTGAATTCAGTTATTCTATCAAATAACTAAATATTTTGTATAGATTGTTAAATGGAGAATAACTTGTAATTTTAGTAAAATCGTTCAAAAGAGTTTGTTTTGCAACTTATATGACAAATATTGAATTAAATTGAAAACTGCTTTAATATTATGACTAAGCTCTAATTCTGTACTATAAATAATTAAGCTTAAATTTTAAATGTTTGTGGTCTACGAATAAATAACCATTAATAAAACATATATAAAGTAAATTTAATGTAACGTACGATAAAAATATGTTATATTTCATAACAATTGTAATTGGTAACTTAACTCAACAGCTAAAACGTCAAAGTTTCTGAATATCTCCAGAAATTGTCAATATTTTTCGGAGTTTTGACAATAATTCAAGTTTATATAAGTTTACTATTTGCCAAAGATTGACATTTGATTTAGTGAATTCCTAGTTAGTTTATAAAATAACTGATTTCATATTCTCTTATGTTAAAAAAAGAGTTAAAAGCTGGTAAAATACACTGTTTATTTATTTAAAAAGTATTGCTGGTAACAAACTTTGTTTATTTACTGTGTCACATATTTATTATTCTGATTTGGAAAGTGGAGACTTTAAATATTGTGAGTTTGTTTTGTATTGTGTGCAACATATATAATAGTATGTATATGTGGTTTGATATGCAAGATCTTTTAGGATCGTAAAATGTATACATATTAGTGGTAAAGCCGGTTTGGTAATTTCTTCAGATTTAAATCTTTTTATTTCAACTCTCACCTAAATTAATGTTTAGTCTCGCTCAATAGATTTGATTAAAATTTTGAGTAATTTATCAATAGAGAAATAAATTTATGTTAAAGATAAATTATACTCAAACATAAAATAATGTTTGAGTGACTACTATATTTAATTTAAGTTGAGTATGTTTGAATAAAAACATTTTTCCCTTGGTGAACATAATTAATGTTTAATAGATACATCAATCTAATATTATATATTTTTTAATTATAAATATTCTTATTATTAAAAAATTAAAAAAATTCCTGAAGATTAATTTTTGCAATATTGATATTATATGTAAAATACAAATTGGAATTTAATAGCAAATAGCTATTTTGATCTGGATCTAAAGAGTTATATAAAATCTGAGTTAATATAAGTTTTCACCAATTAGCATAAATTGTTTTATAATAGAAAACAGTTTAAAATCATAATTTCATCTTAAATAAATATAATCATAAAGTAAGCTAAAACTGGTTGATTCCTTAATTTGTAGGCAATCCAAATTCATCAGCAATCTCTTATTTGGTAATATAATAAAGATAGCAATTTACTTGGTACGTGGCAAATCACTTCAAAGTAAGTACCGTACAATTTTTAAATCACAATTTTTCCACCTTTTTTCCTGTAGAATAATTGCATTCTTTTATTAAAAGATATTAACAAAGTTGCGCATAATATTGGTAAATGTAGTAACTGATTATAGGTTCGAATTAAAACTGATCACAGGTTTCAAGTTGTAATTTATTTTGTATAATTCACGATATTAATTTTATATTTATATTATAATTAATTTTATGGCTTTATATTCATTTTCATCAATTTCTCTGGATAGTAAAAAATAAGAAATTTATAGCTAATTTCAGTTTCCTTTTTAGTTATGCTCACCTTAAATTACCGGAAATTCTAAAATGAAAAAAAAAATGCAAATATTATTAAAGTATTAAAAGTTTAAAAGAATTTTATTCGATTTTAATTATTCATCACGTCGTTTATTTGAAAAAAAAACCTATAAAAAATCGGACTTTAATTTTATGATTAATTCCACAGTTAAAATATCGATTTTTGATTTTCGAAAAATATTGATTTTAATAGAATTTCTTCTATTATAACTATCCTATGAATTTTCATAAACCATTTGTTTTTGTCAGAAATCTCATAATTTTAATTCAAACTTCAAATTGATCACTTTCTATAATTCTAATTCCGCTGTTTTTATCAGACAAAACAGACTGAATCTACGATTTATGATTGGCATCGCATTATAGCCCTATGTCTTAGAAAAAATAGTTTTATAATAGGATATCTGTCGATAATGCCAGGACATTGTACCTGGAAAAATATTAGTCGATTGTCCAAATCTCAGCAAAACCAGGCTTAGAATTCTGCGTAGCTATCTATTTTAAAGATTGAAGAGGTAGGGGAAATCACTAAAAGTAGTCCAAGTAGTTTTTAAAACAAAGCGTCAAGTAGGCATAATCGTTGTTTGGTTTCATTCGGAAACAGAAGCTAACTAAATTTCATCAGTTAATTTGACAATTAGTATTATAGTAGTAGATATGTTGTTCAAAAAGTGAGATAAATTAAAAAAGCATATTATTTAAAATGGTGATTTTAATATAAATAAATATTTCTAATTATAGGTGAGACCTATTTTCCATCATTTTTATAGAATATTTGTCTACACTAATGAATTGTTTTATATTTCTGTGACAGTTTGAAATATTAACGAACTATTTTTGAAAACAAAATTTTGTTATCTTAATTTTTGTCACATAAATTTTTATCCTACAGTACAATGAAAATATATATGAAAATATGAATTTCCATTATCTGTCACAACATAAAAGAACAGAGAGTTTCTTGAACTTGAAATATTTTGAACGTGATTTGTATTTTTAAATAAAAAATTGTATATAAAAAATAGTCTTAAACATTAATTTTTTAAGATGTAAATTTGTTATTATATCTTCAAGTAGTTTTAAAGATTTAAAAAAGTTTTAAATAAACAGTATCTTCGTTTGCACATTGAATATATCCAAACTTTCGTTAAAATTTTATTGAAAACAAAAACTGTCTTAAATAACAATATTTTTAATATCTTAGAAACCAGTAAGTTAACTAATAAAATTTATTAAATTAAATTATATTATTATTCGAAATTTTACACAAACTACAGTTTATTGCAAATCTCCAAATCAAGGCTATGTCTAATTTAAAAATAAATGGTAATTCATACGTCTCTAAAAAAGGATTAATATTAAAAATATTCTATGTAAAAAACTTATCTTAAAACTTTAAGAACGTATCTACATTGTACAACCAGCCTGAGATTGCAATCTCTCTTTTTCTATATAATATTAAAAAATATTTATGTTTTTCTTTAACCTTTTTTGGCGAAATGCCATCTTTTGATTTATGATTTCATTCTTTGTAACAAAACAAAAATAAAACGAATAAATATAACGACTTGAAAATTAAATTAAACATTCACGCGTAGAATGAAATAATAATCATAAATATAGGTTAAAGATAGTAAATGCCATAATTCAAAATGTTACATAAATATTTATTTTGTTTTTAAAGTGAATATTATTAAATTGATCAGATCTGAAAAATTCTAATTTAATTCTTTTTACGAGATTTTCTTATTTTTTTTTGGTAAACGGATGTGTTAAGAAATTATATGGTAAAAAATAAATGTTACTTTAAAGTTAAATAAAATATATATCAATTCTTGGATTATTTTCATTATCGAGGAGCATTTCTAGTTAGAAAATATTCTAGAGAACATTTCTAGTTAGAAATTTTTCTAGTTGATTTAGAGAAAATGGTATTATTTTTAATTTGAGAAATATTCTGCCCTGTTCTAGATTTCCAAGCGAAATTTTGTTTCAATGGAATTATTTTTTCACTCGGAAATTTATTTGTTATTCTAGTATCTCATTGAATCGAATTAACCCTTTCAGACTCAATCGTTTCGCAGTGAAAACTGTTCCAAAAACAATTTCCGACTGGCTCAGTGATCTTTCTGCCAAAAAACTTAAAGATACCAATATTTAATTTTTTAAAATTTTGGGCAGGAAAGGGTTAATTATTACCACATTTCCGTATATTTTCTATTCACTCGAAAACATGAATATGGAGAATTTCGAATTTTAAGTGTAATTATTTCTTGCATCTGAACCAGATATTGTATTGAGGGATAAAAATAATATAGAGAAAAAAACCTTCTTCAGTATATAAGATGTAAAAGCATTAGAAAGTAATCTAAGTAGAATTGAACAGATTTGCTGAAAACTTTAACAAAAACATTTCAATATTATAAATTTTAAACAAAGTTTCGTTTTTAAATTTAAAAATATAATAATTCTGAATGTTCATAAATATCGGATTTCTGTTGTTCGGTTAATCAAAATTGTGTGGATGCTGTTCACCATTAAAAATTTTACCACAACACAACCATTAATTAATTTTGCGCATCTTGTTCGAATATAATCGCATAATTATCTATAAATTTTAATTTATATCATTTTTGTTAACTTTATCCAGATTAGAATATAATCGCTTTAAGTTTAAGTTTTAATTGGTATAATTTTCTTTATTATCCTTATCCCAAATAAATTTTTAGTATATATACTTACTTACTGTATCATTAAAATTTGAATTAATACTCTCACTTCAGATATAAACATAGGAACGAGACAGGGACTGTTTTTTGGGATATTTTTTCTTTCGAAAATTTTATAATTATCGCAGGGTGTTTCTTATATAAATTTTATTTTGACGATTATTAATTGAATATATTTTACGGGGAACTTGGATTGGAGTTTGTAATATGGTGCTGAATATAACACAATACGACAATAAGAAATAATTTGAATAAATTAGTGAAGTAATTAAAAAGAATTTGTAGATTTAGTAATAAGACTACCGTACAATCATCGACAATTAAAAAATCATTTAATATCTCGTTTGTTTTTGGTAATTATTTGACATCAAAGAAAATCATAGTATGATTAGTCTAGTAAAACCTTAGATTGTTTTACATAACATAAATTTCAAGTAGGTTAGGTTTAGAACAAGAGAAGAGATTTCTTTGGATCGTTTATTTGTCATTTAATATTGAGCTCTTCTCTTCAAAAAGTTTGATTCTCTATGGAGAAACTGCACTGCAAGTGCCGATAAATTTTCCAAAATATGATTGCACAAGTATATGTATCTATCTCAACATATGCATACTAGAGTTTCTAACGCGGATCCCTTGTTTTAATTCCTTCAAGTTCCCTCATGACGTCGGTGTGTACGGCGTCAATAGTGCAGTCATTGGTAAGGAGATCCAGACATTTCTTATAAAATAATTTAAAAATTTTAAATTGAGACTAATACTATTATGTTGATATTACATATTGAATTCCATATAAATTAATTGATAACTTTTTGGTTAATTTTCATTATGATTTTGAATCTACGAACATAATTAATTTCTATGAAAATTTAGCAGCAAATCATTGGATTTTTCAGTATTATAAATAATGTTTGTCGTACGTATATATACAAGGAAATAATCTATGGTATTAAGAAATTTATGAAAATCAAATTAAAATTACAATTTCATATTTATTTATGTACAAAACTAATTATGAAATAAAATTATTATATATTTTTTCTACCTCTACTCGAAGATCTACAATTCTAAATATAAAGTCTTATAGGTCGGTTCCCGACCTATGATGAATTTAATGTTCATCAAATTAAAGATTCGAATCTTATAATATAATCATATTTTTTTGGTTATAATAATTATATTTTTAAGTAGACTGAAATTGCATAATATTTAAATATAATTTTTTTTTTGTCTTCTCAAAATCATTTTTATGAAATTGTATCTAGTTCCATCTCTTAAAAAATAGATTTAGATACATATTTATTGTTTATACTGTAGTATGTTTTGATTTCCATAAATTGTTATAATAACACAGAAATAAAATTTGAAAAAAAATATCAAATTATTTTTATTTTGCAATTATACTTTTATATATATTTATTTTAAAAATATAGTTTTGAGAAATAAGTAGTATTACAAATTTATAAGTAAATTTATTTAAAAAAAAAATAAAATGGTTAAAAGAATTTAAGGTTTTTAAGATAAAATTTTAAGGTTTTTAAGAATTTAAGGTTCTCAAGATAATAATAAGGTATAACATTTGTGTATAAATTATAAATTTTTATTGCATTATTTTCATACAGAAAATGTGTAATTTTTTTTAATAATCTAAAAATAATATTATATGAATTTCAAAAATCCACATTGATGCCATGCCAATTTTCATATTAATTTACGTAAGATTTTAAGTTGTTTACCCAAAACTCAAAGTTGAGATAATTTTTGAAATTGGTTAAAAATTTAATAAGTTTGCATTGCTAAGTTTTTTAGTCTTGAAAGTCAATATTGTATTATTAATTGCAAATAAAATATAATATAATTTCAGATTCAAACCATACTTTTAAATAATTTGAAATTATAACTGATATAACTTTTTGAAATTAATTTGCTTTCAACGATAAATATAGTATATTTTGTTAAAATTAATACGAATCGATAATTAATACAAATTGAAAATTTATTAAGTTGTTGGAAGATACGATTTAGAAAACCGTTTCCTGCGAAATCTTTTTTTATTTCGAATTTTTTCTTGGGCTACAAACGATTTATTGTAAGTAGAAAAAACGTTAAAATTTAAATTTATTTGTAAATTCTTTCAACACTTCTATAAGTGATTAATTTTAATTAAATTTTAACCAACCTTTTCAATTCCTCAATTACATCACAATACCAATTTATTTACAAAAAAAAAAAAAATTATTTCTAAGTTCGAATTCCATATTGTCATACATTACTCATAATTGGGGTTAAAACAAATATTTGAAGAATCATAAGGAAATATGAATAAACAAAAATTAATTACGTAATAACTTATAATTATGTAAAAGATGTTTATAATATTTCTTCATGTATCATCATAACACCCTAAGACATAGTAAAGGCTTGTACAAAAAAAAAAAACTCATTCAATAAAACCATAATAATAATAATAATAAAAAAAAAGATATATTTTAATCCGGAAATTTTTAACTACCTAAAACATACAAACTAAACAAAGAAATATATCGAATTAATTCTTCACACATTTTATTTTTTATATTAATTTTATTATTTTTCAATTTATACATTTTTTATTTTGTTTGTGAAAATTCTACGTGTAAACATCTCAGGTATAAGAATTCTATTAAAAAAAATGTGTAATTAATACTTTATGACTATTTACAAAAAAAAAAAAAAACTACTTTAATAAATCTTTTACGTGAATGATTAATTCTTAATTGAGTTTCCCAAATTGGCAATATCGGATAATTACTTTATTAAATATATTTAATAATAATAAAAAAAAGGTTTAATATATATGACATCATCATTAAAATTGTATAAATTTATTATCATTTATTACTATACCATTTGATAATTTATATAATCAATTTCAATTTATAGATTTTATGCTCTGTGTGCTATAAATCATCATAAATATTTTAGAATTAATCAAAAGCTCTTTTTTTGTTTATCATAAAAATATGAAGAACATTATTAAATTATTAAATTATTTTCTTGGTAAATTAAGTATTGAATTTAAGTATTGAATTTTTGTCTGTCTCATAAAATTTATCTTTATTCTGAACTTATTTTTCATTAGAACATATTTCATTAAGATTTTCATTAATAATTGAGAGTTTCACTAATAAAACAATTAATTTAAAGTTGCTAACAGCAAATGTTTCACTAATAAAACAATTAATTTTTTGCAATTCAAGTTTCTACATTATTAAATTAATTACTAGGTGCAAACTGCAATAGAACCCTTTACAAAAGGGCCACGAACTTTATGACCTATAATACCCAAGAGTATGTATAATATCGTGTATTTTACAATCAAGTATTATTTTTGTCAAAATATTACTCTAATCTAAACAGAACATAACCGGTGTGGTAGTAAGAATTATTGTTAAAAAATGCTCTAAAATAATACGTTTTGAAATATTTAATATTTATCGTATTTACATAATTATTATTTGGCTTCATTTAGTTACAGGGCTACAATGTCTTAAAAAATAATCTTACAAGTTCATATGTCCAAAACATATGTATATATATTGATTGACCTCCTTACTTAATTTGTGAGCATACCCCATGTTTCACATCTCTTTTAAATTGAAAATCAAAGTACATTATATATAAATAGATGATACATGTATAAATAGACAATAATGAATGATGGACCAAGGCCTTATTATTATCTCATCATCGTCAAATAATTGTTTTTTAGTATAGTCGTATATATTTTTTTTTGTGTTAATTTATTTATGTTTGTTGATACCGTAAAAAAAAATTAGCAAAAGATAACAAATAAAATTATCGAATTTATTAATAATTTCTTGAAATTAATAATTATAAACATCAACATAACAATACGTCATAATAATATTATTTGCTTAAAAATTGTTGTTTTTTATGGAATTCCTTAATTTTAATGGTAGGAAAAAGTCGGAAAATACAAATTTTTTTTTTTGGGGTCAAATTACATAATTATCAAAATATCTAGTTTCCTGATTATTAATGTTTTGATATAGCGTGTAAACAATTATTTAGTGTGAAGAATTTTTGCCCAATATTTACGGAATACTACTATTAATTTACTATTATGAGTTAGTAGTAATAAGGAAAAATATGTAAATTTGAAATATCAATTAATTAATTGTTGATGCATTTATGAAATTAAGTTCCAGAAATTTTTCGTTTAACCGTGATTTATTAGCATATTTTGGATATATCTAAATCTGGGAGTTGAAATTAAAATTTAGTTAAATCAATAATTGAAACATTCGAAAAATTGGTGAATTTTGATGTTATTAGGATTAATAACATTTTGCTACAATATTCTGTAAGAACACTGCATTATTAGACTTTAATTTTCTGTTTTATCCCGAGCTCAGACATGGATAATTTTAGTCCTAAGCTACCAAAAAAGTAATAATTTTTTCGGAAATGGAAATTTTTATCTAAATAAAATATTCCGAACTACCAATTTTAGTTTAAAATATCCCCAAAAAATATCATTCTCTTGGGAATACGGAAAACCCATATCAAAACTTTTGAAACTGAAACTGGATTTTAATTCAGAAATAGAAAAAAAAATTTGCAGATATTTTCTGATATTAGGAGAGATAGAACATAAAAAATATTGTTTTCTATCTGTCCTAATATCAGAAAATGTTAAATTAAAATTATGGTAAAATTAAAAACAAATAAATGAATAAGAAATTATTTATAAAAATTTTAATCATCTTCTAATAACCCAGGTGCATTTCAACACGTGTTTCTTTCTATTATTATTATTATTTTAACCTTATATAAAAATGATGTAATTTAATTATATAAAATATAATTATAAAATTTAATAATAAATATTTATTTTAATTAAAAAAAAATATATATAAATAAAATATATATTTATATGCGAAATAAATTTTTACACAAAACTAATAATTTTCATAAAATGAAAAGAGTTGGAGGTCAAGATTAGACATTGTAAATATTTATAAGAAAGTAATCATTACGTTATATTATAAATTACGAATCATTATCCAGAAATAATCATTATTACAATAATAATCAGAAAAAAAGAAATATGTTATTACTTACTATCTGATATTAAAGTTTATAGCTATAAACATAATTTTATGTACATATATAAGCAACAGTATTATTTAAAAGCTAACTATTTATTATTTTATAATAAATTAAAAAAAAAAAAAAATCATAATTCATTATTAATTTTTAATTTTTTTCAATAAAACCACAGAAGTTGTAAAAGATAAAAAATAAATAGAAAAACATAAAAAAGAGTTAATTCCATTTTAAAATTAAATTAACTCAAATAATTAATATTTTTATTTGGAAGGTTCTCAAAAAGGGTTTTATTATACTACATTAAACATTTTAAAAATTATAATATAAATGATTTTCAAATTGGAATTCAAATAACTTCATAGTTCAATCATTTTTAAACTACTTATTTAATAGTTTCTTATGATATTTTATGAAAGTTGTAAAAGAGCGGACGTATGATTCGGAAATTGATTTTGATTCTGATCAATTCGAAATTTTGATTCGCGTGGTATTTGATTTCCTCATCAAATCTAACTAAATACAATTAAAATCAGTCATAAGTAAGTATATTATATAAATATAAATTTAGAAAATAGTTAACTCATTTTAGTAAATTTGATTCAACTTTTCGCAATCAGATCTGAATCAAATTTTTATTGATTCATAGAAGAAAAAATACTATATCATCAACATATTTGAATCCGGTCAAAATTTCAGTTAATCTCTGATGTGATTCCCTGTATTTTGAATCGTTTCCGAATTAATTTTAATACTTTTTGTGGGTTTAAGTGAAAGTGCATGAGATTGGGAAACAAAATCTGATTTTTAATTGGAAATTTAATTATTGAAAAATATTAGGTGCGTCATTCTAATATTTTCAGCAGCTAAAATTGTATTATTTTTTAGTATTTCTCACTTTTATTCAATCAGGAAATTCAAAATGTCAAATATTCTATTTCTTTGAAATAATTGAAGAAATATAAAAGTACATTTAAAATAAAAGTAATGTAAATGCTATCGATAGAAGCATTCCCATTATATCAAAAAATACTATAATAATGAAAAATTCTGAGAGCATATGCCAAAAAAAAAACATACCTACTGATAATATCAGAAGCAGAGCATAGGTTTTCGCAAACATCTAAATATAATCAAATAATAATGCCAAGAGTTATTTGTAATAATAATTCAATTGGATTCAAAGATACTTTGATAAAAATAAATGTGCTGGGAGTACAATTTTACCATTAAACTCAGTCATAAGTAAGTAATCAGTTGGTTTGATCTAATGTTAGGATTGGGTCAGTATATGCCAACTTTTCTTTTCTTGTACTTAGAATCTTTTATTTTTGTTAACAATTTCAATAGTAATAATACTTAATAATAATAATGAAACTCCCAATAATAAAACTACTTAATATTTGTATGATTACTTTGTTACAAAGTTGCATTAAATAGAAATAACTATCTCAAGTAAACTATCATTGTAATTAGTGATTACATCATATTTGAAATTTTGTAGGTACACAAAATTCAACATTGTTTTGTAAGTTTAAAAAAATACGGAGTTGCAGTTCACTTGTAAGTTTAATATGTTTTTGAACATAGAATTTTCTTAAATATTCGAAAGATCAGATCGAAACAAAAAAGATTTATATAGTTATAGACTATTCTTTGTTTTGAGCATAGATTTTGTAATGTTATTCATTTTCAATAATTAATTTGTCAAAATCTATTTTACTAATTATATTAAGGTATAGTCAAGTCTTACGTAATATTACAAATCATCTCGTCAACATTTGTAAGTCAATTTACAGCATAAGTTCGATAAATTCTTTACTTTATATTGACAGCTTAGATATATAATATCATTCTGAGAAAACTCTGCATTAGTTTTGCAAGAATTATGTCCTTTACATAATATGATTTTAAGAAAAAAATCATTGGTAACTTTTCTCCATGCGACCTCTCAGTATCTTTAGTATCTAAATTCTTCTCAATTTCCAAAGATTTTCTACAACAGACTCTTATATGTATGTTACTATTACATAGTATATTTTGCGTAGAAATTTAGATTGAAAATTGTAGCCATTACAATAAAGTTATTTAAAATTAATGTACCAAGCCCGGTACGTTAATTTTAAATAACTTTATGGATTGTTTAACTACATCGTGTTTTGAGGTCATAGCATTTTTAAATATGATCGTTTTGGTGATTCCTGCCAGGCCAGTGCAATGTGCAAATGATTATGCTTATCAACCACAATATTGTAATTTATAAGCCGTATGCTTCTGTTAGGGAATAATGGTCTTTGGAACCTTAAGATGTGGTCTTTATTGTGGTTTTTAGAAGTCTACCATTAGTATTGATAAATATATTATCAAGGCTTAAAAATTTTTTATAGTGAAATTAATTTTATATGAAATATACATTTTTTTTATATAATTATCATTTAAGTTTAATTGAATAATACATTTAGATAAGAATCAAAAATAAAATCCAATTGAATTCAAAAAAAATTATATGATAAATTGTCCCTGTATTTTTCTAGTAATTTTATACCTAATTATTTTTAACCTAATTTAATTTAAGTAATTAAGGTTATAAAAGTTCATGGTTAGATAAAAGCATCTGTTAAATGATTTTGTAATTTAGTTTTTTTTTTGTTGTTGAAATTTTTCATTTTTTAACTTGAACTTTTATTATAAAATATGTATAAAATAATGTACACCAAGTCAAAAGAGTTACCAAAACGAGTAAATTGAAAAAATAAATAAATGGATGACTGGTACCATGACCACAACTAATTTGTCAAAATAAAAAAAAAAATAAATGTAAAGGTTTTTTATTTTTATTCATTTCAATTTATTGTGTTACGTAATTTTATGTTAATAACTATAGTTTAATTTGTGTTAATAATAACTGACAACAAAATATGCCACATTTATTACTATAATGATAATAGTTAAAGACCAATTTACCTATGACTAGTTATAAATTTTAAATTGACCCCAAATTTTTTTTTTTCTGGTATAAAATAAATCATAAAAATTATTTTAATAGTGTTTATTTAAAAAACAATAATGTTTTGTTGATCAAATTTAAAAAAAATCATAATAATTTTTAAATTAATCTCCATTTAATGAACTCACACTATTTAGACAATTAATGTAACCAAAAGTTTTCAATAAAGTAAAATTGCCAAATTTTCCGAAGTGGCATAATGCCAATATTGGTGGTATAAAAATCAAATATATTTGTAGTCGTCTTAGATCTAGGTCGTATTTTGCAGTTGTCTTACGTCATATTCAGTAATACCATAGTCGTCTTTAAGGGAATGTTTTCATCCAATGTATGCGTACGATATAGGTACCTGTATCACCGACTTGTCGAAAGTTATGAGTTAGTGTTGGTTCAACAAGTCTGTTACTTCGGACGAAGTAATAGTGCACAACATCATTTAACTTGGGATAAAGTAGTAATTTTGGAAACCCTTAATTATATAATTTTTCCTTAAGTTTTAAAAGTTTCATTTAATTATTTTTTTAGAATACATTTACTACAAAAAAAATTATGGCAATTTGTCAAATACCAGCTAATCATATTATTTATTCTGTCAAAATATTTGTAAAAATTAACTTTTGGTTACATTAATTGCCTAAATTGAAGACAATAAATATAGTAATTAAAAAGGAAACGCCATAATGGCAACCAATGATTTTGATTGTTAAAAATTATTTAAAATTTATTAGAAAATTGAATGATTTTTTATAATATAGAATTTTATAAAAATCTTTTATGCTTCTCTCAAGATCCAAGGGCTCACTAGTCCCTTGTACCACCTGATGCTATTGATTGTTTCTGAGGCTATGCTTTTAGAAGAAAGAACAAAGAATAGCCTCAGAGACAATCAATAGCATCAGGTGGTACAATGGACTGATCATAGACCAAATATCGATACATCTGCTGTGCACCCGCACAGTTCAATTCAAATAAAAAAAAATTTAAATTTTTAATTTATTCGTAAAAAAATAAATAACTAAAAATGAATATTGACTTTCTCAACTTTGATCTAATTTTAATTAAAAGTACCATAATTATCTGTTAATTATTTTAGATATTTATATTTTTTCTGTATTATTAAGATCGTTTTAGGACAAGGTTAAATTTAATTTAACTTCTTTTCAGTGTCAAAACTTTTACTATATATAATATTAAACTCTACCAGCTATAAGTTTATAAAATTAATTTTAATATCTGCTGCTAATCGTGCTTAAATTATAATTCCATTTATTTCGATCAAAACTGCGTCACCAGTTGTTAACAATTTGGTTGCGCGCACACCAAACTTTTTACTAATAAAAAAAAGTTAACTAATATTGAACCAATAAAAAAAACAGACTACAAGACATTTTACACGCTTTTCTTTATAATTTACATTTTTTTGTAATTTAATTTAATTTTTACTGGTATGAAAATATCTTTTAATAATGTAAAAAATAACAAATAAATCAAATAAATTTATTGCTGCTTTTTTATTTTATTGTATTAGAATAGTTTCAGAAAAAAATATCTTACTGACATTCAAGCTGCAATAATGATTTGAATTTTAAATTAAACATTTTGCATGAAATTTGTTGCATAATGTTTATTGTAAATTGAATAAAAATTACACAAATTGAAATTATGCGGAGGAAGGTGAATTATTTGTCAGTCGTTGTGTTTTTTTTTTTTTTTTGGAAGTTTTCTATGGGCGTTGTCGTTACCTGCTACTAATTTTAGTTATGTAGACAGAGACTATATGGCGCAGAATTATTGTAAAATATTTCGATTTAGAGTGTAATAGTTAATCAACATTAAATTTTTTGTAGTTTTAATTTTTGTATAAGTTGATTAATTTTATGCAAATTATTGG
Source organism: Empis livida (assembly GCA_963932195.1). NCBI lineage: Eukaryota > Metazoa > Arthropoda > Insecta > Diptera > Empididae > Empis > Empis livida. The sequence goes on along the minus strand of OZ010646.1, from coordinate 10,364,863 downwards.
AAGCTGGAAATTATTGTTTCTATATTTTGCATTAAAAATTATATTAAGAGATATTATTTTTAATTTTTGGTATAGCATTTATAACTAATTTTGTAAAAAGGTGTGTTTCCTATGGACAGGTATAAGATTTTGCAAAATTTGCCAAAAAAAAAATTTTTTGAAAATTAATGCTTAACCTTATTTTTCGATTGGATTTCTAACATTAATGTAATAATTATTAATATTTCTGTGTTAAAAAAAATTATGATTCTAATTAGCTTGAACATAATTTAACTTAAAATCTGGAATAAAAATGAATTCAAAAATCAAGGATTCATCGTCAGAATCACGGCGACTATTTTTTAGACTATATTATATTAAAAAAACAAGCAAATATTTTAAACTACAATAATTAATTACTATGAAATATCTGAAAATAAATTTCACTTCTTATAACAGATTATTATTAATAGAAATATTATTTTTGGGTACAATTTGTATCTATTATTATATGTGATGATTTTATCTTAAAATTTTTTATTGAAAACTTAGATCTTTACGGGTTTTATTTTTTTTTTGGGCTACAATGAATTTAGCAGCTTTTTAATATTTCTAGTATTTTTATTATGGTTGAAGTAATAATTATTACACAATCTTTCATATTTGCTGTTAATAAGGATTAAAGTGTCGTAGGCGTTTTCAAGTCCAATTAAATTGTTGCACTATCAAAGTTGATCGAAGTTAGGTTTAGAAGTCGGTTATAAAATTTTAGTCCTAGGACGTTCTTTATACTCGATTATTTGTTACAGATTTCAGAGTGGAAAGTTAATTCTAATATAAGACGATGTTATTTAATTGAATCGTATCGTATGCTATTTCATAAGCAATTATGTGCGTTTTTAGATGATTGAATGAGAAACTGGTTAGATTTACAAAAATTGAAATACTGAACGTAGTGCTTGGTTTAACATCCAATATTCCATTTAGGTTAAATATTTTAAATACGATAGTTGGTTGAGTGGTTAAAGTAAGGACTCCTTTAATAAAATCTTCAATTAGAGAGGCAGTGTCAATCAAAGATTTAAGAATCCTACCGTATTCGTGAATTAATTTGTTGGTAAAGTTCTTTAAATACGATAGTTGGTTGAGTGGTTAAAGTAAGGAGTCCTTTAATAAAATCTTCAATTAGAGAGGCAGTGTCAATCAAAGATTTAAGAATCCTACCGTATTCGTGAATTAATTTGTTGGTAAAGTTCTTTAAATTGTGACTTAGAAAAGAACAATTTGTTTTGCTAACTATTCTACTTAAAAACATATAATAAAATCATGTTAAAATATATCCTTGAGAAAAGCTTTAACATTAAAAAAAAATAATACATTACTGATTATTGTCTGCAATGCAACTTATCAGATTGATGACTTTTCTTCAAATTTAATAATATTTACATAGAAATTACTAATTAATAATAAAGAATTTATAAAATTTTAATATAAATGTATTTTATAAACGTTTTCATTTTCGAAATTCATCGTCACAATCACGGCGACTATTTTTTAGACTATATTATATTAAAAACACAAGCAAATATTTTAAACTACAACAATTAATAACTATGAAATATCTAAAAATAAATTTCACTTCCTATAACAGATTATTATTAATAGAAATATTATTTTTGGGTACAATTTGTATCTATTATTATATGTGATGATTTTATCTTAAAATTTTTTTATCGAAAACTTAGATCTTTACGGGTTTTATTTTTTTTTGGGCTACAATGAATTTATAATATTTAACAAACGTTTTTTTGCTACTTGAAAATTTTATTAAATAAAATATTATGAAATATTTAATAATCTTGTTCGTAAAATTGATGACTATATATATACTTCAAATGATGAGATAATTCTATTTATTGTTATTAAAAATTTGTTATTATTCAACCTAATAAGATCTGAAATTTAATTTGAGAATTAATTTGATTTTTCAATTTGAATAGGAAAAGAACTAAATTAAATTCTAAATTTTACTAAATTTATTTTGTTATAAAAGTTTAATTGCAGTTAATTTTCTCATAACAAACGTTAAATTTCCAAATTGAAGGTATTCAAATGTTTTCAATACTTTTTAATTAAAATTGCCGGAGAAATTTCACAAAAACATTAGCTTTGTCACAATCCATACCAACCATCATGATTTTTCCGAAGAAAATTAAAAAAGTTTAAAACAAAAGCAATCCCCACATATTTGGTATCTCCGTGTAGGGAATTTAATTTCTAGTGCATTTCCGAAAACGTTTTCGAAAAATATTCAAAATTGCCCGAGAAATCGGGAAAATATGGAAATTTAATTAGATTCAATACAAAACATCAGAATTTGTAGCAAAAAAAGAAAACCCTTAAAACTGAAAGCAATCCCCACAGATTTGGTATCTTCGTGTAGGGAATTTAATTTCTGGCGCATTTCCGAAGACCTTTTCGAAAAATATTCAAAATTGCCCGAGAAATCGGGAAATATGGAAATTTAATGAGATTCAATACAAAACATCAGAATTTTTAGCAAAAAATGAAAACCCTTAAAACTGAAAGCAATCCACACATATTTGGTATCTCCGTGTAGGGAATTAATTTCTAGCGCATTTCCGAAGACCTTTTCGAAAAATATTTAAAATTGCCCGAGAAATCGGGAAAATATGGAAATTTAATGAGATTCAATACAAAACATCAGAATTTGTAGCAAAAAAATGAAAACCCTTAAAACTGAAAGCAATCCCCACATATTTGGTATTTCCGTGTAGGGAATTTAATTTCTAGCGCATTTCCGAAGACCTTTTCGAAAAATATACAAAATTGCCCGAGAAATCGGGAAAATATGGAAATTTAATGAGATTCAATGCAATACATCAGAATTTGTAGCAAAAAAATGAAAACCCTTAAAACTGAAAGCAATCCCCACATATTTGGTATTTCCGTGTAGGGAATTTAATTTCTAGCGCATTTCCGAAGCCCTTTTCGAAAAATATTCAAAATTGCCCGAGAAATTGGGAAAATATGGAAATTTAATGAGATTCAATACAAAACATCAGAATTTGTAGCAAAAAAATGAAAACCCTTAAACCTGAAAGCAATCCCCACATATTTGGTATTTCCGTGTAGGGTATTTAATTTCTAGCGCATTTCCGAAGACCTTTTCGAAAAATATTCAAAATTGCCCGAGAAATCGGGAAAATATGGAAATTTAATGAGATTCAATACAAAACATCAGAATTTGTAGCAAAAAAATGAAAACCGTTAAAACTGAAAACAATCCCCACATATTTGGTATTTCCGTGTAGGGAATTTAATTTCTAGCGCATTTCCGAAGACCTTTTCGAAAAATATTCAAAATTGCCCGAGAAATCGGGAAAATATGGAAATTTAATGAGATTCAATACAAAACATCAGAATTTGTAGCAAAAAATTGAAAACCCTTAAAACTGAAAGCAATCCCCACATATTTGGTATTTCCGTGTAGGGTATTTAATTTCTAGCGCATTTCCGAAGACCTATTCGAAAAATATTTAAAATTGCCCGAGAAATCGGGAAAATATGGAAATTTAATGAGATTCAATACAAAACATCAGAATTTGTAGCAAAAAAATGAAAACCCTTAAAACTGAAAGCAATCCCCACAGATTTGGTACTCCGTGTAGGGAATTTAATTTCTAGCGCATTTCCGAAGACCCTTTCGCAAAATATTCAAAATTGCCCGAGAAATCGGGAAGATATGAAAATTTAATGAGATTCTATACAAAACATCAGAAATTGTTGGAAAAAATTGAAAATCCTTAAAACTGATGCAATCCCCACATATTTGGTATCTCCGTCTAGGGAATTTAAATTCTAGCGCATTTCCGAAGGCCTTTTCGAAAAATATTCAAAATTGCCCGATAAATCGGTAAAATACCAAAAAAACATTGTAATTTTTTTGGAAACATTTTGCAAAACTTTTACAACGTTTTTCAAAACAATTACAACGTTGTAATGTTTTGAAAAGCGTTGTAATTTTTATGGAAATATTTTTCAAAACTTATACAACTTTTTTAAAAAGAATTGCTAGATTGTAATGGTTTGAAAAACGTAGTAATTGTTTTGGAAACATTTTTCAAAACTTTAACAACTTTTTTCAACAGTTTTACAGAGTTCGTCAAAACAATTACAAAGTTAAGGTTTGAAATACGTTATATGTGACTTGGAAACAGTTTTCAAAACAATTACAACGTTGTAATTAGAGATTGTGCTCGAGAATTTTTGTCTCATGTTTTATTTTATTGAGAAATTTCCACTTTAGCTTAATTTATCTATTGGGTAACAATAAAATAGACAAACACATAATATATTTCAAAATGTATACTCTGTAAATCATGGGTCGTCAAACTTTTTTTGTTATGGGCCAAAATTTAAATTTTGCAAATACAGTGGACCAAAAAATATGCAACAATATTAAGCCTCTAATAACTGTACTATATACAAAAAAATGTATTAGTAATATTATACAAATTTTGTTCATATTATTTTACTGAATTTTCGAGGCAGAAATTCTCGAGCACAATCTCTAATTACAACGTTGTAATTGTTTTCAAAACGTTGGAAAAGCTTTGAAAATTGTTGCCAAAACCATTAAAATGTTTTATTACTATTGATGAAAACTTGTTTCTTAAATTTCAACAAAAATTAATAAATTTTAATGGGAAGAATGAAACTATTGAAAATTTAATAATATTTATTAAATTGGGTATAAAAACTTTGGTTTCCAATCATTAAGATTGATTGTAAATGATAATCAGTTAATGCTGCTCTATTTTGTTAATAAACTCGTGCAAATATTTTCAAATTCTAATATTCGTCACGTAAACATATTAAGAACTCTACTTGGTTCTTTTGAAAATAAAATTTTTTAAACGTATCATCAGCTTGCAGGTTAATGCTTAGCAGGGAGATTTTCAACAACGCAATCCAAAAGATATTGAAAGATTGAAATATCTGTTGATTTTGTATCCACATCCGACCTTTAATCAATCGCAAGTTAAGTTCGGCGAATATATTAGCTCCATTTACTTATAATGAGAGAAATTTGTCAATATCAAGCAATGTTGCCTTAAACTGTTTATGCTTATCTGCTTTAAACTGTTTATACTGCCTCCTCTCTATTCTTTTGGAATTTTCACCTTCTAAGTTTTTTGGACTTTTGTATAAATTACATTTTATTGTAACCAAATCAATATAGGTGCCTAGACCATAAATCAATTAGAGTACCTACCGCAATACAATTCTTCTAAGCCAACGTAAAATAACAAAAATTAGTTAATATTCTTTAATTATTTCAAATTATTTGAAATTATTATTTACTGTGAACATTTTGGGGATAAAAAAGAATTATCTATAATACTAAAAAAAAAATTTCAAATTCTGTTAATCTGCCATGTAAATGCGAGGAAAACTTTTCATTGTTCGTAAATAAAAAATTTAAATTATTATTAATCAGAATGACAGTATAACAAAAAAAAATTAACGGAATTCATTGTCTTCAGTAGAATTTTTTTTTTCTGTAATTTTCATCATTCTTTTCATAATTTTTTTTTTCATGTTTTGCGCTTGTCTACTTTCAACATTCTTATTTAGTAATACAAACCACCAATTTTGACTACCTTTATCTGTATTTGCCGACAAGTTAGATAATTTTTATGACATGCGATACAGAACATATTAAAAAAATAAACATAAAATGAATGAACCAAAAAAAAATTACCATTTACAATACTTTAAGAAACAAAACAGAAATGTATCTACAAGATACAATAATGTGAATATCCAAAAGATATGTTCTAATGATAATTTTTTGATGAATGTACTTAAAATATTTTTTTTTTTTTTAAACGCTTGTTTCAGTTTTCATATTTATCAAAAAAAACTCAAAATATGTTTTATTTTTCGATGACCTATTATAAGAGTTTGTCCATATGTAAAAATATTAACAAAAATTAATTGTACATATTTATTGATGTTAGAATAATCTCACCTTTCCTAAAAAAGAATCAATACATGTTTTAAAATTCGTTTATCTATTTCTATAAATTTCTATTTTTAAGTTTTTTTTAGATTAATTTACATTACACCAAAATTCTTTAAAATTTCCATTAAAATAATATCTAGTTTAACGAGAAAGTAATGTTTAAGGCCATTTTAGTGAAACAAAATCATTTTGTTACTATTTTGCTGTGCGTCTGTCTGCCTGACTATAAATGTTATTAAATTAATATTTAACATATTTAACATAAATTGTTGTTAAATAATTTCTATTATGAAACACATTGAAACATTTCTAGTACGAAACAGATTGAAACATCAGATAAATGTTAAAAAAATTAAAACCCGGTTATTCGCTGCTGTTCAGAAATTTATGTTTTAATGAAAAAAAAAATACAATTTAACATTGTAAATATTCATCAAAATATTTACAATGTTAATTAGATCCTAAATTGGAAAGCCAATTAAGAGTAGAAGATATTCGTTAATTAGAACTTTCCACTTTTGAGACATTAATTCCAAAAATATATTTTTAATAATCTTGTAATATTTAATAAACTTTTTAATTGATTTTATATTTACATAAAGTGCATATTTTGGTATACAAAAAAGCCTATCAGGTTGAAACTCTTGCACAGTAGTTGTGCTGTGTAGGGTATTTATTTTTTTGGTAATGTAAATTATTTTTTTATGCGATTTAATGTTAAATTTCATTATAACGTAATCGTGTAACGTAATAATACATTACTTTCAGTTCGTTTCTTTTTTTTTTGTGATTAATAACGCCCAATATTGAAGCTTGTTAGGAAACGATTGATCACACGCACATAATTCATAAATATATAATAAAATTTATGAAATATTGAAAATAATTTATCAGTTTATAATCTATCAATATTCATTTTTTTTAATTTAAAATTTAATAGTGAATTTATTTATAAAAATGTTCCTATTATTTACAAAAATTTTGTCTGTCCTAAAAATTATTTTATTTTAAGATTCCAGGCTATAAGCTATCTAAAATAGATTATAGGATATTCAATTAGATTTTGAAGTTACTAATTTTGGGATAAGTACCATAAATTATCGAGAAATTTCCTTGTTTATTAGTTTATTTTAAAATCATATACTCGAAATAGATTTGGTGAAACTGAAAGGATTCAATTATCGAATTAAAAATTCAAATTCAAAATCTTTAATATATTTGTAAAGCATAGTTCAATACGTAATCAAATACAATATTTAAGGTAATTAAATTCAAATATGTACATTAATATTACATGGCTGGAAAGATATACTATTTCAAGCTTTTCATTGTAAGGATTTCGACAAAGCACACAGTATAGTTTCTTGAAATGAATATGATAAAATTCACCTTACAATTCAGTGTAATCTTAATCCTTATTTTTCTCTTTTACCCTGTAGCTCGTGAAGATTCCAGGCTATTTTTAATATAAACTTTTTTCATTTAGTAGCTTGACTTTTTTAAGGCAGACTTTCCTAACCTCCTTTTAACATTTAGGGATTTCTTAACATTTTATTGAAATTTGAATCTACTGAATTTGTGTCGAACCATAAATTTGTTGTTAGTAAATGGCCTCGCACAGTATTCCCTGTTTTAAATTACATTTTATTCTATGTTTATTTATGGCACTCCTTTAAAGCTAATAGCATTGATAACATTGGTGCCTTGGACGGGATTTAAAACACGTATCTACTTCAGAACAGCTTAGTATACTGCCACTTTTTTTGCAGATGTAGTTAACAAGACGATGAAACTTCTAGGCATATATAGTGTAAATGTCTTAATGTATAAATTCTTTCAAAATGATGGTTGTTGCCGAACTAACAAAGTAATATTCTATGAAAGTTAATTTAAAATTTGCATGGACTTTCTAAGAAGGCTTCCTTTCCGCCATGTTACAAATTGTTTTACCTTTGCCTTCAAACCAACCCATATCTTTGTAAACTTAATATATTTTATTTAAATTTATTTATGTTATATTCAATTAAAACTCTTATATATATGGTAGTGGGTGCATGGGGAGCGAAATATCTAAATTCTTTTTTATTTTATTTTATGAATAGTTTAAATTTACACATTTGGTTGTTTAACTCTGTATAATAATCGTGACAATGTACTCGAAAAAAAACTAAAAAAAAATATAGAATGAAAGTTGAAAACAAAATTAAACCTTAAGGGCACACCAAAATTTAATAATAATTCATAAAAATGGAAAACGGTATCTTATTTTCTAAGAAGAAGTTTTTGTTATATGCTGTTGGCTGTAAACTATGCAGAAACATAACATTTTGGTACCAGATGACTGGTTTTTTTTTTTAAAAATTATATTTTTTCTTTAGAAGTTTTTATTGAAAAGCATTAAGAAAGAGTGACACACCTTGGGTGCAGTTAAAGAATATTGTAATCAGTTTTTAATATTTTTAGGATGAGGAAGAGAAATCATAATTTCATACTGTCATCGGGAGACATAAAATCTAAAAAAAAAAAAATATTCGGTACAGTAATTTCATATTTATGGGCTTTTTGAATACATTTCAGATAAAAATTTCGTGATTAATGCCTCAAAGTTGTAAAATAATAATTTATCAAAATGTTTGCTTGCGCTAAAAAAAATATGATATTTAAAGCCTATTTCTAAAAATTTTAAGTTCTCCAATTAAAATATTTAAAATATTTAATAAAAACAACATTTATGTAAATTTGTTTGAAATTAAATTTTCCGGCGATTGATAGCAAGTTCTTATAAGGCTCCTCTAACATATTAGATAGGTAGATAGGCAGATTAAATATTAGATAGGTAGATAGACAGATAAAAGTCAGGTCTTCGATTATAATCATCATTTCGGTATATATTTCTAATATTTGTAAGGTTCTTCTTCTTTTGGCGCTACAGCTAATGAAGAGCCTGCCCCTGGGTCTCCTAACATTTTATTGCACTTTGGACCTACTAATTTATACGGATTCCGAACCATGAATTTCTTTATAGTGAAGAAACTATTAATTGCAACAAGCTAATGGTTTTTTTATTAGTCAGACATTTGTTGTAAGCAAATGGTTTCGACCGTTAGCATTTTTCTCAGTCTTAAATTACATTTTATTATAATTTTATTACCGGGACATCGTTACTTAAAGCTGAGTAACGATGTCTCGGTCGGGACTTGCACCCAATACATAATGCACCACAGCTTAGCACACTACCACTTAAGCCACCGTGGGTCTCTTTGTAAGGTTAAATCCATTAATTCTGTACTACTTTAAGGCCAACGTTCTTAACATATTATAGCAAACCCAACTTTCTTAATACTGGTCTCCAAAAGCATTAATATTATATAATTAAATTAATTGTTAATTTTATTTTATTTATTTAACTATAAATTTCCAATACAAAAATTAATCGTGAACGTTACATGGACTAACATAGTTTATGTAAATATATTCTTTTATGGCCATTTAAATTTAAATATATTTATGTAAATAAATTCATAAATATTTACATTATGCATAAAGGAAAAATTAAAATACAAATCGAATTTAAAGTTTTAAATAAATATGAAATTTGTTTGAATTGTTTACCCATAATTAAAATTTCAATTATAGTATTTTTGTTGCATGATTTTTCTATTACAGCATATTATTTATCATTAAATATTTTCACTATTATTGAAACTACAATTGTTCTTTAGTAATAATTCAAACTATTCGACTATTTTATTTTAAATATTCGACTATTTTAGTAAAGAAAATATTCGACTATTTTAATGTTGAAAAAAATCATTTTTGGATGTTTTTTTCAAAATTACTTTAATTATAATTTATTTAAATCAATAATAATTTTAATACCTTTTTAATTCATTTATCAAATGACTAATTGATTCATTAATTGAGGTATCAAGTTAATTTACTTTCTGATGATTATTAATTAAAATTAGTTTATAATTTTTTAGTAGTGAAATCAGTTAGAGGCATACTTTAATTATTTATCTATAATCTTTGCTCATTAAATTCGTTTTGCTAATTTGTTAAGGTCAAAAAATTGTTTTATATCTGAAAAAATTTCTTGATATTTTTTCCCTTTTTCTCTCTTTTGTTTATTTATGTAATTTAATTAGATATGACAATCGAAGGTTAATTGTAAACTAATATATTTCCCCTATCAACGTATCGCATCAATAATTTTTTCAGTTTTTAAACTAATACATTGTTTAATAATAATTTTGTTTCAATATTTTCTTTTTTAGGCTAATTTAAACCATGACTGTTTAAATAAGAAGATTGCATTTTATTCCCTTACTCTCTATAATTAAATTGTAATTTTGTTACAAATGAATAATATTTTAAATTTTATTCACAGATACGCACATTTTATTTATGATGGAAAATGATTTTTAAAATTGCGTGAAATATTATCAAAATTTTCGGACAAAATTAAATTTGTAAAATACTAAGTCTTAAATTAATTATTAAAATATTAAAATAATGCTGAAATAAATTTAAAAAATTACTTATGATGTATGAAATTTCCAAAACATTTTGTCAGTAACAGTATCGGAATTGAAGTAAATCATTATTTTATGCGGTATTTTGAATAGTATTAATATTTTTGATAAAAAATATCACAGAAATAATATATGATATTATGATAGTCTCTTTTTAGTTCCAGGTTTTTCACCTAGTTTTGATATTTTTTTTTAATTTAAATATATTCAGTTAGAAAAAAACCTTTAATCAAACAAACACGAACAGCTTTATGATATTCTGAGAGACATTATTTAATTTTATAGATAACTTATTTTTACTAGAATGATCAATCAGTTTTGTGGCCGGTAGCTTATAACAATGACATATACCAATATTATTACTTCGATTTACAAAAATATAAAATTAATAATATCAATAAACTTGACGTAGTTATATAATCAATAGCCTCAGACTTATGGCACGCTTTTAGAAATTTTAAATTATCATTCTCAAAACGAACATAAATATTGAATAAAAAAAACATTAAGTATGAATACAAAAACTGCTAATTACTAATCATATATGTCTAGTCCATAATCGCTTTAGATTAATTAATTATTTTTTTTTTTTTGGATTTCATTGAAAATTGATCTTTATTTTAATTTTTAAATTAATGAAAGTCTATTTTTTCAAAAAATTTGATTTAATCTATAAATAAACCTTGAATTATTACATCAAATTTACAAATAATTTTTATAATTGTTTTAATAATAAAATATTTATTGATTAGGTAAATCGAAAAGTTCAATTTCAGATCAACAAATAAAATTTATAAAAATAGACAAATAGAAATGCGGTAACTTTACAAAAATTTTGATATTTTACCATAATTATTTACTAAATAACATAAAAAAATATAATGTTACCAATCCCCAAAAGCAAAATACAGAATTTTTTACATGTAGGACAAGGATTTGGCAATAAATCTTCTTTTCAAGTTCAATTCAAATTAAATAATAAATTTCATATGAATGAATAAAGTTTATTTGGAATAATTATTTAATCATTTTAATTATTATTTTAAAATTATCTAATATAAAAGAGAACCATAAATTTTTGCTTATTTTGAATAAAAATATGGTAAATAGTTTTAATACAATAATAACTTGTAGCTGACCTGAAATTTCAGAAACAGTTGAAGGATTTATGACGATTATGCCTCTGCGAATTAAGAAAAGTTCCATGCCAGTTTTCTGAAATTTTTTTAACCGAATCGTTTCCAATAAAACATGATTTTTGAATTTCCTTAAGTGCGCACTGATAGTACACATATTAATTTTCAATATAAATTTGAATCTGGCTGGTTTCTGTAAAACTAAAGGAGAAAAATCGAAACTTAAAATGAACTTAGTGTGAAAAAATAGGCGGGAAAACTCCACAAGTTTCATTACTTTCATTACAATTTTCAATCAAAACCTGTTCGAGTTCAGTTTCTGTCTAATGTGGTATAATGACACAAGCTTAATCCAAATATTAATACAATAATTTTTAAGCAATAAGCTTAAGTTTTAATGTAGACCTAAAATTTCAGGTACCATGATTATTTCTTTTCTTGTTAATTAACCTCAAGAAAAATCGCTTTACTGTACCATCTAGCTTAAACCGAATACTACAGCTAAATCTAAACAATAATTTTTCAGCTATATGCTGATAAATATCTGTGTCTACATTTGTAGTAAATCCTTATTCAAAATATAAATAAATTTTTTGAATTTTATAAAATTATTAACATGAAAAAAGTACATGCAATAAAAGATTTGAAGACGAACCTAAATTTTTGTTATTACTAAAAATTTAAAATCATTTATTTTTATTTATTTATATACAAGTGATGCTTAAAACTTCATTACTATAGGGTCAAAAATCAACTTGATAATATTAAGAATAGGAAAAAATGAAACACTGCCGAGGCAATTCAATAATATTCAATGGTGCACTTAGTGTTAAAAGATGTGCAATTGTTATTTTTACCTGTTATTATGTTTTGGATGATGTCGTTTTGATCAATGACATTTCTGTTTTTTTTTTAATTCAATTAAATTGTATTTTCGTTTTGCCTTCATAAGGTGTGATATATGGGAAACCGCGAATATATTGATTTTATAGTAACTTGTAGTATAATTTCGGATACCACTAAAGACAAAAATTCTAGTTACTTCTAAATTTATAAATTGATTATGAAAAGTTGCACCATTAATTGAATAATAATAGGTGGTTAGGTCAAGAGTGTTTGTGTGTTCTTTGAAATTTAAAAATTCATTTAAGTATTACTTTGTGAAAATCTATATTTCTGATAATATTTGAGGAAATTTTAATGTTTTAAGGTTTTATTTGTTTTAATGTTGTAAATACAGATATATTTATAAAGTAACATTTAATTAAACTCATATAAAAATATTAAAAAATAGATAAAATTTTTAACATTTTTATTCAACAAGAATTTTGTGAGAGAAAATTTAGAATTATTATTTTACTAACTAACTACCATAATGCAATATTAATTGAGCTAATCAATTTATATAGTGTATATTAGTAATTGTGTGACATACTTGTGAAGTATGTAATTGATTAATCATTTTATGAACATATTTTTAATTCAATTTATGAACATATTTCAAATTCGAGTAATAATGGAAATAATTTAATTATTTGAATAAAGATATTGATTATCAATGTAATTTTGTCACCTTAATTTTTCAGACACTATTTTTTTTTAAAGTTCAATATATCATGTTTAAAATATTATTATTTATATACATAAAACATATAAGAGCCCATACAAATTAAATGATTACAAATACTAGTTCTACTGTGCAGAATTTTTAAAATTATTCAAATGACTTTTTATTTATGTTAAAACAAACAATATACAAACTTCCAATATATTCTAATTATTAGAATTAATGTTATACCATTAAAAATAACATAAAAATTATTAGAAAAAAAAGGCTGTAATCAATAACTACATTCTGTTCATATTAAATAAATACCTGATATTTTCAATAATAGTAAATATAATAATCATAATAAAAAATTCCTTGTATTAATATAAAAATTATTATTTTCATTACAAAGTATAAGAATATCTGTCCAACAAAGTATATACTTATAATATCAGCATCACCAGCCTATATAATATAGCATAACTTTTGTACATATCAAAATATAATCATAACATAATACTAACAGTAATCACAATTCATAATAATATTTCAATTCATTTTAAAGATATATTTTGATAAGACTTTTAAAAATGCTTGGAAAATTTACAATACAAAATAAAATAAGCATCATTTTGTCGATACACTAAAGAAGGTTATAATATTATTGCTGCTGTGATGCTGCTGTAAATATTGATAATTTTTTTTCTACTTCAATTTAATAACATTTTACATTTCTTGGCAATAATTTTAATTTCATAATAATAATAATAATAATAATAATCTACCTCCCCAATAATAAAATTATTCTCTACGCTGGTTTTACGTTAAAATAATAGCAATCAAAAACAATCTCAAGTCAACTATAATCGTAATTAGTGATTATATTATAATCCTATCCATACAACATAATGAATATTTTATGTTTTAAAATAAAATTAAAATATACATACTATATATATTGAAACATACTATACTTTACTATGTTAATGTTTATCTTCCAGGAATTATGTAGGTGCATAAAATTTTCAATAGCAAAATTTTAATATGTAAGCAGATAGTTTAATTTTAAATTATATAGAAGATTATTGTTTGATCAGAATGAATAACTTTTATGCGGAAATATTAATATGTTGTTGAAGACAAAATTTTATTTTCAAAATAATTGCTGATATATTTGCTTTTATTTAGATACAAAAATTATAATTGTTGGGATATACTTTAGATTCATTAATGAGAAAATGTTTGCAGTATAATTGCATTATAATTAACGGGCAGAACCTGTAAGATTATAAATGTTTATAAAAAGCAAAATGTATAAAGTTTTATGTTAATTGAGCAAATAGGAAAAACAAAATTTTTAGATTTCAAAGTAATTTTGATAAAAGAAAACTTTATTAGATTAATTGGTGTACTTTTATTATTGGTGCAGATTTTCCACCAACAATCGAATAGATTAAAACTTACTACATATTTTAAAAGATTATGTTGAATTATTGCCAAAAATTACTTTCCAAATTGAGTTATTGCAATTATTTTGTTAAAATAATGCCAATTAATATCGATTGCACAAAAATATTATAGAGGTGTCTAAGTCTAAAATGTAACTCTTAGTTACATTTTAGACTTACATAGATGACATTTAAAATTCTGCAATTTTAATTCTAAATTATTTAAAAACACTTGCTCGGTTATTAAATTAATTTTCATAAACTCGGATTGACATTTCAGTAATAGAATGAGAACTACTTATTTTGGTTGCAAACTTTGGTTATATTTACATATTATTTAATTAGACAAAGTCTCTGATATCCTCTCTCTAACTAATAGTTTAAGAAAAATGAACGATGCTAATTATCTTTATTTAATTAAAACCCATAATAGCCGTTATAAAAATATAGTCTGACACACTTAAAACTTAAAATGAAAGAAATAAATAATATTGAGGTTCCTTAACTTTTAATATTAATTTATAACACTTTTACCACAATCTTTTATCAAGAGATATAAACAGTATTAGTTAATTTTAAAATACCGTACTAAGTGTTATGATTTCCGCGACTGTCCTTTATAAAATACATGATAAGTAATTTACTAAAAAGTGGGTTACAGTGATATTTTATATCTTTGTGATAAAATTAATTAAAAATATTTATTATTATATTATTTACATGCCAAATTGAGTTATTGCACTAATTTTGTTAATAAATTTTAATGATTTGACTAGTATTATGGTAGTTATAATATGTTTAATTCTAAAAATTAACAAATTTATATCTATTTAATTCATTCTATTCTGATAGTAATATGATTATTACCGTAAAGCCCATAATCCATCTCTTCAGCAACTAGAATTAAATTTCTACCACAACTTTTATATATTCATTAATTTTGCGCTAAATTGGGGAATACTATGACCCCTTACCTATTATATATTATGATAAAAATAAAAATTCATAGATTAAATTTTAGAAGAACACAATTTAATACGCATTTTAATGACTAATACCATAATCATAGCGGTTATTGTGTCCTTTACATAATAAAATTAAAAAAAAAAACCACCACAATATAGAATGATTGGTAAGCTTCCATGAATACGACCTATTCACCCAGCCAAATCAATATAAATATTTAACATTAGAAAAAAAAAAAGATATGAAAATTGTAAAGTCTTATTTACATAGAAAAATTTTTTTAATAGGCTACAATATTGTACTATGGTCATATGATTCTTTAACTTATAATATATTCACAAAATAGGAAAATAATTGGAGGTCATAAAGATAGTTTTTTGTGCTTATATATTAAATTTAGAAACAGGAAAGATATTTTTGTTTGAAAAGTTGATGTTAGGGTGGTACAAATATTCCATTTACATTTAAGATAATTTTTGAAAAATAAAATTTATGTAATGACTTAGTTTTGATTATAAAGTGTTTTACATAATCTTGATTTTTCTGTGCACTATACTCTATTCTATACAACTCACCATCAAAATATCATTTAACGAATCCACTATGACGTAACTACTTAATTTTATATAAAAATTAAGATTTTGGAAAGGAAAACAATACAACCAAAATAAATTAGATATTAATTGAAACATAAAGATAATAAGGTGAAATTTCTAATCGAATCCAAAACTTCTATAAAATTATCAATTACCATAGTTGGTGATTTCAAATGCTTATCGATTGTTCCATTTTTTCATTAGTTCATTAGGCACGACCAACTAGATGATTCGATAAAAAGCATCCTAATCTTTTTTACATTAGTTGAACATTTTCAATAATCCACGGCATTGGCCTTGGATTCCTCAAATAGAAAAAAATTGCCATATTTATTCAGAAAACTAGGTCGTTTAGAATTTTACTGATTTAGTAGAAAATATTTCTTTGACGATAAAAAGTAAATAATTGCGATCGCTTACTCCTTCGAAACGTTGAACTTTTTGAATTTTTTTCAACAAAACCATTGTACTTCTAGTCTATTTTCTTGATATGAATAGATGTAAATTGTTATTAGACCACACTAACTCAAAAGATATTCACAAAAAGAACGTATTATAGTGGACTATAAAATAACCTGGCGACTAGGCACAAAACATATTAATTCAGTAAATTTTATTCAAAAAAACTAGGAATTGTACATCACAAGATCGGCAAATTATAATATGTATTCAGATAATCTCATATACCGTAAACCTGGTAAAAATTATTTTATTTAATATTTTTTTTTCTTTTTCGGTTCCCTTAAACAATCTTTTTTATAGATACATAAATATGTTGATATTTCATGGATCCTAAAAATTTATTGTAAACTATGCAAAAAGAACTAATTTTTTTCTAATTTGGAAAACGTGAAAATATTTTTATTTTTTACAATATTTTTGATTATCTCAATTTTAATAAATTTTCTTGTTAATTTTTTTATTTTTATAGTTTTATTAGAATTTATTTATATATAATTTTCACTGTTATTCGCGCTAACATTACGACAATAACTTAGATTTTCATCTTGAGACCCAAACATTAAATTTTTTTTTTTGGAAAATTTCAAGCGCCACTTTGAAAAATCTAATATAGTTACATATATTTTTCTTTTGTGTGGAATAAAAATTATTATGACAACTTGTGAAAATTGTTACAAGGCCGTTGGCTGTTTCCGGATTAAATTTTTTGATGAGAAAATTATTGATAATCAGTTTTTCGTTTAATATAAAGTTTATTTTTTATTTTTTTTTCTTCTGAAATTTATGTGTGTTGCGTCACCAATTAAGTCGTTAAAAAAAATATCAAATTCGTGAAAAATAATATTTAGAATGGTTTATGAAGTTTATGTAATTTTTTTTTTTGCAATTGCAATTTATTTATATTCGTACTTAAATATTTATAGTCAAAAACGATTTTAATTTTAATTTAATACTAATATACATTTTTTTGGTTAAGTTTTATTGGCATGTTTATCGTGTAATGCTTTAAGGAACTACAAGAAAATCTTTATATATTCTATATTTGGTTTTATTGATTACTATGTAAGTAATGATTATCAAGGGTAAAAGTTTGGTTAATATGTCATAATAATAAAGTTAAAATTTGAAAATATTTTACGATTGTTTTCGTATAAAAAAATATTTATTTCTCCAAAAATGTAATTGAATAATCATATTTAATAGTAGATTAAAATTATTATTGGAAATATTCCTGATAAATTCCTGTGGAAATTTGCCAAAATGTCATATCGACATTTTTTGACGTTTTTAAATAACTTGCAATTGCCACAGATTTAATTGTCAAATTCAATATATGACAACTTTTCATTTGGTATAAAATTGGTAAAGTCTAAGACGAATATATTTATTTCTGCATTAATTGACTTGGTCAAAACAAGACAACTGAATCATCTGCACCATATAAATATTAGCTACGATAAAAATTTTTTAAATATACTGTGCTGTATATTTGTATTGATGTAGATGTCATGTTTTGGCAAATTTACATAGAATTGTCATTATTGGCATTTATCTTATGGTAATAACATAAATGTCAATAATAACAAATCTATGTAAATTTGCCAGAACATGACATCTACATCCAATAAAATTAGATTACGAAGAATAAATAATAACCTAATTTAATTGAACTAAATTTAAACTACAAAAGCTTATGGTTAAATAAAAGCATCTGTGAAATGATTTTATAATTTAGATTTGTTGATTTTGATAATTTTTCAATCTGATTTTTGATTAACTATACATTAATGAAAATTGCAATGAAAAAACAAATAATTTGATGCATGGTTAAGATCACGAAAATATTAGTCAAAATAAAATTTTAATTTATTATTATTTATGTTATGTAATGTTTTTGTAGGTATATGTGTTATGGTAACATTAGGTAAAAATTATCAATTTAGTTATAACTCACCAAAAAAAAAAATATATATATATATATGTATATACATATTTTATTTTACTAATTATTGACCCTACAAAATTTTAAAATTATAAATACGAAATAGTAATTATATTTATTTTTTGATTTTCCTAAAAGGTAAGAAATTCAAAAATATTCAAGCAAATATGGAAACTTGAATAAATATAATTAATAATTTAATAAAATCTTTAGCAATCAGTGTCCACAAATAAATAAAAATAATTATGGAATAATTATATTTAATGACATAATTCTGAATCAAAATAAATAATAAAATCATAAAGTTTTATTATTATTATTTAAGAAGCTAACTTAATTATTTATTTAAAGCAACATCAATAAAAAATATTCGGAAAAATACAAAACAATTAATATAAAATAACTTTGAATATTTTTATTGTAGTATACATCATAAATATTTAACTTAACTCCAAGGGAAATGAACTGGTAAGTATTTTGTATTTGTAAAGTATTTTGTAGAATAATTTTAAAAATAAAAAAATAACAAATATTATCAAAACTATAATTAAACCATAAAGTTTTGTCTACACTGTATAATTTAAAAAAAAAAAAATTTTTAGATAATATTTTTTATTCTCAAATATATGCCAGGATTTCAGAGAAAATAATAAAACAAGCGTATATTAATTATATTATCAGTTTTATGGAAATATTTAAATACCGTATATCAAATATTATACATAGCTTCGGAATAGTAATATTTTATAAAGGAAAACGAAAATTAACAGCTTCATCAAATCGTACAACTTACAGTAATGTCAAATTATGAATTTTATATTTTAATTGGTCTGTGTAAATCCGTTCAAGTTTTCATTATAAAAAGTTAGTTGTAGGTAAATTAAAATTAATTCCCAAATACAAGTACACTGGGAATCTGTTCAAATAAAGTAAACAGGCTTGCCAAATTATGCATATCAAATCATTCATGCATAATGCAGAGGAGTGCATGTCTTACGCACGTAAAGATTGTGGTATATTTCCTTGATTTTACGGGTCTTGGAAGTAAATTATAATCAGTCAGGGTTCTTCACAATAGGCGGGCCCTTATTGCCGCACAGAATTTAGACAACAATATTTTAATTATCTTTATCTTTAAATAAATTTAAATTTTCGAATAAAATTAACTGAAAATAAAATTTAAAAATTATGTTTGCATTTAAGGAAATCAGTTGTAATTTGGTCGTCACTGGATTAAGTTCTAATTAAAAAGAGAACTATTTTATGTTTTTTTTTCGTGATGAAAAATTAATTAAGTGTAATAAATTAAGCGATAATTATATATATAATGCAAAATATTTTTTTGTCTATATAATTTTTCCGAAATTCTCGTGTTACAGAAAGTGCAAATTTTTATGTAAAAAAGCACATATGTAAATATCTAATGTAGGAATTTAAATAAAGTCAACTAAGGTAATTAATTTTTTCTGTTGGCTTATTACATAAGTTAGGTTAAATCATTGATTAACAATCAATCGTTAAATTTACCAGAATATTGGTTAAAACAATAGCTTTATAGCTGTTGTATTTCCTTTCGACTAATAATTTGGCTACTTCATCCAGATATGTTAAAGGTTTTAAAATTTATTCGATTTTTTAAATTAAGGATTTACAAATATTTAAAGTCATAGTTCCTATTTATTCGCAATTTCTATCTCTACATACCATTTATTGGTATTTTATATGTTTGTTTAAAAATTGAATTGTTAAAATAATATTTTATCGAAATGACTGAATATTTAATACAAATATTTATTATAATTATTTCATCTTATTATTTTTGTTGTAATATTTATTAGTTAAAATATTTAAAAGTAAATACTTATATTTATTAATCACAATTATTATTCACATCATTTATGCTTAAAATCATAAAATTCATAAATTATGATTGTAAATGTTTGTTGGAAATTAATAAAAATTATTGATGCCTGTTTAATTTACATAATAGTTTTATATGTAACATCAAAATAATAAAAATAGTATCTGAATAATTAATGTATGTTATGATTCTGTTGAAATTCAAATGTTAAATCTGTGTAAATAAAAGAACAGAAATCTTAAAACATTGAAAATATGTATTAAAAAAAAAAATAACCATAAAAATATTTGTATCTACTTACATAAATTTTGTTATTTCATGTATCTAATTTTTTGTATACTAAGGTTTGTATATAAACTATGTAAAATATATTTAAATTTTCCTAAAATGAATCTTCAAAATTTAGTTTTTTTTTTTATTGATACTTTAAATTTTATGAAAAATCTATAATATTCATTAATTATTATAGTAAAATTTCTTAGAATTAATAGTTAATAAAAAAAAAATTATGAGTACCATAAAATAATGAAATCATAAAAAATAAATAAATAATGAAAATTTTTATTTCTATTGCGTGTTTACCTTAAGGGCTTTTTTAAATATTAAGATCAACACTTTTTCGATGTTATAAATAAGAGATTTCCGTATATAATATATATGTATATAATTTTAGGAAGACAATAAAACAGTTAAATGTAAAAAATACTTTAGTAATAAAAAGAATCTAAAAAATTGATCATATTTTATTATGGTACATTAACCTTTTGTAAAAAATAATAATAATAATATGTACCATAAGTGTGTTATTTAAGTTTGAAATTATGTAGTTTAATGAAATGTTAGCCCCCTAAAGTATTAATAAGAAATAATATTTTCTTTATTATTCAAATTTTGTGCAGACAAAAGATCAAAGTATATTCGTGATTTTTTTTATATATTGTATAAATTGGAGGTAAAATGTAACCCAAATTATTATGTATACAATATTTTAATTATTTGAATTTTGTTTATAGCAAAATACCATAATTATTCAAAATTGAAAAAGATACTATCCTAATTGTTTAAATACTGTAGATAAATTCGGTTTGTCATAATTTTATTAAAAAAAAATTATGTAATTTATTGTGGAAATGGAAAAGGAAGAATAATTTTTAAAAAAATGTGATACGTATGCAAGATAAACTATACAGATTATATTATAATTCTCAAAAATAAAAATAAAAACAATATATTCTTCTTTAATTCAATATAAAATAATCAAACTCATATTTGTCATATTACCCACATAGCATTTAATGCTTTACTATTCAAGTAACTATAATGACAATTAACACATCACCTTTTTACATATATAACATTTCCAAAAATATCTATAAAAACAGCAATAAAATCCATGTTAATAATTTTACATTTTCATTAAAATCCATATTTATAAAAAAAAGGTGTGGAACTGGAAAAAAAACTCTAAAAAAATTACATAAGCTATAAACTCTTACTTATTGCATTATAAAAATTTAATTTATTCATTACTTTTTACACTCTAGTTAATCTACACTTAATAATTTTTTTTTATATATCATAAAATTTGAATACAGTGACAAATTATAAACGTATACTTTCAGCGTTCACACAATTTCAATAAATATATAAATTTTTATAATTGATTGCTTTGAAATAAAGTGAACTCATATATAGTTAATTAGAACATGAGACATTTTTGAATTTTGTGTATCACATAAATTATTAATATTCATCAAGTTTACAGAATTTAGAAACAATTCCATGAATTTTATTTATTAAGGGAAAGTGTCCTCGCTTTTATTTTGTTCTAAAAAACATCTCTGATTATAAAACCCTTTATGGTCATGAAGCAACAAAATGAGATCCATATATTAGAAGCTGGAGTTATAGTTTTGCTGAGTTATCCAAAAAGTGTAATAATTAATGTTTCGCAGCCAACAAAATATACAAAAAAAAATAGATTCATTTGGTAGAATGTGCTTAGATAGGTATCAGAACTGCGGTAATCAAGATAATTTATAGATTTATTAAATCGTGCCGTTAAAACAAGTAATACAACAAACAGATTCGGTTGAGTAGTTGTCAATCTTTAGAGTATGCTGAAACACTTTATGTGATTGATACAAGCGAATGAGGATAGCGACCTAAGCAGTGCAATCGTTATCCTTTTGGACAATTCATTCCCTAGTATCAGTCACATAAATGCTATAGAAATAATAAAATGGCATAAAGCATTTGTATTGGCCATCTCGAAGTTCAGACGCATATCCAATTCAAGATGCCTAGGGCTTCATAAAGCTCAAAACTTAAGGAAAACAATATAAAGAACATCCAACATTTAAGAATTTTAGAGCAATTTAAATGATTTTACAAGGAGATACCAAGTTGGACCAAAAATTTTACAAGAAAATGCCAAGTTGGACTTTTTATTAAATTAAGAGTGCATTAACTGTTGCACTCTACTTTTAAATACTTTTAAAAATTCAATTTAATTTTAATTTATTTTTATTGCCACTTTCTTTTATAACACACTTAATACGCTGTTTTTTTTTTGGTCGCAACAAGTATCCTATTAAGTATCATCAGTTTTTTGATATTTTTAATGAATTTTATATTTGTATCTGTATTTTACCATGTCTTGATATTAAGCTTAAAATATATTAAAATTTTATTGGCAAAAAGGCACATGTATTTAGGATATCCCATTATTTTTTTTAAAAGAAAAAAATTAAGTGTTAAATTTCACAAGAAAAAAATAAAATTTATATGAAACTTTTATTACCTTAAGGTAAAAAACACAGAAAAGTTTTTCTGTTGTAGGGGTTCCAGTAAAAAATATTTTTTTGGCTGTTAAAATGTAATTTAAGAAACATTAATTATAATATTATAATTTTATAACGATGTTGGTAATATGGAATTAGGTAGCAGAATTTAGGTTATTATTATAGAAATGTTTTAAATTCAAGTTTCTGCTTTAACGTAATTTTATTCATTGAAATTTTTGATTAATGATATAATTTTAAATAGAATTATAACTTTAATTAGGATTTTGATAGGTTTTTATTTTGTTGATTAACTTAAGAAAATTTTTATTTCATTTGTATTTAATTTATTGAAAAAATTATTTACAAATTATGAAATAAAATAATAATCATTTTAATAATCGAAATTATAGTAATGGTTTCAGAAATGGTGGCTAGGCTAATTGAATGAACAAAAATAATTTAAAACAAATTGATATAGAGATACAAAAATTTTGGTAGAAGTCTGAGGCTCATAAAATTGAGTGAACGAAAAGAAAATGATTTTACTTTGGCGTTTTAAAATATAAATGAATATTAAATAAATTGATTAAATGAAAATATAAATTAAAACTTCTGTTTTATGATTTATTAGTTCATAATTATTACATTATACAAAAATCAACTATATAAATTATAATTTGACAGGAATTATATACTGAACTTTTATGTTTCTGCAAATAACTAAAATTTCTTAAACAAATATAAAATGTTAACTTTGTAGTATATTATTTACAGGGTGCTTAATATTTTAAAACTATATGATATTGTGCAAAACTGAAAATTTTATGAAGATTAAATTACTCGATTAATTTATGAAGATTAAATTACTCGATTAATTGGATTCTTACGTCAAAAAATATAACAAATTATAAAAAACTTTAATGAAGTTCCAATTATATTTTACTAAATGTTCTGCCAATAGTAGTACAAATGAATTTAATAAATAACCTATTTATTTAAATATTAGATGAATATCTAGTCAATGTTCTTTAGTCAATGAATATCCAGTCATATGGCACTCGTTACAAATTTAATGATTAATAATATTTTCTAGTTAAATTTAATGTCATTCAAGTTTGTCAGTTTTCAAGTTAATTTCATCATAATTGGAATTGAATTTAAATTTTACTAAATTAACTAGTAAACTATTTTACAAATTAGTATATTTTGATTATTTTGAAATAGCAAAAACTTCAGTTAACTAACAATTATTTTATTCGATTTTTAATTAGCGGCTGTTATCAATTTTAAGCGAATATTTCTTTTGTGAAATCTTATTTATGATCCTATTTGATTGTTTTGCAACAAGTGTGCAAAAATAGTGTATGTGTAAACACAATTTTATTTTACACAACTGTGAGTTAAATAATAATTTAAAAAAGTTTATATACAGAGAGACAGACCGCTCGACAGATGTACGGAAAACTGCTAAACATAAGAATTTGCTTTTTTTCAAAAAATATCTAAAACTTACAGAAAAAGATAACTTGAAGTAATAAATATAAACATAAAATGTGAAAACAAAAATATTTTTGAAATATTGATAATTACTGTCTATTAAATCAGTAATTGCTTTTTACCAAGTATAAATTCAGCTTAATATTTATATTTAACTTTAGTTGTAATAGATAATAGTTGAACATTAGAGAACGATGAATTATTTATTTAAAATTACAATTTTGGTGTTTTTATGTACTAATCTGGTGAGAAAAGTATCTCATTAAAAGAAAATTATAATTTATTATTAAATTTTTTTAGATAGATGAAACTATATTACGAGTGGTGTTCAATTCATATCCATTGTCAGAAATAAGTAGTAAAAGATGTGGATCATATTTATTCAGGAGAGCTCGTGTTGTAAGAACAGTTAGTGGTAATAAAGTTATAACTACAACGATAAAACCAGAAAGCCCAGCTACCGGCAAATCTACAAATGACGAAGAAATCGAAATATTACGTAAACAACTTGCTATACTGGCATTAAAATTTGATATGATGATTGCCGCAGGTGGAGGATTCGGTTCCGTCAATTCCGGTGCTGTCGGTTCAAGTTCCACTCCTGACTCTACTGGAGGTATTACTGCTGATGCCAATGCTGGCAGCACCGTTGCGCAGGTTAACAGTGGTGGCGTTTTAGGTACCCAAGATACCACTGGTGGCGGTGCCGATGCGGGATATACTCAAGATGTTGTAGCTTCCAGTAGTGGAGATGCTGGAGCCGCTAATGCTGGAAGTGCTCCTACTGGTGGTGTTGGTACGGAGAACATCACTGCTGTAGATACCACTGTTAGCACTATAGATCAAATCATTGCTAGAATTACCAATGCTATAGGTAACACTACTGAGATTACCAATGATGAAGACGAATTTTTTGGATTATTCGCTATTGAAACTCCACATTACGGCTCTGCTCACGGTGGTACCTTTGTTGAGGTAGAGACCGTTCCTCGTCGGAATAACTAATGGTAGAGGTACAGGTGTTGGTCCTGGAGGTGCCGAAGTTTGAGGTCCCTTTGGAACCCAAATATTATGCTAAAACTAAGCTAAAAGTAAACACATTACTAAATATATACATATTATACTATAATAAAGTTTTATATTTGAATGAAAGTTTCCAATATATTTGTTCTAATCAATTAAAATATTAGCTATAAATTGATATAATCAATTCAATTTATCTTCTTTTAAATTATTAAGTAAATGAATATCGTTACATTTTGTTTACTCAAATTAAATAGTAATTTATTATAAATATTTACTATAAATTTATTTAGTGTTTTATTACTTCAATAAAAATTATATTACAACTTGCTAGATTTTTATATTAAATCAATATTCATATTTTTAAATTTTAATAATATGTATAATTAACAAATTAATTTTTAAATTTATGTTATAACATCTAATTATAATATCTGTCTAGATATCTATGCAGCTAAATTTTAACTATTAAAAAATATTTTTAGTTAGGGTTTAACTTTATAGAACTTAAATTGTCAATTTAAGAATTTTCTGTTAATTACATTATAAAATTTAAGACATAAAAATGTACTTGTTATACAAATCTTACAAGTAGTAATACAAATTTTATTGTATAGTAATTAAACTAGCATATAAACAATAAAACAAGAAATAAACTAATTTTACTAATTTTAGTAAATATTGTTAATAAATTACTATTTAATTTGAATTATATGGGTAAAAAAAATATATATATGTATTAACTAACTTAATAATTTAATAAGAGATGCATTAAATTGGACGATATTTTATTGATTTTTACCAAAAATTTGAAAGTTATATAAAATAAAAATATCCAGTATAATTTCATTTCAACATTTTAATATATAAGTAATTCAAATAGTACTTAATAATACTACTAATTCCTTAGTTCTTAATAATATTGTATATTTTATTTTGGATACTGCATATTGTATTCGCAATTATAAGAAAATTCTGTATTAAAATTACTTTAGATTTGTAAAAAGAAATTTTTATATGAAATTTATCTTTAATGTCGAATACCATTAAAATATGTGCATTGTAAATAAAAGATTTAAATATTAAAATAATATATTCCTGTTTGTTTAAGTAGAAATAAGTAATCAATTATAAAATGAACAAGTTTTATTGTGAAAATAAATAAATTGCAATATAGGGTTTAAAAAATAATTAATCCAAAAATCCTTCGGTTATAGAAAAATTTACAAAATATTTATACGAGTCTTGAAATTCCATATTTAAATAAAAATATATGGGAAACCCATTTGTTAATATACTGGGATAATATTTTATTTGAATATTTCTCTCCAAAAATATGTGGCTTATAATCGGTTGCTTCTTTGACCAGATACTCGAAAGAAGGAACCTCAATAGATAAATTAACCATATGGTATAGCTTTTAACCAAGCGTAAGAAAACTTTGTATCTTGGTTGTATAATTGCAATAACAAATTTTGCCTCATACAACTTATTTTCCATGGAAGGTTGCGTGTCAAATAAGTGTTGGAAAAAAGCAAATATTAAAGTATTTCCCTATGGGACTAAATTAAAATCTAGTTGTAATCTAGAGCTTATTTAAAAGCCGAATGACGACAGTGATATGGACAGTAATAATTAGAAACTTCAAGAGTCTATAATTCTAACGAAAACTATTCTTAAAGGAAATTAAGATAACTTTAAAGGTAAACTTTATATATTGATATCTCTTTAAATTCAATGAGCAGCTTTTCATACACAAATATAATTTTATCTTATAGTAAACATTGCAAACTTATTTTTCCCAGCATCAAATAATTTTTCGAATTCTACATCAATTTATATTTAATTTCATAAATTTTTATAGAAGAAAAAAAAAATATGATTCTAAGATTTTATTATGATTACAGATGAATTATCTTAATAAAAAGAAATTATCTTAATAAAAAGAATTTTGATTTGAAAGTTATTAAATTTATTAAAGTAAGAAAAATATAGATTTTAATCATCGATAATAATACAAATGATTAATGACCTAATTCCAATAAATTCCCACAATAATGAAGTGCAAAGAAAATTAAATTTTATTTTTTCTAATATTTCTTATTTTGTGAAAATAAATTAAATAAACTATTTTAACAATAATGCTTTGTGCATTTTAATTTACGATACAAAAATATACCAAATTATATTTATTATATTATTTATAAAATAGCTTTTACACTTTCCCCATTGTTATTCAATATGGGTGCAATGAGATTTTCCGCGATTTTTGTAAATACTTTTATGTTTACCATAACAAAAATTATTTTATAATTTCTATATCCGCTAACGTATTATAATATCAATACAATTTTTTTTTTGTTTATGTCATTTTCAATAAAGAATTACAAAATAATCCCAACCCATTAATTTAAAATATATTTTGTGAACTACATTATTCGTATTTATATATAGTTACAGTACTGCAGAGTAAAATTGTTATTGCGGCATCAGTTTTTAAATACTTTGTTATTTACCAGCGTCCTGGTAAAAATTTTGAAAATGTGACAAAAAAAAAACAACTAAAAAAAAGGCTATGTTTCAGGATTCGGCTATAATATGCTTATAATACTGTTAAGAGTCACTCAGAATGGCTGTTCAAATTCAAACTAGTACGTATTTCGTGTTTTCGCGATAATGTCAATTCTGAATTTTAAAAAAAAAAAGAAATTGAATTTAAATAATTGAAAAAAAACTGAAACCTAACAAAATTAAATCTAACAAAAATTAATTGAAGTTATTATAAAATTTGTGGAAATTTATCAAAACTTATTTAACTTTGCCACAGCATGACAACTGAATTTCCACCACATAAATGATAAATTGACCAATTTTGGTTTATGAAAAATAAAAAATATTATTTGAAGCTTAATAATTCAGAATTTCACAAGAATTTTATTATCACATATTACGATCAAGTTTCCTTTACTTTACTCTGCCAGGATCTTCACTAACTTTAGCGCCAAAAGAGAACTAATTTTTAGAAAAGATCTCCGAAAATGAGCTGGAAATTAAAATTCCAACACAGATGAAAATATACTGCACAATAGTTCTGCTGCGCGACATATTTTAATTGGTTTGCTCTATGTCGACATTTCTATTTCAACTATATTTGGGTTGTAATCTAATTACAAATACATATAATAATTTAATTAAGATTCATATTTTGTTCCCTTAAATTAGTTCTAATAAAATTTTAACATGTTTAAATTTAAATTTTATTGTAAAATTTGCAATTTATTTCCTATTTCATTTATTTCCGAATTTTAACTATTTTACTTTATGTAATCGGAAAATTAGAAAAATGTGTTTTTTTTTCTTCTTTTGCCAACTTTTAATTTTGAACTTGAAGAAGATTTATATCAAATCCTTGTCGTACATGTTAAAATTTTAAATAGTCATATCATAATTTTCGAAATTGAAAATTATAATTTATACTTTTTCTAATGAAGATTATTGGAAAAATTGAGAAATTTAGTCTTTTCTAGAAATTTATTTTTTTCTGGATAAGATTAAAATATGGTAATGGTGCCACAATAATGTGGTGCCATAATTATTATCCTATTTATATTAATTTTGTTATTTTCCCATATTTAATTTGCAGTTTTCTTCTTCATCTTCTGTAGTGTAGGAATTTATCTATTATATGCATGACAAAATAATGTAATAAGTATACCGAAGGTCAAAAAGAGTTTCGTGCTTAATACCAGTTTTCCCATTTACACAAAAAAAAAAATCGATTACAAACTTTTAAATATCAATATTTTTATAAGAAATATTTAAAAAAAGGTCATACTTCTTCATATTATATGTGTATATTGTATTATGCCGCAGTAGATAAAGATTTAAAAGCTTTATAATAAGTTTTCTATGATTAAATGCGGATATATCACTTAAATGTATCATATACAATCTTAGCTTTGAAAAAGATTCATGCTTTATCTTATTTCTTTTAATAATATCCTTTATAAATTATACTTTATGTAATATCCTTTATTTTATATAATTTTCACATAATTATTTCTATAGTGTTGAAAAATAATAATTATGTTAAAACAATTATTTCAAATTTTATGCAAACGTGGCAAAAATTTATATAAAATACATAAAATTATAAAAGTTATGATAATGATAAGTATAATCATAATTTTAAAAGATTTAAAATTTTAATAAAGTATATCATTAATATCGCCTAAATAATCTTCAATATATTTTCAAGTATCCTTATAGGATAAGGATAAAATTATATTATAAAAACAAAACAAGAAAAAATCTAAAAAAAAATAAAAAAAACATTTCTCCTCTGGTATAGTAAGATAACTTTTAAAGTTCTTCTCGGAACATTATATAAATGACAAGACAATTTTTACAGAAATTGTATCTATTTAATATATACATATATATATATATATATTTTTTTGTACCTGTATCCAGTTTAGTAGCTAATAAAAAAGCACTAAATTATAATAAAATGAAAATGGAATTTTAAATTAAGTTTTCAACGATTTTTTTTTTTACAAAAGTATACACAATTTAACTTAAGATACATAACAGATATTTTTATAAAACTGATGGAATTTTATTAAAATAGAAAACTTAGCGTAAAATTAACTTTAAAAAGTACAATTACTTGTCGACTAGATGACAGTTTTTAAATTAAAAATATAAACAATAATCAAGAAAATAGAATTATTATTATGACTTTTTTGCAATTATGTTAAAAGTTTTTCTGGATATCTATCCTTCAAGTTATTCAAATCTACAGTAAATTTACAAATAGATTGATGAAAAAAAAAAAATTTATTTAGCATAGTAAATAAACTTCAAAATTAATAATTAAACCCGCAATGCAAAAATAATGAATTCACAAAGTTTTTTTATTAAATTTTTTTCTGACTAGAGTGCTACATCGAAGAATACCGTAGAACAAAATTGAAAGTTTCAGATATTGATGCAACATGAAAGATTAATTCTAATTTTCATATATTATATTAATGTCAAATTAATTATTTTTCACAAGAAAAAACTTATTTTGACATTAATATAATATCTAAAATTATTATTTTCCGCATTCTTTCTAAAAATTTCTACAAAAAAATAAAAAAATTTCGTACATTAAACAACTTCTGTAATTTTTTCTATAATAATAAATGTACAAATCATTAAATTAATCACAGTCGATTATCACTAATCACCATTTAATTAATGGTTTTCATATAGTTAAAAAAAATTCATCACTATAACACCTATTTCTCATTAGACGTATTGAATACTAATCATCTCGGTATATGATTGATACACAATTATTACTAAAAGAAGGTTTAAGAATTTTCAACAACAATAATATTAAAATATATGTAATGAACACAGAAAATATAGAATTTTTTTTGATGAAGAGAAAAGCAGATTGGAATAAATCCAATTTTGAATATAAACAAGGAAATCAAAATTAGGTTATCGTATAAGAAATTTTATGAACTTCACCAACAATGATTTAAAAAAAAAAAATTCGTAAGTAGATTATAGTTTTATTAATTTATACATATTAGATATTTATTTCTTAAAAAACATTTAATATTATTATTTTAATTTTGTTTATTATAATACGTGAACTCAACATTGGGAAAATATAAATTAATAATATTATTTGGATTTTTCAAAAGTACCTTTTACGTATTTTCGTGTAGATTTTTTTTTTAGAATTATTTGTGAGGTATTATAAACAAATAAATTTAATTTTAATATTTTGAAATATTTTAATTCTATACTAAATGATATTTAACATAAAAATCTATAGCTTTCTATTTGGTAAAATTTTTAACATTCACGCAAAAAAATTCAACCGAATAATACAAAATTACACTGTTAAATATTGTAACATAAAACATGATTTTTTACTTTAAATTTTTATTTCGAGTTAAAAAGTATATATCCACGAAGTAGATAGAGTAAAGAATTAGAATGGAATAGTAACGAAACTCAAACTGGATGATATTATATCCTACAAGTTTAAAGGATTTCTTTTAAGTATAAATTTGCACTGAAAATATAAGAATTTGCTTTAGCAAATTATTTTTTATTCAGTGTACAAACTGACATGAATAATTAAATGCTATTTATTTCAGAGTAAATATTAAGGTATTTAGTAATTTTCATCTAAGCATATACTATGCTTTTACTAACAAATTATTAGCAAATACTTAATGTTAGTTTGATAATTAAGTTCAAATACATTTTTTTGTAGCATAGTACTGTACCCTACATATTGAGATAACATCTGGAAATTTGACCTGATGATCAATTAAATTATGTTTTAATAGTTAAACGCATTTTGTCACAAATAGTTCCAAAACACGTCCTTTCTGTCACAAACAGTTCCAAAACACGTCCCTTCTTGTACTTCAATTTTCCACCTTTAGTTTTGAAGATGATTCATTTTTAATATAAAAATTAATATAAAATAAATCATTATATGAAAATTATTTTCAACTGTGTAAGAATTTCATAAAATAAGTGTGGACAGCAATAATTCTTTCTTTCTAAATTTCGTTCCCTCTAATGATGTATAGAACCAAAAAAGAACAACAAAAAAAACCATTCTATTTAAAAAATGAAAAAAAAAGTATTTTTCTATTAATTTTTCATTTCTTTGAGTTGAACGCAACATATTGAATATATATATATATACATTCTATGCTAAAGAAATAGCATAAAAGTTTTGTGCAAAAAATATCAATTTACAGAAAAGTACAGAAAAATTTTGTAAAAAAAAAACTAAAAAAAATGCCAGTTTTTTTTTTATTTTATTCTATAAATTTGTAAACATCGTTGTTGTCTCCACAAAACTCTGCCCATCAATCAAATGTCAAATCAAGTTGCTTTTTAAACAATTTTATGAACATAGAAAATATTTATACTAAGGTGCCCTTTTAGTAACGCTAACTAATCGAGTAAATTAATTTTTTCCAATAACATAGTTTAAGAATATATATATATATGTATATAGCTTAGAGAAGTGTTATTTATAGTTTTTGAATTTAGGAATCAATTGAATTTTTAAAAAAATTTCCTAATACAATAAGATACATTCATTTTGATGAGTATAATGCATTTAGGAATGTATAGTGGTGGTTTTTTTTATATATATGTAAAGACTATGCCATTTCTTTTATGCTAAAAATCACTTACTTGTTAAATATGTAACTAACAAAGGTTGAGTATTAATAATGTGATTGGCATTGAAAATTGTATTACAAATAAAATTATCATAAAATATGTAGTTTTAAATAAAAAGTTATAAATATTTTATATACATTTTAAATGTTTGAAATAGTTTTTTATATTAAGAACAAGAATTAGAAATTTTTTAAAATAATTCTATTTTTATTAATTAATTTTGGATAAATTATAGTAGATTTTTGTATAGTAGTATAGTAGATATCTTTATATTAAGAAATTTCAGAGAAATATATTAATTTCACTACTTTATAAACAATCACTACTGTACCTCTATGGTTCGACATTTTTTATTTATGGTAAAAAATTCTTAACTTTCTTATTAATTTTTCGTAACTCGAAGAAAAAAAAACTCTATGACACTTGATATGTTTTCTTAATTTAATCAAATTTCAATTAACGAATTCAATAAATAAGATTATGTAGCAAAAATTATGTGTGTCGTGTGACGCTAATGTTTACAAAAAAAAAAAATAAAGTTTACCAATAAAATCGATATTTTATTATTAGTTTTATTTTTGTTCAAATTTGTTGTTTTTTGGGTTCATTTGAACAAAAAAAACTAACCATAAGTACTGCTATAAAAAAAAAAACAATTATTTTATTCTTACCGGTGTGGCGATGATGTTGCGATAATAATTAGACCTTGGTCCATCATTCATTATTGTCTATTTATACACGTATCGTTTAACTATTTTTATTTTTGTTTTTCAATTAAAAGATGAGAATATAAAAAGCTAGGAGTATGTTTAAACAAAAAAAATTTAATTTCAGGGCCAAAAATGTTGATGTTGTTCAAAATTAAATTCTTGATAATTTATATACCTTTATTAAGTTGAGTGAGGCATTACTTTTTTCTGGAAACAGTTAAGATTTTCATCAATTTAATAGAACTAAATTTAAAATTACTTCGACAGACAATATTCTTGATTGATTGAGGTTTTATTTACAATACATATTGTTTGTCATATTTAATGAAAATGATAATATCTTGTTAATGATCATTACGCTTAATTACGTTTTCAGAACGAAATTAGTAGCAAAACTCTACTCGTCATCCCAAAAAATTGGAATTCAGTCCAAAAAAATATGTACAATTTTGTCAAATAAAAAAATTATAAGTCGTGTTTCAATCCAAAAATTAATGATCATTAATTATCAATTATTATTTAGTTAATGATCATCTGAAGAAGGTTTTACTTGAAATATTATTTAATTAACATTAAAATCTCTAGCGCGCACTGGAATCGGAGTTCGGATATTTAAAGTTTGAATTAAGAATATTTTGATTTCATTCCATTATCTTTCTGAAATGTGGTCGAATAATTTTCAATTAAGTAACATTTACTATATTAAATTTAACATTTAAAAAAAAAACAAGTTTTGGCAAACAAGTGATCTACCAACAAATTCTATGTATATCTACGATGTTAAGTTTGCGGACGGCCAGCACAGTACTTAGATAAATCTATAGTCCAATGAATAACCGAAAAAAAATCTTTCAATTCGTGTCTATATCACATCGAGAATATGTCATAAAAAAATTAAATTGAAAATTTGTTAAATGAAAAATTTAAAATATGCAATCTGTCTAAAATATTATGATGAGTATGTTTTTTTTTTATTAATAATTAATGCGCTGTCAAAAACATAAATAAACAGCAAATTTTCTTTTTATCATAATATTCTTGGAGATTCAAAAACTTAAATAAAGTATATTTATGCTAAAAAGAATTCTTTAGACTTAAGTGGAATTCTAAATATTTATAATGATTTATATTTCTATGATCACACTAAGCATAAAAAATTGTATATAAATTGAAATTGTCAATTTATTATAAAGTATAATAATAATTAATTAACGATAATAGTAACTATATGTATATAATTTTAATGATGATGTCATATATTAAATAAAATTATTTAATAATATAATTATACGATATTGCCCAAATTAGGAAACTATAATCATTAATCATTCACGCAAAAGATTTGTTAGAGTAATAAAAAAAATTGTTATTTGTTATTTTGTGTTAATAACATGAGAGAATAATTATAATGTATTAATTACATATTTTTAAAATTCTATATTTGAGTTGTTTACATTGAATTTTCATAAAACATAAATACAAAAAGTAATAAGAAAAGCGAAGAATTAATTCGATATTCTTTTTATTAAAATTTCCGGAATGAAATATATTTTTTTCTTATTAATTGTTTAGGTTTTCATTTGAATTTTTTATTTTTTTACATAATTATAATGTAATTAATTCGGTTTTTTTAATTATTAATTTTTTAAGGTAATTCAGCAGCCGGATTCCATAACCTGTGGAATAAACATATCTATAGATTTTATCATTTTTAGATTAAATTTTGTAGTTTAGTGATTTTTTTAAATTTTGACGAAATTAGTTATTTATTAAATTTAGATTTAAATTCAAAATGTAGTGAATTAGATACGCAAATTTACTGATTCTGATAACAATATGTTACGTAATTAGGTTCATAACATTAGATCACTCTTTCGGTAAATTTTACTACTACTTATACTTTAAATTTAAAGGGTATGAATATAGTGAAGATACCATACAACAAATCTGTGTGGTATACGTATAATCTGACTTATAAGTAAAAGTATGTGCAGATATTAATTAGAAGCACAAATAAGATGTTTGGTTTATTTTTAGCATTAAGTAGCAGTAGTAAAATTTAATAATAAAATACCATACTACTATCATTTTTTCAGGAATAACACGTAATTGTACTACTTTTTCTGCAAAATTATCATGAATTTATTGAAACTGGTATAGAAATGTTACTAAAAAAAATATGAAACGAGTATTTAAATAAAAAAGTTTACTGAAACTAAATTACTTTATAGCTCTCTGACAGTCGATTTTAGTATTCCAGCTAATAAATAAATTTAAAAATAATTTTATCATTCGATTATGGCTTAATGTCCTTGAACTTATATTGCGATCCTTAAATATGTTAATTCACGCTACTAAAAAAAATGTTATTAAATCTTTTTAACAGCCAATCAATTTCACTAATAAAGTATATGACTTTTATTAAGGAAATTTCCATTTTATCGTGTACAATATAAAAAATTTATTTTTGTCATAAAAAGTTAAGTCTTTATTTACGTGCTCCTGCAAAATAACAATAGAAATCCTTATTTTAATTTAGAATTAATTTTTATTGCAATACTGTTGTAATTTTTTTTTTGTAATTCTTTAATAATTTTAAATGCAGTAATAATAAAATATCCAAAAAATAATTAAAAACAAGTTTTATGTTTTAATGAAACATTCCCAGACGATGTTAAATTATAACATTAATGTCAAAATAGGCATAATTATTTTACACAATTCATAAAATTAATTTTATTCAATTTTTTTTTAGATCTGGAATGGTAATTCACTTACAAAATATGTTAAAGCAAAAAGCATATTCTTTACATTTAAAAACTGCTTTGGTTTTAATACTGGAGTGTGAAAAAAAAATGTTAAAAATGTTAAATTATGATCAGTTTATTATTTCTTTGTTTAAATATGATCAGCTCATTGAAAAGGACTAATATTTTGTTAAGTACTGGACCTATGATAACATATAAATACAAGAAGTTTTTCTTCGGACAAAATTTAATTTTCTTTAATCTATTCAAACCAAACTCAATAAATTTGATATCAATTGGCAGAAAATATAATTATCAATTTCGTAATGTTTCCTTGTAAGCTTAGTATTACTAAATGGAATCAGATTACAAGTGCTTGATTCTTGATTTAGATTTAAAAACTCCCGTCATTACCAAATTTCTGTATCATTGTTATAAAAATAATACTGATAAACCCAAAATCTTACTTTTCTGATCGTAATTATGCAGCAGATTCTAATTCATCATTCTTCACTAATAAACAATTGTAATGACTGAACATACACAACAACTATAGTTCTCCTACTCTATATTTCAATAAAATATTATTTTGATCTTGATCTAAATACTATGTTTAAGTTGCTAAACAATTTGTAACCTAAATTTCTATTAATTTTTGTAATCAGCATAAAATTTTGTAGTAAATTTTATAACTTAATATATACTTATATAATACTTATTTTTTGTGTAAATTGTCCATCAAAATATAAATTAATTACAAAAAAAAATTACTAAAAACTTAAATTGACAATTAAAAAAATATTGAAATTAATTTATACAAAAAGATAAATAAAACTCTTTATAAACTATTCCAAAATAAATAATTAATCATTCAAAATGTCGAATTTCAAAAGTAATTCTAATTTTTTTCAGTAGCATGTAATAATATTAATAATATAAAAACATTCAGAAACAAAAATATTTTTGGTAAAATATAAAAAATCAAATTTGAATTACATAATATGTATTAGAAAACGCTTTATGTTTTGTTATGTTTAACGTATTACGCGAAAGAAAAATTTAAAAATTTATTTAGCTGTCAGTTTTTTTTTTTAGTATTAAAAATAATTTTAAATTTCAAAATTATATCAAAATAAATAAATATGTTAAAGAAAAGAAATTGCAAAATTACATAATTTGATATTACAGCTTTTTTTTATAAATTATATACATGTAGGGGAAACTCGGCTTTATTCGTGACACGGGTAAATGCGTTTTAGTCAATGAAAAAGGAACTCCGAAGTGATATCCATGAATTTTATTAATATATACTTGTTGCATCTGTTAGATTACACTATTCCTTAACAAAAATTCTTCTTGGAAGCTTCTTGATAGTTAATTTGGATCACAAAGCCAGTTTTTTAATGATAGTTCTAATTTAATAAATTTTTGCGAAGTTGAGAAGATCAGTCGGTTTAATGATGGGACAATGCTTGCTTAGTAGTTGCAAAAAAATAGGTATATCCTTATAATATGATATGATTTTTAAATTTTTCGCTAGAATTTTGTTATAATTGTTATCAACAAGTTATCCATACAGAACTTAGTTTACTTGGTTGAACGTATAAAAAAAAAATGTAAATTTTATATTGGT
The DNA here is from genome assembly GCA_963932195.1 of Empis livida. NCBI lineage: Eukaryota > Metazoa > Arthropoda > Insecta > Diptera > Empididae > Empis > Empis livida. The sequence goes on along the minus strand of OZ010646.1, from coordinate 10,326,726 downwards.
TGTTTATGAACCAATCTTGTTGCTGTGCTCTTATATAATTTCCTAATAAATATTTATATTTTTATTTTCTATATAAAAAATTACAAATATCCCTTAATATCTTGAAGTTAGGCGACTTTCACCTATTTAAAATATTTAGAAATTGATGTATACTTCCTAATAAAGAGAATAAAGTAATTTAGCAAAAAAAAATTTTAAATTCGTTATTTTGTCTCAATTTAGACCACTTTTTGCGGACGAATGAAAAAAAAAAATGCAGAAGAAACCTCTAAAAAGTGTTTTTCAACATTATTAGTTTTAGAGATATTTCTTTTGTTTTACAAAACTCTTAGAATAAATTAGCTGTAGTTTTTAAAAGATTTATTTTTTCCGAAACGATTACAAAAAAATATTCTTACGCATACTATAGAATTTCATTTTAGTACAACATAAAAATTAATACTTTCAGTAATGAGTCTTGGCTGACATAGTTTCAAAATATTTTATATCACATCGTTTGGAATTAATTGAAAATTTGATAATTAATTAAATTGAATTACAAATTTTGTGCTCCAAATTTTTCTTGATGTATCTTATGTTAAATTGTCTATAATATCTAATAATAAAATTCGACAGTTGTTCAAACTAGAAAGTCTAAAATGAGTCGTAAAAATGTAAATTTTTTAAATTTTTTTTCTAAAAAAACATAACTTTTAAATATATATGTAGTATAACCTATAAAAAATATTAAATACTTCAAACTGCATTATTACTATTAACAAAATGAATGCAGTCAATCAAATAAAAAACAAATCTTAATCATTTTGAAATGGTAATCATTTTGAATAAAAAAATCGACTTATGTATTTTTCTGAAGGTTTTCATTCGGAACTATAAAGTTCAATGATTTGAATATATTCTTGGAAAAAAAAAAACAAAATAAAATATATACTTTTACAACATAAAAATTATAATATGTACAGATAAATCATTAAACTTTTATACAAATCAATGTTTAATTTGTTTATATAAATATATTGTAGAATGTAATTTATACGAATCTTTAAAATAAAATGTTCAATAAAATGTCATTCCAAATCAAAATAATAGTTCTGATATAAAAAACCACCAACGAAGTTTTTATTTTATTTTTTTCGAATAGATATTAACTATTATGGCAATATTCCAAGAATTTAGCTTACCCATATAAAATAACCTAAAACCTAAAATGAAAACAATATGTTTATAAAAATTATTTTGAAACTCATAAGTGCATAAAATATACTATATAATATTTATTTTATCTTACACAAAAATAATTTATTTTAATCAAAACTCGCATAGCAAAAAGATGTTATAAATATTATGTTGAATATTTAATGATGGTAATCAATTGATCGATTTAACTATTGTACGATTAAATTTATTTTCTTCAATTGATTGTCAACATTGTTTTCGTTTTGTATCTGATATGTTTATATGCGAATTGCGTTCATATAATATTTCCTTTGCAATAAAAATAAAATGTTGCACAGCAAAAATTTTGGGTATTACTTTCATATTTATGGGCTTTTTCATTGACGACAATTGTTGTCAAATAAATGATATGTTCAATAAAAATATATTTTAGAAACAGTTCTAGTTAACAGGAAAAGAATTATATAAACTTCAATAATTCATTACATTTCTCAGCATAAAATATTATTCACCCCTAGTAAAATAACTATTTTACGATATTGAGTAGACTTTGCGAGATTTAACTCAATAGTCCCAATTTTCCAATGGTTTTTAGTCTGGTCCAATTTTTAATATTTCTCAACCACGATATCTATTTTCTTCTGAACCCTGTCTTCCTTCCATTCAATTATTTGTAGTTGCTTGTACTTCGAACGTTGTATTATGTGACTGAAATAGCATGTTCCAGGATTTTTGAGTATTCAAAGTGTTTCTTTTCCTAAGATAATAAGCACTTCAAGGTACAATGCTGTATGTACATGATTTTCAACATATACGGATCAGTACATCCGAAACTCTTCCAATTGATTGTCGAAACATTTAAAGTTTCTTAATTATTTATTATTTATGGATAATACTCTTCACATTAAATTGAAATTTGTGCGGACAATGATATATGTTAGCTAAAACGTATAACACCCCCTAGCGAGAATCCTTAAATTTAATTCTCCTCCATCTAAAAATTCTTCAATTTTTAAACGAATAGTCAGTCTGGTAATAATTTATCTGTACATTTACTGTATAAAACTAAATTTTGGAAAAATTTACGGACAGACTAACTGCTAACAAAGATTAACTGCTAACAGAGTTTTTTTGTAACAAAAAAATATCTAAAAAGAAAACAGTTTTACATTTGACTCCATAAAAAAAAAACTTAGAATCGAAATTCAACTAACTATAAGTATTTATGTAGAAATCATAGACTTGATTTGGATCTTTAAAATTTTTATATGTATACATAAAGTATGTTACAGATATAAATAACACTTAAAAAAAAAAATTATTTTAAACTATTTTCAATTTGTTTTTTATTACTTGTTTACTAATTCGGGATATAGTTAATTTTTCTTCATTTGAAAGTTAACGACAATGACGAAGTATACGTATATCGACATTAAACTTTTTATAAAGATAGATTTTCATATAATCTCACAGTTCTTTGGAAATTTATTTACGACTAAAACTGTCTATTTTTACGTTTTATGCGATGCTATTAGTTTTTTTTTTTAATTTAAATAATTTTTTTTTAATTCACATATATGTTTTTTCTTAGAGTTTAGATAAGATTAATTTTCTTGTTAGTTTAAAGATTATTTGTTTCCGATTAGAAAAATACAAATTAGACAGTCTAGACATATAAGTAGTGTATTTGGTTACTAATTTATATATATGCTAAATTTTATTATAGTTAGTACAATTATTTAGAGTTTATTCAATTTGATACGTATGTAGAACATTTCAAAAAATTAATGTTCGGAAAGTTTTAACTTTCAGCCCCGAAACTTTATACTTCATTTAATATGATTACGGTTAACGTACTTTAATTACAGATTAAAGTACATATTTGAAGTATTACCCCTACTATAATATATAAAGAGCTTAGTGGATGAAGGTGTTTAGTGATAGTTTTCATTTTGAGTATATCACGTTTTAAGTAATGTAGTCAGAAAAAATAGAATTACGCATGCTTTTTTGCTCCATCAACACTTTCTAGGAATCCTACCGTGTTTGTCAGTGAGATATATTTTGGACCTACACATTTAAAAGCAATCAGGAAATGAAAGTTAAAGCAATTTTTTTCAAAATATGAAATATTTTCTGCATTTTGCTTTGCTAAAAACTCTGTTTACATAGGCTGGAATCCAGGATAATCTTGTTCGTTCCTGAGATATATTTTAGAGACAAACGTTCATTTTATTCAACAACCGTTCATTGCTCAATATACTTAATACCAATATTTACATTCACTATCATACGACTTTAATATACATTACAAAGCTTGATATTTGCAATTATCTCTCACAAAAAAGTTACTTAACATATTCATCCATTAATCTCTACATTGATTTTTAATTGAGAAACTTGACCCATATTTCATTTTTCTGATCATTTTTAGCTCTAAATAAATTGTTTTTAATATTCTTGTAAAAGTCGTTAATTTTGCTTGACCATTCGTGTTAGAAAGATATAACAATTTAGAATCAGATCTAGTTAAAATAAATGTAAAGATTGGACGTTATAATTACCAAAAAAAAATTAAACCAATTTTATTTTTAATTTAAATTATTTTAAAAAATTTATTTACATTAATTTTTAAAATTTTAGGAAATGATAAAATGTTGTTCAAAAAGATTGGAGAGATTTGATACTAAAATTTGTATCATCGATGGTTACTGACTTTGGCCAAAAAATTTATTTGTATTTTTTATGTTTAAATTAGTATAGGTTCAGCATACAACAAAATATAAGTCCTTTTTCAGATCTGTGTCATAGGACAATATTTAATCTTAATTTTTTTCTATGTGACCTAATCAAGTTTTGATCAATTTTTTTCCACATTTTTATTTTTAGATTGCTGCAAGCTTTATAAACCAAATTAAAGCTCTTTATTTGTAATATAATAAAAAATTATAAAACATAAGTTTTGCAGCCTGTAATAAGTCCCATCAAAAACTGTTGATATTAAAATATTAAACTATATTTATTGGAAATTATATTCTCCGTCGATTGATAGTAAGTTTGTACAGATTGTAGGTACATCACAATTTATAATTCTAACATATAAATATTTTATTTTATTGATACTTTACTGTATATGCTCTTATTTTAATAATAATTATTATCATATTTCTATCCCACAATATATTATTAAATTCCCTTATGTTTTCCATTTATGTACTTTTTACTTAAAACAACTAAAAGTAATCAATAGAAAAATTAACAACAAAGAGGAAAATGCGTCCTCCTTTGGTACAATAAAATTTGATTGGTTTATCGATTGTTATCAACAAAAAAAATAATAATGATTAGACAATCGATCAATGTATTCGAAAGTAATAAATTCACATATGTATATAGATTATGTACTGGAAAACCGTTACAAAACTTTACCGCCGCAAAGCCGAATACTATAAATTTTATGCTGTAATATAAAAAAAAAAAAAAATGCATGAAAAGATTTTTATAATTAAATCTATAAAATGTGATGTTCTTTTCTGGTTTTTTTTTTTTTGTAAAAAATATTAGAGAAAAGTTTTTTATGATGAAAAACTAACTACACAAAATTTTGTTACACTTTAAATTTTTAATTATTTTTAATTTTATTTATTATTTTTATTTCGTAATTGTAAAAAAGAAAAAATAATAAAATATTTTGAAATATTTCTCTTTTTTACTATTTTTATTATAGCGAAGGCTGATTTCAATTTGATTCAACTGAAAACTTTAGAAATAATAAAATATAGTTGATCTGGTTGATTGGTGAAATTCAAGATTGAATTATAAAATTGCATGTCATTAAATAGATACAGGGTGTATATATTATTCCGTTTCTTGTGCTCAGTTCTTATATTTTGAAATAAAATGAACGGTTGTCACTAAAATATATCTCAGGAGCGAGAAAGGTTATCCTGGATTACAGCCTATGTAAACAGAGTTTTTAGCAAAGCGAAATGCAGAAAATATTTCATATTTTGATAGAAAATGCTTTAACTTTCATTTGCTGATTGCTTTTAAATATGTGGGTCCAAAATATATCTCACTGACAAACACGGTAAGATTCCTTGAAAGTGTTGATGGAGCAAAAAAGCATGCTTAATTCTATTTTTTCTAATTCTATCTTTCTTTTTCTAGGAACCGTCCTAAATTGTGGAATTTATAGATATAAGTACGAGACCGTTTATGAATGCAAAGCATAGAATAATTTAAGCATAGTTCATAGAATATTTCATATTCAGAATGTTATTGTTTCTCAAATCAATTTCTAATTGGTCCTTTCCAGATTAGTGGTAAAAACCAATTTTATTAAATTCAATAGAAACAAATAATCGGGACAAAGATAATATCTGAGTTCAACAATATAGGCGCAATATAGGCGTAAACAGTAACGTTATCTTGGACAGTTTTGTGGAAGCAAAAAAGAACAAACTGTAACAAAGCAGATGATATTCTTATAGTGCAGAAACAATTTGTATCTGACGATGCTACAAAAAGGAAACACTGACTTTACTAAAGAGATATGATAAAATAAATTAGGATTCTAAGATAATAACTCATCGGACAAAAACCTCCGAACAATAACCCTCCTAATTTATTTTCTCAAGTAAAGCAACTCATTTCGATGAAAATTTGAAACCATTTCAATGAAAACTTAACAAGACGAATAAACTTTTAAAAATACTTTGGTATATTTAGTATATTACCCACCCTGTATATTCAAATTATAAATATATCTATCAGTTGTTTTTTTTTGTTAAATAGCAAAAGATGCGTGGGAATTTTAAATTATTCTCAAATTGCCGTATATTGATGGATTTGTTATTCAAGTGATCGACAAATAGGTCGTCCGTTTGTCGTTCGTTTCGTTATTTTTGTCGTCACTATGTCGATGAAATTGATTTTAAAGTTTTTATGCTTGTTGATAATATTTTTTTTTTTCAACAATATAGAAAATAAATTTATAATGTTGCTATGAAATAAGGAACAAGATAGGAAAAATTATGTTTTTTTTATAATAAGATTTATTTATAAGAAAAATAGGGAAAATTGTACCAATTAAATCGGATCATGCTTTAACTCATGTTTAGTACCAACAGCAAAAAATAAAATTGATATTCACGAAATTGATAGAAAATCATCAAATTATGCTCGTAGTGAAAATTTAGTTTTGGTTTCTTTATGATATTATTTTTTTGGGTGAAAGTTTTTTAAGAGGAAATTAATCGATCAACATGCAAAAAATTTATATTTTTATAATTTAACAAGGAAAAAAAAATTGATTAAAAATTTGAATATTGAAAATGTTTTTTTAAGTGAAGTTGTAACAAAATATATTTTCATGTTATTTGATTCATGTTTCTTTATTATGATAGAAATTTATTTTCCAAAACTTTTCAATTTCATAATAATGTCACCATCAGCATGCTTTTTTCGATGTTTCTGACACACAATTTATATTATAATCATTTGATGCTTTTTAACTACAAGTTCCCATACATGTTCAATAGGAGTGTTGATTTGAAGATTAGAGGAGTGTTGGATATTAACAATAATTTCAATACAATATTTTTTCTATAATTAATTACTATCCTGTTTGAAAAATATAATGATGTTAAATTTAAATTTTAAATATCAATTATAGAAAAATAGATAAGATAGACAGAAAATGTAAGATTGAGACCATAACACAACGACGACCACGATTAGCTTATTTTATTGTAATACCCTAGTTTTTAAAAGTCCTTATACAAATTTTCGAAGAATTCTACAATAGAAATCTTCAAACGTTCTCGTTGTTATATCCACAAATTCCACAATTTACAGCAAAAAATTTAGAGATTCTGAAATTTACAGATTTTTCTAAAATATTTTGGTATAATTATGAAAAATTTCAACTAAACTTGAGACTATTCAAATAAACTCATTTCTAATTAAACAATTTCAGAAAAATTCTAACCAAAAACTTGACATATTTTTTTTAAAATTAATTTTTACCATAATATTTTTTTTTTACACTTCCGTTTACCAAAAATTAAAAAATATCGTGAAATTGAATTAAATTTAAAATGGTTCAGATCGAGTTCAATTTTAATAATATTCAATTTTTAAAATGTTCAATAAAGATTTATACGTTTCTTTATAATTTTTTTTTTTTAAATATGTAATTCTATCTTTAACCTAAATTTATTATTTTCTTTCTGTACACAAATAAACCAAAAAAAAATTATAAATTTCAAGTATTAAGAGAAAAAAAAACCGATCGTTATGTTATTCGTTATTGTATTTATAATAAGAATAGAACCATAAATTTCAAAGATATGGCATTTCACTTACCAAAAAAGGTTTATGAAAAAAACCAACCAAAATTCAATTAAAAAACAAATAAAAAAAATATATAGATTGAAGCTTATAAAAGAAATTATCTTTATGTAATGGTGTTGAATAAGATAATGTTCTTAAAAAAATTTTTAAATCCTTTTTAGAAAATCTGATATTGAGAAATATCAGAACGTATTTAACAAAGAATATAGATTTTTTTTATGTTTAAAAGACCGGTTTTATTTAATTCACCTGGATTTCCTGATGAATAATAGTTAACCTAAAAAGAAACTGTAATATTTGTAGAGTTTTATTTGATATTAAAAAAAACTCTATGGTGACCTAAGTGGTAATGTTCTAATGGTAATGTGTTCGATTCCAGTACTAGGCATCGATGTTGAGCTAAATGAGTTCTAGTAAAGAAAAGTTATATAGTAAATTCTCGGACTGTATATTCTCGGACTGGAGAAAAATACTAAGGATTAAAACCATCTGATGCCAAAGATGGGTTACTAATAAATGGCATCGGTTTTATTGCAATTTAAGTTTTTTCTAACAGAAACATGGTACGGAATCCATATTAAATTAGTAGATGAATGTTAAAAAAGTTCAAGTATAAATACTACGATCCGTACTGTAGCCAAATGCAGTGAATACAGGGAAATTAATTAGAATCAAAGGATTGATGTTTTGAATGATTAAAATTACTCTACAAAATTAATATTATGCTTTTTGATTGTGAAAAATGGTTTAAGTAACAAGATACATAAATAATATCTTTTTTTCCAAATTCAATTTTTTTGTCAGACTTTAATTTATTTTATTATTTTTGAAACCAGAATATGTGCAAAAATGTGATAAATATTAATTTGCAGAGACTTTACAGAGAAATATAAATAAATATTTTAAATTTCAAAACATGTAATTAGAATAAAGATACTAACTGTGTCCAATATTTTTCACCAAATTTACATATTTTTGGAAAAAAATTTATTTTTCATAATTTCCATAAAAACCGAATTTAAAAAAAAATATCTTTAAACAATTAATTATGACAGACAAATTGAATTTAATATGTCAATCATTATTTTTGCAAGGTTTTTCCATAATGAGCTAAAAAAAAAACTGAACATAATCATTAAATATATTCCGTTATTTATAACCAGAATTTATATGTTTATAGTGTCAGATAAATTGTCATTAAATGCGACAAAATATGATTATCGTATTATCGTATTTTTCTAGTAATATAGCATAAGCTAGTAAATAAATTACATGAGGGCGGATGTGAAATATTAAAATTCAAAGTTAATTTTGAAAAAAAAAAAAAATTATACATAATTAATTAATAAACTCACCTATAGCAGCATAATACATAATATTTTTCTGTTCCCTTATAAGTTTGTCATTCTCGATTGATTTGGTAATGCACGTATCAGTGAGTTGCAGGTGATTGTTTTATTTTATTTATGTTAATTATTTTCCCTTATGTTTTGTTACAATGACGATGACCCTCTCTTATGCGGCCAAACATAAAATAACAATTGACGCACTATAATTTGAAATGAAATTATATTTAAATTTCATTTATTTTATTTTCATTGTTGTAGTAATTTTTTTTTTTTGGAAAAATATTAAGTGTTTTTTTTTCATCTTAGAATCTATGTTTTTTTTTTTTTGCATTTTGTCTGGAAATTAAAAGAAAATATACTTATTTAACAGTATATTTAATTTTTTAAATATTTTAAGAAAACAGATCACGTTCAAAAACAGTTCAATGAACTATGTTATATATTTTTAATGTTGTGATGAATGGTGCAACAAAATTTATGTATAATTTGTTTTTTTATATTTTTTTATTGTTTGTTACTGATGTACAGGATAAAAAAAAAAAAAACAATTTTTTTATGTGACAGTAATAATATTAAAAGAAGATTTTTATGTTTAGTTTATGAAAAGATAGAATTTTTCTGAAATTTTTGCTGTACACAGTAAAACGGAATAATTAATATTAATAGATCACGAATATTTCTAAAGTAATTAATCTTTTCCATTGCTATATATAAATGACATATTTCAGATTCTTTTAAAGTTTAGAATATTTCAAAGTACAATTATTATTATTTTTTCTTGAAATGGATAATTTATGTTAATTATTATTAAAATTACTTAGTACATTCTAAATTATTTTCAATATTTACGTTCACTACTTTCGATTAAAAAGAAACTGAAAAATATAGAAATCATAAAGGACTAAAAAATGTATTAAAAATACAATTGCGTAATAATGGAAATGATAAAAATTAAAAATTAATTTTTCTCCATCAAAGAAACATATTGATAGAGAAAACGGTTAAGGATTTAGTTAATAAAAATTGTATACCAAAGATCAGTCGATAAATATGAGGCAGTCTTGCAAAATCTCTTAAAAATATTGTATTTAAAAATATCTAGAATTTCCAAAAAAAAATAAACAATATTCTTATTTCTATAAATCAATAAATCTACAGTTAATTCAAGAAAAATGATCCTGCAAGCCCCGCTCAACTCTTTATTTTTTTTTTTCTAAAATTTTGTTTAACTAAGAACTTTGGGAATCCCAAAGAAGATATCATACTGAGAATTTGAAAGTATATTCCGTGATCCAGATCCTGATCTTTCTCCAGATTATTGTCCTGATCTTTGCCCTGATGCTTATCCTTGTCACGATCAGGATCAGGACCACGATCAGGATAATTTTTTTTTATATTTACATTTTTTATTAATAAATTTTCACATTGTTTTGTAATTCTTGTATTTTGTATGAGAAAATATTCTCGAGAATTCTCGAGACATTCGAGACATAAAAAAGAATATCTCAAAATCTCGAGACATAAAATATGACAAAAATAAAATTTCAATGTCTCCAAAAATTAAAAAATTTCGAGAAATTCCAATCTCTATATTCCAATCAATTTTAAACATTCATATCGAAAACTGCTACAAAATTCATCATAACTGAATTATGTAGCAGTTTTCGATATGAATTTTAGGGAAACTTTTTCCCATATGTGATCACGAATATATTTAATCAATAAAGGGTTCAATATTATTTCTGTCTATATATAATATATTGCAAGCAATATTCATATATTTATTTTGTAAATATTTTATTTCCGGTTATTCAAGGTGTATTGCCTTAAATATAAATGGAAATATAAATCGATTGGAAAAATTTATTTATAAATAAAACATAAAAAGCCAGCGCAGCAGAACTCCTGTGCACTTGCTTCAGATCGTAGGGGTGTTTTTCTGTGACGACAATTATAAAAATGCAGTTCTAGAGAGACAAATTTCATCAAATTTTATATAACTTCATTATTAATTAAAATTCCAATTCAACGTGATATTTGGTGGAATATTTACTATGTTAATTTACATTTTAAAGATTGTTTTAATAATATTTGTTTATAGGTTTTACCTGCACTTCTCATTTTCTACTTTTAATTAACTTCCCAATATGTCGAGAATATTTGCTTATGTTAAATTACATTTTTCATTAAATAAACGCAGATATTACATTTTACATTAAATAAACGCAGATAGTAATTACTTTAAACTTTCCAACGAGTAGTCTACCAATAATATGTGTTAAATATTAATTTGAAAAAGTTTACGGACGAACAGACGGACGGATGAACTATAAAGCACAAATCTCTTTGAAATAGTTCTAACTTTAGTGAAAATTCCAATTTTCAAATAAATATATTCAAACTGAACGTACCATGCCAGCCATTATAAAAGAGAAATTTCAATATGATAGCATAACATTTAACTATTAAATTGGCACGTGAAATAACGAACTACCAGTACTCACAGGACACACTTAACAAAATTATAATATGTACAACTTTTGTAAGGTTTTTTTTAAGGCATCATTTTAACGGTTGATTAACGACAATTTATTTTTCTTTTATTATCCAGATAAATCATTAATAATACATGAAAGTAAAAAGTTGAAGTGATTATTACAACAAAAGATAAATGATCATCTAGTAATGCCGTAATAATAAAAAAAAAATCTAAATTAAATTTATACTCTCATTATTTTTATGTTTTGTGTATATAAAAAGGAAATTGTTCTTATTTAAGATATTAATAGTTTTTGTGTGGAAGCAAAAGATTTTTAAAAAAATTTCCTGATATTTTTTTTTTGATTTGCAGGCTCAGTGCATCTACAAATAAAAGTAACAATATTTCATAAAGATATTATTCAGAATTTTTGTATAGTAGTAAATTTTGTACAGGATGCTTAAGAACAGATTTATATATTTAGAAATGGAAATACAGAAATATTTCCAATATCACTTAAATTAGAGTTCCAACTAAGAAGAATTTTGAATCGATCAGTAGAAATGTCTTTCTGTTACTTACCTAAATTCATTAGATTCGTTTTTTTGGACTAGCAAATATAGGTGACATTCTAATTACCTTAGCTAACTAAGTAGCTATCTTAGTTTATTGTTAAAATAGTAATTTAAGTCACTAGTGGCTTCAATTTAATTCCTCTACTTAGTTACATTTACTATTAACCCTTTTAGTATGAAGATCAATAAAGACTTGCGAAAAATACGAACGATGTTAGTTTAAAACTAAATTGTTAAGCTTTTTCTCAAAATTCAACAAACTACATAAATTTGGTTCGTATTTTTCGTTCAACTGAATTTTTTCGGTGCGTGCTAAAAGGGTTAATTATATAGATTTCTTTTTTTTTGTATTTATTATTAAAAATTAGGTTAGATTCTAATTTGGTTTAGATAGAAATTTGGTTTAGATTAGTGTACTTAAAGGAATTTATTTATATAATTTTTCCTTCACACTTATTTGTGTTACGTTTCACTATGAATTAATTTTCAAAGTAATAATGTTAAAATAAAATTATTAAATTAAATTTTTTAAACCAACCTGTAACAGAATAATGTAAAATATTAAATATTATTTTGCACCTTCAGTTTCTATAGAAAAAATAGTTTTAAAGAACAAGTTAAGTTTTTTTTAAATATCATTATTGCTAGTTTAAAAGAAATTAATGTTAATGTTTAAATTACTTCTTTTTTTTATGTTGAATTGTAAATTTGCAATTTCTATAGATTATTAGTACACAACAAGAAATTTATTTAGAAAAATAAAAGTAAATATGAATTATATAAGCAATTTATGTTTATTTTCATCTAAATTTCAATTTAGCTGTACATAAAAATTATAGTTAAACTCAAACTTGTAAACTTGTATAATTAATTTGAATAAAAAGATAGAAAATCTTATTGAAAAAATATGTTTTAGTATAAATTTTTAATTCAATTTGTAAAAAAATAAAAACTTTTCTTTTTTATATGGCATTTCCTTAATTATCTAATCTAACAACATTTTTTTTCATAATTTTATAAAAAAAAGTTCTATGATTTTTTTTGAAATTACATTACGTATATACCATACGTAAATTTTCTTAAAAAAATTAAATTATTCTAATACATTTTCTTTACATAAAATTTAAATAAAGAAAATATATTAAAATATAAATTATTTATATGACAGCGGAAATACGTGTGTACAAATAATTTTTTTTATTTTTTTTTTTTAAATATTAGAAAACTTTCTAGACAGTGAAACGGAAATGAAATATCTGATTCTTTTTCAAAAATATATTTAAGTAAATTTTGTTATAGTGTAGATAAGCGTTTAAAATGGACAAAATATATTTATGTAATTTTTAAGTTTTTAAGAATTATATAAGATAATGAAAAGTAATTATTTATATTATGTATTATATTTATTTCTATGTTGTTATTAGAATAAGTACACAAGAATTTTTATTAATTTAAATAAGATTTTACTGTAAATAATTCGTTGTGTCTTTTAAAAAATAATTTAATGGTTTAATATATGCAAATAATTAGAGAAATATGAGGTAATAAAGTAAAATGAAGTTTACTGATAAATTGAAGCCGTATAATATTTTAAATTACCAAGGACAATGAAGTAAAAGGGATATGAATTTGTTTCAGGAAACGAGTTATTCAACATTTACATATATATTTTTCAGATTATTCAGTTGGCGAATGCATTAAAAGTTGTATTTGGCTTTATTACGTATATTCAATGCAGACTTCGATAGCTTAGTGATAGTGCGCTATGTCATCACTAAGCTTCGATAGCTTAGTGATAGTGCGCTATATGCTTGGAAAGAGTATCATTAATAATAATAAAAAAAAATACAATTCAAGATAATTTCCTTCACACTTTTAAAATTGTCAAATATTCAAATTATTTAGACCATTTTAAATACGAATAAAAAACCAATGGCTTTTTCCAATTAAAAGTTTCTTTCACAATGAAAGAAACGTAGATCGAAATCCATATAAAATTAGTAGGCCCTACTTACAATAAAAATATTAAGAAACTTCAAGTACAGATAATTATAAACTGAAAAGGCTCTAAGCATCAATTGGAGAAAAAAATAAGTAAGAAGGTGTTTTCAATGAACTATTAAAGCGTTCTAAGTTGATCTATAGTTTATGATTTTGTTAACACCCAATTTACTAATTCAAATTATTGTAGACAACTTTGTGGAAACTAGTTATAATTTGAAACAGGAAAATACCTTGATTAAGAAAATGTAAATATTATTTCTCCAGTTCAAAGTTGTCCCAACTGTTCGACAATTTATTGTCACTTTTATTTATGTTCTCATTTATTATGTCCCGTTCGGTTCTGAATCTAAATGTTTTGTAATTACTTATATTTATGTCGACAAAAAGTATAAAAATCGTACTCTAAAAGAACGTTTACTTGACACGAAAAATCATTGGAAATGGTGAAATTTTGAAAAAAAAAAAATATGTTCAAATACTGTAAATGTAAATTTTATTATTTTGTAGTTCAATAATGTCATCTTCGACCAAATACATAAATATTTTGTCTTGCAATTATATTTCCGCTAAAAAACATAAATCGTTTCAAACAAACTAAAATGTCCACTCAAACATAAAGTATCTTTTACTCGTTTCATAAATATCTTTTACTCAAATTTATTAGAATAATAAATTTTTCTACTCACTGTTTGATAAAATCTATTGAGTAAGAGTAACTAAAAAATATTAGTTCAGGTGAGAGTAAAATTTAACAAAAAAAATGTATATATACTTTTTTTGTTTTTTTTTTTTTTTGTTTTGAAGAAATTCATAAACCGGCTTTACCACTAATACATAAATATGTTATTTTACTCTCGTCTTCAGGTGAGTAAAACATATTCTTGAACAAGATTTGAAAAAAAAAAAAAAAATTCTTGCATTTTACCAACCAAATACATTGACATGTCACACAATAAAAAAAAACTCAACTAATAAAACAAACTCCTCTAGCCACAAAACCACTTTTATAATGCTTTATCAACAAGTTTTTATGCACAAAAAAAAAAAATTTTTTTTTCATTAGACACCCTCACCAAAAAAAAATCCAAAAAAAGTCTCCACTTTCCACAATCAGAATAATTCTAAGTAAAAAATTCAAAACCATTGTCTTTACTTTGTAAATGTATTTTTACCATTAGCTCTACTTCGTACCTGTTCTTTTACACACCAATATTTTGTTGAATTATATGAGCGATGGCATAAAATAATTTTATGTATTTGTCTTTTTTAAAACTTGCTCCGTTAGATTGACAGAGCATAAGTATAAACAAAATTTATGTTATTATTGTTTGCTTATGTTTTTCATTCTCTGGAATTGTCTGTGTTTTAGTGTGTATCTGTGTTTGGATTATTATTTTCTAAACATATTTCTTTTTATATTAATTTTAGTTGCATTTGCAAATAAAATTTTATATATTGAATTTTAGTCGAGCCTTTTACCTCGTCGAAGATACACGGTAACGTCGCGTTCAGCTAATTTTTTTTTTTTAATTTTCTTTATAAGTAAAAGAAATTTAAGTTAATTTAGCAAAAAAAAAAAAAGTTTGTATTTAAAAAATACAATTTATTTCCATTTAATATTGTGTAATTATCGAAAAGTTTATGCTATAAATAATAATAAAAAAAAGTGTGCTTAGATATTTTTTTTAAAAATATTAACAGATTTAATTGTTCTTTTACTAATATACTAAAAAATTTGATCTCAGTTTGAAAAAAAAAATAATAGTGTTCAGTTTCAGTGAAAATATTAAACTTATAAAAAATCTTTAATAAAAATTATTTTATTTCATAATTTATCTTTAAAATATTTTTTTTTCTGCCAATATTTTTTAAAAATAATTTACTTAATATTCTGTACTAAATTTTAACAAATTCGAGTTTATAAAAAAAAATACAAATTAAATTTTAAAAAAAATTAATTTGTAAAAAGTAATTTTGTGTTTAACACTTAAAAAAATAATAATTTTTGTAGAATTTAACATTTTCTTTTAATGTTTTAATATAAAATTTCGCGAGAATAAACAACAAGGATTACTAGTCACTAAAAAAAACTGCCTTAAGGATTTTCTATTTTTTTTTAAAAAAAGGTAAGTTTAAAAAAATTTATAAAAAGTACACTAAAAAAAAAAAATATCTTGAAAATAAATTTTTCTTTTGGGTATTTTTATATTCGAAAAATAAAATCTAAACGTGACCTTTGTGAATTGATATTATTGAGCAAAAAAATTGAATATTAAATTTCTTATAAAAAAATTTAGGTTCTTTTTGTTAATCAAACTAAGAAAATTGTTTTTTTTTTTTAAATGAATATCTTTAAGATACAAATGTATTTGAAAGAAACAGTTGTATCTGAAAGATACAAAACTATCTTTAATACAAAAAAAAAATAATAAAAATCATTTATGGATTTAATTTTTTTCCTTTCTTTTTTAAAACATTTTCGTTACAATTTCTGAACTTTTAGGATTCATTTATGGATTTAATTTTTTTCCTTTCTTTTTTAAAACATTTTCGTTACAATTTCTGAACTTTTAGGGTTTTTTAGGATATTTTGCATTTTTTTTTATTAATTTACAAAAAAAAAAAGAAGAAATCATGAATTTCTTTTATGCAAAGTCATCACATAAAAATATTCTTATATTTTTTATTTTTTTCGTGATTAGTTTAATTTAGAATTCTTATTCTTTTTCTGGTTTGAAATTTTTTCTGAATTTTTGGTTTACATTTAAATTTATGTGTAAAACGAGCTGTGAAAAAAAAAACATTTTGCAAAAATTGTGGTTAACTGACAGAAAAAGTAACAAAAATAAACGAAATCATATTATATTTGGGATTATTATATTTTAATCTTCGGTCTTATAAAAAGTGTTGATTAAATTTGGAAATGGTGAAAAACGAAAGATAATTTTT
This sequence comes from Empis livida, assembly GCA_963932195.1. Lineage (NCBI taxonomy): Eukaryota > Metazoa > Arthropoda > Insecta > Diptera > Empididae > Empis > Empis livida. Next base: position 10,309,837 of record OZ010646.1, on the reverse strand, counting down.
TTAATGAATTTTTTTACAGAAAAAAAAAACAAAACTAAACTTTGCAAACTTTTGATAATTTTCCAAAATATACGAAAAATAAATTAAAGATAAAGAATGAAAATTAAATATTAATTTCATAAATTTATTAAAGTTTTTATTTATGGTTATGTACTGTAGAATTTCAGAGCACAGTATGTGGTCAATGTTTACAAGAATTTTAAGATTTTTTAATTGTTTTATTTTTTTGCTATTTTGCAGAAATTTTATAATTAAATTTTGTACTTTTTTGATTGCCGTTTACGGAATATAAAATTTCAGACCGATTATAATTTAAGATTTCAATAAAGATTTAACTATTTTTTTAAGAATTTAGTTTTTTGAATATTCCCTTTTATTTTGCCAATTTGACAGATAATTATTAATTAATTGAAATTAAATCAAAATAGTTTTATTAATTTTATTTTAATGATTGTTTTTTTAGACAAATTATTTACTACTGTGTTTAATTTTGGCAATTTTCTTATTAACCAATATTGAATATTTTCTAATTTAAATCATTTTAATATATTTTTGCTTATCAAAATGAAATTGATTTAATTAAATCATTTCATTTATATTATGTAATAATTAGTGATAAGATAAAATATATAATTAAAGTATAAATATTAATTATATATTTTATCTTATCAACAATCTTATCATTTAATTTCGTATGATAATTTTAATAAAACCATATTTGTAGAAAATCAATAATAATAAATTTGTGCAGGAAAAAAAAATATATATGATAATTTGGCGAAATTTTATTTATTTAAATTAAAATTTTATAATTAATTAACCATCAAAATATTTTTAAAAAAATAATTTTAAATTTTTAAATTACTATGAATTAATTATAAATTAATCTGAAAAATATTAACAAACTTTCATTCGAATATTTTCATATAAAATTTTTGAATAATGATCAAATTATTATTTTATTTAATAAAAAAACATTTCTTAATCAAAAAATATGTTTTAAGACATAATTAAACTAATAATTTCCTTAACAAATATTTTTAAAAAAATATTTATACTACATATTTCATTTTAGATTATTTAGCCGAAAGCATAAAAATTACATCCAAAGATTTTAATCTTTAATATTATAATTTAAATTTTGATTAATTATAACAATTTAAAGCAAAAAAAAAATTAAAACCAGGAAATTTATAAAAAAATTTATGTAATAATCAATTAATAAATGTTCATGAATAAATTTTCATATTTCTTACTATTGTCTCGGTCAGAAATGATTAAGAATCAATTTATAGATACAATTTAATTGATTTTATGCTAATCTTTTGTTTTTTTTTTATACTTAATTTGAAAATTATAATTTTCATATAATTTTCATCAGATAATTATTGTAACTAAAAATATAGAAGATATAAAAATTGAAAAAAAAAAATAAAATTATATTATTATGCTAAAATAAAAATTTGCTTATTTCCGATTTATGCTATAAGTAATAATTAATTTTCACTTCCATAAAACATTGCATATTTGTTTAGAATAAAATAAAGAAAATTAATGCTTTCCTGCATTTTTTTTTTATATTTCAAAATATAATTGAGATAAAATCAAGTTTTCACGATTTTTTTAATGAAGGTATATGCTAAAATTATTGTCTAATTAAAATATTAATTAATATCTGTTTTATTATGACACTAAAAAAAATCCTTCAGTAATATTGAAAAAAAAAAAAAATTGATTCTAAATTTATATTTTTAATATTTCAATGTGGAAATATTGCATATTTGGAAAATTTTTATAGATAAATTTTCCACGTTATGATTATATTGCATTTGACTTTTGGCATTCATTATAAATGATTATTTTAGTAATTAATTCTGCAAATAGTTCAACTAATTAAATTTAAATGTATATATGAACTTTATTCAAACTTTAAAGATTATATATAGAAATTGAACCTCTAAAATTATAGCCAAACATAAAAATTAATTTAATTATTTATTCTGAATTAATTTATTGGTGCAAATTTTATACAACCTTAATTGGGCAATAAATTTTACCACTATTTTGATGAACCAAAAGAAATCATAAAATTTTATTTAAATTAATTTCCAACATAAAATTTTCGATCATTTTAATTAAATATGTATTTATTTATTTTTTTTTATGCTCAAATATACTTCAAATAAAAATATATAATAAAAATTTAACGAATTAATTAATATTAAATATTTCTAATGAAAGTGATAATTTTTTATGTTATTAAATTATTTTTTTGTTGGCTTCAAAAAGCATAATTTCATATAATAACCAAAAGAAAAAAAAACATAAATTTTATAGAAAGTAAAGAAAAATTTTATGAAATACACAAAAAAAACACTCTAATAATTATTTATGAATAAGAAGAAGAAAAAAAATGTTTATTACCTGTTAACTTAAACCTTTCGCTTTTTTTTATGTTTAATCTTAAAGTTTAAACATAAAATTATGTTTTGCTTTTATTTTATGGTTTTTATTGTAATACATTTAGCAAAAAAAAAACAAAAAAACCATTTTAAAGTCTTGTAATTATGTAGTCACCTGAGTTTATGCTGACCAATATCTATTTTTCTTTAATTTGAAGTAAAAGAATTTAATTTTTATTATGGAAGAAAAGTGGATTTTATATTTTCATTTTATTTATGTTTATTTTTCATTAATTTTTATAAATATGCAAATGAAAGATCTAACAAAAAATTTCAATCAAAACCAGCATAAATTCGAGATAATGTTTATTATCAAAATGGGATAAAAATTCTGTAAAAAGGATTAACACCAAGGAATTGAAATTTATAAAAAAAAAATTATGAAAAATACAATTAAGTCAAAAAATATTCTTCGAATTATTATAAAATATAAATAATTTGAATCTAAAGTTTTCATAATTATAATTTATTTAAATACTTTTCCAAAGATATTTCGTATATTTTTAAGATACAAAAAAAACACAGATTGAGTTTACCTAAATTATTTATGGAAATTCATAAAAAAAAAGATAAATTGATAAAAAAATTTGTGAAAGTCAAAATAATCTAATTTAAAATCAAATATTTCTTTCTACAAATATTTAAAATAACAATTTATTTTTTTTTGTAGCTGATGCATTTTAATTTTTGTCAATTTTTTGGTTATGCTCCACTACAGAAGTATTAAAAAATTATAAACAGGAAATATCTTTCAAAAATTATGCTTCTTTTAGTAAATTTTTGTGCATCAACACCAAAAAAAAAATATTAAAAAAGATTTTCAATTGTTTGTGTAATAATAATAATAATAAAATTTATCTTTAAAATTTATTTTAAGTGCAAATTACGAAATAAAAATTGTCCTACCATAAAAAATTGAAGATTTTTATTTTTAAAAAAAATTATATATTCATTTCTGTGGATAGAAATATTTACAGACAATTTAAGAGGATTGGTTTTTAATATTTTATTTAAAAAATATTTCAAAGATTATAATATTTTTTAAAATATAATTTTCTTAATCAGAATATTCGAATCGTTTCATGTCGAATTGCAATTATATTTTAATATTTATTGAAATAAAAATGATTATTTAATTTTTTTTATTGATCATCTGCATCAGTATCTCTTCGTTGTGTTATACCAGTGGCAACATTAGTTGAATAAAACATCAACTGTTTTTTTAAAACCTCAATTTTTACTAAAAAAAATTTGGTAAAAATACAATAAATTAATTAATTATTTTTCAATTAAAATTCCAATTTAATCTAAATAATCGAAAATTTTGGTGTAGACATAAAATTATGTTTTCCAAATATAAATACTATTTTTATAGAACCACTGTGATACAAATTAAATTAAATTTGAAAATATCAATTACCAATTATGAAAAAGATATTATGTATTATGGAAATTTTCGTAGATTTTTAATGGTGTTACGTAAAAATATGAAATAGTTAAATTGATATAATAATTTTTTTAATAATATCAATTTAATTTGATGGTTTTTTTAATTGGAAAAATTTGATTTTATTTCGTAATAAATTATTATGCTAATTAATTAATATTTAAATAATAATAAAAAGTAATTTAAATTTAATTATTATTTAAAATAGTTCATCAAGAAAAATTTAAAATAAGTTGACTATTAATGGTTTTAGAGCAAAATACAAGAAATAGTTTAGAAGTTAGTAAGCCAAAATTAGGCAAAATTATTCTAAATTTAAAAATAGTGCCACTGAAATATAATTTAAGGTATTTAATTGAACCAACTATATTTTCAAAAGTAATATGTAGTTTAGTCAACTACGTTTTCTAGTCAGTTTCGTTAATAAATATTGATTAGTAACACTTATGTAATTTGCATATTTTCATATAAATAAATTAACTAACATTTTTCTTTATATTTATTTCAATTCTGCACAATCTGTTTCAAAATATTTTAACAATATATTTAAAATCTAGCATAAAGATTTACTTTAAAAATATATTATTTTTACTTATGCCTGTCTATAAATTATATAATATTTTTAACATTTTTATATCATTTTTATTTTTTAATACCCATAAGTACAATATCAAGTATTAAATTAAAATTTTTTCGATTTGACTCTGTTGTCAGCATAAATTTTAATTTCCTTATGTTTAAAATTTCTATAGATATTTTTTTGTTGTTTTGTGTTGATCAAAAATTACCCATAAAAATGTAATTATTATAAAATCAGTTTCATTTACCTAATATCCTCACTCAAAATAAAATATAAATACAAAAATAATCTTATTACTTGCAGCCGCACCGAAAAAAAAAAAAAACTAAATTTATGTTGCGATTATTTATCCCCAAAAAATTGAAGATTTTTCAAAATTCAAAAATGAATACATTTATCAATTTCTATAAATAGTAAAAATACAGCATAAAAAATATTATTTGCACTTTTAGGGGACCTGGGAGTTCCGCTGAAAAAAAACACCAATTTTCTTCTCTCGAATAGGTTTCGTTTTTTTTTAAAGTTTCAGTACAGTCGATTACTAAATGAACCTTTTTTTTGCCTATTAATAGTATGACGTTGTACAATTGTTAAAAAAAAAATCATAAACTAAAAAAATCACTTTTTTATGCTCTCGGTTATGTTAGACAAAAAAAAACCTTAAATTTGATGAAAGTTTTTCATGTTATTTTTTTGTTGTTGGTATTATGTTGTTCAAGTGAATTTTTACAGATTAGTTATATTTTTTTTTCCGTGGTGATGTTATAATATTTTAAAAAGAAAAACTCTCTTATATATTTCGTGGTTTTTCATTTGATTATATATTAGCTAGTAGTGTTATATTGTATTTTTTTTTTTAGCATAAAGTTTGCGCAAACCGAAAACCACACTTACACAAGATTGCGTAATAAAAATTTTTCAGATGATATATAGCTGTGCGCTGTGCTAAAAATCAATAGCTATATAAGTTTTTTGGATTTTGATTTTGTAATTTCAATTATTAACCTGCTTACTAAAAAGATTAAAAGACGAAATCAATTTTTTTTTGTGAGATTCATTGTTGTTGCCATAATCGTTTAATATTGAAATGTTTTAATATTTTTTTTAAGGTAACATAAAAAATTTAAAATTGATCTTTTGACATTTCATTGACTAATTCAGTCAAAGTTTATTTAATTTCAAAAGTTTCGTTTATATATTGCTTGTAATAAATATTTAATATACCCAAATAAAGGAAATTAAATTATGTTTAAATTGAAATTTTTTTAAATGTACTTAAACATAATAAATTTTTAGAAAGTTTTTGATCAAAACAAAAAAAGTCTATACCCTCAAATAATATATTTTGATTGAAATGTTAAGTCATTTGATAAAATGTATATATATACAACTCCTTATTTAGATTAAATCAATTATTAAAAATATTTTGATTAATTTGTAATTTAATAGTATAGACTTTATAATTATTGTTTTAAGATTATTTAAGGTAATTATGGCTATTGGCTATATAATTGTGTAAAGTAATTTTTAATCAGAAATGTCAAAATTTAGTGTTTGATGAGATTATTAATTTTTGAAATAGTCAAAGTCAAAGATTATTTTATTTATTTGGTTAATCACTGGATTAATATTTTGAAATAGAGACATTTAGTGATAGATAATGTAGAAGCAAAGTTCAATGATTGAATTATTTATTATACTTAATTTATGTATGTTAAATTGAACTATTTTAGTTTTTTAAAATTTATGTACTGTGCTTAATTGCCAATAGAAGTAATTCTATTACATAAAGTTTCCGAAAAAGTTTCGGAATAAAGTTTTCCGAAAAGGTAAGTTTCCGAAAAATATTTAAATTTAGGATTGTCCGATTGCTACCGTACAAGACTTAAAGAAAATTTAGAATATTGACTAGCTGTCAAAAATATTAATGAAATTGTCTTGTCAAAAAATTATTAAAAATGTTTATTAGAAATGAAGGAGTTAGAATTAGATACACAAATGAACATATTCAATTAAAAAGATAGTAAAGAAATACATATTTTGATTCAAATATTTAAATTTTCGAAAATTCATTGTTTCTACAATATTTACAGTGACACTTAAAGAAAATATAGCAAGTTTAATTGGTTTCCATTAAATCTATTATAGCTAGGTCTAATTTTAATGTTATTATCTTTACATATGCGACAAAATTACCAAATTAATATTTATTTGAAAATTACAATTAAATTCATTTAACTACTTTTTCCATAGAATATGTTAGAGAGAGCAATGAAAGCTTTAACTAAGATAGATATTTTCTATCTTATATAATTTTTATTGACTAAAATAATTATTATTTTAATTAATTTCAATATTATTTTTAATTATTTAAGGACACTTCAACACAAATAATTGCTTAAATTTTAAATACTTCTCACCCTACAAAACAAAAAACATATTTATGTTAATTATTGTTCTTTGAATTTTAATATAAAATAATTCAGTTTTTTTTTTAACAATTATTTTTAAAAGAATAAAAATAAAAGTTTTTCATGGAATTAATTGAAATAACCTTGAATTTTCCATTTGGACGTGAAAATACTTTTTCAATTTACCTTTTCACAAACAAATAAAAATTTTAATTTATAATTATAAATAAAATTTTAAAAATAAAATACAAATATTTAAATAAACTGTGAAAATAATTGTTAAATTAAATCCATTTTTTATGTTTTTCTGGCAAATCAAAACCTTGTAAACTTATTTTTCTCACACAAAAAAAAAACCACTCTGGTGTTCAGACGAAAATAATTTTTTTTTGTATAAATATTTTCTAGATACAAAAAAAAATAATTATGTTGTGCAAAATGAGAGAAAAAAAATGATTAAGTTTAACAGCAACAAAAACCATAAATTTTCGATTTTCTTCATTTTTTTTTTTAACTCCTCAAAATTTAATAATTACCAAAACGGAGGTAAAAATATTTGATATAAATTTTAAATAGGTAATTAGTACTTAGTGTTCGTGTTTATAGTTGAAAATAAAAGTTTTATTTTGTAATTTTTTTTATTTTTATGATTTTATGATTTTAATTTTGTTTTCTAATAAGAATTTATGGAATTTTATTATTATTATTTTTTTTTTCAAATTTATGCTCTAGTGATTTTTATACGATAATGATTTTTAAAAGATGTTAAAATTGTTTAAAAAGAAAAGGTTAACTTGGGGTAATTTCAGTTGATTAATAGTTTTTTTTTTGCAAGCTCGATTAAATCACGAATTGGAACTAAACAATCTATATAATTAAATTAATAATATTATGTTTAAGTAAAAGTGCATTTAAGAAATTAATAATTATCGGAAAATATTGATTTACAAGATTAAAATTTAGTAATCCGTTTGTGTCCGTTTGATTTATTGATCTTTCCACGATTTGAACCAAATTTCTAAAAAAAATCTAAAATTTAAACGATCGAAAACATATCTTTTAGACCCTAGAAACATATTAGTTTTTAAAATTGTAAATTAGATTGAAAAATATTTATTATTTTCTCTTAGAATACTTAAATAGTTTCTTTAACGATTTAATGCTATAATAAAGTTTCTTGCAAAAATACATAAAAATATTTCATGAAAAATTTAATTTGAAATTCAAAATATCTGATTTTTAATTATAATTAAAATTTGTTAAATTTGCCGGTAGAACTTATCTTATATAAGTAAAATTATATCATCAACTTCCCGAAACAATTTATTAAACGACACTTTCAAAATTTTACCGGAAATGCAAAAAACATCCTGTTCCGTTTTTTTTCTCTGAAGACTTAATTATTTAATTCTAAATTTGCAGTGGATCTTACAAAATCGCTGGGAACAGAATACAATAAACTAATAGTGTTATTATAAATATTGTAAATTTGTCACTTAATTTACAATTTATTTGTAATATATTTTGTTAAAGTTTTTACAAGAACTTATCGCTAAACAGTTACCAATAAAAAAAAACCTGACAGAATAAAACCGGACAGAAAAGGAATTAATTATTTAATAAAGAATTCATAAAAACATACAAAAAAAAACGAAAAATTGATCTATATAAGTTCAATAAACTTTAATTGCGTAATTATTACAAAAAAAAATTTGTATATTTTTTTTATTATGTATTTTTGTTTTAATATCTACAATAACCAATCATTATCCAAATCAAAATTGATCGTGCACGAAATCAGATTTATTTTATTTTCATCGATCTTACAAAAATCAACTTAGAAAATTCAGCTACCCCAGAATTTGTATAATATACATAAATAGTTGAATATCAAACTCTCACTTGCTATCCAAAAAAAAAAAAAAAAAAACAGAATATAACTCTTTTTGCACGCATTCGCGAAACGAAAATATTTTACTTTTATAACAAAAACTAATTCTTTTACTTTTTTATTTGCTGGATATTTTTACCACAAAATCTCGTATGATCAGAACATCAACTAACAAAAAAAAAATATGTTGCGCAGCAGAACTACTGTGCATTAACTTTCATATATATAGGAGTTATTTTGGTAGTGACAGTTGTTTACTAATGTCACAGAATTTAAATTCTATAATCATTCTGTTTTAATCTACTCCTTATTTATATTCCCACTGCAGTATTGGAGAATATGAAAACATGGTTTCAATTTGACAACGTAAACTCTATTAAAAACATTGCAGTCAACTTCATCGATAAAAATAATCTGGTTTCCTTCAAATTAGCAAAAACTTTCAATAAATTTTGTAATCGAAATTGATACATTAAATTCAGAAAAAACACTTCTGTGATAATTTCTTCAAAGTTATTGTTCAATCTTTCTCGATTCAGTCCTTGATTTTATTTAATTACTCATCATTAATTTTGAACTATGGAGATCAACCGTGTTTTAACATTTCTGCAGTTCCACTAACCAAGTAATTTTAAATAAGTTCGTGACCAGTAGTTCTTTTAATGTTCATCCATTTGGAAATTTCGGAAATACTATTTTGAGAAAAATAGCAATTAACAATTCTTAAGCGCTCATCATTTATGCTAAAAAGATTTTAAATTCGCTACCTTACAGACAAAAAAAAATTCCAATAAAAAAGCTGACCGACAGTCATAATGAACTTTATGCTCCTCAAAGTCCAAAAACCTCTATAATAACCAAGAATTGAACCAACAAAAAAAACATCACTGAATATCAAAAGAAAATTATATTAAATGTTAATGATCGATCCATCGACCGTGATTCCGCGAGCACAGAAAAATATGATCTTTTGCTCGATATATTTTACTAAAGTATTATATGTAATTATTTTTTTTATGCCTTCTTGTAAAAATTAGAATAAGAGCATAAAAGAACAAAGATCTTTAATACTTTATTTTATTTTTTCTGGACTGACTATTAAATTACCCGATTTTCTTCTTGTTTTTTTTTTTATCAAATATTCAGATTATAATAATTTCATTGGAAATATAATTTAAATTCTTGAATATAATACCAATAGAAAGAATTTTTCCAATTTTCTAACTGATTGAGAATAATATCTATGCTGAAAATTTGTTGTGTGAAAGTTTCTTATTAACATATAAACTAACTATATGCTAAGAACAATTCGATTTTTTTTTAATAGTCTTGATAATATGAAAATCGTGAAAATTTCACCCTCTAAAGTGCATTAAACAAATAAATTTCATTTTCTTTCTGCGAATCGTTTTAGGAAAATTTGCATAAACATTGTTCATTGTAAAAAATTACAGACAAGAAAAAGAATTTTTATAGAAAAATTATTTTTGAAAATTATATTATGTTCTCAAGAAGGCCATTGGTCTTAAATATTATTTTTATTCGTTGATTATATAAAAATAAAAATGCCACGTAGCATAACTACTATGCAATAGTTTCATATTTATGAACCACTGGTCGACACATTATTTAATTCTGAAAAGATGCTTGAAAAAAGTGGCATCCTGTGCCACTTTTTTCAAGCATCTTTTCAGTTGCTGAAAATGAAACGTATAGAAATACAAGGACGCATAATGTCGATATTTTAATTGCAGAAATTTTAATAATCAAATTAAAAATCGGACAATTATTTTATTTATGCGGTATGTATAAATGTAAACTCAATTAAAAGCATTTATGTAAATAACTTTTTTAGAATAAAGCGACCCTGGTAGGAAAAATTAGAACTTTGTAAACCTCTACATTATTCTACTGTAAATTACCTTTCCAATGAGGTCTCAAGGGTCTCACTTGTAAAATTAAATTGCAATTTGTCATTTAAAGATACATTTTACTGTGTTAAATTCCAATTTGTCGTTTAAAGATTCATTTTGGAAAATTGGTAACGAAGTCTAGTGGACACTTTTAAAATATTTTTCAATTCGTTCTAAAATCTATCTAATGATTTTCAATCTTTCCAATGAATAATCTACCAATTTATTACATATATAAAATAAATTAATTTGACAAAGTTTACGGACAGACAGACAGACATAAAGATGCTAACATAAAGTTTGCCCCAAAAAAAAAAATTTGTTCACTCGCTGTTATTTGTTTTTTTTTTTTTTAAATAAACACAGCAGAGTAATTTGTTAAAACACAACCAAAAAAAATTAATTTGACTAAAAGTATAATTATCATCATCATCAATAATCATCATCATACAAATCAAGTTAATGGGTAGCCCCAGTCAAGATCACTTTTGATTGATTTCCAGATGATTTAGGTTTTGTTTGGTTTGTTTTTTTATTTTTTTGACTTTTTTTGTTGGTTGTTGTGATAAATTGTGAACTTTCAAATATAACAGGATAATGATCGCTTTAAATCTAAGTTTAGAATTTGCTTACGGAGCTTAATTTTTTTTTATAATTCTGTTGTTTTCGTTTACATTGTTTGTTATGAAGGAGACAAAAGTTGACGCACCTTTCTTTAACCAAAAAAAAAAAACTGGTTGTTTATGTTATGTAAAAATGAAGAATTAAGTATGTACATAGTTGATTGACCAATTTTGTGCTTTTTTTTGTGTGTTATTTTACAGTTTTGAACTTAATGATTTATAAATTATACATAATTAAAATGATTATTCAATTATTTGAAGATTTGATGAAAAAAAATATTGGCAAAATAATGGAATTACAAAATGTATTGAAATATGGTATCGAAATGATTAAAATTGGAATTCAATACTGTAATAAATTAATAAATACATAAAATTTTAACATTTAATAGCGTAATTAATATCATATATTAGCATAATTCTTAATGATTTGATATTTATGATAATTATGTGACAGTTTTCATTTATGGTACACTTTTGACAAATTTAAATATAAATGAAATTGAATTAAAGAAATTAGAGAAAAGAAGAAAATGGATTAAATTAATTCAATAGACGTCAAATATGAAGAGTATGAATCATGTAAGTTTCGAAAATGTTCGGGAATATTTCGAAATTATAATAATTTCTTAATTTAATCGAAAAATCATAAACTGATTATTTATAATATTCCCATTTTTTTGACAAAATAAACTGATTATTTATAATATTCCCATTTTTTGACAAAATTATTTCGACAGATAGGTTCGTTTTTATATTACCGATCCTCAAATCTGTTCGTTTCTGGCAAATCTTTTGATACTACAAACAATCTAATTAATCCTGCTATGAATATTCCATTCATAATTCGTAATGATTTGAATTTTATGCTACTTATGTAATCGTTTTATTAGTTTTAATTTATTGTACTAATTATGGTAAACTTTTGACAAATAAATGCAATTAAATTAAGTACAAAAATAAATGGGTAACTGTTTTAATTAATTTATAAACATTTTGTAATTTTTAAATAGAAAATATATGTCAGAAGTTAAAAATTTATTTAAACCATTGTTTTTTGGACATTCATTACTTAAATGTAGATGCTATCGCAAAGATATATGTTATTTAATAAAAAAAAAAGCTGTTTTTGCGTTAATAAAAAAAACATGTAAAAAACACCCTACTTTGCATGTCAAACAAATGTTCTTAGTCACCAAAAAAAAAAATCAACGATTTATTTAAAATTCTTTTAATGCGAGGGAAAAAAGGCAAACCCTTGTCTGGTACATAATAATGATTCATTTAGATTAAGGAATTTTAAGGTGCGCCAAATTTCTCAAAAAGAAAATTAGTCACACAAATTACATTTTTTAATTAATTAGTTGAATATTATAAAAAGAAAATATTTAAAAGTTTATTTTTATTTTTATTAAATTCGCAAAAAATTATTTCTAAAAAACTTATGTAATTAACGAGTCACTGATACAAAGAACCTGTTCAAAATTTACCTTAAACATTTATACAGCATAACATTATTTCAATTCTACTGTAATAACATTTTTTTTTAAGTATTTACCAAAATTTTAACTTCTGTTCGTTAATGCTTTCATGAACCTAACCTCCTAAGTACTTAATTTTCAATATTTTTAAATTCATCTCGCATTAATTTACCATTATGCATTAATTTACCATTCACCGAAGTAATATCTGTTGTAAATTGTTATTCAAGCTATATAATTCTTCTCAAATTGTCTGTCTACAAAGACAATTTTCTAGTTGCGTACATTCGTATTTTAATTTCTTTGATCCAAACACTGATATATCCTTTTTTAGTGATTGTTTTAAATTTAAAACTAAAAAAAAAACTATTATATCCATATTTATATATTTTATTATTTTTCCTTATAATGCCACCAAACAACGTTTAGACACATCATACTCCATATTAAAATTTTATAAATGCATATAAATATATATACATTATATACGCATTTGAACTTCTTATATATTGAATGCGGTGAATCTCAAAGAAACATAATATTTCTATAAGATACGCAACATGATGGACTGACGTTAAAAATAAAAAAAAAAACATAAAACTTCCATATTATGTTTTTGTTTTTATGTTCGACCTTGGAAGAGAATACGATTTTGGTCAATATTTATTAAACGTATATGCAGGCTATCCATGCTGTTGATCAGTATTTAGTTTGTGTTTAGACATCATCATAACTTGAACTTCTTTTATGTTTTATATACTTTTTCTTATATATATATTTTTTTTTGTAATAATATAAATTTTGTAATTTATTTTAAATTTTCATTTACAATATTTAAAGCTCGTTCGATAACTAAATAATTTGACATATGTCTGTCTGTTTGTCACCAATAACAAAAACTTTTTTAAAATTAACATTTAACACAGTTCATAGACATTGGGACCGAGAATTCCCGTCTCGAGAGTTCTGGAGATTTTTACAATTTTAATGTCTCATGCCTCGTGCCACGATATAGTAAGTACACTCGGGGATTCGCGATTCCAGAAAAATATTATTTTTTTCTCGAGAATTCATGGTATATTTTTTTTTCCTCATTTTAAATGATAATTTTGAATTTGGGGCCATTGCTTATATAATAATAATTTATCAACCCAAATTCTTGAATAATCCAAACTGCTATAGCAACAGTACGTTATATTTAGCTCATTTACTACAGATTATTTCAAGATAATCTGTAGTAACATACAAATGGACAAATTGTCCGTCAGAAGGCTTTCATTAATTTTTGCCAAAAAGTTATTTCTGAATAAAAAATTGCAATTTAAGATAATAAATCTTCCCCAGAATTGATGGCAAAAGTAGTTCTGATCTGGCCACTAGAACCACTGATTTATAAAATATATCTATAGTATTAATATTTTAATTTATAATCTTAAGTAGTTAGTGCAACATGTTTTTAAATGGTTTTACTTTATATATAATTATTGCCAAACGACAACCAAATAAGCTCGTAAGTATGAAACTACTGCAAAGTAATTCTATTAGTTGGCATTTATAATATATTTTTTACAAAACTATACATTTTATTATTTTATATTAGTTTCATTTAAAGTATGTTTATGGGTGCGGTTAATACAGAAGTTTTTTTTAATTTTATTTTAAAACAAACCATTTTTAGATAAAGCATTATGCTGCAGGATAAATTTTGTAATCCTGTATTGTTTTTGTTATTACCTAAATAAGAATAGTTCGTTGTATGTGCAACAGTACGTTATATTTATTCAAGAATTATGGTGGTTTTTAAGGAAATTTTCTTTTTATATGTTTAGAAAGCATAAATTAATGTCATTTTTGATTTTCGATCAAATGAATCGATTAATAAGGTTATGAAATGTCATTTTCAAATTATTTTTGGCTTTCGATTAATGAAACGAATTTGTGCTGCGATTTAGCTTTTACTATTTTCTGCAAAATTACGTAATTATTTAAAAGTGTATTTAGCTCTATTTAATGTAGTATCTTTAGGGTCGAAAAACGAAATTAATTTCTAACAATTGATAAAAAAAAAGTTATTAACCTGAAATGTTTAACTCCAGGTAAATTGGACCTTAATGTTATTTCTACAAAACTTCCACATATATGTTGTTGATCTTTTTCTCTAAAGCAAACTTTATAAAATTATTTTTCTTATGCTACTATAATTTTTTTAATGTGATAATTCCTTTAACATTAAAAATATTTCTTATATGGTCATTAAATGTAAAAAAAAACGACTTGTTTTTGTTTATATTTTTTTTCTTCAGTTGGTAAAGAGTCAATTACGGCATATGGTGTCACAAAAACCATAAACTGATTTCAAATTAAGAAAAATAAAAGTTTATTTTCAAAGAGTTCATTACATAAAAAAAAACTTATATAAGGTTCAATTACATTTATGATGTAAACTATACTTTTTTTTTTAAATGTATTACAAACTTGAACTCCATCCTGCTTTCGATTATTTCACAAAAAAATGAAAACATGAAATTTTGACGAAATTAATTCATTAATCATTAATCCAGTTTAAAATATTATTATAATCAGAAAATTTATGTATTTTATTTTGTTTATAAATTAAAATTTTGTAAAAAAAATTGTAATTAAATGGCAGGTAACTTTTACATCAACGAAAAATCTTAAATTAAAATATCAAGAATATATATACGATAGTGTTTTTACTTATTTAAAAAGAAAATGAAGTGGTACGTTCCGTTTTTTTTAACTCAGTCCAAAAATCCTTGCTGCAAAATACAAATTTAAGTAAATGACGTTTCGGAGGAGCCTGCCGAAGGGAAAACTGTGTGGCTACTAAAGCAATTTTCACTATTGCTTTAGTAACCCCACGGTTTCCCCTTTAGTAACCCCACGGTAGGCTGTTGAGCTATTGTCTCATCACTACCCGGTTCAACTTTCGTTCCTACTTCAGTTATAGTGGCAGCTAGAGTTACAGTTGTTCAACTGGAATTTCCTCTCTTTTACCGACGTCCATGCTCAGTTGTTGAGAACAACAACTGATTTTTTTATGTTTTAGTAGAAGCAGCCCTGGTAATTGATTTATTGATACCTATTGGCAAGGCAAAAATAAATTAAGCAAAAAAAATCTGTTTGTAGGATACTAATACAAGTACATTATCTGTTTATTAATATCTATTGCCGTAGGAGGGCACTATATCTATAGTGCCCACCTATAGCAATAGCCACTAATTGTTAGACCACTAAAAATCTTAAAAATTTAATCTAGTCAGAAAGTTGCGCTCAAAAAATTCAAATATTTGTGTAGAAGTTAAAGCCATTCGATCTAGCTTTCATGAAAGCTGAAAGCACACCACAATCATATTGGGATATGGAAAAGTTAAAATAGCGATGAACTATTTATAACAAAAGATGTAAGAAAATTATCAATTGAAGAATTTACTTATGAATGTAGGTTTAATTTCTTGCAAATAAATGCATTTGTAAATTTGATAGGAATATTTAAAATTTTGTGGAAATGGCACTACACTCTAGGACTTTTACGCTCAAGGACTTTGATTAATAAATAAGTGGTATTAAAAGCTATTATATACCATATAATTATTGTTTTACATATTTTCTCGTTTCTACTATACCATTTCTGCTTCCAAATGTGCAAATATATTGTTGAACTACGCAAAATCATAACTAGTCTCAAACAGACATTAAATTATTATTAAATCATATACTCTACTACTCGAATTTCTTGACCATGACGAATAAAATTTTCTTTCAAATAAACATAAATTAGTCGTTAACTTTTATTTTTATCTTATAGATTTAATTCTTGTTGAGGTCTAGTAAATTTCATAAATAATTCTGCAATAAAATTAAAATTATTATGAAGAATTAATTAGAATTTTAGTTTTTAAATCAATAATCTTATTTTTCGAAAATTCACTGCAAAAAAAAATGTAACCTTGATTCAGTAGCACGAAAGCATGCAGTAATAAACCCTTTTTTAGTTGCTATTAATACCTTTTATTTCAATAGTGGTGCACATATATAGTAATTACAATTCCACAAGACTTAACAAATTTAATTAGAAAGTGCATCAGACATGAAAATATAAAATTTTCCGTAACAAGTCCACAAAAGAGCCTTTTTTTTTTAAATTATAAGGTGAACAGAATATAATTTGCAAAAAAAAAAAAAAAAAAAGTTGAACTGAAATTAATTTCGCTTGATTTTCTGAAATAACAAAATACACAAAAAAAAAATTGCATGCAATAATTAAAAAAAATTGTAATAAAAAAACATATAAAACAAGATGGATTTTACTTTTTTTAGTTTCATTTTTTATTTCGCTCAAACTTTGTTAAAGTGCATAATTATTATCAAAATTGACAGCTGATGTCAGTCAGTAAGTCATTCAAGTCTTAAGCCCAAGGTTATTGGAAAATTTATTTTTAGTTGATGGCTTTTTAACTATAAATGGAACTTAAATATGTAGCGTATATATAATATATATTATATGTATATATATTTGTTATGCAGAAAGTTGATGTGGTTTTTATAATACTGAGAGTTTAAAATGGAGAGAACACCAAATGTAACATCTGTTTTTTTAGCATAATTTTATATATCAAGTTTCAAGAAAAGATATAAATTTAATTTATTAAATTACGGCAAAAAAAAAATAAAAATAAAAGATAATTTAACTTGAAAGTATTTTGCTTTATATTCCAGATGAAAATTTTAGTTTTTCTTAATATTTAAAAATGGTACTTAAAAAAATCTGGATTTATTTTTACATAAACACGGTAATAAGGATATATTTTTTTTTTATGTAGGCTAAAAATAAAAAAACATATTTAAATTTAATATAATTTGGTTCAAATTAAATATTATTTTTATTCTACGTTTCAGTCATTAATGAAATTATCGGTTAGAGTTTACGGACTAAAATTGTCGGACATTAACATTCAAGAGTTTAAGGCCAAAAATAAATAAATGCAGCGTTGTTAAATAATGGATTATAAAATTAATGCAGTATTTTATTAGTATACTCAGTAAATTAAACCAAATTGGTTTCACTTTTATTAAATTAATTGGTGTAATTTAAAAATTTCATTACTCGAAATGATATTAATGTATTAAGATCCAGTCATAATTGGGTCAAAATTTTTTCAAAACATAATAATTATTTTGGTTGACTTTAAAAGAAAATTTAATGTCTTTGTGAAAATTTGAAAATTTGCTGTTTTAATATTTTTTTATTATTTTTGGACACTTTGAAATAAGTTCAGACGAAATCAGAACTTATTTCAAAGTGTCTAAAAATAATTAAAAATAAAAATTTTAATTATGATAGAAAATGTATTATTGAACTACCAGCAAATAATGTATATAATGTTCGTCAAATGTGGAAGTTTGATGAATGACAAGTAATGCAAGAAACTGGAAGAAAAAATTGCATTTTTTAAAAGATCTGATTCACTGACTTTAATGTAAAATAATTAGTATTTCAATCTGGAATCGGTAAAAAAGCATTCGTCTCCGATTTCTGATTGTTTTAGAGTTGATATATTTTCTTTGACTCTGACTTCGACTACACTGACCAATTTCTACTGAACTTCGACTCTACAACCTTGATTCCAATTACAAATCCTAATTAAATACAAATTCCTTGCAGTTTCAGTCCATAAACTTATCAATCTGTTATCATGAATGACATTTCGTTAATATACATATCATTATCAGTTGGTTATTAACTTTAATTCTATTGACGCCATTACCAATTCACAGTAAACATTTGTAATTAATCAGTTTTATTTTTAGATTAAAAAACTTATAATCCTAATCCTATTTTAAGCCTCTAACACTAATATTTTCAATTAAATATACAGTTAATTCTAAAAATATTTTTCTTTCAAGTTATTTTTTTCCAAAATAAACAAAATTTAATAATTAGTATAATTGAAGTTGGTCTGACAATTTACAAAGATATAGAAAAATCTAAACATTAAAATCTTACCATCTTTCAATTAAAAGCATAATAATTTTACCGTATTAAAATCCTACAAGATACAAAAAAAAAATATAGAAAATAAATTCCAATCTTAAAAGAAAATTGTTATAAGAAAATTTCATTTTCTAAACTAGTATTTTGAGACTAGTTTTACTTTATTTCTATCTAATTTAGCTTTTTTTTTTTTTTTTAAATAAATAGTCACTTTGGTTGTGGTCATTAAATAAATTTATAAAAAAAAAATCTATTGAATTATATGCTTTATGTTTAAAACTTGATTTAATAAATAATTTGTCATTAAAAGAGTTGAGAATATAAATTTGTGTTCTATATTTATATCATTGATTTATATTATAAAGAAGAAAAAAAATTATTTGTATCTCTTCCTTGATGAAGCGATAAAAATATCTTATCTTGTTTAATATGTTTTCTTTTTCATATTTTTTTTATGTAATTTCACTGGCTATAATCTTTTTCTGATATTTAATTTATTTATTAATAAATTATGTTATGTATTCTTTGTAGAAATTAATAATTTCATAATATATGATATATAAAATTTAATGTATGTAGACACGGTTTTTTATATTATTATCTATAATTATATTTGGTATAGAAAATCTATAAGATAAAAAAAAAAAAAAATAATAATAATCGCGTGACCATCTTTGAAATATCATGGTTATTCTTATTATATCGTTAAACTATTAAAAAAAATTAACTTGTATTTTATTATTTTTAACTCATTTTATTAATAATTGAAAATAATTTAATGAAGGTAAACAGATATTTTTTCATGTTTAAGTAATTTTAATGTTAAAAGAATTTTAATTTTTTTCACCAATTTCTTTTAACATAAAATAGTAATTATGTATGAATAAGTGTATGGAAAATATTCATACAAATTCTTACTATATTCTAGAGACTAATCAGAACTGAACTGTGTTCGGTTAAAAAATTTTTTTTGTTAAATTTTGATCAATTATATTATTAAATCTGTGGTATTTTGCTAAAACATGATATCTACATTTTTTGACATTTTGAGATAAATTCTGATTTTAATTGCTAACCATTTAATCTTCAAATTGACAGACGGTTAATCTACAAATTTACAAATACACAACTAGTTATAAACTGAGTAACTTTACCAAAACAGGAGTAACAACTACCAAGAAATTAAAAAAACATCATTCTAATTTCAATAGTTGAGTATTCACAAGCATTTTATTAAGACCGAATCTTCTGAAATTTGGTCTGCTCAAAATTTGTACTGTAATTATATTTACAAAATTTATAATTATCGTAAGTTCCACAGAAATTTCACCATAAATATTTGCTGTAATGTTTGAAGAATTTAGAATCATTCATAAAAATTAAACGATTTAATTTTAGTTCGTTTTATCTACCATTTTGCTGATGCACGGGAAAAGTGAAAGAACTAGTCACTGACTTTGATATTGTGACTTGTTTTAAAATCGTTATAGAGTATGGTTATGAAAAAATGACATAAAATGTTTATGTAATTAATTTTTTAATAGCACTTAATTAGAAAATTTGGGCTTTAGAGCATAGTTTTGAGTGATTTTACTTTTTGTATAAAAAAATTATTTGCTAGAACTAAGAACAGAAAATGAAAAATTTACGGCTGCAAATTTAATTTTTTGAGTTTTACTCCTTGCCTCGAATATCAGCTACAAATTTATTTCATGATACATATTTGCAATTTTATTAATAATAAATATTTTCCTAAAATTGAAAATCAATTTTTTTTAACGAAAAATTACAATTTAATTTTCACACTATTCCAAATTTTGGTACTAAAAATTTGATATGAACATTAATTTTTGTATCTTTTTTTACTATTTTTTTTTAAACAATTATTTCGGTACAAAAAATGTTTTGAATATTAAATAAAAATGAAAATAATTTTTTACAATTAAAAATATAATCAATAACTAAGATCTTTATATTTATAATATTTTTAAATACATAGTACAGAACATAATAAATTATAGGCTGCAGATTTTCTCTCATATCTTTAAATTAAATTTTGAATTAAAATAGGTACTCTAAAAAAAAATTACATATAAATGTATGCAAAAATTTAATTCTTTTAGAACAAAACATATAATTTTTTTTTTAAACACTAAATAATCCAAAAAGTAACATAATATAAATTGTTTTTAAAAAATTCACATATTTTCGATTAATTAATTCATTTTTTGTTTTTTAATTTGGAAAATATAAGTATAAAAATTTTTTTACAGTTTTTGAACCCTTATTGCAATCTTTGAGATTTTTTTTTTATTTATTTAACATTTACAACACCATAAAAATTCTACCTGTCTGGTATTTTAACTTTTAAAAAAAAATTAAAAACTGACTTTTAGTATATCATAATCAGGAATTTCTTTCATATATTCGTTATTTTTTTTTTTGCTTAACATTAATATTCATAATTTATGTACAAAAGAAGAATATTTTTAATCATATATTATGTTGTACATAGTTCGTAATTTTTTTTTTTTTGAGCTCTTCTTTTTTACTGCAAAATAAAAATTAATATTGAAATGGTAATATAAAAATTTAAAGAAAAAGACTTCAGTTACGGTCATTGAATTTTTTAGGGTTCATTATAGTTTCATATTTAAAAACAAAAAAAAAATTGTATGAGAAAAGATACTTTTAACCACATATAATTTATGATAAGAACCGTGCAGATATATATATAAAATGAAAATAAATTATTAAAATATTAATTTCAATTTTCTTTATGAGAAGATACATACAGAGAAGACAAAGTGTTTAAAAAATAATTATTCTCTTTATGTTTTAAAGATAGAGTAGTGGGAAAATTTTTACCAAACAAAATACCTTTTAGAACAGTCATGGGCAACCTTTTTCAACATCGAGTAAATTTCAAAATAATCAATTCTCTACCGGGTAAATAAGTAATTAGAAGTAACTTTTATCTGAAAGAAAAGTTTGAAATAATAGTACGTACCTTCCTTAATTTAGATCGGGCTGAAGCTTATTGCAAAGCGTTTCTAAATTTATATGTTGTCATCTTCAATCTGACACAGACTTCGCAATTTTCCAACGTTAATCTATTTTGAATTTAAAACGAATTTCATTTGTGAAAATATCTCTTCAAATCATAGCTAGAGGCAAAAGCAGACAACAAAGTAAATCCAACTTTTTTCAAGAATGAAAACCTGCATGGAATTGACGACCAACAATTTGTTATAATTTTACGATTATTTGTTTCTAATTTTGCAAGTTCTCGTCTAAATTTCTTGAACTTTTCTTGCCAAATATCTGAAATTTTAAAATGAAGGGTAATTGAAAATATGGCCGCGGATAGAAAGTCGTATATCACTGTTTTAGAATATATATGTTGATTTTAAGATGATGTGCCAGTTTTATTTTAATATTTTAATTATATATCTTTTCAATGCTTATGTAATCATGTTTATAATTACTATGCTTTTAAAAAAAAATTAATAATTAAATACTTGGGTTGGTGGAAAGAGTTGATATAGTAAAGTTTAAAATTGATAATAAGTTTCTTTCACTGACACAGTATGCTGTCTTTTAAATTTCCCAGTTCATAATACATAATAAACTTACCCTGACCTTAGTATGTTAGGGAAGATATTTTTACTATCTTAAATTACATTTTACAGACAATTATAAATATATTTTTCGTGATAGCGTCCTCCTTGGCAAACATTACCCACAACAAAACACCTACATAGTTCTCTACTCATCAGATATTCATTCAAAGAATTTTAGAGATACGAAAAATTTAATATTAAATATGAATTAAGTTCTTAATTAAAATAAGATTTTTTGTTTGTTTTTATGGACACACAAAAATGTTCTTTAACTGTTTTGAAAAAAATTGTATCAGTATATTTAAATATAAATTCTTAACAGGCTCTTTTATTAATAAAAGTTTTCATAAAACAAAAAGATTTTTTATTTCAAAATGAATAACTTTATAAATAAATTGCATTTTCATTAGTTAAGTTGTGGAATATTCATCCGGTTTAATCGGACAATGAACTATAAATTAAGATACATACAAAATATTAATAGGTAATAATTTGGCAATTTGGAATAATATTTCTCACCAAACAAAAACCGAATATAATTATTTTAATGAATAAATATGATTCAGTGTAAATATATTAAATTAATTTAATGAATAAATATGATTCAGTGAGGATATTTTAAATTCTCGTTAGACCATATCAAATCCGTACCACTTAGCAAAATAATACCACTTAGCAAAATATTTGTAATTGTCTGAGAGTGATTATAGAACTACTTTCGACCAAGTTGAAAATTTTCTGAATTTCATTATATTTAAAAAGCTTTCTACTGCTGTGAATCCAAACTACTAATGCTTACTTATAATAAGTTTTATTCTTTTAGCTTTGTTGTTGATAAAGCATGGACTGTATCTCACTTTTTACCCAGAATTTTCGCGTAATTGCAAGAGAAATTATAAAGTTTACTTCTCAGCGTAATATTTTTTATGGTTTAGGAGAGAATTTCGGAGTGGAATTACTCCGAAATTCTCTCCTAAAACATAAAAATATTTGCATTTATTGTAATTTTATGTAATTCTGTACTCATTTAAAGCTAAATAAACTTAGGCTAACACCGATGTGTCTGTCGGGGGAGACTTAATGCACCACAGCTTAGCACACTACCATTTAAGCCACCGCCGGTCTTAATATGCAACTGTTACCGTGGTCAAATTAGTTCAGATATTTCAATTCCACTAATATCTTCTATTACTTACTTTAAAATTACATAAAAATTTTGTAAACAAATTTAAAACTTTAATAAAACTATTAATATTTAAAACACTCATCATTAATTACTCAATTACCACATATAAAAATATTTTAATTAAAATAATAATCTATTCTACATTAAAAAAAAATTAAATTTGTTTTTTGTTCATTTTCAATTTCAGGTAAGATGATTAAAAAAAAAAACACTTTTATTTTAACAACTAAGCTAAGAGAAACAAAAAAAAAACTGGTTAAACCAGAAATCTAATTAAATTAAAATGCCGTAAGTGAACATATACATAAAAATAAAAATGTTTAATAAAATATTTAAAAATAGTATTTTCTTTATTCTCATTAAAAAAAAAAAAAATTAAGTAATCAAATTTATCTCACCTTGATTAATAAACACAAACAACAAAAAAAAAACGAGATTTTTTTGTAAAAACTTAAAAGTCTCGTGTTTTTTTTTAGTGAAATAAAGAATTGTGTATACGACATCATCAATTTTAAATATAAAATTTAGGGTAAATAAATTAATAATGTCGGTTTATTAGACATTTGGGAAAATTAAAATATTGAAGGTAATGGAGCCCCAGTCTGATTCATAAAAATATTACAATTTGTACATAAATTAGTTGTAAAAGAATTTTATAACCACATTTTTTTATAGAGAAGATGAGACTGCTATAAGCTAATTTATTAAAAAATAGAAATACTTATTATTAAAACCATATTTAGAGCTAAATTTACTCTTAAAAGTTCAAATCTAATAAAGTAAGTTTAAATCAAATTCAAATTTTATTTGGATCGATTATTTAAATTCAAATTTGATTTATTAGATTTTTCACTAAAATCTAAGATATTAACTCTTTGAATCCTGTCTGACTGTCTATAAAACATTGAGAAATTAATATTTATCGTATTTAATATTAAATGAACATAGAAATTGTTGCTACACGATTCGTTTGAAATATTAAACACAATATTTTGCTTCTGGTTTACACCAACTAAAGACGTCTCGTTTTTTTTAAATAGGACACAACAGTGTTTATTTAAAATAATATTTAAATGATTTAACGTGGAAAATACTGAGCAAAACTAATATTCCTTGTTGAAAAAAACTACCAAAAAATTTATACCAGTGAGTCTAATTGAAAATTCTGTCACTAGATAGCCTTAAATATAATGAATTTGAAAATGTAATTTAAAATAGTAAATATTAACGAAAAATTATATAAGCTAACAGTTTGGAAAAATAATGAAAAACAGGGTAAAATTCAAAATTTTTGAATTGCTTTGTAAA
Organism: Empis livida; assembly: GCA_963932195.1. Lineage (NCBI taxonomy): Eukaryota > Metazoa > Arthropoda > Insecta > Diptera > Empididae > Empis > Empis livida. The sequence continues at coordinate 10,284,896 of OZ010646.1, read as the reverse complement.
ATACATTGTTTAATTTTTAATATGGACGTAAACTGGATAGGTCAAACCCCTAATAGAAGGCTGTCACATCGCAACATTAATAATGTTTGCAAAAAAACGAGTTCAAAGTTTTGGTATTGGATGGGTTATAAAAACTTTGAAGTTATGACACTATTCCTGCTTTTAGGATTATCGCGCTATATAATTGAAAATTACTAGAAAAAACACAGCTTTTGGTTGAGAATGATACGCGGTATGCTGATAATGCTTAAAATTGCACCAAGAAACCTTTAGCAGTGTCAGTTTCTTCGCCAGATTTATACAGAAATATGAAAGTGTCTGAAGAAAATGTACGAAATTTTTAAAACCGCAACTAAATTACTAAAAATATAATTTTTTTGAGATGGTGTTACTAGGACCACAAAAGGCCTATATATACGACTGCCCATTAATTCGACGACTGAAAATGTTTAAATTGTATTATATTACTAAAAAAAAAAAGTATCTCTCAGTTTTTTTTTTGGTCAAAAACACTTAAATTTAAATATTCTTCAAAAGAATGATGCAATTTTAACAAATTTATATATTTTTTCACAAATCTATTAAAAAAACTTTTTAAAAAAGTTCTGTTTTAATTTAATTTAATGTTGTTGAATACGGATTTTCTATTTCTACCTACTTATTAAAACAAACAAATATTTATAATATTTTTAAAATATTTTTGTTTTTATGTTTTTTTTCATATAATTTTAACCAAATATGTTCATAAATAATAATAAAAATAATAGACTTTAAGTTCAAGGATATCTCATCATAACATAAAAAGAATTACAAATTTAAAATGTTTTAAATAAAAAAAATTTTATGAATAAATTTTTTTTTTTTTCTGATTAGTTTTATAAAATACAAAAATATATCCGACAGATATTTTTTTTTTATGTTGGATCAGTTAATAAAATCATTTCTATTTCAATGAACAAATAATTATTTAAAAAATACAGATTGTCCGACTTAAGCAGATATACCAATTGTAGCAAAGCTGTATTAATTTTTTTTATTGTGTTGTTTTTTTTGGAGTTTATTTGTTGTTGTTTGGTTCATTTTGGCCTTCATCAAGGTCTTTCTCACAAAAAAAAAAAAAAAGATTTTTGCTCATTAAATTTTACCTAAAATAGAAGTAGACAACGTAATAATGTTTTTTTATATTTTATATAAAAATTTAAATTTTACGGTGAATAATTTACAAAATTAAATATTTTTTTAGTTTTAAATAATTCTGGTTCACATTTTTACACTTTAATTTTATGAAACTTTGTCAAAACCCGATAGCTGCATAATTATAATTTTTCAGCAGAGCAACTATAAGAAAATTCAATCGTAAATTGTCAGAATAGTATAATGCTTGTGAAATACTCAACTATTTAGATTAGAATGAAAGTATTAGTTTTGTAGGTGATTCATAAACCAATATTTGTCGAGTGAATTCAGTTGTCATGATTTAGCAAAGTCAATCACAGCAGAAATAAAAATATCTGTTTGAGAATTTCCAAATTTTTCTTTGGTTTATATACCTAATTTGAAGATTAAATGTTTAGCAATCAAAATTAAAGCTCATTTCAAAATGTCAATAAAAATGTAAATATCGAGGTTTAGGCTAAGTTCCACAGAATTTTATGTAGCAATACATAAAAAATTTATTATACTTGTTGCTTTAAACATAATTAACATTATGCGGATTCATGAAAAAAATTTTTAAAAAATTAGATAAAATAAAAAAAATCATTTTGATGACACTTTTTAATGGTCCAGTCCAGACTGAAATAAAAAAATTAACTGAAATAAATTACGTAAGTTTATATAGAAACGTCATCTTCATTTTTAATATGGGATATAAAATTTTTTTTTTATGAAACCGGATTGACGGTAAAATTATCAAACATTAAAACATAATATAAACAATAATATTTAAAAAAAAAAATTCGTATTAAATGTTGCGGGAACAAGTTTCTCAAGTTCAATGTATGTGAAATTTTTATTTTGGTTTTCAATATAAAAAAAAAGTATAAAAATTAAGAAATAAAAATTTGTACTCAAATTGACTCATCTTTTCATTTATATTTAATGATTAAATGTTAAATTGCATAAATTTAATAAAAAATTGACAATGTTTCAAGGTTTTTTTGATTAGATACATAATGAAAATTATTGGAAATTTTTTTTTATATTAAATTTTGCATAAAATTTTTTTTGCAATTCAATTACTTTTTTAATTACTGTGAAATTATTACTAATTATGGAAACGTAGTTGTTTTTTTTGCGAAACTGTAATTTTTTTTAATAATTTGGAATTATTAAAAAAAATTACAGTTTACAGCGAAAAAGACTGGTGGTGACTAAGTCACTTAGTGGTTGTGCACGACTTGCAAAGCATCGATGTTATACTAAGTTTTAAATGAGTGCTAATAATAAAATGGCAGTAAAATGTAATTTCATACTGGGAAAATGCTCGAGGGCTAACAAAAAATGTCAGATTAATAAATAACTTTAGTCTCTTCACGAGTTGTGGACCAAAGAACAATTATTGCAAGAAAAAACATACCAGAAATTGTCAGTAATGTATGTGAAATAGTATTTTAATTTGGAAAAATACTCCAACTAAAATTTCTGTAATGAAAGTAGTACACACATTGAATTTTCATGACAATTAAAATATTTAAATCTTTAATGGTACTTTTAATTAATTTCCATTTTCAATTTTCCACTTTGCTCGCAACTTTTAATTTAACTTAGCAGATTACCAACATTTTTTTAGCAGCATAATGAAAATTCAAGTAAAAATCAACCTGAAAGAAAATAATTTTAAAAAAATTTATGAAAAATAAATTTCCTTGTAGATTTTTTATGTTGATTTTTTCCTCATTTCATTGTTGACTTTGTTAAGCTTGTAAACTTTAATTCACACAATAAACAATTTTCTACTAAAAACTAATTTTTTTTTATTATTATTATTGTTTATAAAGTTGTTTATAAAATTTCTATTAGATTTTCGATGACACCATTATTTATTCATTTTAACCTAATCCACACCCACCCTAAAGTGAAACAGGTGAAAACAACAAAGCACGGAAATAGAATATATTTTTTTTTCGCTACTAAATAAATAAAAAAAAAAGAAAAACCACACAAATAAAAAAAAAAACAAATATTCACACTTTAATAAAAAAAACGCAAACTCACAATAAAATAATTTTCCCTTATTAATGAAAAAAATTCCTATAGTTTCTAATTTATGAGGTGAGTCCTATATATTTTTGTAATATCCATCCTTCAGGATAATAACCGGAAAAAAAAAATAATAATTTCATAAAAATTATAGATTTTTTTTTTCCCACCCAAATAAAAGAAAATTTCCATTTTTCTGCTTCTTCATTTTTTTTTTTATGAGAAACTTACCAGTCTATAACAATGAAATTTATTATAATAATGATAGATTGAAAGTGATGAATTGAATTTTGATTAAATTTTATTAATGATAATCATGCAAATTGATAGTTTCAAATTTATGATTTATGTAAAGAAAAACGATTTTAATATCTATTCATCTACAGACATAAATAAAATTGAATTTTCTTCAATAAAATTCTCTGTATTTGTTCAAAATTTCGTGCAATCAAAAAAAAAAAATTGTGTAGTATATTTATTGTACTCGTATTAAATATACAAAGTGAAATTGAATGTGAAAAATGCAATTTTGCGATTAAATTATTTATGTTTCTATGTTCAATGACGGTACGTACTAACAGAACAAAAAAAAAATATTATTAACAAAATTGTATGTTTTTGAAGAAAGTAGGTCATGTGAAATCAAAATAAAATTATAGGTTTTGTACTAATTTGTTGGGAAATTTTTTATTGATAATTTTACTTTCAAATAAAAAAACAATTTTCTTTCTTCTTTTTTTTTCTGTGATAATTTAATTTGATTTTCCAATAACATTGAACTAAATTTAGATTTTTTTTCTTTATAGTCTTTTAGTTTTTTTTTAGATATTAATTTTATGTTTCAATGATAAGAAGTGAAATTGTTTAAGAGATTTTTTTTTTTTTAGAGTTTTGTTTTATGTACCGATAATTGATTGAAAAAAAATATATTAATTAGTCTGGGTAAACTCAAAACTACAATGGAAAATTAGTCATTTATTTACCGATTAGAAATTTTTTTCTATTTATAAAGAATTAAGGACAATTTCTAGGACAATTTTATAAAAAAAATTTTTCCAATATTTCGTAAATGAGGGAAAAATTAATTAAATATCGTAGATCATAGTAAAAATTTTTATTCACCACAGTTTGTAAGAACATTTAAGATTAAATTAGTATTTTAAGTAATTATTCATTAAGTAGTATTTTAAGTCATGGTTGGAATTGAGCATAACAACCCCAAAATAACTTGTGAACTAAGATCAGATTTTTGGAATTGAGCATAACAACCCCAAAAAAACTTTGTGAACTAAGATCAGATTTTGCGATGACAAGTGGCAAATTTTTGAAACCAATAACAATTTGAATTATTATACAGTCAGACGTTCTTATCTGGTCAAATAGGTTTGCTAACTGATAAGAGAACAGTCAGACGTTCGTATTTTAGGAGAGAAATGACAAAGTGTATTTCTTATTCTCTGTTTTCTTGAAAATGAATTATTGTTTATTTTTACAGATGATACAGACTTTATCTGGTTGTATTATTTTCTACATATTTCTGCAGATTCAGGTTCTATAATCTACTTTAGTTCTATAATCTACTTTAGTGTCTTCTAGATTCTGATGTTTTGTATAGATTTTTACAGGTTTTGTTATATTCTGAATGAGAAAAAAATTGATTTTTAGTCGTGGTAACTACTTGCATACCTAAGTATCCACTATCCACACTAATTAAATTAATTAAACGGCTTGAAAATACATTTGGAAATGTTTTTAATTAGTTATTTTTATTGACAATTTCTTCTCATTAAACAAATTGATTATTCCAGAGCATAAACAGTTCTTTTAAAAACTAAATTTCCTTCTTTCGATAAATTTAACTAAAAATTTCCAAATTACATATTGTTTTTTTTTTTTTTTTACATTTTATTTGAAAGCGAAAGTTTAATAATATAAAAAAAAATCTTTAAATAATTCAATTCAAAAATATTGTTAATCAAAAACATTTTTTTTTGTAATATCCTGTTTCAAGCAATTCCAAAATTTGACAATCTGATTGACGGGCTTTTTTTTTCTATATCTTAAATGTTTCAAAAAAAAATTAACAATTGAATTTAAATTTTAATCCAAAAAAAAGTAATTTTTTTTATTAAATTCAAAAATATATCTATTTCCAAAAAAACACGATCAAAAGGAAGTTAAGAACTTTCACTTTTTTTTTTTTTTTTTTTTTGGTTGGTGGCAATAACTTTCGTTATTTCTGTCATATCAATTCATATGGAATATATTTATGCTGATTATTTATGTATTTTTAACATGTACTTTCCTTATTTTCTAAATCGTAATAAGTTTAGCAAGTAAATATGAAAAGTTTAAAACTCAACAAAAAAAAAATTACCATTTTTATTTTAATATTTTCGTTGTTTTTAAACATTTTGGGGTTTCCAATTCCCCAAAAAAAAAACAATTTAAATTTTAGTATTTTAATAATTTGTCTTACTTGTCTGGGAAGTAGTATTAAATGATTAATCGAGGCTACTGCCTGAAGTTAGACTGATTTAGAAAAAAATAAAAATGATATTAGCACATTGTAATCAGCGGATTATCAAAAATACTATGGATTTGAAGGAATTATAACCTTAATACATAATAAATCTATATAAAGAAAGGTTGTTTTAAATGTCTGGAGATTGAATTTAGTTGTCGAAATTTTTTATTGGAAATGTATGAATCATTTGAATTCGACAAAATTGACTGAACATTATTTAATTTTGTGTATGCGACAAGTAATCGTCTCTTGACTGGCTTTCTAACAGGCAACTGTCGGCATCACCTCAAGGGTAGACAAATCGAACAGATCAGTTGCTCCACTAGGCTGTTCAGTCGCAAGATTCTGTAGAATTTATGTGGATTGTAAAGATTGGTACAGTCTCTCCGGGCAAGTGTTCTCAGGCATATCAAGTTTGTGAACAATCTAAGTTCTTAAATTGAGATTTAAAAAGTTTAAGGTGCCACTGTATATCAGATTTTTATCAGGTTTTTTGCATCTGTTCTTAGAGCCAGAAGATATTGCATCCAGATCTCTTAGGCAAATCTTCAGGTTTGTGAACAACCTAAATTTCTAAAATAAGTTTTAAGATTTTTTGGGTGCTATTTAATCTCAATTTTGGTTGTAGTAGTTTTGGGGATTTCTTGTCCCAGCCCTGACATATTGCTATAAAATCATCAAGATATAAATCTTATTAAGCTAAATATTTATGTAACTTACTACATTTTTTTAAAGTAGTTTACGTAAGTACTTATCGAATATTTAGACAGTAAACCTTTTTACTGACCATCTTATAGTAGAATGCTTAATTTAAGTGTGTATTTTAGTTTGGTTTTATAGGAGATATTTGAAAATAATCTTAAAATGGCAAGATCGTTTATAATTAACTAATTTTTATTTTACTTTTAAAATGCAATAATTTTAATGTGATTATTTTCGTGACCTTTTTATTTCTATTCCACTACAGGAAACTTTTTATGTAACGTGGAAATAACAAATTAAAAAATTAAAACCATTTTTAATTAATTAATCTTTTCAACTTTACATTTTTTTTAAAAAAAAAAAGATATTTAAATAAAAAATAATTTTTGCTTATATGATTTTATAACATGTAACATATTTTAGATGATTGCCCATATCTAAACGAAATAAATTATTTTGGTATCTATGTAAAATATAATTTGAAACTTTTGCGAAACCAGTTAACTTAACACCCTTAAATTAGGCATAACATTGTAATCTTGTCAGCCATACATAAATATTTTTACTTAAATTTAATGTTAATTAGTAGTTTTTTTTTTGCGACTAAAAAATTAGGATAAGGTTACGTTGCTGTTACCAAAAAAAAATGTATTCTACAAATTTAAATCAAGAATTCTGGCCAAAAATTTTGGTCAAAGTCTTTGTTAAAACTATTTTCTTAATAAGTTTAACAATTTTGCATAGAATTCTTAAATTAAAAATATTCAGATACAAATTTTTAAGAGTAAAACTGATTGAAGATACTTTTTAGACTAGAACTGATTAAAGATACTTTAATATTGTTCTGTAATTTTTTTTTTTAATTTTGAATAATTTATATTTTCATATCTAATTAATTAAAAATTGTTGTTTAAGAAATTATATTTATGAATATTTTAAACAGTAATTGCCAAATTATTATTAAACTTTAAGACTTTTATAACACTTTTATGGAAAAAAATCTTCTGTAAAATTTTGAATTACTAACCACAAAGTATACTTTTTTAAACGTTGTCATCGTTTCAATCTTTTTTTTTATTATTATTTTAACGGTTTTTGACCTAAATTAGTAAATAAATATTAAAATGAAGGCCATACTACGTCATAACAGTGTAGAATTGCTACCGCAATTTTATTGAATTAATTAACATATTAAATGAACAGGTGAATGTTTTCTAGACCGTGCGTTGGTTGGTGTTGGTTCGGTTTTTTTTTTGTTTTATTTATTTAAAGTACCTAAAGTGAATACAAAAATGGAATTTTAAAAAAAAATTTCTAATAAATTTTATATCAAATAAGATAATCAAAAAAAAAAAAAACTGCCTTTGCAAATAACTGTGATTCCAACGCACATTTTTTGGATAAATCATAAGAAAATGTTCAGATTTTTTTTTTTATTAAAAGTAGTTTATGTTATACTAGTTTTTTTTTTTTGATCTAGTTCTTGTAATTTTTTTTTTTTGTTTAATTGGGTGGACCACAACAAGATTTGTGGTCGAAAAAAAAAATGAATTATGAAATAAATATGTAACTGGTTTTTATGTTTTATTTGTAAAAGATTTAGATTTATGTAATTTGCAATAAATTATTAGTAATTACGTAAATTTGAATTATGTAATTTAATAAAAAATTATTCGTCCTGCGGACCTGGTTATTGGAATTTAACAAATAATTAGTATACAATATGCAAACTTTTAGAAAAATATTGAAAGAAAACTAGATTTCAGTTGATTCTAGTTGAACAGTTTGTTGTAAATTTTGTCGTAGCTGAATAAACTTTAATTGTAGTTGCATAAAGTTTATAGACAAATAGTCTCTTTTAATTTTATTATTAATGCGGACTAGAGCCAAAATGGACCCATGGTCACTATCAAAATTTTTTTTAAATTCTATTACAATTTAATATCAGTTTCCAACCATAAATTTCTAATCTTTCTAGACAAAAAAAATCTTAATTTCTAAATTTTAACAATCTAATCTAGACATTTTAAACATTTAGTTTGACAGCAAATATTATAGTTTTTAAATTAACTTTTTTTCGTCTGTTTACAAGGAATTAAAATCAGACCCATTTAAAAAATGACATTTTAATATATTGACTAGGAGCAGCAAATTCATTTTAAGCCTAATTCCTATTTTTTTTAATGAAAAGTAAATATTTAACATAGAACATTACCAACAAGTTTTTTAATTTTAAAATAGGCACTAAATTTAATTTCACAAATAAGCACTGAAACTAGACTAATATAGATTAATATAGATTATTTTACTTTTATTTTGTTATAGGAAACAGTCTTTTTAGTGATGAAAGTAAAAATTTAGTTCTGTAATATTTGTTCTAGAATTTAAAAAAAACAAAATGACAAAATAATAGTCAGTGACCATATTCTCTCTGTAAAGTTGTCTTCAAAAACAAATTGATTTAAATTAAATAAACTATTTCTAAACTTATGATTTTTGAATCTTAATGTTTAACCTTATTTTTATGGAATTTTGCCAAAACACAAAGTATTCCCATTTTTTTTTGACATTTTGACTGTGATTGGTAATCTTTAAAATTACGAATACCTGACCAATTTTTGTTTTGACAAACTTCCATAAATTTTAATATTTTATAACATAAAAATAATATAATTACAAATTAAAAATAAATATTTCTGATAAACATATTTTTTTATTTTTGGTAACATATTTTAATTTATTTACTTTCTCTTAATAGTTTTTACATTTTTGATTTTGCACAAAAATCAAGAATTGAAAAATAAAAAAATATTAAAAAAAAAAAAATAACGAAACCTGTTAACCTGATTAATTTTTTTTTTAAACATTTATTTTCTAAAATAAATACATAAAAAAAATTATCAACAAGCACCGAAATATGTATATAGAATCTATAAAAAAAATCAGTTGTTTATTTATCTTTAAAATTTTTTTTTTTTTTTTCAAATTTATGTGCCAAAATAAGAAAGAAAAACAAAAGGTGAATTAAAATTTTGATTATACACACACACACACACTATATACACAGAAAAATATCATTAGCATAGTTCTCCATATTTGGCAGAACATATTTTACCTACATATTTTATTTATTTTTTTACGCTTTAACTGTTATATCTACAAGATATTTTTTTTTTAAAAAATAATTTTAACAAAAAAATTTTTAAAAAAATATGTTTAAAATTACAATTTAAGATTTTATGGTGTTTTTTTTTTCACGAAATTTTTAGGTGAAAAGAATTGTAATTTGTTGATTGATGCAATAAGCCTTAAGTAGCAAGTGAGTACTCGATAACAATTATTGGTGATTAATATGGGTTCGAAATCAGTTATCTTTCATATTCTACTCCTCTAATTTATGCAAAGCTTTAAAATTCAGAAAGAATTCTTTTGTAGCTTAAAAACTGATTAGGTTTAGGAATTATTTGGATAAGGATTTGAAAGGATATTATGTTAAATTACTGAAAATATACCCAAAACTAATTTTTGGAAACAGCGGTAAGACAGAATTCTTGAATTTAGTTCTGCGATTAGAGGTTCAATTTATGCATGGGTGAGATTTAATTGGTGAGTTTGAATTTTATTTGAGCACTCAATCTGATGAACAATTCGGTCAAATATTAATACCGGAGACAATTTCCTTTAACCAACAAACTTTTTAAAATTTAAATTATTTACATTTTAAAGAAGTCTACCTAAAATTCCTTTCTAAATATAATTTCTAATTTTTTATTATGAAATTTTTATAAACGTTTAAGCGTATAAGTGTTTAATTATAAACCACAATCATTTCTAATTAATTTGAAAAAGTCTTATTATTGAAAAATGATAAATAATTAAATTCTGGGAAAATTAAATTCTTTAACCATAAAAAATTATAAAATATTTTTAATAAAATATTATTTTTTATCATTTTTAGTTATTTAATTATTGATTTATCAATTAATTATTTTAATCAATTCAGATATTGTTATCATAAAAATTATATAAATATAAGGTAGTCAACAAACTACAATGACATTTTCATGACTCAGAAATTACAGTAGCCAAAAAATTTAATAAAATCTTTTTTAATATTCACGATTGTTAAAAAAAAACATAAAATTTTAAAAAATCTAAAATTAAAAAGCTGACAACATGGAAATAAATCATAAAAATTTAGATTAAAAAAAAATATTATTAAAAGAGTCAACAAAAGTTAAATTTTCTAAAATATTATTTTGATGGCTTCTTGAATGTTGTAAAAGTAGTATGAGATGAAAACTTTTCAATTTTACTAAAGCAAAAGGACAGAGAATATGCTATAAAAATTATTTCTGCTGAGTTTGCAATGAAAGATTACTATTACATACTATATAATATTTAACTTTATTGCTATAGCTAACACTTAGCAAATACGATTTCGTTGTTTACTTTTTTTCATTGCTTAATAAAAAAAGAAGAAGAAAAACCCCAAATTAATTTTCCCTTATATTTATTTACAATTCGATTTAGAATTCTAAAGTGATTTTAATTTTAATTAAAAAGGATTTGCATTTTCCTTGATTTTCCATTTTAATTAAAATTGAATTTTTATTCTTATATAAATAAAAAAAAGTTTAAGAAATAATTCATTAGATGATTTCAAACATTTTTAATCATAATGAAATTTAAAATTAAAAAAAATTATGTTTATGTGCATTAAAATATGAAAAAAAAACATAAACTGAAGAGATATCTTTCGTAATTTTCAGTTGCAATTTAAAAATTTCTTTATATTAGAAGCTTGTATACCGCAAAAATGTGTTTAATTTACTAGAAGTCGGTATACCACAAAATTGTTTATTAATACTTGGGATTTGTTTCTGAGTAAGATTGGAAGTTAAATTATAAAAGAAATTTTAGCAATATATTTGGTACCAAAACCACATTTTTAATATTAAATTCAGCAGTTATTCTGCAACACAATTTGCCTAGACAAATTAGATATAAAGTCCTATAGAAAGACTAGCTCCTTTCCGAAGAAAGTTTTTTAGTTTAAAAACACAAAGAGAATATGTCAATGTCGGCTGTCGTCGATAAAAGTATTCTTGTCGTTATCATTATGTTGCATTGAACAAACATAATAAATCATAGGAAAACCAGATACAAATGCCACAATTTCTGAATATTTTAGTCTGTTTTGCAAATTAAATTAATTTTCTTCGAGACATTTTAAATTTTCTTAAATTTTTTAAATATCTAATTATCAAACTAATAATGACACCGTTTTCATATTTTCTGAAGTAACAAAATTATGTTTCTCTAACCGTCTTTTCTACCATTTGTAACCCACATAACTTAATTTATACATCTAAGAAAAATTAATTTCAGATTTGTGCAAATATTAGAAGGCCCCTATCATTTATAAAACTTAATAATAATTTTCAGTATTCAATGAAATTTATTATTAATCTAATTGATAATCAAAATTATGATATATTTTTTTAATTAAATTTAATAGATATAATGTATTACATAAAAATAACCAACCTTAATATCAAATTGTCTCGTACAAATGCTTATAACCTTGACACAGAGACTACCCTCTAGGAATTTATTTCTACAAAAAAATATAAAATCAATAAAATTAGGTCATACTTTAATATTTATGATAAAGAAATTATATTTTAATATTAGTAGTAGTTAAATTGCCAAATAACTAGGGTTAGGTCAGGTTAGGTCAAAATATTCCTTAGGCAGAAACTTGTGTACTCTAAATTTTCAAAATACATTCAATAAAATTAGAACCAAAAAAAAATTATACAAACTTTCCTTAAAATTTGTTTAAATTGAATTTGAAATTGTTTTTCCCTTTTTCAAAGAAAAATTTTAAAATTTTTTAATTGCAGTCTCACAGTTTTTATCAAAAAATTAAAAATTTTTCTTATTAAACTCGTAATTGGGGCTCATTTTATTTTATGCTGTTGAAATAATAATCGAAAACGTAACAAAAATATAAGAAAAGTCTACAAAAAAAATAATAATAATATAAATAAAAAAATCGAGGTTATTAACAACAAGGTCGTCTCTGTTTTCATATACCAATAAATCTTTTTTTTTTACTTTTAAAACATAATTTTTTTTTTCTTTATATTATGTACATAATTTTATTTACTTTTGTATCTAATTCTGCACGTAGTTAACTTCAAAATATACCTATAAGATACAAAAACAAAAAAAAAGTATCTGTAAGTTACAAATTATTATCATTCCACCAAAATAATAATAATAAAAAAAAAAACATAATGCATGTTTGCATGTTTATGTTTTCTTTATTTTTGTTTGTTTATTTGAAGCTATATATTTTTTTTTTATGTGATTACTTGTTTTATTTTTAAAGTTTTAAATAGCAAAAAAAAAATTTGTAATAGAAATTTTCATTTTCGTTATTATGTTGAATTTATTAAAGCTTATCTCTGTATTAATACCAAAAAAGAAAGAAAGTATTCAAAGCATAAATTTAATTTTATTTTTGTTGTACATCAGAAAAAGTAAAATTTTATTTTTAACACAATTTTGTAAAAGAAAGTTAATTATTAAAATTGGTTATACTATACTACATATATATGTTGACTTTATCACAATTCGTGTTACATTATTATTTTTTCTTGTTACTGTATAATTAAAATTTCTAGTCCTCAACATACGGATTTGAATAATTCAAATATATTTTTGATATTGTCAGCATATACATTAATCATCAGTTAAAATTTTAGAGCGGTAACAATTTGGAAAATTTCTTTTTAAAAAATGAGAAATAGTTGCTAATAAAACTTAAAGCAAGAAATGATTAACATTATTTTTGATCTAAGGATTTTGAGAAGAGTATTCAACTTATCAAGTTAAACAATTTCTATTTAGATAAACTGAAACTATATGTTCACAAATTCCAATTTACAAAACGTGTTACTATATTAGAAAGTATTTTTACTATTTGTGTATCAATCATTTGGAACCGTCTTACTCTTATTATAGGTATGCTGAAGTGGCACTGGCGAAAGCACTGGAACTAACTTCGATCGATCTTTGGAATAGTTCGCAAGACCTAGAGGCGGTGGAAAACATAAGTCGCATTATTTATGGCTACCCATGTCTTATGAGGAGGAGACTTAGATTAATTAAGTAGAGTTTGTCAAGTTAAATTAAGGAACGTTGTTAGATTCGTTCAGGATGCAGGCTATAAGGTTGCTAAGGGAAGTGGTAGTTGAAAAAAGGGATAACTACGGGCTAATTAGTGGTCTAGTGTCTGGTGTCACCAGACAAGATTTTTATGACTAAATTATTACTTTTAGTCTTTTTGGTTTGGTTTCCAATAATAAACCTTTATGTTCTGATAGTTTACTATGGCATATTTCGGCCTTTTATCATATAGTTCCATTGAAATTAGTATAGTCATGATAGAAATTTCTTATAAAATGAATGGTGAAACAATACCTGGTAGATTTTATGACCCTTATTCTGTTTTAGGTATTTGGTAAAGAACATTATAAAATATTCTACTGTATTGTTATATAAAATAATTTGTCCAAACATCTGAAATGGAAAACATATTCCTGCTCCGTCATCTTCCGAAAATTTTCTATATTAATTTCTCCTATCACTGTCTCCCTAATTTGTTTTTTAAGTTACTAAATATGTCGGAAAACTTTGTCTTTTAAAAAGTAAAATATTAAATAATTTTCAGTAGTAACTAGTTTCCTGAAATTGTCCTCCTTATTTATAAGTTTTTGCAAATATTTTATAGAAGAAGTTTCAGGAAATTTTTTTTGGCAAATTTATATAAAAGAACTTTTTTTTGTGTAATTGTAAAACATATCTAGAATATTTACATAAATATGTTTTTATTTTTAAATTATATGTTTTAAATATTTAAGAATCAACAAAAACAGAAGGAAAAAAAACATAACAAGTTAAGTAAACAGAAAATAAAATGTAATTTAATATATTTTATAATGAAAAAAAGAATTGAACCAAATAGTTATTTTTAAAAATAAGACACTAGAGTAGATTAGGTTACCAAGGCTGCACTGGTAATGGAAATACAATATTAATTTTTTTGAAATGTTAAGGAAACAAACAAAAAACCTGTTGGATAATAATAAAAAAAAACATTTACATAATTTTATATTTTATGGTATAATTCTTGTACTTGAGATTTCAATTTAATAGAAATTAATCTCTTTTTTTTTTTTAATTTGAGGAAATAATAAAGTAAATATCATTTGATTAAGTGCATTTTTTTGAAATTGATCGGTGACTTTTCATAATTTACCTAAAGATTAGTAAGTTATAGTTATTTAATTAAATTATTTTTGGATATTCGATTTGGTATATAATTTCCAGTTTTTCTTTTGCTCTTGAAAATCAAAAAAAAAAAAATCACAAAAAAAATTGAAATTAGGGTGCGCGATAAAATGAAATTATTAAATAAGAATTTGACCTTTTCAATTTCATAAATTTGAGAATAAGCTAATTTTTTTGATGCGAATTAAAAGTTTTTAGTTATTGTTATGGAATTTTATATTTTAATTAATTTGAATATACTTTTAAGTTCAGTAAATAAGTAAATGGCATTTCTAAATTTTGTAAAGAAACATATTTTAAATTAATTTCCAAAGTTTAAAAATATTCTTACAATGTCAGCATTAAAAAATATGTCAGTATATGTCCTTAGTTCGTAGTAAATTCAATAATTTCACAGAGAGGAAATAACACCATAAATGTGGTATGAAATTAAGTATTAATTTCTGTTTTGTAAGATTCCATTTTAATCAATTTTCATGAGTAAATCAAGGGTAATAAAAGAAAATAATACAAATGGAAATAAACCCAGAAATGTTGCAGTTAAATTTCTCCTATATTTTATAGCTTTTTTTATAAAGTTATAAAACTATATTCTTATTTTCGACATTCGGAAATATGCACAAAATCCCCAACTTTTACTTATTTTTGGTAAGAACTGAAATATTTTACTGTATTATTAGAATTTAATTCCATACTGGAAAAAGAAATAACCCCACATTATTTTTTCTATGGCTTAAAAAATCCCTAATCTCATGTCGATGGCGAGGAAGGTAGATATACCCCTGTGAGACTTATTTATGTTTTTATTTTCTTGTCATATCTGTTTTAATTAAACTTAAACAAACCTCGCTTTCTGACACAGATCTTTGTCTAAATTTTTGAGTCAAATTGAATATTTCAAAACATATGTTAATTTCATTCTAATAGATTAATAGCATTATTAGTCAAAAAAATTTATGTAGTCATACAAATTGTATCGCTATTTCTTGTTAATAAATTTTATGACTGAAATTAATTTTTGTTTTTTCGCTGTATATTTCTCATAAATTTTGTACAGATGCCAAATTCAATTTTATACTTATAGATATATATACTTTAGAAATAATACATCTATTTTCATAAATTATGTCAAAATAATTATATTTAAAAAAAAAAACCCAAAGATTACATACCAAATAAATGATTCATTATATAAAATTGTCCTTGCTAACCCATTAAATAAAATTTTTAAATTAATTAATGCATTTTGCTGTACATTTATGCTAATCAAATTCCTATGATATTGATTAACATTTATTCAAAAAAATATAATAATTAAAAATTTACACTTTAAATAAATATTGAAAAATTAATTATCATAACATGCACATTTTTTGTATCTCTTTAAATATTCATGGCCATATGTCTTGATTTAAAAATTATATACAATATATTTTTAAAAAAAAATTAAATTACATAAAAATGATAACTTATTAATTGATTACTTTAAAAAAAATATAAAAACCACCTACCACCCACTAACATAAAATTATTTAACGATAAAATATAAATAAAAATCATATTTTTATAGTCTGTAATTTTTTTTTTTGAGGTGTAATAGAGAATGATATGTCAATTTAATTTGATGACGCATGCCTTGCTAATATTTAACAAAAATTATACCAGTAGGAAAATTTTTTATTATATGTACATATATATATATGATTTTATAAGTGCATAAATTGTTGATTAAAATCATAAAAATAAACAATAAACATTAAAATATAATACATAGAACGACAAAACGCGACACACTAAAAAAAAAAAAAAAATTATATGTAATTATTTATTTATTTTATTTTTATTTAGATGCAAAAAAAAAAAATGTGTACAAGCTTTTTGTTAAAGATAATTATCTTATAAACATATATACATATATGTAAGTGCTGCGCGCGCTATTTTCATTTCAACTAAAAACAACATAATAATTTAACATTTTATGTACCATAACGGCGCGACCGCGACTTTTATATATTATTATTTATTTTGCTATGACCGGCAGTACCGTATAAATGCTGCCGCCTTTAAAAAAAAAATATTTCTTTATTTATTTTTTATGTTAAGAATTTATGTTAAAGCTGTTTAACTGGCAAAACTTGAGCTAATCGATATGAGTAGCTTTAGTATTAGTTTAGCAAAAAAAACAAAGATATTGTAATTTTTTTTTTTAAGTAGATCAGAAATATAATTTTCTTAATATAATCGGAATATGAAATATGTATTTGCTGTTAGCTTTTTGAATATTAATAATCATGGTTAAAAAAAAGGGGTGCATTACTTTGGCAAAATAAAACAACTATTCTGTGAAAATGGTCTTAACATACATTTGAAATAAAATCTGATTTCAACTGCTAAACAGCCTATTTCTTATATTTATGCAGTGTCTAGTTTTACAAAACTTAAAGATTGATTATTTCAATGTTTCTAAAAGTCATTATACTATTTTGACAACTTTTAACAAAACTAAGGAGTTGTGCACTAAGCTCTGCTGCAGTAGGTACTCTGTTCACTTTCAGTCTAAGACCAAAGATTACTCAGCCTACATGTAGGCCAAAGATTACTCAGCTTTAAATAAATACCAGTAATAAAAAGATTAAGTAAAAAACTAATTTTAAGATTAAGAAAAATGTAAAATTTTATGACCATGTACTAACAACAATTACTCAGGACCAAAAGCTAAGCTTGTTGCAATTATAGGTTTATATGGACTAATTTTATATAAATTCCAAAATAAGAGAAGAGTTAGGTGCAAATTCCAATAAAAAACTTGAGTGTTTAAAATATAAGAGATCAATTAGTTGACTAACAGAGATAGAGTTACGTAAATTAATTGGAATTTTCTGATCTTGAGAGTTAATTGATCAGATACACAAAATTTTCTTAAATATCAGAAAAAATTGTTAATTGTATTTTTATTAATTTTGAATATTTATTCGACCTAATATAAGTGAATATCCCCTTAAAAATTGAACAATTAATATAAATATTCACAGATATAATAAATCATTACATATGCAATAAATGAACCACATATAAAAATTCATAAATCGTTTTATTTTATATTCCAACAAAAAAAATATATATGTATATATTTAATTTTTGCACAAATTATAATTTAAAATTTTAGATAACATGAAACACGTGTCTTTGACATAATATCTTATTTTCTTGTAATGTAATTCTATTTATGTTAAGGAGATGGCGGCTGGCGCATATTCCAATATAAATTATTAGTTTTATACAATGTAAAAGGTTCAAAATATGAGCATTTTTTTTGTTTTTTTTTAAATATGTAGTCAATTTATAATTCTTAGTAATATGAGTTCTCATGGTCTTTTTTTCCACATTTATACCTCAATGGTTCAATTCGTTTCGAGTACAATCAACATTATACGAGGTCCCATTAAATATATTTAAAATATAATTTTATGTTGGCGTAATTTTATTTTTTTGAAATTTTAATAATTTGCAAGTTACAAGATATATTATACAAATTAAAAAAAAAATCATAATTTTACGTCCGCAAATGGGCTTGGTTTAAACATACCAACATAATGAAATAAAATTTAAATCAGGGTCGAAAATTATTTTGGAATTTAATAATTATGTTTATTTTCATATAGATATTAAAATTTTCTTAGAAATTTAATAAAAAAGTTTTTCAATCGAAAATTCATGTTTAATTGATTTTTCCAACAAAAAAAAACTTAAAAAGATTACCTATTTTTGTAATATAAAAATATTTTTTTTTTTTTTAATACCGCATTTAATAGTAAATTTATTCATAAATATTTATGTTAATTAATTCGAAATATCTTAAATTTATTATTAGTTTTCGAATAATTAAAATGTTTATTAATATAATAAATTAATATATTTTTTTTTTTCAAAATTTATTTTATTAATATATTTCATTTTTTTTTTATGTTTCAGGTATGTTGACATATGATTTTTCGTTATTTTGTTTTGGATTAGTAAAAGGTAAAAAAAAAAGCATATTTAATTATATATCCAAATAAAATTTTAATGAATTAATTAAATAAATTTATTTTTGTTTTGTTTGGCTATTAATTTGGTTATGAAATAATTAGTGTGCTGAGATTAATTGCAATTAGACTATATGAGCTACTATATTACTAAGATAGGGAGTATGTTATGGGCATGTTGGACAAATTAATTAATATGTGACTAGAAAAAAAATTGATATAATGGTGTAATTTTATTAATAGAAATTTTGAAAGCATGAAAAAATCAGTATATTCAATTAAAATTTAATAATTTATTAAGTTTTGATGGTTTTTTAATGAAAGTTTAAAACCATCTTAGTTATAGTTATAAGATTAGATTTAATAGTTCATCTGAAATGATGTTTAAATTAATTGGAATAGTATGCTAATTTTTGAACCATCTGAGAAGTTGATATTCTAGTTAAGAAAGTTTAATTAACATTTTACTGATATTATTTTTTGGAAACTTATTACTTTAGTTAACTATTTATCCCAAATGAAGCCCAATCAATCCTAATGGCACATAATTGTTTGTGATTTAACAGCGAAATTAATAAATAATTTTACTAAATTTGGTGTAATATATTTTAGTTTAAATAATGTCATCAAATTATCAAAATAATTATTTGAGAAAAAAAAAATGCATTACAATTAGTCCATACACCTGAAAATTTTTTCAAATTATTATTAAAATATGTATATATAAATTGTTCCTAGACAATTTAATCGAAATGTTCTTAAAGTGTTTATTCATTGCCATAATGACAGATGTAAATATTTATAAATCGTCTGCCAGCCTTTTTTTACGAAAAAAATGCAAAATTTTGCAATTCAACATGTTGCACTTGAAAATGTTATTAAATATAGTAAATATTCACCAAAAATATGGCACGACGCCTTGAAAAGGCATTCAAGAGTAGAATAAAATAAATTTTTTTTTGTGCAATTCACGTTTGTGGCACTTGGAGCTCTGTATTGTGAAATATATTTATTTGAAGAGCTTAGAAGAGAATAAAGGTGTTAAGTGACAGTTTTTATAAAATGAGATATTGTTGCAAATTATGAAGGTTTTAAATGTCTTCTTAAATTTGAACGTTCTTAGTTATGGTGTTGTCTGCTTTAGAAAAGTAGTTTTTTGAAATTTTAATTTTAATTTCTTGTAGCAAATTTGATGTACGTGTACCAAATTGAGAACTTTAAACTTGATTTATTCATAATAACACTGTCAGTTAATATCTTCATCTTCTCAACTATTTAGTTCTATTAATTTTGTAATTTTTAATACGGATTTCATAATCTAAAATTATCTAAAATTAATTTATAATTAATTTTCCATTTACATTAAATCTATTTCTATACGCAAAATGACCATAACTAATAAAATTAATGCAAATTTAATTCGACTGCATTTTATATATATTTTTTTTAAAACTAATATAAATTTTATTACAAAATTATTAACTATTACACAATAATTGTCCCTCATATTATTTCACATAAAATTTCAAATTCTTTGCTCAACATGAGGTAAAAATAAAATAAAAGCATATATTTAATTTAAGATTAATTGTTTCAACAATATATTTTTTTTCTCTCTGATATATTTTAACAATCTAATCGATATAAAAATATATTATATAATAAATAATCAACTATTGTTATATGGTTCATTAATCTTAAGCAATTTAATCGAATTAAAAAATAATATTTTATATTCAACACTCAATTTAATTTTCCGTGACATAAATTTTCGATTATTTTTTAGTTTAAATAGATTTTACAATTATGGTGGTCTTTAGACTAAAAATTAAAAACTAACATAATTTTGAAATTAAAATCATAAAAAAAAAATTTATATAAATTTCTTTTTATTTAAATATTTTCCAGAAATTAGTAATAAATTTCTTAAAATCTTAATTAGATAACTAAATTTTTAAATCTTTTAGCATATAAATATTTAAACAAAAAAAAAATCAATCTTTATAAAAATAGCCTTCAATAAATGACATAATAATTTATGTTGTGTTATTAGTTAAGTTAAATGTAATCACAAAAAAAAATAAACAAGGAAGTTTAAAAACCTTATTTAAAAAACAACCAATTTAATTGATAAAATAGCATATATATATTTTATGTATTAACACTTCAATTATTGATTAGCATACAAAATTTGTAGAAAATTAATTAAAACTATATACACTGTTAAAAAAAACTTGTATCCCAAATGTATTTTTTGTTTAACAGCCAAACTTTCATTTGCCACAAAACTTCTTTTGGAGGAAAAGTAATAAAATTAGTTAAGAAAAATAGGGTTATTGCAAAAAAAAATTCGTTTGCTGGAAATTAATTCTAAAAATTATGATAATCTATATTCAATAGATACATATTTTTCTTTATTAAAATTTATTTAAATACTATTTATATTAGTATCAATTTTCCAGGTCTTCACAAATGAAACATTTGGCTGTAATTTTAACGATTACCCTTTTGACACAAATGTAATTTTCGTTTACGACAACTTAACTCTTTTTGTCTTGTAACCTTTCACAAGAAAAAAATTCCATTTGCAGTTTACAAGAAAAAAAATTCCATTTGCAGTAAAAGTTTTTTTTTAAAAAAGGCACTTTTAAGTGAAATAATCTACGTTGCTTGCAAATATATAGTTTGTTTATTGCTAATAAATTTCGTTTACTGCAAATGTCGTACGTTTAGAAATTTTTTATCAGTCTATGCTTACAGAAAAAAAAGAGAAATTTTAAAAATATTATAATTTAAAAAAATTTGAAGAAATAAAAAATACAAATTACATATTTCAAATATTAAATCAAATATTATCATAATGAAAATTTAAATTAGAATTTAGAACAGAGAAAGTTTCAGCTACAAAAAAAAATGGAATTTTGTTATATATTTTTAATTAGCCATATTTGTAAAAAAAAAATAATTTATTTCTACAATCGTGGGCGGCATCATGCATTAAAAATTACTTAAAAAAAGCGTACAAAATTTTAAATTTTACTTAGCTTACTTCCATTTAAAAGTTAGTTGTTTAATGAAAAATGAGGTACGAAAAGTTTTTAAAAAAAAATTTAATTAAAATGAATAAAAAAAAACAGATTTTCATGAATAAATAAATTGTTTGAAAGAAATAAACTTCGTGATTATTAACATTTTTAAGTAGGTGTTAAACTATTAGTTTTGCTTGATAAAAAATAGTTTTGTTTATTTTGCAAATAAAAATTTTTTTTGGCAAGTAAATTAAAAATAGAAAATCTATATAGAAATTTACAGTTTTAAAAAATTGGGTACATTTTTGGAGGAAAAACTTTATAGGCCAACATAAACGAACTGATTTGGCTATATTGCTTCTGTAAAAGTGGGAATAGCTATAGATTAGATTAGAAGACCTGTTGTGACTTAATGGTAGTGTACTAAGCTATGGTACATACTGACTTCAATTCTTTTTCGGAGCAATGATGACGGTCTAAATTTATTCAGTTTTAAACGAGTACCAGCAATAAAATTACAATATAATTTAATTTTTATTACATTACTCGTATTTTTCCTTCTTTAATCGAAGTGTTCTTTAATTGACCGCAACTTCTTCATCCATGAGAATTCTGGGCAAAATCTTAACAAGTCGAGTCCATCGGCTAACAACAAATGTTTCACGAATAAAACCATCATCTTTGTTGCAATTAAAGTTTCTTCACTATAAAGAAACTTATAGTTCTCAATCCATAGAGAACTATTTGTAGGTCCCTTAGTGGGACGTCTAAACTTGGCTTGAGTTGTTGCACCAATGAGGAAGAATAAGAAGAAAAAGTAAATGATTGGTAGGGTTTATCTTAATTTACCCGAAATATTGTGGTGGCATCTTAAAGCCTAGATGTCTATTAAGGAAATTAGATTTCTTATGAACCTAAAAGTTATCTTAAGAGAGGTGGACGAAATATGCTCAAAATCTCATAACCACTACCCAAACAGTTTGTGAATACATTAATAGGTCATTTGCATATATGGCTTTGTCGTTATGGGGATTAACTTTTGTTTCAGTCATACGAGAGCCATGTTTTCTTTCTCCAACAGCATATAGTTATGCCTCTCCATTTCTGTTAGCTAAGGGGTTTTGATAATTCCATTGATAATCAAACAAAACTTTAAGATACCACCACAATATCTAAATTTATTCTTGCAAAATTTTATAAATATTATTAAATTTTCACCATTTTTTTTTATGTAGGACAACATATAATTCATTGAATATAATTCTTTATCATCGTTTTTTCGTAATTTTCAATTCAATTTATTTACAAAATAAAATATAAATATATTGAAATCGTTTATATTAAATTAAAAGACGTGATCTAATTTTGATTACTTGACAAAAAAAAAATAAGAAGATAAAAACTCTTAACGCAAAATTTTAAAACTGAATACAAAAAAAAATGGAACGAGTTTTCAATTGAAGATGATTATAAAATAAAATATAAAATTAGACCAATAAATAATAAAATAAAATAATTTCCCATAATATAAAATTCTTCACTTTATTGCTGCTATTCTGTTTAACTTCAAAGCTTTCAAATTAAGTATGTAGTATGTTTTTTTACAATCTAGCAACATTTACAATTCTGTGGAACTTTGCCAAAACATGATATCTAAATAATTACAAATTTTTAGCAGAGCGAATTTAAGAAAATTCGATCGTAAATTGTCAATGCTCGTGGAATACTCAACTACTGATATTGCACTAATGTTGTTATATTTCCTTGTTAGTTTTTATTTTGTAGCTTATTAGTAATTCAAAATTTGTCGAGCGGATTGAATTGTCATATTTTGGCAAAATCAATTACCACAGAAATAAAAATATCGATTTTAGAATTTACCAAATTTTCTCTGGTTTATACGAAATAAAAATTTGTCATTTATTCATAAATTTTGAAGATTAAATTTTTGGCAATCGAAATTTCGAAATGTCAAAATGTCAAAAAATGTAAATATGGTGTTTTGACAAAGTCCCATAGTATTATTTATATTATTAAATATGTTGTAAGTAGAGTAAATAGAAATTGAAATAAAAAAAAAACAAAGTTTATATTAATTGAAAATAAGAAACATCTAAAAAAAAAAAAATCTAATTATATTACAGAATCCGTTATCTCATGAGATATAATTATATTCGGTCTATCTAATAATTATATTTTGTATCCTTAAGCATACCCCAATCAAAATTCAACATCAAAGAATTTATAAAAAAAAAAAAATACAAGTCGTCGCCACAACATAAGAATAATTTTGTGTTACTATAGTTATAAATGAGCAGCTACTTTATTACTTTCCAGCTAAATATAAAAGTTTTCTAGCTTTTATAGTTATAATTCATTAACTTACATATATATGTATATACATAAAAAAAAAATATGTATCTTATGCTACACAAATGATTTAATTTGTGGTTTTATTTTCTTTTTATATATAAATATAAATGTAATAGCATACATTTTTTGGTTATAAGACCTCTCTATACGGATTTAAAGCAAAAAAAAAAAAAATAGATAAACAAATCTATGTTATCTAATGTCTAACCATTGATGTGAATTATTTATGTAATATTGTTGGTTAAAAAAAAAAAAAATTCTTAATTTATAATAATTTGTTATATAAAAGTTTATATTTTTTTTTTTATGATGAAGCTAATAAAACAAATTGTATGTTTAGTAAGATTATGTTTTTAAAAGAGTTTTTTTTTTTTTTTTTTTAAGATTACATAAGATTTAGAAATAATGGATTAATATGAGAAATATTTTTGACTTGTTGAGTTCATTTGTTTTTTTAGCATAGCAGGGCATAGAATTTTTTTTTTTTTTTGATAAAATGATGAATTGTTGTTTCATAAATCTGACAGATAAGCTTTATGTCTGAAATGGTGTTCTTAATGGCAATTATAACTGAGAATTTTATTATTAATTTAATTATTTGAAAATATTTCGTATAAATAAAATTTTATGGTCAATAAAATGTTTTTTATTTAAATTATAATTAATTGTGATAATGATGTGATATTTCCACAAGAATAACTCTGTAATACTTGCAAATATATATTGCATTGCCAGTTATTTTTGATAATATAAATTATCAGTAGAAATTTTCATTAAATTTTAAGATAAACGATATAGACTTATAAATAGACCTAGATTTAGTTTGATCAGTAATATCAAACTAAGTCTAAGTTTTATTCTCCAAATCTATAACTTCCTTATGTTCGAATCCATAAAAGCATTAGTAATCGATAAAAATTTGGTATCCAAAATATAATCCTAGCACTAGATCTAGTCTAGGACCACATATTTTAGTCTGTACACCTTTACTCATAACTCCTTATGTCTTATACCTTTGACAGTCGATACTGTTTAACAATCATTAACTATATGATACTTGGCCATTAATGATCATTAATATTTGGCATGACACACAACTTATGATGTTTATATTGTTTTCTTATTTGATATTTGAGTTTTAAGGACAGATTCCAATTTTTTTTATGGTCATTTGCAAATAATCTCCAATTTTACCACATTTCAACTGCTTACAACTGCATGACGCAGTATTGGTTGATTTTTCATACTAATTACGTTCTGAGAACGTACTTTACATGCCAGAAAAGACACATTAATGCTGGTTTTTGTCTATTTATTAGTAAAAACATTACAGAAAAGATTCTGAATGCATTAACGATCATTAAATAATCTCGTCTGTTGAAAATATTATATTTAAAACTATTTTTATTTTTAAAGCTTTTTTTTGCGAACAAAAAATCTTTTTATTTAAAATGTTTAAAACAATATATTTCATTTATAAATTTATTTACAATCCAAAACAAGTTAGCTTCTAGATAATATTAAATAATATTCACATAAGTAATATCAGCTGATACTGGTATTATTAAAATTGAGGTCAAATACAATAATCTAATATATCTATATGTCTAAAGAGACTAATTACAAATCTCTGCAAATATAATTTTTTTTTTTTTTGTTATTAAAAGCGCCAGACATCAAAGTAAAACTTAGTACTTTAATAATACCATATCGTGCATATATGTCAAAACTAGTTTAGTATTAGTTGAATTAATGAAATGAATTGAAAAAAAAAAAAAAAACGAAACTTGGGAAAAATTTCAAATAAATTTATGTACGAGTGAAATTTTTTTTCTTATAAATAGACATTTCCTATTAGCCAACTAAAAATTGCAGATAAAAAATAATAAATTTAGGATAGTAGTAGCTTCTGAATATTATTATAATTTTATTTTTTATATTTTGCATATAAAATATTAGTTTTTTTTATTGAAATTTATTTTTGAGTGAAAGTACGATTTGCATATATATTTAATGCTATATATATATCTGTTAATATATCTTTCGACATTCTAACACTGCTCATAATAAAACCTGTTGTATAAATGGAATATTGTATATATTTAGCATAGGAATTAATATATAAGAGAAAATTAGGCCTAAGGAAATAAATATTTCATTGATTTTAGATTACATTATAAGAATATTAATCAAAAAAAGTATATTTAAATACATATATCATAAAATTAGTTTTAAATTATAGTTAACAGGTTCTATTAATTTTAATATTCTAAACTTTTTATAGCAACTTCCTTTCTTTTTTTTTATAGAATTTTTTTTTTAATATATTGATGATTTTAAAATATTCGGCTTTTTAAAATTAGTTAAGAATTCAATGATATTCATTCATTATAATCAGTAACAATCATTTTTAATAATGATTTTAAAAAATTAAAAATTAACAATACTTTTGCATCCAATTTTCACTGAATGAGAGGTTCTGTGTTTGTTTTCTGCAGTTACACTGTACTTCTTTGACCCAAGTTAAAGTGCTCAGCTTGACTGCTCCACCCTTATTGTCACACAAATTTGCTGAAAAAAGCTTAATAGAAGATTTTCAATTTGATGAAGTAAAATCGGCGTCTGCAAAACAAATTTCGTACACATGCCACATAATTCATAAAACTGTATTTTGCATCTCGTTTTTGTGGATTTCTTCACACTTCATCATAATGAAAATCCTAATTAAATCATAATTCGAATCAGTAACATAAAAATTATGTTTTCATTAAATTAATTGTTTTTAAAATTAAAATAATTATTAATGATAGAATATTAATATTTCGAAAAAAATTCTTAATAATCTTGGTTAAAACAAAGTTAACTCTTAAATTTTTTACAGCCTATTTTACAGCCAGATATAATACCCTAAAAAAAGTGTGTTAATTTCAAACCATTATTATCATAATTTATCAAAATAAAGACCAAAGAAATATATAATTTACTTCAAAAAAAAAATAGCACTCTAATCTTTAACGAAGTAAAGCATTAATATTACTCACCTTTTTTTATAGATGACATGGCTACTCTAAATCAAACTTGATAATCGTATGCCGAAAATCAATTAATTCTAATTTATTTCAATAAATTCGAAATAAATTAAAAAAAAAATACATTTGATTGACTTTCTGTACCAGTTTTATGGGTTACGCGTTAACCATTAAAATTATTACAAAATCATATTGATTCATACCCAAAAAAAAAAAAGTTTGGTTATATCTGTTAACTGGTATTGTTGCCGGTTACTAGTGCACGTAATTGATAACTTTCCATTCGTTCAAATCCCAATTTTTTTTACCTAACGTTAACAAACCTACGTTGGTTTTTTTTTTAGGTTTTGTCGATTAATTGGTAAAAATCATTTCGTCTTTACATTGTTATTTTTATCTGAAACTTCAAATAGGAAACCCAAAAATTTTAAATAAAGTTGTCTTCTTTTAAGAAAACTTAGCGTTACAGAAAAAAAAAGTCAAATTCTTTTGTAATTTAGTGCACAGAGAGCAAAGATAGATGAATTGTTAATTTTTTATTTTTTTTTGAAGCACTTTTGATTTGATCTTAACATTATTATTTTTTTTAAAATCAAATCATGAACTAAAACGAATTATTTTTATTTTATTAGGTCATTGCGGCGCATATATTGGCATTTTTTTGGTATTTAAGATTTCAAAGTAAAAAAAAAGCTTAAGAAGGTATGACGAATTAAAAGATAAAATTGATTAGAAAGAAATTTTTTAGAAATAAAGTTTTTTTTTTGTTGTGATTTATCTTAACTTCTATTTTTGAAAATAATCAAAATTTACATTTGATTGAAAGTTTTTAATGGATTTAATTTTTTATTTTTTTTTTTTTTTGAATTCAATTTTTTATCTTGAAGATTTTTTTTTGTAGATAGAATCCGTTAGCCTTTTGAAAAATTAATTTTAATTTTTTTTTTTTTGGGAATCATTGACAGAAGTAATGGTGTTCTATATTTTTTTTGTGGGTTTTAAAGAACTCATTTTCAAGATATTTTTTTTTATTAAGCTGTCTTTAGAAATTTGCTTCCTAATATTATATTGCAATATGTAATGTACTGAAAAATATATTAGAATTAAAGAGGATTTTCATAAAATTCAAACTATTTTTCATTAGGAACAAACGAATAGTTTGGTTGGTGCGAAAGGAAAAGGAAATTATGAATTGCTCCACACACCGAAGCCGTAAATACCCGTTGTACGTTCTCATTGATGGCTGTTTAACCCATCCTACATCTTTTGCGAAAGAAATAATCCTTGTCGGCCTGATATTAGCAGAATTTCTACCCGTCTGACATTTTTCATAAATAGAATTTGTCCTGTAGCGATTCTTGTGATTTTCTAAGAGCTGAATAAAATATTTCTTAGAGTACGGGTATCCCCAGAAGAGTTTTATAATTCATTGGTTTTTTCCTTTCCTTAGATCGACCTATGACCAAGTGACCAAAGAAATTTCTCCAAAGGAGTTATATCTTGCTAGTATCTTAAGATTTGATTTACACGTCTTAACTAATTAATCTAGAAAGACAACGATACCTGAGACCTTTACGCATCTCCGATATTTGAGATCTTTAAGTATATTTTTATGCCGTAATCAGTGAAATATAATTAGAGACTCCTTTTAATCCAATCTAATCTAATCTAGTACTAAATTAATTTAACCTACAACTATTTAATAAAAGTAATTTAAAATTGAATTTCCTGGAAAAAAACTAGAATTTCCTGGAAAAAACTTTGACTTTATTCTGGTTAAATTTCAAAGTTGTCCTTTCACCATCTCGAATATAATTAAATATCACCTAAAATATTAAATTACAATTTAATAAATTTATTTAATTTTTAATTTTATTAATAATATATAAAAAAAAATTTACAATTTCCGTTCACTATAAATTTCATGAAATTTTCATTTAAGATTTTTTGTCATGGTTAAATTTTACCACCAAAAATAAAAATGTTTATGCATTTTAATAAAAAAAATTTTTGTTAAAATCTTTTCGCAAAGATGCTTTTGGCAAATACTTAAAAGATTACGTCATCATCTTGTCTTTAACAAAAAAAAAACTGTTAATTCTTAAGAATATCTGAACAAAATAAAAATAACCAGTTTTAAGTTTTTAAGTTTATTTTTATCATCATTTTTTTTTTTCTTCTTTATATTTCAACCACTAAACCACACAGAAATGTACTACTTTCGATAGTAGTCGTCAGACATATTTTTTTATTTTATTTTTTTTTGCAATATTATTATGTCCCCAATATTTATAAGATAAATTATTGTTCAAAAAAAAAAAATCATATATTTCCTTTTTTAGATACATGGATTTTCCCATCATTTTTAATATTCTTTTGATTCGAATATCGAAAGTTTAAAATTAAAAAAATTTCTGCACAAAAGAAAAGAACCAAAGTTAAATTTTGGGGTGATTAACAAAAAAAAATTAATTAAATATAACCTAAAAAAAAATTAACAATGTATTTAATTGCAGTGTCATTAAACTTTGCAGAAATTTTATTATAAATAAGATAAATTCTTTGATCCACTATCGCTAGTTTTTTTGATACTCAAAATTGGGAAAAATGGTAAATTAAATAATAAAGTTAATAACAAAAAGGTTCTAAAATTCACAAGCGACAATTAAGGAAGAATGGCTGAAATTTTAACACTTCTTAAATCTTAGCACTGCTTTTATTCGGTAACTATTGATGGGAAATTTTGTTATAAATAAGTGATATCACAATAAAACGTAATTGGCTATATTTGTAATTTTTTTATTGTCACATTAAGTTTTATGTGTATAACGGAGAGTTTTTATACGGACTATCCTAAGGGCGTTCTTGAGTTAAAACTCAGTAAAGAATATATATTTTACAGCGGCCGAACTATTTTTTTAAACTTTTATTTCAGTCTAACATCTCGACCAACGGTCTCTGCGAAAAGTTATTGAAATTTACCAAAAGAAAATTATCCAGATAATTACAAACACGCAGCAGACCATATTTAAGAAAATTTGATCGTAACTTTTCATAATAAAATGCTTGTAAAATGGTCAATTATGAAACCAAAATTTATCATAGAGGAGGAAATTTAGTTGTCATGTTTCAACGCAGAAATAAAAATATCAGTTCTTGACTTAACCAATTTTTCTAAGTAGTAATTGAGTATCAAATCCTCATGAGAAAGAAACGTAAACCAACATTCTATATACAGGAAATGTGGTCTCGTGAAAGCGACTGATGATTTATCTGAATCAGCAAACAGAAGCACAAGGAGCGATATTGTTACTATGTTGCAAATTTTTTTTAAATAAAACCACATTTTCTACAAACATTTATTAGTTATTTTTTTGCAAATCTATCACGTCCAAGTAGAATCAAAGAAAAATTGTGTTAATCCCAGTATCAAGGATAAAAATTTCAGTTGTTGAATCCATTAATATTTTTCTGTTTCTGTGTGAAAGCAATTCTTTATTTAAAATAAATAAAATATTCAGTTATATAGGAAGGATATTTACCTACTTTAACTAAAGTTAAATTTACAGAAGACCCAAAGGACATAAAAAAGAAAAAGTAGCAGCTCACAAAAAAAAATAACATATTACCAACGATCACAAAAAATTTTCTTGCAGAAAAAAACAAAAAAACCTCTTTTCTTTATTTAATGTTTAATATTTGATTATCGGTCACTGACGATGCTGTACTGCAAAAACATTACTTTTTTTTTTTGATTTTCTTTACATTTATATGCAAATATTGATTCTACAATTACAACAAATAAAATTTAAAAAAATTGTAGACTGTAAAAAGCAATTACTGATGCTGTCTCGTTGGTATGCTAATAGACGCAATGAATATAATATAAATTTTTTATATATTTTGTCTACAAAACATTTTCTACATTTGGCCATTAACAATTCAATGCTAACATTTTGAACTTCACAAACTGAAACTTTTTCTAAGCTACTGGAAACTGTCGTGTAATATAAATTAGTATTTTTTTTTTTTTGCAATATTTTTTTTTTGTAAAGTCGTATAAGACATTTTCTTTAATATTTGAATAAAAATGGAATTGATCAGCAATAAATTGTTGTATTATTTATATTTATAGATTGGTTAACTAACAAAAAAAACTTTAAGGTTATCGAACTTAAAGGGATATCTATTTTTTTTTATTTTGTTAAGATGAAGTAATGGTTTTTTTAAGTATAGTAACTATACAGTGGCTAATATAAATTTTTAGTGCGATAAAAAAAAAAAAATTATAAAGCTGTGAAATAGATAATGTATAGGTTGGCGGCGGGACCAAACTATATAAAATAAAATAATATAGAATAAACCACAGAAAGTATTGTTTTTAAACAGGGTGTTTTAATTTTTATATTAAAATTCATTTTTGTATTCAATTTTCATTTCGTTGAAAAGTTTAAATCCATTTTATAATTTAAACTACTCATTTCAGGATTCTTCTAGGTATTAGTTAAGAATTAGGCATAATTAGGAGAAATAACTAGAAATGTTTATTCCATTTCACTTATTTGAATATCGTCAAATAAGTTTCATTTACGTGAAATAAGTTTCATTAGAAACCCGTCTTGATTGTTTTCGGCAATAAAGAGATATTTCGATACCAAAAAGAGAAAACTCGGAAATTTTCACCGTCATCATATCATTCATCTATCAGATAGATAGATATATATCAGGGCTGGGTCAACGATCTTCAAATCACTTTAAAAACTTAGTTTCTTAATAAACTTAAACAGAGCTGGATCCTCTAGTTGTAGAAATAGTTGCGCGAAGAGCCTGTACCTGCTGCTGGTAAATGGACCTCTACAATCGTTTGGCAATTTTATTGTGCTCATCATCACCACAAAGTCTACAGAGTAACTCTCTACAAAGATCAACACTCGCTCAGTTTAATCATAATTAAACACATTTATTGTTTTATCGTTAGAATTTAGTTTTTTAACGAGCTGTTTTCTGTTCAAATTTTATCTGAGAATTCTATCTTTAAATTTTCACATTATAAAATACTTTTTTTAAGTATTTCTCTTATAAATATTTAAATTTGTTAAATATCATAATTTCTAAGATGATTTTGAAAAAGTATAATTAATATTGTGCGAATTTTAAAATTATTATGGTACACAATTATTTTTGTAATTTATCATAAAGTTTATTCAAAACTGAAACATAATTCTACTTTTTAGTTTTGTGAAGTAGAATACAAAAAATACATATTGAGTCCAATACATAATTTACTAATATGTCAGTTTATATTTAGTTATTTGTCTGAATTTAGAATAAATTTTCTAGCCACAAATAACTTACAAAAATTACGATATTAATAATCCAATTAAAAATAATTTCACAACCAATCTAAATTTATAAAACTCAAATAATTCATTTTAAAACTTATTTGAATTTTAATATACATAATTTTGTATGTTTTCCAAAAACATTAAACTACCATAATTTCTTAATAAAATATAAAATACCCTGTTCAAAAATTTATTTGATTGCATTAACAAAAAAAAAAAACCAATTTTTACTATAATATTATAAGAAATCATATTATTTATTTTTTATATTATATTTTATAAATAAATATTCTTTTGACCATAATTGAACAAATACTTTCAGGTGTTAAATTCTTCAGATATACAATAATCATAAAAAATATATATATGTATATATCTTAAGTATATTTTAAATTTATATTTTATTTGATTTTCTATTTTATGCATAAAAGGTAAACTCATTTTAAGAGTGACACAAAATAAATATAAATAATCATTAAATTACATAAAGAAAAAGTTCATTTTTCATAATTTTTTTTTTAAATTTTTTTTTTACTAAATGATCATATTAAGTATGAAAAAAAAAGTATATATTATGTTTTTTTTACAGATATTAATCGGAAATTTTATATCTGAAGAATTAAATACAACACAGAAATAAAAAAAAGTATCTTATAAAACTTATAATGTTGTGGTATATTAATAAAAAAAAAAAAAAAAAAAGGTGAATGTTCTAAATAGATATAAAAATTCTATGCGTTTTTATATCTTCAAGTTTGTATATTTAATACTTACTACAAAAAAAAAAAAAATAAAGAGATAGACATCAAAGAATCATTAAATTTCAAAATATCGTATCTTATAAGTTTATAGATATCAATGATGTGCTACACATTTCAGTGGTTTTATTTAGGTTTTATTTTTTTTATATTTTGTGGTTAAACAAGATGGATCTTTGCTTTTTATAGGCTGTACTTTTTTTTTTTATATATATATGCTATATACAGATATTATTATATTTTATGCAATCGAGTGCAATGACTTTCTAAATGGTAAGAAAAGAAGGATTTCGATATATAAAAAAAAAAAAATTGAGTACGCTTGAAGTAAATTTTTTTTTGTACACCTTTTTATGTTTAAAAAAAAATGTTGTTTTTTTTTATTTCAATTTTTGATTAAAAGTATATAATAATTTTTGTATTTTAAAAATCAATTTTAAATAATTTTATATATCTTTGAATTTATGTTAAATTATTTTCATTTTTTTTTTTACAGAATCGTTGTGACAAAATTCATTATTTAAATAACGATTTCGAAGAAAATTTATTTGATGAAATAATGTTTGCTGAATGCTAAAACTGAATATTTAAGGTAAAAAAATTTTTTTTTCATATTTTATTTATGTAAATTTTTATGAAAATTCATGGTATTATATTTAAGTATTGATTAAAATATGGTGAAGCTTTTCAATTTTTAACATATTTTAGAATGTAAGTAAATTTTTTTGTTTTCCAGAAATTTATAAATTGTTTAGAAGCATTTAATATAAATTTCAAATTTAATAAATTAAAGTTTTCTCAGAATTTATATTGATGTTTCTCAAAATTGTAATTGCAATTGATGTAATTACAATTTTGAGAGACATCAAGATAAATGATTGAAAAAATAATTTTGGATTATTGATAAATATTAAAATTATGTTTTAATGGTTGCTATCAAATATTTTAAGAAGTCTTTAAAAGAAACATAATTTATAAAAAAAATTGTTGTAATTTAGAAAATATTTTCTTGAACATATTTCTTGGCTAATTTAGATTCAGAAACCATAAATATGTAATTGTATAAACGTAACGTTTTAATATAAAAAATTGATGAAGATGAACTCTTCTTTCAAACTGACCACTTTTTTTTTTTTGCGCAAATAAATTTTATAAAAATATCTTCCGAAATTTTTGAAATACTCATTATTTCCTTTTTTTTTATGACACATTTTTAATAACTTTTGCATTATTTTGACGATTGAAAAACAAACGACGAAAATGGCATCTCGCAGACCTGAATTTATGGTATAATAAAATTGTTTTGTAATTGCATCAATAAAAGTTGTTAAATTATACATGAATAAAATGTTCGACTAAAACATTAGTAACAATTAAATTCAATAGATTAAATTCAGTCATACCGTAGATATACGAATATATTCTTACATCTACGGTATTACGGCAATTAATGTATTGAATTTATGTTCCTGTATCTAAAATAATATTTGTTGTTTCTCGAACTAACAGTATGTTCGTACTGACCAAAAAAACTAGTTAGTGTACAGACCAAAGAAACTAGTAAATTAGTGTAATCCTCAATTTTTCTCAGTTTTTCTATATAAAAAATTTGTAATAAATTATACTATGACTTATTTATCTTTCAAAGGAACTTTAATAGCTTGAATACAGTTTGCAATTTGTAGTTTGAAATCTAATTGTAAATAATTGTACTCCAATTAATTGTAAATAATAAATCTATTCGAAAATTAAATATAAATTAATTTCTAAACATAATTATGTAATTATCCGACGAAAATGTTTTTGTCTAAAATTAAATTTTTTTGGTAATAAAATTTTTATTTGTCAAATTATTTATTTACAAAGAGAAAAATTAAATTATAATTTCATATTTTTCACTATTTCTGTACAGTACATGTTTTTTTTTTTGTGTAAATTTGGGTAAATAGGTAAACTAGGTAAAAAAAATAGTTACCAAGTTAAACAAATGTCACACATTAAAAAAAAAACCTACTAATTTAGGGCAATTGGTATATAATTTATTAAATTAAAATGATGAAATTATTTTTTTTTGGGGGGTCAGGTAAAAAAAGAAAATCTACCTAATTATATATGAGTTAATGTTGATTGAGATAAATGTTTATTTTAGTGTTGAAATAATAATGATTTTTGTTAAGTTCATTTTTTTTAACATTACATAATTTTTTCTATGTTTTTTTTAACTTTAGTTAGAAAAATGAGACATTTTAATGATTACTCAGTTGTTTTGGTTTCAGTGGCTGTTTGTCGGTTTATATCATATATAAAGTCATGCTACAAATTATTACTTATGTGAAATGATTATTTAAAATAATATTACATATTATATAGTATTAATTAGATAGACAAAATTTCATATTAAAATTATCTAGTTTGTTAGTAGAAATTATACGTATTAGTTACAAAATAAATATTTAAATAATTGGAAATTATGTAAATTTATCTTGTAATTTAAGTTTAGTTAATTCACGTAATTGTTTTTTAAGTATTGAAAATTAAATTAAAATATAA
This sequence comes from Empis livida, assembly GCA_963932195.1. NCBI lineage: Eukaryota > Metazoa > Arthropoda > Insecta > Diptera > Empididae > Empis > Empis livida. The sequence goes on along the minus strand of OZ010646.1, from coordinate 10,248,993 downwards.
CTCTCTAAAATGAATTTGACTAGATGACTAGTTAGTGATTTAGTTAAAAAATTAATTGAGAAAAATATAATTGTTTGTACTATAAACTAGAGGCTTAATAGAAACAATTTGAATTCCATGAAACATAACAGATTTCTATCTAAATTTCAGAAAATATTTTTAAATACTAGATTCTATCTGATGCAATTACAATTTTTTTATTACATTCAGTTCTCAGTTTTATTAACTGGGTATAAATTTTGACTAAAATTATTATTGTATCTAGTATATTAAAATACTTTCTAGTTATCCTACGCAAAATCACATTAGAAGAAATAACTCCTATTACGTATAAATTCAAAGTTAAATAAATCTAATAAATTGGAACTGAGTGTCCTATTTGCTTCAATCTGATTCTCCTCATGGAACTGGGTGTCGTAGTTGCTTCAATATAGTTGCTCAACCTAGTTATTTTAACAGTGTTTTTTGTCAAATTTGGTTTAGACTTAACAGAGTAGTCTCTAATTTAAATTTTCTAATTTTTTTCGTTAATATTTGTCTTGATTTCATTATTTATTTTTAAACAAATAAAATAAACGTCACTTTGTAACCAAAATTACATTTTCTATTTCCCAACAAAATTATAAAAATGTGAACAAATAAAATCTCGATTAAATTAACGATGAATTAAACCAACTGAGTTGTTTAATTCATCATTAAATTTAATCTTAAATTTTAAAATACCACAATTCAATTAAAAACAATAAAAAATATGTTTATACTTCAAACATTAATTTATAAATTGACTTAAAATCTACAAAAAAATGTATCTAAAAGTATGAAAAACAAAAAAAAACTTTTGTTGATATCGAAAAAAACATATTTCAACATATTTTTCACTTATGCTGTCTATAAATTTCGAAAATTCAATTTATAAATAAATTTTTCTATGGTATTTAATAAAAGTAAAACATAATTTAATAAAAAAAAACACACAAAAAATAAAAAAACAATCTAATGCACCTAATAAAATATACAGTTAACAATTTGACACATTATGAAAATTCTTAAAAGTCATGTTAGATGTCAGTCACACCCATTTATATTATACTCAATTTTTTATCCTTTTAAGTCAACCATTTTTTTTTTTTTTAACTTGATTCAATTTTCTGCACTCACTCAAAAAAAAAAAGTAATATAGATACTTAATAACTAAAAAAAACCTAACCTAGAATAAATTTTTTTCTTTTTGGGTAAAGATATTAAATTTTTGCAGCTGCTGGTTAAGAAAAAAAAATATAGTCTAGTTATATAAAATGTAATATAAGATTTTTATGGCCTCCGGACACAAAAACAAAAAAATTATAATGCTTTTGGGGACTTTTATTTGTTTTTAAAAAAAAAAATTTAATTTACAAAAACAAAAAAAATTCCAGTCCTAGTGCAACATATCACAACATAAAAAAATAAAATACAAACAAACCGGCTTTAAAAAATTTTCTTGTATATATAAATATTTATATCGCATAAGAAATCTTTTGTGTCAGATATATATTTTTTTTTTTTTAATTTGAAAAAATATATGTAATGTAATAAAAAAAAAAAAAATGCGGAAAATGTAAGATTGAATTATTTATATAAAAAATTATTTTATAATAAAGTGGCATAAATTTAATTGCAATATATTTCAATACTATACCTGATGAAAATATTTCATTAACAAAAATATGTAGAAATAAGAAAATATTTTTTTAACATGAAATATGAATTAGGTTAACAACTTTTTTTTTAAAAAACAAAGTGATATTTTTATGACAAATAATTGCATTAAAATATGAAATGATTTTATATTTCATATTAAATATTAAAATTAATTAGTTTTCATATTGCAAATTCTAATTTGAGTCAGATTTTTTGTTCAAAATCGTAAAATTTCTTACACCAAAGACTGAAATTGAATTATAGAAAAATTCTGGCAATTTGTCTTGGCAAAAGAGATGTACATGAAAGAACAAAATCATTGGTGCGGAACCTTTGAATGGTTTGCCAAAATGTCAAATAAGGATAACGTTGAAAAATGGAACGAATGGTTCAAAACATGACAAGCACTGATTCATATGAAAGAAGAAAGCTGTGGAGCACCTTTAGTGCACTAGGAAGGAAAGTAAAAAGTTAGTAGGCTTCCATTTAGAATACTACGGGTTGAACAAGCTTCTGTACATTCTTGACCTATGTATGTCGTAGCTTATGACTTTTTGAGAATTAAACAGCAGAACATATACTACGCAACTGAGAGGCCTTGTTACTTAAAACTTAGCATACACAATTTGGTTTGTTTATCAGATTTTCAATGGAGTTTATCCAATAAAAACTTTTTACATAAAATTATTAGTCTTCTGTTCACTGTTCCCGTCATATTTCAAAAATTATTTGGACCATAATAATATCATATGACGTCTGAAATATATCACTGATTAATTTGTTACATATTTAATATTTATTTAGTTCTGAATAAGTTAAATTAGCCTAATTTTCTTTCACAAACTGAGTTAAATTAATAACTAATTAAAATAGTTCTGACATAATTAGAATAAAAAATCTTCTTACATATTTATAAGGTCTATAAATTTTTATAAATAATAATCTAATTATTTTAAATTCAAGCTTTTACTTATATCTACATTATTCATAAAATTAGGTCTACATTATTCATAATTATTATGCTTATTAATATTTTAAATATAAAATAATGTAGAGTAGATATGATATTTTGGAAAAATTTAAATTTCTTAAAAAGTGTTAAGAAATAATTAATGTAATAAAAAAAGATCATACGATAAGGACGTAAGATAGAATTCTTGAAATAATGTAATTAGTCAGCTGGAAATATGCGTTAAATTATAAATAGTGAAAATGATCTGATTTTATTATTCTGTTTAACTATATAGATTAAATTATTCTTAAAATTTATTAAAGTTTTCCTTGAATTCACAAGTTTAACTAGTTTTTGATCAAATTACGAATGCCATGTAGTCTACTATAATTTTATAAAAAACTATTTTATTTTTCCTACTAAATATTTATTTAATATAAAACTGAAATATTGAAATTATTTTAGACTTTTAAAAAATCGTAAATTTAAAAATTTTCCTGTATGCAAAGTATACAGGATTTAGTAAAACAGCCCAAAATAATATTCCAACCACGGAAATGAATTAATAATGATCTATCTATAGATTCAATTGTAAAGTAAAATTGGCAATCACTACAAATCATTATGAGTTCAAAATAATAATAATAATACGTAAATTGAAGATTTTCGATATTATTTGATTGATGTTTCGTTAACCTAAAACTATCATATGACTAGAAAATTTATTTTTTGATAATCATCTTTTAGATTTAAATTTGTATACAAATTTATGGAAAGAAATGAATATAAGAAAAAATCTATCCATATGTATCTATTCATTCATTATATGTTTTGCAGTTGCTACTGGTAATTGGCTATCAATTTAAACTATTTTTTTTGTTTTTAATTTACTACCGTGTCGTAGTCCTCACTGTTAGTACATTAACTATCACTCTACACACTGAAATTGAATATATTTTTTATTTCAAAGTTTATCTTTAGCATTCAATACAATATCAATAGATTTTTTTCCCATGTTAATGGTTTTTTTTTTTTGTGAAAAACCAATTCAGTGTCGACTGAAAATATGGACAGAAAAGATTTATCTATTTGATGATAACCATTATATTACAACCCAGAGAGAAAATTGTATTTTATATCTTAGTTTTATTTTTACAATTACTCCGTAAACTCATGTCAAGTGAACAAAAGTAAAATTACTCTGTAAAAAAAATTATTTCAAGTGCAAAATCGGAATAAAAAAAATTTGTATATGTTTGAGCTGTTCTATACTTTTAAATGTAAATAGTCAAACCAAAAGTACTGGGTTCTTATTTTTTACAGAAGATAGTAGTATAAATAGGGGATATAAACCTCCCAAAAAACTATTCTATTCATCCGCAAATTTGGAAAAAAAATTGTCCAGATTGTTCCCGACTCTCTTTTTTTAATTGCTTGGCTTCGAATGTTTGTATGTCTAAGTCTGTCTCTCCGATGAATTTTTAATATTAAAATTTCCGTAGCTGGAAAATTTATAATTTGTTGGATTGTTGTGCTGTGAATATAGCCTCAAGTTTGAAAGTAATTTTATCACCATTGGAATTTGGAAGCATTGCGTAATTAGTTTTTATATTCCATAAATATATTTTTGCATATTAGGATTAATTATAATTGCTATAAAAAATTACAAATAACTCTGCACTTGAGGCCTTATGCTCCTTAGTCGAGTGAACAATGCAAAATAAATTATAAAATTCTTCTTTAAATTCGTATTCGGATTCAATTTTTTACATTTTAAATCACTAACGACTTCTTGAATAGAAATAATAAACTATCTTTCCTTACCAACTTGATATGGTACTCGTACTTGGTAAAGAACTAAAATACTACTAGTTGATGGATAAATAGGTCAATATGCTACATGATAGTTTCAAATAGAATAATAATGAATTTCGGGGAATAATGTCGGTTTAAATCAAATTATTCTGATGTTTTTTATCTGTTACATGTACTTATGTTAATGTGTACGTATGGTCGTTTCAAAAATTAAATTTGTTTATTACAAGATCAAAATTAACTTCAAAAAATATTAAATTTAGAAAATTATTTTCACATAATAACCAATGAATATAATTTTTGTATCCATTTTAATATAAAATTTGTCAAACATAAATAATTTAAAATTTTGCTAACATTTTATAAATTCAATTATTATTTAAAAAAAAAAAACGAAATTAACCTTACAGATCAGATAATATAATATCAGATATTCAGCAGCAGCATCATTATTCTAAGAATTTATTATTAGACTTTAATTTTTCCTTTATGTTTTACTTTGAACTTAGATTTTATTTCTAACTACATATTTCCATAATAGCCTTTCTTTGGCAGCTACTTCTTCATCTTTTTTCTGCTGCTACATTTTGCATCTTCTTAGATTACTATGCCTTTACCTGATAATAATTTCTTTTTTTTTTTCTTTTTTTTATGTTAAATTTAAAACAATATACATAAATACGAGATGCCTATTTTCTAGTAAAGTTCATTAAAGTCAAAATAAAGAATATGTTGTAGTGGTTGCAACAAGTTCATTGTTCAAGTTGCTCTTTCTCTCAATATTAAAAAAGAAAACATGCGTTTTAAATAGAAATCTGATATTTTTTTATGAAATTTCTTTTTTGTCTATTTTTTTTTTTTATGGAAGGTAAAAAGGTTATTTTTAATAAACCTTAGATTTTTAACCAATTTCACGAACTATATTAAAATAGTACATAAGATCAGTGAAATTTAATTTTTATTTATTATAAGTTGGTTAACTGCTTTCGAGAAAAAAAAAGAAATTAAAAGAAACTATTTTAAGATATTTTTATGTAACTCATTTCTCAGAGAGAAACTGGAAATTATTAATAGTAATCAAATCATTTGTAACATATTTATGTAAAATATCTTTTAGAAGAAAATATGTATTAGTAAATCCAAAAGAATAAAGTTTAAATTCTATTAATTGATTATTTTAGCAATGTTTCCTATAGAACCAGAAGATATTGCATCCAGTTTTTTTAAGGAAATCCTCAGGTTAATTAAGAAAACTTAACTTTCTCAAGTCATATTTGGGATCTTTATAATGCTACGATAGGTCAATGCAGCAATAGGTCAGTGGTGCTATAATATGTCTATTTTAACCGCAGTTATCTATCTATATGAGAAGTCGATGCAAACATATGCTTGCTATTAATATTAAAGATATGCTTTGAATTTAATATGTGAAGCCGTCAGTTACAGTAAGCCGTCAGTAAGTCGAAAAAAAGGTTTGGTTAGGTTTGATTCAAGGTTAGATTGATGTCACTGAAGCTATTCGGGATTTTCTGTTACTTGCACATTGAGTCTTTACTTTCAATGAATTTCTATAGCTGTCTGGGACCGTACTCGGAATAAATTTGTACAGCTGCTTAGTCATATTTCCCATGACTCAAAGGCGGATATAGCCGCTAAGCTTTTTTTGTCATAACTGCTTCATATTCCCATAGAATATGTTCCGACATTTCGATCTCATACGAGAATTACCCTGCATAACCAGTCAGAGCGAACGAAATAAAACTAACATAAATTCGAAGCCTTAAAATTTACTTCACTTAGTAAAGTTTAGCAGTTCAACCATAAAATGGGACAGTATGCAAATATAGAAGTTAGAATTATCCTGTAAAAAATATCAGATATCTTTTCTATAGATACATTTTCTAACAGTGGTAAGAATTGACGAATAAGGCAATTGTATTTTGATCTGTAACCACAACAAATTTAAATATTTGAACTATAAACTATGATTTTTATTTTGGGAGAATAGTATAAATGTTATACTATAAAGTTTTTGCTAAAACGTTCACGATTGGTCAACATATATCTGAAATTTCATTAATTTTTCCATCTTATTACAGTATATCATAAAATTCCTTTTTCAGAATAAAAGAATTGATTACCAATTATTTATAAAAACCAAAAACATCTTTTAACATCCAATTATTTCTTAAATTAAAATAATAAATATATATCCATGAGATACTTTATGATGTTTTATATTCACAATTTCACAACACGATTTTATAATAATAACATAAAATTTACTCAAAAACAAAAAAAAAAAACATCATTGAAAAGTCAAATTTTATATTTTGACCGATATTATAATTTGTACTACAAAATTTTTGTCCCAAAAGAAAATTAAAACATAATTTCCATAAAACACTAAATAGATACAAAATTGCTCAAAAAAATAATTTAATAGTTTTAATTGACTACATTCGCAACACGCACAGCAAAACAACATAAGAAAAATTCATGAACAAGAAAAATAGAAAAACCATCTGCGCGCATGACATTGTTGGACTCAATTTGTTGTGATGTTCTTTTTGCGTGACTGATCTCCTCCGGACACCAAAACCAAAAAAAAAAAAAAAACAGCTATTTTGGGGCTAAAAGACACAGCAAAATTGTTAAGTAGGTAACTTAATACTAAAAATCGATAAAAAAAAAATATAAAGGTAAACAAAAAAAATTGAAACCCACGATTTTTTTTTATTTTATTATTATTATTTTTGTCGGCGATAAAGTTTAACATTTTACCGCCATGATAAATTGTTTAAGTTACAAAAAAAATATCTTAAAAATTGTTAAACGTATTCAGTTTTTTTTTGATTCTTTAAAATCTTAATTTTACCAACAAAGAATTAAATTAAATTTTTCCTTTGGTTAGGATTTTTACTGGAAAATATTAAAATAGAAGAAAATTAAAATTTATGGTACAAAATCTAATTTTTTTTTACGATTAAGAAAGATTTAAATTTCATTTTGTTTTACAAAAGATAGAAGTTGAAAATGTTATTTTATTACAATATTTCTTTTAAGATAAATTTATATACGATTGACCTAATTTGTTTGATATTCTAGGGCTGCTGATAGTTGAAATCTTTATCGGAGTTATAAGCGTAGGATTAAAATGATATTCATTGCCCTAACAATTATGCTTAGTATTATTTTTATTCAGTCTTCTTTTTAATCAAAAATATCATTTCGAAATGGGAATTATGTAATTTATACTTTCTGGGTCAACACCAGAAACTACTTTTAAGTCTTTATATAATTTAAAGTATTGTACCATATTTTCCACAAAATTGTAAACATCGTTATTATGCAAATGAGGGTTCCAAAACGCACGTTATTCACACCAAGTTAAATGAGGGTATCCGGTTTTCTATCGTTTATTTATATAGGAAAACGATTAATTTTAAATCATATTGTTACTCAGACTGTTGAAGGCTTCTATTTGCCAACACTATTAATTTTTTTGCTGATAATGAATAAGATTCGTTGTGGAAATGGACGCCTCATATATAAGATATTTTTATCCTCGACACCGTCCAGCTACCAAAGTTTTAGTCTACCTTGGTTTCTTGTTTCTTCTGGTCATTAATATTTTAATAGGATTTTCTTCATCATATAAATGTCCATAGCTCTTCTTTTAATGGGAATACGTCTTCATATTAAAAATTCCTGTTTACCCCAAATAAGATTTACGAAAATAACAAATTGCTTAAATTCTTTTCGCGCCAAAAACCTATGATCAAAAATCAACAACAGCTTTTTCTCAATATTTTAATTTGTACAATTGTTTTTACTGAGATAATCGGCATCAATTATTATATTTTACGGCTTTGAACTTGACCGTGCAAGTTCAGAGTAATTTTAAAGTTTTGAAAAAAGGACATTTTCCTTTAAAATTTGTATATTTATAAAAGATCTTATTTATAACTTTTGTTGTGAAAGAGTAGGATGGAGCTATTTTTGACCTGCGTTAAAAAATAGAAACTAATTTACATATTTTTTTTAAAAAAAATTATTATATATTTCCATAACGAAATTAAATATTGTTTTCAAAATTACAATTTTATTGATAATAGATCACAATCACAATTATTACTTGCATCACAAATCCCCCCTTTATATTGATGAAAACTTAAACATAGCATATTACATATATGATTAGCACGTGAATCTATAAAATTGCATTTTAAAGTCACAACTTTAAATTAAATGAAAATGAAAAAAAAAATTTATTAAAAAACATTAAATAAATTAAGGTAAAATTTTTCTTACCTAATTCACTATTCACAGCACCAATAAATAATACGAAACATAGAAGTATCTTTGTGAAATACATAATTATTACTGATTTTGATTAATAATGTATCAAAAATTTTACATATTGGTTCAATTAATTATTATAATCTAATTATTTGTTTCTATCCAGACACTTAATTTAAAAGCATTAACAACATTTTATGTTTTTTTTTTAATAATAAATAATTTCCTTATTTATTTTATATATTTTTATAACATAATTAATTTCCTTATTAAATTTAATACAAATAAATAAAATATATCCAACTGTTTCAACATAGATATTGAAAAAAAATAACAATAATTAACATTTAAGAATGCTATTGACCTTAATCAAATTATTAGTATTGTAAAATTTAAAACAATTAACAAGTTAGAAAAAAAAAACATACTATCATAATATTGTTTTATCTATATTTTACCCAGGATATTCAACTTTGCAAATCATGTTTTATGGCCTATATTTCACAAAACATATTGGAAAAATTGAAATTGTATATAATTTATGCTGTAATTTTTATAGAATATTTTAATTGTTGGAATTTCATTTAACTATAAATTATATAATAATTTTAATTAATGTTTTTGAACGGAAATGTGGATATTTTGAATTTATTGTTTTGATTAAAATCGAAGTCACGTTCAACCAAAAACAATATTATGATTTGGATTTTTCCAAAAACAGAATTAATTAACTAAATAAATATTTATACATTTTTTTTACAATAAATTTAAATAATTTTGAGTAATAAACATATTAATAATATTTTATTTTAAAGTTATTGCTGAAAGTTTTAAAGCATTAATATTTTATAGCTTTACAAAATATGCTGTTTCTGGACTTAATTGCAAATTTATGGTATGTTTACAATTTACGTAAATATAAATTCAATAAAAAGCTATTTCTACTAAATACTTACATATGTTTTGAAATGCCAATTATTTCAGAGTCTCTCTTCTGAGAACTGATCGTAGCCTAAAATAAACTTCCATTAAATATTACATCAAATTACCAAAGAATCAAAATGCATACCCACGAATTAAGAAACGTAAAAGTGAGTTAAAAACATATCAGAAATATTTCATTAATTTATGCATTCAAATCAAATCCTTCTGTCTGTAATGCAGCGCCTTTATTGGCAGAAGCAATAATTTTACAAAATTGTTTATTCTACTCTTAATATTAAATTTCAAATTTCGGATCTAATATCAGTTTCAGAGAATACTTACAATGTTAAATTAGTAAAAAAAAAGAATAGCGACACCTAGCGGACTCTTTTAAACTCTTTTAAAGTCTACTTTATAGAAAATACGTTTAGCAATAATATATGTATTTATTTACAGTTTTAAATATTAATTCGTTACTTATAGACGGACAGACGGATATTAATATAACGAATATTTTAACGTTATATGACTTAAACCCTAAAAAATGTTAAAGGTTATAAATAAATTGTATTCGGATACAAAGTTAACTAAAATATGCTTTCTAAAAAAATGTTTTTTCCCACAAAAATCCTTTTATAACATTAAATGTTTTTTATTTATTATTATTATTTTTCCAATCTACCTTTTATGGTGGTTTAGTTTATGTTCACAACTTGAACCGTAAATAATATTTCGTAAAGAAAAATATATAGATACTATATTATTCAATGTGAAATATTGAATATTTTCTATTCTATTCTATTATTTATTCAATTGACTATGTTATTTCACCGCAATTTCTTCCTTCTTTATATTTTTTTAGCTTGTCAATGTCAACATATTTTCTACCTGGACAATATTTTCACCGTTTTTCCAATATAAAATATATATATGTATATATTTTCTTTTCATTTTTTTTTTCGCATAGTTACACTTTTATAATATATGTTACAGCATAACAATGCATCATCATCAACATAAAATGACGTAATATCATTGTATTTTTCATGGTTAACAAAATGCGTTTTATATATTTTTTTTTTTTTTACCACAATTTTATGTAAATTTTACTTGGTAAACAGTTTCTTTTTATATTTTGGTTATCTGAATTAAAAAGTACCGTTTTTTATGTTACCATCAGCTGATTTAAATTGGAATACATGAATTTCTAATCATAATTTATGCAATTTTTTTTTTTTTATTATTATTTTTCATTGAAATGAAAGATTATGTAAGAAAAGCTGGGCATTCAACTTGAAGAAGGTCAGAAGTTAAGTTTTTCAATGCAATTTCTTACTATGCAAAAAAAAATTCTTCAAAATGAACTTTTTATCAGGTGGCATGGTTCAGCCCGGTTTGCTTCTTACAAAAGATATCGAAAATCAGAACCGATCTTTTTATATATATAACTAACCATAAACTTTAGTGTAGTGAATAAATTTTGTAATTACAGAAAGTTAATTGCAAAGTGATTTTAATGTTGACGAGAGTATCTTCTCTTTAATCTTCAAAGAGTAAAACGAACTAAGCCAACTCAGAACAATTTCTGGTTGAACTGTTTCTGAGTTGCCTGTTTCTGACTTAGTTTGCACAATTTCAGCCTATATTACCGATTCAACTGTGCACTAATTTAAGCAAATTTTGTCATAAATTATCACAAATTCAACAATACTACCCCGTTCTTTAGCTTTAATTATGACAAATCTATTTATAAAGTCCATAAAATTGCTGAAAATGTTTAGGCAATAGTTCTTGGCCCCATTTTATGCTCATATAATTAAAATTGTATTAAACTGGCATCAAAGTTTTCCATTAAATGTTAGTTGCTCTGATAGAAAGTATACAAGTGATGTAATTTATTATTTATTTGAATAATTTTAATTTTTAATGAAACTAACTAATTAGATATAGAATATGGTCTCCAACATAATATTTTATGCATTCATATTTTATTCATTTTGTATAATTATATTTTTGTTCGCTTTGACTGCATTAAGAACCCTAAGTCTTTTTATATCGTGAGACAATTTGTTATTCAGAAACTAAAAATACGTACAGTATACTATTAATTTACATCATTTTTTTTTTTTTGCGGAGATACATTTCTATTTTCAGATAATAAAAATTTATGAATAATGCGGAAATTTTTTTTATTTTTTTTTTTTTAAATATATACTTGTTCCTTAAGTGAATGATTTGTACATATGTTATATTGTTCTGATGTTGAAAATCAACAAGTATTTTACTGTATGTATTATCTCTCACAAAAAAGTATTACTAACCTTATAGTATTATAAAAGACAAAAATGGAATAACTAAATTTTTACCATAAATGGTTTTTTTTTTCTATGTTGTTGTTGAATGTAACATGTAAAAAATTACAGTGTAAAACATGACGTTAGCTTGAACGTTGAACTTTTTTTGTGTTTTTTTTTTTTTTTGGATACAAGTAATAGAAACATACAAAGAATATATAATTTTTTTTTTCTGGAGAGAAAATTAGAAATTTTGTCTACATAAAATATCTCCAAATTCGTCTCCAATAAATAAGAATTTTTTTTTTTTTCAATTTATTGCAAATCTTTAGCATAACATTAATAAAAATTTAGCACAAATTTTATATCATATATGGATATACTTATATAAAGTTTAAATTATGTTTAAGTTAATAATGATCAATGTTATTTGACCGGAAACTATTAAATTAAGCCTATTTAAGTAATACATAAAATTCCAAATTCTGACTAATCAAATATATTTTGAAATTCCTAAAATGCTACTTTCTTTCTTTCATTTTTTTCTAATTAACTGAGAATACCAGATTCTTAATGTTGTCACATATATTTTTTTTAAAGGAAAATTACGATTTTAAAATTTTAAATTCTTACAAAGATATTTTTGGTTAAATTAAAAAAAATTAATTTAACCTAAAAAAAAAAATTAACCAAAAATGTTGATTATATCTATTTAATTAAAAAAAAAAAAACATTTTATTTTATGGGTCAGTAGGTAAAAAATTTTCAAAGTGTTAAATAAAAACATAAATAAAGATATTTTTGTTCTTTTTCAATAAATATTTAAATTATTATTAATTTTGTTTTCTCAATATTTTCAAAAAAAATTTCACTTACAATTTCATTTAAACATTTTTTGTAACTAATTTAATAATAATGATTTATTTTGTGTATCTTTTTTTTTTACTTGTGTATCTTTTTTGGGAAGAAACACCATTTCTATAAATGATTTTATCCAATATTTTAGGAAATTAGATAAACTATCAATACTTCTTTAAGTCAAACTTTCTAATAAATTACATAAGTTGTCGTAAAATTAATTAACCGAAATCTCGAATTAAAAAATCTTATGTTCAAGTTAGAACTTTAAAGATTAGTTTTCTAATTATTATCTTTAACTTGTCCTAAAAAGAATTTTTTGCATTTATTTTGAAATAAAAAAGTTTCTTTCTTTTGAAATTTCAGTTAAAAATATTGTCTACTAAAAAAGTTCATCAATAATTATTTTTTTCACAGATTGAATATTGATTTATAAAATTTGTAAATTTTGTTTTCTGGATGATAGTTAGTGGACAAAAATAATTAACACATAATTAATACAAAGTTCAACTAAATGTTAACAAGTATTTTTACTTATTATAAAATATCAGACTTGAATCATTATTACTACTTAAAGTTGTTTTTCGCAAATACGGTTAAACATATTTTATCTATGTATCATAATTGTGAGATTTCGCAATATAACGTAACATAGTTGCTATTATTTTATTCTATGTAGTAATATTATCTAAAGTCTAATTAACTTGTTATGTGTCCCCACTTGTATATAGTAGAAATTTTAACATGGTCTCCAACTTCTCCGGTTAAATCACCATAAATTAGAAATGGAAAATGAGAGATAGACATTTGAAATTAATATTATAAACTAATCATAAATATTCTTTTTAAAATTTGATTTATTAAACGTTTCAAAATAAAAATACTGCTTTTATTTGAATTTTGAGTTCATCTGGATTGTTTTATATTCTTCTACTAAAAGCAGTAAAATATTTTAATATTTTTGATGAATCCTTCCATTAATTAATCCAGATTAACAAGAATATGCTATATTTATATATTTTTTTAAGTAACAAATTTGTAAAAAGACAATAAAAAATAAATTATGTTATTTTTCCATATATGTATATTAAAAAGATTTCACAACTTCTTTCCAATGCACAGCGTAGACCAGAGAAATATCAGTGAAATTTTTGATCTCTACTTTACAGTACCGAATTTTGTATGAAAAATTTAGTTTTACTCGAATTGATATAAATTTGTTTAAAACTAAAGGCACCAAAATACTCAGAGCAATTGAAGGAACAGTTTTGTAATTAAGAAAATTGTAATAAGCTTCAAAATCTATAATTTTCCAACTATAAATATACATTAAAAAACAATGAAATTTTCCTAACCATTAAATTTTTTTTTATGAATTTCATAAAAATTTGTAATAATTTAAAATCCAGTTTAACGTCAAATTCAGTTTATGACTTCCACAAGGACTAATTTGACAATTTTGAAAGTGAATGTAAAATAATTTTTAATTTAAATGACTCATATTTGTAAATGATATCCGGGGACATTCTTTCTTATTATTTAAATTCCTCTTTGAAATTGAAAAAAAAAATCATTTCAATATCAAACATAAACCAAACAACAAATTATTGTTTTACATATGTCACCACATTTCATAAAACCAAATGATACATAATTTATCTTCAATTCTTAAAATTCTACATGATTGTACATAAAAAAAAAGGTTTAATAATATATTTTTATGATCAAAAATAACAAATTGTTTGGCAGTCATTTTATGTTAATGTTCTGTATTTGTAAATTTTAAATTTAAGAATCTGAAATAAATATTAAAAAAAATGGAAGAAAAAGAATTATATTTCAAAAAAAAGGAAAGAATAATAAAAATAATTATATGGATTTTCCAAAAAAAAAAATATAACCACTTTTATATATAGTATGCTCCATAAATAAATTCCCTGAGGTAATGTTTTTATGCGGTTTAACATTTTTTTTTTGTTTTTAATGTATGCAGAACGGTGAATTCCCCGGTAATTAATCATTTCAATATAACAATTTGTAACCAAATTTGTAAAAATTTAAATTATTTAATTTTTATTTTTGGTAGTAATTCAAGTAATATAATTATATTTTTTATACAATTATTATTCTAACGAATTAAAAATTAAAAATTAGATAGTTACATAATTATTATGGAAAGAAAAAGACGTTACTTGTTAAGTTTTGTGGGTAAAGCCTATTAAAATCATATTTTATGGATAATATGCCGTTTTCTTGAATTAAAGTCTCTGTCATTATCAATTTTTATGAATACTAGTACAACAAGGCGGGTACAACATCCATATTAAAATAATATCATTTAATTAAATTACTATTTTAATACTGTAAAATATTGGTTGTAAAATTATGAAGCCATCTGCAACTAAATGATGGAATAAAGTAAATAAAAGACTGATATTTTAAATTCAAATTGTTTACTGGTTATAAAAGTCTTGTTTATTAATTTATTCAATAGATACCAATTATTTTCGATTAAATTAGTATCTATTAAGTAATATGAAACTTCAAGAATATTATTTATGATACAGGAACATAATTTTTCTAGATGAATTATCTGAACTATCTTCCTTATTGTTTATTTAAATGATTTTATTTTTTTTTTGCTATGTATACCATTTTTTTTAAAATAATAAATTTCAATATAAAAAAAAGAAACTATCATAAAAAGAATCTCGTTTAATATTACAATAACTGACATTAAACTTACGGAACCCACCACTAGTGATTTTTTTTTAATGACGCCAAAAAAAACCACCTGAGAATTTTTATTTATTAAATTAGTCCACCTGGATTGGTAAAATTATATACCAATGAATTTTATTATATTGAATAAGTCTCATAAATTTTATAATGCAAAAAATATATTTTAATAACATAGTGGTTCAAATGAATTTTGAACAGGTAAATTTATGTACTAACTTTATTGACATAAGATTTAAAGTTATTTATTATTAAGAGTTTTTGGCAAACAACAAAAATTGTTTATGTAAGAATTTTGTCATTTGTCTGATCGTCAGTCCGTGAATTGATTCAAATAAATATTTGACACAGTACTTATTTGCTAGATCCAGCATTGTTGCTAGATTATCATATTTTGAGAAATAAAAATTTGCAAAAATATGATAAGTTCTTTTGCCAAAACATGTTAATGTTTTGACAAAAATTTGCCAAAACATGTTAATTACTTTTTCACAGTTCTAATTTAAACTACTAAACACTTAATTTTCAAATTACCCAAAAGACGAGAAATTTTTATTTGGTACAAATTCTTATGTTTGAAGATTGCTAGTTTAGCAGTCAAAATTTATTGATTGTCAATTTGTCGAACTTATTACAAAATGTCAAAAAGTAATGTGCTGTTCTGGAAAATTACCATGGTAAAATAAAACTTATGTTTTAGTCTATCAGAGAATAGTAATAAAGAATGTAGAACAAAATCTCAGTTACTAAAATTTACGATAATAATTCTCTGCCCATAAAAATGTCCCACAGGTATTAAACTGCTGTATAATAGTTCTGCTGTGCGGCATTTTTTTTGTTAATTTTTATTTATTGTTGACAAAGCTTTTAAAACTGTTTATGGTAGTAAAGACACCTTAATCGGAACTAGTAAAAAAATTGTTATGCTAAAGTTTTGTTTCATAAAATTTCAATGTTTTTTTTTCCCATTTTATGAGAGAAAAATAATTGCAATCGATTTTTTTTTTTCAGTTTATTTATTTTTCGTTAGTTTAGTTTGGATTTTCTTCTTATTATTTTTTTTTGTTTTTTTCGGAAAATATATTTAGGGAAATCAAAAAGGTGTGAAACATTATTTTTCAACAAAATTTTCATTGTTTATTTAGCGGTGGTGTTAATTTACATCAACGATGCGGTATTTTGGCAGTTTAGGTAGGTTAAATATGAATTTAAAATAAAAGTTTTTTTTTTACTTTTTTATGTTAAATCAACAGTTTTTTTTCTTTATTTTTTTTGGTTTGTTTGTTTTTGTTTGATGAACACGAAACGATGAAATAAAACATATTTTTTTTGTTAGTTACAAATAATAAGAAATGTTGTTGTTTTGGGGTGTGAATAATAACAGGAAGTAATTTCAAAAATTTATAGAGTAGAATTTTAGTGATTTTAGCTGCGATATTGAAATTATATTTTAAAAATGTTTTTTACAAACAAAAATTATTTACGGTTTTTATGTAATATATAATGGAATATTTTTTGGATGCTAACTACATTACATTATGTTAGATAAATTGGAGGTATTTGCAATTTATTCAAGATTTGCTTATTGTAGCACCCTAAAAATTATAAAGCTTATTTCAGAAGGGAAGGTTATTCACAAACTTGAAGATTTGCTCTGTAAATTCCACACGTTGCCCAAAGATACTGTATCTCTTGATTGATAGAAAATAGTTTTGACTTCCCGAAATTCCACATCTGGGTCAAATGTGAAGCAAATCTTATATTTTAATATTAAAGTGGAATCAATCTAGAAATTAATTCTATTTTTGATTATGAATCAAAAATTGAAAACGAATTTGATTAAGATTTAATGAATTTCGAAGAGCAGCAATTGAACTGGTCCAAAATCGCTGGCAGAGGAGTCTCAGTATTCATTGTTAAGCATAATACAAGACAGAAGTTGCTAAAAATCATATGAACTTCCACACTATTTTATTTCTTTAAACATTTCTGCTGGAAATTTCATTTCAAATATTTTATTTTCAAATAAAAACTTCCTTATTTTTGTTATACGATAATAAATTAAATTATGTATCCTTTTTTAAAAAAATTATATTGTAATAAAATTCTAATATTATCGTATTACTAATTTCCGGTTATAAAATATTATGCTAAATGAGTCAATCTAAAAATCAAATTGAACGAGAAATAAAAAATAAGAGTTTTGTTTTAAGCATAACTATCGTAAAATTAAACCCTTTCTGTATAATAATATTCGATATTATTATTATTTTTATATCCTGTTGATAATATCAAACAAATGAAAATTTTTTCCTAATGCAAAAAAAAAATGGTTAAATTTGATCGTGAAACTGTTCTTTTTATATAAAATCAATAATATTATGCGGTAAAATGAAAATTTATGAAGGGTTTCCTTCCTGCTGCTGGCAATTTAAGTTATGGTATAAATCAAAGAAAAAATTCGATACAAAGTATCAAAATGAATTAAGATATTTTCTTATTATAGCAGAGATCATTTTATATTTATTTAGATACCTAAGAATATAATTTGTTTGTTTTACCTCTTTTTGCGAAGAAATGGGTCCTTTAACCGTCTGCCTATCTGTAAAATTTTTCTCATTAATATTTTCTATAGTGAAGAAAACGACAGTGAAGAAAACGAATATTAAACACAATCCTAAATAACGTTTATTCCTAGATAACTCTTTGAAAATCGTAGAATTTAGATTGAGGTAAACAAAATTAAAAATGACGAAAAAAAAAAATGAAATGTTGGTGAAATTCTAGTTACTCCCAATAGGGGCGCTACAGTGTAATATATTTATATTAATCTTTAATTTGTAAACAGAATTTCATAAATTCATATGCAACATGCTTTTAATTTTCATTTATGTTCACATAGGAAAAAATATAAAACTATTGTACAATTCAGAACATTATTTTTGTGAATTAGAAGAAACTTTACTAAATTTGAAATAAAATAACATTTAAGTTTGGCAATCTGTATCACTGGATGAATTAATTTAATTTTAAATTTATCCAATTTAATATTTGAAATAGAGTCGTGTTTATCTTTTAAAATTCTTCATTTTAAAAGTTTATAAATTGATAATTTCTGAACTATTTAAACCTTAAAGACCTTTGGCTTACTTAGTATGAAAGTTATATGTACAAATTTTTAACACCATCATAAAATAAAATGAATTTCTATCTAGAAACAAGTAAACCCCTCATTTTTCTTTATAATTTTATTTACCACAATTATACAAAAATTTTTGGTTTTTCATTTTTATTTATATAAATTTAAATCAACCAGAAATCATTTTTTAAGAAAAAAAAAATCACTGATTCCCAAGTGTTTTTTTTTTACTTGCACATAACACAAAAAATCATTCCTTGCGGGTACTTCCTTTAACGATGGTTGGTCTTTTAAAGAGAAGATTGAGTTTTATGAACTTTTTGTTAATTTTTTATTTTTTTAGTGTAAGTACCCACAAGATATTTAAAAAAAAGCATAAAAACAGAAAATTCTTCAAAGTGGATATTCAAGTGGAATATTAATATTAATGGCAGGAAAAAATAATATGAATATAAAAAGGACTATATTACAAGTTAGCATAAAACAGGTTATCAACTTCAAAGTTAGTATAGTTTTTTTTTTTTATTATTATTATAATAATATTTTTTTGCTCGTAGCATAAAAAGTGAAGTGTTCTTTAATGTTTTGCAATTTGATATCATATTTAAAAAATCTATAAAAAAAAAAAGAAAACGAAGAATATTTTATAGAAAGTTAAGGTTTTTTTTATGTTTAATGTTGCCTGTTGTGATGAACAGTTTAGTTAAATATTTCCTTTTCATAAATTTGTATCTATCACAAAAAGAGAAAAAAAATTATGTTGTTCGGGAAGTACATTTTTTTGGGCGAGAATTATAAAAAAAATACAGAATTTTTTTTTTTCAAAATTTATTTTAAAAGTTTTTTGAACTCAGAAAGTTTTTAAAAATTTTCAAAAAAATAAAACATATTTTATGTTTTTTTATTGCATTTTAAACAGTTTTTGATAAAAATCTTTAAAAAAAAAATTATATAAAGATTCTGTAAAATATTTGATGGAATATCATGTAAATTTTATATATAATTTTTATTTTTAGCATAATTTTTTGCTGATCTTCCAGATACTAATATAACTTTTCCATCGAAACTATTAAGAATTCACCCTTTAATTATGCTGTCTGTGCAGTAGAAATTGTTACAATTTGTATTTTAAAATAAAAAAAAATATTGTTTAAAACTTTAACATATTAATAACATTTTAAAAAAAAGTAATTTATTCATTTTTACTGTACTGATTTAATTATGTAACATGAACTTAAACCTATATATGTTGCATGCAACATGTCATTTGAAATAATTGTCCAACAAAATTATAATTTTTTATTTTTTTACTTTTACTTAATTTAATACAAATATTTTGCGTGTGATTTTGTAATTAAAAATATTATTAATGTTTCAAGTTCTTTAATTTTTTTTTTCTTGTACAATTTATGTACAAAATATGTCATGTAACTATATAAAGTAATTGGAATCTCATTCATATAACTGGAAATGGAAGCTTTCAAATTAATTTAGAGTAGGTTAGGTCCGTTTTTATTTAAACAAATAAAATATATAAATATACAGGGTGTTATAGTATACGTAAAATCAAATTATTATCATAATTTACAATTTTCGTCAAATATTTATAACCAAACAGGCATTTCGACAACCCTCTATTTTAAGTGTTTTTTCGTGTACAATTATCCTATATTTCAGCAAATGTGTAGACAAATTGTTGCTAGACTACCGCTGGATAAAGAATTTTCTATTAAAAAAAATAATTATGTGGCGTTATTAGAAAAGGAAATAACACCATACATCTATTGTATGGTGTTATTTCTTTTTCTAAAAAAACATAAATTTTATTGAAAAATTACAAATTACCATAATAAATATTTTACAACATTGGAAAGCTAATTAAAAGCGAAATAATTTGGCTATTTTTATAACTTCAACTTTTTGGCAACAGGGGCGCTGTTTTTAAAATATATTTTCAGTAAAACTGATGTTAGATACTTACTAGTTATGAAAATATAGAACAGAACTAAATATTTCGGAATAAGGCCAGGTTTTTTTTCAGAAAACTCACGCCTAGAAACTTCAGTTTTGCCTTCACATATTATGCAACACCATGTATCTTTTATTAAACGCTTGAAGATAGTTATAGTAATAATAAATTTTTGGTTTTTAATTACACTTATTAGTTTAATTAAACTAATAATTTTCCGTTATTGTTTTTAATTAAATATATAAATAGCATATTACGCTCACACTCTTACAACCATTTAGTAATTAATTAGTTAATTAAATTTAATGTAATTTAGTAATTTTTAAAAAATAAGTTACCTTGAATATAAATAACTAACAAAATAATTTTAATCTCAATATTAGGGATAGAAAAAATGTAAAGTCTACTAGGAAATAATGTTAAATCTACAAAATTATATTAGCTCACTACATAACTATATTTAAAAAAAACGTAGTTTTGTTTTAATAAAATTTCCAAAAATGTCGTTATAAATTCTAATTTCCGAAATTGATTATACCACATTTAAATTTTTAATCATTATATTAAATTCGCATTATAAAATATAATTTATTTAAAAAAAAAAATTTTATTAACCTAATTCTCATAAAAAACTAGATAATTAAATTTATGTTTTTTATTTTTAATCTAGTTTAACCTCATATTGGAAAAACTTGATTACAATTTAATTTAAAAATTATATATGTATTTATTTATTTTTTTAACTAAAATTAAACATAACAATTTTTATGTTGAAAACATTGTAAATGACTTTGATTGTTAATGTGACAATTATTTCATAGATCAAATCATATTTTATGTTAATTAATCATGTAATTCGGCCAAGTAGCTACTATGGTAATTTAAAATTTTCATTGTTATCATTATAAAAGCACAAACAAAAAAAAACATGAAAACTTTTTTTTATGTTGTTTTTAATAAAACAACAACAAAAAATGAAAACAATTGAAAAGATTTTCATTTTCATAATTTTTTATGTTTTTTTTTGTTTTTGTTATTTTCTTTTTGAAAACATTTTTAATTTAAATTTTATTAGAATAACTTTTACCTCATGATAAACGTACTGTACGCATGTTGACATTAAATTAGGTAAAAGTACGACACTATTAATCTTACTTTTTTTTTATGTTTTATGTTTTATTTTAAAATTGCACGATTTTATTTTTTTGTTGACAATGAAATGTAATCAAGAAATCGTGCAACAATTTTTGTTTTTTTACTTTTTCCACGTTTTGGTAGCTTTTGTTTTAATTTTTCCTATTTTCAACATTTTTTGTTTTTAAATATGTAATATGATTAAATGGTTTATTAATTTACATAAAAGATGAAATTTTGGCCTAGATTTGTGACATATAAATAGGTCTAATTTGTGGAAATCTTTGTGAAAATTTTCTTTTAAAATGAATATAATTGTTTCCGTTTCGATTAGGAAAATGTAGAAATATTTATATGTTAATTATAAGATATTTATTAAAAATATGATTTTATTCAAAAACACAAAGCATTATTAAATTATTGAAAAATCACAATACATGTAATCTCATAGAAAATCTGTAGAAAAAGATCTGTAGCATAAATACTCTTATGGAGTTTGTAGAATATTTAATATTCAAGATAAAAATAGTAATCAAATTGCAATATTTTGCTGCAACATATTTTAGAATATAAACTTGCAATTAAATTTAGTGATATTTTTAGCAAAACAAAATAATATTATCAATTTAGAATAATAAATATCGAGATTTTCATTAGAGTTAATTTAATTTTCTTAATTTTATGCTCCGAAATTTATTAATGCATGAAAGATTTTGGAAGTTTTTATTTTACTAATTTAAATGGCGACCTCAATTTTCAGTAAATCAAAATCATTACATAGCTATGGTTCATTTAGAATCAAGTGATTTAGAAAGATTTAAAATCAGAAGTTTAAAAGAACTATAAATAATTTCATTTGTATTTTATTAATTAGGTTGTTACTGTAGAATATTAATGATTTTTTGCACCTTTGTTCATAAAAAACTAAGTATCTATATCTTTATTTCATAGATACTTCCTTTAGATTTAAATCATTTTATAAATTTTCATTTAAAATTTAGATGTTCAAACTTTAAAAGAATTAAGTAGCTGCCAATAATCACAATTTAATTAATATTGAAAATGTTTTAAAATCGCCGTAAAACTGAAGCTTAAAAAATAGAAAAATAATTTAAATGAATACATAAAAAAAACTTGCTGTTCATTCAATAAATCATTTAAACAAATTTGAAAACATATAAAATGAAAACTGGTAAAACAATTAAATATAAATTAATTAAAAATTTATACAGGATGTAACAAAAGTATGTAGTTTTAAATGATTTACTTTTTGCTATAATTTATGAGCTAAATCAAATTTATGAAAAGTTTAAATAATTTCTAAAGTAATTGTAAGAAATGGTATTAAGTAAATCTGAAGTTGTTTTGGAAAGAAAACTACGTTATTTTTACATATGTAATTTTCCGAACAATTTTAAAGTTTATAGTGAGAAGAATTTATCGTACATTTTGTATTCTTCTAAGTTTATTAGCTAAGTTTAGGGACTAACTCCATTTAATATGAATGGTGTTGCAAGTTCTCTCGTAAAATTTGTCGATACAGTCCATCCGAAAGCTCTATTCGCATAATAAGACGTAAATATTGTCGAACGATAAACCAAGTCGACGCCTGTAGGTTTTGCTCAGATCTCTAAGAAATCTTCAACTTTTTAAAAGTTAAACATGTTCATATCAATTCTTATATCACAAAATCTTCTAAATTCTCCCTTATCCTAAGAATTGTTCGATTATTTTTATTAAATAAAACAACAGTTCATCAATTAACTTTTGGTTTCAGTTTTTATGTCATTTCCATGTTTACCTTTTCCATTTTTTTGATGTAACCAAAAACAAAGTTGAAAATCGATTATTTAAATTGAATAAATCGAGGGTGCGACAAATTACTTTTGTGGCATAATGAATAAATACAGAGTGCGACAAATTACTTATTATGAATAAATACAGAGTGCGACAAATTACTTTTGTCGCTCTCTGTATTTATTCATAATAAAAATTTGAAAAGAAAATACTATAGAATTTAATATTATAAATCTTCTATAGTATCTTTTCATAATATTTTCAAATTTATCTTTTAAAAAAAACTAATAAAATAAAGTTTTACATTTTTAAGTTCTAGTTAATCTGGTTTATTTTTTTTTACTATAGATTATAAATTATAATTTAAAGAGTTTTCATATGAAATTTTTTTATTATGGTATAAAATCGCATTAAAAACTTTAAATCAGAATTTTTTATTAATTTGTAAAATTATTTATTTATATAAATCACCGTGAGAGTAGGTGTAAGAATTTATTTCGAATAAAAATTAATTTAATTTCTATTTATTTATTTAATTTTATTTTTTTGGAAATAAATTTATTAATTTTTTTTTAATTTATGTAAATTTTATGTTATAAGTTTTCCTTTAATCATATTTTATTTAAATATATTTATAATAAAATTTTCTTTATTTTTTTTATATATATTTTCAGGTATGCTCAAATTTTTGTATAAATTATTGGTTTTTTGAGTGGTTCAGTTTTTTTTTTTTTGAAAAATGTGTCAGGTAAGTTTCACTTATGTATTTAAAACATGTTCACCCGGATATAAAATAAATTAATTCAAATTATAAAATCAGATTATTTTTAGATTTTTATTTACTCGCCAAAAAAAAAAAGCTGGAGTTTTATATTTTGCAATAAAAATTAAAGAAATCAAAAATTTTAATTATTTATTTACTTAATAATTTAATGGAAAATTTATTAATTTGAAATATTTATTAATAATTAAATTATGATTAATAGGGATTTGATAACTTTTTTTTGAATAAATTGCTTAGACTGTGTTTTGACTACTGAATTTTACTTTTTTCAGTAAGAAATTATTTATTGTAATTAAATCTAGATTTGTCTGGATTATTATAATAACATTGCCTGATTAAATTCGTCATATTTCAAATCAAATTCATCTTTCTTGAAATTAGACATTCATTTTAAGTACAATACAGAATAATCTGTTCATTGTTTTTCAATTAAGTTATACAATTTAGGAAACTAGGGTTTATAATTAAAATTTTCTATTCGCTGCTAAATGACTAAGATTTCTGTAGAGAAGTAAGAGATATTTTACACCTTCAGTTCAGATCTTATTATATACAAGATTTACGTTCATCTTGAATATAACTCTAATATTTACGCAGGTTCATCTAAAATCTTTGTCCCATTTCCTCATATAGTTTAAAGGCTGGTCATAAAAATTAGAAATTCTAATATCACAAATAAGTGATATGATTTAGCCAACCGTATAAGAACTCCTTCCGTAAATTAACCATCCCTCCCCATATATCCAAATTAACGTTCAATTTAATTACGATTAGGAAGTGATATGATTTAGCCAACCGTATAAGTTTAACAATTTCCTGCCATTAGCTTAGGTCATTCTTGATAAATTTTCGTTTAATTTTTTTTGGGATTTGATTACAAATTATTCTAAACGCTACTGTAGAATTGTTCTGTACATTTATAAAAACTGAAATCATTAAATTGCAATTTTCGAGAAATAACAATTAGTAAAAGATATGATTTTGTAACCGAAAATTTATTGCTGCATTGAGTAAATTTGATAGTATATTTACTTCCTGGCAGCTTCTTTCCGTCTACTGTCTAGCACGGTTCATTAAATTTGTATTTTCAAAAATGTATAGTATCTAAAATGGTTAAAATTAATTTTATTTTAAGAAGTAATATACCCAAAACGATTAGAAAGTCTTGAAATTGATTTTGAAAAAATCGTCGAATTTGTCGATCGTATCTTTAATACAAAAATTATTGAATGGCATTATTTTTTTACATAATTAATATGACTCGCTTATTAATTACCATTAACCAACAAATTTTAATCGAAACCAAAGAATTAATAAACTAAATTTACATTGCACCAACCAAATAAAATTTTGATAATAATAGTAATTTTAATGTCACTTCATATCCGAAGGTGAACTGCCAAAGTTCATGTTGTAACTTTTTACCTGTATGCAAATAAAATAGAAAATTACATAAATTTTAAGACATTAAAATCAAAAGAATTTTTTTATTCATTTAATAGAAATTATAATAAAAACAACTATATGGCGACAATGCCAGTGGCGATATCGGCTTCAATTGCATGCACATAATTCTAAATTATTCACCATAATTATACAAGTTTTTTTAATTTTCTTAAAGGTTAAACGCTAAGTAAAAACGCTAAGTTATTTAAAGCATAAAAATGTAAATTACAAGTGTATGAAAGTGCAATGTACTTTTTAAATACAAACTTTTTTTTTAAATGTCATTTTTACAATTTTCAATTATAATCTTCTTTTTTTTAAATATTTTTGATTGCTGTTTCCATAAAACATAAATGCATATCAAAATTTTGTAGCATACATTATTACACGCTTTAGTTATTATGTAATAATATGACATTGATATATATATAGAGAGAAAAAGTTAATCATCATTTCAATTTTTACATCAAGTAAAATTCTTGGAAAGTTTCAGAATTAAATTATTTTCACAGAAGATAATTTTAATAAATATAATTTCATTTATGTACGCATCGATAAACTATAACAACAAAAGTAATTATATGACATCAACTGCAGAAAGTTATGTTAATCTAGCCTTAAATAAAGTCCATACTTCAAAGTTATTTACCAATAAATAATAGCATATATTATTGGATACAATATACTTAAATAAAGTTTGTCAAAAATAGTTTAAGTTTTAAATTTTTCTGTAAAATAATGTAGAACCAAATTTAAAAAATGTCAAAAACTTATAAAGATATGTCAAAAAGTGTATTGCCAATAAAGAAATAAAGATTATTTTAGCCACTAAATTAATATAAACAGGTGACAGTTCCAAATCATTTAAAGATGTATAAAAATATGTCATTTATCTTAACTTAAAAATTTAAATGCAATAATTTGGAAACATTACTTAGATCGATTGTCGTGAATTATAGCGCTGAGTAAAGTCCTTTTCCGTTTTATAAATTTTTAATTTTTTTTGTCATTTTTTAAATGAAAATTCATAAAGTTTTTTGAGATGAAAGTTTATCTAAAAGGAAAATTGGACTTTTATTTGATGTTTAGGAAAATTGTACCTAAATGTTGTTGCCAATTATCCTTAATAAATATTTAATTAAAAAGGATATAAACTAGACATATGAGTTTTTTTTCAATAATTAGAAATAATTAGCATTTTCTTCTTGATCTAAATTTCCCAGAATATCAAGTCTTAATTTTTCACTGTTTTAATAATATTTTATAATAATATTCACTTAATTTTCCCCAAAAAAAAAAATCATATGTTAAGAAATTGATCATAAATTTATTATTAAATTACGAAATATGTAATTCAAAATAAATATTTTTATTTTACTACAATCAACACAAATTTTTAAATACATATTTATAAATCATAATTTCATAATTCATTCAATAAAATTTATTATTTCGCACGTGTTTACAATTTAATATAACTTTCACTTTAACTACACAAATTACAATTTAATGCTAACAATTATTTATACCAGAATTACAACTAAATTCATTATTCAACTATATTTACAAAAGATTATATTTTATGTTAATGTTTTAAATTCAATCAAACATAGATACATTTTTTTTTCCCTAATAAAAAAAATCATTAAATTAAGATTTCAAATTTAATACATCGTTAAATATTAAATTCTACTGTAATTACATAATAAATAGTACAAGTAAAATATTAGTTAAAATGTTGTAAAAAAACGTACTATTTTTTTTTTTTGTTAGGACGAATTTTGAAGAGAAAAATGTGCAATCCAAACAAAAATGCAAAATCGCTATTTCCACCAGTGTTAAAAAATTGATTTTAATTTTTAGGGTGAAATATTTTCAGATTATTTAATTTTAAAAAATACGTATAAGTAAATAAATGATTAATGATTTATTCAAGTTAGTTTTTTGTTATTTTGAGCTTTGATCTGGTAAATTACAATTTATTACTTTTTTATGTAATTTATTTAAACAAAAAAAAATTATGTTGGAGTTTCTGTATCTGGTTTTTCTTCGTTTGAAACCATGCCTTGTTGCAAACAAAAAAAACTTGATTATTGTTGCAGAATAATCAGTGGGAGCTAATGATATAGTAAAGTAATAAAGTTTATATAGAAATTTCGTAATTTGGTGGCTATATACAATTAGTTTAATTTTATTTAATTTTCTTAAGAAGTTTGTTACACTTGTAGTTTCAATTTAATTGAAATTTTTTGCTGTTTTCAATAAATTAAAATAATAAAACATTTATTGTGATAGGATCATAAATAAACAGGAATATTTTTAATTTTATTCTACAATATTGTTGCTATTTTTATAGAACTGATTTTGTTAACCTCTTTCAGACACTCGAGCAATTGAATTTTCACGAGAATTCAATTAAACATTATCAAGCAGATTTAATAATTTAACTCTTCGTTTTTTCCAAAAAAAATTACAAAAATTTCTTATTAAGTAATTTTCCGGCCGAATTTTTTTGGTTTCTAGATTTTTTATGCGAAACATTCATTTGTTAAAATAAAAATTAAACTAAATATGTTGACAGAAACCAATAGAATTTTACATAAATCCTGCCAAAAAATATTAAAGCAGCCATAATGTTTGCAATTAAACTTTTAATTGAGGGAATTTCCAAATTAAACTTGCACAATGTCAAATTCTCAATCTTCAATTTAAAAACAACTAAATTCCATTAAAATTAAAATGTTTTTCAGTAAATTAACGTGAACTTTATCAAGGTGTACACGTCTGACACATAATGATTAAATAACTTTTATCATTTAGTATAATGTCAGCCAAGTTATAGCAATGAAATAATGAAAATAAATTGTCATAAACATAATTTTTTGTACTACAAAAAATAAAAATAATAATTATTATGATGATAACAAAGCTGTCATAGATTGATTAATTACACTTTCAATTGAAATGCGTCCATTATATCTTATCTAAAATACTAAAATTTAAAAATAATATTTAACCTCCTATTTTAGTCCTCTAATTAATTATTTAATTTCTAATTAATTATTCTGTCCGATTATCCAATATTTTTCTTTTTTATGTTAAACAAATGAATTATTTGATCATATATGCAACATAAAAATGAATCTAATCATTAATATTGTATTTTTTTTTTCTATTTCCGTACAATAATCAATTAATAATATTCCAAAGAATTTATCTAAATAAACAGATATATATATTTTTTTTCTTTCCTTCAAAATATCTCTGATATATTTCTTACAGTTATAATATATAAATTAATTATTCAAAATATATCATTAATTTTAAATATATATCAATTATTATAACCAAAAAAAAAGCCCTTGGTAATCTTAATTCCCTCCCGTAAATGATTAACAAATTCAAATGATAATAATTATTTATAATTTATAAATCTTTTATAAATTATAAATAATTGATTATCAATAAATAAATTTAGAAAACTGTATAAATCTTTTATAAATTATACAAAATTGATTATCAATAAATAAATTTAGAAAACTGTACAGTTTTACATATATCGCCAATTCAACATAAAATTTTAAAATAATTATACATAAACCTTGCTTTCAAATAAACAAAATTTTATGAACAAATTCTTTTTACATTATTAAATTCATATTTTAATAATATAAAGCGAATATATTTTAACCCTTTAATTTTCAACCCAAATTAATATATATTTTAATCCTTTAATTTTCGACCCAAAAAAAAATGGATTTTGGTATATTTACGTTTTTGGCAGAAAGATCACTAAAATAGTCGAAAACAGTTTTTGGACCACTGGTTTCAATGCGAAACTAGTAGACCAAAAAGGGTTAATAAACTAAAATGTATGAACTAACTATACTTTATTAGTCATCCAGCACGCTCTTTTTTTTTTTTTAAATCAAATAAAACATAAAAAGTTTTCCAGTTAAAATTGATTTTTTTATTATATAAATTTTTCCAAGAATTACGTGATATAATTATTACCCCGAAAACATAAATTAATCTGAAAGATTAAATATTTTGTAAAATTTATAAATTTATTAAAATTATATAACTTTCATTTGTAGAATTTCGAAAATTATAAATTAAGCAAACTCATAATTTTACCTTCTTATTTTGATAAAAATAGAATCCTTGACACTGGCCCCAATTACAATGTCTTTTAAGCTTATTCAAGTAAATATTATTAAATAATTGTAGATATTGTAAATTTACAAACAAAATAATTTTTAAATTAATAGTTTGTTAAATTTAAATTTACCTCCCACCTGTAAATAATCATTATTATTATTAAATTTAAATTAAAACATTTAAAATTGTACAGCAACATAAATATAACTATTTCTTTTTTTAAAGCTTAGCCCTCCTTAAATCAATTTTTAAAATTTTAGTCATTTAAAAAAACAGCAGTTTTAATATTGAAATTAAAAAATATTTATTGAATTTTTTTTTTTGTGGTAAAGGTCATTGCATATAAAAATTCTATAGGATGATTGGTGCTTTTAAACATATTTAATGTTTGTTATTGGCAATAACAGAATAACAAAATAATTTTACAAGTTTTTTTATAAAAAAAATAAAATATTATGTTTTTGACTATGATTTTAAGTTTTTTTTTTATTATAAACAATTATTAACAATTAATAAATACAAAATGGTTAATTAAAATTTAACATACCCTGGAGGTGGACAACGGTGAGCTTATTAATCTAAATTGAAGGTTCTTCATAATTATATATCAATCGAATAGAATTTGAAAAATAACATATTAAATATTTAAATGTTGAAATTTCCTATGATAATATTTGAGTATGAAAATAAAATTGCGATCAGTTTTTGTAGTCAGTTTTCTAATAATTGGACTACGTTTGTTTTAGCCAAATATTGAAAAAATTTTCTGTTAACTGTGAACACAGGATTTAGCTATGGGGAGGGATGAGAAATTTAGGAGGGAAAGGAATTAAATTTATATCATGGTTAATAGGGAATGGTTCACATTTCTCTTAAACTCGTTTAGACATTTGATGGGTATACATGGTTTGGTAGTTGATTCCATAATTTTGTGATTCTAGCAATCAATGAATTACTAAATTACGCTGTTGGAGGAAAGTTGGGATCAAGTGAGTATTTGTGAGCCTGGTCTGCTCCATGCTTCTGATGAACCAAACAGCGATATATCTCGACGAACGAAAGTATATTCTATTGAACATATTGTACGTTATGTGAATATTATAACATCCATTCTAAAAAGTTGAATTCTTCTGATTTTAAATATTATATTAACCATTAATGATTTCAATTATATACCTTTTTGGTAAGAAATATGACATAATAAAAATGCCACAAACTACAAAATTCCAGAAAAGTTCAAAAGTACAAAATTCAGAAAAAGAATATCCATAAAATATAAAATAAAATAAAAAACAACTTTAAATATATGTCACGAAATAATTAATTGCCAAAAGAATTTATGCAAATCTGTGGATTGTAATGGTTGCCAAACAGACAAAGAAATTTGAATTTTCAACCTACAATCCATACTAAATAACATTCTATTTAGCGGCAATTTGGCACAACTATATTTTATGACCCCAAGTATAAAATTTTGCATTACATTTCAATAATTCTAATAAAGTTCTAATTACATAAATGTTAGAAATTTGTAGCCACATCAACAAATAAAATAAACAATTTTCAATTTCATAAATTTTGCAATCAAATTAGAAATTATTCAAAGTTACAACATTAAAATTGAACCCTGATATAAAAATTAAAATTTAGATGCTACTTTTATATTCACCAATCATTAGATTGAATTAATTTTTAGCATAATCATATAGTTTTCTAACTTCCTATGCATCAAACTTATTTTTCTGCAAGTCAAAAAATCAGTATTACAACAGAATTATTATTTTTTTAGATTAGTTATATAAAAAATTACCATTATATTTGAAAAAAATATTAATTTCAAAATTGTAATATCGTTTTGTAATAATTATAACTTTAAATTGACCTGTGTGAACGATGACTAGAATAAAAATATGTAATTTTATAATAGGATGTTTTAGTATTCTTCATAAACTACTTTAAATCAAAAAACTATAAAAAAAATTTCATTTCACAAGGTAATAAAATAATATTTAATAAAAAAAAATATATTTAAAATTTAAAATAGATCACGACTACAACACAAAATTAACCACTTTTATTAAACATTTTGAATTCATCAAAAAATATTTTCAAATTTTAACACGAAAAAATTTAAAAAAAAAAAATCTTTTGAATACATATATCCATACTAAAGATACTTTAAATACTAAAAGATACATTAAACCATAAATAATGTGAAAATCAATGATGCATTTCTAAATAGCCATAAAAAAAAAATTGGAAGTTTCCTTTCGTACATATTTTATCTTCTCATTATAATTTATTTTTTCTTCTATTTCTGTTTTTTTTTTTTAGGCAAAAATCTTAAAAATAACGAAAGCATAAACATAAAAAAAAATCATAAAAATTTAAATTTTTTTTTATTAATATTATTCTAGTCATTTTTATTTTAAAGTTTTTATTAATCATTATTTTGGTTAACGGCCAAATAAAGTCACGTTCGTTAAAATGCACAGAGAACCACAAAGAAATTTAAGTAATGGCTTATAATCCTTTTTTTTTTTTTCTGTGTTATGCTTCTAAAAAAAAGTGATCGTGGTATTATTTTTATGTACAAAAAAATTCTACCAAAAAAAAACTATAAGAAACTAAAAATGAGCATAGCAATTTAAAAAAAAAAAAAAAACACTTTTATTTTCATTGTTATCTATTAGATGAAAATTAAATCTATTCAAATTGAAAATTATGTTTTTCTTTTTAAATTCTTTTATGAAAATTCTTTTCACTCTTGATGTGTTCGTGGATTTAAAAAAAAAACCAAAAAAATCTTTTTTTTTATGATTTAAATTTTTTATGATTATCTAGAAAATCTGAATTTTTTATGTACAAAAAAAAATTTTCTGAAATGTTCAGATTTTAAAAAGGATTTTCTTTGATTTTCTATGATGCAAAAGATTCTTTTGTATGTTTTTTTTTTTATTTGAGAACAAAAATGGATTTGTAAAGCTGATGTTTTCTTTTTTGTTGTGATAAATGAATAGTTTGAATATTGAAAATTCTCGGATTTAAAATGAGATTACAAAAAAAAATGTTTAGTTTAAAGTTCTTATAATCCTCTTGTCAAATTCTTTTAAGAAATCCTTTTTCTAAAATTATATTGAACAGACTATTAGAAATAAAATATTCAACATTATTAGTATATTCTTTTTGCAATTTTCTTTTTTAATATTCTTTTTTAATGGAATACTAAAAGAACTGTTCGAGAGTACTTAAATATTTAGGTTATACAATGAAAATGGTAAAAGATAAAAGAATTATCCGAACCACTAAACTAGAATCATTAATATTGGGTATGTTTTTTACCGATAAGGTAAAACGTCTAAGTACTTTTACTTTGAGTAATGACTTCTTTTACAATTGCTCCCAATAAAGCCTCTGAACTGAACTATCCTTTGTTTATAGTACTAAAACTTTTAATGTTTGGCTTTTGAATTTAGAAGTGCAATTTCGTACCTAGCTACTGTCGTAGTTAGAAAATCAACCTAATAAGAATTACACTTCTTTTGGTAAAGATCCGACTCATTAGGTTAGATTAGGGAAGAGTGGTTTACAAGGATTATGCCAACCGCTGACAGCCAGTCTACACGAGAGATTTCGATGGATCCATCATAGTCCATTCTTACTCTTCGCCAAAAAGAATCAATTCTCAAATAAACAAAAACTATTTTAGTCGCAAAAAATTTAGCTTTTTCCTATGAAGTGTTTGATATTTCATCGAGGTACATCAGCGAGTCTGAATTGATCTTCAAGAACACCATTTTCCAAGTATTTGTAATTAAATCTCGGTAATCTGTCGCATTCGTACATATGTCCTATAGTGGTTTTGAAGGTTTCGTCCCCCACAACGACAAACGTTCGAGCACCAGGATGTATTCTACATATTAAATTCTTGTATATGGGTACAATATTTCTCCTCCAATTTCTCTGGTATGTTCAAGAAATTCTTGTGGCCAAATTGAAATTATTAAAAGCGAAATTATATTCGAAAATGTACTAAATTTTTTGAACGAAGCCATCATATAAAATAATACATTTATTTGAATAGGTAAGTAACTCTTTTATAATGCATTTTTATTCAAATTTTCTAAAGCCCTTAATTTCGAAATAAGAATAAGGACATAAGTCATTGTTAGTAGAATAGTGCAGAGATTTCATCATATAATACAAAAATCAGCTATTTCGTTGGAAATGACTTGAAAAGGTTAAAAAAATTTATATTTAAAAAAAAACAAAAGTTATTGTGCAACATTATTCAAATTATGCAAACGCAAGACTAATAATGACTTTAAAAAAAAAAGTAGAAAAAAATGCGTAAAAGAATGAAATGAAGTTTTAATATTAATGATGTAATGCCATCATTCTTCTTGCAAAAAAAAAAAGAAGATTGATTACATAGAAGATATATACATAAAAGAAGTTGAGTTATTTAAAGAAAAAGTTATTTAAATTTTTATAATTTATAACAAAAGCAAAATATCTTCTCATTTTCTATCATCTTTATGTTAAAATATATTTTCTATTTCTATTTAAAAGCAACATTAAATTAAAAGTTAGTTAGAATTCTTTGAATATTTACCAAACCATGAACCATCATAATTACTCTTTGATACTTTAAATAAGTTCTGATTTCGAATGCTAGACATTCCTTGTTAACAATTTTTGGAAACATAATACTTTGCTTTAGAGTAAATTAAACTTCTAGTGTTTTGGAAAATATGAAAATTAAATTTTTAGTAATCAAAATCAAAACTTATCTAAACCATATTTTAGTAAATTTCTACAGAATTTTCGTAATTTGAATTTTTCTTAACTAAATTTCGTAAAAAAAATTCTTAGCTAACCAAAATCTTATAAAGAATTTTATCAGCATTACATTGTCATTTCATCAACTTATTTTTAAAAAAAATAGTACATAATTGAATAATAAAATTGTTCGTTAAAAATTGGAAAAACATAAAACTAGTTTTTATTTTTATTTTAGTGTACCTGACTTCATAATTTTTAAGCTTGTTAATTTATAATCTTAAATTGAAAATCAATTAATATAATACGCCTTGAGCAAGCACCAATCACTAAGCTTACTCCAATGCTGGCTAAAATTGAAAAACATAAAAATATATGAGTTTTAATTAAAAACTTTAATTATATATATATAAAATAAATTATGTACAATATTAATGCATATTACATATTTTAAATTTATTATTTTGATTACAATTTTAATTATAATCATATATATTTTTAATATTGATAAAATAGTCTGAACTAAGTATAATATTTAAAGTTATAAAAGTTAACAAAGTAATAAATTTAGAGTTTACTTTCAGTTAATCAAATTTGTATCATGATAAACGTTTAAACAGAAATGTTTTATTGTTAATAAAGTTTTATGAGAAATGTAATAAATTCTTTGGAAATATTCAACATGTTTTCAAGATTTCAAAATATCAATAGTAGATTTATTTACTTTGTAGTAAACCTGTTAAATAATATTAAAAACTGATCGTACATTTCGAGAAAAAAAAAAATGTTAAAACGATAAATTAAGAATTTAGAGGTTGAAGGTGTTAAGTGACATTTTACTTTTACCAAAATAACCTTTAAAATTCTAAATATGCTAAAAGTATCTATAAGGTTTTCTACAAGAATGTAACACCCATATTACAAAATATTACATTTTAAAGTATAAAACACCTTTTAGTTATCCATTTAAAACCTTCATATGTGCAATAATGTTTTATTTTACAAAAAATTTCACTTAACACCTGCATTCTATAAGCTACTTAAATCTATCTAACTAAACAAACTTTTTTTGGCTCCAAATTTTCAAATTTAAATTTGTAGTAAATATTATTTTTTCTAAATATGTTTTTTAGCCATAAAACATATTTAGAAAAAATATTTGTGAACCATAAAAAACATAGTTAAAAAATTACGTTGATACAAATGTAGTTTGGTTGGTTATTGGTAATAAATCACAGTTTCAGCCAATATACCACTTTTAGAAAAAAAATTTTTAACATAAAATCTAACAAAACTGAAAGTACAAACAGTTTTTCATTTAAATATTTTCTAAATTTTTAAAAATTCAGACCGAAATTATGTAAATTTCATAAGAAACATGATAATATTTTAAATTTATATTTTAAATTTCGATTTTCTACCTAAATATAGAACGATTACATAAATTATCAATTACTAACTTTCGTAAAAACTAAAAAAAAAAAAACATATTAACATTGAACAAACATTAAATCATAACAGCTAACATATTTTCTATAGAAATTGAAACTAACTTTTATTTATTATTAATTATAATTACAAGCATATTTTCTAACACTTTCTTTGTGTACAAAAAAAAACTACAAATTTTCCGCTCCCTTTAAGTTATCTCTAAACTAAATCGAAAGTGTGCTTTCTCCTATATACCAAACATAAATATCATTGCAATAAAATATATGTTATAAGCATTAGATTACTTGTTAAAAAAAAAAAAATTATTGACTAAAATTTATATTAAAAGAAAAAACTATCGAATTCACTTTTCATCTTGTAATTTTATCATATCTATGTAGTATATAGCCAGCCATATAATAGTACAGAAGCAAAAGTAAGTGACCCCGATCTTTTTTTTTTAATATTCATGGAGGTTTTTTTTTTTTTTGAGATTGAAAAAAAATCTTATGTAAAATTATTGAGAATAAGTAAAAAAAACCAAATAAGAACAGAAAAAAAAATTAAAGGTTTTATTATAATTCCTAGATATTTTACTGAATAAATAACTAATAATTATGATTGTTTCGATATACAGGGTGATTTATTAAAATTGTGAAGACATTAGGTAGTCATACTTAGTTTGGGAAGCACAATATTAAACTCGACAATTCAATAAAGGTTTCTTTTCTCAATTAGTTTTTTTTTCATTTTGGATGGTAAATCACGTTTGAAGCATTATTACAAATGCTTCTACCGGGTACTATTTAATTTGTTTTACCTGGACGTCTATAACAATTCCATCAAGTAATATGATAAAGTTTTGAGATGATAAATTTGGTACACAAACAATTTTGGTTCGAAGTTCCAGTGCAGAATTTAAATTTTGACGGACGAATTGATTTTCCACTACCGGTGGCTTAGTGATAGTATAGTAAGTAAGCCGTAAGCAGTCAATGTTAGTATAAGTTTAGTCAGCTTTAAATTAGTACCAGTAATAAAATAAGAGTAAAGTGTAAGACTGGCGAAAAGGATAACGATTGAGACATTTCCTAGCAACAAAATGTCTCACTAATATATCCATTAGTTTGTTTCAATGAAAATTGTCTTTAATATAAAGATATTTATGGTTCGGAGTCCATATAAAATTATTATATAATTTGGTACTTTACCCCTATGCTCCTAAAATTCTCAAATAATTCTGTACTTGAGGATCTATCCTCGCACAGAGTGTGGACAAAGGATAGTTATTTAGTTTTCTGCTGCAATGAGAAACCCAAATATCTACCAGCACTTTATC
This sequence comes from Empis livida, assembly GCA_963932195.1. NCBI lineage: Eukaryota > Metazoa > Arthropoda > Insecta > Diptera > Empididae > Empis > Empis livida. Next base: position 10,211,447 of record OZ010646.1, on the reverse strand, counting down.
AACTCTAAATTTTTAGTTGCTTTAGCTACAAAAAACAAAAAACGGAATTCTATTAAGCTATGCTCATGAATATTTTCACTACTTTCTGTATCAAATTTAAATTAAAATAATTTTTCAATCTCATTTTTTATCTTTTCCAACATTGAAATATTTTTATTTACCCTGTATTTAACTATCTATATATATAATCATAGCTATACATTATATTTTCTATTCCAATAATTTTCAAGTCTTTCTGCTACCTAGACATAAAGTATGCTTTTAATCTGATTGCATTTCATATATATATATATATATATTCATGTACTCAAAACTCGAATCAATTTCAAAAACAAAAAAACAAAAAAACTGAAAGCAAAATAAAACTGAATTCGAAGGTAGTCATAAAAATAAATGGTTGACTGTAAGTGTATTCTGAAATAGTCCTTTTCTTTATATTACATTTTTTTTTGCTGTAGCTGCTGCTGCTGCTGCTGATATCACAGCCACCACAAAAAAATTAACAATGTTAAAATATTAGAGTCCATATTTTTAACATTACAACAAAAAAAAAAAAAATGAAACCTTCGTCGCATATTAATCCCTTTGTTTTGTGTTCTGTTTGCCATGTTATAGTATTTTTGCAGAGGATGCAACATAGAAGCACATTTAAAGATACTTTTTTTTTTATATTATTTATTTTTCATTTAGTAGAAATACGAAATAAAACATTTAAACATAAAAAAAAAAACAACAATCTTTTTTTTTTCACTTCTTTTGAAGATCATATTGCAAAAAGTTTTTTTTGCAAATAAAAAGTTCAAACGATTTGACTTACCCTTTTTTTTTTTTATTATTATTATTTTCTATGCTCATGAATATCTATTAACTGTTGAATAATATATGAAACAACAACAAACATTTTTTTTTTTGTTAAAGTAAATGGATTCTCGTTTTCTGTTGCTTTTAATTTTCATTTTTCTTTTGAAATGTCAAAAAAAAAAAAACCAAATCGAATATATAGACACAAGGAAAAATTATTGGATCGTTTAGAAATGCTATTAAACTGAAATCTTTGCTCAGTGTTGTATATAAATGACCATATAGTAAATATTATAGTGATTTGGATTATTTTTTTTTTTTTGTGAAATAGATTGTTAATCTTTGATAACAAGCCAATAGAATAAAATACATTCCAGAAATAGTATAAAAGATTTTTAGGTTTTTTTTTTTTGTTTTTATAGATTTGTAAAATTAAATGTAGTTCTAAGGGTTTTGTACATAATCCTTTAGTGATATAAAACATTTTAGATACCATTTGCTAATATTTTTCGGTTGTATGTTAAAATTGTAAATTCAATTTCGTGTCCAAAATTTTAATTGATTTGTTTTTATTAAATTTTAGAAAATATTAAATATTTTGTAAAATTATTTCATAAAATTTATTTAGTTAAGCTGTAATGTAAATTATTAGTTTTTTTAGTTTATAAACATTATGTATCATTATTTATAATAATTTCTTAAGCCAACTCTGTGGAAATTTGGTAAAAACCGATATCTAAATTTTTTGAGATTTTCAGATAATTTCTGATTTTTATTGCTAAACTTTTAATCTTCAAATAATCGAAAATATGACATGTTTTTATTTGTTATAAACCAGAGATAATTGGTAAATTCTGAAACTGATATTTTTATTTCTGCGTTGATTGACTTTACCCAAATATGACAACTAAATTCCCTTCACCATATAAATGATAAATTGACACAAGAATTTTATTATGACAAGTTATGATAAAATTTTCTCAAAATTTGCTCTACTGAAAATTTGTAATTATGTATAGATAGATATCATGTTTTGGTAAATATCTGCTCACTTAATATTATTATAAAATTACAAGTTTAGGGTATATTAAAATATGCTTCATATATATATATATTTATTAATACTAATTTTAAATTGGAAATATAACCAAAAACAATCTAATAGATACAAAAGCATAGCTTAAATATCTTGGAATTAAATGATCTAAATTTTTAAAGGAGTCTCGATTTTGCAGGGCATAAAATGTTATGGAGATATGAAAAAATTGACTAATTGGGATCATTCCATAATTGAAATATTTAAAAATATTTCTCTTTAGGGCAAATGTTGACTCAAACAGCTGGAAATATTTTTCATTCTGTCGTGTAATGATGTTCAATATCAAAATTAAATGTGTGTAGTCTCTTAAATTATTACTACAATTCTTATCTATGCAAGATAAATTATATTACATTTTTCTCCATAAAACTTATTTCGACACCGAGCAAACATACGAATTTAAGAATCATAAGTATTTTTCACTTGTTACTAAATTTCGATCAAAAATCCACCTCATCTCTAACTCTTAAGGAATATCTTTTAATAAAAATAAAATATATTTTCGAAATTTACTCAACTTGAGTTAGAAATTAAACTTGAATACGACCACCATGAAAATATCTTATAAATTTCTTCTTCCTATTAGATATAGTAAAATTTATGTTAACAAAATTTGTTTATTTCTTTTTGTAAGTATTAAATTGAAGAAATAGAAAAAATTTTTAACAACATATAAATTTTAGTATATCGTAACATATATAAATTTACATCTTTTGAATAGATTTTTGTATTCTGAAACATTATTCTAAAATAAATAAATTGCAACGAACCATTACAAATTACAAGCAATTTAAAATAAAAGGTTTATTTTTATTAGATTATTATTGAGTTTATATAGAAAGATATTTGCTCTTTAACTATGATAATATATGATGCACTCATGCGTAACCTTGAGCTTGTCCTGAAATATCTACATAAATATTATTGTTTATAATGTTCAAGGCCGTTCAAAGTATATGCAGAGAAAAATTTATATAAATAGATAAAAAACTATGTATTTTTAATCCAACATAAAATTTATATCTCTGATAGAAATAGGAAAGAAAATTGTTAGAAAAATTGAATGCATATGCACGAAAAGTAGTATAGGATTTATTATGAAAGATTTCTTAAAATTTAATTTCTAGTAAATCCTTATTTACACATTAATTAAATTAAAATATCAATTTTCTATTCATATTTTTATAAATAACTTAATTTTCAATTAAAACTAGAATATTAGAAGGTTTTTGGTTGTTTTCTGTATATTTTATCTGAATAAATTCGTTTAAATTAGTAATGGGATAAAATAGTGATTTCAATAAAGTATTTTGGGACATGGCTAGAAGTTGTTTACGTGTCACAGAAGAAATTATAGTGATATTGATTAATTTATAATTTTATTTTATGTATTTATATTATTATGAACTGAATTTAAATGAAAACAATTATTTTATTAACAAAATAAATTGAATATATGCCAACAAAGAAAAACTTTCTCCATTTAAACATTTCTCTGTATCTTTTAAACAAATCAACAATAAACCAGCTAAACTTTTATCAGTTTTAAATTTTGACACCAAGTACGTTAAAAATATATTTTATATTTTGGTAAGCGATGCATAAAAAATTTAATATCAATTTTAAATTTTAACTAATTTATCACATTAATAAAATGAATATTTATGTACGAAGTGAATTACGAGTTTCTATAGGAAATCATATACATATTCAAAATATCTTACAGCACTTTTTTATGTCCTTAAATTTGAAAAAAAAGGAGAAAATGTAAGATAAAACTTTATTATAATTCATTTAAAAAAGATACATAAGACTAAAAATTCAATTAAAAAATATATATAATGAATAAATTATCCGGATTCTACCAAAAATACGCACAACACCCAACACGACCTTACAATTATTACCAAAATTGCACTTTTTTTAGAATATATTTTGAAAAATATGCTCAGTACTTTATGAATATATTGAAATTAAATATTAGATACTTTTAATAAATTAATTAAACAAACGAATATTTATCATCTGGGGTAGAAAAATTATATCAACAAAATTTTCAAGTATTACAATATCATAATTCTATTAGCATTTATATAAAATTCTTATATGAAACATAAGATAAAATAAACCTCCACCTTTAATTCTGAAAATCTTATTTATTAATGAACACTTTTTTTTTTTGGATATGAATAAAGATTTTAATTTTAATTTTTTTTAAAGAATGTAATCTTGAAATTAGTATATATGTATATAAATTTTTATTGACAATTAATTTTTATTGCGATTTTTGAAGGTTTGAACTGCAAGGTATTAAAAATCAATTAATTTTGTATCTTCAATTTAAATTTTTTTTTTTATGTGTTTTAGTTAATTCCAAGGCAGATTGATTCTTTTACAATTAATTTAATTTCGTAATTTATTATAATTATTTTTTTTTTTCTAATTTTATTAACATATTTTAACATTTGAAGTTTTCTAAAAATAATTGATTTTGCAGCATAATAAAAAGGCATAAAATTTTAAACTTTAAGATTTGCATTTTTTGTAAGAATGATGGTTGAAAAGTTGTTATTGAAAAAAAAAAAAACAAAACATTTATTTATAGCTTTAAGTTATTTATAATTAAATAAAAATTATTTTAAACAAATTAAGGACACAAGTCAATAAATCTATAATAAAAATAAAAAAAAAAAATTTATTACTAAAAATTTTATGTTTTTTTATGATGTTTTTTTTTGTGTATCTTTTAAAAAAAAGAAGTAAAATATAAAATTAACGATCATTAAAAAAAAATACTTTCACTTATGCCAAATAAACTGCCAATTATTATTTATTTTTATATAAAATTTATAAGATAATCAAAGAGGTTTGGCATAAATATTTGTGAATATATTTGAAAAAATAAAAATTGATTAATTACTTTAATTATGTTAATTTTTGTAACACATAACGAATTTTATTTGTAAACACGTAATTATTAACCTAATTTAGTGGTAAAATATATATTTAGAAACTTTAAATGAATTTTTAATGTACAAAATTATGATTGGAAATGAAATATGTAGTTTAAATATAATTTTAATTATTTAATTATAATACTGGATTTATAATTAACGCTTTTTTCTGCACCTTATACCCTGGATCGTTCGAAATAAAAATACGCAGGATCTTTCAAAAAATATGAATTTATTAATATAAGAAATAACACAGTGTTTTCGCAGCTCTGAAAAAAATTCATTAATTTTGAAATTTTTCACTTTCGAAAAACGTTGAAGTGCATATTAGTAGAATACTTTAATTTGAATTGTGAAATTGTCAACTGACTACTATCGTAGCCTATATGTACACAATTTTAGAGTTTTTAATTTAGAAACATATCTCTTCCAAGTTTATAAAACTTCTTAATTAAACTATAGCTTCATTTGTGATCAATGCTTAAACCCTGTTTGAGACCCGGGTCACAACATTAAGTAGTGGGCACAAATTGCAGACGAAAGAGGGACGAAACTTAAATTTATTTAAAAATTATTAACTTCATTGTTACTACTCTTGTGTCAGGCTGAACACGAAAGCGAATATCTAGAATAATGAAAGCCTTCATTGTAAATCCAGGATAATGAAATTTTATACAAATTATTTTAAATTTCTTTTAGAAATTTTAGATCTTCTCTTTGAAGTTTTCGGTAATGTTTTTGTGGAATTTCGTAAAATATCATTATGAGAATTAAAATACTATAAATTGCATAAATAATCTACCAAACAAAAATTAACTTTTTCAACTTAAATTTCAGAATTCACATAAAAAAGTTAATAATTACATAATAATTTATTAATCATCCATAAAACTTGTAATATTCCTTCTTATTATTTACAATTTTAATTTAATTATGAAATATTTTTGCGTATATTTAATGCTACAGAATTTCTACATAAAGTCACATAATTTTTAAATAAAGTCACACAATTTTTTTTTATTACATATATTTCAAAATAAATAAAATTTATGTTGATTCTTTGGGTCTTTGAACTTATATTTAACCAAGTGAATTGGTAAATAATACCATTTTTCTGAGTAAATAATAATTAATTTGCAAATAATTACCAACAGAATTAATTTAATTTTTTTTTTTTTTTTTGGAATATAAATTTGACAGGAAATAACACGGAAGTTGGTAATAATAATTGTAATCAGAATAAATATTTATGAACTTTTTTGAATTAAAATTAGTTCCTTAAGTGACTTTATATATCAAATTTTTATTGTAATAAAACAGACTATATTAATTGTCAAAAAAATTATAAGGTCAAAAATAATATCAATTATATTTTTTTTAGTTAATTTTATTAAAATATAATTTTAGATATGAAATAGCATAAATAGTAAATTGAACATTTCGAAATTGAACTTTTATTTAGATCATTATAAAAAAAAATGAGAATGCTAGTAAAAAAAAGTTAATTTTTAAGGTTAAATCTTTTATAAAAGTCAATTTAATCTTAAATATAACCAAAATTAATACAAAATTATTAAAAGTAGTATTTTTAAAAAGTAAATTATCATTTAATTACAATAAATATTATCAATAATAAAATTTTAATTTCCGTATTTTACCATTTTTTATTAAACTAATTAGGTTTTTTAGAACTTCAAATATCAATTATACTTTAAAATTTCTGACTAATTATTTAAAAAAAAAAAAAATTTTCTTTGTTTTTCTAATATTTTTGCATAATTCATAAAATATTCAAGTGACAATTTCATCTTCTTTTCCATAAATAATTCACAATTTTCTTAATAAATTCAGTAAAACACTTGATTTCGAGTATTTTTTTTACAATTTTTATTTGGTTGCACAGTTTGAAGTAGTATTTTCATAGTAAATTAACCAAAAAAAAAAACATAATAAATAAATTTTAATCAACATGATAAATATTTCAAATATATTTATTTATTTAATTTGACACCAACAATCAACACTTCAAAAATCCAAAAAAACTTTTAAAATTTCTTCACATAGTCAGTAAGTCTGTAATATTTTTTCGCTGTTAAAAAAAAAAAAGGTTCAATAACTTTTAAATATTTATTTTGAATTTCGAAATATATTTTAAAATAATATTTAATCTAATCAAAATTTTATTCAAATTACAAAATAATTACCAGACAACATTGTCTATAAAATTAAATTTTCAGTCTTTATTTTACTTTTTATTATTTTAACATTAAATTCCACCTACGCTACACTTTTTTTTTTTTGTGGATGAGATAGTTTCAAAAATTATAATTTCCTGTTCAATAATTTCTATCTAAATGATGATAGAAAAAATTTTACAAAAAAAAAATTGGAAAAATTAAGTACCGGAATTTTCATTTTATTGTGAAATCTTTCAAAAATTTTTCATCATCGAAATCTAAAAAAAAGTTGCGGAGCAAAGCTACTGTACAATAGTTTCATCCTTAGGGATTTTTTGTTGCGAGACAAAAATTATGTATATGAACTCATGTAAGTAAATATATGTACAATCAATAAAAACTTTATACAAATTTTAATCTAGTCTCCATTATTTTTCTAAGTACAAATTTTATTCTAGTCTCCATTACCTCCATCTGATAAAAAATTCATTAACCTAACCAAAAAAGCAATAAATTGTATGGACATTTTCTGTGTTAAATCTTTATTTGACGAAGTATAATGATAGACCAACAAGCAGACAACAAAATGCTAATAAAAGTATTTTTTTTTGTTCACAAATAAGCCCTAAAAATTAAAATTGACTAGAAATAAACTAAAAAATAATTTGCGTAAATTTCAGTATCAAAAAATATCTGCTGTGTTGATGATTCAGCAAAATAATTCATTTATGGTATTCATTGATTTTAGATTTTAAACAAGTTTTGGTACATTTTCATACAAAATTCAGTAGAGTTTGAAATTCGATATTTTCATCTTTTTTGATTTCATATTATTTGCATAATTGGAGAACAAGTTAAGCTAATGATTCAGTATTCATGTGAACCTTAACACTCTTTTATATGGAATAAAACTAAATTAAATTCGATTTCAATCATTTTAATTTCTGCATAATTATTGAATATTTATCCAAAAAGTTGTTAATAATTTATAGTGGATTTTAGTCATAATTAATAAGTTTGTTGAAATATTATTCAAAATTTAACATAAATTAGAAACATAAAATATACAATTATGGAAATAATTAATTTGTTGCAAGAACTATTAATACTTTTGATTGGAAAATATGAATCATAGTCAAACGTTTTTACGAAACGACAAAGTCTCTTCTTGTTTTAAAATTTTTCAGAAAAAATTTCACCAATTTTGCTTTCAATTCGTTACTCAATTCGCTGAAATTTAATATGTTTTTTTTTTCCATTTAGGCGTGTTTTTTCCTTTTTTGCTTTCAACTTTATTTAAAAATTCAAATTATTTCCATCATCAGTAGTTCAAGTAGTTCATAAAGGTGTGACAAACCGCATCATAAAATTATAAATAAAATCTTTAAATAAGTAAATAAATAATAAATAGTTAAAAAAAAAAATGATTAAATTTTGATTAAATTCTTGAATATTTTAATAATTTCGTTGTGAACGTGTGTAAAATAAAAAAATAAAATAATAATTTGTCTCATAAACATTAATTTTAACAATAATTTTATATGAAAAGTGCATGAAAAAATGTTTGTTAAAAAAATTGATTTGTGATCAAAATTAAAATTTGAAGAGCAGGTGTAAAAATTTAATTAATTTCTTTTAAGGTGCAATGTCGGTTTTTTTTAATGATTCAATTGATTAAGCATATATTTTTCTTATTAACTTGGTCTTTAGGTTTTTTTTCGAATTTAATTAAATAGAAAAATATGCGAAAAAAAAAATTTATTAATTTTATGTTTTTTATTCAACATTTTTTTAACATTTTAAACATGAATAACATTGGACTTTTTTTTATAATAAATTTATTAATGACATTACAAATTTAGAATTTTAATTAATTAATAGTTTGTGGTTTATAAGAAAATGATGAACATAAAAATTATTCAATTATAAAAATCATTTAAAAAACATTATTTGTGATGAATTTCAAATTAAAATGATTAGCTTGGCTATTTCACAGTGTTGTTAATTTGTTGTATAGCTAAGGTAATTTTTATTAAATATTTTCTTATGATTTTACGTTTTTAAATTATGAATTGAAATCGTGATATTTTCAATTGACGTTCTTAGAAACTATATATTCATTAAAAAAAAATTGGTTATGATAAAATTTCCGGTCATTTAAATATCTAACGAATTTAAAATAACAAAAAAGATTTAAAATTTTTAACAAAAAAGATTTAAAATTTTTGCATAATATTCGTTTGAATAAAATTTCTTTAAATACATTAAACGTTTATGCGATTAATTTGAATAATCAAGACGGTTGATACCTGCTTCGGGCCTTGTCCGACAGATTAATGTTGTTGGTCTTAGTTTATTCAGCTTTAAATAATTATCAGTAATAAAATTACAAGAAAATGTGATTTAAGACTAAGAGGAAAATGACAAGATCAAAGGCGATTTGCTTGCAACAAAAATTTCTTCCTAATAAAAGCCATTACATTGTTGTAAATCAATTTACTTCACTATAAAGTTATTTATGGTTCGAAATTCATAAATAATTAGGTCAAAAATATAATAGAATATTAGAAGATCCTTTAAATAGCATTTACATAGCTCTTTATTGACCGTAATCTTTTCAATTGAAGTTTTCAGAAACCCTTCATTATAAATTCAAATATGATAATATATCCGGTCAGATAAATATCAACAGGACCGAAAATATGTCTTTAACCATCAAAATCATTTAAATATTTACATTAAAATTTAATTTACATAAAATTAATTTAAATATATTAAATGTAAAATTTATTTCAATGCATTTTCCTTTTATGCTATTATTAATCATTTATGATTTAACATCTTCCAGTTACCGTATTATATGTTTTTAGCTATTATTAATATGCCTATCACGGTATAATATTACATCCTTTTATACATTTCTAATTAAAAAAAACCCCAACATTTATCAATCAATTTTCTTACATTAAAATATAGTTAAATAATGAAAAACATAATTTCATTAATAATTAATTTTTTTATTTTTGTTGTTGTTCAAAAATGATGATAAATCAAATTTAATATAATTTTTTTATTTATGAATATTTTTAAGAATTTAGTAAAGAAAAATCCTTTTTTTTTTTTTCTTGTCTATGTTATGTTTTTAAACACTAACTTTATCAATAATATTTAACTTAAAACTTTTTTTTGAAATAAAAAATAACATTAAATATCCTTTTATGATGTGGCAAACATAAAAAAATTTACACTTTACTTGCCATACTCTCAAATGGACAGTTTGAATGATTGCTGCATAATTGAAGTTGAAAGTGGTATGTTTATAAGGTACAAAAATAAAAAAAAAAAAGTATATAAATATAATTTAGTAAAAAATAAAAGAAATAAAACTGAGTAATGGGTAGTTTTGACAGATAAAATAAAGAAACATTTTTCTAACCAAAAGATAACAAATTATCTAGTAAATTTTTTTTTTTAAATATAAATCACTTCACTATATGTTCATCATTTTCAATGTCTAAGAAATCTATAAAAAAAAAAAAATATATTAAAATTTAAAAAAAACCACAGAAAATAAAAATAGATAATTTAAAACTAAAAAAAAAATATGGTTTTTTTTATGTAATTTCTTTTAAAAATCAATTTTTCTTTATTTTTTATGCTCTTTTTGAAGAAAATTTGCAAATATATAATAAAAGGATTATGCTATTGAAGGTCGTGGCAGGAAAAAACAAAACAAAAAAAAAAAAAAAAATAGGTGGATAGCTTAAGTACTTTATAAATTTTTTTTTTTTTCGTGATTATTTATGTGGTTTTTTTTTTTTAGCATAAAAAAAAATAACAAATCCATTAAAAATTCCTATTAATAATAATTTTTATGGTTTTTATGTACAGAAGAAATACATATATGATATAAGAAGAATAAGGGTTTTATTTTTGAAATGGTACTTATATAGCTTTTGAGGTTTCATTTTACGGATTGTAAAGTGTCGCCTACGTTAATATTACAGCAAAAAAAAAAATAGGTGTATGAAGAAAGAGAGAAGGAAAAATTTTTTATGTCATTGACCACATTATGGAAATTATATCTTAAGGAATATATCATATGTCCTTTTAAAAATAATTTTTATATATCTATAAATATGTAATTGTAAAAAAAGCCTAGGTAATAAATTTCATAAAAATATATAATTTTTTATTGAATATTTTATTTAATGTTATTTTAGAAAATGATAATAATTCAAATTGAATAAAAATAGTTGGTATCCTTAAATACAGAAAATGTTCAAGTGAAAACGTTCACATTTAAAAACTAAATTATAGGATATTAAGTATATTTTTTTTATCAGAATTTTTATCAGAAAAATATTAGACAGATCGTTTAATAAAAAAAAAAACTATTTAAATTTCATATAAAACGTGCCATAAAATTCAGAAATTATACTTTCAATCTCTCTGAAAAATTTATTGAAAAGATTTAGACTTTTTATGTTTTCTGATCATTAAAATGGATATAATTTATTTCAATATTGACATTTTTATTCAATTTTTCCTAGAAATAAAGTTTAATTAAATTCACAATTTTATTGTAAAAAAGTTTAAAAGTACCTTATCTCATTTAAATTATGTGTTTTACAAAATTTTATTTCAAAAATAAATAATTATTTGTCTGGTATTTTAGTAGAATGTATAACCAAATTATTTATTCAGAATTAGTATGTTTATGAAACAAGAAACTTCGTAACTACAGACATTTTGTTTAATTAATTATTTATTGCTGTTTAAGGACGTTTTTTCCAAATATTTTATGCTAGCACAAAAATTTTATGCTGAGATACTTTTTTATTAGTCTGTCTGTCTGTAAAATTTATCAAATTATTATACATTCAATTATTCTTTTTTATGCAATTGTGAAAGTGCCAAATTTTTTTGTTTTATGTAATTTTGGAGTAAGCGAAGCAATTTTTTTTTGAGTAGATTAACAGGATGCTTCTAGCTCGCCGACCCACCCGGGTTTTAGTTGTACAAGCTTTTGTAATTCAGTTGACCTTTGTAATAGAAGATTTTGTGGAAAAGATATAAATGCCCAACCATACATTTCAGAGTAGAATAAAATAAAGTGTTGCGCAATTCCTTATTCTGCTACTAAGGGCTCTAGTGTCTAGGCAACTAATATATATAGCCCATTATTTTCAAACTTGCTACATAAAAAAGCAAATAAGTATGAAACTATTGCACAGTAATTCTGCTGTTCATCTTTTTTTTCAATTATCCCTAAACTTAATAAATAATTTCGTAAATTATTTTACAATATTATCAAAAAATTGTATGTTTTTTATTTCTAAAATGGAACTTCAAAGCTTTACAATTTATGCAATTTATTTAATATTCTGTTGCCGAACTTTACGTATCTACGATATTGTTGCTTTTTAAACCCTTTTTCGTCCCAATTGAAAAAATGTATTTTGGTATATTTAGGTTTTTTGGAAAACTGTATTTTGATATATTAACATTTTTTAGCAGAAAAATAACTGAGCCAGACGGAAATTATTTTTGAAACGGTGGTTTCACTGCGAAACCAGTAAGCCGGAAAGGGTTAATATATATTTTTTATTTTATCAATAATCGAATTATTCACAACAACAAAAAATAAATAAAACTTATAACATAAATAAAACAATATTTATGAAAAAAAAACTAATAATATTCTTTATATTTTCTATTTTACAGGACGGATATTATTTTTACCTGGATGCCATTTTTCTCAACTTTTTTTTTTTTTTGTAATCTTATTTCTGGAGAGACAAAAATAAAATTTAAAAAAAAACATATCAAAACGTAATCAAAATACTATTTTATTCATTACACAATAAAACGTCAGATTAAAACCACAAAAAAAAACAAAAAAATCACCAAGAAAAATTTATCTCTGGAGCATAATTTATCACAGGCAAAACAAAAAAAAATACATAATCAGAACAAGTTTTTCGATTTCTTTGTGTTATGAAAAAGTTTATAGATCAACTTTACTGAAAAAACAAAAATAACCAAGAATTATTTATTCATAACAATAATAATATAAAACATAAAGATTCATTTGGCCTTTAACTGTGTGTGTAAATAGACTAAATAAAGATTTTGTTGATTTTGATTGCAAAAAAAAAATTAAAAAAACAGAAACCTATAAAAAAAAGGAATTAAAATAAATTATTTCAATCAATAATCAAAAAAAAAAAAAATACAACGAATCATAAAAAATCATAAAAATATTTTTTTATTTTTTTTTTGTTGTTATTTTGAAATAGAAATTTTACATAATTTAATTTTTTATTTAAATGCTACTTTAAAAGAGCAATGGCCGCTACTGATGGCCAAATAATATTGGCTGCTTCCCGTTTTGGGGATTCTTTACCAATATATTTACGTGATTTTGCTAAACAAGAATTACCAGCTGTTGCAAAAATTGTTAAAGGTCAACATCAAAATTTAGGTGTACCAACATTATCAAATCCATCATTACAAAGTACAGCATTATTTTTAAATGCTGGTAAAAAATATCAAATATTAGCACAACCAATTAAAATTAAAGAAGGTCGTAAACCAACAAATGTTGGACCAAAAATTTTAATACCTGAAACGTATCCAGGTTATTTTGAATTATTAAGTGAAGATGGTCGTTCAACAAGATGTATTGATACTGTATTAGAATTATCAAAACGTCGTAATTTACGTGTATTAGTACGTGAAACATTTCGATGTAATCAACAAAATAAAACAGTACATGCTGGTGAAATATTAACAACTATTATGGATAATGGTAAAATATTACAATGTAAAACATTAAAAGATGAAATATTAAATTTACCAATTGAAACCAAAGCAAAATTTTCACCAATTGCAAAAGAGGATAGTATAAGTGGTGTTCATTCGGTGAAAAATTTATTATTAAAACGTATGCCAGTTATAGTTAGGTAAGTTTGAACACTTTTTTTTTTAAGTTATATTGGGAAGCACAATTAAAAGCTTATTGTCTATATAACTTTAACAGGGGACTTAAAACTCAAAGAAATTATCGACTGTGAAATTTAATTTGACTTAAAATGATCGACTTGAGGGTAAACCTTGACTTAAATTAACCACAATTTTGGCGTCGTATTTGTAGATTATTTATCTTGTAAATCCAGGGTAAAGTAAGCGAAATAGTTTAATAGAGTTTGACACAGAATAGTTTTTTACAAGCTAATAGCTAAATTTCAGTGGTTTAATATTAGTTTTGACGAAAATTTACTATGATAAATTACCATTTTTCAAAATTTCCAACGATTAAAATCCTTAAAACTAGATTTAATTATAGATTAATTAAAATAGTTCTAATATTTGACGGCCTATTAAACAGTTTGTTAAAAAATCTATAAAAACTTAAAACTAGAAAAATGTTGTTTTAGTTTAACAGCGCATTTTAGCAATTTAAAACTCCTATTAAAAAGCTTATGAATGGACAGACAGACAAATATATTTTATAATATTTTTTTAAAAATAAATTTTAAAAATTTCAAAAACTTATTAATTTACATTTTTTTTATTAAATTAAAACAGATTAGTCCATGGTAGTGCACCAAAAGGTTTAAAACAACCATTTGTACCAGAATTACGACTTTTAGGCTGTGTTGAAGTTGATCGTGTTTTTGCATTACCATTACAAAAAGATACAGATTTAGTGCCAGTACCACTTAATGTTAAAATGAAATTACAACGTGCAAAAAATATGGAACAATTAGAACATTTTATTGAATATACACGGTTTTTTGAAAAAGCACAACGTTTATTAACTGATGCTAGAGATCGTTTACAAATTGTTGATTTAAAATTATCAGAAAAAGAAAAAAAAGATTCAAAATCATCAAATCGTTTACATAAATTACCATTAATGGTAACATCATTAACTGGTGGTGGTAGTAGTGGTAGTGGTGGTAATAATAATAATGGTAATATTATTGATAGTGGTTATGTATTACGTAAAAGTGCCAGTTGTGATTCATATACAAGTAAAAGTCATAGTAATCACAGTAATAGTCAACATATTATATCATCATCAACATCATCATCAGCTAATAATAATCAAAATCAACAATTAAATGTAATTGCTGATGAATATAATGAAATTGATCATATTTATGATTATGTTAGAGGTTTAACACCATTATCAAAAGGTTTAACACGTTTTGAACCAATATCAGAACAAATACAATCAACAACAATTAAATCTCAAACAGATAGTGGTGGTGGTGGAAATTATAGTAGTTTAATTCGTGTTAGCCATAATAATAATAATAATAATTCAAATAATAATAATAATAATAATTATAATAGTTTAGAATCAAATAAGAAAATCAGTAGTCATCATCATAGCCACCATCATCATCATAATCATAGTAATAATCAACAACATGATCAACATCATCAGTCAATTTTACATACAATACAACCACATTTTAATCATAGCCATATACAAGAAGATATTAAACCTGTGCCACCACCAATTGAAACAATACCAGGTAAAAAATTACCAGAAAAACGACAAAGGCCAACATTGCCAAAACTTTATGTTAAAAATAGTAATAATTCAACGGCTGCATTAAATACGCCAAATAATAATAATAATAATAATAATCAAAATAATCAAAATCAAAATAACACCAATAATAATAATAATCAAAGTCATCAAAATAAAATTATTGCAAATGGTTATAATAATAATAATAATAATGGAGGAGGAAATTCACCAATAACTGCCATTATTAATGGAAAAGATTGTTTGGAACCACATAGTCCACTGTTTCATATTAGGTAAGTTATTTTTAATTCGTAATGAATTATATTATTAATTAACAAATATAAATTTCGAATGTGCACTAAAAGTCTGAACAAATAATAATCCGATATCCCACCAAGCACGGCGGTGAATTTGACTAATACTTCTCGTCGCAATTTCTCCATTTTTTAACCTCTCAATTGATCCAACTCGACTAGAGATTCTGAAGCGTTATTGCCCAAATCAACTAGTCTACCGCTCAGAGGCGTTTCACACAGATACTAATAAATTTTCCAAAATGTAAATGAGAAGAGTAATTTTCCGGTTGGCACTTGTTGACCTTCAACAAATCTCCTTAAATATCAAACTTACTTTAAAGACATTCTTCTATTAAATCTCAATGACGAATAGATGAAATATGAATTTCGGAAAGTCCGCAGGCCAATAAAAAAAATTTTACCTTCTGGAAAACTTTGCTCAACTACCTAAACTACTAAAAACCTTAAAGAAATAAATGTTTTTACAGTTGATGTAGAGCTAATGAAACAATACATCTTTGGGTACCCCTAATATTGATGGGTACCCCTAATATTTAGTAAATTACTCATTTAACTATTTAGCAATCGAATTCCCAAATCAACACTTAAAACGAAAATACAATCATATAAAAATGACATGATCATCACTTCATATTTATGAAAATTAATTACTTGTCAATATTAATAATAATTTTTTTGGTTCAGTGTAATATTTAATAAAATCACTTAAATCAATATTTCTAATTCTGAATCATCACGATGATAGTTATTTTTGTCGATCGGTATTTTTACTTTGATCAATCATTCATTACAATTAATATCTAGAGTATCAGTAATATCTATAATTACCCGATATACATATCTTTAAATATTATTGTAATTATAGAAATGAATCAATTAATTTTATAATTTTATCGAATAAATTAATTTATTGAATATTTTGATTGATATTTTATCAATTCTAATGCTGATACTCAACTATTTATTACATAATTAAAAATGCTAATAAAATAGATAATATTATATAAATGAACTTAAATATAATTTACATTTTTCCTCATTTCGTTATACTCTGTTCATATTAATCAGCGATAAAAATAATTAATGTTGCAATTATTGAAAAGTCTTCGAAAAAAAATCATTAGATATACTAAAAGTTATATCAATTTACTATTGCAAAATAGTTTATCTAAAGAAAAACTCAAAATGAATAATTATTAAACTTAAATATTAATTATATAAATTCAATGCTTTAATTCAACCTTTTTTTAAATACTGGGTACATTAAAGTTAAATTTTAAATCGGTCTCTAACTGAGTTAAATCGGTCTCTTCACAGAGTAGTGAAAAAATTATATTGAACAAAAATATTCACAATGGAAATCCGAATTGTAATTTTCCGGTTGTTCTTATGTCAGTTGTAACTTAAACTATTTAATTATAATTTATTAATTAATAAAAATTTAAGTTTAATTCTTTAATTTAATCTAATTTTTCTTTTTTCTTTTTCAATAATTACAGATATAAAAGTCTAAGTAGCTTACAGCTAACACCTCCAGACTCAAATCCAACAACCCCGATCTCAACAACACCAAAAGGACACCATCATCATCATAATCATCATCATCATCATCAGCCACAACAACCACAACAACAACAATATCATTATGAAAAAAATCAATTAACAAAAAGTTCAAGTGCTGGTGGTCATCATCATCAAGTTGTTATAATTGGTGGTAGTGGTGGTGGTGGTGGTATTGGTAATGGTATTGTAAATGGCATTATTAATAATGGTATTAATGGTAATGGTCCACGTGAAGGTACATTAGATTCATCACGTAGTGGTGGTCGTACATCTGGTGATTCAAAATTACCAGAAAAAAAAACACGTCGTCTATCACGACCACGTAGTTTATCAAATTTAGTATGGGACCTCAGACCATCTAAAGATAAAACAAAGAAAAAACTTTATATACATCATTTTGATCATCGTCAACAAGGCACACTGTATCTATAAAAAAATTTTTAAAAAAAAAACCAACATAAAAAAAATTTCAGAACGTTTCTTCTTTTAATCAAAAAACGCAATTTATGGATGGAAAAATATATATTTTTTTTTGCCAGGTAAATAAAGTATATTATACTCGTATATTATTTTTTAATTACAAACTTCTTTCTACATAATTGAAAAAATTATTTTTAAAAAAAAAGAAGTAAATCTGTAAAATATCTATTAAATAAAACAGGATGCAATAGTGTATCTTTTTCAAAATAAAAGTGTATCTTTTTCAAAATAATGTATCTTTTTTTCAAAATAAAAGATACACTTATATATTATGAAAATTAAAAACTGGTTAAAAAAAATTTATATTAACTTAAAAGTCTAGTTAGTTTTTAATTGAAAAATCCCGTAAATTTAATATATTAATCACTTCCGATTAAATCAGTAGTCATTAATAATTTTTCTCGTATATAATTTTTTTTTCAATTTTTATTCTGTCGCCGGACTTCTAAGTAAGAGACAAAACGACTAAATCAGTTGCGCTGGTTTTTTTTTTTATGATAGTTTTAGTTTCGGTTAAGATTTTTATTCATATACTTAATGCACGAATGGTTATATCAATTAATTTTATTTGATAGCGAAAAAAAAAAATCTTATACAAAATTGTAGAAATTTCTAAAAATAGCATGAATAACAATTCTGATTTATACGCAAAAAAAAAAAAAAAACAATATTTATGGTAGAAAAGTATCGTTTCTATAAATAATTTTCTTTTTGCTAAAGAAGGTTCTTATTTCATTTTTGTGTGCCTTGGAAAAATAGAACATAGAAATATTTTAATGGAATTATTTATCCTTTCATAAAAATTAATTAGAATTTATGAAAATTTTAAAATCTAGTGAATTACGCACATTAATTTTTTTTTTTTTAAGTGGATTTTTGTAACGATATTGAACTTCTATCCGTTCGTCCGTAAAGTTTTTTTTTTTAAAAAAATTAAATATTTAATATAATTAATGTGCCTATAAATTATTAGTAAACAACTCGTTGAAAATGTTGAAAAATATACTATCAGATATATTTTAGATACAATTTTTCAAAAATTTCCGATAGACGTCGTTAATTGTTTTTTTTTGCAAAATATGTTTTTAGTTACAGAAAAATTATTATTTAATATTCTCCAAAAATTGATAAGAGAACGCACATTAGGTGGATAATTTAGAGTAAAATAAAGTATTAAGGTAAATAATTTTTGTTTTCCGTACGAGGCATTAATGTTAGTCAAAGTTTACTCAGCGTTAAGTGAGTACCTGTAAAAATTATAATAAAATATAATTTAAAACTAAAAAAAACTGCTATGCGAACCAGTCGAAGCAATTTCTTTACATCAAATTTAGACTATAATATTGCTTTTAAAAAAATCTTTCAGATTTCAATGCTTTTTTCCACAACTTAAAAATATCAATTTTCCTATTAACTTTCAAGAAATTTAATTATCTCTGTAAAATAAGAATTTCTTTCAATTCCATCATTAAAAATATATCAGTACAACTAATCATTTCACAAGTTTATTGACTCCTTCTTGATCCAAGTTCAAGACAGTATTAACCAAAAATAGAGAAAAACTATTTAATGACTTTTTATTCTTTTGGTAAAAACATTAATCTTAATTCATTTCATTTTAAAGAGAATTTTTAAATATACTTTGTATAATTTAAATCACTCTGTAAAATAATGTATTCTAAAAAATTATAAATTTCAAATACCAGCCAGTATACATTAATTCTTCTAATCTCTGACCACAAAACTCTATTAAATAGCATAAATTCCTCGAAATCATTTATTATTGTTTATTTAATTATTATTTTTTTTTTTTAACTTTACTATGTTTTTTATTTTTAATTACCATTTCTTTTACCTGTCTTTATCATATTTTTCTATTGTCATTTTTATAAATAAAATATATACATAACTTTAATTACAATTATGTTGGCTTGTTTGTTGTTATTTTTTTGTGGTCTTCTTGTGATGATAATTATGAGTTGAAACCTTAAACTTGAATTTTTTTTATTTTTTTTTTTTGCGTTAAATTATTTTAATTTTTCATGCCATCATATCATAATCTTTCACGCAAGCCTGACAGTAGCAATTAATGATATATTTTAAAATTACTAACTTGAATTTACTTGTATATTATTATACATTATACATATATATATAGATAAATATATTACATATTATGGGATGGGAGCTTTTCAGTTCAATTTTAATACAACATTTTTTTTTTTAAATTAATTTTCTCAGGCGAATAAGATATTTCATTGCAAATAGGAAATAATTTTATGAAAGTTAACAAAAAATCATGTTAATGTGGTTTAAATGAATTATTTTTATAGTAAAATTGGTAAAATTGATAATCATAAATTTTCTGTAGATTTCATAATGATTATAAGTATTAATAGAACCGTTCAGAAGCCATATTTCGAAAATAGTTTAGGGAAATACATAATTAATTTATTATATTTAGTAATAAGATTGGATATTTTTAGTGGAAATAGCTTTATAAGCAATAAAATTCGTATGATTTCATTACGAATGCTTGCATTAGTATACAAGGAGTAGTTTAAAACTTTCCGTGGCTTTGTCTAATAACCTCATTTTCTATTCAAGACCATTGAAAGGATCTGTGGTTTTTTGACTAATATGTCATGAACATTTTCGGGTCTAATGAATAATTTATTCAAAGCTCTCATATTTATGGATTTAGGTAAGCTATATTTCATGTTATTTCCGTAATCAATCACTGCCACGTAACCTCTTCGTAGCAGTGATGTAGACTGCCTAAGTGATATAGACTGCCTCAATTAATTGCAAAAAAGTTTTAAATGTTTATTCTGGCATTTTTATACTAAATATTTAATCTGACCCATTTTAGGTCCTCTGATTTCTAATTGTGCGTCGGCTATGTCTACCCACAATATTCTGAGTCAGATTTATTGTCGGTCCTCTGATTCCTTATTGTCGGTCGGCTACGTCTAATATTGGGGGTCAGCTTTATATTGTTCTTTAAATAATTTTGTTTCTGAACGACAGATCGAAATATATCGAAACTTTTTAAATTTCTGACTGTACTGCCAGAAAACGCTCTTAACCTGTCCCATATTAATAAAATTATCTGAGCTTACATAGTTCTTATAATAATTTCAGAAACAAAATGAAATGATTGCAAATATCTGATGAGGAAAATTTGTAGCATAAATTGCTGCTAGAATTTTTTGTTAAATTACTTATTCATACTTGATATTTTTGCTGTATGTCTGATTTTATTATCTGACTGTGACTCGGACTAAAATTTTATTCACGTGATTATTTAAATTATAATTAAAAAACTTGGTTATTTTTTTAAATTTTTTTTTCTAGTTTAATTTTTAATATATATAATAAATAAATTAGAACAAACGTTTCACGCCTTGATGATTTAAAATCTCACGATCTGATGGATGGACGCCCGGTATAAATAATATTTTTTTTTAAAATGAATGGCGGGCGGATTATGTTGTTGTTTTCTTGTTGTTATTGTTTTCTATAACTTTTTTTTTTTTTAGATTAATAATTAAATATTTTTCTGGTGCATAAATTTCTAAAAATAATTATTACTGAAGTGTTCTTGATTCTTAAATAAAATAATAATAAAAAATATAATTCATTTTAGAAAAAATTTGAAACAGTTGAATAAAAGTAAAATTGTTTCCTTAAGAATTCATTTTTGTAAAAAAAGAAATACAGAATGTAATTACGAGTAATTATAATTTGTTTTGAACTTTTAACTTTCTATACTTCTAGACTGTGAAATATTAATTATTAATATAAGTAGTTTACTAAGAATTCGAACCACTTTCGATTAAATTTTGTTACAAGAAATTTAATAAAATTTTATTAAAGTGTCATATTATCAGGTATAGTCGTATCGTCTTGACGGAAGGATTTAAAAATTAATTGATCTTTCGGCGTAAATAAACGCTATCCAACCAAGTGACAGATAAATCCTACCGATTTGAATAAATCCTTAATAACATTTTACTTTATTCAAGTTTAGGCCTGGCAATTTCGGGTTTAAAATTTGTGCTTTTTTCTTACTCTTCTTACGAGTTGGTACCAAAAAAAATGTTGATCGAAAAATCGATCGACAAACAAGAGGTAAATAAAGAAAGCCAATTGAAATCAATAGAAACTTTAAAAGTTAAGATATATGTAATATGAATAGTAGAAGAACAATTTTTCCTTACCGTCTTTACCAAAGGCACAAATTGGATTATAATGGCGAAAATCAATGGTAAACTAATCGTAATTTGTAGATTCTAACCGGTTGATAGATAAGTAATACAGTGCATAGAGCACCTACCTTGAAATACGAAGCTTCTATTTTTGAATTCAGTAAATATTGTCAAAACTATTCTATGCATTTATAACTTTGACCAACCTTCCATTCGTCATTGATATCCACTTCAAATGTTGCAACTCGTGGTAACGTGTAATAGGTCCAATAAAAACTGATTTCAGTCCAAAATAGGTAACTGGTAAATGATTTAGGCAAAGAAATTCTAATCATTAATGAACTACTACAGATTATAATTACATAAAAAAAAGTTAAGCCGATTAAAGAATACTTAATATTAGGAATTTAGAAATTTAAATTTATTGAAAATATAATTAATTTGCTTATAAATTATAATAATTCATTCTTAATAACAATTATATTGCCGGTACACATTTACAAATATAAAAGTGCACATAAATCTACTTTCTATAAATCATAAAAATATTTATGATTAAAATAAAGACAAACCTCAGAATAAATATTAACTTTTTAATCAAATTAAATTTTCTAACTACTTTTTAACAATTTAATTTAATTTTTATCTATACATATTTTTATAAATTTTATTAAATAATTTTTTTTTCTTCTTATAATCTTCTCGTTACAGATTTCACCTTGTAACATCACAAAAAAAAAGAAATAAATTAGCCTGAAGCGAATGGAATCAAAAAAAAAAAAAATATGTAATTCAAAAATCTTTTTAAAATAAAATCATTTTAATATCCAAAGTATATAAAAAATATATATATATATATATCTTAAACTACAATATGAAAATTTTTATTGAAAACGACAAATAATTTTTTACAAATTCACGATTTCAGTAACAAAAAAAAAAATAAGCATATATACATAAAAAAAAAACTAGGCCATCATTTACAAAATAAATTGCTTCGTTTGTCTGTTACTATTATAATCATCAAAACAACTACATTGAAAAAAAAAATTAATAAGGAAACTTTTTATCATCTTTCATTTCTTATTTATAACATTAAAAAAAAACTTAAAAGTATCTAAATATATAGCATAAAAAAAAAAATTTGTAAAAGTAAAGATTTTTCAATTGCACGAAAATAAAACATAAAATAATAATAATAAAAAAAAAAAAACATCCCGACAGGAAAAATGTCATCAGTAACATCGCATGAAAATCGTGAAAATGAAAATTATTTAATTTACAAAAAAAAAAAAAACAATCATCTCATCTTCTTGCATATTGTTAGAACAGTACTGGATTTAGGTTTTAATTGAAGATTTTATTTACAATCTTTTCAAAAAAATCAATAACAATCTAAATTTTTTGTACCCTAAATTACCCTAAAGCCAATAATAAAAGGCAATAAATTCGAATTCGGCTACTTTTCAAATAAATTCCGTTTCTCCTTGATTTCCGGGATTTAAGTGGGTTTCTTCTAGATTTTAGTCGGCATCTCTTAAAATTCATTCGTCTTCTATTAGATTTTGAATTTCGCGGCGCGAATAAAAATGCTAGTGAAAATTTTACTTTAACCAATAATATTTAACTTCGAAATGAAAGATAACGAAGATTTCTGAATACGAAGGATAAGCTTGAATAGACGAACGAATAAACCAAGCAATCGTAAGGAACAGTTTTCAGATGGGTGACAATTTTAACAAAACTGTAACAAAAAAAATAACTTTTTTCTGAGGCTTTTCCCTTTCCATAATTATAACCTAAAGACGGTACTGTCATCAACACTTTAACATTCTCTTTTAAATACAATATTCATCATTGTAAAATTTTATTAAAGAAAAAAAAGCTTAACAAGTCCAAAAAACAAACAACAACATAGTTTTTTTTAAATTTTGGTAAGATTTTATTTTCATTAATTAAAAAAATCATCCAACAAATTATTCTACTCTCCGTATATATCTAAAAAAAAGAGTATAGATTGCTTAGCCTGTGAAACCTTTTTATGTAAAAAAAAAAAATTAAAAAAAAAAAAATTATGCTAATTGAAAGATGGCATTCATTACGAAAGATGCCAATTTTCATTTAACTTATGATTTTCCCCACAAAAAAAAAAATATTTATTTAATGAAAACTGAAGAAAAAAAATTATGAAACGACGAAAAACATTTTCAAGTATGAATCTATGAATAAAATAGATTTTTTTTATTACATTGAAAATGCAGCCCACTTTAATGAAAAAGATTGTTTTTTTTAGCATAAAAAGGACACAGCAATTGAAAATATTTAAATTAAAGAAATCTAATTAAAATTATTAAACAATGTGAAAAATTATATTTCAAACATTATTGAAAAGATGTTTTAGGCTTTTAGCATATATACATAGTAGTAAAATAAATAAATAAATAATTATGCACTTAAAATATTTAAAAGGATATATACACTTAAAAAATTTGGATCAAACTAAATAAAAAATAATTACAGTCTTACAATTTATTCAAAGAAAAATTCAAATGCTTAATTAAAAAACTAGCAGATATTTTTTAGTACATGGAATTTTAATCAAAATATTTAAAAGAACTTTAAAAAATTGATTTACTCTTAGCATAATGCAGCTTGGACGGTTTTCCTGTAGCGGAAAATCGTTTGAATCGTATTTCTCTTTACAAGTGTAGCGCAGTTCGATATAGAAGAAATTGTACCGCAGTGCGATATAGAACTATAAAATATTTCCGGACAACCGCAATCGGTTACCAGTTTCAAACTTCTTTTGTGAAGACTGGGTCACGAAAATGTAAAATGTATTTGGGAATCGTTCAGGAATGTGTAACAAAAATATATAATTTATAGCAAATACTAAATTACCAGTTTTAGGAAGAACTATCATTGTTACAAAATACGCGGTTCTACATGTCAAAAGAAATGCGGTTTTGCTATAGTAAGATTTTCGTTACGATACAATTTATTGAGTCGTATTTCGTTTAGTATTGGAACTCGGTTAGAATAGTTTGAGCTTATACATCTATAACTATATAATAGACTAATAAAATACTATAAATAATTTAGCAACATTTTTTATTTAGCAACTTGTTTACATAGACATTTACATAGATATTTTTGTTTACACAGATATTTTTGTTAACATAAATATCTTTTAATAGCATATACAATATAAAAAGTTTAAGATAACCAAAACTAAATTTGAAAATAAATTCAAAAACAAATATAATAAATAATAATGTTGCGCAACATTATAGATATCCATTGAAACATTGTTGCCAAAATACCAGAAATACATTTAGTAATTTTCTTTAAAATTTATTGTCGTTTTCAAAAATAATTATATTATTTTTTTAATTTATCAATTTAATAATTATTTTGTTTTTTATTTCAAGTTTATATTAGATTTATAATATTTTTTTTAATAACTATAATTATGTAAGTTTAATGTAATTAATATAAATATAGATACATAATTTTTTTTTTTTGATAATAAAGTCTATAAAAAATGTGATTTTTTAATTAAAAAATATTTTAATGTCTCATTTTTAAGAATAATTTTAATAATTTTTTAAATTGTTTATAATATAAATGTACGTTTTTTAAAATAAATATTACATAAATTTTTAATTTTTTATTTAATTCAGAATTTTTTAAAATGTCATAAAAATAATTTTATGTATTTTTTTTTTTTTTTTAAATTTTTATCAAAAATATTTCAATTCAAATTTTTTAATCATCATTAAATTAATAAATAATTTACACAGCATTTTAATTTTATTAGCATACAATTATGTGAAACATTAAATAAAATAGACAATTTTTTTTTATGTAACTGTTGCAATTAATTTAAAATATATTTAGTTTATTACAATTTTATGAGATTAATTGATCTCATAAAATTGTAAGAAAAAAATTTATTTTATTTGCAGATTAAAAATGGAAATTTTTGTAATATGTTGTAGAACTAAATGTATCTAAAAAAAATTTTTTTTTTAAATGTATTGCAAAAAAATTAAAATAAAAAATATTGTACTTTATGAATGGATTTAATTATAAAAATTATAAAAACTCATTAAAAAAATATTTTTAAAAATTGTTTTTATTATTTTTGGGAAATATTGAGAATTTTTCAGAATTTTATGTTTACTGAATTAAATATTGGAATGAAATATTTATGAAATTATTCTTAAAAATTTACTTCGTTTTGTAAAATTTTAGAAACAAAATAGAAATTTTTGGACAGTTATGGTAAAATAATAATTTAATTAAATATTTCGATAAAATTTTAATTGATTTATTTATCACCAGAATCAGAAGGATTTATAGTTATCATAATAAATAATTTTTTATCAAGATATCCCAATAAATTAGAATATATACTAAATTCTAATTACAAAAATTAAATTAAACTAATTAGATTTAATTTGTATTTAATTTTGTTAGTAATTTTATGAATATATTTCTATAATAACTATTTGAATCAAATACAAATAATAAAGAGTACATCTATTCTATTGAGTCAGCAATAATTTATAATTATTAATAATTTCACGACTTATAGTTTGGAACAGTTTTAGAATCATTATATGCGTTTTTACAGCGATTAGATTTTAAATATCTTTGACTATCAGTGGATTATTCAAGAATTTTCAATGTAACAATTATAAAAACTTGAAAATTACAATGACAAGTTATAAACAATGAAGTGTCATAAGCAATTAAGAAATAAAAGTAAATGCATTTTTAAGAATTGAATCTTTAGGATCAAATAATATATTTTCCAAATTTATTTTATTTTCAAATAATTTAAGATTTAAATTTTACCCGGAATGGCAAAAAGACATCATAACTCAGTCATTCGTTTTTCAGAATTAATTGATTAGTAGCTTCGATAATTAAGCTGTAATTAGCCAGTTTTGCCCTCATTTATGAATTTTATCAATTGGTACTAATTTACTAATAAATATTACCTTAAATAACTTAAAACTTTAATGAATCGACTTCAGTAACATACTGTGTTTCTATTAAAAGACAAAAATCTCCGGCTGCGGTGTTTCTATTAAAACACAACAATCTCCGGGAATATATTTTAGTAATTATACCCGTAACGAACATGATTTAACAATATACATTTTCTATTTTCCATTTTAACCACATAAATTGAACTTAAAGAATATTTTTAAAAAAAATTTCCGACAAAAAATATATAATTTTCAATTATATAAAAATTAATTCTAGTAATTTTCTTAAACATTATAATTCTGTACAATTATTTTACGATAAACTACATAAATATCTAACTCCCTAAATTAAGCATAAACAACTTCTATAAATTCAAGGTATACGTATACATATTTTTCAAAATCTGTACAATTTCCTGGTCATTCAGATTTAATAATTATTTTAAACGATCATTTCATTTCAGTTTATATACCATAAAATTTATAAAAATAAAAAATATTAATTATTTAGAAATACTAGAATTAGAAACTATTATAGCCCATCAAATTTATATGACATTTAATTTATAGGTATAGTACACAGAAATTTTAACATCAATAAAATAAAATTAAAAAAAAAACTATTAAATTTCTAAACATAAAAGAATTGTAAATATATGATTTAATTTCTATTAAATAATTTATGTTATATTAATTTTTATATATACGATATCATGTTCATCAGGAAATGTTATTTTCATATAAATAATCATAAAATTTAAACCTGATGCCATAATAAAATTAATCTATAATATATACATATGTGATACAAACACATATAAATACAAAAATAATAATAGCTCATCCGGATTGATTTATGTGAAAAAATTATGATTTATATCCAATTTAATTTTAACATAAAAAAAACATACATTTTTTATAAAAGAAGGAAAATTTTTCTTTAACAAAAATAATAATAATAGAATATTCCGTGGGTGGAATGATTTTCTTCCCCATATTTATTTCATCTTAAAATTGCCAATTTACCTTCACATGTGGTAAATCATAAAAAAATAAAATATAAAAAATACATATTTTTTTATACATAAATTTTCTAGAAAATCTCAAATTTTTTTTTATGTATGTATGTATTATATTTCATTTCCAATAAATGATGGAAAATAAAATTAAAGAAATTTTTCACGAAAAATCTTTTTAAATATATTAAAATAAAAATTTCCATTTTTAGTAAACTAAAAAAAAAATTTACAGAACCGTGATCAAAACATATATATATGTATAAATATGTTATAATAATGTTTCACATATCATATAAGAATAAAAAGAAAAACCGTTAAAAAAAAACCGCCTGCAGCCACCCGTCACACCAAAAAGTCTTTTATTTTGTTTCTTTTGGAGAAAACAACAGTTTTAACAAATCTTAACATAAATAACATTTTTGCATAATATATATCTATATAAAAAAAAATTGCTAGTTAAATAAAATTCAGGTAAAATCAAAATAAACATCAACATATTTTCATTATCACAAAATGAAAATCTTTTTTAAATTGCATATGGCGATTTTGCTTTTTTTTTATTGTACATATTTACAAAAAAAAAACTTAACGCAGCAGTACTACTACGTAGTGGATTCCTAATTAAGGGCTTTTTTCATTGAGACAAATATGTCATTAATTACAAGCATACAGATATTTGATTCGTCTCCTAAATTGCATATTTAGTATTTTAAATTACATGTTTAACTGCAATAAGTTTTACGCCATCTAGCGTGAAATTTCGAATTATACTAACGAGTATATATACTTCTACTTATAATTGCCTTTCCAATTTGTGATCTATTACCCATTTTTGTAGGATATTTACTATATGTACTACTATGTTAAATTTCAATATTTATTAAAAATATGTTTTGTTAAAAAGCGAATAAAGCCACCTACCGGATGATCATCAAATATTTATAACCTCTGCCTGATAGAAAAATGTTTAGCGTTTCTTATAAGTGGTCTAGCAACAATTAAATAATAATTTGAAGGGCTTTGTCGCAAGTGCTACAAGAGTTTCCACAGTAAGTTTAGAGAGTGGTAAGAAGGAGTAAAAAAATGTAAATTATCCGGGTTTTCTATGTAAAGCCTAAAGCCCCAATAGAATTAGAGCCAAAGAATATTCTTTGTAAAGCTTGAGAGAAATAGAACTTGAGTATGTCTCAACAGTAGTTTATATATTAATATTTATTGCGCAATTATGACCGATATTTAATTTACACTCCTACGGATCTCAAAAGTAAAGATAATTATTTCAAATTTTATTTTTCTGAACCAGAAGTGTAAAATATTGTTTTCTCTTTTGGAACTTCTTAAAAATAAGATTAAAACCCATTTATAAGTACTGAAAATTTGTCACATAGACGACACGGAAAATATTAATTAATTAGTTCATTTTGAGTTTTATTGAAAAGAAGAACAAAATGTATTAAAATTAGAAATCACCTTGAAAGAAATATAAATAAATTTTTTTTTTTGCAGATTTATTGAAATTTTCAAACTATTATTATGTTCTGAAACATTAAATTGTGACCCTTAGCTGTTTTCATCGGTGACCTTTACATATGCTCATATATTTAGGGAGATATTAAAATGTCCCATTGGATTTTCTTGTACGAATATTTATTTATTTTTAAAATACAACAATACCCAAAAGAATTTAGTATCTATTTCTATTTTAGAAGAAGCTTACCTATGACAAAAAAAAAATTGGATTGAGAGTTCTGTTGAATTTGATAAAATATCTAAAATGTTAAATTTTTCTAGTTGTTTTTTTTTTTCTATATATACAAAATAACTGAAAATAAATTAATTTATAAATAGACTTCCTGCTCATAGCTAGATACGCGGAACATTTTATTTATATAAAGTTCTTAACCAGCAGAATTAATAAAAAGAACCTATGGATTTTGAATAGCCTGTAGCTTTTTTTATATACTAAGTATATATATATGCAAAAGATAAAACACCCGCTTTAACTGAAAAGAATTAACTGAATTTCTAAAATTGTTCATATATAAATATTTAATTTATTTTAATCTAACATTTTTGGATTTATTTTTTTAAAAAAATTTTTTAATTGCCGATAGAAACGTGGAAAGAACAAAATATGGAAAGAACATTGACAATGATATTTTTAGTGGCGACAAGCTACTCAAAACCCATATCCTGCCCAAGGAATTGGGCAGAATATGAAACCAGTTAACAAACAGTATAATATAGGATATGCTAAGGAAGGCGTGGTACAAATAGAAGACGTCCCAGAACTAGACAGGTAAATAATACTAGAAAATTGAAAGTTACAAGCTGAAGAATAGAAGTGGAGGATATTTAGGAATATCGGGTAGAAGGCCAAAACTCACACTGAGTTGAAGTGAAATTTGATAATTAATCCGGAAAAGGAAGTAATTTATTCATTTTCTTCAAGGACTATAAAATAAGTATCTATCTTCAGCTTCAAGTTTCAAATTTAATTTAGATTCTTTTATTATGTTTATAATAGCAACGAAATTTTAAACATTAGTTTAAATAGTAATTACTGTCATGAAGTTTGATCAATGGTTATTATTAAAATTGCTGTATTAAATATATTTTTATTGTCACTTGCTTTTAGCTTAGTAATAATAACATTAAAAAAAATGTTTATATCGAATTGCCTCCCAAAGCAATTAGTTCAATGGTAACAAAGAAAATCGTCCACAAACATTATTCTAGTTAACCAAAACGAATAAATATTTAATTTTAGTATTCTTTTTTTTATTAATTTTCTGAAACTGTTTTAAAGCCACATTATTTACCATTATTAAATATATATATATACATTAATGTAGAATCTAATTTAACTTCACCTGAAAAATATACAAAATAGATAAAGATAGAATTTCTAAACAAAAAAAAACCCCAGAAGATTGTAATGCATTTTAAATAGAATTTTCTTTATTTTTATGGTGGTATACTATAACACCTTCACAACACTACAAAATAAACTCAAAAAAAAAAAACAGATTCATTTCTGGCGTAGTTACATAAAAAAAAAAAGAACGACACAAAGTTTTAAGATAATAAATTCCTCACCACTTAACTAATTGCTTTGGGAGCCATTCAGTGACATTAACTATATAATATAAAGAGATAGCATAGCATAAGTTTAGTTCATTAGAATTCTTATATGGTAGATGAAAATGAACAATAAATTTTTTTGTGTAGAAAATTTTCATGGATGGTTTGTTTTAAAGTTTAATAATAAAAATAACTTTAATTATTTGTAAAGAATATATGAATTTTTAATTATATTCAAAAAATTAGCATTTGTTTGCGAATTTTTTGTTTAAAATGAACATAAATTATGCTAAATATTAATTAGAACTGTTGGCAATAAAATTATAAATTGTTAAATATAGAAGCTGATTAAAAATTAGTAAAATTAGTATTTTTATTAAAAACAACCATAATTTATGGAAAATACTCAAATTTGGCAAAATCTATTTTTTATTTTGTGGCCAAAATTTTATAGACTTGAAAATTTCAAAAAAAAAATCACAGATCATAATGTGAAAAAAAACACAGATGATAATTTTACTTTGCAATTCTTACCTGTCACAAGTTTTTATAAGAATTTTCATCCTGAATAAAAAAAAAAAAAATTGATTGGATGTTTTTTTTCAAACGTAGTTGACGAAATTGGTTGAAATATAATTATGGCATATGTCTAATTATAATAGATATTATTCACCATTAATGTTTGTTTTCTGATTATATGTGGCGTTCATCAGTTTATTTTCGATATTAATAGTATCGTCCTGTTAAGTTCTAATATTTAGTCCCCAAAAATATTAGAACTATTAGCAGCATCCGAAAACACTTTATCTGAGAACTTGAAACAATTTGGTTGTAGATAAGTTATTTTGTAAAACGGAGTAATTTTTACATACTGCAAAGTACGCACTGCAAGTACTAAATTGAATGTTGCAAATAATATTAAAATATAAACCAATTTAAGAACAATATGCTCCAACAATTTAACAACGAAACAGTGCAATAAAAATTACTACTATGCAAATTGGAATTCTGAAAATTTCGATAAACTAACAATACTTTTGAAATTACTGGACTTTACATTAACCAAATACTTTTATATTACGGTACTACTAATTTCTGTAAATATACACATTGCCTAAATTTGGTCCCTAAAATTAGATCTTATATAATTATATTATTATTAGTATGTATTTAGTTGAAATAAGCTAATTATAAATTAGTCAATTAGTCTATTGAAAAATAAAAAGGACTTCATTCTCATAATTAGAATTTGTATTAAAGGTTCTTATTTCTTTTTATATTGCATATGCAATTTTAATCTTTTTCTAAATTTTATTTATAGGCAAACTATAATTTTCTTATTCTTTTTCACATTTTCCATTTTTCTGGAAATAAATGTTTCTGGTTGGAGAGATAACAACAATGAGACCAAACAAAACATAAATAATAGTAACATATTTTCTGTATGAAAAAAAATAAAAAAATACTTGGAATAACATCAACTAGACAAACACCAATACATAAATTTCCATTTACCACCTAAATTACCCCACAATATAAATGAAAATAATAATAAAAAAAAAAATATGCATAATGTTTTTCCTATTTATAAACATTTTTCTTTTTTGTTTGTTCACACAATGTGTTTGGTCTTCAAGTTGAATGCTTTCGATTTCAAGGTGCGAAAGTTCATTGTCACCATCATCATCACAACTATACCTAAAGTTATATATGTATAACAATAATGCTGTTCATCGAAATGCTGCATAATAGTTTTAAATTTAGGAGCTTTTTTACGACCAGACTATTATATACGTGCACTAAGTAAAAATTACTGAAAATAGGACGAACGCGAATTGTACAAACTTTTATTTTATTTTAGTCTTGATTATCTTTCTGAACCTTCATTTTATATTATTTTTAGTGAATATTTACTATTTGAAATTACATGTTTATGAGCAATTTGCATCTCCGTATACCCTCTAGTGACAGTAATTTAAATTATCTAACTTGCATTCCGTTCTACTCTTTATTATCCCTTCAAATAACTGATAATATCAGTTTTAAACGCCATTTATCATGTTAAATTACATTTTAAATGTCATCTATATACTTAGCGTCGTAGCTCCCCATTAACATAAATTTGACCATAACGCATTTTAATTAGTATCATCACTTGCAGAAATTTAAAAAAATTCGTATTTTATGCAAATCTTAAGTACCTTTACTTGTTTACTCCACTTTCTTCTATTTAATCTTTGCATACAGCCTCAAACGTAAAATTGTTCATTCCACTGTTGTACATATAGCCTCAAGTGTAAAATTATCTGTACTTAAAGTTTTTTAACATTTTTATTGCAGTTTGGACATATTAATTTTAAATGGATTCGGAGCCATGTGTCTTTCTGGTAAAGAATGCCTTGATTGGAACAACGTAATGACTTTTATTCGTGCGTCATTGTTGCTAGCAGATGGCCTTAACCATTCACATTTTTTTCAATTTTAAAAATACATTTTACTGTATTTTGATTACTGGTACGCATTTAAAGAGTAGCGAGTCCAGAAGCTACTGCACATCCTACGAAACTACTGCACTTCATTGCAAAGATGTTTTTTAAAAAACTTTAACCTAGCATACGATTTTATATAATTTTTCCAACAACTGGTCTACCAACAACTTATGTTAATATTTACTACGTTAAAACTTAATTTTAAAAAGTTTGCAAACAGACAGCTAGACGGATATCTAATAAACGACAAAAACAAACCTAAAAAATAATGCATTTTTTCTCCACTCACAAGAAGAGTTCTAAAAAAACAGAGGTGCTAACTTTGTAATATGCCATTTGAACAGAAAAAAAATATGTTAAATTTTCTGATTTCGTGTAAGAAGAGATGTTATGTTTAGGTCTTTTTTTTTGTGTATTATTATTGTAAAAAAAAAAGATCGCAAATAATATTATTTAATTTGTGCAACACTACAACAACAAATAATAATTTTATTTTTTTTTGTTGTTGTTAATGAAATGTTGTGGGATGTTTGTTGACAACTATACAAAACAACATTAGTACACAAATTTATTTGAAAATAAAATCGCTTTATATTTTTTTATAGAAAAATAATAAACTTCACCTGCTTCAATAATTTTATCATAATTTTTATGTACGCGTTAAATTAAATATAATAATTTTTTATTATTGAACGAAAGAATAAAAAAAAAATTGGGGCTGGCCTTTAATGTCTGCACCATTTTTTTTGTTATACAGCACAGGATGCAGAAAATTGTGATAGAAAATTATTTATTATTATTAAATTATATAGTATTGTGACATAAATTATATGTTTTGGTAATAATGGAATAAAATTAAATTAAATTTTTGTTGTTTGTTTTTTTTGTAGATTTTTTTGCAGAGTTTTTGTTTGTGTATTTTAGATATTAAAGCAGAGATTGTAATCATTTCAAAATAAAATGACAAATCAACGAAAATTTAATATTTTATTTTTATTTTATAAATTTTTTTTTTTCACTGGAAATTATAATTTCTTTATAAGTTAAGTAAAATTACTTGTTGATTTGTTAAATTATTAAATTAATGTTTGGTTTTGTTGATAGGTTTTGTAGGTTGTAGGTTAGAATTTTATTTACATAGCTTAAATTTTAAATTATGTATACATAATAGGATTCTTCTATAATATAAACTTAAATTTATATGGGGGCCATTCATAAATTTATGTGGGATTATTGCAATTTTTTTTAGCAGAAGTAGGTTCATGTATTTCCGATTTTTAAACTAAATAAAATTGTGAACTTTTTAATTGTAACCAAGCACAAAGCTTCAAATAGTAAGCAAGTATTTGGTTGCTTCTAAATCGTAAACAAATAATAGAAAATTTTGTTGCTGGACATAGAATTAATTTATAATAAATTTAGATAATTAGATACATTATTTATGTTTAGTATATTCATTTCATTATCACATCATCGAAATAGAAAATTTCTTTGCGTTTCGAATTTTAAAAAAAACATTAAAATTATAAAAATGATATTAAAACTCACAAAAAATACCATTTAACATATATGCATTAAAATTATGCCGCTACAGATGAATTTATCCATTTACACAGAATTATATGTGTTATGTCTATTCATCGACTTAACATAAACTATAAAAAAAAAGTGCCCCAAAACAAAAAAATTTCAACATGAAAAAATAAATATACACATAAGAAAAGAACAAATGTTTAAAAAAAAAAAATAAACTTGTACAACATTTATATGCTGTACAACATATTACGCTTAGGTATGTTACATGTTAAATAAAAAAAT
This sequence comes from Empis livida, assembly GCA_963932195.1. Taxonomy (NCBI): domain Eukaryota; kingdom Metazoa; phylum Arthropoda; class Insecta; order Diptera; family Empididae; genus Empis; species Empis livida. The sequence goes on along the minus strand of OZ010646.1, from coordinate 10,175,884 downwards.
TATAATTTTATTTCTTTTAAAAATGAAAAATGCATGTGGGTTGACCGCTCATATCAACTTATTATTAATTTAAATCCACGTATATGTACGCACTATTTGTCTGGCCTAACAAAAAACTGCAAAAAAAGACAACAACAACAACAAAAACTAAAAACGTTTAGTATGCATCTCAAATACATTACAATATAGAATATACACTATACAGCACAGTAGAACTACTGTGCAATAGATTCATATTTATGGGCTATTTCATATGCGTACCAAACTGATTTACAAAAAAAAATTAAATTGGTTAAGGTTGAAGCTCAAAATACCCAAATTTTCGTTAGGGTATTTTGAGAAACTTAGCTTTTCAACAAATTCCAGAATTTCTTTTGGGGAGCAGAAAGCGTTATCCTCAGGCATCACGTACATTTGTCCTAGAAACCGATATCAATGGCTCGTTTAGATTATAATTCAGACTGCAGTGACCTGTGAGTAAACCTGAAAGGATGTGATTTTTTTCGAGGTTCGGTTAAAGTCTCGTGTTTTCTTCATTAAAAAGTGGGATAAAAATTTTGTCATGTTTACAACCTGCGACAGCATTCCTGTGTTTTAGCTATTCTTTCTTTAACCAATTTTTAATTGTCATTTTTGCTCATCTTAACTGAATACCAAGAAAGGTAGGGATGACATGAAATTACTTTCTGTATCTTGTTTAGCTAGTTCGTCAGCTTCTTCATTTTCAATGTCTCCCAGTACCCAGATGAGTATATAACTACATTTTCTTTGCTAATTATTTTAGTAATTATACTATCTAGCATTTAATTCTACTGTTTCTGACAATTCCAAGACAACTTGCCAATTTAAATTAAATTTCCATAATTATCCTTCTCATTCTACCGTTAATATCATTAAATTCATCTTGCAAATATGATAAAATATTTCTAGAGTCGTGTTTCTTAAAACTTACTGAAAATTATTTTCTATCTCAATATTCTAAAAACATAATCTGTCATTTTAATTTTATTACACGTATTAAATTTTTAAGCATATTTTCAATTTTGTTGAAAATAAACTTATGGGGAGGAAAAAAATATTTTATATATTAAAACGAATTATATTTATGATCAAAATTGCATTTATGTTCAAGTCCAAATCTTTAGTCTCAACAATCATTATGCGTTTTTAAAAGCGAAAAAATTTTTTTTTGTAACTTTTAAACAGGTATATAACGTATAAGTAAATTAAATTTGAAAAATAAAATAAATTTTTTTAAAGAAACCTTAAAAATTCTTAAACATAAGAAAGGTTTTACCGTCACAACTGCCAGTCTGAGCCTGAGACATGATGGATATTGTTATATATTGAGTTTATGACCACTTAAGTCATAATATTATATATAGTATAAAAAAAATAAAATGCTTATACATATAAGATAGAATTTTTTAAAACTTTTAAGTACATGCACATAAAAATATTGTGATTAATAAAAATATATAGTTAGTACCAGGAGTGGTTTTTTTTTAGAAATGTAAAATATTAGAGAAAAAAGGATAAAATAAAATTAATATTTTGTTGTTAAAAGTACAATAAATAAATACTTTTGAAAATTTCAAATATTTTATATTAGTTAAATGATAAAAAATTAAAAGATATTTAACTAAATTTTACGATTTTGTTATAGGCACTTAGGAGATTTATGTAAAATCTAGGAAATAATCTCAATAAAAATAACAATTATTTTTAAAATAAATCAGTTAAAATAATTCTTAACTATTATGAAAATTTTTTATATTATTTTTTTTTTAAATTTTTACATAAAAATCATTAGATTTATGTATCCATGTTGGTTAGTCTGTTTGTCTTACTGTTTATATTTCAATTGCAATAAAAATCAAATCTCTTCACTGTAGACCTGAAATATAAAGACCAAACTACTAAACCTTAATTTTTATAATGAAAAAATTAGTTAAAATCTTTTTTTACAATTATTTTTAGAATATTTTTAAAAGTTAGATTTTTATTTATATTTCTAATTTATTACCACAAAATTTTTTATAATTCATATCTGTTATTGCATAAAATTAGGACATGTTATTGCAAAAAAGTTTTAATCTGAAAAATTGAATTAATGCTAATCTATTTTCAACACTTAACTTCCAAAAATATTTGAAGGGCTTAGTGGATAAATATGTTAAGTGACATTTTTAATTTTATTTAATCACGATTAAAATTCTCAATTTTCTACAAGTACTAAAGATTGTTGAAAAGTTTTGAATACTCGTATTTAAAAATAGATCTTTTCTAAAGCAGAAAACACCTTAGTATGTTTTTGAAACCTGCATGTCTATATGTATCAATTTTACAAAAATGTCACTTAACACTTTTGACCATTTAGCTCATTAATTATTTTTGAAGTTAAGTGTGGGAAATAGATTAGCATTAATTCAATTTTTTCCAGGTTAAAAAATTTATGAATAGTTTACAATAATATTATGCAAACGAATTACAAAAAATTTTTGACAAATGAATTGGAAATGTAAATAGAAATCTGAAAAATAATTGGAAAAAATATTAGTATAACTAATTTTTTCTTCTGAAAATCACATAATTTTTCCTGCAATTAAATAGTCTAATTACACTAAATATTTCTAATCAATTATTGTTGCATAAAATTATGACATCCAAATTATAATTATTCTCATAACTTAATTTAATTATAACAAATATTTTTTTCCATGATTTAAAATTTATGTTTTTGTCACACAAAAAAAAACAACCCATTGACAGCTTTAAGGATGATTTAAAATATGTTTTGTAAATAATTTAGTTAACCAAAAATTTTATTGACTTTCAAATTGAAGTGAATTCGTAGTCAAAAATTTATGTATTTAATTTATTTAGAAACACATCTTCATTGAAGTCATTAAATATTCGATTTTGATTGCAAAATTAAATGTCATCACGTTTGCATGATTAAATAAAGTTAACAAAATATTTCCATAATTAAATACATTATAATTATTATTATTATTATTTTTGGTGCAATAGTTCAACCGCAAGGGGTCAAAATATTCCGAAAAAAATATATATTTAATTTATGTTATGAAGTCCTTGAATAAAATTTTAGAAAGTAGTTTTTTTTTGTTAAAGAAAAGATAGTACATCAAGAATGATTATATTGAGTTATGAAATTTAAGTGTAAGTATATATAAATTAATTTATTTCAGAAAAATAATTTAAATAATTGTTTAAACTTTAGTGCATAATGGTAAAAATATTGTACAGCATAACTAATTTGTAGTAGTTTCATTGTGCTGGATTTTTTTTTGTGTACCATTAATATAAGTAATATATTTTTTAGACTATGAAAGCTTTTATCGTTATCATTCCAAATTATATCTTAAAGTAGCGTTTTAATTATTAAATTTAATTAGGTATATACTATTAATAATGAAAGGAGAGTTATAAAATTTATGGTGAGTTAATTTAAATCAATTTATTTAAATCAATATATTTAAAAAGAAACCAAAATTCTCACTGACCTTTGATTTTCTGTGAGGATATGGGTAATCCATTCTGGTAATCCTTGAAATGTAGAATCAAAAACACACACTAAAATAATAAATATTTATTATACACACAGCCACACACATGTTGTTAATTATAACAACATTATTATTTAATAAAGGCCATAAATTTTCACATAAACCACACACAAAATAATTAAATTTAAATATTTTATAACTTTTTTTTTACATAATTTTTTCTCTACAAACATTTTTAAACAACTTAGACATTTTTTTACCACTGCGAAAAAAAAACTAACCAAAAAAAATAATTTTCACTTAAATATATGCAAAAAAACCCTTATTTTTTAAAAAACACTTATTGAGTCAACTATAGTGTTGGTTGAATCAGGGAAGGCATTTTTGGCAGATAGCTTAATTTGCACAAAGAAGCAGATTAGGTGGTAAATCTCTCAACGAATTGTTCATTTCTTGGTAAAATATAGTAGTATTCTAGATATTTTTCAGTCATTTCTAAGTAAAAGAGCTGGTATTAATATCACTACGTTTAGGGTACCGAATACCGGTATTCTAAATATAGTCCGATATTCCCAACCCTAGTCCTAGCGGACTATCTTTAATTTCACCTTTATTGCTATCAAATACAACATATCCAACTACCGATCTAAGAACTGTACAATTTATTATGTTAAAAAGTATACGAACGGACTTATATGTAAATATTAAATTGAAAAAGTATACGGACTGACGGACGCTACCAAAACTCTGATTATTTACCAGAAAAAAATAAAAACCGTAATAATTATAGCATATTTAAACAGAAATAAAAATTGATATCTCAAACATAAAATTAATACTTGACGTCGTGTTAAATTAATGACATAATTATTGGATATCTTTTACAATAAATTTATCTTTTATATATTTTCTTGCTCTAATTGCTATAGCAAGGATATACAGGAGTTTTTTTTTTTTAATTTGTTGTTGTGTAAAAATATTATGTTCTTTCAATTAAATTGTGAAAAAAATTGTATTTACTATATATATACATATATACTTATTCATTTCCAGTTTTAGAAAATCTTTTTCATATAAAAGCATATATGTATCCAATGTCATATAGAAAGACTGTAGAAAAATTACCAAAAAGAAGAATACGATCAAAATTGTAACAAAAAAAATTGATTGTGAAGTAGTTCAAAACTGTCCGCACAGTTTAATAAATTGATTTTAATTCGTTATTTTATCGAAATAAATAAATATTAGAACTGAGACAAGAGTCTACGTTATATCACTTATATACTAAGGAAGAAAAATCTTAAAAATTATTTATTAGGACTTTTGATAATAATTATATTTTATTTTTTTTTAGAAAATAGTCAGATTATATTTCATTTTTAATGCAGTCTAGAAATAAGTATAAACTATTTTTACGCTTTCAAAATCATCTTTTACTTCTCATTATAATCTCCATCCACTAAGGTATTTATATTATCACAGCGAGTGTTATTTTGTTAGAGTTTAGGAAATAGGTAGCATTAACAGTGGGCTTTTAAATAAATAAATTAAATATAATTGTGTTAAAAAAATTAAAATTTATTTATTTATTTTTAATCTTGATAAAATACATAAAATATTTTTAATTTTAGTTATACATTATCCTAAGTTTATCCTACTGAAAAATGAGAATATAGGCAACTTGATGAAACTATATGTCAATTCTTTCTTTATAGTAAAATGTTTAAAATTGGCTTAAATTGTTCAAATAATATTTCTCATTTATTTTTTATTTTGGACAAAAAATTTATCTTAATATGTCCTTGTAAAACGTATACTAATGGAAACATCTCATCATATTAAATTACTGACATTGTCTTCGGACAAACTCTCCGAAAAGTGTCGAAAACTTTGCTTCCAATTTTAATATAGCATTAATTTATCCCATCACATTTTTGAATTCATACAAATTTATAGCAAGTTATAACTTACTTGGATTACGGATAATAAATTCTTTGCTTAAGATAAAACTCACTCTTGTGAACAGTTAAAACCATTAGATTAATATTTAAATATTTTAAAAGCATCAAAAATTCTATTAACAGTTTTATTAATTCATTAAAAAAAAAGTATTAACATGTAATAAACTACTTCTTTAAAAGGAAGTGCGAGATTTGAAACGTCAATCCTCACGTTTTAATCTTAATTAAATTTGATTTTTTTTTATACCCATAAATATTAACTTAATCTATGTAATTATATATACAATAATTTAAAAATTTCAATAAATCAATTCTGGATAAGTAATTTCGTACCTAAAAAATACCGTATAGCAAATATTATGTATAGAAGTTTCAAAGTTATGGGCTTATTTGCATATCCACTCTTTGTTACCTTATAAATGCTTCAAGTTTTATGAATTTTTTGGTAAGTATTTACTATGTTTAGATTATTAAAAATATATTTTTACTCTTCAATACTATTTCTGTATCTATGAGGGATAGTGAGACGATGCTTAATTATTTTCGAGTTGTTTTTAATTAGATTTTTCTTTATATCAGCTAGAAAATTCTTAAATATTTCGAACGAATGATCTCCGAAAAATGAAATAATAATTTGAAAATATTTACGAACGGTCAGACTAACGTACCATAATGTAAAATACCATGAGGTAAAAAAAAATGCCCTAAAAATCTGTAATCTGTATCTAAGAATGACATTTTTACATAAAATTATTATGTGGTTAAAATATCTTTTATAAAAATAATCACACGATGATTTTGTTACTTTATTGTATTTAAACAAATGTTTCGATATTTATTTTTTTTTTAATAATTTATTATTATTTCTGTTATGTTATTTTTATGTATTTAAATAATTAAAACCACACAAAACATAACAAGAAATATTAAAAAAATATATATATATGTATATATAATATTTATAAGTTAATAAAGACATATAAAATTTCAAAATTTAATTATTTGTGGTTAAAGAAAATAAATACCACAATTATGATTTGTTACTAGAAATTTTATGGAAAATTTGTTGTAACAATGGAAAATTCATTAACCTTAACTACGTCATTTTTAAATAATTTAATTTTAATATTCATAATAAACTATTTTTTTTTAAAAAAAAAAACAACAAAATTTGTAATTTTAACATAAAATTAAATTACTCTGCCTTGAAAAAAAAAATAGTTAGTATATTTTTTAAGTTTCTTAGTTAAAGCCGACACACAACTTTAAACTTCAGAAAATTTTTTATTTAAACAAAGATTGATTTGTATTCAAAAGTCAATTAAATAAAACTTGATGAAACTATATGTCAATAAATTCTATTTATGTATATGGAAAATTTTATGGTTTATAGAATAAAAATTAAAATTTTAAAAAAAATTTAATTTAGAGAGGGTTTGTTTGAACAATATTTTCACATAAATAATTAATGTTAGAAATACATATTATAATCAGTGAGATTCGCAAGAGAGTAATTAGATATTGTGGTGATATTCAGAAGTATTTTTCATGAATTTTGCATTGAATTTATAGTTAGTTAATTTATACTTAGTCTAAAATTAATTTTGGAAATTTCATAAAGTTGTCTATTTATAGTTGGTGTTAGATTAATAGTAAGAATTGAACAAGACTATTACTCCGGATAAAACCCTAACTGACCTACTGTCAGTTAGGGTCGCTATCTATTAAAGCTCATCAACAAGCTTTGAGCTTTTAACAAAATCTAATCTAAAGTATTGTTCAGTGATTATCCTTCGATACCAAAAAAAAACTGACCGAATTGTCTTAATTTAAGTTAGACCTTCACATTCTAATACAGAATATGCCAGGCCGATTCATTAACCTCACTGCAGATTTTGCAATTGGCATTGTGCAAATTACCCATTTTTTTTTTTGAGATAGTATTTTAAGCAACCTCCGAAAACTCAACTGGAGAGATGAGTCGCCTCCAGAAATCCAGTTAAAAGATGTACTTGATTTATCTGAAAATTTAAAGTTTATGTATATTTATGTATAGTAAAGTTGTCTAATTTAATCTCTATTAATAATTATAAATAATTGTGACAGAGATCAGAATCAGATCCAAGAAATACAAAACTGACTATTTTCATTAAATATGCTGAAAATTTATAATATTATAGGCTGTTTTTGTTTGTGTTATTATTAAAATAAATTATGTAGCAGACAAGAAGAATAAAAAATCCAAAGTGTATTTTCAATTTTTCTATTTCTTTTATTTCTCTCTCTCTCTATATATATATATATATATATATATATATATATATATATATATTAATAGTTTATATAAATTTTAAACTTTGGTTATAATATCTAAAATCCTGATTTACCATTTATGGCAAGTCCACAAACTATACAACAACAACAGCAACAAAAAAAACAGTATACCAATTAACATTGACAGCTAAAATCTGTTTAGTTTATAGCATTAAAAAAGTAAAAACAAAAATAATGTGTGGGTATTATAAATATTCACATTTAAATAATAAAAATGCAAAATATAAAACGCGTTAAGTTAAAAAAAAACAATTTTTATTAAAGTTGCTAATTTGTAAAAATATCATAGTAATTTTCAGACTATGTTATTTTATTAACTTTGCACTTCAATAAAATATGTAAAAAAAAAATTCAGTAAGTTTAGTATTAGTCAACATTTTAGTAATTTAAATTTAAATGTTTTTATTATTATAATTATTTTAATTACAACTTACGTTTACCATAAATACGAGAAACATAGATTCAATTTAACTTATTAATACTGGAATAACATTTTTAACTTGTATTAAAATAATAAAAGTAGAATTTTTTTAAAGAAATCTAAAAACACAACTTTTCAACTCTTTTAAGTTTTCCACTGGCTTGGGAAAAGAGGAAATATGAAATTAGAGGGATAATGGATTACTTAGGAAATGGTAGTTAATAAGCTGCTTAAAACACTGCAAATTATATTCATGCAGCAATATATTTGACGGCCAATTGATTTCATAACCTAAATATTTGTGGTATAAATCGTATTATTGTTAGGACAAATTTTCCATAATACGAGAGATCAGAATTGATTAATTGTGGCCACATATTCTTCCCAAAAAATAAAAGCTTTAAATTCGTTAAAGATGCTACACAGTTGCTATGAAAAGTTTGATTCACCATTAGAGGAATATCAGCCAGTGCTGATAAGCCTTCTAAAACATGATTATTCAAATATTTATATCTAGATGTTTTTCTTGTAGCTGGACCAGGCCTTGTTGTTTTTCTAGCGTCAAGAGGCCTAATTCCGAGTTGAGTTTATATCTAGATCGTGGCATGCTGTTAACCTCGAGCACTAGATCTTTTATTTGTAACTTCGTTTTGATGCCACAAAGTAATCTCATGAAATTTCAAAGGTGTAGACCATGTTTACCGATCATCAAGTAATAATTTACTAAATGTTGTATATTCATATTTCATGAATCATAATATAAACCTTGAAATATATTAAATATTTTAGTAGTTATACTGGAAAATGTGAAAATTTTGTTAGTCATTCTTAACAGACTAAAATTCAATTTCTTATGAAAATTTCTAACAATTCTCTAACTATTTGCTTCCTCTAAGTTCAGAAAATATTTTCAAGTAATTAGAGAAAGACTAAAACTAATTTTATCATAACTTTTAATTGATGAAAATTAATTTACAATTTAATTAAAATTAAATAATAAAGATAATTTCAATAAATATATTTCTAAAAGGAAATAATATCATACTTTTATGCATAATCTCTCCATAAAAAAGAAAACATATTGAACAATTAGCTACATTTATTTTTCAAATTTAATTTAATAACAAAATATTAAATTCGAGTTTAACTATAAAAAAAATAAACCTTTGTCAAATTATGACACGGAACTGATAAAAAAATTGTAAAATTAATGTAATAATAATTTTAATCCGCATGGAAAACTTAACTTTATTACTCGAAAATAATTTTAATCCCCTTGGAAAATTTAATTTTTATATTAGTAAAATAGAATGTTATATATATTTCTAAAATCATTTTTCACCAAGCATAATTTTCTTGTCGGACAAAAAATTTACTGACCTAATTTTTCAGTTTTCTTTTTCAGTTATGATTATTAATTAAATTTTTCAATTAAAAAACAAAAAGAAGTTTGATTTGAAATAGGAACTAATTACAAAAAATATAATTACATATTTATGTTAAATAAAAATTATATGTTTTTTATGGGCTATTATAGAAGAAAATTAATTTATTATACGAAATTTTCTTTCCAGTTATAAAAATTGAAAATGAAGTGTATCACGTAATTTTAATAAAATCCATTTTTGAAAAGCATAACAATAAATATTATGTAAAGTCAATTATTAAGGCTTATTGTATTAGAATAATTATTATTGTAAATTATAGTATAATTTTAATTTCCAGTCAAGTAATACACACGTCAAGAGAATAGAAAAGATAAATTGATTAATCCTGACATTTTCATATATTCTAACGATATTCTAACTAAATTATTCAGGCTTATTTATAGACTATAATTGAAATTAGAAGATTTAACAGCAAAAAAATTAGGTTATCGAAGCCAGAGTTAGATGAAAATTATTTTATTGAAATAAATTGCGGAAGAAGGATCTAAAAAAAAATTTCTTATAAAATAAAAAATCATAGTAATTCTTGTAAATTATTTTACAAAACCGCTACAGAATATTTTAGGAGTATACTTTAATTATGTATTACTCCAACATTTTCATTAATATTACAGTAAAAAAAAATTGGTAATAAAATATGGTCTAATTTAGATATACATTTATTTTGCTAATTAGATAAAAGTATATAATCTAACGATAATCAAATTTAATGAAGATTACATAAAAAAAAATTATTCTTCATAAAAAAAATATTGGTTATAATAAAAATATCTTCAATAAATATTTATGTATAACAATATATAGATAATTAGAATTAGGCTATAAAATTTATATATTTCAATAATATTATTATAAATTTTAAAATAAATTTTACAAAACCAATTAATTTAGTTTATTTTAATATTAATTTAATAGTATATAATAAAACATTTAAAATTTCAAAAAAATATTCTTTAAATTTGCAAAATCATAAAAAAACATTTTTTGTGTTCTAGTTTAACGCCCAGGCATATAAAACTATTATTATTATATATTTTTATGCAGAAACTCCTTAATAGTTTTTTTTTGCAAACTATATTTAAGAATTTTTCTAGAATATCTAATTTAAAAAAAAAAACAAATCATTAGTAAAAATGTGCTAATTAATATTAAATTTATAATATTTACATTAACCTGACTTTGTTTAATATTTTTTTTCAACAATAATTGAGTAAAAAGCTAAGAAATATTTTTAACAGCAAAAAATATTTACAAAATTCTAAATAGAAATAATAATATATTATTTACTCAAATTAATTTATTGCCCAAATTGTGCCCATTACATTAAAAGAAATACAATTTATAAACAAAAAAATTATTTTGTGCCCTTTTAACAACCGCCTAACCTAATTTAATTATAAACAAATTTTTTTTATTTATACTATTTACATATAAAATATCTTTTGTTAAGTTGAGATACATCACTTTTCAACATAAATATTTTGTGCTAATTTGATCGGCATCAATCAGTTTACACCCATAAAATAGTTAAGACTGTGAAATATTGATTATTTTTTTAAAATTTTAACAAGAAAAAAAAAACAATTCTGATAGTTATTAAAAATTTTAGGTGGAACTTAATAGGTTAATGACCTACTATAATTATATAAAATTAGTATTTAAATTTAGAAAATGGAAAATTGCAAAACACCATTTATGTCATCAAGAATTTATAGGTGTGTCATTATGAAATTTTTAAAAATATATTTGTAATTCGATATTAGTACTAGAGATTTCAGTAATGGATGATTTCGTTCAGTACTATAAATTCTTATTTATATGTCCATTCAAATTGAGTAAATCATTTTCACATAACAAATATTCAGTTAATGCTCTAAGAAAATGATACAAAACCGAATTTGACTAGAATGTAGTGCACCTACTTTAGAGACTCGGCAACTAGCTTGAAGCAACAAGGAATCTATTTGTCTATATATAGTTGGTAATACATTTACCTATAACATCGAAGAGAGATTAATTTAAATGCCTAATTAAATTCTAACCATTACACTTTCAGCAATTATAATGGCTATGATTCCATAAGTGCTTCTTGAAAATGATTCATAAAATTAGTGTATTTAAAATGAAAACATCTTCTAATTTATTGAAAGCTGCCTGGAGAAGATTAGTTTGAATTGTTCTAATTGATTACCGTGAAGAAACATGTGGATATGGCCTCCCAGATAAGTTTACTCTCTAAGCCAAATTGGGCTACAAACACTGTTAAGATAACTAGATTGAGGAATTAGATTAAATCAACTAGACTTTAGTGACATTCGATTTGTTAGATTTATTTCACTATGAATTTATACGAAATAAGAATTGTTTATTCAAATGTAATTTTGCAACTCGAAAGTAATTTAACAAACTAGACGGAATAATAATTTTAGTCCAAATTTATAAGCAGATAATAAGTTTAAAAAAAAAAATTAAGATATATACATATAAATATTCTACTGAAATTTATCTAAAAGTCTATTTTATGTAATGGGATTTATTTCGTATTCTAGTTAAATCAGGTAAACATCTAGTTTAATTATATTTTTCTCAATTTATTTCTAGACATCGAGCCAAATTTAGTTTTATATAGTATAGAAATTTCAAAATACTAACATTAGTGACTAACATTAGTAAAAATTTCTAACATTAGTATAAAACCATAATTAATTTTTGTAAACGACCCAATTAATTTGTAATAAGATCATAATTTTTTTTCAAAAATATAATTCAATAAAATAATAACATAATTTGTATGATTTTGATCATTTATTTGTATTATATGACATAATTTTTTTTTTGTTAAAAAGAGATATCTTATAAAAGTCTACTTTGTGAAAGTAAATTAATTTTTTGTTGTGTCAATGAATCTATAAGAAAAGAAACTTTGCCTTAAGCATTTTCTGAAATACTTTTTTTTTGTTGCCAATGAACCTTCTTAATGAGCTCGTAAGAAAGTAACAAATATTAAACAAATTATACAAATAAAGTTTTAAATTTCTAATAATTTTTTTTCTTTAAATGTTTAACTGATTTATAAAATTTACCGAAATTTTAAAAATCTAACAAACATAATGTTCAACATAAGATATTCATTCTATAAGTAGTTTTTAGAATTAAATTAAATTTATGCTTCAATACATGAAATTTTATGATATTTTACCAAAAAAAAAAAAGTAATTGAAGAATTTTTAAAAAATTTAAATAACTAAAATAATAATTTAATGATTTTTAAAAAATATATATATTTTTGAAGATTTTTGTAAATTACTATAACAATAATGCTTTTTTTTATGAATGTACAAAATCTTATAGAATATTTACATAATAATTTTTTACAAAAATCTTAAAATTCTTTTATAAATCAAAAATTCAATTAAAAGTTTCAAATACATATTTACATTAATTTATAGAATTTCAAATGTAAATAATTTGTTATATACAATAAAAGCATAATTTTTCTTTATCTTGACATAGTCAAGCATTTTAACAGATATTTTCCATTTAAAATTGGATAAGAATATAGAAAATTTAATAAATTTTATTTTAGTTGTATTTTTATGGAAAATATATTACAAATTCAAGAAAATAAATATCCTTAACTGATATCATAAAACTTAATATTTAAGTGTATATGATATTTGTTGAAATAAAAATGTTACCATTTCTTTTTTTTTTTTTATTAATTTTACAAGTTTTTTTATTTCTGTTTCTTTTAACTATCTGAGATTGTCTCCCACTAGTTTAGTTTTTGATTAAAATCTATTTTCCGCCTACATAATAATATTTGTTTAACACCTAAAGGAAATAAATTTTTTTATTATCTAGATTAAAAAAAAAAAAAAATTAAAGGAAATAATTGAAATTAACTAAAAGAATTTTAGGGGTTAGTTAAAAACTATCTGCTTATAAATCTACATAAAAGACGTAAAATTAAATATCACTAAGTATTCTTTAAGAACTCAAGATTTTAGGAATTTATTATGACAATTTCGAGCTCAAAAATGTTATTTAAAATTAAATTATTTTAAATAAAATTTCTATAACATAATTGGGTATAAATGTTGATTAATAATAAAAAAAGAATTTAGAAAATATATTTTTGGAAAAATCTAAATATAAGTATTTGTTTCATTTCAATAAATATCCTTCAACATGAACTTAATGTCATTTAAAATAATTTTTTTAAAATTATAAAAATAATTAAAAATGATTTTTTATTTTTTTTAATTTGCTTATGGTGTAATTTCCATATTTAATGTAAATTTATTTGGTCGTTATATTAGTTTAATTTAATGAATATTAATATGTTCGAAAACAAAATTAAGCAAAATTAAGTTAAAAAAACTAGTAGAGAGTAAGAGTAAGAATTTTATATTGATGTGTAAAATATAATGTAAAATATATTTGTAGGAATATTTTATTTATGAAATATGAAATCTTAGTTCTAAATCATTCAACAAATTCTTAGCCTTATTCCATAATTTTTTTAATTTCAAATTTTTATAATAATATATTAAAGAAAAAATAATTATTTTCACACATTGTTGTAGACTATATAACTTCGTACTTTTAAATATACACTATATCATTAATTTATACAAATAAAATCGATTATGTATTAAATATTTAAATATATATGTATATATGCAAATTAAATTATAATTGCTGATGAATAAATATATATATATATTTTTGATCTCTAAAATATATTTTAAATTCAATGTAGCCAAGATTAATATAAGAACATGATTCATTTTTCTATAAAATAGAATTTTAACTTTAATATTTAATGATGACAAATTATAGTTCTTTTAAAACTCTGCACATAATTCATGACTACATTTTAAAAATACACTGTTTGTAAAAAAAACAATAAAATTTTTTTTAAATTATTTAAACTTGAATCTTTTTAAACTTTTAGATACAATAATACTATAAAGATAGATATTAAATATTTTTAAACTATATATCAGATTTTAATTTAGAATATTCTATGGTTAAATACTGTTGAAAAAAAATATGTACAGTATATAATTTTGTGTAAAAATGTTATTAACCGTGTATAGTAATGATTATTTAATTTAAATACCGCAGGATGTTCTTATTATTTATGATATTTTTGTGCCTCTTGAACATATTACGCAAAAATTAATATATGGATAAATTGATATATGTATATATATATTAATTTTATACACATATATATATATATGTATAAAATAATTTCGTTTTTTATCTTGTAAAATTTATTTAAAACTCAACATTGTAAATTAAATATTGCGAAGATTATCTACCTGATACCCAAGATATATATTTTCGTAATATATATTATGTACTAGTAACTCTAATTACTTATCAACACAGTATGAAGTATAATTTGATATTATAATATATTTTTTTTTATAGCGATATTATCAATTTTTATATCCTCTAGAAAAGAAATTGGTATATTTTTTATTTTTTACTAAAAAGTAGTATAGAAAATTATTGGTTAATTGTCTAATATTATATTCTTGTTAATTGTCAGAATGGTGTTCGTGATTATATTTCATTAAAAACATAATGTTTACTTATATATTTTCTTTTTATACATATAATTAATATTTAAGAGGGAGAATTTTGTATTTTTTATATGAAAACTGAATTTCATTATATGTAATACATTGTGTAATCTACTATAGAATATCGCCTGCAGTTTAAACTCTATTATTTTTTGCATCCCTAAGTATAGCTTTATTTAAATAAAGTACATGCACAAAATAAGGAGAGGCTATGAAACTTTTAATTGTGCTAGCTGTAATTTCTTAGTTATTATTAAAACTATTCGTTTTTTTTATACAATTTAGATATTATTTGTAAGCTTTTTAGGATATTGTATGAAATAGAAAATGTTAAATTTTGTATTATAAGAAAAATTAGTATTTAATTGATAAGGATAAATATTTCTATAAATTATATTAAATCGGAAAATCAATATATATAAATAAATTTCAATAAACAGAAATGTATATCTACTGGGAATTGTTAATCATAATTTTAGGCATTAATTTCCGGCAAACGAAATTCTTTTGTAATAACCGCATTTTTCTTAACTAATTTTACTACTTTTCCTCCAAAAGAAATTTGTTGGCAAAAATTTGTTGGAAATTTGTTCGCTTGTTTAAAAATACATTTGGGGCAAATGTATTTTTTTTTATAAGTGTAAAAATTATATATTTTGTTATATGTAAATATATCATTAATTTATGAAATTCTAAATTTAATAAATGCATTTTCAATTTTATAAGCAAAAACACAATATTATAAAAATCAAAAGATTTGAATGCATCATCGGGTAAAAGCGAGGAACTTTATTTTTTTAAATTTGTATTTATTTTGTAGTGAAAGTGAAAGATTTAAAATATTTTATCTTCAATTTGGATATATGTATATATTTAGGGTTATCTGTCAGACTTGAAATTTATATCAAGTTTTATACGCCTAAATCGCAATAAAATGCTTGAAAACCCTTTTGAATGGTTCCTTAGCCCGAAACTGTAAAACAATATTATAATATAATACATATTATAATATTAACATAAATTTATGTTTTATCTTTACAGGTAAATACATCGAATTTTATTGAATAAAGTTAACCTATTAGATAATAGAATTTCTCTAGAGTTCAATTTATAAAGAATTGCAATATAAATTAAGAAGTTGTACGATTTAATATTTAAATACCACGAAATAAATAATATTTTTATTATAAGGGTTATTGGCCCATAAATATTTTCGTCATACGTCTACATTCATAATTATGTATTATTTTTTGTTAGTTTAATACAATTTTTTTGACATTATTAATCATTTTCTTATAGCATATTTAATACTTTAAGATATAACTTATAAATATTTTACAGTATCTATTTTGATGTGTTACAAATCTTAATAAGCAAAGAAAAGAATCGAAATAAAAAAATACATTTTAACAAAAAATTTTAGTTTTTGCATAAATTATGGTTAGATAGAAAAAAAAAATTAATACGGAAAAAAACGATATACATATATATAAATATATGAAATTGATATTCTTCATAAAATGGCACGTTTGTTCATTTCATGTTAAAGTCATCAATAACTTAATTTTTTTTAATGGTAATATAAACTTTGGTATTTTTGCATTGCATTGATGGATAGCTTTAAATCATTAGCACATATATATATATATTTTTTTGAATCCATGACGCTTCATCGTTACTGTTTGTAAAATAAAATATAGAGTTCATTGTCGCGCATATTAAATAATTTCTATAACTTAAGAATAAGAAACAAGAATAAGATTTTTACAAGAAAATATATTCACCAAAAAAAAAAAATTGTTTTATTATTTTTATGAAATATCTATATGAAATTTTGAAAAATTTCTTGGAGTTATTTTAGTTAATTTATGATGGAATAAGAAATTTAGAAAATTTAAGATAAAAGGCAATAAAATAAGATGTAATAAAACTCATTAGCAGTTACATATCGACGTATCATAGACCAATTTACGTTAAGTAGTTTGGCCTATGATACGTACATATTAGGGCTTCTCAAACGGGATCCCGGGATCCCGTTTTCCCGGGATCCCTGTAGTAAAATTGAATCCCGTAATCCCGGGATTTCGACCAAAATTCCCGGGATTCCCGCTTAATTAAAAAACATAAATTAAAAAACATACAGACAGCACTAAATTTTCGATTTAGGTTTATGTCTAAGCTAGACAGAATTAATTGATTTATTGGCCGCATTCAGCGTACTGTTAGTATGGCGCTAAGTACAATATATAGATTATTTTCTATACAATTAGGGGATTCCCTTCATTGTTATTGTTGTGCTGACTGCTGATGTATCAGATATTCATAATTTCACTGTTGTTACACTGTTTCAGTATAAAACTAAAATTAAAATATACAATTTTAGTATAAAAAAAGTGAAATAAACAAGTGCAGTTTTTTAATAAATAAGTGAATAAACAAGTGTTTTTTAACATAAATAGAATTAAGTTTCAGGATCAGAAAGCAAGTTGTAAGTTGTTAAACTATTTTTTTATAATGTAGTATTTAATTTATTTTTCATTTCTATTATGTAAAATATCAAATTAGGCAACCCTATCATGTCAAGTGGAAGTGGATCGAAAGCATGGCAATATTTTACACGCGAAAAAAAAACAGAATCTGCTATTTGCAATAAATGCAAAGCAACAATAATGTGTAAAGGATTTTCTACAAGTGGACTTCTTCGTCATTTAAAAAATGTTCACAAGGAAGTGGAAATTGAAGTTAATAAGAAAAGACCACATGAAGAAA
This sequence comes from Empis livida, assembly GCA_963932195.1. Taxonomy (NCBI): domain Eukaryota; kingdom Metazoa; phylum Arthropoda; class Insecta; order Diptera; family Empididae; genus Empis; species Empis livida. Next base: position 10,157,821 of record OZ010646.1, on the reverse strand, counting down.
ACATAGCTTTTGAATTAAGAAATGTCCAACGTAAAATCCCGTCATTTGTAAAAGTGAATTCTATTGAAGAAATTGTTTCAAAGATGGCTGCTGTCGATGGATTTTCTATTAATAGCATTACAAAATCCGAATTTATAAGAAAAACTTTTTTAAAAATAATTAATTATATTAATTACCCACTTATTATACTCAAAGGGACCTTCATGAAGATTGTTTTTATTTTGTTTATTTGTTTTTCTTAATTATTTTGTATTTTATGTTTATGTTTTTTGAATTAAAATGGATTTTTGTGTTTGAAAACAGATGGTAAATTATTTTTCTATTTATAAAATATTTCTTTTAATTTGTGCTTATAAAAAAATCCCGGGATCCCGGGAATATAAACAATTTTATCCCGGAATCCCGGGATTTGAAAATTGCGGGAAATGAGAAGCCCTAGTACATATGTAAACATAAAATTAAGAAAATGTATATTGTTTTACAAAATTATTCAACTAAAATTCAAACTACATACAGAATTTTATCTTTTTTTGTGTGGAGTAAAATGGTTTGGTTAATATCACGTTTATATATGAAATTATATTACATTAAATATAATTTTTATTTTCCCAAACATTTTGCATAAATATTAAATATATTTATTACAAAATGCACTCTAGAATCGGTTTAAAATAGAAAATATGGATTTTACCAAAACTGAAAATACATATTTTTATATTTCCCACTATTATTTATAGCACTGTCGAAAGTGTAATTTAAACATATGGATTTGTAAAATTTAATTTTATTTAATTAATAATTACACAAATTTCTAAATAGTTTCACATAAATTTATCTAAATTCTTGTAAATTGTAGATAACATTCCAATAAAAAACTGAATTATGTAAAAAAAAAAATATCATTAGATTACGAAAATCATACAAAATTGCACAAATTCGTTGAATTATTATTATTAACTAGGTGCAAATATAAATAATGTACAGGTATTCCTCGACTTACGACCGAGATTGGTTCCTGGACATCGGTCGTAAGTTGATTAAGTCGTAAGTCGAGTGTAATATAAAATAACAAAAAAAAATTGCATATATACATGAAGTTAGTATTTTTTTAGTCATATTTTTTAACTTTTATTCTGTTATTTTTCCTTAGAAACCGTAAAACGAAAATTTTCTGTGATACTAAATCCTTTTTCTTAGTTAAAAAAATCAAAATAGTACATATATATTTTTTAAAATGTTTTCTTTTAGCTCTTTGTATAAATAAAATTAGTCATAAGTCGAGCGGTCGTAAGTCGAGGATTACCTGTATATCTAAATAAAACAATGTAGTTCACCAAACATGCATTAAAAGATTAGTACATTTTTTCAGATTACAAACTAAATCAACTCATAAATGTGCCGGTGATTATGAAAGTGGTCTAAATCAAAAATCTTAAAAATGTATTTTTTACTTATTTTGCGTAGTATTCTTTACAATGTGTTTATCCAAAGTAAATACATAAAAAAATTGTAGAAAGTGAACCATTAGATTGACTTAGTTTTTGATTCGATTAACAAAATTTAGTTAGTGTTTATTTTGAGAGTGGTCTAAGTCAGTAGTTGTTATTGAGGTGATTGTATTTTAGATAAAATAAAAATAAATATTTGTTGCAGTGTTCATGTGAAAAAAAATAAAAAAAAACCTTAATATAATCAAGTATTTTCCAAAAAAAAATTTGATTTGATAGAAGAAAAATATTTTTTAATTTATCCAAACACAAATCATTAAATATCTCGAAACTAAAATATTGACTTAGACCACTTTCATAATCACCGGCACAAATATTACTGATAAATAAAAATAAATGTACTTTTTACATTTCAAAGGTATAACCGGGATTTTTAAATTTAAATTTGGATATTTCAAATTTTAATTTTTCCTCTTTAATATCTGCTAATCTTTTTAATTGGTGTCCTATATTATTGATATCAATTATAGATATTGACTGATTTTCTACAAAATAAATATGTTTATTTGGTAAAAAATATTTTACACTTTATAGACTATTAAAATAACTTACCGATTTCTGAAATTGTATTACGTTTACGTTCTTTATCAGTTATAGTATCGTAATCAGTTGTATCTGTAACATCCTTTTCACTTCCTTCCACGTAAATATCAATTGGATCCTCTACCTCTTTATCTGTTAATGTTTCATTGCTAATTTTTATACGTTTGTTAACTGGTCCACTATAAACTTGAACCTAAATTACAAATTATTTATTATAAAAATTTATATTATATATTTAAAATTTACTTGAGCAACTTCATAATTTGTGGGTTGATTTGGTTTTGGTTTTATTAAATATTCCGAATTTTGCAATTCTATTTCAACTGAATCAGTACTTTGTGGATCTGGTTTAATACAAACTTCATGATTTTGTACATTTTCAGTAGTTCCAGGTCCCCACAAGCTAATTGCTTTTTTTTCTAATGCTGTAATTTGTATTTTAGGTTTACCAAGTATTGGTTTTGATAAACTTTTTCGGTTTTTTGATCTAGTTGTATGTTTCCAATCCATTAGTCTCTGATGAAATAGAAAATTTTATTAAAATTTATTTCTAATAATGAGAATCAAAAAAATATAATCAAAATACTTTTTTCCATTCATCAGGGGATAATTGTGGTCCAAGTGGACATAAATTTAATGAATCAGATAATTCTTTCCATTTTTTTTGTATATATGAAATATCATAATTATCTGGTATAATTCCTGTCCGAAAAACTTGATCTTCTTCAAGCATTTTTAAATATATTGTATATTGGTTTACAGAAGTTTTCTTTTTTCGTTTATCCATTATGTGAGAAATAAAAAGTTTTATATCATAAAAATGTATAAAACGCGCGGTTTTTTGTTTATATTATTTATTTACAAGAGATATGCCAAAAACATATGTAATTGTCAATAATTTGTTTATATCAAACAGAAAATAAGGCGCCAAATTATAACTTCAACAGGCGCCAATAATGTTAGGCCCTGATCCATCACGACATCATCGAAATTTGATGTGTAATTTAATTATAATTCGATTAATTGTAAATATTTTTTGTAATTATAATATTATCATTATCAGCTATAGTTATATACTTATTTATTTCGAATTAGTTTAAAATATGTTGAAATTTTCATGAATTTATTTAACCCAAACTGTATTTATTTATACATAGAAATGTTTATTTTAACACATTTTTTTACAGTGTCTAATTTTAATTATATTTGAAGTATAACTTATAATAAAAATTAATTTCTTATATTCTACATTTTACAATTTTTTTTTTTTTGTTGATATCTTAAATATGCATAAATATATTTATAATTATTTTATTTATTTCATAGTTAGTGATGTAATGCAAAAAAAAACTTAAATATAATAAGTTTTCATACTACAAAAAATTTAGAAACAAGATTTTTTTTAATTTACAATAAAAATATTTACGTTTTTTAATTTAAAGCAAATTATTATTTGGATAGTTTTTTTATTATATTTAGTGTAATAACAAATTATGCATAATATTTGTTTTTTTTTTTTTTCAATTTTTTAATGGGAAAATTTTTATTATTTTTAAATTAATGCGTGCTATTACAATAACATTGATAATTATTTTCTGACTGTTCATTTTCCGGCTGCTGTTGATTCAGTGTTGTGCTGTTTAATGGAGATGTTATATTTAATGGAGATGTTATATCTGTTGGAATAGTATCGACATCAGGTCGACGATAAATCGCAAAATTATCAGCAAGTGAAAATTCACATCTCTCATATTCTTCATCGGTACTTTTATCTTCATCGTTTGGACAACTGCTGGTATATTCATTTGTTCTATTTGAATATAATAATGGCGGTATAACTGAAGATACTGGATTACTTGTAGTACCTGATATTGTTGATGTTGTATTTGAAGAACTAGATGATACATTTGTATTTATTGATGATATAGATGATGAATTTGTTAAATTTGTTGTTACAGCTGATGTAGTGTCAGTTTTTTTATAACTGCCAATTTTTATTAACGGTTCCATATCTGAATCAGAAAAATCAGTTGAATCAGATGATGATGATGATGATGATGACGATGATGATGAAGATGATGACGATGATGTTGATGTACTTGTTAATTTTGATGAATTAAACTGGGATAACGTTGTTATTAATGACATATTTGATGATGATGATGCACTTGTTAATTTGGATGAATTAAACTGAGATGATGTTGGTGATATAGACATATTTGATGATGAAGATGATAAATTCAGTTTACGCTTTTTTGATTTACTAACTTTTTTAGGTTTTGATTTTGATGAAATTGTTGATTTTTTACGTTGTTTATTTTGTAATTTATTTGATTTTTTCCATGATTTTTTTGAATTACGTTTTATTTTCTCATCTTTTCCATACTCACTATTATCATCATCATCATCATCATTATTTCTTTTGCGTTTAATGGAATGTCGTAATTTTTGTAAATTTCTTTTCATTTTTAATAAACTATCTGATCTATGACTGCGTCGTCGTTTTGTTGTTTGACTATTATTTCGTTTCTTATTATATTTATTCCAATTAAAAATATCATTGTAAGTGCAGCTACTAGATTTTTCACTATCATCTTTGTGCGATTCATAATCACCATCATCACTACTAGAACTTGATTCGTAAATTGTTTTAACACCACGACCACCACCACGCCTTCTTAACATTGTACGTACTGGTTGCTGATTAATTTTCTGATGATCAGTCATATTACGTGTCCTTCTTAATTTACTTGTTGATGGAATTGGAACAAGATTAGTCTTATTAGTTCTATTCTTCAGCCCGGAAGATGTAGAAGCACCAAGATTATATTCATGCTTGACATTTTGTTGTACTTGATCATTAGATAATGATGGTTGTGTCATGTTATCTGTGTTATTATTATGTAACTGATTTGTTTCGAATTTAACATCAGAATCAGATGAATGATTAATATCAGATGATGGTAAAAATACACCCTTTTGTAAATTTCTTTTATTACAACAATGTGGTTGCTTTTGTTCACTAACAAATACAACATCACTATCCGAATCTGAATTTAAACTAACCAATTCTGGTGTACGTAAGTGTGGTGGTTTTTGTTCTAAAATAAATTCACATTCATCACTACTTGATGGTAATGTATTAATTGGTAATTGGTTATCAGTAATACCAAATTCAGGAACACCACTACCACCAGCACTATTTTGTTCAATATCAATAACCTGTGTTTCACCTAAAACTTGTGGTTGTCCCAAAAATGTATTTGTATTATTAGTATTAGTAGTTGTGCTACTGCTACTAGTACCCGCTGTCATACCATCATTATTATTATTATTATTATTATTTGTTGTTAAATTAATAGCAGTCGTTTGAGAAGTTGTTGTATTATTTGAATTATTACTACCATTACCTAAACGTATTCTTACTGTTGAATCGCGTTCATTTGTTTCAATAGTAAATCCTAAACCGGAACGACCTCTTGAAAATATTCTACCAGCTACTTGTGATATAGTAACAACTTCTGAGTCTGATTCATCTGATGATGTACTAACAATAATCGCTTCATAAAACTGTGTATATTGTACTGCACGATCATACCCGATCATATCAAATGGACTACGAGCAAAATTTAAAAGTTCATGGATAAAATGTGACGTATTATTGCCAAAATATGGTGTAACACGACGACGAAATTCTGCTGAACTTATATTAAATATTGTTATTAAATCACCGATTGTAGTTAGAACTAAACTAACATGTTGTTCGGTATTACGTAATAAGGTAACAAGATCACGATTTAACCATGGCATAATACGATGTACTTGTGCTGGATTTTCTCTGTAAATTAATAAAATATTATTGTTTAAAAATGTTAATATTATGTAAATATATTGATTTTTACGTATTTTAGATATAATGTAAATATTTTATTAAAATTGAATTAAGAATATTATTTATTTTTACCTATAAAATCTAGCAGAACAATCTCGAAAACGACCAGTTACATCGGGGAGAGGAAGTGCATATAAATTACGATCGTAGATATAACGTCGCCATACTTGTGATAAAGAACTATTTGATACCATATTTTCGGGAAAACGTTGACGAAATCGATCAAGTACTTCAGCCCGATTTATTAATTCCATATTATTATTATGGATTTCAACTGTTGCACTAAAACCACGATTGTTTCTGAAAATATAAGCCAAGAATTATATTATTAATTTACCACTAAATTTTAATATATGTATATGTTTTTGCAAAATAAGTCTTAGTACTTGCAAATAATTTAGAATGAATTAACTGAATAAGAATATATTTTTTTATAAACCCTTTAAAAATTTTTGAGTAAACAAAACATTCAAAGAACTTAAGATATTCAGTAAACAAAACATTCAAGCAACTTAAATTACAACAGGCTGAGTTAGTATCGATTTACATAATTTTACATTAAAAGTTAAAGATTAAAAATAATCGCTAAAACTTAACAGAAAAATAAGCCAGGGATACCAAAAAGTTAATTTAATTAAAAACTGATGAAATCTAGTAATAAAAGTAATTATATTTTTTATATTTTCATAGACTATTCCCCAGTTATTTTAAAATTTCATACTGTTCTTGGTTTACAATGGTAATTAAAATTTAAGTTTTCATTAATTGTTTTTATATTGAACAAAAGTTTTTTATATTGAAGAAAATTCCTGTAATCAAGCCAAAGACACCATTTGTTGGATAAAAATAGGATTTATTATGCGCTGCTAGCAAATTATATTAATTTATTATTTTGTCTCCCCCACCTTATCCCTAAGTCTTGATAAATTTAATTTTATTACTAGTATACTACTGAGTGATAGGTTAATGAAATTTTCACAATTATTTTTTGCTTATAAATACAAATATTTTAATGTATGGAATAAATATACATTAACTATAAATGGATTGCTTATCTTATTATATATATTAACAATTTAATTTTTTAGTTATTATTTGCAATAAATATAATTATTTTTTCGTCCTTTTAATATTGTATCTCATCAATGAATCAGTTTTTTATTAAAAAAAATTAGGTCTATTTAATCGAATCGCTAAGAAAATAAATAATAGGTTTTTATTAATATATTATAATTGCATAAATTTACTTCAGGAAAATATAATTGAACAAATTTAATTCAGAAAAATAGATTCATATCGATATGCAAAAACAGAACTGATTTTGTGTCTTAATAATTTTCATGCAATGAAATAAATAATCTACTGAAACCCATTTTTCCCAATTTTGCACAAATAGGAGAAGGATTGAATTTTAGGTGTTGATATTTAACAAAAATATTTAAATATGAATTTTGTGACCCGGAATTTAATTGGTATTATAATAACTATTCAATCAAAAAGCTTAAAAAATGTATTATATTTTTTTGGTAGTTATATTTATTAAAATTAATTTTGAAATAAGCTAAGAAATTACCTTGGCCCAATTGTCGAAGGATGGCTGTGGTATTGCAAGATTCGTGTACTTGGGTATAGATTTTCAATTTGAATTGGCTGTTGCACCAAATACTCTTCAAATTGATCTATTGACTTTACATTATGTATAATTGATTTAAATGATTGCTTACAAAGTGGACACTCTGCTTTAACCTTAAAATGAAAAGAATTAAACAGTAATATATAATTTTTAATAATTCATTTGAAAAACTAACCTTACTCCATTCGAGCAAACATTTAAAGCAAAATTGATGTAAACATGAATCCGTAAAACATTTATTTTTACATTTGCCCAAACAGATTGCACAATTAGGTGGTGGAGATGTTGTTGAACGTGTGGGATCATTTTCATCATTATCAGAGCCAGTTGATGTTGATGCTGGTGATTTTATTGGTAATAATTCCGGTGTTGCTGGACATTGATCAATACGATCCGGCGTTGCTGGACATTCCATTATTGAAGTCATTACAAAAAAATTATTGCATTCCTTTTATTCTAATCCGATTTTTTTTTAAAACTATATTTTAGAAATCTTTAATTAATGTCTAAATAATATCTATATATGTGTGTATATATAAGCCTTTTTTTAATAATTCTTGTAAGAAATTAAGTATTTCGATTTCAACATGGAGTTCCGTTTTCCATAGAATATTAATTTGTGTTTGTCTCTTTAAGTAGTTGTCAATTTTTTTTGTATGATAAAAAAAATTCCACACTAGAATTAAATTCTTCTTCCAAAATCGATTCTTTTTAAATTTATTTATAGTAAAATAATAAAGCTAATAATGTAATAACTATTTTAACTAATTTTACATTTTTTTAGAAAATACAAGATTCCTAATTTGTTTTATTTATTAAAAAAAATGAAAGAGAACCGAAAAAACTACACTTGTTTTCAGCTGTTTTGTTCTTCACTATAAGTAATTTTTTTTTTTCATTGATTGGCAGTACTGAATATTTTAACCAACTAGCAAAAACTACAATTTCCTTTGGAAAAGTAAACAAACGGACATTACTAGTCACCTATATACTACCCTAAATAATATTATGCTGTCAAACATTAGAAGATGTCCATTACCAATTTACAAACTTCATATATATATTACATTTTCTCATATTTCTAACATATTTAACATTCTTAAATAATATCTACTAATTTACCATATAACCAACGAGTCAGAAACAAATAACGGAGAAACCATAAGTTATGTATCTCTTACAAACTCATTACTAATTCCATTTACCAAAATATGTTTATGAAGCCACATTTTGGGACGTCTCTTTCTTTGCAATCCAAATTGTCAAAATCAAATTCTTAAACAATTTCAGGTTTTTGTAATACCGTACTAATAAATTTGTTAATTAATGATAGAAAATAATATGCAAATATAATAAAAAATCTAGTAAGAAAATTTGTGAAATTGTGTGCAAGGAAAAAACAGTGTTTTGTCGCAAACAGGGAAAGAATTTAATGTACAAAACAATGGTTTTTGTACAAGTATACTATTTACCTCTTTTTTGCACTGGTTTTTTTTCAAATTACTTATATTTGATAACGTAAAATTAAATTTATATTATTAACCACAAAAAAGGTTAAATATTAAAGGGAAAGCAAAATAGTATATATAAAGTTATTAGGGAATTTGTGATTTTAACTATAAACTACCGAAAACAAAATACAGAACTCGGATAAATCACAAATTTCCGTTTTACACAATATTTTTTGGAAGTTTAAATTAATATTATTTATTTTAGTAATTAAAGTGAAATTTGAAATAAATAATGACTCATCATTGTGTTGCACCATAATTTTACAATTTTACTTTTGAGGTTATTTAAATATTTTAATTAATTTAAAATTGACACTTTGCTAACATAGCCGAATTTGAAAGAGATTGATAACTACAGTAGTAGTAGATCTATTATATACAACGAGTAAGAAATAAATAATGCCTTCTGCATTATTCTTACTCTTCTGCATAAATAATGCCTTCTGCATTATTTCTTACTCGTTGCATATAATAGATCTACTACTACTATACGATTGAAATTGAACTGTCACCCAACGACCAAATTATTTAACAAAACAATTAGCCATGACAGCATCGATAATTCCAATTCCATTTCCAATTCCAATTCCAACTAATCTGATTTGTCATTGTCAGTACAGTAGTAATTGGAGTATGCACTAGTCGTCTAGAGGCTGCTACTATTATAGTTTTTTTTTAAAAAATTCATTTTAACAGCAGCATTTTAAAACTATAATTAAACAAGGATTAGAAATTATTATTTCGTTATTAAGTGCTCATAAATTAATAATTATAATAAATTAGTGAATATGTCTGGTGATGTCCAACCACGGAAACGAAAGGATAAAAAGAGAAAAAGAGGTTATTAATTTATAAATTCTAATAATAACTTTTTTTTTTTTTAAAAAAACTATAAATAAACTTACTTAAATTTTGTTAACAATATAATATGAAAAATTAATTACGTTTATTTTTATGTTAATTTTTAAAAAAAGGAATTTAATAAAGCAAAAAAATTAAAATTATCTTAAGTAAACAAAATATACAAATTAATAAGAAAAGAAAATTTCATAATTTTTTTTTCACGTGAGCTTGTGATTTATTTTAGCTAATGTTTATTTACGGAATTAAAGGTGCAGAAAATAGAAATTATTCAGCTGATTGTATTAAAATTTCTTGATTATTTAAATAGGCATCGTTATCTCGTATTGGATATAAATTATTTCTCATATATTTAAAAATATTTCTACGCGGTTATTCATTTTTTTTCTTTTTGTGGTAGAAATAATAAAATTTAATAAAAATATCAGTTTTTCATAACTTAATAAAATTTAGTTAAAGTAGCATTCTTCCAGAAGGAATATTAAATTAAGAAAATTATTTAAAAATATTTTTTTTTTTTTCGCAGCAAATTTAAAAGTTTTGTCTTGTATTTCAAAATTTGAAATTATAAATACTAATAGTTGTTGTATTTTAGATATAGTAAAGCTTTAAACTAAAAGCTTTTTATGAAAATATACCGGCAAAATACTTATGTTATTTCGTGAAAATTTAATATATTAATTTGTAATTATTGTCTATTTTCAAATCTCATATTTATTATTCAATCACTTTCATCATTATATAAGTTAATATATACAATAATATTTTAAAATTTAAATTGTAATTATTAATAATTTATAAGCTACAATTTACATTACTACATATTACATTTTAATATTTAAATTTAAACATCTTTCTAAAATATTAATATTTAGAGAATTGAAAGAACATTGCTTAATTATAGATAACAATTTTTATAATATCATAGTAATAAGCTTAATAAACATAGCTATTAAGATATTAGAGTTTTTAGTAACATTATCGAAAATGTTTAGCTTCTGGCAATTAATTTCTCTTAAATAAATTTAGACAGAATTCAATATGGTCGAAATACAAAAATTTGGATATCATCCAAATGTAATAAAATTATAAATATATATATTTATGAATAGAGACTACACAAAGAATACATAATAAATTTTATCCTTGTTCACAAAATTTTTATATACTATGACTGCAAGTCATTGTCTTTATTGGAATTTCATTTTTACTATATATTATAATAATAAATTGTGCATATTATTTTCAAATAACAAAACTTAATATTTTTTAATTAATATTCTAACATATTTATGTTTTTGTTTTCTTTTTAAAATATTCATTTTGTTTATTAGATTCTCTTGACCGAAAATCTGAAGGCGAATTAATATTTTCACGTAAATCAAGCTTACAATCAGGTAGTAAAGCTTTTACCCTGAAATATGTTCCTAATATTTAATACATATTAAAAAAAATTTTATAACTTAAAAAATTTATATAACATTAAATGTTTTTATTAAATATAAATTTTATAGAAGAAGAAGAAATTATTCATCATGGTGTGCATGCAACAAAAATGGGTACCGAAGATGTTCATTTACATGTCCAAAGTGAACATGGTACTGGTGGAAATTGGTGTGCAAAAATTTTCTTTTTTTCATTAATGGCAATACTAGTTGGATTAGTTGGTTTAATAATAATGGAAAATCGTGGATTATCAGATTGTAAGTTATTTAATATTAGATGAAATAGAAAAAAAAAATATAATAAAAATTATCCTTTTTAAGTGGATACACCGTTACAAGAATCACGTTTCTCAGAATATTTTGATGGTTGGGTAGATGAACATCGAGAAGAACACCACGATGATCATAATATTGTTGCGCATGAAATTGAAGAGCATGATTTACATGATGAACCATTTGACGAGGTAAATATTTCAAGCAAAATCATATATGAATAATGAAAACTAAAATTGTTGAAAAACCAAGGAGTAAATATTGATTTAAAATAATTGTATATTTTTACTACTTAGGCTAAAAAAATGTTTTCAAGTAAAATATTTAATATAACTTTTGTATTTAGGTAGAAGAAAGTGACAGTCATGATATAGATGATGATGATGATGATGAACAAGATGATGAAGCACATAATACTGAAGAAGATGATCATGATGACGATGTTGAAGACGAAGATGAAGAAGATAATAAAACAAATGAAGATACTGTAATAGTAATTTTTATAATTTGTAATTTTAATACTAAAATATCTGTAATTGTAATTTTAATACTAAAGGGTGACAATGACAATGACGATGACCAAGATGATGAAACAGCTGAAGATGATAATGTAATAAAATAACTTTTAAAAGCTTACTCGATTATCTTCATATAAAACTTATTATTACATCATTTCAGGATAATGATGAAGATAACAACGAAGATAATATTGAGACTAGTTATAACAGAGTAAAACGTGAAACTCAACTTAAAAATGAACCAGAACCATTAAAAAACCAAAAAGAAGAACAAGATGATGATGACGATGATAATGAAATATCTGAAAATAATAAAAATGATGATGATGATGACGATGATGATGATGATGACGATGAAAAAAATAAAAATGATGATCCATTTGACGAGGCATGTCTTTTAAAAAATTTTTTTTGTTTTAACTGAATAACGCTTTTATAGAATAATGACGAATTAACATTTTATTCTATAACTAATTTCTTTTACCTTTTTTGTTTAATAAATTGCAATTTATGCAATTGTGCAATTTTTTTTTAGAAAATTACTAATATGAAAAATAAAACGAATGAAAATTTGGTTTCGGAAAAAAGAACATAAATTATTGAGAACATAAAAAAGAACAAAATTTAATATTCTTTTAAGACAAGATAATGAATTATATGATATTTTTGATTAAATTATCGATGTCAAATAAATCACAAAACTTAAAATCGCAAAAACTAATGAAAACTGATAAACAAAATTGAGAAAGAGATCAAAATGCTGTAAGAAATTATAATTCAAACATAACAATACACAATTTGGTATATTACTATTTGCTTGTAATTAATTTATAAATATTTTGCTTGTAATTAATATATTGAAAAATTTACAAATTAATTAATTTTAAACCTACAAATTTAGTTATTGCAAAATCTACTTCTGTATTAATATATCATCATATGATCAAGCAAAATTGTATCACCGATGTTTACTATTTAATAGAATTTATTGAGAATCAAAGTAATTCACAAAAAAACGAATTTATAGAAGAGATTTTGAAAATTGTAGATTTGTACTAATTTAATTTAGTACTAATAAATTATACTATTTAGTACTAATAAATTATTCTATTAGTAGATTTGTACTAATAAATTATACTAGAATAAAAAAAAGTAGATGAATATTATAAAAGTGCCAGCAATAATTAAAAAAAAAAAAAAAATGTTTACAAAGCCACAATGTGCACGTGTTTAGTTTAATATAATTTGATTATGTTAAACTAATTTGATTATGTTAAATTAATTTTAGTTTAACATATAGGAAAACATTTATAAATCCGTAATTAGACAACAAAATTAATTATAAATAATATAAAACTGTATTTTAGGAAGAATATGATGGAACACTAGAATCTTTGGAGGAGAATATAGTTGATAATGATGCAGAAGAATTGCGTTTATTACAGAAAAAAGCTGATCAAGTTGCACAAAACCATGGTGCTGCAGATTCTGAGGAAAATAGTTCAACACCACGTAAGTTTTTTATTTAAATTATTAATTTTATTTTTGTAGAAAACTTAGAATTTTAGAATAATAATTCACAATTTTACTGAAGTATCATTTTATTTGAATTTATTTTATTATTATAATAAGAATCATAAATTAAGAAGTATTTTGTAAATGTATAATAAAAAAAGGCAATACTGAAGAAAAAGTAAGTTTATTTTTAAATTTGTAAGTTCATGGAAATGAATGAATATTATAGAATGGAATTTTCAAGTTAAATTAAACTAAAAATATTATTAAAACAAATTAAATTAATAAAAGAATTTTCATAAAATGTGTTAATTATAAAAAAACTATTGTACTGAAATTAATAACATTCAGTTCACGGGATACCATCAAATATTGATAAATATTTACGCATAATGTAATAAATATTCTGGATCTAAAATATTAAATACATAAATACGAAGAAGAAAATTAATTTGAGATAAAATAACATTTACTATAATTTGAACCAATAACTAAATAAATTACTTACATGGAATTTTGTTTATAAATTAGGCGCTCAATTAGGGAATGCAAAAAACACATATTTTTTAAAAAATTGAAAAATGCAATTTTTTTTAGTCCAGGTAATGTGGACAAAGATGATAAGGTAGTTCAACAAGAAAATAAGATACAGAAGAGATGTAGAACCCGAATGACAAAGTGAAGGATGGAAACGAATACAATATATAGAAACAATTATTGGCTTTTGATCCAAAATGTAATGATTACAAACAACAGTTGTAAATAATTTATGTAAACACACCAAAACCGTTCGTATTAATTTTGTTCGATTACTTAATGAACTAATAAAATGGATCCTGAAATGAACTGTGTGTAAAAATTATTAAACATAAAATTTAAATTTATATTTATAAGGGGAACATATTTGAAATACTTTAGTAATTTTTTTTTAATGAATTGTTAAAAGAAAGTGCAAAATTTTTATTAAAATATTATTTTAAAAAATCAAGTAAATATTAAATATAACGTATATCAAATAATTTTCCAGTTGCGGTTAAAATCATCGTTGGTTTGGCACTAGCAATAGTAGCTCGTCTTGTTTTGATCAAAAAGCGTCCGGAAGATGTTACGAGTGAGTCAATAACAAATAAAAATTAAAATTCGTTGTTATTTTATTGGTTCTTGTTTTTAATTTCTCAACTAATTTTCTAATTTAATGTGAACATAATTTTAATTTTATGGTTTTTTTTATTGTTGTTATATGATTCGCTTAATTATGTCATTCATTTTTATACTTTTAGTATAAAAAAAAAAAAATTTCTAAGTATATATGGAAAAAATTAATTTTCTCTTTTTTTTTGTAAATAATAATTTTATGCTCAAAGTGACAAAAGATCATAAAACATGCACGAGCAGTAACTACTACTACTACTACTACTATAGGCATGAAATTATAAAATTCATAAATTTTTGCACTTTCTCATAAAGATATAAAATTTGTTAAATGAAATTTAATGCTTAGCTAATAACAAAATTTTGCAGATAAATGTAGTTATATTATAAATGTATTTTAACTTAACTCAGTAATTACAAAGGATATTAATTTTTTTTTTAATAAAATTATTCTAATATAAAAGGGAGGGATTCTATTGAAGAAACAATTCTAATTGAAAAAATTCAACCGAACGAAGAAATAAAACAATCAACAGAACTACTTGATAATGAAAATGAACCTCTAGATGGTGGTAGTAAATGTTCTAAGTTTAAATATTTTTAAATATATTTCTTTTTCGTCTTAAAAAAAGATTATTATGGAGATGAAGATGTGGATACTTATTCTGACAATGAATATGTTGAAGAAGAGATTGAAGAAATCGTAGAAGAGGAAGAAGAACATGAAATAAATATTAGTAAAAATATCATTAAAACAAAATTGGATGAAGAAGATAATATCTATGTTCCTGAAACTTTTGAACAATTAAATGCTATGTATCGTCCTATCAAAAATATAACAAGGACTGAAAAAGAGCCCCCATTACAAGTAGATGTTAAATTACAAACAACAAAAACCATTGAATTTAAACCAAGATTGGATAATACTATTCAAGCAGATTTCTATTTACCGCCAACACGAAATATTGAAAATTTAAATAAATTTATTATTAAACCAGGTAGTAGTGATGGAAAATCAACTGAATCTGGAAATATATCAAAATTTTCATCTCCAACACAAAAGACTGACAATTCTATAGAAGAGAAAAGTATAGCAGCTAAATTAGCAGCTTCTACAGCACAGCCAGAATCTTTAATTGAATGTGATGAGTATATAGAAGATGACGATGATGTATTAGATGAAGACGAAATTTATGAAGAAGAAATTGAAGAAGAAGAAGAAGAGGAAGAAGATGAAATTGCAGAGTTATCTGATGATGGTGATGATGAATTAATGAAACGATTAGAAGAGAAATATGGAAAATTACCAGTTAATTTTGATAGCGAAGAAGAGGAAGTAGATGAGGAAGAAGAAGATTCATCATGGACAAGTAAATTAATTCAAAATTAAGCAGATATTGTGACTTAATATAATTTTCGATATTTTTTTTAATACTATTTAATTTAATTTAACTTTTTATATTATAAGAAGTAATATTTAAAAAAATATAAGTAATTATGTTTAGTTATTTTAAGACCAACTTTTATCTATAGGACCAACTATATAGATAAAAGTTGGTTTAAGACCAACTTTTATCTATATACGACTTTAAGCGTATAGTTGCGTCTTGTAAAAACGAAACACTATATAGATCAATCTACTATAAGGAATTTAGTTTGATAAAATTAATTAATTTAGTTTGATAAAAAGTCTAGAAAGAATTGATTAATTTAGTTTGATAAAAAGTCTAGAAAGAATATTTAGTTTTTGTAAGATGTAACTTAATTCAAAAATTGCCTTATTTTGTAAATGTTTTTAAAATATTTTTTTTAGATTTCTTTTTCTCAAAATATTAGCACTTAATTTATGCAAAAATTTAATATTTTTAGAAATAAAACCGCGTTCTGGTGGTACACAATCATACGACAGTGATGATATAGATGAAGAGGAATTAAAGCGAGCTGAAGAACAAATGTCCCAACAAGTAATAAAATAATATATTTTTTATAAACTATTCTTTTATGTTCACTTAAAAAATAATTTCTTTATTTTTTTAATTTTTCATAAATGTTAGGATTTTGATTTCCAATAAAATTTTTAATATTTTTTTTTAAATAATCTTAGTTTCCTCGCTTTAAGCCGTTTTTATTTTTAATTTATTTTTCTTAAACTTAAATAGTAATTATTAAATACTGAAAATTAAAAGTTCTTCTTGGTTTTTTTATCGAATATTAAATAAATTTTAATAATAATAATAATAAATATTGAAATTTCTCAAAAAGTTGTATTTTACTGTGATTTATTTTCTAACAACAGAGAAATATATACAATTAATGAAGTTTCTAAAAAAATAATAATATTTTTAAATAAATAATTCATAAAAGACGGTTTTTTAACATGAAAAAAATTATCTGATATTCAGTTTTTTTAATCTTATCTTTATTCACCCACATATTAAATTAGGATTTGATTAAAACATTGAATATCGTATATTTATATAATTAGAACTAACATTTTGTAGGTTTTGTATTAATATAGATTTAAATTTTTGTGTGCAATAATATTTCTTTGCTTTTATAATTTTACGAACATTTTTTACTATGCATTTTTAAATTTTTTAAAAAGAATCAAAGAAATTTAATAACCTAATTCTAATTTATCCTTTTATAAATCATATTTGTTTTTTTTTGCATTAATCATGTTTTTCGTGTGTGTGTGGGTTTATATTTTTTTTTGTGTGAATATAGAATTTTAAAGCTGGCCTAAAAATTTATGAATCCTTGGCCCTTAAATATCCTGATTCCCCTGCAGCATTATATGGGAAAGCAAAGGCTCTGGATATTATTTCAAATATTTCTAAATCCAGAGATATATTTACACAATCAATAGCAGCATATCAACGATATTTATCACTTGACGAATTAATTGCAGACGAAAAATTTATAATTGTCGCATATTATTGCATTAATAAGATGAGATCAATTAGTAAGTTTTATAGAGCTTTACTGAAAATAATATATCCGATTCATATTGATGCAAAACAACAAATATAGAACATACCAATTCAAATATTTGAGATGGCTCACTGAACAGTTTCTATGTGAATATAAATTAGGTGTTCTGTTTATTGTGAATCGGGTATATATATATTTTTTTAATTTACTTATATATTAATTTAAAGTTGATTTAACTTCTTTTCAATTAGATCATTACCACGCAGCAATTCCTATTCACTTGGAATTAATTAAACGATTTGATGATGATCCACAAAGTCGAAATGAATTGGTAATAACATATTTATATCTCGATCGGTAAGAATTAAATATGTTGGTTGAAAGCTACAAATTAATAATTTTATTTTTGAAAAGTTAATCGAAATTTGGTAAATATACAACATTGGAACACAAAAATTTAAAAAGTTTTAATTCCTAAATACTTAATAAAAAATTTTAAATTTCGAAATATGAAATTTAAATAAGCCAGCAACAATTTAAAATAATGGAAATTATTAATTTGTGCAAAATTTGTGCATTGTGATCGTTCTTGAAAATTCTAGTAATTTAATATGAATTGAACAAATTGATCATAATTGTAAAACTTATCCGATGTTTTTTATTTTGCTACAAACAACCTTAATAACATTTACTTATTTATAGGTATTCAGACGCTAAAGTTCTTTTGGAAACAAATCTTAAACGGTGGCCTAATAATGGAATATCACTAGTAAATTATGGCTATATACTTATAAATTGGAGTAAAGATTTGCATAATGGTAGTCATTATCTAAAACTCGGTATAGAAACTGGTGAAAACGGTACTCAAGAAAAACTTTTCTATAATATTTGGGGTCAAACTTTGATACAACTTAATCGTCTACAAGAAGCTAGAGAAATATTTCGAAAAGCTGTAGCAAAGAAAATTTTCATATCGGAATATCAACGACCATTTATATTTACTGAAAATTTAAAAGCTCAACCATTTTGGACAAAAGAAGAAACTAATTATATTGATCTATATAATTTATTTGAATCTAATTGGCGACAAATTCGCGAAGAAGCAGTAAGTGCTTTCAGTGATAAAGGATATTTTCTAGATGAAAATGAAAATCTTACAGATACTGGCCATTGGCAAGAATTCAACCTTGTTATTAATGGAAATAAAATATTAAAAAATTGTAATAAAGCACCATTCACTTGTGGTCTAATTGAAATATTTTTAGCTGCACGTCACTGTACAAATGGTCAGATTAAATTTAGTGTAATTCATCCAGGTACACACATAAAAACACATTGTGGCCCATATAACACGCGTTTAAGGGCACATTTAGGACTTATAGTACCAAAAGGTCCAAGAATTCGAGTTGCCGAGGAAGAAAGGTTTAAAATAAAATATTAAATTTGTGTAAATTTAATTAATAATTTTAAAAATGCAGATCATGGGAGGAAGGAAAGTTTTTAATTTTTGATGATAGTTTTGAACATGAAGTGTGGCATAATGGAAGTAGTTTACGGTTAGTACTTGTTCTTGATGCTTGGCATCCACAGCTTACAAAACAACAGAAGAAATTACTTCAAGAACAGCCAGTAGATTATAAATCAAAATGGGTCAGTTCAGACCTTTAGAATAGTGATTATTTCCAATTGTTAATAATAAATATTAAACTAAAGGATATCACAATTATTAAATGTAGAAATTTTTTGATTGATATTGGTTTTTTTTGTCTTGTTGTTATAAACATGTTTGTAATATATTTTTACAACTTAAAATAGAAGAAAGCTTTAGATTTAATTCAATTTTATTAGATTTCGAATTTAAAATAATCATACTTTTATACGAATAATCTTTAAAGTAATAAAGAATATCTTAAAATTAATATATCGGTAATTTTTATTTATTAAGTGTTTAATAAGATTCTAGTTCAGTTCTTTGGATTTGTGGGAAGACCAAGAAGAGAGAATTTAATTGAAATCAATAACTTCGTGTTTCTGTTCTCTAACATTTATATAAATTACTTACAGCGATGCCAATAAGGTATCCTCCATACCAGGCGCGGCCATAGATAAAAATAGGGCGATCTTCCTCCTTGAGTTGCGTTTCTTGGATTCAAGGAAAACCCTTTCTTAATAACCTGCTGAAGTAATAGTTGGGCTATTCGCTTTCTGAACCAAATATTTTCTGCTGAACTGTTACATAATTCAAGCAGAAAATTAATATAAAGTATACTAGAAATGTGAAACAGCTACTATCATTTAAATATTTATCATTTTTTGTTATATGTATAATTAAAATGTATCTAATGATGAATTGGTTCCAAAACATATTATTCGTAAATTTTATTTATACATATTTCTTTTACTTACTGATGTTAGATAATTATTATAAATTTTATTTACATTAGTAATTGAGAGGAAAAATTGTTGAAAAAAGTTTCAAAAATGAGTGATTTATAAATGAAATTGGTTCCACAAAATTATATCAAAAATTGGTTCCAAAATAGATTAAGAAAATAGTTTTTTTCATAGTTAAATATTATAAGATAAAATTACGAGTAAAAAATTTTCTATACTCTAAAATTATTCAGATTTTATAAATAAAATAGAATTTTTTCATTATAAAATATTAAATTATGATCTAAATAGAATTCAGTCATTAAATTATGATCTAAATTCTAAATAAAATTCAGACATAAGTTTTTAAATAGGTTATTAAAATTTTCAAGATCTTATTTTATTTTGTATATACTAGAAAATTAAATATTTATTATTATATATATTATATAATACAACTTTTCACCTAAAGTTTTAGTTACTGTTTAGTAAATCAGAAAAATAATCTACTCTGAAGACAATAAGTTATAAGTTGTTTAAAATTTTTGTAAATTTTATGTTTGCCTTATTAAAGTACTATAATTTATTATACTTTTGTAAATAGCAAAACAATGAACACTCTAGTTCCTCTTTCTAATGTCCAAGATAATATTTCATCTTTCATTACAGGCGTAAAGTACTAGATATAAAAGTTGTCTAATTTAGGCACTAAATTAAATTTTTAAACGAAGAATTACCGCAAAGAAATTTTAATTGGGAATTAAACTAATTTCGTGTAGCAAAATCAATCTCTATAATAGTAGTTTTCTGTACCAACATAGTTTATGAAAATTTAATTGCCAAAAATGCCAATTATCATATTATTATTATTATTTTTTATTTAGTCATAAATGTCCTGTCCGCTTCAGTCAACCCATTTTTTATTTAGTCACAAATGTCCGCTTCAGTTATTTCCATAATTACTTCATTTTAATTAAAGTGGAGCGTACTAATAAATTATAATTAATTGATTAAATCACTACAGAGTATCACATTATTAATTAAATTATTGATAATACTATTATTTGTCATGTTATTCCAAACTTATTTCTGTACTAAAAATATGTGTTTTAAGTTAGATTAGTTTATTTTTAAATTTTTGGTTTTGTTATTTTTCTTTCATATTCACACATGTTACATAAATAAGTTTTGTCAGAAAATATCTTTCTGACAAAACTAAGAATACTATTGAATCTTTTTGGATAAAATATATTTTTTTTAAACCATTAAAATATTTTAAAATATTCTAAGAATTATTAAGATTTTTTTTTGACGAAGAATTATGAGATCATAAATAAATCTTTTACATTTAAATTCATAAGAGTATATTTAGCAATTATTTTCACTTTTTAATGTTTTTTTGAAAATTATCGAAAATTGCCCAAGATATGACAAAAACAATAAAATCTGTAAAATAAACAAATTTGGAAAGGGATTTCCTGTACGTTTTAATCACCTACGAGTATATCAAATTAAAGTCTCTTATCTGCAGACTAATAAAGACTTTGGATAACTGAGCTAAGAAACTATATTTATGGCCATTTTTTACCCTCTATGTCTTTTTTGTACCATTTGTGGCACAGCTTCATTTTCAGATTGCTTATGCTATAAAAAATGGCCATAAATATGGCAATTTTTTGGTCAGATGTCCAAAACATTTTATTATTTATTAGTCCACAGATATAAAACTTTAATTTAATATATAAAGCTTTTTATGAGATAAGTATTTATAAGTTTTTCAGCAATCCGTTTTCGACACTTCTGAAGCATAGAGTCTACAAAAATTTATAGATTAAAGCGGTGTTTTTCAAATATTTATGGTTTATCAGTAAATAAATCAAAATCTCGGTAATTTACGTGGCCTAATTTAATCCAATAAAATATCAAATAATTTCTTAAACATTTATTAAAAAATTTAATAATTCCAAATTCCAAATTTCATGAGAAATTTTCAATCTTCCCTAATCTTGACACAATTTAAATTTATTCGCATTTATTATGTTTTCATATCATTTTTGTTTTTTTAACTAACTTTGTAGTTATTTTTTTTACTGTGATCTCTATTTACTATTTTTAAATTGCTTTGTCAAATATTTCAAAATTATAATCAAGAAATTTATTGTAATTTTTCATAATATTTCCAAACTATTTTTTTTTTGTTTATATATTGATGATAAATTTTGTTATCTGAAAGCTAATTACACTAAATTATGCTATGACATATTTTATAAATCTGTAAATAATTTGTTTTATTTTTCATTAGTTTTGTTGGATTTTATAGAGTGCACATCCTTATATTTATGAATAAAAGATTTTTCATAATATAATATATACGCAGATGTGGTAGTATTAATATTAATAAACGTATATATAGTGAAAAACTTATATTTTTTAAATTTGATATATGATATTTTAAAAAAAAAAGTTAGTTTTCAACTTTTTTTTTATATTTAATATATGATATTTTTAACTTTTATTGCGAAGAAAAAATAATATTTTGAAACACGTTTCCAAAGAAATTACAACGTTTTTCAGACCAATACAACGTTGTATTTGTTTTGACAAGCGTTGTAAAAGTTTTAAAAAATGTATTTCAACACAATTACATTGGGAATGTAATTGTGTTGAAATACGTTTCAAACACACTTACAATTTTACAAAGTTTTTTGAAAAACTGTGTAAAACTGTAAGTGTCCTTGAAACGTTTTTCAACACACTTCCAACGTTATACTGGTTTGAAAAACGTTGTAATTTCTTTGGAAAGGTTTTTCAAAACTTTTACTAGGTTTTTCAAAACAATTACAACGTTGTATAGGTTTGAAAAACGTTGTAAGTATCTTTTAAATGTTTTTCAATACCATTACAACGTTTTTCAACACAACTACAACGTTGTAATTGTTTGAAAAACGTTATAAGTGTCTTGGAAACGTTTTGCAACACAATTTCAACGTTTGACATATTATTCAAAACTTTTCCAACGTTTTTCAAAACAACTACAACATTGTAGTGGTTTCAAAAACGTTGTAATTTCTTTAGAAACGTTTTTCAAAACTTTTACTACGTTTTCCAAAACAACTATAACGTTGTATTGGTTGGAAAAACGTTGTAATTTCTTTGGTAACGTTTTTCAAAACTTTTACAACGTTTTTCAACACAATATTGACAGACTTGTGACAGAGCAACATAGAGACACAACCAAGTTAATTCAAAAGCATTTAAAATAGTAAATTTCCACCAAAATTAATAAAAGTAGTCTCGTTAAAGTGAAAATGATTGAGTAAAATAAGAAAAAAAAGCTTTAGTACTTCTTATTTCAATCACTGGGGCTCTACATATTTAAATATAAGATTTCAAAAGCATATGGTTTAGGATTGCTAGCCTTCTAAGGGACAAGTTCTGTATGGAATAATGGTTCAATACTTTTTTTTAAATTTGTCAACTGCATTCTTTTCAGTCACTTTTTAAATCAATTTTATTATTTATTCCATTATATTTATTTATAAAAATATTTTACTGTCAATTTTTTATAGGGTTTTAGGTTATCGTATTTATTAACTTCAATTCGTTTAATAATGAAGTAAATGAATATTTACATATAGTCCATTAATATATTAGAGAATATGAAAGATAAATAAAATCAATATTTATTGTGAAATAAATTCATTAAAAAATAAAAACTTTTAGATTGCTTTTTTGACCATTTATATTTTTTACTAGGATATTTTAGCGACCAAAAATAAACTTAAATTAAGGTAATGTAATAAATGCTAAGAATCAATTTTATTGATCCATAAAAAGTACATATTTTGATTAAAAATTAAATTTTATGTTATGCATGAAGCAAACGGAATAATTATTAAAAAATTAAATATTTTAAAATCTTAATTTAACTATGAACATTTTATTTTACTCGTCATTTTTAAATTGTTTTAACTTTATACTTAAATTATTCTTTTATTCATTTCAAGGATGTACAAAGAAAATTCTTTTTTAAGCTGTAATAGCACTTGTGAGTTTAGTAATATTTATTTTAATTTTACAAATATATACATATATATTATATACAAACAAACATATTTTTAAGAATTAACAAAAATGAGTAAACAATTTATAGAATTGAGGAAATCCATAACTAAAGTACTTTCTTAATGTAATGCTACACCAGAACAATTTTAATAATTTATTATTGTAATTTAAATTTTTCTAAAAAGTTTTACAACAAATTAAAAAATATATATATGTACATATATATAATTTTATGTAATTTGAGATTAACGTAGATAAAATTCTATTGTAGACATTGAATATGAAAAGAACAAAAATAATTCTCTTAAATCTTAACTAATTGGATTGTTTTTGAAATTTATAAGCACTAATAATTATAAATTTTATGATTATATAGAAAATTTTTCATTCTATTTTCTATGTTTTTAAGATAATTTAAAAAAAATATTAAATGCTATAACATAATTGAGTTGGAAAATTGTAAATAAAATTGAAGATTTACCAATTAATTTTGGTTTCTGTATTTAAAACTATTACTAGTTTTTCAAAACTGTCCAAATATAGAGAGATTTTTTTTAACACCCTAATTATATTGAGTTTTCCTAATTAAAAAATTTCCTTCTTGTACTCTGAAGCTGAAAATGAAAATGAATACCAAGATAAAAGCTTGCACAATAACAAAAAAAAAATTATTTTCATGTGTAAAATTATTGTATATATTCACATAAAAACATTTTAAAAACTTAAAATAAATATTATAGAAAAGGACACGATTCGTTATTATTTCTTAAGTGGCTCTTTGTGTATCCTTCAAAAACAATTTTATGATTTTTAATGTTCTCTTTTTTTTTTTTAAGTATAGAAATATCTTGTCAAATGCATTTTAATCTTTCGGTAAGAAAAAAATATAAAATAATCCTTTCTTAATATATTTCCTTATTTTTTAGTTTATCTTCACATCCGTATTTTTTATTTTTGTTTTTGTTCAGTTTAAAGGAAATTTCTCAATTATATTGTGTAATGTAAGAAAAATAAAAACAGAAACATATCCTGTATTCTAACTTGATATAATTTACTATTATCCTTACTAAGGATAATAAAATCGTAATTTACGTAACGGATATGAATATATTTCGTAATTTATTTGCTTATTCAGACAGATTTTTTTTCCGTTTTTTTTTTTAGAATTTTCCATTTTCCTGGTTGTATAATGTCAAAGAAAGAAAATTTAAAGAAAACATATAATGAAAATAAATGGAAAAATTATTTTTAAATTATCATGTTAAAATTTATTTATTTAAATTATCTTATTTTTATCATATGTTAAATTATAATAAATTATTTATGATTTTTATTGGAAATAATTTTATTATTATATATGTAATAATTATTTTCCTTTAAAAATTCTCGGTGAAAAAGAATTTACTTTTAAATATTTCGAATTTTAAAAAATCTAGTGAGAAAATTAAATACTTCGAATTTTAAAAAATTTATCTTGACAAATCTACAATAGAAATCTTATAACTTTATTTGGTTGATATATTTTCTTCTTCATGTTCATTCCATATTTTATCATTGTAGAAATAAACTTTCTAGAATAATGTGAAATTCTTCGAAATTTATTTTTAAGAAACATAAAATATAAAATATAATAATAAAATCTTCAAAATATTTTTGTATTTCTTCAAACTTTAAGGATATTTCTTAATATATTTTATTACATATAATTTTTTGTTTAAACACAGTATTTTACGAAATTTTTCAATACAACAAAAATAAAGTTATATTTTAAATTATGATTGGAAGGTTTCGAAAGTTTTATGAAATACTGTTGTGGTTTGGATTACAATTACATAAATACCACAGTAATTTTGTGGTTTATATTACAATTATACATAAATACCACAGCTTTTTCAGTCAAATACAAATTTCAGTATATGTACCTTATATAAATTTAATTGTATTCAGGAAATTAGTAAATATTTTCAAATTTTCTATGTTAATATATTTTTAGAGAGATTTTCAGTTTGATTGACATAACAATTTTACCATTAATATTTTCTACAATATTTCACTATTAATAACATATTTTATAAAGTAAATTAAATTTTAAGCAAAAAACAGCTTGCAGAATTTTATATCTCTAATCAAATTAAATCGTTTTTTTTAGTCAACACTTTAGTTAAAAAAAATTAAATTAATTATGAGAAATAAATTATGTGAAAATATTTCTAAATTAATTAAACACCATTATTTAATTTTAAACAGAAAACTATAAATTTATTTATTTCCTTCTCTTAAATATTCATTAACAATTTTAATAATTAAGAACTTTTGAAGTTTCACTAAAAAGTTTTTAAAAATGTTATCCAATTACGTTCATAGTCCATTTAATAAGAAAAAATTTATTTAACAAATTAAAATTTATATTATTTGCTAAATAATATTTATGTCTGTTTAGAATTGTTTTTTAAATTATGTTTAAAATAATTAATTGGGTTTAAAATAATAAAACTAAAATTATCTTAACAAATTAAAAATAAATTATCTTAACAAAATAAATTCGATTCAAACTTTTAAACCAAACTAACCCAAACTAACCAAAATATATTTAATCAATTTAATATAAAAGTTTCTGAAATATTTTGACCAATTTTAATTTAATGTGGAAAAAACAACCTTCTACAGAGAAAATAAAAATCATAGAAAAGTATTTCTGATAAATTTGCAAATTACATTTGAAAAAAAAAAGAAGTGCAAAAATGGCAAAAATATAATTGAATGTCAAAATGAAACCAAGAAAAAAAAATAAAACCGCCTTACAAAATCAAGCAACATAAAAAAAAATCTTTAGGATAATTTTTGAATTCTTTAGAGAATAATGAAAATTTATTTTATTAGAATTTTCCAAATTGTTCTTTTGTTAAAAACAGTTAACTAAACCAATTACCTAAGCCTAAGGAAAATATGGATTGTTTATATAGCAAACTTTATATGAATCTTAACAGTGTTTGGACTACTCTATGTTATTTTTATTATAAATTATTTCACAATGGATAACATATAAGCAGTCTCTTGAAACACCAGCAATCTTATTATTCCATGGAAACTTGTTTGAGTATACAAAAATTGTTAAATTAACTAAATCCTTGATTTTGAACTTTTATCTAGAATTATCTAAATTTTGTTTAGTAAAGTCCTCCGACATGAAATATTGTTTATAAACTTTTAATTATCTAAAAGTAAATTAACCCAAAACGAAATTAAGGATTTCGCAAGATTTTTGTCGTATTAATTGAGAAGGTAAAATTGTGGCAAAACATGATTATTACTTCTAATTTCGATTAAGTATTTGAACACCTTCAGTGTTCAAATTTAATTTGAACACATGCCGAAAGATATTTGCATCTGCAATACTAAACCAGGAACCATAAAACCTAGAGTGTACTGTAATATTTATTGAAGCAATGAAAATAATTTATCTAGGGAATTTTTTGATAACTAAAAAGTAGAAACTTATATAAATTTTTAAAAACATATAAAAAAAATTTAAATTATACGAAATAAACTGAAATTACGACAAAGAATCAAGCAATACATAAAAATTTATTTATCCTATTATGGCAAATGAATTATCTAAAAAAAAATATTTTATTGAAAACAGAACAAATTTCCTTTTTTCGAAAATTTGTCCACATATTTTCGATATTATGGTAATTTTCACAAAATAAATAATGTGTAAACAGGACACTAAATATTTAGCATTTATAAATAAATATTTCAAAAAATATTCAAGCAAATATAAAAACATAAATATTTTTTATATCCCTTTTGTTTTGTTTCCATGAAATTAAAGAATTCAATTCCAAAATGTAGACAAGGATAAAAAAAACCATCTAAAAATATCTTAAGGGCAATACATAAAAACAAAAAAGTCATAAACTAAAGGACAAAATAGACTTTTTTTATAAAAAAAATAAAAAACAAGAAAATTAGGATTAAAAGATGATTTTATATTTTCTTAATGGACTAAAAAAAATATTTGTTTAATTTTATAACTCATCAGGGATTTAAAACGTTTCTCAATTTAATGAGAAGTAAGTGTTTAAAATTATATTTTATGCCATAAAAAGGACTTGATTTCTTTAATTTTCTAATAAAATACAAACTTGGGGAATAAAAGAAATTTTGTTACCAGTACAGGTAAATAATTAGATTAATACAGGATAAAAATGAACTTAAATGATTAATTAGTTTATTTAAGATAGAATTAATGGTATTTTTTCTTTAAAGACTTTTTGGAGAATTTAGCATTTTCATTAGCAAAGAAATTACTTTTTAATGAGGAACTAAAAATAAAAAAACAAAAAAAATTATTATTGTGAAAGCTAATTTAATGAAGGTACAGAAGGATTAATTTTATGGGTATATAGGATATTAATTACAACCCAAATAATAAATAATTACATTTGTCAGAATAATCCTCTACTAATGCATTAATTAATTTATATAAACAGTATAAAATTTAGTATAGTTATTTATGTTGTTCAAATCTTAAATTAATTTTCAAATTATTTTAGAAGCATCATTGTACATAAATATATCCGAAGTGCAATAATTAAATCTTTTATTTTGTCAGGTAGGTGAATATTTAGAAATTTAGATAAACTGAAGCATAATTAATAATTATTAATAAATTTGCTGTCAGATTGTATATAAGAAATTTAAATTTTTAACTTAGCAAGCCATACGTGATATTGATTGGTAGGTTGGTTTGAAAAAAGGACGACCTTATACCCCTTATACCCCTTGTACATAAACTACATGTGATTCTATCTGCCTCCTCCATTTGTCTGTAAGTTATGAAAGCTTTCTCTTGCCTGTGAACATAATTGGAACAGTGACAAAGAAAATGTTTTAAGGATTCCTCTTCATCACCACTGCTATACCGTATATAGTGCTAATCGTACAGAATGTTGCCTTTAAAACAGCATGATCCGTTGCAATGCCAGTATATAATCTTTTGCTTTAATCATTGTGAAGAAGTATCTTGTTTTCTTAAGACTTGGATGACCTTAGAACAGTTTCGTATTAACGTAGCTGTGCAAAAAGCTGCCTAAGGAGTATTCTTATTATTTGCGGTGTCCTATTGTATAACTAAATAGGGAGTCAGCCATTTGAGTATATCGCTATCCGCTTTTTAATTTCTCTCTATAATACTTGATATTTAAATTTAATGAAATTATTCCTGACCAATTAGTATTAAATTTTCAAAATAAATTACCCACAACATTATAATATAATAATTAGACCTATCTAATTAACTTTTATGTCTAAAAATTTCCAAATCTTCTACTACAAAGATTTTTCCTATTAAAATTTACTTTTTTTCAATTTCTTATTTTGTAATCATAAAAAAAAAACATGATTGGGAAAAAGATTATATTACATGAATCGAAAATTTATATAAAAAAGACAAAAAAAAATTGGAAAATTATCTTACCAGGAAGCTGACATGAATAATAAACAACAAAAAAAGAACCACAATCCTTTTTTATACTCAATTTCATTTTTTACTTTTTATGTGTAACTATTTTTAAAGCTTATTTCCTTTGACAATATATTTTTAAAGAAACATTACATCATTTATTTTGAATACAAAAAAAAAAAAACAAAAAGGGTTAACCTTTAAAAATGAAAACTATAAAAGTTTCATTTGATCCGAAAATATATTTCCTAGTAATCAAGGATGTCCATTCTTTTCAGATACTAATCACAAAAAATTTAACTTGATCGAAAATTTTATCTAAAAGATTAACATAACTTATAAGTTTTGTTTAGTTTTTTGGTATAGTTATAGATAAAATCTAGAAGATTAATAATAATCTACAAGTAAATTACAGAAAAAATCTTTAATAATGATTTACTAGAAATAGAATTTTTATGTCATATAAATTTTTAAAGTTTAATTAATTTCAGAGTCAGAGTATTATAACAGATTATATTTCTGTTTCAAAAAAAAAAGTCCTTTAAATCCTAATTAATTCTCATAAATTCAATTAAGATAATTGTATTAAATATTAAAGTAATAATTTAAAAAATCTCTTTTAAAATTTCCATAAAATAATACCTTAAAGGTGAAATTACACTAATAAAGAAACAAATAAACAAAAAAATTGAATAAAATTTAAAATTTCATAAAGCAACCATAATTTATGTAATATGCTTATCAATAGTAAAAATTTCTCCTGTTAAAGATTATATTACATAAAATATAAGAAATATTTTATTATTCTATCTTACAATCTGAAATTATTTCGTCTTTAAAGATGTTACATTTTTACTGTATTTGAATGTTAAGTAGGCTCCATTAAGTTTAGTCAGCCTTAAGGGGATTTGTTTATATTAGATTTTTGTCTATGTTTTGTACAACAGATATAAATGGACTAAAAAAACATAGAAAAGAAGGATACAAAAAAAAAATCAATTTTTTTTTTATTAAGTTTTAGAATTATTTTATGTTTTAAAAATAGACATGATAATTTGATATGAAAATCGATTAAAGTTAATAGATTTATAGTTTATTTAAAAAAATATATTAATGCAATTTACTCGTAAAAGTAATCTTAATTGTTATATTAAAGTAAAACAATCTAAATATTTTAGTTGGGCGTATCATAACTGATATCTTAAGCCAAACCACTTAACTTAATTTTTTTGAAACAAAATTTAAAATCATTACTGATGACCTCCTTGAAAATTAATATTTTCAATTATTATTTTTATTTTAGACAAGAAAAGGATTTATAATTTTAGTTAAATATTTTTTTAAAACAACATAAATTTTCTCCATTTTTTTCTTTGTGGAGTAAGTATATTTTGACCTATGACAGGTACAATTTTATTGTACCTGTCATAGATAAAAAGATCTTGAATAATTTACATAATAATAACTAATTAAAATTTTCAGTTGATTTTAAAAAACATATAAGATTTTTGGAAACTACAGAAGTTAAAGAAAATTTAATTGATTTTGCATTACACTGCTGTTTTTATTGGTGTTAATTTTTTTTGCTATGATATATGTTGGGCAATATTTAATATGTGAACCAATTGATACCAAGTTTGTAGATATTAATTTCCGCTTCAATTGATACCAAGTTTGTAGATAATTTGCAAAATTTTTTTTAAATGCTTTTTTTATGATTTGATAAGAAATGAATGATGTTTTTTTTGTGTTTAAATAATAGCGTAGGTAACAAAAAGAATATTCTTTATCGATATCTATGAGCCAAAGAATCAAAGGTTATTTTATAGAGGTACTATGTTCCCTCCGAATGCTTTAACATTAAATAATTTGTGATTGCTAATTTCCATTTGCTTATTGGGAATTAAATTCGTCATCGATTGATATTAAATTTGTAAAAATTTAAATTTTCCGATAAAAATATCATTTCTATGGTATGGTTAATATGCTTTTTTCGATAGTAATTTTACATTTATTGTCCAGTTTTTGCATAACTTAGCTATACATTCATATTAGAGCACTCCTATAAAAAAAATTTAATAGTAAAATTCCACATTATCTTTTTCTGCAATTATCTTTTTCTGCAATTTTCTTTTTTAAAACATATCTAGAAAACATACCGGCTTCTGATAAATACATTTTAAATAATTTTATTATTTTAATAAAGAATTTATTGTACTTGTAAACTATTTTAAAATTAATTTTCTTAATATTTCTGTTCATCACTTTATAAAAATAATTTAAAAATATTATTATTTTTGGCCACGAAAAGGTTTATTAAAGTTTATAAAATTATAAAATTAATATTGCATTTTTATTTCGTTTCAGAAAATATTAAATATAAATATTTTAAATTTCAAATAAATTATTTATGCCAAATAAAGTATTTATAAGTTGTTTAACCAATTTGAAATATATAATATTTTCATTAAAATCATATCTTAAATAAGATTATTTTAGACTACTTTTTATATGATATTAATTTGTCCATAATGTGGTAATAATGAATTATTATTCGAATGACGTTCATTAATTTATGTAAACATAATAAAAAATGCAAAATTTATTTTGCAAATTAATAAAATTCCAAATTAAAATTTGAAATTTAATATTCTATTTAATATTAAAATTACTAGATGACTTGAAAATTTGGTATTTGGCACTCTTACGACACTGCGGCAAACGGCTGTCCACTGTTTTTTATAACTAGAAAAGAATTAATCTTATCCTTTTAATAGTGTAAAAAAGAAAGTGGAAAGTAATATGTAATGGAAATAATCAGATTATTAAAAATAATCTATAATTTATCTATAAATTTAATATTTTGAATTTGTAATCTATATAATAGTATTAATTTTAGTGGCCTATTTATTGCATTATTTATTGCATTCAACAACCCCTTTTCTAACTCAATTAAACGTTTAATTAAATTATAGGTTCAATGTTGAATTAAAGTTGGTAAAAAAAAAATAATTATAAATATTTCTTGTTACTATGTACTATAAAATATTAGCAAAAAAAAAGTTTGAAATGATTATACAATTTAAATTAGCTTAGTTTTTAAATTCAATATCACTGTTAATTAAGTTGCAATCGTCACCATAAACTTTTATATTTTTTATGATTTTATATATGTTTCTGATCTAATTATTTTTGAAGTACGTATACAAAATAAAATTGAATTTTTATAATGATAACATAAAAATTAAAGTTTAAATACATAAATTATATTTGGTTTAAACCGTCAAATAAAATTAAAATTAATAAAAAATTAAAATAATCTTACTATTCTATTAAAAAGACGTTAGCAAAGTAATACTTCAGGTACATAATTTAGTTGAGGCTGAAACTTGTCAATGACGTAACGTAATAAAATATATTTTAAGCTGCGAGTACCATAAACTACTAGTGATTTTTTATGTAATCGTTTTGTTTACGTTTTTGTCCAAAATTGAATTATGGTTTTATACGAAAATTGCCATAGCAGAAATAAATAGAAAAGTCTGAAGTTTGCACATTGCAACATAAATTCGAATATGTTTTTACTATCAACAAATTATAGCTCTTTATCCCACACTCAGCCAGAGATATGCCTGGCAAGCAAACAAATACAACGAATACGCAGTGGAAATATGGGTTCGTATAAATAAGGGAAAAACAAAACTCCCAGCGCCAAAAAATATGCAATAGCAACAAATATAATATTCGGAATATTCTGTCCAAAAAGAAAAACCTTAGAATAGAATCCCTCAAAAAAAAAAGAATGGTGGACAGGATAAAAATAACATTGCAAAGGAATTTGGATTAATTGGAAATACCTGAGCCGAGATGAAAAGAATAAGGTGGATTGGTATTATGGATGAAGAGTGCGGGAAATTTTACAAAACAATTATTATCTTATCATCTGACTGAAGGTCACTGTTATTTTGAATTTAATTGAGCACATATGGTAAAAATGTTAATAAACCTCTTCTGCTATCAGGACTTTTTTTTTACAATATTTTTATTTAAATAATTTTCAATTTAACATAATACTAAAAATCTAATCTAATTGCTAAATAATTTCATGTTTATTAATTAACAACATAAAAAAAAATATAAATTTATGTGAAACATTTTTATTCAATGGTAATGTTATCAGTTGTTTAATTAAATAATTAGGGTATAAAAAAATTTATTTATTAATTAGAACAAATTTATTAATTTCTTCTGAACTTGAATTAATCTTAACCACTTGGACAGACATTTGATCAGACTGTTGATATGTTATCAATAGGTTATCGTAATTATATGTATCAAGGTAATTTATATGACGTATGATTATGAAGTGAATAAACCTTCAAAAACACTCATAGAAATTTATCTTGCATTTATAATAATTTTTTTTTTTTATAAGTTTTATCAAATAATTATTATCATTTGCAAATATATGTTTAAAAAAAATAATGAATTAATAAATATAGTAAAAATATTTCAGAATTTATGCAAACTTTTAATATTTTTACGAATTTATTCATATTTTTTTTTGGTTATATTTTATATTTATTTCAATTTTTAATTAGTGTTAAAATTTAATTTTTATTATATAAGCATTTTCAGATTAAAATGGTATTTTTTCAAATAAAATTGATATTTTTACAAATCTTAAATATATAAATGACGTAAGTATAAATACATAACTTTTGAGTTAAAAACAATTTTTATTAATGAAAACAATCATTTGAACCAAACATGGTATATTTTCACCATAGCAGAGTCAACAGGTATAAATTAATTAAATAAATAATGCAGTTTACAAATTTTAATATAAAATTTTAATGAATTAGAAATAGATGGACACAGCATAAATTTATTTTAATTACAAGTAGATAGTTTGAATTGCTAAACACTTGATTTCGGTTCTTTAATTTATGCTCGTCGTAAATAAACCCATTTATTTTCAATACTTTAATTTAAAAAATAAAAGTAGTAAATAGAAGAGCCAGTAATATAAAATATCATTCTATAATTATTAAATACTTAGCAGCCACAAAAACTGATCAACTGTGATTTTAAACTAAATATTTATATATAAAATCATATGAAACATAAATATTATATTTATGTAAATGAAATTAATATTATTCAAATCTAAACATTTTAATTTTTTTTATGTATTGACCAAGTTAAATATATCTAACAGATGGCTTATTATTGTTATGAAAATGCTTATAAAGTTTGATTAAATATTTTGCATAATAATACTTTATTTTGTACATTATGGTAGCCTGTATCAAAATATGTAAATGTCTGTCATAATATTTTATCTTTAATAGAATTCTGGGACATTTCATTTGGCCACTTCAAAAATATTTTTCATTTTTTTTCAGCATTAAAATATTTGAGACATTTTTGGTCACAAAATATTTCATAAATAATTAATTCAAATTTAAACATGACCTACGTTACAGTTTTATAGATTGTCACTAACTTGTCATGTAGAATTTAGAATTTTTAAAACATAAAAAAATTTCCCTATGTAAATATATTTTATTAAATAATTTCAATTTATTTTCTAGATTTTATAAAATTTTAGAATTTAATTTAAAATATTTATATTTAAAATATTCGTGGTTTTTGTTTTTAATTTTTGATAGAACATATTTATAATTGAATTGAAAATTCAAAAGTGAAACGATATGAAAATTTTACTAAGTGCTTATTTAAATTCAATTTTATTTTTTAAAGTATAGAAAACATGTACATATATATCTCATAAAGTTATATTACAATATTTTATGTTCACTTAAAAATTATATAGATTAAATTTGGTATTATAAATGTATATAATATAATTTTAAAAAATTTATGCAAATACATATAAGTTAAATGTTTTTTGTTAAACTAACCTTAGTAATTTAATAATATCAATAATAATTATTGATAAAATTGTTATAATAAATATTTTAAATACCATTGAAAATAAGATAATTCAAATTTATGTTTTAAAAATAAAATTCTAAATTTTATATATTGGATTTTGGTGGAATTTGTGGTAAACAATTGAATTGAGCATATAATCAAAATTATGTTATAATACGTTAGTAAAGCAAATTAAGTATTCATTTTAAAATCACTTTTTGTTATTTGATGCAAATAAATTTTTATAAAAGAATATTAATGTAGTGTAAAATTTCATATATACATAAAAGGTTTTAAATGATTTCATAAATTGACTTAAATTGATAAATAAAGAAGAAGGTTAATTAAATAATTTATTTTTTTATGCGTGGTCTTTGCAAAAATTAATTAAACTTTACTTATGTATTGTTATTAATTGATGTTTGAATATTTAAATTTAATTTTCATAAAATTGCAAAAATTAATTGAGTTTTAAAACGTTTCCTTATGTAAATATATTTTATATTTTGGTGTTATTCGTAACGTTACGCTATAACGTAATATATTTGCGTAATTTATTAAAATTACCTTATATAACGTTATATAATTTAAATTGGGTTACAAAACCGGAAAGCTGTTTATTGTTGTCCATGGAGAAATTCGATGAAGCAAGTTTACTCATTGTTAGTTCTGCCATATCATAGGAACTAACAATGAGTTGAAGTTATACAATTTGGTTTAATCTGTCTATTTTGGAAATTACAAAAGAAAATCCTAGCATCAGCTATAGAGAACAAAATCAATGTCAAGCAACTGTGGACAAAGGATGGCTGCTGCATATGTTGACGAACGTTATTAAATCTCACCAGCTAATTTGAAATATTTTAATATTAATATTTGCAATTAGTTCAATTAAAAGTGCTAATGGATGTTTATTAACATGGTTTTTAATATTTTGAAAGGTAAAAATAGTATTAACAGACAAGTAGCAGTTTATTAACTGCTACTCATTAACTTATTGAAAAATCTTTTTCACCAAGAACGACAAGGCTGCAAAAAATATTTAACAAATTATATAATATTTAATATGATCACCACAAGAAAATCAAATGGATATGTACTTTTTCTCAATTCCATTGCACCATCAATTGAAACTGCGGAAGAGGATTTCTTAAATAATTATTTGAAATCGATATCACATAATTCACCAATGTCAAATCTTAATTTTCAATTATTCTTTACTTTTTTTTTGTATTATATATTATAACATATCAAATAACGAAACGATAAAAACATTAATTCGTTATATAACGCAATGTGTAACGTTATTTCGTTATATAACGCAATGTGTAACGTTATATTATCTTTTTTTGTTTTCCAATACTTAAAAAAAGCAATCTAGTTAGTAACAAATTTCAAACTTGTCTGTTAATACTATTTTTACCTTTCAAAATATTAAAAACCATGTTAATAAACATCCATTAGCACTTTTAATTGAACTAATTGCAAATATTAATATTAAAATATTTCAAATTAGCTGGTGAGAAATAAAATTTAGTGTAGTAAAAATCTAAGTTGTACAAAAAGATCAAAAAACTACAAGTAAGCAAGGGTTTTTTAATGTCACAAAGTTATTCCGTATATGAAAGACCAATTATAAGTACATATATTACATATTACGTAAAAAGGGTTTTTATTTGTATTAAATTGGTGTTACTAATTGGATTATTTTTATTCTTTTTTATACAGTTTAAAATTAAATTAAAGATTTTATGAAATTTTTTTTTTTAAATCTAAAACATTCTTATTTTTTAAGCTTTAAAAATATCTTCTAAATATGGATTATTCGAGAAAAATCGTACTTTAATTTGGTATATAAAACATAATTACCACAAGTAAATTTTCTGTGATATTCTTCGGATACATATGTTGTTTTGCTTAGAAAAAGTTTAGTTCCAAAAAATAATATTTTTTCCTAAATCCATAAAATCCTTATTTTTTAAGTTAAAAATACAATATTTTAGACGTGAGTAATCTCAAAAAGCTGTATTTTATTAGTATAAAGAGAAAAGCGTTGGCTTTATTTTAATTTGGTTATAAAAACCGTCAAATAAAAATGTACAAAAGTTAGATACAGACGTATCGCGTATGTCTTCATTTCTGTTATAAAAAATATAGAATTTTTCCAGGATTTATTTTACATATTTCTTATTTGTCTATTTTGTTTCTCCTGGCTATAACTTCCATAACTTTTTAGCTACAGATAATTATGATTTAGCTTATAGATAATTAAAGAGAAAAGCGTTGGCTTTATTTTTGACATATTAATAATATTATGATTCAATTATTAATTAATATTGGAGGAATATGAGAGATAGCATCTGGAAAAATTGTTGCTTTTTTTTAATAACAATAATAATAATTTTTCGTATTTTTGTGGCTACAGCAAAATATAAGATTTTTTAATAATACAGTATCTTTCACAATAATAAAGCTATTTTGACAGCGAATTTTGGACTAGACTATACACCTTGAGTTTTTAAAAAATTACTTACTAAATTAGCTGCCAACATTTCCTGTAAGTGGATTTTAAATTGAATTGAAAAATGTATTTTCCAGAATTATATTTATATCTCCTTAACATAATTTCTTACAAGGAAACTAACTAAATATTAATTTTAAGAAATAAAAAATGAAATTAGAATTTTTTTAATTTTTAACTATTTTATTTTTCATTTAAATTTAACTATTTTTTTTTATTTGGCAATATTTTTCATTACATTAACAATTTTTTTAGATTTAAATATAATGTATAATTTTTATTTTATTTATTTATTTTCTAAATTTATTTACTATTCACTTTTAATTCACATTTTACATAAATAACTTTCTATAAATATATCTATATAGTTTTTATATTAACATTATTAAATTTAATTTCAGAAAATATGTTGACTACATATTAAACGTGGTATTTTTTTTTTTTGTTTGTGTTTCAAAGCTTTTTAAATATCATTTATTTGAAAATATTTTGTATAAAATAATATTATAATATTTTGTTTTGAAAAAAAATTTATGTATATATACTATGTATGTTTTTTTTGTAGATATGTAATTATAATTTAGTATAACCATATTATAATTTACCTGTCAGTGTCAGATGATATGATTGAAAATAAATAAATATTTTCAAATTAAATTCCATTTTTATTTATTTATTTTATTTTATCACTAAAATTAACAGCACATAAGTAATTGTTAAAAATTCAATATATATATTATGTTTTGGACATTGAAAACGAAATGTTCTAATTAATAATCGTCAAAC
Organism: Empis livida; assembly: GCA_963932195.1. Lineage (NCBI taxonomy): Eukaryota > Metazoa > Arthropoda > Insecta > Diptera > Empididae > Empis > Empis livida. Next base: position 10,118,884 of record OZ010646.1, on the reverse strand, counting down.
AAATACTTAAATGTTACATATGCGAAAATATGTTAAAAATTAAAATTATATTTAAAAATATTTAGAGCCTGTTTTACTGTTTATAAAGTAACAGAATATGTAGCTTATATCCATTCTCCCAAAGAGCTTAAGTCGAATTTTACTGGTGAGTATATGAAGTAGTGTTAATTAATACAAAATTGAATTTCTCTAAAAACAGTTTAATTGACAATATTAAATCTTTGGCAATTTGCCAATACATGTGTCTACATAATTATCAAATTTCAGCAGAGTAAATTTTAAAAAAATTAATCGTAAGTTGTAATAATATTAGACATTAAAATATTTTTCTTTATTTTCTTGGTAGTTTTTGATTTACGTAACTAATTTTTAAACCAAAATTTGTCAATTTATCATTTATATTTTGTCATTTTTTAGGAAAGTCAATCTATAACATAAATAAAGATATCAAATAAAAATTTGTCATGAATTAGTAAAAATAAATGTTTACCAATTGAAATTAGAATTTTTAGTCAAAAAAAATAGAAAATTTATGTTTTGTCAAATTTACACAGAATAATTACTATTTTAACAAAATCAATTCATTATTGGAAATTTCATATTGTCATGAAAGAATATATTAATTTATCAGCGTATGTAACACTTAAGAATTAATGTGACGAAATATCTTTATGTAATTTTGTTTGCGATTTTTTAAGATTAATTTTATATGTCTTCGTATTTGTTTTAATATTTGTTGTTTAGGTCTTTTATATTTGGACTTTGTAGACCAATAAAATAAATTTGATTTTACTTTCTAATTTTTTTCTTTCTATTTTTTTTTTTTTTGGTTTATTTGGCAAGAAAATCAAATTTAATTTTACACAAAAATTTTCCGCATTTTCAGTTTTAATTTATACTAATAATATTGTGGTTTTTTTTTTGTTAGCTTTTTTCTAAATTTTAAATATATAATTTGAACTTTCACTAAGGTACATTTATATATATTAAAATATTCTATAATATAATATAAAACTCTATACTGGTATGATACGTTTACTTGTAATATGTATTATTAATTCATTTAATAGTACCTTTTTTTTAAAACCATTTTGGTTTAAATGTGCACATTTTAATTAAGCTTTTTTTCTACTATTAATCTTTTTTTTATATTACATACTACTAGCTTTTAATTTATAATTTTTTCAAAGTTTTATTTTTTTATTGTCATTATTATCGTTTTTTTTTTTAATTTTTTTTGTAGGTGATTTATTATGTTGCAATTATGTTATGGTGGAAAATTTATAAGGACTCTCATTGGAAAATGTTTTTTATTTAGAAAATAATTGAAGATCAACCGGTGAGAGGGAATATTAGAACTTATTAATGATTAAATATGTATAAATATGCCAGTTACTATGAACAGTGATAGTACATTTATTAAATTCCTGGTTACTTTCAACAAGCTAATTTATATAATTTAGGTTATTTATTAATCAGATAATAAAAACTTAAATTATTGAAAATTTTACTATTTCAAAAATAACTTAATATATTCACGAGCACATTAAAATATATAAAAAATTTGGCACATAGTTAAATAGTAAAATATATTTTACTATTATACTATTTGCCAAAATTTATTAAATATCATACAATATATAATATTGTGTATAGTGCGTTGCGTGCGTACACCTTCATAGTATTTATATTTTAGAAAAGCGTATATAACAGAAATTTAGCTAAATTTATTTCAGGTTGTTAATATTAAACAGAATTTTTATGATTCACTTAAATTTCATTAAATTTTATAATTTAAAATTTCGTGGAAATTTAATTATCTTTTTTTTTATTTAAAAAAAAAAATATATGTAGGTATTTTTAAAATATAATTTTAAATATTTTATAAATACATGTAGATATTTTGAAGGATTTTTTGATCAACTCATAATTAATAAACATTTTCTTGAATTGTTATTTTATTGATTAATTTTAAAACAAATCATTTCGTTTCCGTTTTGTTTTTTATATGAAAACAGGATATTAATTTCAAAATATGAAAAGAGGATATTAATTTCAAAATAGTTGAACATTAAATATTATATAAAAGATGAATATATAGAAAAAATGAAATTTACAGAACAACAAGCAAAGATATTTAAACCATAAAAAGTGGTGGAATTATATAAAAAGAAGTATATATGTAAAATATTGATTTTTTAAGAAAAATATGTTTGCTAAAAATATAGTTGTTAAAGTAATTTAGCACAGAAATTTAAGTATTAGTAGAAATATTTAGCTGGAAACCAGAAAATTGGACTAATTATGTAGATGTAATATAGATTGTTCATAATATTATATATTTTTTATTAAATTATTTGCTAAATATATCCAGGCGTTAACAACTGGGATATTCGCTATCACTGTTAATGGGTTCAAATACCACTTATTGTTAGTAAAATTGGAATTTGAGTTAACTATCCGACGGTTCAAATTAGTTTAAAATATGAAGGTTATTGAACAACAAAGTTATTGAGCATTTTGACAAAGAAAAAATATTACACTCCTGTCTAATTTGAAGTCAGTAGGTGTTGTTTATATTGGACAGTCACTTATTGTTTATATTGGACACTATCCAATGTTGTTTATATTAGATAGTGTATTGAATTATAAAAAAAAATTAATTAAAATCAAATTATTTAAGAATTATTTTCCTTAAATTAATCAACTGTTTAAAATTTTTTTATGTTTTTCATCCTAATTTCGAAAAATAAAAATATTAGTTTTTTGCTATTAAAGGACTAACTAAATAAAAATCCTTAAAATCTTGTGTGTATAAATTTCACTATTTTTTTTAACTATATTCAATTTACTAGAAGCGTTTCATTTATTTTCAACTTAAAACTTAATTATTAATAATAATATAAAATTAATAAATAGCTATTAGGCGTGCAATAATTAAAGCTAGAAAAACTACCAGTTTTTTTTTTCCCTAAATATTCAATTATGGTAATGATATTTCATTATTAAATATTTTATGGTTTTTAATAATTTTTAAATTTGTAAGCTTTTAAATTTATTTTGAAATTTTCTATAATATAAATTGAAATTACTCAAATATTTATATTTTATATGTATACATATATACTTAATTTTTTTTATGTAAATATTTATAAATATATCTTTATTTAATTTTCAATAAAATATATATATAATAATTTATGTTAACATTTATTTGGTTTTATTTATTAATTGATTTTATATTTTATATTTTTAAATTTATCTAAAGCTATTCTTCTTCAAGTACTTTAAGTATTTTTATATATATTGTCTTTATTTTATAAAAGCTTTCTAAATATAATTACTTTTCATAATTTTTATTTCATAATTTACCATTTATATATTGAAAATTTGACATTTATCTAATTTATTTGACATTTATCTAATTTATAATTTCAAGAAAATTTTTAATTTCAATTAATCATTATATTTATATTTATAATCATTTGGATCAGTAATTACGTGTTAATTTGTTGAAATTAATAGTATTTTAAAAACAGAAGGATGTGTAAAGAGTCAATAAAAAAATATAACTGGATGAGAAAAAAAATATATCAATTAATTTGTTATTATTAAACATAATTTTAAAAAAGTTGTAATTAAAATTTTAGAATTGTCAATTGTCAAAAGTTATGGAAAAACTGTCAATAGTTATGGAATTGTCAAAAGTTATGGAATTGTCAAAAAGTTTGACAAATTATATGGAAAAACTGTCAATGGTTATGGAATTGTCAAAAGTTATGGAATTGTCAAAAAGTTTGACAAAGTTATGGAAATTTTGACAAATTTTCAAAAGTTATCAAAGTATAGTATGAATTAAATAGAATTGCATATTTAAAATAAAAAATAGTAGAGTAGTTCACCGTTTTTGTATTTATAATTAACTATCTGTAGGATAGTTAATTAATGTTTTTTAACATTTATTTAGGTTTCTTTATTTTTGACATTTATGACATTTATTTCCATTTTTGACACTTATTAGCAACTTTTAACAAAATATATTTTCAAAATTTAATTATTTTCTCAAAAACATAAAATAAGGAAAACTGGTTTTCTGGAAGGTATATTAAACCTGGTTTCCCGGAAGATAAAAATATTATATTGAGTTGATCTTTCAGAATGTAAATTTATTTTTAGTACATGGATGACATTGTAAATTTATTAAAGCGTAACAGTCAATTTAATACCAATAAACTTTTAAAAATAGATATTTTTTTCTATTTAAATAATTTACATTTAGAGTAAATTAACAATTTACTATAAAAACATAATTTATTTTTTCAATATATTAAAATTACACCTACAAATAATAGGATAATTGTCAAGCATTAAATATTATATTTTCAACATATAATTTTAAATTGGTTATCACAAAGGTATTTCTAAATAAAATAAACCTTATAAAACGTAACAGAAACATTTTAGCATTTGTTAGAAATTTTTTCAACCCTTTTTTTTTATATCCGGAGAGAATTAAATTGGAATATTTATGTTTTAAACCCTTGCTGGTCGACACGTTTCATATGGGGACATGACAGATTATGACATTATTTCTTTATCAGTTAGTCATTACTTTCAGCTAGATACTTTTTATCAATTTCTTTTTCAACTGTAATTTGTCGACTTGAAAGTTAAATCATTTGTCGACTGCAAAAGGGTTAAATTCTATAAAAAAAAATAATATTTAACTTTAATTTCTTCTTTTCAAAAACATAATAAATTTATGTTTTCTTTGTATATTCTGTATTTTGTCATAATTTTATCTACAAAGTATACTAATGTGGAAACGATATACTAACCTGGAATATTAAATTTACTTATAAAAAAAAATATTTATATCCTGACATTTAATAATGTTTTGAAATTCAAACATTTTCTCATCTTTTGAATAGGATTATTTACAAAATTCAATAAAATGTATTTGAAAGGATATTTTTATGTTAAATATATTGTTAATATTTTATATATTTTAACCAATTTATATATGAACAGAATAAAATATAAATGGTATTGTAATTTCCTTTAGTCATTTAAATCATAAAAGAAAATTATATGTTTTTCTTTTTGTTACAAAGATCCTTAAAAATTGAATTCAATCTAATTTTTTTTGCTTTATTATTTTTATGTAAGCCAAATTTGTTATAAGAATTTCTAGATGGATTAAAGTATATAAAAAAATATATATATTTGAATACATATATGATTTTTATATAAAATAAAATATGAAAATTGATTTAATTAAATAATGTTCAAAAATAGCAATTTAAATCGATTTGAAATAAATAAATTAAAATGTTTTAAGTGTTTGAAACATGTAAAAAAAACTTGTTTAAATCAAGGAATAAAACTTATTTCTAAATTTATAAATGGAACACTTTAATAATTTCCAAACATAATAGAATTATAATTTGAAAATTAATTCATAACTCTAAGATAATATTTTATGCTATGGATGACATTATTGAATATAATTCAACAATGTCATCCATAGCATAAAATATTATCTTAGAGTTATGAATTAATTTTCAAATTAAAGGTATATTTAAAATCCTCGGAACGCAGAATTCGTTACTAATTTTGGTTATTATAATATACATAAGAATTTTAACTTCTACTCCGGACTATCTAATTTTTTTACATAAAAATATAAATATTTAAATTTTAAAAATAAAATTTTGTTTCGTGAAATTTAAAGACCTAATCAGAAAAATCACGAATTTAATTTTAAATTAGGTATAAGATTGTTTATGGCTTTTTTAAATGATTAATTTTGCACAAAATATACAAACTAATAGCATAGCCAGAAACATCGCAATTATGAATATAGTTATTAAATTACGCCTAAAACCATTATTTTGTTATGTTACACAACATTAATTTTTCATAGATTAAATGATTATGATTCTCAATCAATGCATCTTTAATTACAGCAACACCATAAATTAAAGTATCATTAATTTGTTAATAAACATAAACACAAGGACTAGAAATTCCTAATTATTAATTTTAATGAAACAATAACACTTGTTAAAAAGATATTTAGGAAGAATTAATTTAATTAATTTATAAGAAACTAATTTAGTTTGTCAACATAAATTCTTAATATTGACTAGAATATACAGCATTCTCATAGAATAAAATATAGAGCAGAAAAATCACTGAAATCAGAAAATTAGGTATGTTGTGTTGTAACCAGTGGCATTACAAAGTTAATTTAAATATGAACTCGTTTTTCTTTTTTTAATTAAAAAGTATATCGTCGTAGCTTATTGAAAAAATCACCACTGTTTGTTTCTAGCATAATAAAACTTTCTAGCATAATTTCACTTGAAACAAAACATAAAATTAAAAAATAATAATAAAAAATAAAAATGTTTTTTTTTTTAATAATTTAATAAATAAACGTTTTTTTTTAAAATGTTTTTTTCTGAATTATTACTAACTAAAAAAAATTTTGAATTTATGTTCATTACATTTTTTTATGATTTTATTTATATATTTTTTTTTATATTAATTTTTGAATTTTATTTAATTTAATTTTATTAAAATATTTCTCTTGAAATTTTATTTAAAAGGTTTTCACATTGAAAATTAATCACATTTAATATTTTTTTTTATAATTTAATAACAAATACAGGTAAATATTTTATAGGTGGTTTGAATTTGATATTATATATATATTTATTTTTCTATATATCCTTTTTTTAAATATTTTTTTACAAATTCTAATAAAATATACATATTTATGTTTTAAAATTGAAATACTATTTTTTTGGTTTGTTTTATTTTATTTTTTCAAATAACTTTGAGTCCTTAAACTTTAATGATATATTATTTTAATTCGGAGAGAAAATTTTTTGATTATTTTAAAATATTTTTGAATTTTTTTACTAATAATATTTCTTATATATTTTTTTCCAAATTAGGATTTATTAACTTTTTTTACTTCTTAATTTCATTTGTCTTAATATTGCTTCATTAAAAAAAAAAATTTTTACAAATTGATTAAAATTTGTCATTTTCTAAAATTAACTTATTTTAATAATCAATTAATTAATTTATACAATCTAATAAATTAAATATCAATAATTTAAAGAAAAACATTATCTAATTTGTTTGTTTTTTTTTTTATTGATTTTACATTAAAACTTTAATCTTCTTTTAATAAACTTTGTGTGTTTTATGTTTTATGCAATAAATAAAAACTTAAAATTTACTTATTAATTATAAATTGACTTTCAAAATATTCACTATAATCTAAAATATATTTATAAAAATAATAATTAATTAATTTAATGAAAATTTTAAATTAAAATTTTATAAAGTTCTCATAATTACATTATAATTATTAAATATAAATTTTAAAATTGATATTTTTATGCATTACTTTGTATCGTATGAGCAGTTTGCCTTCGTAAATCTGATTTAATAATAAGTGTTATTATTGTACCAGCACATAACATTACAGACATTGTAATATTAGCTGGTATATCACCATATTGTTCTAATATTTCCGAATATAACATTGTAAATAGTATACCAAATACTTGTGCAGCTGCATTTAATAAACCAGCTGATGTACCTTCAGGTTCTGGATATGTTAATTCAGCAGCAAATTCAAAACCAACTGGTAAATAACCAGTCATAAAGAATCTAAATATAGTAGAAAAAAAAAAAAAAAATTCAAGAATATATTAAAAACCAAAAAAAAAAGGAACAAAATGAAAACTGTGTTGGAAAAATAATTTAATTGGAAAATTATGTAATTTCTTCTATTTTTGTGTGGAGGTTTTTGTGGAAACTTTAGTGGTAAGAAATTTAGTTGAGTTCATGATATTATGTATAATTTATTCATAAAGTATACTGAAGGTTTAATATCATTTGAAAATCATAAATTTTAACTACATTCGACTTTGATTTAAGTATGTCTAATGAAATTGCTGCTAAAAAATATAAATTATAATTTTGTTCAGTTTCCAAGGAAATATTATTATTTTTTTTAAATTTATCGAATTCATGTTTGAAAACCGAGACATAATCTCGGGTTCCGGAAATTAAAAATTACTGAAATAAAACCCAATATGTTGGGCCGTATTTTTATTTTTAGTTGGGTCTCAGTTTTATTTGGCGCGATGTTTCAATACTGCGGGCGATACATTTCATCATTGGGGCGTTATTTGCTGGAAAAATTTCTCCTATCGCACTATTTCCGGAAACCATAATTTCTACGTTCAAGTCAAAACGCCACCAATGATTATAATTCTTATTTTATCGTACCTCTGTTTGAATAAATTTCTTTCATTTCAAATGTGACCAACATGAATTTTAATTCAATTTTCATAATAATGGTTTGCACTCTTTAAGGTATAATATTTTACCAGTGCTATATTATTCTTCGAATAAATTATTATATTTTTAAATTGAAATTACTTTCCTATAATGAAATTGTCTAAATCTAAATACTCTAAATTCTGACCTCAAATGCTATAATGTAAAAGTTTCTGCATAAAATTTTTAAAATATTTTAGTATTAAAATGTTTCCAGTTTTCATTCCACATTCACTTATATACACAAACAAAAAAATCAGAATTGATAAGTACACTTACCCTAAAAGTGATGCTGTTATATAGACAACAGCTATATGTCCAGTGTCAAGTGTGAAGGTGAAGATCCACATACCAACCATAGAAAATGAATACACAGCCAAAGTAGTCTCTCTATCAGTAAAAAAAAAATGAAAATTGAAAATCATGAAAATAATGTTTTTTTTTGTTCTTTTTTGAATCATATTATTATTTATGCTTATACGATAAAATGGGTTAAAAAATATTGAAATATCAGAGAGAAAAAAAGTCCTTTTTTCTATAGTAGATCCTTAAAATGTCTCTTCATATTAAAAAAAAAATATATTTCTTCAATGAAAAGGAGTTTCTTAAAATCTTTTGCAAGTGATATGTTGAGTGTTATTTTTATACTAAGGATGCGGAAAAATAATAAGGAAATAAAAAATATATAAAAAGTTTTCTTTATTATTTTATTCAGTTTAAATTTTATTAAAAGAAATCTAGGGGTATGTTGCAAAGAAATGTTGAGAAGTTCGGTTGGTAATGATTTTTTTTTACAAAAATTAAATACGTGTTGGTTTTAAAATATTTTCGAATATTGTTAATGTTTTACAATTTTTGGTCGTAAATAAAAATTCATTTAAAATTTTGGTTACCATTGGCTTCATTGAGCAGACGGTTCATATTTATGTCCATTTTATAAATAAAGAATATCGTGCAGAGATATTGAATGAAGAATATCGTGCAGTGATAAAACTCTTTGTTTGGAAGATTTGTCGACAACAGAAATTAATGAAAGATAATAGAATTGTTAAATAAATCTGCTCCTTCATTTGCAACAATTGACAGATAGCCTTTCGCCTTTAAAAGTTCCTTAGCGGAAAGCGTTTTTCGTCCATCGATTCGAAAAACATTGGAATAAGTGTGTTGAACAAAAAGGCATATATTGAGAAATAAACGGCTATGGAAATAAAGGACTAAGTCCAATATTGAAAAATAAAGTGATTTTTAACGCACAAAATTTGTTGCTTTTGCTTTCGCTTCCAAAGTTTTGAAACAGCCCTCGTATAGATGATATATTTTCCAAAGCACCCCCTCAAGGACAAACATCTGATTTACGGTGAAATTTGCTTATTTTTTCCTACTCTAAATCACCTTTCCAATCCTTGGTTTGGTAACAATTATGAGTAAATTTATTGTTTTAAAAATTGTTATACAAAATTTAGGTGCTGACGAAAGACGGATAGAGGAAAATACTAAGAGAAGAACTTTTCTATTTGGAGAAATGAAAATTAATTTAAGAATTCTTCTGCTTTTGTTATTTTTAATTAAATAATCGCCTTTTTTAATATTAGTTTGTTAATTTATGGAACTGTTAGTCTGTTCATCTATAATCCAATTATATTGACAACAATAAACCCAGTAATATTTTGGTTTATCTAAAATATGTATTTAATTATTGCTTGGTTTGTTAGATAATCCTGACTATCATTAAATTCTCCGAACATTTTAAAATTGTAAATGTAAATTCAAAAGTTTTTTAAAAATATACAAATTTAAGGATTATAAAAATATAGTATAAACAAGCCCCTTGACAGAAATATACAACATTTTAGATTTTTATTGAAGTACAAGTCATAGAATTTTTACAATTTTGTACGCGAGAAAATTAATTTAACAAAATAAAAATAATATAAATTTTTATTGTGTTGTTAACTTTTTTTTTTTATGTTTTATCTTAAAAAATATTTTGTCCTTAGAAACTGTTATTTTCCAGTTGAAAAACATAATGTTTATTCAAATGTAAAAAAAATTATAAACTTTTACTTTGGTAAAAAAATATGCTAAAGAATTCGGAAAAAGTAATTTTTTTTAAATTTGTGGAAATATTGTAGTTTGGAAGAAAGAATTCTACAGAAAAAATAAAAGAAAATTAATTTTCTATTAATTCGATTTTTTATAAACGTGTGAAAAGAATGTACATTAATCAATGTTCAGAAAATTGTTTGTTATTGTAAATTCAGATGAAAAATATATAAGATTTGAAAGTTTTGGTTCTAAAATTCTAGGAATATTAAATAAATTTAAAGATATTATATAAATAGAATAGAAAAATGGGTAGTTGTCCGCATAATGGAAGTATATCCTTCTATTTTTTTATCATTTACATTCTTTTTTTTCCATTTTTGTCAATATACGTCGAAATTTCGCCAATATATCTCTTTTTCATTTTTTAAAGTTTAAAAAAAATAAAATTATCTTTAAATTACTATTTTCCGTCCACGTTTTTAAATTTTCCGAACGAAAACTATGGGTAATGCAGTTTATTAAATGCGACAGAAATATTAGTGATATTAAATCAAAAAATTAATTAAATAATACATAAATTTATTTAATTTTAAAATAAATTACAATTAATTTTGTCAAATTAAGTTTTATATTAAATGACTGAAAAGCATGACAATTAACGCTGTGAATTGAATTACACGAATATAATAATATAAAAATGAAGAGTTCAGTTGACGAATGTGTTAAATGATGTTTTATTTTATTTGGCATAACATATTATATTTAAAACTATTACTTTTTTAAAGCACAAACCAGAACTAGGCAATATAAAGATTTAGGGAATTTATTTGAAATTTTTTAATATAAATTTAAAACCGGCCTATAAAATGATTTAAATGTATGTGACATCCATATTATACTGGAGTGCCCATTCTTTAAAATTTTAATTAATAATATCTCATTATACTAGAATGTCACTCAACATCCTTATCTTCTAAGTTGTCCAAATAAATAAATTTGTTATTGGGCACAAACAGATAATTTGTGTAATAGCTGAATAAAATTGGAAAATTTATCAAATCTTTAAGAGCTAATAGTGAAATTCATATATCCAACTTAGGTTATGAGATTGTCTTAATCGTTATATTCATAAACAATTCTTAACTAAATATGTCAGACAATCTTGAGTCTAATTTATGGTAGAGTCATATTTGAAAATTTCTGATTATGTTTTATGACATAAAAAAAATTAATGTAGAAATAACCAATTATTTTTAAAAAGATTCAAAATTGAAATGACTAGATTTTCCGCAGTATTTTACTTGATAAATTATAAAACATTAAGATAAATGTGAGATTTTTTTAGGAATTTCTAAATAAATACTTATCTCAGTTAAGTCTGTGATTAAACTAACGTTAAGTATCATTTATGAATTGCAGTATCGTTTATGAATTATCGTTTATGAATTGTTAAATCTAACATACCTAAATATTTTACAGTATTTTGTAATACTAATATCCAAAATAATGCCCCCAATAAAATATGTAAGTAAAATGAATAAATATTCCAGAAAAAAATGATAATAAACTTGACTTATAAAAGTAGTTAAGAGTAGAATTAACTACTTTTATAAATCTAGTTTATTATCCTTTTTTTGTGGAACATTTATTTTGTGTAAAATTGCAATTTTTCATAAAAAAATACGGTTGGCAAAAACGGAAAATCTTTAAAAAATTGTAATTCTTTAATATTTTCAACTATCACCAATTTATTTGTACATTTATTGTATTAAATGATAATTTTGTAAAAAAAATGCTTATTAGACGGATATAAAATACAATATATCAGATTAAAATCCATCAAAATATATATTATAGTGAAAAATGATCTAATTCATTAAGATTAATATTGTATTACACCAATTATAGAAAAATTTAGTATAGAATTATTATATAACAGAAGTGAAAAAATGATATAATAATTTCAAATAAATTTAGATTTATGAAAGCATTAATGATATTATATCATTATTAAGTTATTTCATGCTTACAACATAAAAATTATTAAATTTTTTCAAAATTTCATAAAAGCAAAATTTATATAAAAGTAATTATTTTGGTTTATAATTTTACATATTATTAAAATTAATTGAGATTATTAAAATTTTAATAAATACCACTTTCATTGTTGGAAAATTAATTTAGATACAATTTCGATTAACTATTATTATTTGTAAATAGGATTTTTTTAACATTAATAGAAACATACAATATTTAAACAATTTTTTTTCCAATCCAATTAAATTTTAGGTTTTAAAGTGCGGAAATATATTTTTTATGATAAAAACCACTTATTACTATAGTTAAAATATAACGATATATTTACAAATTATCATACAAATAAATTGGTATTTACAGGACAACTTATAAGTTTCATTTATGTCTCTTTATATAACAAATAATTTGTGAGTCTACTAAAGTATATATGTATTATAGTGTCACCACAAAAATTATAATAATTATAATTATTTGTTAGATATTTATTGTTACATAATATATTAGAACTTACACAATTTTAATCTAACTCACTTAGATCAATTGGATCTAATTATCTGTTAACCAGCAACATAAATATTAACATTAAATAGACTTTTATATACATTTGTAAAGTTCGTTAATATCAAATTTATATAATTTGTAAATAAAATTTTATTCCCCTTTATCACAATTGACATATACATAATATCTTTCTCTGTAAAATCCTTACAAATCCTAATAAATTATTATTTAAAGTCATGTAAATTAATGTCCTGACGTTTGTTGTAAACACAAAATATTTTTTTAACTTGTACGTACTATTAATGTTAACGAAAATGTCGTAAAGGATATTATTTTTATATTTATTTTGTTTTTGTACCTATGGGGCCACTTTTGAAATAAATTCTTCAGTCTTCGACAAAATATCGTTAAGATATTTATGCCAACGACACGGTATGTGTGAAATATTTTTTTTATATATTTTTTATATTAAATTTGATTAAATATTTTTTTATATCTAATTTTTAACAACCAGATAAAATGACTTCATAAATTTAATAACAGGACGATTTTTAATTTCAAATTTGACATAGAAAATTCAAAAAAAAAATTAATTTAACTTACACAGCGAATGTATCAAATTTGGAACAACATTTCTTAAATGTAATTATTAAGAAAACTAACCAAAATTTTTTAAACTGGTTTATGAATCATATTCGGTACTAAATTTGACTCGATTTTATGTTACCTTCAGGTAACTCTTTATTGTGGTAATTAATATATAGACCGAATATATAAAAAGCGATTCAAAAGTGAGTAAGACTCCGATTTTGACATTAACTGCACGTCGTTCACCGTGATAAAGGTCAAGCAATTAATTATAAATTTGATTTCAACTTCATTTATTTAATTTTTACCAGATTTCTCAATATGAATATTAATTCTCGTTCAAAAAATTGTTTAAAATATTATTCTTCAGATATAAATATTAACATAAAAATGCTATCATTAACATAATTTTTTTATATTATTTTTTCCTGAAATCATAACATCTATATTGGTGTAATACATATTTTTCCTCCAAAAATAAAATTAAATCGCGCATTGTAGAATTAATAGCAAATTTCCATGTACAAAATATTGACTTTAAAATAGAATTTTTCTAAGAATATTTTAACAAATTTTTGTAGAGTATCTATCACTTTAAATATTCGTAAATATAAAAACAAACTTTTTTCAAAGTTTTTAAAAAAAGAAACATTTTCTACCTGTTGTATAAAAATAAACAATTTTTTCTTGTGTACCATTCTCAATAATGGTAAACAAGAAAAAAATAAACGAAAAATGTTAAAATAAAAGTTTTAGATTCTTATACAACCTAAAAATAAGACAAACAAAATAATAAATTATCAAGATTATCCAGGTAAAACATGACAATTTTATTTTTGGGTTTAAGATAAAGTTTTGTTATTAAAAAAAGTTAAATTTTCTTAAAAAAAAAAAAAGGAAACCTACTCTCTTAGAAAAAAAATTATATCAAACTTACTTAAATCGATGAGTTTTATCCAAACAAATTCCAGATACAACAGATCCAACCATACCAGCTAATACAATACATAGTCCAATACGTCCTGTATCAACTTCATGACCAGGATAATATTGTAGCACAACCTATAGCATAAAATATATACTTATAAAAACAAATATGTATTCTAAATAATTTAGTATAATGTACAGGGTTTGCACTCTAAATTCACCCTTTTGCAATTCAAATTCACACTTTTGCAAAAGGTTTAATTTGACTTGAAAAAATTTAATTTGATTTCCAAAATGGTGAATTTGATTAGCAAAAGGTTTAATTTGCCTTGCAAAAAAATTAATTTGATTTTCAAAATGGTGAATTTGATTAGCAAAAGGTTTAATTTGATTGCAAAAGTGTGAATTTGAATTGTAAAAGTGTGATTTTGAATTGCAAAAGGTTGAATTTGGAGTACAAACCCTGTATGTTTTAATGGTCTATAATGTTTTTAATTTTCTGCAAAAAGTAGACTTTGAGCAGAAAAATTTCCAATGAAACGAAATTGATTAAGTGTATCAATAAAATTGAAATTTATTTTTTAAACCGAGAGAAAGACTATTAGAGTAATAACTTAGATTTAGTTAAACGTTGTTATAAGTTATTGCTTCTATTTTCGGGAAAATCTTTTGAAATAGATACAATTTAATTTAATTATATCTTTAAGATATAATTATATCTCATAAAATATAAAATCTTAAATATACTATTTATTATTCAGAATTAAGAAAAAGTTAATTATTTAATGACATGATTGTTTTACGTTTACTAATGAGTTATGACTGTTTTCTATGTTATCAACAAAAATAATTTGGGGAATTCCAAAAATTGTAAAAAATCAAATACGAGTTTCCAAATCAAATATAATTTGCTGTTCATTTAAACTAATTATGTATAATTTTTTAATTAATTTAATTTGGTTTTTTTTTTGTTAAAATATATAAAAAATAATAGGGGTAATAATTTTCACTTACAGGATTTAGAAGTGTTGATATTGCATAAAATACACCAACATTCATACCATATGATGTTAATAGAAGTATATAATTTCTATTTAATACCAAATTTTTTAATGATTGTAAAAATTGTGAATTAGCATCTGGTGATTGTGATAATTCTTGTGCAGCTGATGGTGGTGTTGGTGGATGATCTTGGAAAACTAAATAAGATAAAATATAATAAAATGTGTTATTCATAATTTTACATAAATATAATTTTTGAAAAATTTAATTTCATCAAAGAATATTATAGAATTTTCTGTACTTACATAATATCATTAGTACAACCAGAACTGATGTTAATCCAGCTACCAAATAGAACATTACTTTTAAATCATTACCAATTAATTCTAAATCATCATGATTGCCAACTAACATTGGTGGTAGTACAAAACCAATTGCAACACCAAGCTAAAAATAAAATAAAATATATACATATTCGTATCTATAGCATTATACAATTAAATTTATTAATTTCTAAAAACTTTTTGAAAAAAAAAAATCCTTGAAAAGGATGATAAAATTATATGTACATATATACATAAAAAATCTTTTAGATAAGTAAGGCAAATTTAAAGTCAAGTAGATAGAATAAAATTAAAATTTCATTTATATTTTTAGATTAAAGTCACTTCCACTCAACTAATTTCAATTTTTACTTTTTTTTTTGTGTGTTTTAGTCATTATGTTAATTTAAGTAAATCACTTGAATGTGATAATTGGTTTTTGGTAATTAAAATATATTTTATTTGAAAATTAAATATGGGAAAAAAAATGTGTGTAGAGGTTCTAATATATTTCATTTATGTGAGATTTATAAATAGTTTTTTTCAAGGATATTTTCTATATTTAAGTAATATTGAAGATATTTTACAAGCATGTTTATCAAAAATATATCTAAAAAGTTTTTCTGTTTATTATAATGTTTTCTAATAGTTTGTAAAATCTTAATTTTATTACATATTGCTTGTGAATTATTTGCATAATTATGTGCATATTTTTATACAAGCTATTAAACTGATAATATCTATGAAAAAGATATAAAATATTTTAGTATTGTTTTAGTATTCACTTAAATTTCAGATTACATTTATAATATTCTCCACAATTCTGATGTTTAATTGAACATTTTGTGAATATTAATAATGTCTAAAATTTTCTCCTTTTTAATTACATTTCTGTATCTAATAGTCTTTTTTGATACGAAAAATATTTTACGGTTCAGTATAACATGACATAAAAATCCCATAATTATGTACACATAATAAATTTGACCAATAAACATGGGCGTGAATATATTATTATATAAATAATAATTTCACTTAAATTGTAATCATCATCATAATTAAATAAGCTACAAAACATTCAATTATGTTTTGTAAAACATATCATAATTATCTTGTAAATCATCACATTATGAAAATGTTATATGTTAACCTTAATATTTCTATTAAATTAGTATAGTTTTATTCATGACATTTTTAGTTTTGTAGCAATATATATTTTAACCTTTTTCTTGTTGTGTCACATATGCTTGTCTTATAAGTTTCTTTTTAATATTAAAATTTCGCTATGTAAAACCCTACATCAGTGTCGTAAAGTTGACAGTTTGTCAATTCCTAACAAGGTTAAAAGTTTAACATTTAAAATTATTATTTTAGTTCCTTAGAGTAAAAAATTTAATAACTTTAATTGAAATAAATTATTTAGAAAATTAATAAAATAAAAATATTTGCATTGTGATTAAATGTGTGTCTATCTGTCCGTAAACTTTTTCAAATTACTACTTTAAACTTTAAAGTAGTAATTTGAAAAAGTTTACGGACAGATAGACACAGATTTAATCACAATGCAAATATTAATCACAATGCAAATATACAATGCATTAATCACAATGCAAATATACAATGCAAATAAAGTTTAAAGACCTCTTTTTTTATACTGGAAGCAAAGCGTCTTATCCTCAAGGAATTTTTCGCGCGAATATCAACTATGTCTTCATACTGAGTCTTGAGAATACTTTGAAATTGAATACTACTGAAATTGTCAGTAAAATAAAACAGGTCTCCAAAGATGTTTTTGTGCCAATTTTTAAATTATATTTTTGGATAAAGATTGAATTAAAATTAGTAGATCAAGAGATTAAAATTAAAATTTATAGATCACATATTAAATTCACACAAATAAATTATGTCGACGGTCCAGACACTTGAAACAAATCGCTGCGAAAAAAAACTCTCTTTCTTTTAGAAAAATATAACAAAAAATTTAGTATTTATTGATTTTTTATTACTAGAAAAACAAAGAAATCATAAAACATTATAGAAAAAAATTCTATTAAATTTATGTTTTACTTTAAACAAGGATTCTGTTAAAATTTATCAAAATTTTAAACACTTATCATAGCGTAAAATTTTATTTATGTTCTATCTAATGAAATTGACAATGATAAATGATAAATTAATTGATAAAGTTTTTTTGCTAAAGATTAATAATATACAGAATACTTGAATTATGGCGTTTTCAGCTTTAAACAAATTTAAGCCAGAAATTAAATATATAATCTTTTAAAATATTACAAAATCACTACAGTTAATCCATTTTTTGCCTCATATACTGGAGGGTTCAAAATTAGAGCTAATTTTAGTAAATTATATTTATTTAGTGACCAACTTTTAATAGATTTTAAAATTTTAGATTCCCGTGCTCTACGCAGAACACGGTTAGTTAAATCAGCTTCAGCGTAGTATGTAAGCAAAGAGTAAAAAAAAAACTCAAAAAACCATTTCAAAAATAATTTTACATTGCCTTTCTTCACAAAAAAACTACATAATTTGCAGCTGTGTCCTCAATTTTTGCAATGATATGACTACCAATATCAATCATAGACTGGTTTTATTGAAAACTGTTGAAGAGTGTCTTGAATAATAGTAGATTTTTAACAATTAGTTCAGGTTAGTATTTGAAAAGTACTATCCGTTTTTGCAAAAAGAATTTAGTCACGTGATGAACTCGTAATAAACATAGTTATGTTGGTTCATAAATTGAGGTTCATTCTTGACAAAAGAAGCAATTAACAACTGTAATTTAATCAACGTATAATATTTTAAAATTACTCCATTAGTATTTTAAAAATATAAATACAATTACTATTTTCAAAAATCGTGTAACATTTTCTTCAAAACAATACATTAGTAATTATAATATTTTTTTTTTAAATGTTGCGATAAAATAACGCCAGGAAAAATGGGTTAAACATAATTTGTACAAATTTAAATAATTTTGTAGTAGAAAAATGGGTTAAAAAATTGTACAAATTTAAATAATTTTGTAGTACATATTTTTAAATTTTATATTCAAAATTAAAGTGACTAAATTAAATTTTCCACTTAAATTTAATTTTTTAATATTGCGTGACGATCAAATCAAAAGAATATCAAAAATTAACAAAATAGTTAATACAAAAAAAAATCAGATAAATAATAAATCAGATTATAAGCAACAATAATATATTTTATGATTATAAAACTATCATTAATCATTAGTCATCAACGGAAACATTAATTTTATCCATTTAAACTTTTTTTTTATTGTATCTTCATTTCATTAATTGTTTCACTGGTGCACGACTCTTCTACGCATCAATTTTGTATTCAATTTAATTTTTTTTTCTTAAATTTATTTAATATCTATTTATACAAGAAACAAATTCTGAATGATCATAATTTACAACATTTGCGGAAAACACAAATTTAATCCTGCCTCTGGCATATCTAAATTTTCAAATATTTATTTTTACCACTTTAAAAATGCTTGTTAATATTTTTCAAATTTATAGAAAAATTTTATGAAAAACCAGAATCTTTTAAATGGAAAATCTAATAAAAATTGAAATATGTATGTACAAATATTTTCTGGTTAAAAGATTCTCGTTGAAAAATTGTGTAATCTATGGAAAGCAATTTTTTTACTCAAATAATGATTTTAAGATATTAACTCAAGTAGTGATTTTAAACATTTCTTTTTATATATGTATTAATGTTTATGTACTATCATTTTTAATTTACTAAATTGAATTTAATAAATATTTTAAAATATGACTTTTAATATTTCTATTTTTCATGACAATGTAATAAATTTAATATTAACTGACTTTTCTTAAAATTATTTATTAATATTTTTCTTGCTGAAGTAAGTTTTTTTTTTATAAATTTTGTTTTTTTTTAGCAAATCATGTAAATTATATTAAAGTTTACTTTAAAAATTAAATTTTGTAAAAAAAAAAAGAACCAAATAAAATAAAAGTTAATCATTGGTGAAATACATAAATCATTTGTTTCAGGAATTTTTACTTTTAAAAAGATATTTGCCATTTTTTCATGAACAAAAAGTTTGTTTTTTTTTTTTGAAAATATAATCAAAAAATTTATTTTTAGTCTTTTATATAATTTACATAAAATTTACTTTAAAAGTGCTGACAAATTAGATTTTGTAGATATTTTTTATTCAAACTTGAAAAAAAGTATATTTCACGCTAACAAAATAAAAAAAAAATTCAACATAGCAGAAAGATTGTACAATAATTTTCATAATGATGGGCTTTTTTTTTGGGAAATCTTATTACAATTGGAAAAATACTCTTAATATTCTGTAGAATGTGGGGTCAATATTATCAATTTAGGAGAACAATATTTGCATAAAAAAAAAGTATCTGATAGAAATATCTTAAATAATTTATGTGTAATGTGTTAAATAATAATTTGGAAAAAAGGTGACAGATTCTATAATCGATTTTTTGTTCACCAAAAATGTTCTAAACTAAAACTAAGTTAATAATTTATATAACAAACTATTTCCTAGATATTTCCTCTATAACTTTTAATGGATTTTTCAAATGATTTTTCAACAGTTTTTAATGATTATTTAAACTGTTTATTATTATTTTTACTCTTAGTAATGTAAATACATTAAATAATCTGATATAAATGCCTGAGTGGTATTTGATTTGGATAAATGTGTCAGGTGTGATAATTTAATATTTTATTAATTGATTACTTTAGGTATTTAATTAAAATTTTATAACAAATTTTGGTTTTAATTTTAAATATTTATCGTAATTTTCCAATAATGATTTAATTCAGATACTAAATAATTTACATAGAATAAGTAGCAATGGAGTTATTTCGTTTACTCGCCGAATTCTATGAATTATACAAATAATAAAATTTATAAATGTACGATTATTTAATAACACTTTAAAATGGTAGTACAAAATTCCCTTTTAAATTATAAATGGATTTCTGATTAAATAATACATTAGATTAGTCAGATTTACCCAAGGATGTAAATATTTCTTAAACGGAAACATAAATTATTAATTATTTTTTTATCATTATCTACAACATCTGTTCTTAAAAAAACCAAAACAATCCTAAAACTTAACCAAAATAAAGTTTTTAATACGGTTTTTAGAATTTTTTTACCAACAATAATTTACAGGACCTGACGTCTGTCGATTCGTAAAATATTTCAAATTATTCTGTAACTATAGTAGATGTATGTATAAATTATTGCTAGGCCACTCGCTGGAAAGGTTAATGAATTTGTTAGTAGGAGTAAGCGATAAAAAGTATTTAAAGATCTTCCGCCAGGCAGCGTTATTCTGTTTCAGCCAAAACTTGCTTTTTAATAAGAAATTAATAATAGTAAAGTTTCCCCAAAATTAGATTCATCACTGGATCAGCAATTAAGAGGAGTAAAGTAAACATTTTTTTTTAAATTAAAATCTTAGCCAATGATGACGTCACTTAAAAAAGTATTTTAAAAATAAACTTGAAAATATAATAATATCATGTTAAAAAGCCCATTCGTAGAAAACTAGTTTTACAGCGCATCAATTTGTATTATTATTATTTTTTTAAAACAAAATCATGATAACCAAATCCCTTTAAGGCTCTGACAGTACGTAAATGAGCCTACTTAACATTCAAATATTGTAAAAAAAATATCAAAGAACCCCTAAAGAATATAAGGATTTAGGTTAAAATAATGATATCAAGTTAGGCTATATTGTTGTTTTTATTTAAATGATTATTAAGAGAAGAATTTATTATGCAATTTAACACTTTTTAAGCTTATTACGTAATTTTTGTGATTTCTTTATTCAAATTTTGTTTGGTAATTATTGCCAATTATTTGGTTTTTATAATTTATTAATTTTCTTCAAGGGTAGTTTCTTATTTCTTGGGAAATTATGGGATTTTTAGTAGACAAGTGGCAATAAGAAAGAACGAAATTGAAAATATGAAATAAATTATTAATAATTTTCAAAAAGAAACATCAATGCAAATTTAATTTATATTAAATAATTATTAAAATTTATAAATTGAATTTGTTATAGTAATATTAAATGTAGTACTTATTTATATATTTCAATTTTAAAAATATATCATAAATAATTTCACTCAATATATCATAAATAATTTCAGCAATAGCAAAGTTTATTTTTATAGGACATGAAAAAGCCATTTAAAACTTTCCATTATATCAACGTAAAGGATAGTAAAATTTTTATTTTAGCACTAAAATATGTCAAATCATTCGTCATTCGTATTATTAACATAAAATAAATCGTGACAAAGTAGATGAACTGGAAAACGTATGTCTATAGAATAACAATTTAAGGTTATTTAAACATTATTTAAAAATTAGAAAATTTAATATTTCGAAAATGTTAAAATAGATTTTCAGCTAAAATTTATTTTGATTTTACTAAATGAAAATCTATTTAATCTTTATTACGCTTCCAATCCAGCCGATAACATCAAACTTAGTTAACATTTCCTACATTAAACTAATAGCATTAAACTAAGTTATTTATAATAGTTTTCTAATATGAGCATTAGTAATAATTAGAGTTTCAATTATTTTATTCCACTTTTTGCGAACATTGTCAGGTCTGGTGGCTAATATGTGATATGAAATTCTGCAATTATTCCAATTTAAATTTAAATAAATAACCTGAAGTAAATTAAGTTGTGTCTGAACTAATCATCATTGAAAATTTAATTAAAATTAAATAAAGTAATGCATTTTATTTAAATTAAAAAGATTTTTGTGTAAATCAATAAAAATTTATAAATGTTTTAATATGAACTTTAAAATCTAATTTAAAAGTGGTTCATTTAGAAAATATATTTTTGAAAACATTTTTTTAATTTACAACTTTGAATTTTTCCTAACCTTTGACATCAAACATTTTAAAATTACTTTGTGAAATGTTGAAATTATGTATTCAGATTATTTTTTGAATTGTAAAGACAGAAAAGATTAATAATTTTTTCATTTAATTACCAGCTTTTTAGTTTTAAGGATATTTTGAAAATCAGTCACCAAATGGTAAAATTAAACATTAAATTAAATAATTATTTTTTTCCTACCACTTACTTAGTTACTTTGAAAAATTAATATGAAATTTTCTAATTTTTAAATAATTCAGGTATGCAGATTCAGGTACGAAAATGGCAAACAAAATTTTCAATTTATTTTTCTCTTGAAAACTTAAATTACTTTTATATTCAAATAAATGAAAAATCTTTTTAGTAATGGAAATAAAATCTAAAAAATACTGACACATAAAAAACCAAAAAAAAAATGAAATTGAGTATTAAAAGGATTTTGTTTTTTTTTCTCATGTTTATTATCTCATTGTCTGTGAGAAAATTGAAATTTTTCTTGTCTTTATAAATAAATTCCAATTCACCGAAAAGAAATCCTTTTAAAAGTTTGTCACATCACGATTACATGATACTAAAGTATCAGCACTTTGTTTTATGTAAATCTAACTTTAATGTTAGTGAAAATATTATTTCAATCTAAAAATTAAATATCATGAATATATAATGTCGGAATTAAAATAATTACTTGAATTCATTCAATTATGTTTATTTAATATTATATTTTAGTTAAATTAAGGATATTATTTATAATTAAATTACCTATCCAAATTAATTTATTTAATTATAGAAATTATTCCAACTTTTATTTTAACGTACGACAAATAAATTATTTAAATTTTATTATATCATTTTGTATTCTTATACTATTTCACTTAAATTTCCATAAATTTAATTATAATTCATTTTCTTAAGTTATTTTTTTCCAGGAATCAAGAAGGACTGTTTATGTTTGGAGTTAATTACATTACAGATTTATTTATTCAACAGATTTACCCAATAATTATTTCGAATTTTTCAAAAAGTCATCTACTAATTAGACTGGAGAATAATGGGTGGTTCATTTAAGATTTGAACAAAATAAATAAGTAATTATATTATTTTGGTTTCTATTTATTATACCGTATAATACATAATTAATTCATTATTTGGGGATTATGCTGACAAATGTAATTATTTATTATTTTTGGGTTGAAATTAATTTACTATCGATGGTGAAAATATATTATTTAAAAAGTTAGTTTTTCATGTTAAAAAAGTCTAAAATTAATTTCTTTAATTTTAACGTAAAAAGTTATTCAATTAATCATTTAAAATGTTTTCCAACAGATTATCTCATTCCTGTTAAAAAAAATTTTTATCAGCTTAGATTGGCTAGGAACCAAAATTAATTTATTTTACAGAAAATTTAATATTATAAGATTTGGGCTTCAAAATTAGGTTAAATAAAAATATTTATTTTTCATGTGCCAACAAATTAAATTTTTTTTTGGAAAATATTTTTCACGTTAAAAAACCAATAAATTACATGAAATTTTTTTTAAAGAAACAAGGTAAAATTTTTATCAGGTTATATTTAAAGAACCACAAAATTATTTGTTCTATCAAAAAAAAATTAAATCTTAAACATTAATTTATCATTAAGAATTGATCAGAAGGATTGTTGTCTGTTGTCTTGGTTGTGTTAAAAATTAAATTTAAAAAAAAGTTAGAAACCCGAAAATCATTATTAAAATAGAAAATAAATAATCTTTTAATCTTGATTTTCAATATAATTTTATTTGTGTCCTTTCAGTTTACGATCTTTTCGTTTTTTTTTTTAGCACATTAAGATATTTTGTTATTACATAAAAAAAATAGATTTTTTTATCTAAAAAAAAAATCAAAGTATATTTTTAAATTTAAAAGATTATTTCCATTCATTGAACACAAATGTTATAAACCAAATTTATATCTTTTATTATTTTTTACATCATAAACTCTAAATACATTTTTGCTTTTAAAATATTAAATGATTTTTGTTTTTATGTTATTTTGCAATCTTATTATTATTTATGAAATATCTTTTATTGTTTTTCACATTTATCGTAAATATATCCGCTTACTGTTTAGATAAAATTGAATGTTTGGACATAATCTGAATTGAAATAGAAATGTTTCTACATTAAAATATACAAAAAGTTATTGTAAGTCAAATTCGTTTATGACTAACTTAGAATTTTTGAAATTCAGATAAATTTATTCTCGGTTGATTTTATTTGGAATTAAAATTTAACATAACGTATAATCTTAATTTTAATAAAAACTATTTCAACAGTTTATTAATATCAAATAACCATCAAATATATAATTAAAATAAATTTAACCTTAGATTTAATCATAATTTTCAAATAAAATCCAGTAATGGTATTCTGTGAAGTAATTGAAAAAAAAACTACACTTTAATAACTACATTTTATTAAAGTACATTTCAATTACATTTACCTACGTTGAATTTTTACTCTCTGTAGTCATCTCTAATAATGTATTAGCTTAGCTTTCACGGTGAAAAACAGTATTAATATCGCTAAAATTTGATTTATTATAGACTTATGTTAGGAATTATTCTACCAGGCAGTTACATAATAGCATCGGCTGCTGGTTGGTTGGTAAAAGTTGTTACCGCCCATCGGTTGGTACAAGTTGTTACCATCCACCGTTTAAAAAGTTATGCAAGATTTATTACAGTATTCTCAGAACTAGATTGTTCTGAGATCTAGCCACCTAATAGCATATTACAAAAAGTTTATGAAGTTATTAGCTATTTATATTATGTTTTAGAACTAAGAAATTTTTTTTAATACTATATTTTCTACCATAAAAATTTAGACAAACAAAACTTCGAAAAATATCAAAGTTTACCAAACTAACTTAATAACAAATTAATTGATCAATTCAGATGAACTAGATTTACAGAAATATTTGGGAATTATTAAGGTAAAGAAGTTATTAATATTGATATATTTTAATTAATTAAAACAAACTTATTGAAATTATCTGTCAGTAGAAAATTAATAATAAATGGCAAACTTTCATCAAGAACATTAAAAATATAAGATTGGCACCCTACAAAATTTATTTAATATAGTTAATTCGGTCAATTGTCTATGAAAATAAATATTATTTTTCTTAATTTATTGGAAAAATCATCCACAATACAGAATACAAATTTTCTTCTTATCTTTTAAATGTTTTTTAATGTCAAGTGAAACCAAATTCAATTTCTAAAAATACTATAAATTTTTTTTGAATTTCGTATTAAATTTAAAAATCAGACTAAATATTTTTTTATTGCTTGGTTTTTGTCATTTTCGTTTTATTTTCATTTGGCATTCAAAATTATTATTGACACTTTTGCATGTTTTTGCACTAAAAAAATGTGATTTACAAATTTCTTAAATAATTTTGATAACATTTTATGGATATCAAATTGAAAATGGTATAACAGTTCAAGAATATTAAATGAAAGTTATTGGAATTTATATAATAATGATATTATTTAAGAAAAATCTCGATTCTATTTAGACCAAATATCTTATACAACAGTTCAAACAATTAAATAATTCATAAAACATTATTTTTATGACTCAAATCATGCAAAATTTAATGTTCCATAAATTTTTCTTGGGTCTCTCTTTCGTAATGTGTCGACACCTTTATATAAATTCAGAATTAAAATCCCAAAATATAAGATTTCAAAAATACTAACCATTTAAATCAGTTTTTTAATAATTTTGTAGGAAATATTTAAGTAATTTTCTTAAACGGAAAAATTCTGATTTCTGTACTCAGAATATCATATTTTATGAAGAAGATTGATGATATTTTTTTAAAATTTTATGATTTAGATCCCATAGTATTGATTATAAATCATGATCTTTCAAAAATATCATAAATCATTTCAATACACTATTGTCTTTGACTGTTATATTAATCTGAATATGTGCGTAAAAAAACAATCCGTTTTTTAGCTTGACTTTTTAGCTTGATTTCTAATTTAAAACAAAATTGTTTCATTTTCTGAAGTTAAATTGAAATAAACAATTTTAAAGGGATATTTTTTTACAAATGATTCAATCTTTTTGCAAAAAAAATATTAATTAGATAAATTTTTCAAAACATTCAGGTAAAAATTTTCAAACCTAATATGCCATAAGATTTATTGGACTTAATTGTAAATATTGCGATTTTCCATTTAGATACTAATATGCAAATAAAAGAAAATCAGATAATAGTGTTTTTTTTTTATAGAAAATAAAACAAAGTTTTTTAATTAAATTGTGAATATTTTTGCACAAAAGTTACTTTTATTTTACAAAAATCTATATTTACCTTATATAACTTTAATCCATAGAATTTCTAATGATAAAAACGGCTTAATTTGATTATAGAAAAAGCTTAATGATTGTAGACGCATTAAAAGAGAGATTTCCTATTATGTATATGTATCTCTAAAGTATTCTATTGAATATTTATTAAATCTATTGTAAACCAAAAAAAAAAACTAGCTATAAACATTTTGAATAGAAAGTGTTCACAGTGACATAAAATTTTGGTTAGATATTTTTTTTTACTTTACATAATATATGTATATGTATATGTATGAAAATATCTATCAAATTTACATAAAAACTCAATAAAAATATTTTCATTTTATATAGAAAACTTTAAAAAAAAAAATAGATACTAAAATTTATTTTCTAAAGAATTTTTTTTTTTTTATGTACGAGTAAACATAAAAAAGGAGGAAATGTGTTAGTTGAGATTTAATAGAAAAATATAGAAAAATTTCCATTTAACACGTTCATGGATAGTTAGTTTTTAAAATGTGTGAAATATACATAAAGACAACTACTATAAAAAATTTTGTTGTAAAGCTATTAAAAGAATGTCATAAAAATAGTCAGATAGTAATAAAAATGTCATATTAAATAGTCTTTTCAGTCGTCACTTAACAAAAAAATGTTCTATGTAAAATGACAGTTTGCAGAAAATATTGGTGATATTACTAATAATAGGAGAAGATGGTTATGAATGTTATACCAGATCTTTGTGTGCTCGTCCACAAAAAATTTATATGTTAAAGGAGATAAGTCAGCGACTGTGTTAAATAGAATTTTGTTGTTGGAGCTTTTAAAACTTTTCAAAATTAGAAATTATTGGTAAAATTTATTCGAAGATTATTTAAAATTTTTATAATTTATTGAACAAAAAAATATCATGAAAAAAATTATTTATAAGAATTTGAGATACTATATAGCTTTCACTATCATAACGAGTATATTTATAGAATTTCGGTTATTTTCTATTCACCAAAATAACAACAAAAAATATGAAAATTTAGCATAGTTTCTAAAAAAAATTAAAGTTAACCTTTTTCATTACATTTAGATTTTAGTAATCAATTTAATGCTCTAACAAATATTTTTCGTTTATTCAGCAGAATTTGTTTATCGCAATAAAAAAAGCATACTAAAAATATTCAAAGAAATGTTAACGTGTTTCTTATACCATAAATTTATTTTGACATAGACCATCGAATAAAATTGATGAGATAGTATTTTGAGGGTGAAAATTCCAAATAAAAATAAAATTACTTTTTTACTGCCTAAAACTAAGCTAAAGAAAGTTTCTTTACTTTAAAAGTTTTCCTGGTTTAATTTTTTAAATTCTCGAAATTAAATAGAATTCTGAGTGGTTTGCAAATATCCTTTTTTTTGGAATGAAGATAATAAATAGACGACATTTTATATTGTATAAAATTAGATAGTGTTAGAAATTCTGAACTATATATTAATTTTAAAAGTTTCCTTTTAAAACAGAAATGTCATAAAGATACATTTTTATGTTCTGCAACATAAAATATACATTTATAAAATATTAAGGATATTTTTAAATTTCTATATAAATATTTTTTTAAGGAAGTATAAAATAAATAAATAATTTTTTTTTAGATTTCAAATAAAGGAAACATAGAATAATTCCGAAAATAACGTTCTTTCTTTCATTGCATAAACATTACTACAACAAATTTATAATTTTCTACTAAGATTTCAATTAAGATTTCTTATTCTTTAATAAATACCGACATTTAAATTCTTTAAAACAAAGATTATACTTAAATAGTTCTTAATCTAATTTTAATTGATTGTATTCTGTGGAAAACGACCAAAATTTTATTTCCACCAGAAAATAATCCTGGAAATAAACTTCAAGCTAACATAATAACATAAAACAATTTAATCCATAAATCGTTATATAATTTAAAGTTTATTTTTCCATATTATATAATATTTTCATTAAAATCCGTATTCTTTAAATTATCCTTTCTTGACAATACAAGCATAATATTCCAAATAAATCTGTTATGTCTCAACAACCCAAATAATTTTCAAATATATTCATATCCTGTACGTAAATTACGATTTTATGATCCTTAATAAGGAAATTATATGAAATTAAAATAACATGCTGTATGTATTTTTATGTTTGTATCGCGAAGGATGTGAAATTTAAAAAAAAAAAAAAAACTTTAAAAACAAGGAAAACATAAGAACGAAGAAATAAGGATATTATACATGAAATATTTCTCTTATTTTTTTTTTCTGTACGTACTAGAAAAAAAAATCCTATTGACACGTTTTTTTTCTTCAAAGCTATTAAAAAAAAATCAAAATTATTTTCCAAGGATATACACTACTTAAGAAATAATAATAACGAATCATGTCCTTTTTTAATAGTTATTTATAAAGGTTGAGTTTAAAATATTTGTGTGTGTATGTAAATATTTATTGTAGTATAGAAGGTATAGAAAAAGAAAATAAATTTCCGCAAGGATAATACTTGATTTATTATAGTAATATAGGACATTTTAAAATAGATTTTTTGAGAAACAAAAAATCTATTATCTTAGGGGTTAGCACTTTGACGTTCGTCCGTCTGTTGGTGTGTCAGTTTGTAAAGGTTTATGATTTAAAATAGTAAATGTACACCTAAAATATTGCCGGACATTGCAAAAATTGAATTGCAAAAATTGAAAAATTTCCTATCTGATGAAGGTAAAAGTTACTTTAAAAACCATCCGGTAGGAGGCGTAATTTATGTTTTGGAAAACGGATGAAAAATTGGCAATTTAAGATAGTAAATATTCTCCAAATTCACAATAGACCTCACGATGCAAAGGATTTAAAGAATAGAATAAAGCAACACAATGTTCTTTAATTCAAATTACTCCCAATTTAGGCGGTATTGTGTCAAATGAATTACTCCCAATTTAGCGCTACTGTAAAAATGTTTAAACTGTAATTTAACTATGGTGTTTGTGATTTTGTACAGCCTCCGTTCGAAAAATAACTAACCATTGCTTCAAAATTTTGCCACTAGAGGATTCAAATTACATTATACTTAAAAATACGATTTCATATAGTAAACTCACCAAAAACGATGTAAGAGGACATATTAGAAATATAATGTAGAGTAATAAAAAAAGGAGTTGAATACTGCAATTAAATTTGCCACTAGAAGCGCTACTCTATAAAGTATAGTAATATTATTAATTTTAAATATGGTTTTCATTAGTACTTAGTACAACATTTTTATAATTGATTTTACATTGAGATCAAGTTCATGTATCCGCACGTAAAAAAGCTCATACGTATGAGTCTGCTGCACACTAGTTCTACTGCGTGGCTTTTTTATATGTATACGAACAGAAAAACGTATAAAAATAATTGTATTTGTAAAGCTTTAGAAACATAAACTTTTATATTATAAACAATTGTTATTTTTAACAATTTTAAGTTTTGTTCTTTGGTTTATTATTTTCCTAGTCAACTATATGACACCATTTGTTATTTTATTTCATCCTATACTTTTCACATTCAAACAAAACCAAAAACAAAACATGAGTTTCAATGAAGGATGTAAAATTCTGTCTGTGATTTATGTTTATGGTTCAAAAAAAATGTATGTATTTGTTTATTATTTAAAATTATAATAATAAGTCCTTATAGTTTATTTATAGTTTTTGAAGTATTTTATTTTTAATCCAACTTTTTTATTAAGGTTATTAGAACAACAAGAAAACTTTTTTGGGGATTAATTTAATAATCATTTTTTTGGTGACATACTGAAAGGATTTGATGTTAGTATGTGAGCTATTTAAATTTGTGTATACTTAAATTTGATGAAATAATTAATGATATTTAGATTTTACGTTCTACAAAATAATAATTCATAACAAATTAAAATTTTACCAATTTTCTAATTAGTTTTGATAGAATTTCAATATAAATGTTTATATTCAGTTTAATTCAGCTTTGTTGTATCTGAATAGTTAAAATTATGATCAGTGAAATTTAGAAAAAAAATTTAACAGAGCAGAACGAAGAAAACGTGAAATTTAATTGTCAAGTAGTTTTGGAACACAATAAAACTGAACATCTCAAAATGAACTCTTAAAAAGTGACAAATGCTAATAATGTTAAGCTACTTCCGAATCTACGGCACAAATAATGATAACAAGCTACAAAGTTTCCGAATTTACGCTTACAAAAACCTCGAGTTCATTGAAATACAGCTCATTAAAAACACTAATTAATTCCGAAGCATTAATTACTCGATTATATATTTAAATTAGCTAATTGTAGCTAAAAATTTAACAATAAAAATCTAAATTTCTAATTATATTCTAATTTGTTTAAAAGTTTTGTAAATCGATGTCTAGGCCGAACAATTACAGCAACATTAACGTATCACCTCATATTATATCTTATTAATACAAAATGTTTCTCAGTCAATTTATATTAAACCCAAACTCTGTTTAGTCTATCTAATTTTTAAATAAAATGTTTTCTGCCTTCAATTTATTTAATTAAATTAAATTAAATTTTATTACAAAATAATTCTAAATTTTTTCCTCTAACAATATTTTTATTATATAATCGTATATTTAATAATATTGACTGTATAAGTCTATGTTGACTGTGTGAAAATTTCCATTATTGCTAAAAGCATAATATATGTACTGCAAATTAATTCAAACAGAATATAATGGCTAGACCGCTAGACAAGAATATTACTTAATAATGTTTTATGAAATTTCAATTAAATAAATTTTACTATTATTATACAACATTTTTACAATTTAAAAAACTAAAATATACTTCCTGAGAATAAATGTTTTTAATACCAAAAAACAATAGTGTAGTAGAGGAATTTATTCAGTCGTATAATAATTTTAAGTGCTTGCAATCAAAATTTTGCACTTATATACAGAATAAATTTTTGGTAAGATAACACAGTATAATAATTTTTAAATTTCAACTAGAAATATACTTGAATTGTTTAATAATCTACGAAATATAACTAGGTACAAAAAAAATATCAGAATGTGCTACGCAAAAAAAAAAAAATATATAATAAATTTAAGACCATTTTGTACCTCTTCCATAAATTTTCCATATTTTTAATCAAAAATTATTCATCTGTTTCATAATTTATCATCTTAAAATATTATTATTATTATTGTTCACCAATTTTACGGGCTTCAAAAAATTTAATTTAAATAAAATGAATAAAATGAAATTCTGAAAACCAATTATATTTTGCAAAAAATGTTGTAAATATTATTATTCATGATAAATTATTCATGGACATAATTTAAAGTTGTCCAAACGTGGACATAATTTGTAATTTAAATTTATACACTTACTTGATTACCAAATACACCGACACTACACGCTGATGATACTTGATCTGGTCCAAACCAAACAGCAGCTACACGAGCTGGTAATGATAATATACACACCTATAGTAAAATTATTTTATTCATTTATAAAATATATAATTAAAATTAATATCTAACCTGTGAAAAGGCTACAACACCTTGTCCAATAAATCCAACATAAAATAGATCTGGATGTACTGAAAATACTTTTATCCATGCACCGATACATGTTCCTGTTACACCAACTAAAGCTGTTATCCTTAGACCCTATACAGATTTAGAAAATAAATATTCAATATTTGACTAGTTATAATTTATTTTTTTAAACAATTTAGTTCGTAATTTTGTAATTTTTTTTTTCAGCTAATTAACAAGGAAATTATTATTTCGGTATTGTCTACAAAATGAAATAATATCAATTAAGAAAAGCTTTTTAATTAATTTCCCTAAACTTCCTGTCATATAATCGGATAATATATCATAAAAATTATGCTAATATTATAGTTATTATACTATATAATATTTTACTTACCATTTTATCCAAAAACCAGCTGCCTGGAAATATTAACGGAATATAGAGTATCATATAAATCATAGACGTCCAGTCAACCCATGTTCCACTTACATCATAGTATCTGTATATACGGGAAAAAAAGTTTAAAGTGTTAGTACGAAAAATATATTATTTTTATATTCTTATTTAAATTAACCTATTTTAAGGATTTTTGTTCGTTTAAAAAAATTCCTTAAATTAAAATTTTGATCTTTGTTCATCTGTATGTCAGTTTTCCTCGGATTTTTTTTATTCAAATTACTATTTTAGAAGGTAAATGTGCACATAAATGATTGATACTCGACTGAAAAAACTACCAATTAGGTGAAAATTAAATCCTGTCCATTCAAAATCATATATTACCCTAAATAGACCGGTAATGGGAAATGTAATTGCAATAAAAGTGGAATGAAATAAAAGTTTGCGTAATTCTTGTTTCTGCACATCAAAACCGGTGCATTTATATATTAATCTTTAATTACCAATACGACTTTAAAAGCACTGCAATATGCTCTTTCCAAAAACTATTTATAATTTCCAAAAACTGAATAGCAACTAAAAAGCCTATAAGTATGAAACAACTGCACAGTAGCTCTAAATCGTGGTATTATCAATTTTTTGGTCGACATATTTAAATAATTTATGTGTGACAATGTAATTTACAAACCGTCAATTCTATAGCCAGTAACACACAATTCCTGAATTCCATAGCAATTAACTCACAATTCTGTATAAAATATGAGATTTTTATAATTACTGGTTTTCAGCAGAGAAAATTTAAGATAATTTGTTAATAAGTTGTCATAATAAAATGATTGTGAAATAGTGAATTATTGTACTTTATTTAGTTGCTAGTTTTTGTTTTAAGTAACTTTTTCAGAAAC
Source organism: Empis livida (assembly GCA_963932195.1). Classification (NCBI taxonomy): domain Eukaryota; kingdom Metazoa; phylum Arthropoda; class Insecta; order Diptera; family Empididae; genus Empis; species Empis livida. The sequence goes on along the minus strand of OZ010646.1, from coordinate 10,084,942 downwards.
CAAAATTTCCCAATTTGTCATTTATATTTTGTCATTTTTTGGGACAAGTATTTACTGTTTGTCATTTTTTTTGGCATAACTCATCAACACAGATATAAAAATATCAGTTTTAAATTTTACCAAATTTTCTTCCGTTTATACAAAATAAAAATATGTCATGAATTGTTAAATTTGCAGATTAAATGTTTACCAATCAAAATCAAAGGTTATCTAAAAATTGCAAAAAAAAATATAGATATCATGTTTTGGCATTTTTCCACAGAATATTATTTAATCAAAAATTTTATATTTTCTTATCACAAATAATATTCTTTAATCTGGTCTAAAATATTAGCACTTAGAAGCATTAAATTTAAAATTATGCAATAAATGTAAATTTTGTATTAACTCACGTGCATTGTATTTTAAAGTTTTTAAAAAAATTTTTCATGCAGAAAAAATGTATTTTTTAAAAACTTCAACTTGGTTTTATGCAAAAATATCTTTATTTAAAATTTTTTTTTTTAAATATATAAAAACTGTGTATGCACTTAAATGAAATTTTATATTTAAAATATTTATTTTCTTAAAATATTATTTATTCATCTTTTTTTTTTCTGCCTTTAGGGAAAATTTAATAAAAAATAAAAAAAATCTTATTTTCTTTATGGAATTTATTATGTTTTTTTTAAAAAAAACTTTTGGTATTTTAGGTTTTAAAATATTTTCTTTTTGATTTTCTTCGTTTACAAACAAAAAAACCAACATAATTTTATTTTTTTTTAATATAAATTTTATTTATGTTTTATAAGAAATTATAAAACCATATTTAAATTCTATACATATTTCCATAAAAATTGAATTGAAGATATTATTTTTTATAAAAATTTTCAATTCGTTTGTTTTTTTTTTTTTTTAGGAAATTTTATGCTGCAATTTTAAATAACAATTTTTATTTAAAAAAAATAATACATTCTGGTTATCATAATATTTTTGTTTATCATTGTCATATTTTTAAAAATGATTTAGGTCATGATTTATACTCAAAAAATAATAATAAAGTATTGAATTGTCAAAATACTTCAAATATACATGTAATTGATATTTAAACAAGCATGTGGCTCTTCAAATATTGTACTTAAGAAGTGATTATAAATAATAATAATTATATTGATATTAAAAGTGTTGTTACTATGTGTAACATAAAATTTTCAATAATTAATTCAAATAATTTATTAAAAAGATAACAATTTACAATTCAATTACTATGTTACAAAAAACTTTTCATAAAAAGTTGAATTAAATTATTCAAAAATTTAATATATAAATAATACTTTTAAAAGATTTAAATGTAAAATCAAATAGTAAATAAGTTTTAAAACTTTTAATTAAAAACATAAACAGAATTATAATCATAATCGTCAGTAAAAAATTTGTATTTTTATAATTCATGAATGGAAATTTCAATTTTCCACATAATTGTACTAAGTTATAAAAACAAATATTGTCATGATTTTAACTTTTTTTAATTGGATTAAAAATTTATTATTATTTTTTGTAAGATTGTTTGTAAAAGTTTTTACAGATGTTTCTTTAAATTTCCATATATTTATTAAATCCAGTTTGCTAAAAGCTAAAAGTGAAAGTTTAAGTTCAATGATTAAAATTAGAACCAATTAAAATAATTTTAAATGTTCTTCTTCATAAATGGCACAACAGGCGTAATCAGGTCTAAACCTCACACTAAGGCTGTCTTAAAATTCTATTGCAATTTTTGAATCTACTAATTTTAAATGGATTCCGAACTATAAATTTCTTTATAGTGAAGAAACTTTAATCGCAAGAAGCAAATTCCCTCGACCATTAACATTTTTCCCAGTCTTAAGTTACATTTTATTTTAATTTGATAACTAGTACTCATTTGAAGCTGAGTAAACTCAGATCAACATTGACGCCTCTGACAGGATATAATCCTAATACCTACATATCGCACCACAGTTTAGTGCACTACCGCTAAGCCACAGTCTTAAATTTTGTCAAAGTAATCAATAATTTTTCTGTATGCCATAAAAATAATAATTTTTATGTAGTACTACTTATTTATCGAGAACTACAGTCAATTAAACATAGCGAATAAGCTAATTTATCTAAAGGATATCTAGTTTCAATTATTAATAATTTTTCCCTCTAGAAATTTTTAGATTTTTTTTTGATAATAATGAACTTAGGTCACAATTATCTAATATTCATAAATTTTAACAAATTTTAAAGTAATTAATTATGGTTCTCATTATCTAAATAAAATAATCACTTTTGTTAAAATATGGATAATGCTTTCAATTCGGATCGTTAAACATATAAGAGCAATTAATTTATTATATTTCGATAATGACAATTTATAATCATCATTACCTACTTAGTGAAACGAATGTCTGTTAACCAAAACAATATAAAACTTTCAACTATTTTTATGATTTGCTATTTAATAAAAGCTTTTAGTTCACGAAAGATTTATCAGAATAAAGAAGAAATATAATTGGATATGTGAATGTTGGAGTCAAGGAAATATTGCCCACAAAAAAGATTAATGTTTATAAATATGGTTCAGAAATATTTGTAAATTATATAATAATTACTAACCTAAAATTTTGGGTAAGATATCACTTTTTTCTGAGAATTTTTCATTTAATATTTTTGGGTGATATTATATAATGTAAATTGCGAAATGATTCATAATAATGCGTACCCATTTTAATTATTAATGATATTTAAAATGTTTAGATAAATTCTATGTTTAAAAATAAATTTTTTAGTTAAGGCATAAATTGTTATTTTGGAATATTTGAACAATATTCTATCCGAGACAGGTAGAAATTCATAAATTATTTGAATTTCCAATTTTTTAGTCAAGTTTTAATTTATTTTTTAATCAACTTTTCATTATTTCCGACCGATTGCAAAGTTTTTATTTACATATATGTAGGTTCCGTCAAACAAACTCGTTTTTTCCGCAGGAAAAACGATCATTTTAATTACATGGCTAATTATGGGAATGACTACCACTACACCAACCTCGCGATTTCGCAGCGTTTTTGCCACGCCTGCTTTGTCAAGAAATAAAGCATATTATTTGTGTTGGACACAAGTGCCTCTTACTCTGCGGTTTTTACACGCCGAAAAAACGTATTGGATTAGGATAAATCTCATTCATTTAAACTTTGGGCGATATTCAATTTTTTCACATTTTCTTTTTGCGCTACTTTCATTTTGAAATATTGGCCAAAAGTTTTGAATGATTTTTGTGCTATTATTTTTTTATTTTGCAAATTCAAGTTTTTATCGATTTTTTATGTTTTATTTGGGCAATATTTCCTTATGTTTATTACTTTGGTCAATTTATGAAACACTTTAAAGCTCTATTAAGTGTATTTTTTTTTAGTATAAAAAAATAAAATCATTACTTACTTAGTTATAATATTATTTATAATACTATACTGAATCCATTGCATAGAATTTGATGCTGAATAAAATGCAAACAATATTAACACAGCCCATCTTCTCCTATAAACTTTAAAATCTATACACAAATATAATAAATAAAAAAAAATTGTTTATAATATTTTAATAAATTAATTTCTATTTTTACCTGATTGTTTATCCAATTTATCTTCTGAACCAATTGGTTTTATTAAATCTGTTGAATGACTAGCTTGTAAATATGTATCGGTGGATGATGCTAAGATATTTGTATTAGAATGTTTCAAATCCATTTTTTTTTATTTTATAATTTTTTTTTTAAATATTTAAAATATTATATTTTATAAATTATATACTTTAATAAAAAATAATTTTAAAATTTTTAAACTTAATTTTTTTTTACTATAAATATATTTTTGATAAAATTTTTAAATTAATTAGTAGTCTTTTTATTGTCACTCTATTTAAATTAATTATTACTTTTTTATTTTAAAATGATATGATTTTGGAGTTCATAGTTTTATTTCTGAAATTAAAAAAAAAAAATAGATTAATTAATTATTTAATAATTAATATTTAATGAAAAAAAACATTATCAACTGATTTTAAGAAAAAAAATTGGGTAAACATAAAAAATTAGCACAAATAAAATATTTTTCGATATGTTATCACATAATAAAAAAATATATGTTTCAAGGAAATTTTACTTGTTGTATTTTTACTGAGTAAAAAAAAAAAAAAAAAGTATGTAAATAAAATATATTAAAAGCTAATTTACACTATAAAAAAAGTTGAGTAAAAATATTATTTATTTATACTTAAGTCTTGTACGTACGTATGCATACTTTCAATGTTGACAAATAATTTTTTTTTTTTTTTCAAAGTCAATGTCAATCAATAATTTTATTATAGAATTGAAATCAGACGAAAAATATTTTACTACTTGTTAACAATCATTTTATACATACAAGTTGAAATTATATTTTATATTTTCAATGTTAATATTTTATTGGTCATTAATTTAAATTGAAGTATACAATGGTCAAAAAAAAAAAAAAATGAAATACAAAATAGTATATCTCAAAAAATTGGAATTGTTCTAAAAAGACATTAGTTTGAAGAAACGGCTGTCTTATATTTTATGTATAAAATTCTGCAGCATTATTTAATTGGTTCTTTTATGGGCACGAAAACTGCTAAAATTGAACCCAGTCCTTCGATTAAGTATACAAAACAATCTATTGCAATTTGGACTTACTAATTTTATATGGATACCAAAACCAACAATTATATAGTGAAGAAACTTTAATAGGAACAACTAATGGGTCGGGTTTCTATTAAAGAATTGCTGTTAGTAAATGGTCTCAAAAGTTGGAAATTTTCTATGTAGTAAAATTATATTTTACTCTAATTTTATTACTGGTAACTGATTTAAAGTTGAGTAAAGTTATACCGATGTCTCGGACAAAATTGAATCCAATATCTAATTCTAATTCAACATAGCATAGTAAACTACCCCACAACCAAGAGAGATAAACCATTTAAGTATACCTCTCGTTTATTCGTTTCAATCAAATCGTTTGGTTCGCAATATAATTCTGAACACCAAAATAATCAGAAATGTGACAAAAAAATACACTATCATATGTTCAAATTCTCGTGAATCCACTGCAAATTCTGAATTGTATACAAATTTAGTATTGATTAATACAAACATTTTTATAACTCCTTATACAAACAACATTTTTTTTTTTTTAAACAGTGTAATTATTATTTCACCAAAAATATTACATTAAAAAAAAAATTTATGTTGAAGAAATATGATTTGTATAATCAGTCGTAATAATTAGATTATAATAAAATAGAAAAAAAAATCTTTTACTTTAATAAATTAACATAAAAGAAATTTTTAATATAAAATATGTTCAGACATTAAAAAAAAAAAAAGATTTTAACTCGGGTGAACATATTAGTTCATAGAATTTAGTTAAATTGTAAAATTATTTAAAATAATTTATAATTTCCTGTTGTATTAAAAATTATTTGTTAAACATTATTATAATCACAATTCATATATATAAAAAAATGTATTCTGTGTAGACAGATTGGTAGTCCAGACAAATTAATAATTTTATGCCAATAAAATGTTTATTATTGTGTTAAAAAATAAACACTGATTCGCATAGTAAAATTTTTATTATTTAAACTTTGAAAAACTAATAGAATGATTTTATGTACTGATGAAAAATATGAAGAAACATTGTGTTGTAGTGATATTTAAACAAAAATTTATGTGTTTATAGTTATGGGAATTTTTTTTTAGTGTGGATACATCATCCATACTTTAAGTAAGTTTTTAGAGTATGTTTTTTTTTTGATAAATTCCTTCGACAATATTTGCAAAAAACACTTTTTATAATAAGCTAATAGTTTAAATGAAGTGATATGTTTTAAACTAATCAATTTATTGCTATACATCCAAAATAACTAAATAAGATTTTTTTTGTGCGTTTCGTCTAAACTTTTCAAAATTCTAACTATAGGGGTGTGTTAATGGTTGTCACTGGCACACCGCAAGTGACAATCATATAAATTATAATACCCAATATTTTATTCTTACACTCCATTAAGTTTCAAACGCAATATCCCACATCACTTTTAGTGTATTTTTATGTCTACTACACTTTGTAAATTTGGTTATAGTTTTTCTCTTAATTACCTTGGCAATGTAAGGTTTATGATAAATTTTAGAAAATAATTCCATGTTCAATTTCTAATTTATGGCCAAATATAACAAATAACGCCGCCTACCGGACAATGTCCAAATTTTCTTTACTTGTAAATTTAATAGAAAATTATTAAACCTTTCCAATGCTAGGATCAATTTATGTGAACAATTAAAATACAAATTTATGTTATAATATATGAAATAACAATCTTCAAAAGTTTACAGTACGACAGACAGACATACTAATATATCAGAAGTTTACGGCCCGACAAACAGACATATACTAATAAAAACAATGTTATTTTCATAAAAATCGAAAATAGAAAAGTTATTTTCTTCATTCTTCCAAAATTTCGTTTTAATACAACAATATTCAGAAATAAATTACCAGCGAATATATTATTAGATTTTAATTAATTGATTTTTTTTTTTTACCATTAAAATAATTTATTTCTACCCAATTTTGGAAAACTTTTATAACACTGAATAAAACTGTTTTTATTAAATGTGACAAAAAATATCACAATATTTTATTTATTTTCCAAATATACATAAAAGCTTATAGATACAAAAACAAAAAAGTATATATCAACTTTCCTATCTACAAATAATCTTAATATAATTTAATTTTCTTAACTTCTAAAAGAACGATATGAAATTTTTCTTATTAATTTCTTAAGGGTCTCTTAAGGATAAAGAAAAATTTCCCACTAATATAACCAAATATAAAAACATGAAAAAATTTAATCTGACAAATTAAGATACTAGATCTTTTATAGTATTTATATAGTATCAGCTTGTAGTTAAATTAAATTCTATTTGCCAGATGGTTAAATCGTTAATATTAAAAATTTTTACCTGTAAAACTGTTAAAAGAATTTAACATATTATGATCTAGGTATATAATTATGGTAATAAATCTTAGATATTATTTTTTATTCACAACAAAAAATTTTCATTTAATCTGATGATGTTAATATAACGATAAAAAAAAATATTAAATACTTATATTATTTTTAAAAAATATACAAAAACGCAACATAAAATAAATTTGCATTTTAAAGAATATATGAAAATGTATATATTTTAAAAAAGTTACAAAATATTGTGGAAAAAAATAATATCATTTTTATTCTGTTATGACAGGCAAAATAAACTTGTGAAAATTTATAATAAATTATAAAAAATAATTATAGTCCTTATGGTCTGGAAATATTTTTATCAAGAGCTCATCATAATTTTTCTTGGTTTAATTTAAATCTCTTTAACTATATACACATAAACAATAAAATGAAAAAAAATGTCACAAATCTTGGTTAGCCTAACATATTATGTATTCCCAAAGGATTAATTTTTTTTTATATAAAAATATATATTATGTACTCAATTAAAATATGTATTTATAGTATACACTGTTTAAAAATTTGTTAGAATTTTAATACTTTTGATACTTTTACACTGTGTAAAAATTTAATGGTATATTTGAAAATTCAGGCAGTTTTTTAACATAAAAATATTAGCCGTAGTTGTGGTTAATATCCGATTTCAGACAAAAAATTAGACTTATAAGTCTTGACTAGGACACATTTTGACATCCATATTTTGTTAATTCAACATCCATATTTTGACAATTTTACAAAATTATTATTTTATGTAATGACAAGGTAAAATTATTTACCAGGTTCAGGTAATATATATTTATTGAAGAACAGGCTTTATGCTGATTTAAATTATAAGCATTTTGATAATCTAATTGGCTTGTTATGGACTTTATTGTAGTAATCTTATAAAATAATTACTACAATAAAGTATATAACAAGGCAATGCGCTTCAGCAGCAGTAAAGCGAATGATTCACAAAATTTAATTACATGTTGACTTAAGGAAATGATTAACCCAACGTTTTTGACATTGCAAAAGTTTAACTGATTGACAATTAGAAATAAATTAAATTTATGAAACAATATTACATAAGTTTTTCTTCATATGGAAAAAAGTTGTATAAGACTAATCTTAGTCACGTAATAATGAGGATTATCCTTCGAACACTTTGGTAAATTTCAAATTTTTGCTTAAATTGTATTAAGTAATAATTGCCAGAATTTCAGGAATTTATTAAATGATAGATTTGTGAAGTGAATAATTATTATAAAAATATTTTAATGAAATCTGAGAAAGTCAAATGTAACATTGGAAAATTTGATGAGAGTAGAACACCATTAAAATAAATTATAATTCAGGAAATAATTTTATATAAATATTCATGTCGAAATTATAAAAATTGTAAATTTAAATAACTACATATGTATTTAATTTAATTTCATTATTTTTAAAATTAAATATGTATTTCAGAATATCAAAGAATGGAAAACCACTTTATGTTTAACTGGGTAAGCAAAAATTATGAAATACCAGTATAAACAGAAAAGTGGATTATTTACTGCAGGTATACGTACATGATTCATTGTGAAATATAGATTCGAAAGTAATTAATTTTATTTATGTACACGTTCTTATTTTAAATTATCATTAAATCAAATTAAAATCATAAAATAAATAATGTTTTGTAAGCATAATTTAATTTCACTGAATGTACTTGAACTTCAATTTCATAAAAATATCAGAATTAATTAAGCAGAACTACTGTGTAGTAGTTTAATACTAATAAGCTTTTGTTAACAATCTTTCAATTTTGTAAAATATTTATTTACTATGTTAAATTACAAGTTTTAATTAAAAAAATACATTTTGACAAAACGCTATGATTTTTTTTTTAAATTAATTTTTCCTTCATCTTATAAAAAAAAATCTCAAATCTTTCCAACATTAAATATTCATTTGAAAAACTTTCCACAAAGTACAAACATATTAAGTCAAATTTTTGGTTCGTAAAAAAACCCCCCTTCAAATAGTGTACATTGAAAATTATCATAATTCTGTGGAACTTTACCAAAAAGTGATATCAACTATTTGTTGATATTTTGAGATTATATCTGATTTGAATTGCAAAACATTCATAAATAAACCGATATTATTATTTCTGCAAGTGAATAACTTTGCAAAAACATGACAATCCTATTCACAAATTTTGGTTTACGAATCACCTACAAAACTAAAATACTACGAAAATATAACTACATTTAATCGCAATAGTTGAGAATTCACAAGCATTTTATTATCATGACAATTTACGATCAAATTTTCCTAAAATTTATTCTGATGAAAATATGTAATTATGTAGATATCATGTTTTGGCAAAGTTCCACAGAATTAAAATTACTGAAAGAAGTTGTCACAACAAAAAAATATCTAAATTATAGATTATTTTAACAGTGCAAGTATATAAACAAATTGAAATGAAATCTTTGTAAAAAAAAATAGAAAAATTCTTGGTTGTTTATGAAAAAATCATCTACAATCCCCACTTAAAAGCTTTTTTTAAAATTAGTGAATTTTATGCAAATTTTTTTTTTTGGTTTTTATGATAATTGGAATCTCAGAATTAAATTGACTAAAAAAAATTTTTTTTCTGAGTATAATTTATGATTTCAAATTTGTAAATAAATTAATTCTTTCTTATACATTGTGTTTAATATTTTAATATATGAATTAAAATTATGTTGATTTATTTATGTACAAATATGTATATATGTAATTAAAACAAATATTGTTTAAGGTAAATTTTTTTTTTGTTGTTGTATAGACTTAAATGATTATGTGTAATATAAATGAATAAATAAAATGATAAAAATTATTCATATAGAATGAATGTTCTTTCAATTAAGGTTTATGTATTATTTATAATAATTTCTGTATTTGAAGTTGAAGTATAATTTCACATCATTAATTTTCAAAAACATAAATGTTTTTATTTTTTATTTTAAAATTTTTTAAACCAAGGCAAATATATTTTTAATCAATTAAAATTAATTTTATTTTGCATAACTTTGGATTAAATAATTATTTTAGAAATAATTTTAAATTGAAATATTTTGATGGAATATTATTTTAGTTAAACAAATTTATGAAATTTAATTAAATAAATTGTGAAGTTTGTGATTATTTCTGATTTCTAAATAAATCAAATTATGAATCAGACCAGTGGGAGGTGAATTCTCCATCGTCTAATATCCTATTAGTGTAGTAGACAACCATGTTGATCTAATTTAATAAATAAAATGATAAAAATTATTCGCGTATTAATAAGATAATAGAAACTCGAGTAACTCTTAATTATAGTAACTCTTAATTAGTATAATATACTAACAAGAGTAATATAGTAATTCTTAATTATCACGGGAGCACATATACCTGTAAGTTTTCTAATATATATTTAAGGTAACCCGATGCAGGTTGCATATATTATAAGGTTTGAGTCTTTGGTTTATGTTCTCATAAAATTATATGGATGGGAATGGCGATATATTTACAATACGCACAGAGTGTTTAAAAAAAAGTTCCTTCAGCAATTTAACCTCAAACACTTATTATATCAAAACTTCCAAAATAGTTAAGCTGGACAGACGAAAGCCGGCTGGTTTGACAGGTATTTGATTAGATACGAGAATTATCAGTTCGAGTATTACAGTTATTGGCAGGCTTAAAGTTATTTGTATTAAAAGTGTAAAAAGCATTTCTTTTATGTAAATGTCATTTTGGTAGTAAATCATTATTATGTGGGTAATCTTACCTACAATTTCACCAAACTAGGTTTTTATTTGAGCATTATTGCAGTTAAAATTTTCTTCGGAATAAAGAAATTAATATTAGAAATTAGTGGACTGCAAGAAAATGTGATTAAAATGATACCGGCCTAGTGCACCAACAAGTATCATGACTTATGATTGCGAAAAATTTGAAAAAAAAGCTTAATTAATTATAATAAAATTCAATTAAACTAATGTCAATGTCAATTATTAGTACAGTACATATATACTTTTCCAACTATAGAAAACCTTATAATTATTCACGGTACACTGAACACAATTATGTTCACAACAATTGTTATTAGTAAAATAAAACATAATTTATATTTATTTATATTTTTGCATTAATTATAATTATTTTAAATTAACCGCCAAATTATGCAAAAAGAAATTAATGATTGCACCATAAAATGAATTCGTCTATGAAATAATGTTTTCTGAAACATTTTGAAGAAATTTTATTGAAAAATTTATGTGGTAATTTTCATCTTATTAGAATTTAATTTAAATTAAATTCTAATTAACATCAAAAGAATTTAATTTAAAAATTGATTGATGTTTTTAAATATCTAACAATTTATTAAACTAGAAATAAATTATAATTATATACGTACAAAATTAATTTGATTTGAAAATTCTATGAATAATTACAATATAATTTGTCTGATTCATTAACATTTCTAAGATATATTATTATTAAAATAATATAACATGCCATTAATAATTAAATATTTCCGAAATAATTAGAAATTCTTGATTAAATTAATTTCAAATTTATTGAATAATGAATTATATAAATATTTTATCTGATATAAACTTAGAGGTTTGTTGAAACTAAATTTTAAAATTAATACTGTGTCTAATTTTAAAATAAAGATTTGGACATTCTTACATTTCTTACGGAAAAAGACTGAAAAATTCTTAGCATATTTGTAATTAACTTACAAAATTAATGACTGAATCACTGATAGTATTTCTATATTAAAGCAATATAATTTAATTCATAATTTAAATATAAAACTTAATTAAATTGTAATTAAAATTGAAATATTCAGTTTTCATGACATCAAATTTTTGAAAGGTTAATTACAAATATTGTAAGAATATTTCAGGTTTTTTGTAATTCTTTTTTAATCTATCTGGTCACGCTGCCCTATAATAGTTTTGGAGTGGAAAAATGTATTTGGAATTCTAGTTTTCCCTCAAATCGAATTAATTATTACCAGATCAATCAAATTTTCGAAATTATCATATTTTTATATGAAATATATTTTAAAATCAGCTATTTATATAAAATATTTTTATTAATATGATAAAAAAATTTAAAAAACAATCAAATATTTTTATGATAATTTATGTTAATAACCTAGATTCTACAAAAAAAATTCTAGCTGAACAAATTTAACATTCACACTCGTAAACTAGAATAAAAAATATTTCCGACTTGGGCAATTTTTTCATTTTCGAAAACTATTTCTATTCCTTTGAAAACTGCTATACCAAATATTACCGAGTGGGAAAATTTTCGTATATTTTCTTTTGCATTCAAGAACTAGAATGAATTTCTCAAATTAAATTTGACAAATTTAGTTTCCACAAACCTCAAAGTTTCTCTAACATTAATATGTTAATTAGTTTTCCATATTTTAATAAGCAAAACGGACAGTTGTTAATTATTATGCATCTTTTTCTAATAAACTATGCCCTCTTATTTTACGGCCACTTATTTTACTATAGCATATATTTATTTACATGCTAAATGTCATTTTCAATAATGCAACGTAAATTATTCAGTATTTTTAAACAACATTAAATAGCTTTTATCCAATCATGGATGACATTATATTGCAATTTTGGTTTAAAACAAAGTTTTATGTAAATTTTCTTTTAAATTTCAAATAATTTAAACTAATTAACACTTTTCTACTATAATATTTCACTTTACTAATCCAATTCCAATTTATATATCAATTTCAATTATAAACTTTAACCTCTAATTAAAATTTTATTTTATTAGAAATTTTAACAAAATATTTAAATTTAAACTTAAAAATAAAACAAATTTATTCATTTACAAAGAAATTGTAGTAAATAATTCGTAATGAAATTTTAATACTAAAAATTTTATGAATAATTTATAATTTTTATTGCACAAAATATTTTAAATCTTATGTAAACAATTAATACGATGATTAAAACAATAAACAAAACTTTTTAAAAAATAACAAAATAAAATGATTACTTTTTAAGTTATTTCCAAAATTAAATGAAAATTATTATTGGAATTAATTAAATTATTTCACTTCTCACAAAATATAGTATATACCTTTTTAAATTTTAATGTTGTTTATTATTCAAAGAATTTTTAGTAAATAAATAAAAAAAAAAATTTTAACACCGAAATAATTAAAAATATTTCAAATTATATTTCTTTCGTAAAAAACGATCAAAGCTTTACACTTCTAATGAAAATTTTCAGTTAAAAAAATTTTTTTTTATGAAACGATTATAAATAAAATCAAAAAGTAAATAAATATAGGGGAAACTCGGCTAACATCGTGATATTAAGGGATATTTGTAATTTTTTATATAGAAAAATAAAAATATAGATATGAGACATAAGATCACAGGTACAAGATACGTTCATAAATATTTTAAAGTTATATTTGTAAATTTCTTTTAGAGACCTTTAACTATATGTCTAGAAGTAAACTAGGTTCTTTACGGCTAACTTCGTGATACAACGGCAACTTCGCTATAGATAAAAACAGTCATAAGTCCATGATAACAAATTCTAGCAATAAATTTCAAAATCATATTATAAGGAAATGTTTCTGTACCTAACAACAACAGAAATTTTTGAAACTGATAAGCAAGTATATTTCTAGCATTAAAGCGATTGATCTTTTTAAATTTAATAGTAATTTGAATCAGAAACGTAGTTTCTTTAATATAGTTCTAATATAAGTTTATTAAATTAGAACTATATTTAAGAAACTGCGTTTCTGATTCAAATTACTATTAAGAAGTCACACCAACAAGTATCTTTGTTAGATGAATGGTTTAATCTAACAGTTGTAACATGTATACATGTATAAAATTAGTGCATATTACTTCAGTGTTCCTTTTACATTGACTATCATGGAATTACCCGTGTTACGGTTAAAGCCAAGTTTCCCCTAATTTTATGTTTTATACTAAAAAGAGTAAATGAAATTTTATGAACGATTATTGTCAATTTTAATGTATTACAATTTTTTGTTTACGTTTTTTTTCTTATCAACATTTTTTTGAATTTATACTACAAATATTATTGTAGACACTAGACATTTTGCCAGCCAGTAATAAGAAATTATTAATTTATGTTATTTGGACGATAAAATTATAAAATTTTCTATTTTAAAGAAGTTAAGCAAAAAATTTAATGAATCTTTATAGAGATAAGAAAGAATAAGAAAAAAAGATCTGAAAGGATGTAGAAAAAAATTTTACCTGACAAATATATTTCATTAAAATTTTGATCAGTTTTAAAATACATATTTTAAATTTATAGCGTAATTTCAATTTATTAAATTGTTATAAAATTTCAACTAATCTAATGTATATTGAACTAATTTGAAGCATGAAACCTTTTTACTGATAAATTTCTTAAAAAAAAATATCTGTGTCAATTATGTATGATTATAATATGTAATAATAATTTCTTATTATCAGTTGTAGAGTTTTTAACCCTTGATTTTTTTAACCTTGCTATATAATATACGAACTAGAAAATACTAAATATTTAAAATAAACTCCAGATTGTATAGATTTTTCAGCTGAGAGCTATAATAATCATTAAATACAATTTATTAACATATTGTTTGATTTTCTGACCCTATTCTTGTTTTCATCTGAACAGAAAATATATACGGAAATTTTCCGAATCGGAAATTTTTTGTATTCAAGTTTATGGGTGAATGTAAAATTTGTTCATCAAGAATTTTTCAGTGGAATCTATGTGATTAATATGAATTTTACTTGTTAACATTTCTTTTTATAGTAATTTTTGATAAATTTCTAAAAAGATAAAAATAAAAAATTTTGAAATATATATTTTATATAAAAATTTAATTTCGAAAATTTGACTAATGTGGTAATAATTAATTTGATTTGAAGGGAAAACTAGAATCCAAAATCAATTTCCGAGTGAACGAAAAATTTCATTGAAACAAAATTTGACTCGAAAAATATAATAGGGCCGATTATTTATCTGTATTCTGTCAGTAACAATCTTTAGCAAATAACAATATCAGTAACAATCTTTAGCAAATAAATTGCATTGTTTTTATTATATTAAGTAAATTATTGAATTTTTAGTGTCTAAAATAAACTATGATGACACACTATTTAGTTACTAATTGAGATCCAGAATTCACTAATCTGTTTGAACCACTGAGTCAATATAATGATAATGACTCATTACAACAATAGAAGAGAAGAAAATTAAATGACCTCATTCACACCACTACTTTTATTAATGTTTAACTAAAGATTATAGAAATCAAAGGGTAAGCCACTTTTATAGGGTGTCTATTGCGATTTAGACTCAACAATTTTCATATAAATTCTGAACCATAAATTTCTTGATAGTGAAAAAAATTTTAATTGCAACGAGTTAATAGTTCTGTTAATACTATATTTGCTATTAGCAAATGGGTTTGACCTTTCGATATTCGCAATATTCCATTTAATTTTAGTATCCAATACTTCTGAGAAGTATTAAAATATGAAAAACCAATAAGAATTAGAAGACAATTATATTTGGTGAAAATTTAAATTATTTTGTATTTAAAATAGGCCTTATTAAACATGAATTTGATTTAAAATCATTAAAACTCTGATAAAATATAAAATTGACATAAATAAATGATCTATTTTAAAACATTATGATTAAATTGAATTATAAAATATTTCATAATTATTAGTCAACATAATTCATAGTATTTTCAATGAATTAAATTGCATTTATACAAGAATTTAATTTATTGAATTATTAATTGAAAAAGAAGCACAATAATTCATTTAAAATAATATATTATTTATGTTTCAACAAAAATTTAAATTTTAAATTATGTTCTTTATTAAAAATATGTCATAGATATTATATCCGTCACCTGTTTAAATACGAAAAATTAGAATTTATATTAAAAAAAATAGTTATTATGACTTTAATATGTATGAAAGAATTTATATTTAAAATATATTCACAAGTGTTGAAAATATAAATATTTATTGTGCATATAAAATACTTTAATTTTATTTATTTCCATATTACTTTATTACCTAAAAATTATTAAAAAAGTAGACAATTTTTATAAAAATTTAAATGCGACTTTTTTAATTACCTTAATAATTAATTTTACTAAGTTTTAAATGTTATTATTTAAAGTATTATTTAAATGTCAGAAAATTACATTTACAAAATTTTCAAAATAAATATTAATATTAATTACAATTATTTTACTACATACATAGTTGCATTTTCAAATATTGGCTTAGTGTTAATTTATGATAAAATTTATGAGTTTATTATTTTAAGCTTTGCATATTTTAAATTTTATAGTAAAATTTTCATAATATGACCAATAATTTTTAGTGCATTTTTAGTAAATTTATTAGAAATTTTTAATATTTTGTCATTTTAATTACATGTCAGTCCATTCGTCTGTCCTGTCTTGTCAATTCATCTGTCTCTCCTGTCTATTTGGCTGTCTGTCCTAATTTATTTTGAATTTTAAGTTAAAATATTAAATCTATTCATTAATTTTTACTAGGACAATCACTGGAAAAGATTAAATATTAGAGATAATAATTTAATAACCGTTCTCTGCTATTAGCTTAACGTTTTTTAAATTTGTTAAAATTGCAATTTAACATAGTAAATATTGTCCAAAATGGATAGTTGATTCCACATTTCAAAGGTAATTAGTAAAATATCAAACTTAATTAACATATTTTTTATTGGATGGAGGTTCTAAAACCCATAAATATTACAAAATTTTTTTAAGTGTAATTTTTTGGGGTTGAAGTTATTTTAAAGACTTTGGTGGACTACATTAAATTTGCCAAAAAAAAAAAAAATACTTCCATAATTTGTTCAAAACTTTGAATAAAATGGTGATTAATGGTTATTTAGATAATTTTTTTTTCACAAATATATTCCATATTTATGTTTATATTTGATTAAATAAAATGTCCTTAAAGAATTTCCTGTGAAGACAAATGATTTTTATATATTAAACTTGTTAAGTGAATTTAAATTAATGTTTTTAGAAATTTTGCTGATTACCAATGCTAATAACTTTATCTTAAATTTATAACCAGAATTCGGTTTGACAGAACAAACATTTTTTTAATATTATTCAAATAATCAATGTTTTGTTAACTATTTGATCAAGGAAGAATTAAATTAAATTAAATTTCATCCTTAAAAATATTATGTAAATTTAAATCTTTATTACAATCAAGGTTTTTTTTTGGTTTTTTATTTGCTTTAATTAGCATATAAAAAAAATGTACTCTAGAAAAATCCTCATTAACAAACATTTATCAGTTCCCCTAATTATGTATTCTATAGTATAATTATTACACTATTTAAATTATAAGTGATTTATAGGAGTAATTAAATGTTTTCATTAAAAAAAACTAAACTACTTACAATTTTACAATTTCGAATAATCTGAACTTGAACAACGAAATGTGCAAAAAAAAATGTTTTTCCTTATTTACTAAGAAATGTTTTTTTTAAAATTTAATTTTTAAGTCACGTTTATTATTTATTTTATGTATTTTCATCTGAATAAATTGTAAAAGTTTATATAGTTTGTATAATTTTTCTTGTCACTGGAATTCAGTGTAATTATTTAATTAGAAATTATAGTATTTTATAATAAATTTTTTTAAATAATCGTTGAAATGCAATGTTTTATACTAAAATAGAGAATTTCATAATTATTTAAAAGCATGACATGGTAATTTATGGAGAAATATGATTTTTTTTGGAGGAAATACTTTTTAGATTTATGATTTTTTACAATTTACTTTTACTTTTACAGAAATTTTTTAATTGGTCCCGGCTGAATGAAACAAACTTTTTATTGAATACTTGGCTCAAAATATTTGACCAATTTTCGATGCACAGAAAATACTGGAACTTATGGACGATATTTTTAGTGTTTCGTTACTCGATTTTTGGTTTGATTAGAATACTTTTATAATAATTTTCTATTTAAGATTATTTTTATGTAACAAAACATCAAACGTACTGATAAAAAATAAAGTATAAACAAATAGAAATTTAGTAATTAGAATTACATTACAATTAGAATAAAAAATAATTTCTTCATGAATTAAAAAGATTAATATGACATTTTTCAGACATTTTTATCAAATACGGAAATTAATTATTTGAATATCGAAGATACAGAAAGTTGGTAGCATATATTCTATTGAATCTTATTTATAATTTAATTAAATTAGTTAATTCTCAATCAAGCAAGGATTTTCTATTTAATAGTTTTTCTATTTTAGAAGAAATGACAACCAATTCAAATTAAAAGGTACTATGGGTATACAGTGCAGAATTACCACTAAATGAAGGTTATTTGAAAAGATGTTTAATTATTTTTAAATTTATTTAGAAATTAATATGATATGTTCTTTACAGAAATTTATATAAATATTTAATATTGATTTCTAACTTTGCAAGTAGCTTTTGAACTACACGACCAGAATAAAAAAAACTTGCTAATAACATATAATTGAAATTAAGATAGCATTTTATTTTGAAAAAAAAAAAATTTAGTGTAAGTACATGTTCAGATTACAGCGAACTACTTTAAAAACTTTATAAACTTGTAAACATTTTTAAAAACTTTCAAACTATAATAAAACTTAAAATTTTCTTATCAACCAAAGATGAATTAATAATTAAATTAATCAAATATTGAAAAGAACGATTAATCAACCAAAAGGAATTTTATCAAAATCTATGCTTGTTTTTTATGTCAATTTAAATTTATTGTATATTTTGAATTGAAATTTTTTAATCTTTTATTTATATGTCTAGTTTTCTATTTAAGATTATTTTTATGTAACTAAACATCAAACGTACTGATAAAAAATATAATATAAACAAATAGAAATTTAGTAATTAGAATTACATTACAATTAGTATAAAAAATTAACAATAATATAAATATTAAAATTATATCTTAAATTGTAATGCTAATATTATAAATATTACTTAAATATGCAGTATTGTTGATAAGAAATTTTATTTCATTAATTAAAGACATTGTCGGATAAAGGAGCTAAGTGCAATTTTTGTAAGAAGAGATATTGAGCTGAGTGAATAAAAAAAAAAAAAGTAAAAGAAAGATTTAGATTTCAAGAATTTAATATTACTCTAGTTTCCTCCATCTGCTCTACATAACCGGATCATTGAAAGCATTTTACCTTGATTTTTGGGTCTTTGATACTTGTATAATTCATCTAGTTCATGATTGTATTTGATTCTCCACAACGCATTCTTAAATTGTACTGAGGATAGCATTTAAACGCATATTTCTATTCTAAAGACAAAGAACTATGGTTTAATAGAAAAGATTTCACCAAGTTGACTTTATTAACAACACAAATTGTATATTTTAGTCACCGAATTCAATAATAGAAAAAATCATTGACTAAATTTCGGTATAGCTGTGATCCATTTTTGAAAAAATAATGAAGAATTAAATTTTTTTGAATTATTTTTTTTTATGTGACAACATTTCGATTTATGTTGTCTATCTAGTTATTTCAAGTAAATTCAAAAATTTTCCATAGCAACAGCTATTAAGTAAAACTAAGAGATGTGAAATGAAATACTTTTACATTTTACTTTTACTACATCATTAAAATATGTAACAAGATTTTTATCATTCGGTAACCAAAATATCTACGTTTTTAAATACGAAAATTTATCTGTTCACTTCTCGTCATTTTAACAAACTAGAACTTAAATATTATTTATAAGTTTCTATAAACTTTAACATTGATGTTAATGAATTTTAATCAACTTTAATTTAACATCCTTTTTTTTCCAAGGACTAAAATCTATAAACAAATCAAAATAATCTTAAATTTATTTCTAATAATTAGGTTAAGTGCAAAAAATTATTTCAAGGTAAAAAAAAATAAGATTATTCTAAATTAATAAGACAGATATAATCGTTTATGCTTTTTAAACTATGTATTATTTATAAACACTTGAAAGCATTTAACATTGGGTTTGATAAAAAAAACTACTTATTTATATCTTAAAGAAGAACCCTGAAATATATATTTTTTTTTAATTTTATTTCATTTTTCATTTTCATTTTCATGTTTAATTTTTTTTTTAATTCTTTTAAAAGCAAATTTATGAGACATATTTATGCAAAATAATAATATCCGGTTTCAAAATAAATTAAATAATGAACATTTTTGATACATAACAAAAAAAAAAAACATAAATTATTTAATTTAATTTTTTTTTATGTTTATGTTTATTTGTTGTCTTAATTTCAATTGATTAGTTTAAATTGGTTTAGATACATATATTTTTATATGAGAATATTTTGTAATGAGGAAAAAGACATTTTATATTAAATAAAGAAGCTAAAAATTATGATTAAATCAAATAAAAAGATTAAAATATTTTTCATTTTTATTTTTGTTTATTAAAACTGATAAATATATATAAAAAATTTCTATTTCAAAAATTTATTATGTTTGTCTACTCATCGACAGACCAAAAAAAAAGAAAAACATAAAAATAAAAAATTCTCGCTTTCTTTATTTTGTAATAACAAGATAAAAGTCATACTAAAAGAACCAGATAAATTTTTCAGTAGCTTTGTTTATATTCAATGACGAAACTATAAAAGTATTTGCTAGAAATTATTTAGTTTTTTTAATAAAATGTTTTAATAAAACTTTTCGGCAAAGTTTGTGACGTTTCTTAATCAAAATTTTTGGTTTAATGTAATTATTAGACTTTCTGTGATTCAAATTTGTTCTAAATACAAATTTGTGTAAAGTGCTCCAAACAATTTAGAATTAAGTATAAATCAAGACTTTAAGCCAAAATAAAATGAATATTTTGAATTGCAATAAGAAAATAGTTTTTCAAAGAAAATTGAAAAAATTTCAATGTCAATAAAAAAACAAAATATCTTTGTATTAAATTTGAATTTCTATTTGAGTTTAATTTCCGCATAAATTCTTCATAGATTTTATTATGGTAAATTATTTTTAATTAAATTTCAGTTAATAAATATGAAATTCGGCTTTGGTATACTAGTATACTAGGCTGTGGTAACGTAAGTGCTGGAGTCAACTTCCATCCGAGATATCGATGTTAGTCTAAGTTTACTCAGCTTTAAATAAAGTGTAATTTAAGACTGGGAAAAATAATTCTAATCGAGAATATAAGTTCGCAACAAATGTCTCATCAATAAAGAAATTATAGCTTGTTCTGATTACAAGTTTCTCCACTATTAAGAAATTTATGGTTCGGGTTCCAATTGGAATAAATATACAAAAACAATTTATAATGAAAGGTCTAGTCTCGTTTTAAACAGTTCAAATTGAAGAAGAAATATGAAAATTTAATTCTAATTTTTTCTAATTATTTAACCGATTGGCCCGTGGTATTTAAATGTACATTAATTTCGCCAAAACTATTAATTATCTTATTTTTATAATATTTGACACGAAAAGCAAATATACATTTCCAAAGACCTATTTCGACCTAGGTCCAAAATTTTTAAAAAACTAGTACAGCATAATTTTCCGATGCAAATTAATTTCCAGTACAGCATAATTTTCCGATGCAAATTAATGGGTTAAAATATCAAACTAAAAATTGCCAATTTTTTTACACTTATAGATTTAATATCATGATTTGAAATTTAATATTAATTTCGATATTAAATTATTTCAGTTGATTATTAAATAAATCCGACATGTCTCATAATTCAAGTAAATAAGTAATTTATTCAAATTGGAAACTTTCAAAAGAAAATATGCAAAATATAAGGAAATAATTAAATTTTTTAAAAAATTTTATGATTTTTTTTTAGAATGCAAAAAAAAAAATATGTTTAAGCTATTTTTAAGTTTCTCAGTAATAAAAAAAAAATATATGTTTATAAAATAGTATTTTGTGCGTGATCTGCTTATTTAGGGCAATTAAAAATTCTGATTTAAAAAAAAATTTATATTCTTATTTTATTTTACTGACATATTACTTTGATTTAATTAAATTTTATAAACCAATTATTATTAAATAAATGTAAAAATGACCGCAAAAAATTACAAAGTTGATGTCATAAATTATTTAGAAATCAAATCAAATAAAATTTAAAATCGGATATATTTTACATAATTTGAATTAAATTATAATATGCAATCATTAAAAATTCAACAATAATTTATCTTTATTTCTTTATCTTTTTGGATATTTATTTTTTTTTTTATAATTTTATGATTTTCAAGTTTAAATTAACATACGTGATCGCGCCATCATGACATATGATGACAACATAAAAAAAATTGTCCATTCGGCCTTATAAGAAATTTAGTTTTGGTGATAGTTGTTATGGGGGAAATTAATTTCTTTTCTTCATAAGAAAATTATAAATAGCCTATAACATTAAAAAAAAAAAAAAAATACGATGAACCGATAATAATTTTCTAATTTTAGAAAATCAAATCACAAATAAAAATTATGTTACAAGCAAAAATAAAAAAAGAAATGTATATACATAAATTTTTTTTACACAACTATTTTTCTTAATAATACATAAACAAAAAAAAAAAGAAAGGGAAATTAGATTTTCTTTTTCATATCCAAAAAAAAAAAACCAAAATTATTTTAATTCAACACAATTCAAAATTACAGAAATAGGCTTCTTTTAATGATAACCGGGCCGAATTTTACTAAATTTTTATAAAAAGTTGAATGAATTATATGATTATTTTTGTAATTGGAAAATCCTTATTGGAAGATGTTCTAAAATTTAGATAAATTGGTATCATATTTAGTACAAATTTTAACTAGTATATTTAATATTGAATAATATTTAAATTCTATTAAAATAATGGGTTAATGATGTACAAAACAATTAGAAATTATCATTATTTTTAATTTCATAAATTTTCTTTTCTCAGTGTAAAAATTACTATATGTAATTAGATATTGTTGTAATATTAAATCCATGAAGTATTAATTCTTACTATATTTTCATTAATAAATAATTACAATTTATTATTATTTTTAGTGATAATCAAATTTTCACTATTTTAAGTTATAATCAATTAGAAATTTTCATTAGTAATTTTTTGTTTAATAATTAATTAGAAAATTGCGCTATGTATTATTAGAAATGTTAGAAATATTCACTATTAAAAATTTAAACTTAACTTTAATTCAAAATTAATTTTCAAAATTAATAACGAAAAATAAATTTGAAAAAATTGTAGGGGGATAATAATTTATTATTAAAGTTAAAAATTTACCACAAAAAATTATGTAAATACTATTTAAAAATTCGAAAATGAATTACAGGAAAAAAATCAATGAAAAATATATTTTTTTTAATCAAAACTTAATTTTTCTTATTTTTTTTTTTTTTTTGAATCAATCTTGATTTTTCAACATAAACTCTACAAAAAATAACATAAAAATTTACTTGTTATAATTAATTTTTTTCTAAAAACTAGCATATTTTTTATGAATATTTTAATTTAAATTATTTACGATTTTCAGAATTAAAATAATTTTTTTTGTAATTAATATTGAATTTAAAATTTATGAAATTACATATTTGAAAATAAATCTAAGAAAATATTATTTAGTAAAAAAAAAATTCTTCGAATTCATAAGTTTTCATATAAATTTTTTCAAACAATTTATGCACGTTTTTTTTTTCAGCACAAATTTCCTATATTTTTTCAAAAATTTATTCAAATTTTTGTAACATAATTTTCTTATAAAATTAATGATAATAATTAAACATATATTTTAATTATTATCATCAAAAATAATTAAACATATATTTATAATTCTAATTAATTAATTATTTTAATAAAATGTACTTACTTACTAAAAAAAAAATTTGTTTAACTCACTTTATTTAATTTGTAAATTATTATTTTTTTTTTTTTGGAAAAATTCGACCAACTCTGTCTAGACTTTAACTAATGTCTAAATAAATTTTTCATAAAATTTTTTTTTTAAACTATTATTTCTGTATTTATAAATAATATATATTTATTTATTTTTTTTTTGGATTAAATCACCATAAAATAATTACTTTGCAATAATGATTTTCAAATTATTAATAATAATAATAATATATATTTTATTTTTCGTTACAAACTATAAATTAAATATAATTAAAATGAAACTGTTATTAAATTAATTTTCTAATTTTCACAAAAAAAAAAAAAAAATATTAAATAACAAATTATTAATAATTTTTTTTTGTTTGGAAACTGATCACTTTCTATGTTTTTATGTAAATTTTTAGATTAATTCAACATTAAAAAAAAATATTAAATAAATATAACACATAAAAATTTTCCGTATATTTTTTATTTAAAATAATTTTCAATATAGTACAAAAATATAAAATATAAAATTATAATATTTTTCTTATCAACCTCTTTAGACCGTTGATCAACTAGAACTGAATTCTACAGATGGAATATTATCAACTAGAAAATGTTATTAGTGTTAAACCAAAAACAAAAAAAAAAATTATTTCGGAGTAAACTTTTTTTTAAAATTGTGTATAAAAATCAAAAAAAAAAATTGTTTTAATTTACAAGAACAAAATAAAAACACTGAATTAGGGGTTAAAAAGCTTCACAAAAACAAAAATACTTAAGAACACTAACACAATGTTACACCAGAATAATATTATAGCGCGCGTTTTTATAAGCCAAACACAAAAATTAAGTGATAACAACAAGAGGTAAGCAGAATATAAATATAAAAAAAATATTTTAAATGTTTATTATTTAATTTAAAAAGTTTCCGAAAAAATTTGAAAATATTCGTAAATTAAAATTTGTGCTTTCATTGAAAATTTTTGAAATAAGAATCTTTAAATCGGCACTTAATTGTCATCAGTAAGAGCACCTAAGTGAGACTTAAATATATTATTGTTATTATGAAAATTAAATTATTAAATGGAAAAATAAATAATAATTGTATATATTTTCAATTACATATTATTATTCTACAGTTTATTAGTCAAAGAAATTTAGTTTGTAAAGTTTTTTAATTAACTGTTTAAGTGTTGTTTCTGTTGATGATTTCAAAATCATATATATTATCGTTAATAATATAGCATTGTTTTGAGTTGATACATTGTAAGTTCTGAAATACTTATTATTTACAAACTGGAAAACCCTAATTACGTTCAATGAAATTTAGAACATAATAGAATAGAAGAGATTCGAACAGAATTAGAAAATAAAGTGACAGTCTTACATAATAGTTGTATAATGTAAATTGATTTTTAATTGGGACAAATTAGAACAGAAAATCTTAAGGAACTGTTTTAGGTGTTCCAAAACAAATTATTAGAAATAAGACCAGAAAATATTTTTTTAGACCAGAGGAATCGTTTTTGTTGTTCCAAAGTGTTTTATTTATCATTTGACATTTGAAACAGATTAGGACAAAATTCGGACAGTAAATCTAAACTTTTTTTTTTAAATATTATCGATATCCAAAAGTTTTCTATTTTTCACTTAGCACTTGAAACAGATTGGGACAAATTAGGACAGTAATTATTAATAGATTATTAACGTTTTTCAAATATGTTCTATATTTATTTTGGCATTGGATACAGATTAGGACTAAGTAGGACAAAAAATCTTAATAAACTATATTTTTAGTGTTCCAAATCGTAATATTTTTCATTTGAGCCAGTTTTAATCAAATTACTTTAACAATTTTTGTTGAAGGGTGTCCGAAACTGTTCCAACAAAATTAAAAATTCCTACTTTAGTTACCAAAATCCGGATCTAAAAAACTTTATTTTACACCAGATCATTAAATAAAAAAAGGAAACAATTGAAAACAAGATAGATACATCATATTTAAGATCATTGAACATATTTTTTGATAAAATAAAGTGTTCTATAGCATTTTAAAACACACCTAGCGTGTTTTCTACCTCATTTTTCTACGATAACCCACCTAACTATGAAATTTATCAGTAGTAATTAATATGACAATAAAATTAAATTTGTTTGATTTTGAAAAAAAAAAAAAAATTATCAAATTGAAATAAAATTATTTATCTTTCAGTTGCAAAATTATTATATCATAAAATAATATTAATAAAAATTATAATAATTTTTTATTTTTTGTTAATCCATTAAATTGTATTTAAATAAAATAAAAAATTAAATATTCGGGGTTAAAGAACTGATAATTATTTTCATTTTATATTAAAAATTAAATTAAATTTTCATATAAATTTTTTTTGCTACGATACAATCAAATTGATATTTAATCATAGAAAAATTTCCAATAAAAATAAAAGTATTTATCTCTTATTTAATTTTATATTGAATTCATAAAAAAAAAAAACCAAAAATACAAATTCCAAAAAAAAAATTTTATTTTACATTTACATATATTATGTTCCCAAAACATAAAATTATTTGTATAATTTATTTAACTAAATTTTCTGGCATACAATAAAACTGGAGAAAATTATTTTTTTTTTTTATTTAAAGAACATCTGATTTAATACACCCTCATAAAATAAATATGATCATTCTCCAAATATATTATCTACGTCACAACAACACGCTTTTATGCTTTTTACAAATTTAAAACATAACAAAAATATTTGAAATTATAATTTACAAAGATATTGTAATAATAATAAAAATTATTTATTTTAATTTTTTTTTTTTAAATTATATTCAAAAATATCATAATTTTCATAATCATAATTTTTTATGTTTTAAAAAAAAAATTTAATATAATTTTTTTTTTGGTTTTTTTTTTAGAACGGAAAATAAAAAAAGAAAAATAAATATGTTCCGAACGAAATGAAATAAATCTGACAACTGGTAAGATATTATTTTATTTATTTTTTTAAAAAAAAAAAAAAAGTTATAACCCCATTTGAAAATTGAGGGTGATAGTAACAAGCATCTTACAAATACATAGATATTTAATTTTTTTACATATATTTATCTTGTATAAAAAAAATACTAAAGAAGAAAAATGTCCTTAATTGAAAAGGATGCTTGAGTTTTTTTTTTCAATGATATGTTTTTATTGAAGAGAGCTTTTTATATTCTGCGCAGTTACAAATAAACCCAAACTATATATTTTATTATTGTTAAATGTCACCCAAATGTCACCCGTTTTACATAATTTTTAAATATTTTTTTTATATTTTTTTAAATATTATTTTAATGAAGAAGATCAAGGATTAACGTATATATCCTTTTATATATTTTATTTATGTTATTATTGCCGGAAAAACTTTGTTTTTATCATTATTATTAAATTTTTTATTGTGGTATACGTATTTACGTATGTACAGATTTTTTATAATAAAAAGAAAGTGAATATATAGTAACATAAAAATATTATATTATTTACTTGGCTACTTAAATATTCTGCTTTTGAATATGAAAAAGTTTTTTTTTTTTTTTTATGTTAAGATATTTTTGTATCTGGATGTAACATACATATGTATATATATAATTTCCTTTAAAAAAAATTTTTCATTCATCCGTATATCAATGATTTTGATATTAGGTTAAGCTCTGGAGGGTATAAAGTATGTTAAAATTGGTCCATTGACAAAAACAAAAACAAAATCCTTTTTTAACAAAAATATCCTTTTTTTTTTTTTAAGTGTGTAATGTTTAAAGAGGAGATTTTCTTTTTATTTTATTTTGCTTGTTGAATATTAAAAAACCAAACTATACATACATTTCATTATTTTATACGTGTATACGTGTAATAGATATAAAAATAAATATAACACTAAAGATATTTTAGTTCCATTGTATTTTTACACGTGAGTATAATTATGACGTCAGAATGTCAAGTTACACATTTTAAAAAAAAAATAAATATAATAATTTTTTTTTTTGATTACACTTTTTGAATATAAAAATAAAAAATGTACTTAAATAAAAAATTGTTAGACTTTGCAATTTTTCACAAATATGGGTGGGGTAGCATAAAAATGTTATATTTAAAAGTATAAAAATTATATATTAATAAGATATTTGAAAAGTTTATCAGCTAAATAGCATATTATATAAAAATTTTGAATTTAGTGTATAGTGAACATATATGATGACTAAGTTATAATTTGCTTATTTTTTTTTTAAGTGTTATGTAAACGATTTCAAGTATTTTTGAAGTGGTCGTCTATAAATATTATAATGTTTAGTAATTATACATAGTTCAGTTATAAAATGTGACAATTTAGATATTTATATATTTGAAAATTGTTACATTTTCAGATTGAAATTATTTTTTAACTGATTTTTAAATAAATATAATTCAAAAAACTTGTTCACTATAACTTGGGTGCATAGGATCTCAAGTGCAAAACTATCTGTAGTTCAAGTTTATTTGCTTTCAAATATAATTATTTAAAAAAATGTTATTGTTTAATGAATTCCGAATCATCTGTTTCGTTATAGTGACAAAACTTTAATTGCAATTAAGTAATGGTTTTATTAGTTAGACATACAATTTGACTGAAACCTAAAAATAATATATAGATTATTTCTTGCAAAAATTCAATTTACGATGGAAAAATGACCGTCTTTGTTGGAAAATTTCTAAACAAAAAAACGAATATTTTGAAATATTATAGTATGCAGAATATTCTTCAAGAAAATTTAGAAATATTTTTGCGATAAACATAAACAAGTTTTTAATAAGGTGTTAATAAATTTATATCACATTTGTCAATTGAATAGCAGTGATTTTTGTTTAAAGGCTTCAATATATTCTAGTTTTTTTATTTACAAAAATAACAATTTTCCAGTTTCCCCTCCAACAAACTAATATCTTCAAAATTAAATAATGGATTCATATAATTTATGGATTATTTGAAAGTAATTTACCATTGCTAGGTATCTTGAAGATGTTGTAACAATAAAGATCATTTTGCATTCTAAAATGAAAATTTTGTTTGGTTTTTATTATAGATATGTAATAGTTTTGTTCAACGCTATTTGCTAATCTATTGTAATTTAATCATTAGAAATTTTCCCGAAAAGCGACATTGAAGCTTTTGGGCAAAAATCCTAACGATTAAATTCGAATAGATTATCAAATAGCGTTGAGCAAAACTATTATCATAAAAACTTCTGCGATTTGACCTATTGCAATGACCCTAATCAGTTAAAGCTTGTCAGCGAACCACCATAGATTTTTAATAAAATGTAAAGAGTTTCTAAAGTGAACAGGATATGATATCTTTAAGTTCTAAGAAGATTTAAGCGAATCATCAAATTCACATAAAATGTACCAGGCTGATTTGTTATCGTTACGTTATTGCATTATCCTTACTGCCCAAAATTAGATATTATTTCTAAAAATTAGCTTTATTGTAAAAAGTAGTAAATTTATTTAATAGAAAAGTTGATTACCTATTTTCACTTTTCTTTTCTTACCAGCAAATTCTTTTAAAAGTTCCTGTACTAAAACATCAAAATCTTGAAGAAAAGTGTTGTAATAACGTTTGTAATAAAGAAATGATATAAATATTTTATAATTTATAGCATTTCGTGAGTGCCAGAGTTGTGAATACTCTGGGACTCACTTAAAGAGTCTCCCAACATTTTTTTTGCAATATCCTAATGATTAGATTAGAAACTCCCTTGGTCCTTGAATATCATTAATTTGTCAAACAACTTTTCCTCAATAAATTTTTCTTTAGCCTGAAAGTATGTATCGATGAAACTTTACCATTTTTATAATTCAAAAAGTTTATAAACGTTTTTTTCTTTAAAAAAAGTCTGTATGGAATAATTGTTGAAGTCTTTTGCAATTATATTTTTTTTTTTTGAAATTACTTAAAAAAAGATTCAACCACTAGCATTACTCATTTATTTATATTAATATAAGATTTTATCTTTATAATTAAAAGATAATCAACAAAAAGTTATATATAAAAATTGTCTGTATATAATGAAAAATATGTAAATACAAATTAATTTATATTCATTAAAAGAATTGTGGTTCTGGAAATTGTTTGTTTATTTAATTTGTAACAGGACCGGAAAATTATATATTACTACCAAAGAAATATTCTTCTTATAAATAATGATTTTGCATATACAATATTTTTTTTTTATGTAATTAATGCTGCTTCATCTTATCTAACAGTTACCTATTTCATAACAAAAAAAAAACCAAAAAAAATATACAAATTTCTGGATGGCAATTATAAAAATATAATATCAAAAAGAAATAAAATCAAATTTCTTTATGATTAAAGTTTATGGCTAGTATTATCGTAATCATGAAAAAGAAATTTTTTCAATAATTAATTATCTTAAATTTACTAAATTCTATATTAGACGGTAGATTTAAATATTCTTTTAACTATATAATTATTTAATTACTTAATTACTTTCAATAAAAATAAATTAAATATATTAATAAATTTTTAGAAGTTTATTTAATTAACATTTATTTGTGAAAATGCCAAGAATTTGAGAAATTAATAAGAAATTTGTTATAATAAAAAAAATATATTTGATTTATTACTCAGAATACAAATTAATAGTCTAAACCTAAAGTTATGCATTCATTGGAACTTTTTTCCATTAAATATTTAGATCTACACAAAAATATATTCAGATTTGAATATATTCTGGTGTAGTCCTAAAGCTATGCTAAATTAAATTAAAATGAGAGTTATGCGACGATTTTGTGGACGAAAAAGATATTTGTGGACGATAAGGAAACATTCGGAGCCGGGTTGATAAATAAATTTTACCAAAAAACCAGAATTGTTAATTGACACAGAAATCCTGAAAGATCTTAACTCGACTTGTCAATAGACACAGAATTCCTGAAAGATCTTAGTTGACTTTTTAACCCAATAGGCAATATAGATGGAAATTTGTATATATGCAATGCACAATTTATTTTAGCTTTTCTGTACTCGTAATACGAATTATAATTGATACGATTTAAAAGTCACAATGAAAAATGAAAATATTAATAAATACATCGACACCTTTCGCGGATGTATTTATTAAACAAGATTACCAAAATTTTACAGAAAAGCTTTCAATAATTTATGCAAATTAATACATTTCAAGGGATTTAAATATTGATTATAAATATTGAATTTTAATTTAATAAATTATGCGATTATTTCCATTCTAATTCGTATTCATATATTTTTTATAGTAATTCATATTTATAGTATAAAAGTTACAAATTTCCACATTTCGTAATAAAATCAAAACTTTATTATACGGTGATATTGTCTGTTGGGTTAAAAATGTCAATTATTTAAATAATTGATATGCTATCTAGTGTCAAGTACGTACACTATCTGTTTTCGACCAATCAGATAATTTTTTTCATGGAAGGCATTTTGAATTTAATATTTTTCGAAAAATTCAAACCAGCAAAGCCATATTCCAACGGTCAGCCGTACAGTTCAGAGAACTTAAAGAGAACAAATTTAGTTTTTATTAGAAAAAATTTGGATTATTAACTGTTTTGTTGTGATAAAAAAAAATTTATTACAACAATTAAAAGAATTAAGCGATATAAATTAAACTAAATAAATTATATTAAAAAAATATGGCTACTTTAAGAAGAGCAGCAATAAAAGTTCGTTCAGATGAGGTGAATATTTTTTGGTTTATTGTGTACAAATTGAACAAAAAAGAAAAGAAATCTTTTGATGAAAATTAACGGCATATTAAAATAATCCAGTTACATTTCTATAATTGATTTTTTTTTTATATAGAATATTGCAGCAGATAATTTAAGAAAAGTACAAATTGGGAAAAATTTAAAAACATCTACAATTGATTCTACCAAACGTGCAGCTTTAGGTGAGCTTGGTAATCGTACTGCAACAACTATTTCCATAAAAGGCAAAGATGTACAATTAAAGGACAAGTAATTATAAATAAAATTAATATTCATATTGAAATTATAATTTATCTCTAAACTTTAGTCTTAAAGATACTAAACAATTAAGAAATGTAGTAAAACCTCGTGTTGATAGTTATTGGAAAAAGAGTTCAGTTCTTGCTACAAAACCATTAACACGTACAGATTCATTGAAAAGTATAAATACAAATGCAACGGGAACATTAAGTACAGTACAATTAAAGAGATCAAGTTCTGTAAAGAGTATTGTTGATTTTGCAACCACATCTGCATCTCTAAAATCATCAACACATACAGTTAGACACTTAACTCGCCAAGTCACGGCTGCTGCTGCTACCACAAAAGGTAAGAAAAATATTTCTTTATTTTGAAAAAATTATTCAAAAAAATTTATTTAAAGTAATTACAACAAAACCAGTTATAACAATCAAACCAAAAAAAGATGATATTCCATCAACATTACGACGAGAAGATAGTAATTTATCGAAACGTTCAATCACTAAATTACGTGCAGCACTGTCTAAAGATCATAAAAAAGATGCGATTAAAATTATTGCAGCCAATAATAATAATAAAATTACTATTGAAGAAACAACAACCAAACAGATTCAAAGAGTTAAAATTAAAGAATCTGAAATTGTATCACATTCTGTACAAATGATTAATTTAATTGAAAATATTGATATAAATGATACAGATAGTGTGATTATGGTACCAGAATATGTTAATGATATTTATTCATATTTATATAATTTGGAAATATTATTTCCAATTGAATTTGATTGTTTGAAAAAGCAAATGGAAGTTACACCAAGAATGAGATCTGTTTTATTAGATTGGATTAATGAAGTTAGTCATCAATTTCATTTAATACCAGAAACATATCAAATGACTGTTGGTATTATTGATAGATATTTACAGGTAATTAATTACAGTTTTTTTCATAAATGAAATTACTTTACATTTGACAAATTTATATGTTTATTAAATATAGTTTCTTTGAAATTAAAATTTTTATTTTATGTTTATTAGGCTGTACCTACAACAACACGAAAAAATTTGCAATTAGTTGGTGTAACAGCTATCTTTATTGCAGCAAAATATGAAGAATTATATCCATCAGATATTGGTGATTTTGTTTATATCACTGATAGTACATATAATAAATCACAAATCTTAGCAATGGAGAAACAAATTTTAAAATCAATAGATTTTCAATTATGTCGGCCAATACCAATTATATTTTTAAGACGTTATTCAAAAGCAGCAAATGCTGAAACCGAACAATATCTTTGTTCAAAATATATATTAGAATTAGTTTCAATTGAATATGAATTGGCACATTACAAACCATCAGAGGTAAATAAAAAAAAATATTGAAAACATTTTTTAAAATGAATAAAAATTCTATTTTGGGGTTTTTTTTTTTTTTACAGATTGCTGCTGCAGCTCTTTACTTATCTATGCAATTATTTAATAAACTTGATACGCCAATTGAAAAAATATGGACACCAACTTTACAATTTTATTCACGTTATAACGTTGATCATTTAAATCCAATTGTTAAGAAAATTGCTAAAATTGTACATGGAGCACCACAAGCTAAAGAAAAAGCAGTTTATAAAAAATTTGAATCAAATAAATTTGATAAAATTTCAACAAAATCAGAATTATATGGACCTGTAATTTCGAAACTTATATCATCAGTTTAAAAATCAAAATAAACTGATTAAAAATTAATTCCCTGATTAAAAATTAAACCCTTTTTTTTTTAGAAAAAAAAAATTACAAATTTTTTTTTAACTATATAACATAACATAGATTTATATTAAATTATAATAAGAATGTTTTTCCAAGATTACAATATTAACTGTTGAACAATTTGTTCAATTTATTTTTTCTGTATTTTTAAAGTTTTCTTTCATTATAATAATTTTCATTTATTTAAAACAAAGGCAAATATAATTGCAACTAAAAATATATTTTTAATTAATTGAATTTCTATGTAATTTTTTTTATATATATTTTTTTTTGTATAGTTTTATGTATAAAAACAAATTAATTAAATTGTTTTAAAAAATTTGTAATAAATTATAACGAATGTATTTTTGATATGTAATATTTAATTTACTGTTCATTCTAAAAAAAAAAATAAAATAGCTATAATTTCACTTTTAAGCATTTTTTTTTGTTAAATTCTGATTGTAATAAACTAAAAATGTTTAAAGATATAAAAGTAATTTTTCATTTTAAATAAATCAATTGATCATTAGAAGTAAATATACATTTTGGTTTTTACCAAATAATTTATATAAATAATAAAATAAAATGATTGAATAAGAAAAATATCTAAAGTTATTTTAAAATAAACTTAAAATTATTTAGAAAATTCGGTTTCACTCTAGAATAGGGGGCTCCGGATGACAACTATATCGGTTTAGTTAATGGGTTAGCCGATATGATGACATTGTTCGTTAGTAGAAATTGATGCGATAAGGGCCTAAGTAGTATTGTAGTTTTTTGAATTCGCACGAAAAAATTTCATTATGAAAACAAGCGATTTTGATGCGGGGGTTTTTGATACGAGAGATTTTGTCACCAACCCGACAATTCTTCTCACGCAAATTGCATATAAAATCTACATCTTTGCCACAATATCTGATTTTACTCAAATGGCACTTAACACATTTATT
Source organism: Empis livida (assembly GCA_963932195.1). NCBI lineage: Eukaryota > Metazoa > Arthropoda > Insecta > Diptera > Empididae > Empis > Empis livida. The sequence continues at coordinate 10,050,140 of OZ010646.1, read as the reverse complement.
CTCTAACCTTTACAATTAATTGTTTGACATAAGCAGATCACAATTTTTGGGAAATATTTGACTATAGACTTTCGCGTTGATTAATATACCTAAAACTGCATGCTTGCCTAGGTAAAAATATCAATTTTTTACTAGAGAACCATGGAAATATGGTACAGCTCAATAATTAACTTCGCAGAATATTTGGTCAAGTTATCCCTAATTTAATTATAATTATTAACTTCATGTGGGGAGATGCATCCTTTGCACAGAAAAACTGTTTAATTGGGAATTCTCGCTTTTATTTTTGAAAATACATTTTTTCATCTCTTAATAACTGTCATTTACTAAATTAATATTAGAAAAATAAATATTTGATATTGACAAAAAAAAAAACGGAATTTAAAATTAGATCACAAGTAAAAAAATAAATCTTAGTTTAGCTTTATATCTTAATTATAGATTTAATAAGGCTTCTTTTTATGAATCGTTGTAATAGATGTCATTTTCGCTTTCATAGTTGAACCAGGTAACACGGAATTATCAATTTTCGGTGACCAAATTGTAACAATTCCAGCTTCTCCACATGTTATTAAATTATTATTCTACAAAAAGAAAACGTTATTAAAAAAATTATCTTAAATATTCATAAATTTTTTTTTTACTTTAACATTGAATATGCTATCTCTAATAATCTGTTTATTTCCGGTAAAATTTGCCAATGGATGTAAATTTTTATTTTGTATCTTAAGTGATCGCAATATTTCTCTAGAAAAATTATAAATTGAATAAATAATCCAATGAAATATTTATTAATAATTTACCCTTTATTAAAATTAGATCCAACTAAAAGGAACATAGAATCATCATCAAATGAATGGCAATTTATTACATTACAATCTCCAACTGATTTTCTTTTCATTGCTTCTGTTATATTACTTCTTTCAAATTCTTTTACTAAATCACCTTCTGTTTCATAAATATTCAAATTATTTGTATGAGTTATACACGATAAAATATCTTTTTTGCTAATATTTTTATGCCTAATAAATTAATAAATATACTTAGTAAAAGAAAATGATTTAAAACATAAAAAAATTACCAATTTATATTTTGAATACTACTTTCAGTATTTATGGTTGTTATTAATGCTTCATCTTCTGAAGTTTTAGACACATCGAATATATTTAATAAACCATCTGTTGATCCAGATGCTAATTGATCTGGTTCTGTTGGATGAAAACGAATTGTTGTTATATCATCTTGATGACTTTCCCAATAACCACCAAGTAAAGATTTTTGTCTTATATCAAAAAATAATATATAAACATCATGTTGAATTTGTTCTGTACCAGCACATATTAATCTACTATTTGCATTTATATCAAAACATGTTATTGGTTTTATTTCATTGTCATCTGTTTTATCTGTAATTTGCTTTATATGATTAATTTCCAATCACAATTCTTTTTCTATTTATCTACCTTGAAATGAATAAGATTTTGTATTTGTACGTAGATCATATAATGATATTTCATTATTCGTTGCTATAAGTAAATTATTATCATCAAGAAATTTTGTTTCAGCAACTTTATTAAGATCAGAAATTTTCATTAAGCTGACAAGATTAGAATCAATGTTGAATAATTCTACAGTGCCATTTGATAATGCAGTGCTGATTTTACTAAAAGTACTGCGAATGTGATTAAAAATTAAATTAGTAAAAACACTTTAAAAATAACACAATTTTTTATTAACCTGTCATGAGAAAGGTGTAGTGCAAAAACTTTTTTCAATGACGTTGCTTGTTCATGTAAAATCGTATATTTTTGGAATTCATTTTCTAAATCAATTTCACTACAAGTATTAGCATCAATAATTGGACAATCTTCTTCTTCACTGGGATCATCATCTGGAAGTATTTTAATTAAAAATTATTGTAAAATTTGAAACAAATTATAAGATGGAAACCTTGAAATATTTCATTCATCATATTTCTCGATTTTTAGCGGCTGTAACACGTTACATCAGTTTTATAAATTTGGCGGTTGAATACACGTCAGATAGATCGTTGAAGTGTCACTGTCATATCTTCAAGGCATTTGGCTACATTTACACGGTATATTTGTAGTACTTTTTTAGATGCCACAGCGTTCCAAGCTTTATAGTGGTGTTACACTGCGGCTTTACTTCTTTAATAGTCAATTTGAAAAATTACTGAGGCAGACAATTAACTTGATCCTTTTGGGCGTAAATCATTTAACTTTACAGCCCCTTTCTCCCTAGCCCATATTAAGAGAACGATAGAACCTTAATATGGATTCAGGAACCATATTGCCGAGTTCATCTGTGGTGATAATACCCTTTCCTAGATGATTGAGTCTTCTTCTTGCAGCTGCTTCGCAGTAGCATAGACGGTGTTGCGTTGTTTCCCTGTCATTGTGACAGAGGCGACAACTGTCCTCCTCAGCCAGTCCCATTTTCTTGAGGTGCTAGAGTACTGGGCTATGCCCAGTCTAGAGATCTATATAGATACGAATGTCCTTTTTGCTGAGGTTTAATAGTTTATCCACCTTGATCCTATTTGGTGTGATAAATTTCTTGGATATCGTGAGTTTAGGGAGTTTGCCCCAGTAGAGCCTATGCTCTTGCTCTATCCATCAGTAGAGCCTATGCTCTTGCTCTATCCATCTGTTGCTCTATCCATCTGTTGGAGTGTCCTCTTGGTTTGCTGCAGAATGGTTCTGGCCCAATTAGTTTTGTTTTTGAACCATTTTTGGCAAGGCCTCTTCATTTCCAGCGACTCCTATGTGCCCTGGCATCCACATTAAGGTAACACAGTTCCTCTTTGCCAGTGTAATTAGTTTTTGAAGACATTCCCAGACCAGTATTGACTCCTGCCTGTGGGAGACTAGAGCTTTGAGAACAGCTTGACTGTCTGAAAGAATGTAAATTCTTTTATTCCGTTGCGCTTTCCTAAAATTTTCTTGGACACACAGATCTACCGCGATCAGTTCGGCTTGAAAGATTGTGGCTTCTTTGCCGAGTGGTAGAGATGCAGAGAAGTTTGGGACTTTGATCCCGGCACCCTTACCATCTGTGGTTCGGGAACCGTCTGTGAACCAGACGGACGCATCCGATTCTAATTCAGGAAGCTTTGATTGCCAGTCACTGCGTTCACTGATTATGACTTTGAAAGGGAAGTCAAAGTTTTAAGTGGTCGGCATTACATCCGATACAATTGAGGTTAGTTCCTTTATTTTGGGATTATTCAGGAGCTGAAGATGTCCTCTGAGGTCTCCTGTGTAATAATTCTTTTCCTTCTGAATGCGCAGCAGACCTCTCGCTGCCTCTTTATTAACAAGGAGGTGTATTGGCGGAAGGTTTAGGAACATTTCCATTGCTGCTGTGGGAGAGGTTTTCATAGCACCTGTTATACCTAGACAGGCCAGTCATTGGATCTTTCCTAGTTTCGCCTGTACTTTGTGTTGAAGTGTTTTAGTCCACCATACTGTGCATCCGTATGTTATAATAGGTAGGATGATCGTTCTGTAGCTTCAGTAGATCATTTTGGGATGTAGCCCCCATTTCCTACCAAACATGCTTTTGCAGGCCCACATCGCCTTCCGGTGCATGTTTAAATGCTCTCCGTTATTTTGCAATTTTTATCGAAAAGAAATATTTCTAACAAATATCACAGGTAAGCTTATTTGCATGGCATCACATTTTTATAAATATTTAGTAAAAGTATTGCCAAGAACATTTTGAGTACTGGAATTTTTAATTTGAAATTTTTGACTTAATATTAAATATATAGTTAACTGGTGTTTCATTAATTTTGTTATTTATGACTTATTATTAATTAATTATATTATAATGCACCAAAAACAAGTGCTAATGTTCGTTTTTTAAATCCTAAACAACAATAAAATATGTGCTTAAAATTAATCTGTAAATGAAAATAAAAACACTTGAATTTTTTTTTCTGTCGGTAGTATGCTAGAAAAATCAATAAAAATAAAATTTCATACTTAATTTTAAAATTTTCGTAAACGACTCGCTTTTACGTAATCGTTTTATGTCTTGCGTAATTTTGCTACTTAGGTTATAGGGTACTGACAGTGTGACAGTGTTCTTGGCGCGTTAATCTTTTCAATACAATAATAGTTTTCGCTCTCCGTGATTTTGTAAAAAAATATTAAAATTTGCGGGTAAAACTTTATAAATTCAAATTAAATTAATGTTAAAAATAAAATTTAATTAGTGATCTAATGAAATCGGCAAGAATTGGTGCGGGATAACTAATTTTATTAATGCAAATTTGAGTTTAATTTTCTATAGAAAAATATTAGTATATAAAGTTTTTTTTTTCGTATTAAAAATATTTTGTGGTTACGTTTTTTTTTTGTTGTGCTGTCATTTTTTTTGTTGCTTTGCAGTTTTTTTTGCTTTGTAGTTTTTTGTAGTTTAAATTAAATGGCAAAAAAAATGTCTTTAAGTGAATTAAAATTTGTGAATGTAAAAATTTTAAAGTATTTTGAATTGAAGGAATTTTGTGAGAATATGAAAATTTATAATTTATGGCCTTTATTTAAAATAATATGAAATGAAAGATAGTTATGTGTATTATATATTAAGTGTTTGTTTTGGATGGATTATCTATTTAAAGATTATCGAGAAGAATAGATTATACATTCCTCATAGAACATCAAAGGTTAGTGAAAATTTTGGTTTCTTTTTAAATATAAGAAATATTTTAAGTTTACAAAAAATATTTTAAGTTTTCTAAAAATATAAAGTTTCTCATTTCTAATTATTTTTAATTTAAATTCCTTGCGGTGACGGTTTGTAGTATTCGCCAACTATAAATTTTTCAATATCATTTTATTTAAGATACATATTTTTCAAATGTAGATTTATTCATTCAGAGTACACTTTCCCTATAAAGCGCCAAGGATGCACCTACGGTCCCCAAATATTAATTTTTTAACAAGCTATAAACAATGCACATACATTGGCGCCTTTCCAACGTTTCAAACATTTGGCGTAAGAGTGTACTGTTGTCGTTTGCTATTTATCAATGTCAGATTGTAATTATAAACGATATGACATTTTAATAAACTTATAAATATCGTGCGTTGCTGAGCCAAGTGAAAAAAGTTCAAAAGTTTGCTATTTTAATTCAATTTCATAAATTTAAGTTAACTTAAGAAGGTTAATATAAAAATATAAAATATGTCTGCTGATGTGCGTGATATTTTAGAGCTTGATAGGCCAACAACACCAGAAATAACAAAAGAATCATTTTTGTCCACCAAAAAGAGGAACTTTGAAAAGTAAACAAATTTAATAATATTATTTTATTTATACGATTTAATGGTTTTCTATTCAACATTGTAGAGTGAAGACAAGTAAACGCCCAGAAGGAATGCATCGAGAAGTATTCGCTTTACTATACAATGATAACAAAGATGCTCCTCCATTACTACCAACTGATACTGGTTAATAAAAAATATTTTTATTATTACTTTTTATATAATATATTTTGATTATAATTTTTTTTAGCACTTGGAATTGGTTCAGGTTATAAACAAGTAAAAGCTAGACTTGGAATGAAAAAAGTACGTAAATGGGAATGGGCTCCATTTTCAAATCCAGCTAGAACAGATGGTGCTGTATTTCATCATTGGAAACGTATTTCAGATGATGCACGTGAATATCCATTTGCTAAATTTAATAAACAATTACAAATTCCAATTTATTCTGTAAATGAATATAATGCACATTTACGAAATAATCCAACAAAATGGTCAAAAGCACAAACAGATCATTTATTTGATTTAGCCAAAAGGTTATTTATAGATATTTTATTTTTTTAATCTCATTTAAAATAAATTGTTTTTTTTTTTTTTTTGTAGATTTGATTTGAGATTTGTTATAATGGCTGATAGATGGGATAAAGAAAATTATGGTATTAAAACTGTTGAAGATTTAAAAGAAAGATATTATGATGTAATTGGCATAATAACTAAAATTAAAGGAAATACAGATAAAAAAAATTTTGTATTTGATTCAGAACATGAAAGAAAAAGAAAAGAACAATTAAAGAAAATTTTTGATAGAACAACCAAGCAAGTAATAAAATTAATAAAAATGTTCATAATAAATTTTAAATATGAACAATTTATTTTTTGTAGATTGACGAAGAACAAATGCTATTGAATGAATTGAAAAAAATTGAAGCTAGAAAAAAAGAAAGAGAACGTAAAACACAAGATCTTCAGAAACTTATATCCCAAGCAGATCAGGTTTGTTAATATAATTTTGTAATTTTTATTAAATAGTTCTTAATAAGAAAATAATAATAAATTTACAGCAAGGTGAAGTTGCACAAAATGCTCAATCAGCTCGTAAACATGAAAAGAAAATGTATAAAAAGAAAATACAAAATTTACCAAGACCATCTAAAGTAGATTCTGTTGTAAGCGTAAGTGTATTTAAAAAGTTTATATACAGATATTTAAAATATCGTATTTAATTATAATTTATTAAAAGGCTGTTGAGACTGCCGGTACAGGTATTAAATTTGCTGATTTGCGTGGTTCTGGTGTTTCCCTTAGATCACAAAAAATGAAATTACCAGCCAATATTGGACAAAAAAAAGCTAAAGCATTAGAATTAGCAATACAAGAATTTAAAGTTGGTTAGTATATTAATTTTATTTTGGAATATTAAATATAAAACTTCAAACACTAATTACTGACTATATTTAATTAAAAAATTAATTGTAGATCCATCACCACCACCAACAGAAGAAATTAGCAATGCTTTTAATGAGTTACGTTCCGATATGGTTTTATTATGCGAACTAAGAACTGCTCTCTTAACTTGTACATTTGAATTGGAAAGTTTAAAACATCAATATGAAGCTGCGTGTCCAGGAAAAGTAGGAATCATAAAAATTAGGAAATTATAGTAGTTTTTTAATAAATTTTTTTTTCTTTTAAGACTCTTAATATACCACCATCATTGATAACACCACCTGATGATAACAAAACTTCAGAACATATGCTTGATTCAATGAATGGATAAAGAATTCCTTAAAATAATTATTAACAATTATTAAACTAAGTTAAAGAATGAATAAAAAAATATTTGTAAACAAAAAATTAGTACAATTCAATTACTTAAATAATTCAAACTAAAAATTCTACATATTCTCTTAATATTTCTTATTTCAATTTATAAATTGAGTTACAGTCAATATTTTATTTTTTAAATATAATTTTAAATTTATTCAAAAAAAGAAATAAAAATTTTAAATAAGAGCAAATTTATTTTACCTACGCTATATTGATTTTATTAAATTGTCATAAAATCTGAATAAGTAAAATATTTTCCTAGGAGCTGGCACTATATAATCATTTACCATTTCACAGTTTTTTTTTGTGGCTCTTTACCCAAATTGAATTCCACAACGACAATTCAAACCGGCAGCAATACAATGTTGTATGTCATTGTTGATTGCTATAATTTAATCAAAAATGAGAATAGCATAACAAAAATAAAAAAATTAGAAAAAAAATTGTTTTTATTTTTTCATTTTCTTTTACTCAATATACTTACTTAAGTTAAAAAATATTTCATAAATAAAACATTTCTTCGTTTTTAAAATTGATTTGGATTGTATGTTAAAAAGAAGTTACTTACGCTCACTCATTTTTAATCTTCCCAATGAAGGAGAGTGTATTTAGTTTGGTAACAAAATCCATCTCTTCACCTCCGCAAATATAACCAAGTAAAATTACTCAAAAAATTTTATTACATGAGTTTCATTTCTATATCCAATATTTGTGCTTTTTTTTTTGTTAGTTTCCGATAAAGTCAGTTATAGATTTCGTATTATTTATGTTATTTTATTAAATATCGTATTTATATTTTTAATATCGTATTTATGTTTTTATGCGTGGTTAAGTGTAGTGTCCCTATATACAGTAGGTAATGGGTTCGCTTCCAGTCCTCGACTAAGTTTACTTGAGTTTAATGAGTGAAAAAGCAATAAAGTTTCGTTTCATATTTCATTAGGATTCTTATATTCGGACTACGAAAAATTAATCATGCATAAAACATATTTTTTTATATTACCTGTCTAATATAATTTTTTCTACCTATATTTTTCTTATTTGTGGGATTTTGATCATTCAGTGCTATAGGCAACGCCGTTAGGTTAAGCTGGTGCGCGCGATCTTATAAATTTTTACGAATATATTATTTTTTTTTCTTAAAAAAAAGTTAGTTAATGAATTTATTTTATTCATAAAATTATATTTCGAATTTTGATGAATGAAATTTTTTTTTATTAATAGTAAATGAGTCATATTGGTGAATGAAATAATTATTAACGAAATATAATTTTTTTGGTTTACAATTTTTTTTTTTGAAATAAAAAGTGTTTTACACCAAAAAAATAAAAAATAGTATTTAATCTGTTTTTGTCGAAAATAATAATATTATTTATTTACGAAGTGTTTTTGCAAATATTTAAAATATATATAAAGTTAAAAAAAAATTAAATTGACTGTTTAGAAAAAGTATAAAAAATTATTAAAAATATAATGAATATTTCGTGTCGGATGAATTTATTTGATATACCCAAAAGGAAGATAAGGTGTTTCCGGCTTGGATAATAATATATTAAATATTTATTTAGCAACCCTGTTTTTTTTTTTTTGTGAACACAGGTGCAGCAGTTTTCTACGTTTACACAACCAAAAAATTAAAAAAATATAAAAACAATTTTTTAAAGGAAAACACTTATTGAAATTTTCTATTTAATTTTTTTTTTTGAAGAAGAAGAAAAAACTCAAAAAAGGAGATAAAATGTTGACATTGAGGTAAATTATAATTTGATAGAATTAAGTTAAAATTAAAAAATTATAAACATTTATCTAGTCAATTAGTTCTTAATTTTATATTCAATTTATACAAATATGGATATTTTGAAAAAAAAAAAACCTAAATTAAAAATATTAAAATTATAGAACATTATTATAATTTTTTCAGTAAAAAATTAAATCGAATTTATTTCTTTAACTTAAATGTGGGTAGATTTATGATTTTTTCGTTTTGATGGGGGGGAAAATAAATATGGTTGTAAATTGAAAATCAGGTTGTATTTTAATATTTAATTTTGAAAAATTATTAAATTTATATAATTGTTAAATTTACGATCAACATGCTAACAAAAAAAAAAAATTAATTTGTTTTTTTTTTTTGTTGAAATATCTAAAGTTGATCTACATTTTTTTTAATGATGGAATTTTTTAGTGGGAAAAATCGTGAAATTTTAAATCAGCTTAAAAAAAAACACTTGTGCACAAATATATATTTTTTTTAAATTATCACATTTTTTAGATTAGAAATAAAAATGTTGCATCATTGAATATTTTAGATAAAATAAAAAATACTTTCAATTATACACATTAATTTATTACACAGATTTTTTTTGTAATTTATAACCATTTTAGGACATTAAATAAATTTTTTTCTTTCAATTATATTTTTTTTTTTTCGAATTAAATTACTTAAAAAGGATTACATTATATTATTTTATTTAACTAGAATTTTTGCTAGAACATTAAAAATGTATTTTTCATTAACAATTACTTAGTTAAAATATACAGTAATTTGATAAAATAATTGCAAATATTTATATTCTAAATAATTTCCTGACTGTGACAGTGCATATGATCAAGTGCAAATACTTGAATATTAATGTACTAGAAACCATAAGACTTATCTGATTTCGCTATTATATCTGAATGAAGAATCAACCGCTTAGAGAAGAGCCGCATTTTTAAAGATCCATAAGGATGGTTACTTATGAAAATCGAATTCACAACGAATCTATTAATAATTTTCATATCGTGGTCTAACCGCAGGTTGCCGCATATCCTTCTAAAGCTTTTTTTACACATGCAAATATCCTTCATACAAATCTTTCCCATGGATGCCAAACATGCTTTCAAAACATCTTCTTCAACTGGTTTGATCGAGCAAGAATCATAGGTCGCCAAACTATTTTCTTCGACTTCTTTGAAGTACCGGTTTGTGAAGGTAATTTATGGGTACTGAGCACTGTCTCAACAAAAGTATTCATTCATTTTTCTAGTTCACTTTAATCTTATTTGACCAATTTGTCCCACAATTTAGCAATTAAATTCAGATTACAATACAGTTTATTAGGATGCCGAAAATAGTCAGCATGAAAATGTACATAATCGCATGACCTTGATATTACTTTCTTTATGAATCTATAGGCGCCAGTTGCTTACTTAATTTTCAAGTATTTTTCCATTTAATTGACAATTATTCTATTACATTTACCTATATTAAAAATACCAATAATTCAGGGCGTTTTAAATATAATTTTGTAATAAAAAACGTTCATCATTAATCTTAATCGAATAAATCATATAAAAATAATAATAATTTGATTGTCAGTTAAAATTAAAGAAACAGCATAGCATAATATCAGAGTAAATAAATAATTTGTAAATGAATCTAAAATTGAAAGTATATAATATTCATCATAAAATCTATATTTCTTTAATTTATTCAAAAATTTCTATTCACCACTTTACAAAGAATGACTGTTTTTTTAGAAAAAAAAGTATATCATTTATTATATTTTGACAGTAACTTTCCCATATTTTACTTATATAGTTTTTTTTTGTTCACTCATGATCTCATGAATATTTTAATAAATTTATATTTCATAATTTTTGAATTTTGATTAAATTATTATACATAACTCTATTAAAAAAAACTACTTTAAAAGCTATCTTCAATCTTCTATTTTTGTATTTATGATAAATTTCATATAAAAGAATATTTAAATAAAAAAAAAATATGAATGAATTATTACAACAATTCTTCAAACAAAATTTTAATTTAAATCCTTAAAAATTATTACATGACATGTTTGTCCGTTTACATTGTCTCATTTCCTGAAAACTATATTTTTTTCACCTTTTTCACACTCTACAGGAGATCATTTACAATAAATTTTATTCTATAAATTTTCTTTACCAGTAGAGCAACTTCCGTTCAATTCAGACCCCAAAAAAACAAAACTGGTTTTTAAAAGAATATCATTTTTCGTAATTGGTTTTAATGATTGACACCCCAAAGATACAAACAAAATAAGGAAAAATACTTTAATTCTTTCATAAAAAAAAAAGATCCATTTTAAATAATCAGCATAAAATAATTGTTTAAGAAAAAAAAATTGAATGAAATTTCTAAATATTTTGTTTTTTCTACCTAAATGTTTTTTTTATTTAACAATAGCTATAAATTTTTTTTTCTGTCCACTAAAGATGCCACTTTATCTCATTTTTGTCTGCATTTATGTTCTTGTTGGAAACATAAAATTTTTTTTAGAGTTTTGTAATGTCTTTTTTTTGTGTGACTGACTGAAGTTGTCCTCAGCAACAATCATTCACAGGTAATTTTTTTAGGTGTTTTTCGTTAGAAAGATTTTTTTTTTGTCGTTATGTGTGAATATGAACAGTAAAGTTTAATTATTTTGAAATGATAAAATAGATTTTGATAGATAACGTTGGCTCCAGCCATTTTTAATCTATAGAATTGGAAAGACAAGAATTTAGGATGCTCGTCAGGATAATATAACGACTGGATAATATAACTATTAAATTAGGAGGTATTGTACCTAATCGCGATGTTTCCATAGGGAGGACTAAGCACCATTTTGGTGATAGTTAGTATATTCTAAGAATGGTGTGAAATAGTGCCCCTATTTGAACTTGCTAAGTCGGACGTGATTAATTGAATTTTACACGGTTAACTTGACATAACAAAACTTACTACTCTGACTAGATGAATGAGTGGAACTGATATCAGTTCTTGTTTTATCAATGGCAGTCTTACTCATTTATCTATAGTTGGCTTACTAAGTTTTGTTATCATCTTACCGTCGCTGAGTTCAGAATTTTCTTTTTTTTTCAGAAGCTAACCTTTCATTGTTTGCAAACTGATTTAATACAGTTTTAATAAGCAGTTCGGATTATCCTTGGAATGAGGTCCAACGAATATGATTAATTCTTCTATAATAAAGATAAGGTATAACTGAGAAGCTGCTAATATTTCAACAGGGTATGAAATTGTAATTTCTTTGTTCGATACATCACACTGACTTCCGGCGAATAGTCAGAAATTAATTAAAATTGACAATAAAATTAATTATTCTATTCAAAATATAGAGTCTTCACTAATAGTTTCTAGTAGCAAAAGATTAAGTGGTAAAAGAAACTAAAAACTAAATTAATTTATGATATTAAGAAATTGTGTATTTCTTTGTGTTACCTTCATTCATTAAAATACTGAATAAATAAATGAATAAAAATGTATAAAAAAAAAGTTTCTCGGCGAACATTTATATTAGTTATATAAAAATATTAAATGCTATGGTTAAAAGATTTAACCAACAACAAAAAAACTATATATATAATTTTGGTTAAAAAGATTGTTGAACCAAAAATAATGTTTTTGAAAGTTTATTATTTTTCATTTTACGTATTTTCTTGTTGACCATCATTAACCGCCCACTCTTAACCGCATTTTATATCAACATTTTATTTTGTGAACATTTTCAATATTAACATATATTTTTTTCTTGAAAACCTATAAAAATAAGAAAAATAAATATTATTTTTTTTTTTTTGATTTTTCTAAGGATGGATTAATTTGTGTAGCTATGAGACAAGTTATCATAATGCCATTATATAAATTTAAGATTTTTTAAAGAAATTTAAGTTAAGTTTAAGCATAGTAAATTAGTAAAATTTTTTGTAACGAGTTTACTAAATGGAATGGATTGCGCAGATCCTGGAAATATATTTTCTATAAAATATATTTATTATAATATATTTTCAGATCCTGGAAATATATTATAATAAATTTTGCACCCGATAAATAATAATTTACTGGGTGCAAAATTTCACCCTAGGTTAGTATAAAGCTGCAGGTAAATTAAGTTCTAGGTATATATTTCGATTTTCATATTGCATTGCAGAGGAAAATTATTTCTAATTTTAATTCTTCTGCTTCTTTAGCTGCTTTAATCCATCGTGGAGTACATTTTTCTAGATTTTCTAGAAATGTGATTAAAATCAGTCCAAGTTTTTCGGCGACAAATTTGCCTAGGATGACTATTCTTTTTCCTCTTCTGGCAGTGGAGTTGTCGCTCTTCCGAAGTTTATGACCGATTCATTGGCACTTAGGTTTTCTAATGAAACTGTCTATCTTTCACTATTTGTTCTACGCAACAATTCTTCAATTTTAAGTTACTATATTATGCAAATCCAAGAAAATTTAATTAAAGATATCAGAAAATGATAATCTTCATAATTGTAATTTAACTGCAATTTCATTATCATGACTGCAATTTGATTATAATTCTATCGTTTTATATTTTTATTAAAATAATCTTTTATATAACCAAACTTAATAACATTAGACTTTTAATTGTAATTCAGTATGAGTTTTGATCTAATTCGAAATATCTTAAACTATTTCATCTGTCCTATTATTTTCTACATTCAATTTTGCTAGTAGCAAAAATTTCAATGCGTAAACTTAGCTTTAGTCAACAATATCGGTTGAGTTTAAAATTAAAATTTAAAGTAAACTCATAAAATGGAATTAAATATAATTTTTATGTTTAAAAAAAAATAATAGAAAATATGTATTTGCTATTTAAAATTGAATTATATTATTTTATTGGATTTATAAATTTTCAAACTTATAAAGACATTTTACTTATTCAGATTAAATTATAGTAATTTTCAATTTTGATAAAAATTAATTCAGTAATCTTGAAATTTAAATTACTTGTCTAATTAAATTGTTAAGATCAATAAAAATTACATATTTTTTTAATTTATAAAAAGGATTTTGAAATTTGTTTTTTATAAAAATGATCTAAAATCATAAATTTTAATTATACTTAATAAAATAAAATTTGAATATTTATTTAGTTTCATAAATTTTTGAATTGAATAACTATTTAGAAATTAATAAACTATATATTTATATTCTTCAAAAAAAGACAAAATTAATTTAATTAAAATTCTATTAATTTAATTTTATTCAGATTTATTATATTAATCTTAAAGATTTGAAATGATTTCGTGTGGGCGACTTGTCCCAAAAAAAAAACCTAAAAAATGTATTTTTTTTAACGATTATCAGACAGGTTTTTTTTATAGGTATAACTAACCAATTATTTGCTTTGGTAAATTAATTAAGTAAAAGAAAAAAAAAACTGTTTCAAATCTGGTTTAAAAGCAGCACCTACATTAAATATTTCGTTATAGATATTAAAAGATTTATTATTACCAGTAATATGGAAATGATAAATTAAAAATGTTTGTAAACTGTTGTAATGTAATTATATGGAAATCAATTTAATATTTTATAGCATAATGATTTATTGTATAAATAATTTCCACTTAATATTTCCGTATGGTCAAGCCAATTTACTTATTAATGAGATAAATTATCATAAATCTTTCTTTGTTTTTTTTTATTACAATTTAGGAAGATTAAGTATGCACTGAGCAGTAATTTAGTAATTTTCTTTTTCCAATTCGACTGAGGATCATCAAGTGTAGAATTATCTGTACTTGAAGTTTTTTTTAAAATTTTTCATTGCAATTTAGATCTACTTATATGGTTTTAAAACCATTTTTCTTTACAGGGAAAAAGCTTTTTAATAGCTACCAGCTAATGGCTTTGTTAGTGAGTCATTGATTGTTGTTAGTAGATGGCATCTATCGTTAGTATTTTCCTAATCTGGTACTCATTAAAAGTTGACTAAATGTAGACCAATATCGATGTCTCAAACACCTAACCCATCGCCGGAAATTTCAGATTTTTCTTTCCCTCGAAATCCTTGTTAAGAGCTAATTATACTCCTTTTGTCGTAATCGTAATTTCTGTTCTCATAACTTTAAAACGTTTAACACAAATAAAAGTTTAATTGGTTTTGATTAATTGTTTAGTAATTATTAATAAATATGTATAATTTTTAAAATAAAATTATTGCAAATTTGTGACAGTCAATCAAAAGATACTTTTGATTAATTACCAATTTATTTCAATTAATAAACAATTAAAAATTTTAATTAGCAAATTTATATTTTAATTTTATTTCATTTTACTAAAAATAAGCTATTTTGCTTCAAATAATTTCTACAAATTTGCTGAATTTCTCCAATTATATTAACTTTAATATACATAAATTTAAAAATTTCAGGTTTAAAGACTATTAACAAGTCATTCGAAATTGATTTGAATTTTAAATTTTCAAAAACATATAAATTGAAATTTAATTTTTTGAAAAAAAGAATATCAAATTTCTTATAATATAATCTATTAAAAATTAAGGTAAAAAGGGGTAGATTTATACTAGAATTAATTTTTTTTTTAAATCTACAAATTATGTTTTTGAATTCGTCATTTTTCATTTTTCGTTTCTACCTTTAATTTGAATGAGTAATTCATAAAAATAAGACTATAAAGCAACATAAATGAATTCCTTTTATATCAATTTCCGGTTACGTTTTGTAATTTTTATTTTTGGAAAAAAGGAAAGAGAACATTATTTAATGTTTAACAATGCATTTTTGTTATTTCTGTCTTCATTGTAAAAAAAAATTCAAACAGACCATAAAAAGTACCGGCAAACCAAGTTCATATTTCCTGTCTAACTTTTTCGTAGGTGGAATTGATAAATATTTAGTTGTGCCCGGATGTACTTTGTAATTTTCATTTTTTATTATAATGATCAAAAAGGATCAAGGACAATAAAATAGAAATTTTAAATTTATTCATTTTAATTTATATTTCGATTTCAGTTTTGTTGAAAAGTATTTTACTTGAAAAGGATTCAAAATTAATACTGTTTTGGGTTGGTGAAACGGCTGAGAAATGGCGCAATTGCTTCTCACGTTTTCGAACACAAAACGTTATTAACTTTTATCCTTGTAATCTGGGAAGAGAGAAGCAGTTGCGACATGTCTTAGTTGTTTCACCAATAGAAAACTTAATTTTGAGACCTTTAAAGTTTCAGTTAATTGCAGTTTTCCAGCTTTTGTTTTGTACGATTTCCTCCCAGCCATTTCCATATTGACACAATTGGCTTTCTCAGCTCTGTTTTGGAATTTCTGAATTTGTTTCCTTACTCGCATCACAATCATGGGTTTTCGATAAGTTTAACTAGCTTTCGTGAGACTTTTTTTGCTTGGCAATCACTGAAATTCGTCCTTAATGATTTAATTAAAATGGAAATCTAATAACAAATCAATTACTAATTTAATCATTTTCAGGCTCTCAAACTAAAAGTGCACAAATTAAACACAAAATAAAAATTTACAACTTTTTTTTTTATATATTTCAATATTATATATTTCCATTGCAAGTCATGCAATGGAAATAAAATAAACAAGAATGCAATTTGCGTGCATTTTATTAGTAAATGTGGGGTGCTGTTACACATCACAAGATTAATGTAGGTGTAAAAAAAAATTGTTTTTTTTTTTTTTTTTGAAATAAAATTTCCATCATCATCAAAACCACAATTTTACCACCACATTGCATTATAATGAAAAACTAGTTTTTGTTTTTGTAATGCCATCAACAGATAAAAACGACCGCGAATTTACTTAAATAAAAGTTATAGTTTCCAACTGAGTACAATTTTTTTTA
Source organism: Empis livida (assembly GCA_963932195.1). Taxonomy (NCBI): domain Eukaryota; kingdom Metazoa; phylum Arthropoda; class Insecta; order Diptera; family Empididae; genus Empis; species Empis livida. The sequence goes on along the minus strand of OZ010646.1, from coordinate 10,033,370 downwards.
AATTTTTTTTTGTAATTCAGCGAAAAATAATTTTAAAATCAAAATTGAAATAAATTTTCAAAAGAAATTTTATTTTTTTTTTTTACAAAAAACGTTGGTGTACATGAGAAAATATAAAACTGAACGTGTAGGTAGAACGACACATAATTGTTGTGGGCTAGTCGCCTTGATTGAGTTTGTTTTATGTTTACCCAATTTTTCTGTTTCTTTTTTTCATAAACATTAACATAAAAAAATAAGAAGTTGAATGAATTTGAAATTATTTTTTTTTTTTGATTTCATACTCGTTTAGTAAATAAAGCAAAAAAAATGTGTGATCAAAACATAAATTGAGAAATTCATTGTTATACGATCATCAGAAAAAAACGAATCTACAATATTGCTAAAAAAAAATGAAGAAAAATTCAAGAAAATTCAGATTAAAATCTGTACAAAAATGTTGACAATTATTAATATAATCGAAAATAAATTTTAATATAATAATAATGGAGGTTATTGTATTTTAATGTTAACTGAAAAGTTTGAGATTTTATTTTTGGAAATCCTGAAGACAATTCAATAAAACTAAAATTGACATAAAGATGAAAGTTTAGTTAAGTTTTCGTCACAAAGATTTTCTTTGTTGACATTTATTGCTTTAATATAGTTACATTAAAATATATACAATTATTTAATATTTTTTTTCATTGCATGTTACTAGGACATTTGAATTTGATTTTAATAAAATCATAAAAATAAATGTTGATTTAACTTTCTAAAATAATTTTATTAGTGAAATTTTAATAGTTTGTATAATAATCCTTTCTATTCTTTAACGGAAACAATTATGGATAGTCGAAATGTGAGATGTGGTTTACTGTCAGAAAATTATTAAAAATTTCGAAACTATTTCACATACATAAGTGGTCATTTGGCATTAAATAATTCCGTTCCCTGATTATAAATTGAATTCAATTGGAATAAAGAATAAATGTTGTGGTGGTTAAATTTTTGACAGTAAACATTATTAATGTCTCCTCAACGTTAGCCATTTTTTATTGTCCTCAACGCCATTTCTCAGCCATTTGTTCCTTCACAAACTATAAATTTTTTACAGTCTACAAAATCGAGGAATTTTACTAAAAGTCCTCGATGTTGTAGACTGTAGAGCTTGCGAGGAGAGACTGAGAACTAAATAAAGTATTAAGCGGAGAAGATAAAATTACCAAGGATTTTAGAATCGTTCCTAGCAAAGTCGTTACCTAAAAATTATTACGTCTCTGTAGGAGTCCACTACATTTGGAAGTCGTTTACTCGCGGTACACACGATATAGTTACTGTTCAACCTTTTAAAATTCCTCAATGTTGTAGACTGTAGAGCTTGCGAGAAGAGACCTCGAGACGGTCACGTATTTTTGACTCATTGTCTCTACTTCATGCGTATTCAGGCATGGAACCAATACTAATACTGAAATTCGGAAATAGATATTCGGAATTAATAGCTAAGTCAATAGAGGTCGTACTCATATGAATGTTAAGAGAGTGTAGAATGGGTCTAAATACTGATTACGAGATATCCTTCTTGCTTCCCTAAGCAATCAATCAACCAAATAAACAAAGTCTTGCTTCACGGCTACAAATCGATTCCAGGACTTATATAGTTCAAAATATTTTTTAAATTTCTTGATTAGAAACGTCTAATAATTTTTCTTGGAATTAAAATATAATTTTAAATTGATCTTTTAATCAATATTAATCAAAACATAATTTTATATTTACATAAAAACTAATAAACAATTTAAAATTATTATTAATTCACAAGTAATATTTTTATACAGACACGCGTCAAGGAAAATATATATTATTTTTATTGTAACGCATAAGGAATATTAAAATACTATATTAAACATTTTTTTTTATAAAGATTATTTTTTTTACAATATTTTTTATGATACCACCATGTCCACCTACACAATGATTTTATTTTAGATGATTAACAAAATTCTGTCAACTGACTGGTATTTTATGAAATAAAAATAAATACAAAGATACAAAATAATGATTATCATTTTAGGTTAAACAAACTAACAAAAGATAAAGGTAACATTATACCAGAAAAAAAAAACATAATTTTTTAAACTTATAGATATAAATTTTGTGTGGGAATATGGAATTTCCTGTTGTTGTTTTTTTTTACATTAATATGATAAGTTGGCGCACTGCGTTCAAAAACTATAACTTTTAAAAAAAAAAAAAACTGAAATAAGACGTTCACCAACAGAAAATTGAAGAAACTTTCTACATGTTTTAAAGTTTAGGTGGTTTTTGTTTTTGGGTAAAAGTTATAATGTCTATGGTTAATAAAATTGATAAATTTATAAGTGAAATATATGTTTTAAATTGCTTATTATATAGATTAACATAATTTTAAGATTATAAATAGTAAAATTTTGATGTCGCCAAGAAAAACTGGGAAAATAATCAGTAAAGTGAAAAGATTATTAAAAATTTTATTTTTTATAAATTATATTTTGTAGTATTATTAATTTAAAAAGTTGGAACATATTCAATCTGAGAAAAAATAAAAAAATTTTGATAATCTGAGAAATTATTATATGTATTCCAAGAAAATTTATTAGGGTATTGGTTCATTCTTAGATAATAATGTAGATGCAGATGTGACCTTTTATAGTCATTTTTTGACTATCCTCAGCTTTTAAGCTTTTACAGTCTATTAATAATAATTACAAAAATCAATTAACAAAGTATGATTACCCCAATTAAAGATTTTTATAAGACCAAGATCCATGAAGAGTCTAGGCTTCATCAACCTTTATTTTTCATTAATGTTAGGTCTCCTAACATTATTGAAAAATAAAGGTTGATGAGGCCTAGACTCTTCATGGATCTTGGTCTTATAAAAATCTATTACAATTTGGACCTTCTAATTTTATATGGATTCCATACCATAAATTTCTTGATAGTGAAGAAAATTTAATTGAATCAAGGTAATTGCTATATTAGTAAGATATCGGCCTCAACCGTTTCTTTTATTACTTATACTCATTTAAAGCTGATTAAATTGCAATTTTATCATTAATAATTTTCTACTACTATCTTAATTTTTTAAATTGTTTGTACTTGATTCAATTTAATTTCCAGAATTTCCAAATACATATTTGAACATTTATATCTTTAGCTCTTAAAATAGTATATTTCGCAATGATAATCAACGTATAAGCTTTCGAAAAATAGGAAATACTTAAATTTTTTTATACGTATTTACATTTCACTTTAAAAATAATAAAAAAAAAACCGGAAATTATGAGATCAATTAATGTATCAATATATCGACATAATTCACTCTTCCATTACCAAACTCAATTACAAATAACTATTAGTAAATGTATTTTTTTTTTGCTGTCATATTTCTCATTGTATATAATTTTTTTGGCTCAGTACAATTATGTATTTCTTTAAAAAAATAGCTCAACTTGAAAAAAGTTATACCGCAGTTTCTACTATATATAATCGGTTCAGTAAATAATGTTATGGATTTTTATAGCACACACAAGTTTTTTTTTTGTTTGTCTTTTAAATTGTGATGCCAAAAACCAGTAACCATACTTCCCGCACATTGTAATATTTTAATAAAATAAAAATAAGTAAATATTTATTAGACTTTTTTCTAAAATAGTTATTTTACTTTTTATCATTTTCAACATTTTGTCAAATAAAATATGTTTTTTTTAAAATTTTTTGTAAACTCAGGTGAATAATGAACAGAAGTACAGTTTATGCTTAGATAAATTATGTACATAGAATAGTTTTAGTTTATATAATAGTCTGTCTGTCCGATATTCAAATTATTTGATAATGTTCTATTCATGTTAAATGACATTTATTACTTAACTTTCGTCAAATTTTAGTAAATTTTACAAATTTTATAGTTCTAAACAGTTTACTATTTATTAGATTTTTTTAAAATTTTCATAACTTATTATTCTGGAAGTAATTTGACTCAATTGCCATATTTAAGATAGTTTGATTAATTTGTCCTTTATTGTCATATTTGTGCCACTTTATTGCCAATATGTGAAATCTTTTGTTATAAAATTATTATCATTTATAAGATTTTTTTAAACTTGTCATACTTTATTGTTCTAGGATATTTAACAAATTTTTACTCAATTGTCATATTTAAGATAGTTTAATAAATTTGTCGACTTTATTTCCAAATTTGTCGATAAATAAATTTTAGCTTTCATAAAAAATTTCCTAACTTTATTCATTTTTATTAATATAGAAAGTTTAATAAACTGAATTGGCAAAATTAAGAAAGTTTGATAAAATCGGTTGCCGAATTAAAAAAAGTTTAATAAATTTGTCAAACTTTGTTGTCAAGATTGTCAAAACTTTATTTTTCTACAAAGTTTAACATTTATAAGATTTTTTTAAATTTGTCAAACTATTATATTTTACAAATTTCTCTAGAAAATTTTAAATTTGATAAATTTCTTTAAAAATTTACATATTTTTTAAAAATATATTTTAAACTTTATGAATTGCACTTAGAAAGAACCAAACTCTATGTATAAGATAAATTGAAATTAATTTAAATTTTTTCAATTTTTCATTTTGTACATAAATAGTTGAACTTGAAATATCTTTACTTACCATATATACAAACCCCTTTAAAATTTTTTTTTTGTTATTTTCCATTTAATTTATGATATTTAAATATGTAGTATCTTAGTGGTTCATAAAAAATAGAATCATTTATATCAATGGACATCCAGTAGACCATAAAACTGAATAAGTCATTGTATTTTTTTTTTTTTTTGTTATCTTTAAAAACGTTGTGGGAAATGAAAATATAGAATGAAAAAAAGGATGAAAAATACTAGAAAATAGAATTTTTTTTTTAAAGTTAATTTTATTTCAACAATTTTTTTTTTTATCATACATTTATATTTATTTTACACTATGTCGTTTATGGGCGACTGCAAAGGTTTTCAAGTGATGATCTCTCTCTGCCACACATATAGTAAAAAAAAAAAAAAACTATCATGTCATTGTTGTAAATGTGCTTAACAATTATTATAAGCCCCCAACATTAAAAATACAGAAATAACGAAAAAAAAAAAAAAAAATTGAATATGCAGAGGAAGTGACTATATAGAAGCATCAGGTGGTGGTGCACTAACCTTCAGATTTTATGCTTTAGTGATTATGTTTGTTCAATTATTTAAATACATATACAATTTTCAACAAAACAAAAGGAAACAAAAATGAAGAAAAATTTAAACCCTTTTTTTTTTAAAAAAAAATGTTTTTACCTGTAAGAATATATTAAAAAAAATTAAATATTTTGCTGTGATTTTTATTTTATATTTTTGTTTAATTATTATTCACTTTGAATAATAAGTGTTTTTTTTTTGTGTATGTTTTTTATATTAATGTTAAAAAATAGTTTAGTAATATAAAAAAAAAAATTAAAATGCGAATATTTAATTCGTCATGCATATTAGGTAGGCGCGCAAAAAAAAAAAGATACTCTTATGTTGAAAATATTGCGTTTCAAAGAATGGAATTTAGATTTCGAGCATAAATCAGGTAAACTACAAAAACAAAATATTAGAAATTTTTTTTTTATAAATAATTTAATTCAGTATAAAATTAAAATGTCATGTTAGATGAAACTAATTATGTTTTTAGTTTAAACATAAATATAGACAAAATGAATTCATAATTTATAATTTTATTATTTGTATTGAAAAGTTTTTGAAGCATGCAAGTTTTTTATGGAATCAAATTTAACATTATATTTTAATAAATGACAAATTTGCACACTGCCGAAAAATAGAACGAAAAACGGGTGTCAAGAATTGGGTCATACAAAAACTGTTTATTATTCTGGATTGAATGTAGAAAACTGTCCTAGAATTAAATAATATGTATTGAAATTTTATTAAAATATTTTGGAATTTTATGGATTAAAATGAATTAAATTTGAGCAGAAGGTAAATTTAAAATATTCTTTCCACAATTTCTGTGTAATAAAAATTAATTCCATATTTAGTCATACGGAAAACTAAATTGTGTAATTTCGGTCACTAAACTGGTCAGGAAATCAAATTTTGCTGGTACACTCTATATTCTATCTATACTATAAGTACCCTAAAATTTATTACTGCTTTTGCCATAAAATATACTGAAAAGTGCTACTATATTTTATGGCAAAAGCAGTAATGAAAAAGTTTATGATTATATCATTGAAATTTATCAGGAGACATGTAATAATTGCAACTTGGAAATTTGATAGTTTTAAGTTTTAAATTTTAAAATCTAAATAGAAATTAATGTAATCAACATAACACAATTTTATGATTATGACTATATCATTTTATGACTATATCATTAAAATTATTTGAAATGAAACCTTGAGTTAGTTTTAAAACAAAAGTGTGTGGTTTTAGAACAAAAATTAAATAATTTTGCGGTAATAAGAAACCACTTCAAAGTTATTTAGCTATCGTCTTCTGTAATACTTAAAAATTGCCTTCAATTTGAAATTTGAAAAGTATTTTTGAGATAATGTATAATTTACATTAGTAGTATCCATAAAATGCACAAAAAATATTCAATTATAATTTCAAAATTCCGAATATTTAAATAACTTTAAAATTAAAATCATACGTTTAACATAAAAAATGTAAAAAATTAAATATCTTTGCTAGTTTATTTCAACAATATTCTATAAAAATTGACGATGCAGAATTACAAATTTTTTCAAATTTAAATTGAAAAAAAATATGCTGAATATTAAAATATTTGCTGAAAAATTAAATTACTTGTAAAAACATTTGATCTAAAATTTATTTTGATTTTTTTTTTAAAAGATATACCAAATCAGTAAACATAATATTTATGAATGAAGATTGAGTTTTTTTAAATATAAATCTTATTATGTATAAAACATAGAATATAAGAGTAGTAACCACAAAATCATTAATAATTGTGGTTAATCTTGTAATATAGTTTTTGTCGGCAAAATGACAAAAGATATTATGTAAAAAGCTTTTGTATTTTCTTAGCGGTAGTAATTTTAATTTAAAAAATTTTTTTTTATGTGCTAATAGATTGAGTTGAAATATTATAGTAATTTTTTTACTCTTAATATTATCACGTTCACTAATAACTAACGATTTGTTAATACATATATTATATATATTAGATATGAACCTTTTTATGTATACTTTATGTGAAAATTGATTAAATTGTTCGAAACAACAATTTTGAAATCTAAGATAATAAGTTTGAAATTTAAAATGCAGTTCATAGCTAAAAAGTCTTTTATGAAATTATGTTTAGTATATACACACCCACATAGAATGTATAAGAAGCATAATTCACATAGATTTAAAATAGAAACAGGTTTTTTTTGTGTTTTTTTTTAACTTCATTTTAACAAAAAAAAAAAAATTATGATCATAAAAGTACCAGCAGCTATTTTAGATATAGATATGAATGAAATATTGGAAATGATAATATTTACATAAAAAAAATAGACAAAAAAAATTTTATGTTTATATTTGAAATGATTATTGTTGACCAATAGAAAGTTGTGTTAGAAATATATACTGATATTAAATTTCTTTTCAAAATCTAATGGTTTCATAAAAATTGAATTTGGTTTTATGATGATTATGGGGGGCTTCAAGTAATTATAAGAATAGCTTTTGTGATAAAATCCTTAAACTTTATTCTTACTTTTATAAATATTATAGATATTTAAATTTCTAGCTACCAATCACAGTATGATTTCAAAATTGATTCATAATTATTTATGATTTCTTAAAAAAATACTTTTCTTTGACTTTTTTTTTCAATTTTGAGATAAATTCATGCTGAGATTAATAGTTAAGAAATATTTTCAGCCAGCAAAATGGAATAAAAAGAAATTTTAAAGCAATTTTTGATCTACAATTCGACGAGAAAGATAGTTGACATACTAGGAGAATCAAAACTTGAAAAAAGGGTTTTAAAATTTTGTATTGCTAACCTTTCCTCTAATTGTGCTTAGAAATATTTGCAAATAGTATAATATTTCCTAGTAACCGAGAGTTATTTGTAGTAACCAAATAGTAGATATATCCTTTATTTTCTTTAAAAGGATTTTACGCTTAAATAATCAATTTATGTCTTCTAATTGCAATTCCTTTTCTCGTAGATTTGAAACTTTCCAGGCAAATGAAAATTTTGAAACAAAATTTACCTCAGTGTGCAAAATACTTTGACCTTGTTGAAAACAGTCATCAAAATACTTACTTAGAATTTATCTATGACGGCTGTATAATCGTGACAGTATCGTTATTGACTCAAACCAAGTAAAACCATCAATCATTCTAAACATAACCAAAGTCATTTCAAACTCTTCTCTTTTTTTATTATCTGAAAAGTTGAAATTGTTAATAAAAACATAACTTTTAAATATTAAAAATAATAACTTTAAAAAAATAGTATAACGTTGTATGATCACAACATAATCCGCCTACATAGTTTTTTGATGATATTTTTTTGTGTTTGGGCGGATTTCTTTTTTATTTTCCACCAGTTTTTTATAGACAAAAACAAATAAAAACTGAAAAATGTTAAAACTTTTGCTAAAATATTAACAACGACTGGTAAAAAAGTGGTAAAAAATTTAGTGATTAAATTAAATGAAATTGTTAAGTCAAAGACAATAGAGATGATATAATGTCAACAATTTTAATCCTTTTTATGCTAATCTTCTACAAACAACAGAGAACTATAAACAATGTAGAAAAAGTCATTTGAAATGAAATGAAGAACGTAGGATTATATGAATTTAATAAAATGTTGAAAGGTACGAAAATTATAATTATTGCGTTGGTTAAAATATATTAAGGTTGGGCGACCTTTAAATTATTAAATTATTACTTGATCATATTATTCTATTATTTTTAATGTACTACATAAAAATATTAAACATAAAAATTTTAAATAAAGATAAAATTTATTATTTAAACACTCCTAAAATTATGTAAAATATAATATCACTATTTTAAATCATTTCGTTTAATTTTAAGTATATTTTTGTTTGTTAAGCACTATGATTTTTATGTTAATAATTCCAATATCCTGATAAGTTTTTTTTTTTGATAATTTAACATCCTGATATATTTGGTAATGTTTGTCCACGACATTTTTTTACCCATCCATTCCATGATTGAAAACCATCACGATTAAAAATTATTTTAGCACATTTAGCATTCTCTTCAATATTATCTTTTAGGAAATCTTTAAAAAAAACATCAAATCTATTTGTAACTCACATAAAAATATATAAGTTACTGTGAAAATAATTTACCTTCACATTTCATATTACATAAACCACCTTTTCGTCCTTCACGACACCATAACTTGCTATTAATCTATAATCAATTTAATATAAAATTAAAAAATTATGATTATAATTTTGTACACAGTTTTTTACCTGAAACAGTCCATAGCTACTACTTAAATTTGTATGTCTTGTTATTTTTGTTGTATCACGTCCACTTTCATGTTCTATTAAACAAACCCAATTTGATAAAAGTGTTCTATCAAAATGATATTTGACTAATTCTTTAACTAATTCACATCTTGAAAAAATTTTAGCTTCTATTTGGCCAATATTTAAAATTAACATTACTATTGTACTGAAAATTGTTAGAATTTTAACAAGTTCCATGTTTTTTTTAAAAACCTATAATTAATTTAATGGTAATTAAAAAAAATGTAATTATTCAAATGTAATTAAAAAAATTAATTTTGAAAAAATCGACAAAATCTGATCTTTTTGTTAAACATTTAAGTTACTTACTAATATTATGCAATTTCTTATCAAAAAAAAATATAGAAAGTTTAATTGCGTATTAATATTTGATAATAACATTTTTTTTAAAAAAAAGTATTTATTTTAAAAGATTTTAAAGTTTTCAGAGTTATATGGTAATAAAATTCAAGGTTAAATGGTTATAGCTACCAAGAATTTGACAAGATCGATAAGATAATTGTGCAACCACAAACAGGATAAATTAATCCTACAATTCTGGCGAAAAAACTGAAAATACTCAGATTTTACAAGTAAATAGTTAATATTATTAAATTTGTCGAAAGTCATGTTTCATGAATTTTCCTTAAACATAAAAGATCGTACATCTGCATAACTTTCATTTCGATTAGAGAATTGATTTTGTGAAGAGAAATTTTGTATATAAACAACTTTTAGACATATTGATCATAATTAATAATTTTGTTGTTGAAATATTTTTAAATAATTTTTTTTAACACCCACATAATTATGTAAATTTTACAACAAAAAAAATTATATACATATAAATACTGATATTGAAATAATTCTCATAATCATTAATCAAGTTTTTATAAAAAAAAAAATTATTTATAATTTTACATAATCAAAAAAAAAAAACAAGATACATCAGTCAAGATTTAACATTAAAATTTCGATAAATCGAACTTCGTTATCATGAAAAAAATTAGGATTTAAATTTTAATCATAAAGTTTTGATCGTGCTTTAAGGATGATAGTCCACGACGCATTAAATTTTATACAATCTTTAAAATTTATATAAAAAAGACAGAATTTAAAAAAAAACTAGGGGTTAGACGCATTGGTAATGCTTGAAAATTTTGTATTTTTCTACAATATTCCATAAAAATTTACTATTTGATCAGAGATTGTGGTATAAAATATTGGTATTTTGGCTGTAAAGTCTAATATTTTGGCTGTAAAGTCTAGTAGTTCTGATATAAAATTATATAATATACAGAGTTATTGTTGACCAATGCATAGGATATATTAACTATTAGTTGGTTTTATATAACCAATTACGCCTAGTTGACCACAGGAGTAGGGCTATGTTACACTACTATTTATGATTAATTTATGGCCAATGACCGAAGTTTTTACGATTTTCTACTAGATTCGAATCCTAAATTAATAACATTGGAAGCCAGTTACTCCTCTAGTTAGCTAAATTTTTAATTTTTTGTATTTTTAAATAAAAATCTATAAAATACTTAAACTACAACGACGCCACAAACTGTAAACATAATTGATAACCGTAAATGAATAAAATAAATTCCAAGATTTAGTTCGACTTAAAGAAGTTTTACTGTATAAAAACATGTAGATATACGTTTTTTTATTGATATCTTCGATCTTTGAATGGGTAATTAATTAATTTTACGAGAAAAGAGATAATAAAAAGTTTTTTTTTTTAATTATTAAATTAAGTAAATTCATGATAATTCGAAATTAATTCAATGAATTATGTAAAGTATATACCAAAAAAAAAAACAACAAAAATCTGTTAAGTTTATCTTATAAAAGTCAAATATATTTTAGTATTTATTTTTTTCGTAATCAATCAATTCTTAAGAATTTTATAATAATTATCATTTTAATTATTTTCTCTGGTAAAATACAAAAAATTAAGTGAATTATTTTATGTTTTTCGTTTCTAATTCATCGTTTTATTTGAAATTAAAGTGAAAAGATTGATAACTTTTTAAACTGATTTCCACAAATTTTTTACTTTTTTGAATTAAAGTAGTGAGAAAATTAGATTTTGTAATAAACAGTATTTTAACGATCACAATACAAGATATTTTCGATCAAATTTTAATAATTCTGTAACACATTGTTGTCTCTTTAAGAAAAAACTAAATTATGCAAAATTAATTTAATTTCTTTATATACATTTTTTTATTTAAAACATTAAATATATACATAATTTTTTATTCTAATGCACTTACATTAAATTTATAATTATTATGAATTTTTTACAATCTTATAAAGTGTATTATAAATTTATTTTTTTATGTAACACTTTTAAGAATTTTAAAATAAAAAAAAAACTATGTTATATTAGTTATCATAAAACCTGTTCAGTACAGAATGATTCTAGATTTTCAAAACAACTGAAATAATTATAAATATATTAATATTTAAATAACAACAAAATTTAAAAAGCTTTTTAAAGTTTCTTTCCTGATTGCTAGCTATAGCTTGTTTATCATTTATATAGAAAGTGTCAAATTGTTTAAGTCAAATAAAAATTTAATTTTTTAATTATAAGCTTTTTTTTTTCAATTAAGATTTGTTTACATATAGAAAATTGGTTAATTAGTTTTATCATTTTGTTGGTGGCGTTTTATTGTCATCATCACAAAGTCTTGTCAGTTTTGTAAACAATTTCTTGGGGTTTTTTTTATGAAATGTACTATGTTATCTATTTTGCAATAATAATTTTTTATATTTGTGTAAATTCTTCAGAGATAAGAAATATAAAGAATATTATATTTAGTTGAAAAATGTTTTAATTAAATTAAGATTATTTTTTAATGATTGTTATTAAATTATATTTAATTATTTGTTTTGTAAACAAAAAAAATTATTAACATTTTTCGAATAAAATTTTATGAGATTTAAGTAGTTTGATATTTACATATATAGCTTAAATATTATATAAATTATACCCTCAACAGATGAAACGCTTTAATGATCATTAATATTATATATCTCGTCTTTTTAATGATACTTTACCAACATTATCTCGCTGAATGATCATTCTTAGAAAGTACTAAGTATGAAAAATCTACCGAAAATTGGCATCACCACAAAACAACAGCTTCAACCTGCAAATATCTAATAAAATAATAATTGCGAAATCATTAGTCGTGTGGTATGCCAAATATTAATGATCATGATTGACCAAGTATCATTGTTAATGATATTTAAATAGTAATGTCTGTCGAAGGTATGTTATGATAAAAAATATACAGGAAGAGTTTAGAGGTTAAAGGTGGTAAGCGACATTTTTGTAAAACGAGATATTCCTGCAAATAAGCAGTTGCTAACTTCATACTAATATATGTATGTTTTTTTAGTTATTTCTGTCTGATTTAATAATGAAATATAGGTGTAAAGTTTTTATTGAAAATTGCACGTACTTGTAAGTAAACTGACATCTGGAAACATATTTTATTAAAAATGAAAATATCACTTATCACCTTCATCTGCTTAACTATTACTTTGTTCTAATTAGTATTGATAATTTAAAATATTTAAAATTACTGAATTATTTTTAAGTAATTTGACAATGAAATAAGTTTCAGTTCAATTTCAAGAAATCATTATTAAAATTAATAATTTTTTAATTTTTAAATGCAAAATTAATAACTTTTTTAATTTTTAAATTAAGTCATTTTTCTATAACATAATTCTTAAGTCCTTTTTTGTTACGTAAAATTTTTTACGTAAAAAACTTGATACGTAAAAAACTTGCTTACGTAAAAAATTTTCAACTTATACAATAATTCTTAAAATTATGTAAAATACTACCAATTTATTTTGGAATTTATCTTATATTATTATCAATTATGATTAATTAACAATTAAAAACTTCTGGTAATCGACGTGATCGACATTTTTTCATCCAACCATCCCATACTTTAAAACCATTTTGATTCCAAATTAATTTTGCACATTGAACATCATCCCTAAGATCATCATCCAGAAAATCTAAATAAAAAAAGTAGATAAATATATAAAAATAGATAAAAGTTGTTTTTATGTAATTTAACTATCTATAAGTACTATTTTAATGATTTCATTTATTTACTAAAAATATAAATCATTAAACTTAGTAAACTAAAAATATTTTTATATAAATTTTGTTTTTGAAATTATTTTTACCTTCACATTTCATTTTACAAACACCAGCACGTCGTCCATTACGACAATAAGTTTTATTATTTATCTATTGAAAAATAAAATAGCAACACAAAAAAAAATTTAGAAATTTTAGAAAATTGCCTTTTTAAATGATAAATTAATTATAATATACCTGAAATAAACCATAGCTAGCACTTAAATTACGGAATTTCTTAACTGTAGCAGTGTCACGATCACTTTCATTTTCAATTAAGCATACCCCTGATTTTCCAAAATTTAATATTAGTTTTTAATAATTTTGAAATATTTTGTAATATACTATACTTACAATTTGATAGAAATGTTCTTTCAAAATTATATTTAAGTAATTCTCTAGCTAATTCACATCGTGTAAATTTTTTAGCATTTATATTTGTTGTTAAAGATATTAAAATTATTAATGTTATGAAAATTTGAAAATATTTAATATAATCCATTTCCCGCACAAAAAAAAATTATTAAATTGCCTGTAAAAAAAAATATTAATATTATTTAAGATATGCTTGATTGATACTTAAAAATATTTAGTTAGTTAAGTTTTCTTAACTAACTTAAAATGTTAAGTTAGTTAAGGATGAGCAGGGAGTGATTGTTTGGTTTATGTGAGGAGATCCCGATCGTCAGTATTATTTTTAAGCAAAGAAAAGCAATTACCGCATTGACACCGTTTGCTAACACTCACAGTCATGATGCCAAACTAGGGTAAGGTTTTAACAGACTAACTCACCCTTAAGCGTTCAAGAACCGTATCATATCCGTGAGTCACTTCGTCGCTACAAGATCATTAAGTTAGTTGGAATGTTGTTTCTCAGAGAATAATACCTGACCTCTACCATTACCAGTACAGGACAGATGGCAACAGAGTCTACTATTCAGTACAGATTACAGAAGCAGTACTATTATCTCTTTTTTCTGACAAGGGGTGGAGGTACATAATCTCGAAGGATTGTGTTTGAGTCCAGTAAATATGATTTCTTATAAAACTAGGTTTTCTCAGAAAGATATTGCTTTTCTTTACTTAAAAATAATTTCCTGAGTACCAACAAGATTTCTAGTGTTTACACTTTAACTAAGCACCTGAATCATGGAATATTTTCTAATTAGGAAACTCTGTTAATGTTGAAAATAGTATATATTTTAAATTATTAGTTACTATATAAAGATTTTGCCAAAATTCTATTAGCAACTAAACTAATCAAATATTCACTTTTAACTTCTTTTTTTTGTTGAAAAAGTTTATATAGCGAACAAGCTACACACTTGAATTCATAATTTTTTTTTTGTTTGCTTGATTAGGTGATTTTTTTTATTATTATTATTATTTTTCTTGGAAGTAAAATAATTTAAAAATAAATAAAACCAAATTAATTTTTAAAAAAACCGTGAAGAACATGATATTAAAAAAGGGAAGATTTATGCCACTAAAATCAGCCTAATTTACCACATAAAATAAGTTAGAATTTATTAATGAAATATGTAAAATAAATCTTATTACATATTTTGTATCTACAAGTAAAATTTTTTTTTATTATTTTATTTACCTCCAGTTTTTTTTATATAAATTTCATGTGATAATTTTTTATTTTTTATCTATTGCAGTTCTATTTAAATCACACTGCAGTTCTATAATTAATTTTTTTGTTATAGTCTTGAAACGTTATGTAAATGCACGATATTTTAAATTTAATTACTTAATTTTATTTACAATTTAGTTTAAATTAAAATTTTTACAAAAATTTCTCATAATTTGTCAAATTTTAGATTTTTTTTACGTTTCAATGTTTATACCGGAACTTTCTATAAACTGTTTTGATCAGAACGCTCAGGGCTACTAAATAATTTTATTAATTAATATTTAATACATAAATACAAAAAAAAAAAAGCTTTTTATTAACAAATTAATTTTATATATTTTTTTTTTATACTTAAAGCTGCTATATATTTTTAGCTAAAGTAACTAGTTAAGCTAGAAAATTTGAGTAAGAAACTGAATAATGTATATTTAAAACGAAACTAAAATTCATGTTTTTAAATTACGTAAATTTTTTTGTTGTCTCATTAGAATTTTAATATGTTTTTTAATTATTTATTTGATATTTAATTTACAAAAACATATTTCGGCTTTTTCGTCAACTTGTCGGAATGAGAGTAAAATAAGATCTTTTATTTTAATGTGCACTGAAAATATAGTGAAATATTATTTAAACGTAATTAAATTTCATACAATTATGTATTTAAAATATAAATATAAATTATCTCAATTTAAATTTATTTAAATATGTATTTATATATTATTCTACATAATTTCGGAATTAACATATAATTTTGTAATTAAACTTGAAGAGATTATTTCTTGGAATTGAAATACAATCAGGAAAAAACTGAAATGATAAGAAAAATAATTTTCAAAATTTTTTATTGAAATATAAATTATAGTTCAATAGTTGAATTATTTATTTATAGGTATAGGTTATCATTATTATTAGTTAGTTTTCAAATTAACTAATTTTCTTGTCAAAGGTTTGGCGTAAATATGGCTACTTTTTCGTACTTCTAGGTTTTTAGTCAATTTGTTTTAGGATTATTTCTATTTTATATGAACATTCATTATTTCTGTTCCTCCTTACCTTTCATCATTGGAAATTTATTTTGTAGCTCCGACTCTTAAATACTTTCCTCCACTGTAATTTGGTGATATTTTTTTCCATTATTGATTAATTTTGAATGCCTCTTTTATCTTCCGTAAAATTTGTCTCCCACGGTGGCTGCTAGTGGCTGCTTTGTAATTATAAGGCTGATCTTTAGCTCTGAATTACTATCAGAAATAATGCATATGAAAAATTTAAAATATCTACCCGCATTTTATCGAAATTTTTGATTCCATTACTGATTAGTCGCTCTCGTCTCAAATTTATCCCACTTACTAAATTACGGATTTAATCCCGCGTGAGTAATGCAATAAGTATGAATCTAAAATTATTAAAAAATTGTTTAGTTTTGCAAAAATGAAATATACATAAATATATAAAATGCTAATTATATTGTTATGATAATCGTGAATGGTTTTTATGTCATTATATACTGTAATTTTAATCGGTACTTCCCCGAGAGTGAAAATAAATTTGTAAGATACTAATAGATTTAAATATAATTTTTTTATGTTGATTATACTTTTTGGCAGAAATTTTTTTTTTCTAGAAAATATGTATTAATAGAATTCATTAAAAATTGTCTATCTGTCTATTTGAATATTATATGAATTAAACAGTATTATTCCTTTAATTTGTAATCGTCCTTGGAAATCAACAAAGTCGAAACGGCAAGATTACTGTCGGTCCCTGTAGATCGTCATAGCACTTAACGTGTTTAGCAATAAAATAATGAAATAAGTTAATAGTATAATTTCCAAGTTTAATAAATCATTTTATTATCTTCAAGATTTAATATAAATTTACAAAAAAGTATATATGTATTTTTAAAATTATTTATATTCAAAATTTAAATAGTTATTGAATTTCTAATATGTAAATTAAAAATATATATTTAATTTATATATAATATAGTCTAATAATAATAATTGTAATAAGTCTTAATAATTAAAATATCACTAAATGTCAACTGAATATTTGTTTACCTGAAATTTATGATAAATTAAATTGAAATTTTTGAATTTTACCAAAAAAAAAAACTTGTTACAAAAAATTAAATTTCTTAAAATTACTAAAAAAAAATTTCTCTGTTTATTTTCAATTACACTAATCGTGTATAAACAGGATTAGGTGGTATTTCCAATTTTCTTTTAATTAAAATGTTCAATTTAACATCTTAAAACATCAGGTAAACTGCGACCACGACATTTATGTACCCATCCGTTCCATGCTTGAAAACCATTTCGATTATAAATTTGTTTAGCACAACGGACATCATCATGAATATCGTCATTTAGAAAATCTAACAAAAATAGAACAACAATTTTTGATATTTCTGATAATTATAACATAAAGAATATAATTTACCTTCACATTTCATATTACATAGACCACCTTTACGTCCTTTACGACACCATGTTTTGCTATTAATCTACGATAAAATTCATTATAAATCAAAATAAATAAATAATTTAATTTACTTTAAATTTATTTTACCTGAAACAAACCATAGCTTACGCTTAAATTTGATTGTTGCATTACTTTTGATGTACTACGTGCACTTTCATGTTCTACCAAACAAACCCCTTAAAATTAATTTAAATTAAATTAAATTAAATTAAAATTAATAAATTTTTTAATTACAATTTGATAAATAATTTCGTTGAAAATCATGTTTCATTAATTCTTTAGCCAATTGACAGCGTGTAAAAATTTTTGATTCAACCTGACGATATACAGGATTCATTAAAAATAATGTTGCAAAAATTGTTGTAATTTTTATCAGTTCCATTATTTTATTTCTTTAAATTTATTTAAGTTTTTCTGTAATTTAAAAAAATTATTAATTGAATTATTTAAATTATTTAAAAATCATCGTTATAAACTTAAAAAGCAAATTCTGAGTTAATATTGGTTTGCAAAATTACTATATTTTGAATGATTAATTTAATTTGGGGTAAATAATAAATATATGATTTGTAGTTATTCCAGATTAAATTCATTTTTATTATGTAATAAAGCTTATAAAAAAATGTTTTTAATTAAAGTTTTGAATTGACATTTTTCTTCCACTAACTACAAAGTATTATTCAAATTTTAAGATCTTATAAGATCATTGACATTTGTTAAATTGCTTACTATAAAAGCTTGTGAAAATGTATAGTGTTACTCCTAAGTCAATCATATTAAAATAGCTTATATGTAAGCCTAATAAAATAAATATTTTACTGCATATCCTGTAGTTCTCAGATTAATATTATTTTTTAGAAAAAAATTTCTCTTAAATTTCAAATAGATTCATATAATTTGAATATATTGAAATAATT
This sequence comes from Empis livida, assembly GCA_963932195.1. Taxonomy (NCBI): domain Eukaryota; kingdom Metazoa; phylum Arthropoda; class Insecta; order Diptera; family Empididae; genus Empis; species Empis livida. Next base: position 10,014,609 of record OZ010646.1, on the reverse strand, counting down.
ATAATATCATAAGATTTATTCACTCTTTACACTACAAACTAATTTGTACATTGATATCTAGAAGCAGCTAGGAAGCAAATCTTTAGTTAATTTCCAATTTCATCTGAAATTTTACTTGGTTCATTAATTATTATAATTAGATTTCACAAAACTTACAAAATATTATATTACAGATGATTAGAATTTTATTTATTATTAATTTGAATTGGAAATAATTCAAATGGAATTAAATTTAAAAAAGACCAGTTGCCTAAATAATTCTTTAATTGTTGACTACTATATTTAAAGTAGTCAACAAGTCTATTTTTATTAACAAATCACTTAAAATTGTATTTCTGTACAGTTTGTCATTCTGCAAAATATATTTTCATTGAAATGAACCTTGGAACCAATTGAAATAATGTCGCAAAAATTAATTTTATCAATTTCAATAAAATGAATAGTAAATATTTTTTTTTGGCCCAAAAATAGCTCAAAATAATTTATATTATTTAATTTAAGAAAAATATTTTATTTCACTTTAATCTGAATTTTTCACCATTTTGGATCCAACAATTTTGGAATTTTAATTATAAAATATTATATTTACCAAAATAATATTATATCCTTTTTATTTTATGTTGCAGCTTATAAATTATAAAATTTTAATTGAAAATTACAAAATATTGATTTATAATTAGAAAATTTTTTTTACAATCTTGACTGAAACTAATAATCACTTCAAGAATATAATTTCTTTTTTATGAAAATTTTTTGTTGTCAAATACACAAAAATTTAAAATATCATTTTATTTATGTATTTTTAGTACAATTCAGTTTGATGTTTTCACAACAACTAAACATATTTCATATTATTTGGGGCCTTTTAAAGTTTTTGGGCTTCCTAATTGATTGCATTTTATAAATTGTAATTCCATGTATATTTCGAAATTGTTTTAAAAAAAACTAAATTCGGATTTGAAATAATTCTTAGATATAATAAAGATACTTAAAATAACTTTCGAAATAATTTGATTAAAAGCTTCTTAAAATAAAAAATTTCAGTTACATTAGTCGACTAGTACATAAGTTTCAAAATATATTTTCGAAATATCATATTTAACCTTTCTTCCTTTAAGAAGATCATAAAAAAAAATCTGTAGATATTTAATTTAATTTAATGTTTTATATTACACCAAATTACGAGATATCCGTATTTAGTTTTTTTTTTTAAGAAATGTTGGCAACAAATATTTTAATCAATAATTCAATTATTCTGTTTTCACTGAAATTATGGATCACATGAACAGAAATAACAAACAAAACTTATTCAATTTATCTCAACTTTAATTCTAGATTGTTTTTTTTTTTTGATTGCATTAGATTTGATTGTATTATACACGATTCAATAATTGAAGTGAAAAAAAAAAAATTGTTTCACTATCATTTTCTATCCGGACACAAAATTAGGTCATCGGACACAAAAAGAGTTCAATTGCCCAGCAAAAATCTTCAATAGAATTGCGGCAGACAAAAACATGAACAAGCAAAAAAAAAAATGTATTTAGATAGAAATTCATCTGTAGAATTTTTATTTATATATTAAATTAATGGAAATTAGTACTCATACATTATTACAGGGTGTTTTCAAGATATTATCCAAGAAAAAGAATTCTATTTCATTTGGGTTACAAATTATTTAAAGCATAAAGATTATCACATATACTTTATTTAAAATGTATAGAAGAACTACATTTCGACAGGTCTGTTTAAATTTCTATACGATTTCAATACTGTTTAATTATGGGAATGGTGTGTTTCATTAGAATTTATCTAATGCACTTAAGATCAGAAAAACAATTCAAAATGTTAGAGAAAACAAAAAGTTGTCTTAAAGCTAGATTAAATTAGATAAATAGTAGGCTTGTACCTAAAAAGGTTTGTACATAAATCATCATTAAATTCCATCAGATGTTAAAGCTACTACTCCTTAGCACTACAGCTTGAGAAGATGTCAGGTCTTCCCTTAAAGGGACTCCTAATATTTTATTGGTATTTGGATCTACTTTTATATTCGAAACCATTAATTTCTTTATATGGCCGAAACTTTAATTGCGACAAGCAAATGAGTTTATTAGTGAGACATTTGTTAGGATTTTTATTAGTTAGTGGGAGCTGAAAGGAGTTTTGATTTATTTAGTAAGCATAAACGACTAAACCCTATTGTAAAACGCTAAATTAGCATCGACGTAGCATTGAACGTTTTTTATTGTATATATTTAATTTGTTTCAAATTTTTAGTGAACAAATATTCTGCATTATAATGTAAATATTTGTTTCTAATTTTATGAAAATCATCCTGTAAAAAAATAGCTATACATTTTTAAAAAATATTATTTAAAATAAATCTTTAAAAATATTTGAAACGACGGTTAACGTTGAGAAAGATAGTATAGTACTAGAATAAATTAGAACAAATTTGTGCAATATATCATTTATATCTTAAATTGCAACATCTTGACCCCGGCACCAATCAATTTGTTGTCTATTTTATTATAATACATAAAATATAAATATTATCTTCATAAAAATTTCATCATAAAAATTAAATTTTGTATTTTTCCATTAATTAAATATTTTTTTCAGGTATTTTATATTTATTACAATTCTAGTCATCGGAAATACTACAAATATTTCAATTACAAATAATCATAATGAAACAATTAATATTGATGATAATTTTAATAAAAAACTGAATGAAAGTTTAAATAATTTCAATAATAATGATGATGATGATGATGATGATTATTATAATGATAGTGATGAAATATTAGATTTTAATGAAGATGATACAATAATACCAATTATATCAACTGTTACAAAAAAATCAACTGAACCAACTATTATAAAATCAATAAATATTTCATCAAAAATACCAACAAAACGTTTTAATAAATTACCAATAAAAAAACGTATTATTGAAACAATATCATTACCAATTGGTCAGGATACAATTGAATGGAAATGTCCAAATATAACAAGTTCAAGAAGTTTAGAATGTACTTGTGATTTACCACATACATTACGTTGTAGTGGTGATATTCATGGTTTATCGGTAATTTAAATAAAATCATTAATTTGTATTTTTGTGATAAATTTAAAGAACATTTTTTTTAAAGGTTCTGGCTAAAAATTTACGAGATTCACCATATTCTGTATCATTATTAGATTGTTCTTTAAAGAATGTAACAATTTTAAGTGATGCTAGGATATTTGAAAATATTTCTTTACATGGTTTGGTTATATCATCAGGTGAAATAAAACGTGTACATAAATCAGCATTTATTGATTTGAAAAAATCATTACAAGCATTAGGTAATTTTAGATTATAACTAAAAAAATTTGAATTAGAAATCATTTATTTATTTTCTATGCAGGTTTACCTGGTAATGCTTTGCTAAGTGTACCATGGAATTCAATAGCACCATTATCATTATTGGAGCGTCTTGATTTATCGAATAATCGAATAAAAGCATTAGGAACAACAGATTTTTCTAGTTTACAAAATTTAAATTTTTTAGATTTAAGTGATAATCAAATATCGAGTATATCAATGAGGACATTTGTTAATTTAAAAAGATTAGATATTTTGAAATTAGGTGGTAATCGTCTTGGTGATTTTCCATCTAGTTTAAAAGCAATTGGACAATGCTATAATTTGAGGTAAGTGTCTAAGTCAGAAAAACGATTTTACAATTAAAAATTAGAAGCTAATTTGAAAAATTAGTATATCGGATTAATTTAATTGGTAAATATATGTGCAATATATTAAATTTTTCATGGCTTCTTTAAGCAATTAAAGAAGCCAAATAGTTTAGCTCTATTTAATGATATTAATTGCTATCTATACTTCGATAATTTCTTTGGTTCATTTATTTTTCATAATTAATGTTTGTAAATTGTTAATAAAATAAAATTTTCTTTTTCTTTTTACAGGCAATTAGATTTAAAATCAAATTCAATTAATGGTCCACTATCAGATAATACATTACCAACACTAAGAAATTTAGATTCATTAAATTTAGAAAGAAATTTAATTAAAAGTATACAAAATAAAGCATTACAAAATTTTACAAGATTATTAAGTTTATCAATGCGTCACAATCAAATTGATGTTTTACAGGATCATGCATTTTATGGTCTTGGTTCATTAGAAATGTTAGATTTAAGTTATAATGGTATTGTAGCAATATCTAGTTTATCATTAAAACATTTATCACGTTTAAAAATATTAGATTTAACACATAATTTTTTACGTGCATTAACATCAGATTTAATAATACCATTACCATCATTAAAAGATTTACGTTTATCTGGTAATGATATATCAATAATTGCTAAAAATGCATTAGATGGTGCTAAAGAATTAATTAGTTTATCATTACAAGAAAATCCATTATCATGTGATTGTTCAATAAGACCATTTGCTGAATGGTTACAAGAATCAAAAATTACATCACAAGATTTAATAAGTGCAACATGTGTAACACCACCAAGATTAGAAGGTGCACCATTAATACAAGTACCAATTGATTCATTACATTGTGATCAAGATAATATTGAATTAGATAATGATAATATAATACAACAATTAGAAGTATTATCAAAACAAAATTTTTCAGCACCAGTTCATGATTTAAGTGAAAAGGTATAATTATTAAATAAAGTTTATACAAATTTTTTTTCACAAAGGTACAATTTCACAGTGCGAGTTTTAGCTCTCGTCAGAGTTTAAACTTCAATTTAAATTATTTCTCTGTTTTTAGTGTAATTTTAAATATTAACTTTAAATATTAAACTTAATCATTGCTAGTAATTCTGTGATTCAAACAAATTTAAGTATGTGAAATCGATTTATACTACATCAGCTGATTCATTTTCAATCAAAATTACATTATTTTCTATTTTTAATTCACAATAATCCACATTCCCCAGTTTAAGTAAAATGAGTAAAATTTATAGCTGGTAAAACTGAATGAGTATAAATTGAAAGTTTCATGTTTCAGTTTAGATTAACTTAAGTTAAAACTCTGTCTGTGAAACTATGGCCTTAAATAAATCATAATTTTTATTCATAAAATTTTTTTATTTGTAGATTGTACTGAAAGATTTTCATTTTTCAACTGATTATGGATTAATATTAACTTGGACTTTATTTTTAAGTAAAGATGATTATATGTGTGATGCAATATTTGTTTATAAAGAAGAAAATATTAATGAAATTCTTATTGATAATTCACCGGTAATTTTTTACAAATTAAAAAATTTAAATTTAAATTTTTTAAAAAAAAAACTATCTTATAGATTCATTGTGAAAGTAAAATTGTAAATGAACAAAATACGGTTAGTGTAATTGTACCAGATAGTTCAGCATTACATATTGGTGAAAGGTATATAAAATATTAAAATTTAAATTAATTTAATTATTTTAATAATTTCTTTTTTTATATAGTTATCGTTTTTGTTTGGTACTTTTACATGAAAAAAATACAAAATCAGATCTTGTTGTTGGCTGTTCAAATGTTACAAAATTACAATTACAAAATAATATGGATTTAATTGATAATCGTCCATTAATTCGTCGTAAATCACTTATATCAGATATATCAAATTTTGATCGTATATCAACACGTAGTGATGAAATAACTAATAATAATAATAATAATAAAGTAGATGATTTAACAACATTAACAACACATTATCAGCAACAACAGCAACATGGTCGACAATTTAAAATACAAAATCGTTCTGATATACAAAATAATCGTACATATGATTTATTTGATAGTTTAAATAAAAGTTTTTTTCCTGGATTAGGTTTAGGTATTTTAATAACAAGTATATTTATATTAATATGGGGTGCAACAAGAATACGTAATAATAATCGTTTAAATTCACAAACATCAGGTACAACTTGTTATGCTGCATCATCTGAATGTGATAATAATCATCATCATTTAGGTGATCCAGAAAATGGTAATCGTTATTTAAAATTACAAGCAACAAGTAGTTTATAGTTGTATTTTATTTTTTTTGAAAATCATGTCAAGACGGAATTGTGATAAATTAAGTACCAATGTGCCCTACCTACTATAAATATATATATATATATATAATATCAAACAATATTTAAAATATATTTTCTCAATTTTAGTGAGACTAACACAAATGATCCAAAACTTTTTCTAATTTAATTTTTTTAAGAATACTATTATTATTTTGTTATTAATTAATTTAAAATTATATATTTTTATTTTATATTAATTAAATTTTATATTTTTTTGTAGTTTTAATGGTGCCATAACATCAGTTTATAAGTCATAAAATATTATTTATTAATACTAATTTCATAAGTTTATCGTCTATAATATCTAAGTTGTATATAATAATTAAATTAAATTAATAAAAAAAAAAAAATGTTGTGAATTAAATAAATGTAAATATAAAAATGTTTTTCTTAATTTGTTTTTTATTTATTTTACTACTGATAGTACTACAAAATTTTGTAATTAATTAATAAATTGTGACTATAATATATTTACATTATCTACACATTATTTTTATGCAAATAATAATAATTTGTAGATAATGTAAATATATTATAAAGACAATTTATTAATTAATTACGCTCTCATTACAAATTTACTAATTGTAAAAGTTATTGTCAAACATAATTTATAATTTATTAAGTGATCACTTGAATCCCCTATATACAATTTAATAAATTTCATTAAATTATAAATGAAAATTTGTAAAACTTTGGGAAATATGCTGTGTGAGACATTTCCATGGGACGCATGATGTGATTTCTAATAGTTATGTTGGAAATTAATTCCATAGAATTTAATTTCTATTTCTGAGAGGGACGATGAAAATGTTTAATCTTCATTAATTTATTTATACATGTTATACGAATTAAAGAGAATTAATATTGTCTTGACCAGTACAGGGAATTAAGTTGCACAAGAAATAAAGCTGCACAGGAAATAACTCAACTGGAATTTCGATTGAAATCAATATGGCCATATTATAATGGTAAACGGAATTTGGAGAAAAATATCAGGAATTGGTATGAAGAAGTTTATCATACTTCTACGATATATAACCCCTTCTCAGAAATTTCATAGTCTAATTCTACATAACTTGTTGCTGATGATTAGGATATCTGCACGTTGTTTTTGACACCTTGATCATTGTAGAAAACTGGAAATAAATATTTTATAAAATTGTTTAAAGTTAATTAAATTAAATCACAGATACTGAAATTCTTACTTACTTTTTGTCCGTATTTATCATAATCAGACGTTTTTCTAACTCTTACTTTTTTTAGTTTTTCGAAACCACTTTACGTACAGCGAAATTTCGTTAGTTTGTTTACATTTTTTATTGCAGTTTTTTTGGTTAATTGATTTTGTATACATTTATTAAAAAAATATATTACTTTTGCTCGAATCCAAAAGTTGATTGTAGCTGTTAGCTTGTCTTAAGTGTTGTAGCCTAAATTCATAAACAATTTCTTAACTTCAATGTAGGTAGACAGTTTTATTTGAATATGTCAGATTATGTTTTGTTAAAAAGTTAAATTGTAGAAATGTAGAAATCAAATTATCGCTAATTTCTTGAATGTTTAATTTGATTTTAATTTATAGGTCTAACGTTTATTTATTCATATTCTATTGGTTTCTGAAAATTACTTTTAAAACTTTTCATTTTTGAAGAAAACTTTTAAATTATATTCAAATTACAAGAAAGTGTTTCATTTAAATTAATTTTGGGGAAAACACATTGACATATACTAAGAATATTCTTAAAAAACTATAATTATAAAATCATACGTCATCATAATGCTTTATTAACGTCATTATTTATACTATACTATCTATAATTCAAATAAAATTTCTGGTTTATAAAAATAGAAATAATAATTAAATAAATACAATATTTACGCTTTTTTTTGTAGGATTATTGATTAAATCTAAATTTGGTTAAAGGTTATTAACAATCACTTTGTTTTAATTTTATATTTTACTTATTTAAGTACTATTTGTTTTTTTATAAATAAATATTTAAAATATATTCATAATTAATCATAGAAAAATTAATGAGTTTTTATAGAATTTTCCATGTACATATTTAACTACAGAAAAATATTTAATAATCTATTTGATACGAAAATTAAATAAATAAATTTTTAATTTTGTATTTTATTTTATGTATTTTTTTTTTTGCAAAATTGTTTCATTAAAAGAAAATTTAATGAAATAATTTTCCCTGTATATCGTCGCCTGAGTTCTTAAATGTTTTATTTGATTTATGTTTGAAAAAAATATATTATATATTTTTATTTAAAATATCATTTTTGATTAATGTAATGATTTTGGATGATGAATAATTGTTTTTGTTAAAAAATATATAGATTTTGTTTTGAGCATTTTGTCAAACTACAAATAGATATTATGTATTTCAAATATTCTCTTGATAACGTTATAAAAGAACTGTGGTGACGATTTTTTTTTTTTAATAAAACAAACATTTCATAGTTAATATTTTTAAGATTTTTTTTTTTTTTTTAATATATTTTATGCTAATTTTTTAGTCTATAAACGCAAATTTATTAATTTATATAATAATTTTATAATAACTTTCAAAAGCACACTAACCAAAAATCCAAACAATTTTCTTTTTTAACAAAATTATAATTTAATTAATTTTCAATTTAAATTCAAATTTTCATTATAATGAATTTTCTTTGTAAAGAAAATAAATGAACTTATATATTATTAGTACTAAAATTTCTTAAAAATTAAAAATATAAATTCTAACACAAATCTATACGCAATTACAAATTTTTGGTAATTAAAAATATTAATAATAATTTTTTTTTTTTATGAATTTAAAGCCGACAATTTTATGTTTATTGGTTTTAATTTTATTAATTTTTTTATTTATTTAATATATATAAAAAGGTACTGTTTTATAAATGAAATTAAATAAATTTCAATTTTAAAAATCACAGACAATTTTGTTTTACACGTTAAATAAATTTTATATTTTATTTTATTTTTTTGATTTTTAATATTTTTTAAGATTTTTATATTAATTATTGATTACATTTCCATTTATAAATGTATTTTATTTAATATTTAAAAAATAATAATAATAATAATATTTGTTTTAAGGCAATTTATTAAAAATATATCTACTATAATAGTTTGTTATTTTGAAAATTTAATATCTAAATTGTTATTTTTTTCCATTAATTTTCACAAAAATTTATAACGACAACTAATGAATTTTTACTAAATATTAAGTGAATTTTATTATAAATACTGTTCAAAACCCTAAATGATTAACTTTTATATTTTTTTTTTTGGTAATTTTCCAACATATTTAATGTCAAAAAGGACATTTTCTTTTTTTACATTTAAAAAAATTAAAAATAAATTTACTTTGATGACGTATACCAAAGGACTAAAATAACATAAAAAAAAAATTTAATTTACTATATTTTGAATAATAAATAACATATAGCTATTTATGTCAAAAGGTATTAATTTTTCATTGAAATTTAGTTAATCACTATGAATTTTGAACAGCAAATTAATATGTTCGTATAAATTATATATATATTTTTTTATATATCACAGGATAATCAAGTCAGGCTTTGTTTTTTTTTTTTTATGTTATAGCAGACATAACTATGTAATAATATTTTTTTACTGTTGCCCTATAATTTATAGTTTTATTTTCAATGTAATAACTTTTTTTTTTATATACATATATATTTTTATTTATTATATTGTGATTTGATTATTTCCTGAACCTTGGGATATACATCCGGTTGTCTCATTACTTCCTCATATGATGGTGGGGGTGCTATAATATAAAATATAGAAAAAATTATAAAATATATAGAAACATGGTTTTTAATCGATTTTTCTAAATATTTATTAAAAATGAATTTTGTATATTTAGAAGGTGTAAATATGAAAATTTAGGCAAATAATATAAAACTGTTGCTTAATTTTATCTCAAAATATAGTATTTAAAATTATACACTTAAGAATAAGTGAAAAAAAATCTTAATTGACTAACTGTCATACTAAAAAAGGAGTTCCATTGAAATAAAGAATGTCTGTATATTATTACTCACAAAGGTTTGTTATAACAATCACGTACTTTTCAGGTTAATTCATGACAATCTGGAGTAATGGTTTAAGAGACTGAGTCTAAAATATTTAAAAATCAGAGTCTAATCTAAACTATTTCAGAGTCTATGTAAACATGAAAATCTGTAATTATGTATGATAATAAATTTCTTTTTTTTACATAACTAAATAGCAGTGATAATCCTAGTAGATCAAATATCAAATAGTATTGGAATGACTGCAAAAACAGAATCTATTGAAAAGAGAACAGCATTCGATTATTAAAGCTTTTGAACTATCACCAGATTGCGGACCTAATTTTCCTCATTGCAACAGCGCAGAAAGAAATTATACAAAATGAAGAGCCAGGGTTTACTGCAAAAACACCATGTAATGACTATTATAAATAGCTATTATAAATACCACGAAATCATGGCAATTGTTATTAAATAAAAAAATTGTATTTTGGGTACTGAGATAATCAATAATTCACAATTCCAATAAGCCCAGGGACTGCAATTATTATACTTGCTGTGAATTATAAATATTAATCTAATCTAATTAAATAAATTAGTTGTCTTCGAAATTTTATATAAAAATTGGTTCTGTAAGTTAATTTTGTTTTAATTCATTAAATTCTCTCATAGGCTAAATCTATTTCCTAGGTACTACAACAAACAACCGTTTATATTAAGACTATCTTAAAATTTTTTTAAAAATAATTATACGATTACAAAAATATAACTTATCTTTGTGAATTTTATAAAAAGGGTTATTGATTATTTATTATTAAATATTAATACAAGGGGTCATTATTACTATACTAAATAAAGGTTAATTTGTCGTTATAATTTCCTTTTTCAATTTAATGAACCTAAATATTAAAGATTTTAACCACAACAAAAATCAGGTGCGTAATTTACCTAACTTTCTCACGGGTCACTGTCATTTAAACTACTCCGTTTTGTAAAATAGGAATTTTTTGTTCATCATACTTCAGGACATTTAATGAGTATGATGAAACTGCTGCACACAAACTGTGGGATTATGAAGGATTATCTTTTCGATCTTTTGGTAAATAGTTCGCAGTATCAGATAATATTGCATCCTATGTCCTTATAAAAATATTCATCGGTTTATTAACATACTAAATTGGCAAGGAAGTTTTAAAATATAAGTGTACAAATTAGACCAACTATTTGTCGAGGTGGTATTCTATAAACCAGTCAATAACATTTAACCAATTCTATTCTAAATGTTAATGAACTAAATTTAAATTGACTTTAATTAACATAATTACTTAAATAGGATATTAATCCAAAATAATTGTCTTGTAGTCGACATATTTAATTTAAGTTTGTCTAAGTATATTGAAATTGGTATAAACTTTTTAATATATTACTATTCTATTTAATCAAATTATTGATATAACTTTTAAAAAAAAAACTAATTCTATTAAATAAAATATTCTATTAGTGTATATTTTTTATAGCATATTAAAGGTAACTGGTCATTAAAATTTAATAATATTAAATTATACCATTTATCATAAATTCTTCATCATTTGTATATGCAGGATTAATGACCGAATCATTTGAATAAATATTATCTAATCTATCATCAATTATTGAACGATGATGTTGATGATGATGATGATATCCTGTTGTTGTATCCATATAATCATCTGAATGCAATTGTATAACATGTACTGAAGGACGTCGATCTATATATATATATATATATATTTATATAATAAATATTATCTAATCTAAAATTTCATTGATATAATAATATGTTTATATTTATAAACATATTATTATATCAATGAAATTTTTTTTATTAAAAATAGGAAATCAATAAAAATATAATTATAATTTTAATTTTTTTTTTTTTGTAAAAATTATTTTAAACATACCAATATGTTCAGGATAATTATTATCTTGTAATGTTAAATGTGGTGCTAAAGTTTTTTTGCATTTTAAAAATATTACAATTAACATCCATCCAAGAATTAAGATTAAATAAAGAAAACCCAGCATTATCCTTATTATTAATCATTCGATATTATACATAAATCTAATTATTTATTTTATTAATTTAAATTTTACTTTTTATATTTAATTTTTGCCTTGTTTATTATTATTATTATTATTATTATTTTGTAGTTGAAATTAAATTTAAATTCGAAATTATTAAAAATACAAGAATTTAAAAAAATTTTATCATGAAAAATATTAATGAGCAAATTAAAACAGATTATATGAGCATTAATTTTTTTTTTTCCACTATTTTGTATTATAAATTTTAATTTTATTGAGCAAGTTAAATTATATATCCTTTATTTTTATTTTTTGTTTTGTTAAAGCATATCATTATTTTTGTATATATATAAGATAAATTGTCACTTTTTCATTATTGGATACCTACAAAAAAAAATTAAAAAAGATTATTTCGTTACTAACAACAAATGAGAATATAAAATATGTTCACAACATAATTTTTATTAATATTTGTTTAGTTTTTTTTTTTTGTGTGTTTTTGTTGTTTTAATCAAAAAAAAAAAGCTTAATAAGCTTAATGAAACATATCCTTTATATATTAATTTTCCGTGTCGAAAACCAAAAAAAAAAATTAAATTAAATTAAATTAGTTATAAACTTTTATCACGAATTTCACTTTATCTATTTTATATTAAATTTAAATATATTTTGAGCATTTAAATTCACAAAACAAACTTATAAACTTAGTTTTAAAAACTTAATTAATTTTTTTGGCAAAAATAATAAAATTAAAAAAAAAAAATTTATTTTTTGTGCCCACAAAAAATTTTCACTTTTAAAAAATTATCCTTTTTAGAATTTTTTTTTTAATTTATCTTACTACGTCTGATTGAGATGTGTCCTATTCATTGTAAATGACTATACTAACCTATGGTCGTCGTGTCCTTATATAAATTTTTTCATGATATCCTTTTTTTTTTCTTTGTCTATATTGTGCTTTTTTTTAGTTTTTTTTTTTTTTTTGTGGTGTGTTCACTCTGTTTCAGTATTTGTGTATGTGTATTTTTGTTTTTGTTTTTAATTTTTTTTTTTTTAAGATATATATATATATATAAAAATAAATAATTATTTTTTCTATGATAAATTGACAACAACATAGAAAAGCTATCTATATTTGTTTCAGAATATATATATATTTATATATGAGAATATGTTGTATGTACCAAATAGAAGTGTTGTTATTATTCAGTGCGAAATATATATGATAAAAAAAAATCGATTTTATATAGTTTCCGATATTGTGAAATGAAATGAAAAATTATGTATATAACTTAAGAAGTATATCGAAATAATTGGTCCAAATATATAAAAAGTTCAAATTAGAATTGAAAAAATTTAATGAAAATATAATTTAGGTTGTTTTATTTGATTTAAATTAAATTTCCATAAAAAAAAAAATATAGAAAACATAGAAATTGAAAAAAAAGAAAATTAACTATCAAATTAACAAAAAAGTTTGTATACAAAAAAAAACATAGAAAACATAGAAATTGAAAAAAAGAAAATTAACTATCAAATTAACAAAAAAGTTTGTATACAAAAAAACATAGAAAACATACAAATTGAAAAAAGAAAATTAACTATCAAATTAACAAAAAAGTTTGTATACAAAAAAAACATAGAAAACATAGAAATTGAAAAAAAGAAAATTAACTATCAAATTAACAAAATATTGGAAAATTTTATTTAAAAGAGAAAAGATTAATAATGAAAATAAATATGTAATTATAAAATTTTATAAATTTTTGTACCAGTTTTTCTATTTGCTATTCTAGGGACCTCATTGTGAAAAACTATTTTCTACACTTCAATAAATTTTCTGTTAAACTAGCAACAAATTCTTTTGCTGAATTTTTAATAATCTATATGAAATATTTAATATAAGCTTTTAAATTTAATACTAAAAAAAAATGTAATCAATAAAACAATTAATTTTTTTTTCATTTTACTTTTTATTGATCTTAAAATTAAAGGTTACAACCAACAGGCTTTTATACAAATATTTTATTATATATAAAAAAATTACATTAAACACTATTTTTTTATAAATATACATATAGTTTCTTAAAAGTTAGTCAATTCTATTTAATGTTATTTCAAAAAAGAATTGTAAAATTTTTTTTATTAACAAAATTGACTTACAAACATTTTATTAATTTGGCATTTTTCGTTTATAATTATAATTTCTTTTTTTTCGAATAGATATCCAATAATCGAATATCAAATTTTGGTAATAATCAGTTTTCTTTATAATTTTGGTATCAAATTTTATCTTTATTTTAAAATATAATTTTAAAAATATTGGTAAACCAATTAATTTTTTTTTTATTCATTATATTTTAATATACTATTTTCTTTTAGGACTTGTTTTCTTTAAAAATTTATTTTAGATTATTAATTCGAATTTTTTTGTTTTTTAGTCAAATTAGTTTGATATAAATTTTTAAATCAGTCTTTTTTATTAAATATATATATTTAAAATCAAACGTTAATTAGTATGTTAGTAACATTTTACCAAAAATATTCTATATTAATAAAATGGTAAAAAAAAACCAACAAAAATTTACTTTAGTAAAATTTTTGTAGATTTATTCAATTCTTAAAAATCTTTTTTTTAATTACTAATTTTTAAAAATTGTAAAATATGCCAGTTTTGATTTGTGCAAAAAGACTTTTGTGAGTAATTTGTTTTATATTCCGAACAATCGCCCCTGTTCCAGAATTCATTTTTTATGAATTTGTCATGTGAAAATGAAATTCGGTGTTCCAAGTTTCGATTATACGATTTGAAAGTGAATTGAATTTTCGAAAATGAATCATTGGTGTTCCGTATTTCATGTTTTTACGAATTTCAATCGAAATGCATTCATAATTTTATTCCTTTGTGAAATTGGATTATTGCATTGTGAAATTCATATATAGTAGAAGTTTTGAAAAATTCTGTGAAAAATAATATTAAAAATGTAAGTACCTACAATTATTTTAAGTCTTTAATTATTTTTTTAAATTTCAACAACTTTAGTGTTATTGATGTATTTAAATTTGTAGACAGTTTGTGGAGTGACTTGGCAAAGAATTTAAATAGTCAAGGTCCTCCGTCAAAGGATGTGTCAAAACATTGGCCTTTTCCCTTAAAATTTTCCTTCTGATATTTTCTCTATTATTTCTTGTCCTATTTTCATTTATAACTGCAAACACAATCGGGTCCACTCATTACACAATTTATTTTTTTAGTTAACTTCTATAAAATTAAAATCACTTTTTTTCTATTTCACATCAAATTACTAATTATAATTTTCACACTAATTATAATTTTCTTACATTTCTAATGAATGACATTTCGAAAGTGAATTTGAAAAATTCGAAAATGGATGAATTCCAGAACACCTGTTACAAATCCGAATGGATTTGAATTTCATTTTCATTTTCATTTCGAATGAAATCGGGAACAGGGGCGAATATATATATATACATATTTTATTCCATTGAGTTTTTAGTAATTTTATCTTAGAATTAATTTTGAGATATGTTATACTATATTTAACATAAAAAAAACATATAAAGTTATTGCATTAAAAAAAAAGAAAAAATATATAATTAAACAAAATAAAAAAAAAGGAAGATACGATGATAAAAAGTATTTCACGAATACACAAATACATAATATTTAATTTACCATTTAAATAATTTAATTTGTAATAAAATTTTCGTTTTCAATATTATTTACAAGATAAAATGCGAACTTCAAGTAGTAAAATTTAATCAGTCCTCGATAAATGGTAAATTTTTCCTACAAAAAAATATTTTGAAAGTAAAATTAAATTTTCATTTTATATAAATTATATAACAAGGCAAAAAAAAAAAAAATAATAAACAAAATACATAATAAATGAGTATTCTTAAATAATATGCTACAAAACAAAAACATAAAATATTTCTTAAATATGTAATTATAATATAAGTGTCCTTAAATTTAAAATCAAAAATTAATTTTTGTTGGAATTCTTAAAAACTATTTTAAAGCGTACATTTTTGTTAAAAAAATTTAAATTCCTTTTATATTCCGTATAAAGTTTAAGCTAAATAATTTTATTTTATTTTATTGAGGTTATAGTTTATCAGCACTGTGCATTTGTATGAAACTCTCTAAATTTCTTGGTACAGAATCTTTATAATTAATTTTATGTAATGCTATACAACGTGATGTAAGACATTTTAATGTTGTAAATTGCATTTCATATTGTTTTACCAAACGTTCTATTACTTCTGCTTAGAATTTTTTGTCAAAAAAAAAAATAAGATAAGAAAAAAATTTCAAATTAATTACATTGTTTTTTTTTTTTCAAATAATTTAAATATTTCACTTACGTAATGGACAAACTTTAGCTGCTGTTAAACCATGCTTATTAATAGCATCTAAATGAATACCAGCATTAATAAAATGTTTCATAATTTGTTCAACATTTGCTATCAATTCAAAGTCTACAGTTCTTGATGATTGAAGCTAATAGTAAAATAAAAAAGGAAATAATTTAAACTATTCTTTGTATTGTTTTTCATTTATAGATTAGTTACTGTTGAAGTTAATGTGTGTAAAGGTGTATTTCTATCACAATCAGTTTCAGTAACTGAAGCACCACAATGAAGTAATAATCTTACAGTATCCACACATGGAAAACTAGAAAATTAACCAAATATATATATTGTATTTTATTTTTATTTAAAATATATTTTTTTACCAGCAAACATCACTGGTATGGAAATCATCAACTGGTGTTACACCGTTTACAGCTAAATGTAATAAAGATTGTCCATCACGTAATTTTGGATTCATTTTATTTATTGAATATATTAATTTATATAATGAATTTAAATCAGCTGATTGGAATTTCTGATTTTGTTTCTTTAATGTATTTGTAATAATTGTAATTATATACAAACAAGTTACAACATTTTGTTCATATTCATCCTATTTAAAATTGAAAATACAAAGAAATACAAAATATTAATTTATATTTATTAACCCAATAATAATCATACTTACAGCTATGTTATTAACATCGTCTTTAGGTCCAGGATTTGCTATCTTTAGTTTATTTTGTTGTAATTCTCTAATATTTGCAGATAAAACTTCTAAAATCTATAAGAGATAAAAAATATTATAACATTTATAGTTAATAAAGCTATTATTAATCATTATTACATTTGAAAATTTATAGTCATGTCCTAAATGTAACATTTGTGAGAATAATTGGGCAAAACGTAATAAATCTCTCTCAATTGATGTTTTATTATTTTGTCGTAATTGTAGTGCATATAACCATAAACCTTCACATTTATCAAATCTTCGTTGATCAGCATGTATAGCACCACGAAAAACAATTGGTTGTGGTAAATCTGGATAAGTTTTTCCTAATATTCTCTCACGTATTGCCAAAGATTCCATATGTATTGAATTGTGATTGAATTTAATTGCTTCAAGTTCCTATAAAAATAATATATATAGTTAATTAATTTCATAATAACTTTTTAAAATAAAATTTTCAGACTTGTAAATTTTGACTTTCTATCCAGTTGTCATATGCAGGTATTGATGAAATCCATTTCTTTTTCAATATATTTTCAGAATCTTCATATCTTTTCATGAAATTACAAATAATTATATTGAATTTATTAATGTATAATAATAATTTTCGTACCTTAACTTCATTCCAATACTTAAATATTTGTGAGCTTTTGTAACACTATAATTATCTTTATCATTTGCAAATGATGCTCCCATTAATTCATATGCATCAATTTTCTGAAATATACATTATATTAATTAATATTTTATATAAAACATATATATTTTTAATAAAATGTTTTATTGTGACACAAAATTTGAAACTCACTTCTTGCCTAGTCAATAATTCATCTCTTTCTGAAAATAAATTAACAACATTTTCTTGTGTTCTTTCAGCTGCTGTCAATACAGGACTTAGACCTAATATTGAAAATATATATAGGATTAGCATCAACATTTAACAGGTAATCAATCTTAATTTATTTAAATTTAGAAAATTTTAAGTTTATTTTTAATTTATTACCAAATTCATTTGGTTGTAAAATTGCACCATAATCTAAAAGACTTCTACAAATTTCTACAAAACCACATTCTGCAGCATAATGTAAAGCTGTAGCACCACATAATGCCTGTTCATTAGGATTAGCACCAACATTTAACAGGTAATCGACCTTTAAAGTTTTATTAAAAAAAAAATATATTATTAAAACTGTATAATGCTCCTAAATATATAAAAACTTACAACATCAATATGACCTTTATATGAAGAAATCATTAGACTTGTATTATTATAAGAATTTGCCATTTGAACATCTGCACCATGCATCACTAAATATCTAACAATATCTAATCTACCTATAAAAATTTTTTAATTTATTTTCGTATTCTCTATAATATATTATTTGAAATTAAATTTTATAAATAAACTATTTGCTAATTACCCTCAAAGCATGCAGCACGTAATGGGGTCGAATGTGCTTTAGTTCTGTGATTTACATTTGCACCATGTTTTATCAAGAGTTTTACAATATTTAAGTGACCTATTAAAAAAAAAAAATTTCTTTTTCAATATTTCAAAAAATCATTAGATCGTAAATATTTTTTTACCAGCTCCTGCTGCACACCATAATGCTGTAGCTCCACTAACAATATGTCCATCAAATTTAACTATACATTCTTTTTCAATATCAACTTGAAAATTCGATAATAATGCCTTTACAACTATATATTTACCAAATGTTGCGGCAACAGCCAATGGTGTAAATGATTGATTTTCATCTTCATCAAAATTCTAAAAATATATATTTAAAAAAATGATATTGTTTTTTAATTAATAAATCTTTTATAATGTTAATTGTTATTATTATTTTTATATATTAACATTAAAAATTATTATTATGTTAATTTTATTTAAATTTTCACAAATTTATTTTAATATTTATTACGTTGTATATATAAGTTTTCTTTTTAAATAATATGTTTTATTCATTAATTATAATTAAATTATTAAAAGTTTAACGTAATTTTTTTATAGCTGGTTCTTATATATTAAAATAATATTTTTTTCAAATTAATTTTTGGCAATATCTGAAATATAGTATTTTTTGCATTTTGTTGAATTTATAATATTAACAAATTTAAAATATTTTTTATTCAACAATTTTTTTTTATAGAAATTAATATTTAAGTATTTTCGATTATTAAAAAATTCGTTGAATAAATATTTATTTAATTTAAAATTTGTTAAATTTATTAAAATAAATTGAAAATATTAGTTTATCTAATTGTAAATTAAAAAGAAAGTAGCAAAGAAGAGAAAGCGTATTGCAATAAAAGAAATAGTTGGTAGAACTTTATTATAATAATTTAATTTTAATAAATTAAATCTCTTTCAAAAAACAAAATATAGTATAATTTTTGTAAATATTCAGATATTTTATTTTATAAATTGTAATGTTTTTCTACTATTATAATTCGTTCTAAAAATTGTTGTATTACAATAGGTGATATTAAAATTTTATTAAATTGAGATACTCTGTAAAATAAATATATATTTATACTTCTTTTTAAAGGGCAATTAACTCGTACACTCTATAAAATTATTAATTTTTCTATATTGAACTTTTAAATTACGCAATTCATAAAGTTCATTTCATATTTAAAAATTATTTATTGGTATGATATTATATATAAAAGTAACAATGAACAAAGAAATACTTCTTGAACGCTTCAACCAACAAATGGGTACCAAAAACAAATTTAATAAAATAAAATTACTCAGACAGAACAAAATTTTTTAAAAATATTTATTTTCTACCTACACATTATTTTAAAGTAAAGTAAAAAAAAAAAAAATTAAATTTTCTTAATATTTTAACGTGGAAAATCCATTCACATGGTAATTTTTAGAATATGAATCAATAAAAATAAAAATTATTTAATTTTTCTTAGTCAAATTCAATATGATTTCCAAATTAATCTTGAAAATAATATAATTAATATTCTTGATTACATTTTAATGAATTTCTGTTTAAAAATAAAACTGATGAGGATATTGACATTACCTATAAAAATATCTAAAAAGAAATATATATATATGTACATAAATATACGTATAGAGGCTAGGTAAGAAATTTTCCGGAAAAACTTTAAGAAAAATTATTGTTTTCTTTATGTTTAACGTGTACTCCCGCCATCCAAATACAAAAAAAAAAAAAAAGAAGAAAAGAAATTCGTTCAGAGTCAAGGTTGTTACACTTGTGATCATCACTTGAGCAAAAAAATTTTCACTTCAATACATTTTCATCGTTTATTTTAAGAAAATTCTTTGTTTCAATATGAAATTCTTCTCTCTTCTACACTTCTCTGGGATGGAACGCAAAAAAAGAATATTAAAAAAAAACGAAAGCAAAAAATTTTTTTCATATAATTAAATTATATTTTATTATAAAAATCAAAGTTTAAATTATATTGCTATACGCAATTTTTATTTAGGTTTGTTGCCAGAAAAAAAAAATATATAAAATTCTAATAAATTTTTAACCTCGTGAATTATCTATGAGTATATAAGACAAAATTCAGCATGTGTTTCATAATAAATAGAAAATTTTACCCAAAGATTTATAAGAAAATTTTTTACTTTATAAAGTCATTTTTTTTTTTTAAATTCTAATTTAACATAAATATAAAAATTTCAATTATCTTATTTGATTCAATGGAAAAAATATGATTTTTTAAAATAAATTTTAGAATATCCTTAATTAATTTTTAAAATTCTTAATTAATTTTTATATACAAATAAGTAAAATTATAATATTAAATATTCAATAATTAATTTGAATTTAGAAATAAAATTACAAAAATTCTAAAAAAAAATTAAATGAGCAATATTATTTTTCACGAAAATATTGTGTTTATATTAAAATTTACATAAAAAATTTAAAAATTTTGTTTTTATAAATTTTTTTTCTGGGAATTTTCCTTTGAAAATGTTGCAACCATATGAAATCCTTGCAATAGCATAGGATGATTATTTTTTTTTATATATAGTTGTAATAATATTGCCAAAAAAATAATTAGAAATATTATATGAATGTATCATGGATAATATTTTTGGTATATTTGTCAATTATTATATTATTCATCCAAAGTGTTTATGATTTAAAACGTTTTTATAATTTACTAGTTTTACAAACTAAAAGGAAATTTTTTTATAACAAAGAAAATTTTTTTACAAATTTTCCCCTATAATTACGTATTGAAAAAAAATTTGTTTTTATTGTTGGAAATGCGTTTCCATTTTTTTTTTTTTTTTTCATTTCACTACGTAAAATATTTTTGGTCTGACATCAAATTTTATTTATATAATAAAGAAAAAATTGCGATGACATTAAAGATACTTTTTTATATAAAAATAAATTTTTGTTAAAATTTTAATAAAAATTTTTAATTAATAAACTAATATAAAACATATGATTTGATATAATATGCTAAAATTAAATTCTCTTTTGGCAGGGTTAAAATTACAAATCAATTGTACATAAATATATATAAAAAAAATTAGAAAATTTGGTAAATGTGTTAGGAACAAATTAACAAATTGTACAAATTAATGTTTCTAATTTCATTATATATACATATTTTACTAGTTTTAACAATTATAATTTTATTAAATATTTTTTATGTGTCAAAATTTACCATAATTTTAAATTTTGTATCTAATGTTGGCGAGAGATTTTAAAATTAATTAATTGATTGAAAATGGTAAATGTGATTTAAAAATCATATAACATATGTACTTTGAAAAAATTGAATATTATACGTAAGGGTAACAAATATTAGATATACTGAGCTAATAACGTACCTTAAAAAAATACAAGTTATATACAATTACTGACCTGATATGATAGAGCAATTAATGTGTCAATAAGATATTATCTGAACGATTAACGACTGAACAACTAAAGATATTCATCGATTATAAATTTAGACAAGTATATTTCGAATAGTTTGTGTTAACTATCATAATTACAATTTACTAAAGTGTGATTTAAAGAATAATTTTTCGTGGCGAATTATAAAGAAACAATATCACATATATTTACATATATATTTTGCATATATTTTATGCTTCTGCATTTATACAATTGAAATCATTAAATAACATATGTTTATTGTTTTAAATATGATATTGGTGTTATGCTAGAGTCAAGGGTAATTAACAAAATTTATATTATTTTTGCTGCTAATTGGAATGATTATTATTTATTTTAAAATTTCTCGAATATCATTTTTAATTACTATATGTTTATAGATCGAAATAAAAATTGAATTCAAATAATATATATGAAAATTATTTAAAATTTTACAATTTTATGTAAATATTTATTTATTTAATAAAAAAATTAATACCAATTTTATTTGGTGTGAAGACTAAACAGTAATACAAAAAATTTGTAATTGGTCGAATTACTATGTTTTTTTTTTTTTGTAATAAAAATTAGACCGAAACCTAATAATTAGTAATCTAATCAATGAAAAATTTCTTATGTTTACCTTAATAGTTATTTACAGTGAGAAATGCAATCCTAGTATTTTATAAAATTAAATTTATCATGTTAAAATATAGAAATTAGTAAAAGAATAACTTATGAAGCATGAAATTAAACTATAAACATAAATGATTAATATTTTAATTCAACTTTGTTCTTTAATTATTTTTTTTTTACAGAAGATTGCACAATTTTTAAAGTTGGGAACTTGAACATCGACTAATTTGTAAGCTTATATGGTGCATATCCGTTTATAATAAGAGTTAAAAGTTATGCGAGAGTCATTATATATAATATATAATCAGTGGCTGAAATATCAGAAACCCTTTGTATTTTGGAACATATAATTATAATCAGTAGAATTTTTTCAACTTTTGTAAGAAATATTGTCCACACAAAGTTATAGGGCTAAAAAAAATGTTTTTCCATATATGTAACTGTTAGATTTTTAGAAAATTTATGAAAATAGTATTAATGACTAATGAAAATAGTATTTCGAATGCAATATATTTTTAATTTATTATGACATATATTTTTAATGTGAAAAGGATTAGAAATAATTATCGTAATAATAATTGATTTCTTTAAAATAATATGCCATCGCAATTAACTTTAATAGAAATTCTAAACTTTTAATTAACAATACTGCAAAAAAGTATTTTTTTTAATCTTTTTAATTAATATTAAAACATCTGAACATTTATAATTAATAAACGGATTGTAATGCTCTATATATTTTCTTGTATAGTTGGTTTATACATATTTTTTCCATAATTTAATTAATTTTAATTTAATAAAACAAAAAAAAAAATTGTTTAAAATTATCTTCAACAATATTTATACAAAAATAATGATTATTAAAAACACAAATTTAATCTCAAAAAAAAAGTATTGAGGAAAAAAAAATATGTACCAATTGAAATTTATAAACAAATTAAAATGTGCTATTTTAGTGTATCAACAATAATAATTTCGACATAATTATAATTAAAAATAATGTTTTATATGAAAAATTTCTTTTTTTTTGTTCCATATTTTGAGCAAATTGATAATATTGTGTGGTCAAATCTATTAGATATAATAACCACAAGCTGCCGACAGCTGATGATTTTTTTTTTTAACATTTAATGTTCGCGAAAAGAGAGAAAGGCTATCTATATATATATGATATTTAAAATATATTATTTCATATAGATCATCTAAAAATAGATATTTCTCTACTGTCACTATAAATAATTTACGACAGAAATAATGAAAAAAAAAGCGCATATTGCTTTTATAAGAAATAAATAAATATTATATTTTTGCAGAAAAGTTTACAATACTTTATATAGTTTATTAAAATATCCTGTCAGTAGATAATTTATAAAAATTAAATTACTGAAATTATTTGAATAATATTAACCTGGTTAATTAAATAATTTTTTAAATTAAGATCTTCAATATCATTTAATGCAGCTATTAAACTTATTGGATGTCCTTCTTTTGCTGCAAAATAAATCAGTCTCACTTTTCCAATTTGTTCTATATAATTGTCTTCAAAGGACATATTTTCTATTTACAATAATTTACAATAATCACAACAAAAAAATTTATTTTTATTAATTTGTTTTATAAAATGTTTGTTTCCTTTTTAACTAATTTAAATTTAATATTTTTATTTTTTTTTAAATATTTATATTATATTTATTATTTTTTTTTCTATCTGTGCGATATTACTGACAGCCCGAACAAGACTACAGACTTAATTAATTACGAGTCCATTGGAAAATTTTTTTTTTTGACGTATAATTTTGTCATCATATCGAAAAACAGCTGAGTTTATGTGGTGAATATGTATGTTCACGAATTTTCCAAGAGATGTCAGTTAATAAGCAGAGTCGTCTCAAGTACAAAATGAAAGTAGAGTAATTTGCTAATTAATCAGACAGCATTAAATAAATTAAATAAAAACTTTAAATTAGGGAAATTAATGGCCTGGATACCTTATTTTACGAACAAAATAAAGAGGCCTGAATACTTACTTATATGTATATTTAAATTCTTATGGTCACTGCTCATATTCGAGCGACTTCGTTTGGCACTTCAGTATCCAGAAAACTTTCAATTTTGAAATATTTCTTTTTAAATGCGTTTTGTTAAAGTTTAATAATTATACTTCAATTTGTTTTATTAAAGTATAGTTCAACTATATACCAGCTTCATGAAAAAATCTTAATCCTTAATGTTTTCAGTCTAAAACCAATAAAAATAATATTTAAATTAACAAATTAAAGAAGATTTTTATTTAACAAAATTTCAAAAATAACAATTAATATTTCCATTTGGTTTTGTGTCTTTTTAGAATTAAATATTCAAAAAATCTCAATTCAATTGCTAAATTAAAGCATATTATTATTATTATTCATTATTAATGTTCTGAAATATTGTTTTCAGAAGTTTTTATATAAATAATCATTTATATATTTTATATATTATGTATAATTATAATTGTATAAAAAAAATATTCATTTTAAAATTTTAAATTCTAATTCTTTTACACAAATTTTAAGTTTTTTAGTTGTAGTTTAATAAAATATATAAAATTCAAAAGTTCAAAATAATTTCCTTTTTTATCCAAGTCATTTTAAAACAAGAAAATTTTAAAAATACATTACTAAACAATTTTTTTTTCGCCCGATCTGCTTTTTAAAAAGTTTTATTTTATTTTGAGTTTTGTTTTACAAATTGGAAGCTATTGCAGTTGTTGATCCCTGAGAAGAATTAATATTTTTCATATTATTTTTTGAACGATTTCTTTGTGGTTTTTTCATTGGCGTTCTAGATGATGAATCTGGTAATTGGGAACGATCATCGCCAGCACCTTGATTATTAGCTGCTGATTCACGTGATCTACCATTTTCTTTGTTTCTATCTAAAAAAATAATAAAAAAATTTCAAAATAAATTTGCATATTTTTCTTTCTGTTTTGTTTAAAAATAAATGGTTTTATTCAAAAGTATTTTGAAATTAGAGATTGTAGGAATAAATCTATCCGAATACTTACTACGTCTCGGGCGACGTCTTGGTTTTTTCATAATTGGTTTTAATGGTTGTTTTGATGGATCATAATGTGCATCAAGTAAATCAATTAATTCATCTTTTTCATCAGATTTAAGTTCTTGTAGGGCTTGAATAACTTCGGTTAAACCTTCCTTTCTTTTCTCTGTCCAAATTGCTTTTAAAGTTTCAAAATCAAGACCATTCTCAGCTAAAATAATACGAAATTTAACAGCTCTAACACGATGATAAAGAGTTGTTTTAAAATATTGTATAAATACTGGACGAAATGAATTTTGACGTTCTAAATTCTTATTTTGTATTTCTAGTTCATCTAATTCTTTACTAGTTGGTGGTGAATAATCATAAACAAAATTTAACATTCTCTTTTCAATTTCACATTTATCGAGTATTTTATTATTATTAGTTGATGAAACACCATTATCATTTTCTTCTTTTAATGTATGTACACATAAATGTTGTGCTATTTCAAATGCTAATTTAGCACGCACACTTGCGTTACCTTCAAAATATTCAATTTGTTGTATATCTGAATATCTTTTTTTATTATTATCTTTATCTGATGTATCGTTAACTTCATTTTTATTTAATAATATTTTAGATAATTGACGTAATGAAAATTGTTTTGCTGTATAATGTGAACAACATTGTGTTTTTGCTAATTCATATCCATTTGAAAATGATTTAACTGTCATTAAAAATCTATCCAGTAAACCATATTTTTTAAAAGCTTCTAACATCATATAAGGTGTAAATTTTCTTTCTTCATGGTAAATTAAAATAACACCATTTGATTCAGGATCAGATTTTTTAAATGATTCAAGCCAATCTAGAAAATCTTTTAGTGCAGCTATCTCGGATTTTGATTTAACAACCTAAAAAAATAATAATTATCAAAAGATCATATCAAATATTTTTTTAAATTTAGGAATTAACTTCTGTTTGGAAATAATTCAGAGGTTGTTACCAACCTTTGAATGATAAGGCAAAAGGCAGTCTATTGCAAATTAAAATTATACGAAATATAATTGCTAAAGCTGCTAAAGCTTTACAACAATAATGGTAAAGAATTAAAATATTGTTTAAATACTAGAAATGAATTTTTAAAATATTGTTTAAATACTAGAAATGAATAAAAAGTAATTTTTAATATTAATTTGAATATAATTAATTTTTACCCCTTTTTTAGAAGTTTTACAACTTTTATAATTGTATAGCTTATGAAGCTATTAAATCATATTTCTGTAAAAATTAGATATTTGCAAATTTGGAGGTTTTAAATCCATACTCAATTGTCCATGTTTTCATTTATCGTGTTTTCTGTTTTAAATATATTTATTGTAATATAGGTTTTAGGATTGTGGCAAATTAAGAATTTAAATATGATTTATTCAAAATGTAAATGTCATTTAACAACTTCATACTCTAAACTCTTCAATTATCAAAGCTGCATTTTACAACTAACAAAACTGTGATATAATTCCAATACAATTGTAAATAATGAAATTCTAAATAATTAGCACGATTGTACAACATAAGAATAATTTTTTAAAGTTTCATATTGAATTATTAAATATTAAATAATGCTTCAATATATAAAAAAAAAATAAGATAACAACTTTATAAATAAATAATATACGATAAGCTACTAAAAAATGTCATTCCAATATTATAAATTATGTTTTAGATAATTCTTTATGATTTTAAACAATAAATACATGTAATTATTTTATACATATATAAAAATTTACCTTGTAAGTTTGCATGCATTTTAACATCCTATAAAATCCAATTGTGATAACACGAATTTGATGTCTTTGTCTCGCAGCTGGATTTAAATTCATATATGGCATTATGTATTGGGCATATTGAGTTTTTGGAGTGTAAGCAGACAGTTGGACAATCTGTTTTTTTTTTTAATAGTGAGAACATTTATATGTATTAATTATTTTTTTGTGTTTTTAAGTTACAAAATAATAACAATAAATATATTATTAATTTATTTAATTACAAAGAATTAAATTCTTATATGTATTTATACATACCTCATCGATAAGACGACGACCAGTTGTATCAATATCAATGCCAACTAAAGTGTATTTACCTTTTGGTAAAATATTTACATTATTATTATTAATTTCACTTCCAGTGCCCATAATTTTTTTCTTTTTTAATTTCAATTTACAAAATGCTAAAATATAAATAAAATATTTAAATATTTTTATTAAAGAAAAATTCTCTTCTATAAATTCTAGACAAGTATTAGGGGTAAAGTTACAAATTGATGTATTTGATTACTAAAAACTATGTTGAAAATAATTTAAAAAGAAAAAAAAAACGAAAATACTGTGTTTTCTGTGTCAGTCCACGTAATTATCAATCAGCCCTCGTATCAACACACCAAATTCCTTTTTATCCACACAAAATTCGTTTTTATCCATTTTTAAAAATTCACTGAGATTGACTTGTTTATTTAAAAGACTGTTACACGTAAACTAAATAAGATATCGACTTGAAATTTTATCACAGGTAATCCACGGAATTATCAATCTGCCCTCGTACATCTAATACCATTTAATTTTTAATAAATTTTTCATTTCTCCTGAAAAACTAATGTATTTGACTTACATTACCTTTTACCCCCCCGGGGGACCATATTTTTAATTTAAATATTTTAGGGTTTATTTATTAATTTAAATTATTTTAAATAGAAATTTTTTTTATGTAACACAGACCGGTGAATTGTTTTGTTATTCCACTAACAGTAAATGGATAATTTTTTTTAACCAAATCCATTTTTAATTTGAAATTTTACTTCTTTTTCTTCCCCCCAAAACTTTTCGCTAATTGTTTTTAAGAAATACAGTTGTTTTTCTTCTTATTTTAAATTAAAAAAAAAAAATAACTTATATATTTTTTAAATAAAATTATTTTCGTGAAATTCAAACACAAAATTCCAACGAAAATTTTTTCAAAAATACAAAAAATAAAAAGAAGAAAACAAGAGAACTTCGTTAATAATTTGTCATATTTTTGACTTTTTCAGATTGGCATGATTGTTTTTTTTTTTTTTTTTAATTATAAAAATTTAATTTTAATTAAATTTTATTTATATTTTTTTATGAAAATAAATAAATAATTATTTGAAATAATTATTATTTTTTTTTGTTACCTTTAAAAAATTATGGATGTAGAAAAATTCCGTTCAAATGATTAACTTTAAACGCACGTGTGTGCAGAGCAGATTTTTCGCTGTCCTCGCAGTTCAAGTTCTGTTTTCCGAATGAGTAAAATTAATTTATTAATTTTTTTAATTTGACCAAAAATTGAATTAAAGAAAAAACACCGTTTGTTTTTTTTTTTTTTGATTTTTACAATTAAAAATGTTGGAATTTTGAAAAGTAATCTCTGACTTTTTTTTTTCCCCCGATTTTGATTTGAAAAAAGCATGCGCAAGAGTAAAAGTTTAGAGAATTTTAAAGTGGAGTGAAATTTATAAAGAAATGGGGAAATTTTTTTTAATAAATAAATGTACCGAATTCCATAATTTAATCTGGAATGGAAATTAGTATATAAATGTAATTTATTTTGGTTTGATAAAAAGACTTATAACTTTTAGTATAAATTGTTTATACTAGAAGTTTACATTAATTTTGTGCAAGTTTGCCAAAAAATGATTATATTTTGGATATTTTTTTTAGATAAGTTCATTGATAAACATTGAAATTTCCCAAAGACGATAACTTGTGGCATGTACATAAAGCAAAATATCATGTTTTCAAAAATTTAAAACGTTGGGTGTTTAGAAATTAAAATTATCATGTATATAAAAAGTATGAAAAATATGGGTATTAAATTTTAGTTCTCCACAAAGTTAGTGGAAGTCAAAATTACTTTACATATTAAGCATCTTGCCGTTCCTGTGTTATCTATTTTTGTATCTAACCAATCCATGTTTTGTTGTGTTCCCGTGATTCAATAATATAACATAATGGTATGCCTTATATTCACATCTTCGTGTACATCTCCATATCTCTGTTTCTTTGGCTGTTACTATTAAAGGTAATTCAAGACATGGTTACGTTCATACGTTGTATGAAGAACATTGAACTGAATTATTTTAATGGTAGAATAAAATAGATGGATTATTAAATTTAACGTAATTCCAATTTTCCGCTATTTTCTATTGATATGGATATTTCCCCGGACATAAACTTAATAAATACATTCTGAACATTCAGCAAACATAAATTAAAAGAAAAATAATAAATTTAATTATTTTACCTTAAAAAACGATGTACAAAATCCAATGGATGAAATATAATTGAGTTTTAATTTTTCCAAGCTAAGTAATCTTTAAACAATGTAATTTATTTCTTGTTTTCACTGAAGATAAGAAGTGATAAATGATAAGTAATTAGACGCACTTTCGAATTTAACTTTAAAATTGTATTGAAGTAATCTCTGAAACAAGTTATTTCCCTTATTTTAAATTAAACAGTAAACACGAAATTCTTGATAAAAGTTAAAAAAGTTTAAACATATATTTTCGAACTGCATAATCTTATTAATAAAATAAAACTGCATTATCAATAAATTGTTATAAAAACCAAAGTGTGGTGTATTTACCATGTTTCCATACACTGGGGCTGAGTTGAAATGGATTAAAAAGGAACCAACAAAATTACAACTTATACTCAATCCCATTCTATGGAGAATTCGAGTTCAACTTTCAAGGAATCGTAGCAATTGTACATTATTGTTTTTGTTTTGCTATTTTCACATTTCAACAATTTTGACATTTAATTTGACAGTTTTGCACTAAGCTTTGTTATTTTATTTTGCCTAAACAAATAAAAATAGATTTGTTTATAAAAATAGAGAAACATTTATTATTATATATTGATCACTAATCCAAAGTTGAATATTTACAAGTAAACATAAATTACATAATAAATAATTAAAAAAAAAAACATCAAACAGACAAGAAAAAAAAAATAAACTTCAAAATGCTGTCATTCTTTCGAAAAAAATCAACTGATAACGACATGCAATCAAAATCAAATTGTACAGAATCATCTATACCAATTGGTGAAGATGCCCTTCTTAAAGAATTAGGATATAAAAATACAAAAGATTTACAAGAAACAATTTATGGTAAATTTAAAAATAAATATTATTTCAATAAATTATAAATTAATTTAAATATATTTATAATTTTTTTAATTTAAGATGCACTTCGAACAATTCGTGACCCAGAAAAACCAGCAACACTTGAAGATTTAAATGTTGTTTATGAAGAAGGTGTATTTGTTCAAGAACCAACAAAATCAAATGTTTATGTTGTACGAATTGAATTTAATCCAACTGTACCACATTGTTCTTTGGCAACATTAATTGGACTTTGTATTCGTGTTAAAATTGAAAGAAGTTTATCACATAATATTAAATTGGATATTTATATAAAAAAAGGAGCACATTCAACCGAAGATGAAAGTAAATTTATTAAATATATAATAATTTGAAGAAAACCAAAAATTTGTCTCATATTTGCTTTTTTTTTTTATAAATTTTATAATATTTCTTATCTTTTAAAAATTTAATCGAAGTACATATTTATTTTAATTTTGTTTTTAGTTAATAAACAAATCAATGATAAGGAAAGAATTGCTGCTGCTATGGAAAATCCAAATCTTAGAGAATTGGTTGAAAATTGTATTCGTGAAGAAGAATAAAATTTATTTAATTTGTTATTGAAAAATTTCAATTCATAATTATTTAGGTGCTCAGTGGTATATAAAATAAAAGTGTAAATATAATGAAGACTGTTACGTATATTATGTATGAGATTTAATAATTATTGTAAAAATATTTGGTTTTTATACAGGCAATATATAAAATGTGTATCTTATTGTTATTAAAAGTAATTTAGTTTTATTTATTTTTCCATTAATTATACGAAATATAGTTGAAGACATGCAAAGTGTATTTACAAACACTATAATTTGAATTAATAACAATTAACATAAAAAATACCTTTAAAAATACGTAATAGTTGAAGAAGTATTCAACTGAAGTAAAAGCAGATTAAATTAAACAAATATATACATCAAAAATGATGCCATAAAGGTAAAAATCAAATGTTGAATAAAATTCATGTATTCGTATTATTCATTAAGAAATCCAGTAATAATAAAATTCAATAATATTACTAATTTAGCATATTAATATTATAATTTTTGTTATTACTAAATTAAATCAATTTTAATTCAATTTAATAATAAAAAAAAGGAAATTTTTATATGATAAAAAATTACATTAAATTGCAATTTAATACATTTTTCGTTTCTTCATTTTAAATAAATATTTAATGATTTTGTATTTTAAATAAAATTTAAAAAATGATAAAGAAAATCAACAAATAAATTCCTAATCCATTAAATAATGTTAGAAAAATCATATTGTATGATTACAAATTATTAATTATTATAAAATTAAAATTTAAACATTTTTTTAAATTAAAGTAAAAGTATATTTGCAAAACGTATAAGCTATAAACTATATTGATGAGAAATTTGTGTAGTTTAAAATGATTTACTATTAGTATAGTCTATACTCTAGTGTACAGATAATATTTTGCTTGATTTTCGTAAATTTTAATTGTCATTGATATGGAATAGAAACTCTAAAGAATACGAAAGCTTATGTTTCATATTTTTTGTAATTCATAATTAAGTCAATATAAAGAAACTTTTTGAATATAATGCAATATATACTAGAATGTTTTTTTTGTTCATTGTCATGATTTGTGGATTTAATTATGGTAGACCAAGATATTATTATTTTAACAATTTTCATCTAGCTGAAATAATTAAAAATGCTTATCCTAAATTTGAATTGACAAAAATATACAAAGTATAAGGTCTAAAGGAATTAAATTGCAAATTAATTTATATGTATACTCAAATTCTACATAGAAAAATTACACAATATTTTTATAAATTAACATAATTTAAGTTTTCCAATTTATAAATTTAACTTAAAATCACAAATAATATATATCACAAAATTTACTATTTAATTTATATTCTTTTAAATAATTTTAATAATAAAACACGTAAAATTATTTGAAATTTAAAAATGTTGTTTAATACTTTCCATTCTCATAATAAATATTTAATTTGCTAAGCTAATGTAAGAATTAAATTAATTATACTATATACATATATTATGTTGCTTTAAATGCATGAAATAATTCTAAATTAGTGTATATGTCAAGGTTATAATTTATCATTTCTCCAAAAAAAAAAAAAACTTAAAATAAAAATAAATTATATGTTTATGTTTGGAATGACAAATTCATAAATTTTTCCAATTAGTTTGTTTGAAAATATATTTCATTTTAAAAGCCCACTCTCTTCTACTTAAATCCTAAAATGATTCTCAAAAGTCCTTAAAATCGCTTAATAAAATTGTAGATCTTCTCTTATTTCTTAGATATGTAAAGATATAATTAAATTCTTAAGTACCATACCAAGGTAATGGTACTTTTCTATTTAATATACAAAAAAAAAAAACATAGAACCCAGTATTTTTCTATAAAAATATTTATTTTCGCGTCATAGCTTATTTTTGACTGGTGGCTGTGAACTTTTAACCTAACCAATTAGATATATAAGGTTCTCCTCTTGTTGAAGGTGAATATTTTAGTTTTTTTTTTTTTTTCAAAATTAATGCACAAAAAAGTGCAATTAAAAAGTGAAAAACCAAATAAAATAAAAAAAATTATGTTACTCGTCTTTTTTTTTTAAATTTCTTTTTTACATTGGATACTTTTGTCTATATACATATAGATAGTATGACAACATCTTCATTTTTTCAATCTTTTAATAAAAATTTCATGTTCGTTTAATTTGAAAGAAAAATTATTTAAAGGAAAAGAAAAAAAATCTTTCCAATTAAAATCTTTTTCAAAGTTAAGACAGGACATTTTAAAGAAGCTGTTTTTATATTATATTTTGTAAGATTTCTTTGATTGAAATTTAATATATATAAAAAAAAAATTAGAATTTTTAAAAGTGAATGTTGCTTTTAAATTGCTTTTTTCGTTTGCACAGGAAAAGGTGTAAAAGCATAAATATTATGTTTTTTTTTATTAATTTTGTCACACAAGAAAATTGAAGTTAAATATTAATTTATTAATAAATACTGACTAGAATTATTCATTATTATATTTATTTTTCCTCCTTTTTGGAAAAACTACAGAATTAATTAAAATTGTTTTTCATTTTTTTTTGTCGTTTTAGCTGGAAAAATTAATAATAAATTTTAATTATGCATTTTTTCGAAAATACAAATTTATATGAAGAAATTTTTTATAATAATTTATAATTGAATTATTATGATACATATTTCATTAATTAAGTTTTTTTGGTATCTCTTTATGAAATAGAGTAAATGATGTACGGAATAAGCATTTTATTATGGCAATCTTTACAATCAAAAATTCTTCAATTGCTTTTCTGGTTAAGAAAAAAAAATAACATTAAAGGAATAACATTCACAATAAATTATACTTTATATATAAAACATTTAAAAACTTTTCAGAATTATTTTAGAAAGGAATAAAGCTATGTTTAGATATTTAAAGAATTTTTTCTTGTTCTATTTCAATTCGAAATAATTTTTCTTGTTTTTCCGAATTTTCTCTATGAAACATTTATTTATTTTTTTAAATTATAGGTTTTAAAGAAATTCTTTAAATTTTCAACGGACAGCATAGAATTTTCATGTAATAAATTTTCCTTAACTTAAACCAATAATAAACATATTTTTGGTTGGTTTTTTTTTTTGTGATAATACGAAAAATTTCATGGATATTTGTGTTAGAACTTGGTATAAAATAAATTCTTATAAAAATGAAATGAATATTTTAGAAAATTTTCTATTATAAATAATACTATTACAATTTTTATGGTTTATTCTTTTGGTACAAAAATAATATAAATATTACTAAAAGTCTAAGATATTAGTTGTACAAAAATAAATCTTAAGTTAGTAAATCTTGGATTTTGTGAAAAACATTATATATTTCAACAAAAAAAATTTCATAAATTAATATATAAAGTTTTATTAGTAAATTGTTGTATATATGCAATTTCTGTAAAATGTTATTAATGAAATTTGGTAACTTTTGAAATGTTTAATAATATTTTCGGTTTTTGTATACAACAGAAAATCCTTAATTTTACAAAAAATAATGAAAATATGTATAATAGAATAAATAAAATATATGTATAACTCAATTAGTTTTTGACAATTTCCATTTCATAACAATTAATACTGAAAATTGTAAATTGGTTTTGCTTTATATTAGGAAAATATTAATTATACCATTTTGAAAATAATCAAAAAAAAAATGTAGAAAATTGTACTTAAATTCTAAATGAACTTAATCACAGTAGATTTTGAAATAAATTTTAATCAACTATACATAAATTACAATAATTAAAATACAATTTTAGATAAATTTCAACAATGTTTTATATCTTCAATAAAAATACTTTTATGATTTAGTTTTTTAAAAATTCTGTATAACTTCTGAGATATTTGTTAAAAATTTTATTTTATATAAATTTAAATATTTAGTAATGATAATATAATTTTTGTAAGAATTTCGTTAAAAGAATTTATTGTAAAACTTTTTGAAATTTAAACATAAAGTAACGAAAAGTTCTTACTTTAACTATATCGTAATATATTAAAAAAAAAGGATGTGATTTTAAGTAACTATGCTATATTATGCTGAAGAAAAAGAAATCAATTTTTTAGTAAGACATAAAATGCATATTAAAACTTTTACTTATACATCGAAATTTTACAAATAAGCATATTTATTATGCAACTATATTATTTTAAGTTTAGGATTTATTTACATCTTTATTTTTCGTTTATTCATATAAACTTATAGTTATTATGCTTATACACCATTTAAGTATATAAAGTTTTAATGTGACTGACTGGATAGAGTAAAAAATTTTTTAAATAAATTTTCTGTAATACTGGTTAATTTAAAGTTAAAGTATTGGATTTTGTTGAATATAATAGGGTAAATTATAAATAAATTGGCAATTAAATATTCATTAATTTATTTTAGTATAATATAATAAATGCTATAAATTACTTCAACATACTTCAACAAATCAATCAAAATAAATCTTAGTAAGAATTTATTATGATTTTACAATTTTTTTGTGAAACAAAATATTCTTACTTTAATACTTTCTTTCCAGTCTTTATATCTGTCTGTCTGTACGTTCGTAAATTTCTCCAAATACTTATTTAAAAAGATTAAAGATATTGCCAGAATATAGCAAAAACTATCATAATTCAATTTTCACCAAAAATATTTTACTCAGTAAGAAATTTAAATTTTAATATAATAGATACTTATTACATTTAATCATAAATCATAAATTTGAATGATAACAAAAGTATAAAACGGCTGAAACTACTACAGAATAATAATGTGTGGAACTTAAAATATAAAACTATTAGACTATTTATCTTATAAATTACCTTTAAAATTGATAGTATCTATTTTAATATATTTGTATGTACGTAATTTCAGTTTATTTTTCTTCTGTTGATTTATCTATAAATTTTATGTAATTTTTATTTTTACCCTATAACATGTATAAAAAGTTCAATTTCTATTATAGACAAATATATCATAAATCATTTTAAAAGTTTTCTTAAAAGAAAATATTACAAGTATGTATAGTGTCCCATAGTTGTTATAAAGAGCTTAAATATTAATAACTATAAACAAATCATTTAAAATTTTATCATATATTATAATATTAAACATAATTTTCTTATGTTTTTAATATGTATATATACAAAAAAAAAATGCATAAAAAAGAAAATTCTGAAAATAAAGTTTTTCTTGTTTATTCTTATCAAAAATTTTCTATTAACTTTTTGAATAATCATATTTTAAAAAGGCATGTAATTGCAGGAAATATTTATAAATTTGTATATATTTTATTGGTCTGATGAAAATCATAAATATATGTATATGACATAAAACATATTAGTTTTTTTTTGGTGTACCATATTATTAGAGTGCCTAACAAACTACAAATAAGTAGAATTAAAAAAAATAAACGGATGTATCTTTTTATTTAAATATTTTTAGTTTTCAGAGTTGAAATATTTAAAAAAAATTTCCCAGATTTTGTTAAAATTTATAGAAATGTCGGAAAAACTTTTAGTTTTTATTTACTTATTTTCAGATTATATCTAAAAAAAATATAAAATTTGAAGTGAATTTTATGCGGCTGGTTTACTATTATCCCTGTCAGTTGCATTTATTAATATTCCTATTTACTAACCATTATAATAATATTCAAAAAAGAAAAATTTCCAAAACATAAACATTTTATATTTATTATAAAAAAAAATAGAAAATTTTCCAGTTTTTCATTTTTTTTTTTTTTTTGTTGTGTTTGTTTATTGTGAAAATTATGACAAAGAAAAAATAAAATATACAAAAATTCAAATGAAAAAAAATGTTGCTAAAAAAAATGTATATACTAGTTGGAAAATTTTTGTTGGAAAACTTCTGGTAGATAGTATTATAGGTAATTTTTATTATATACGTATTTTATAAATATTTAGTTTAGTAATGTTTATGTTGAATTTTTAATGAACTTTTAATGAAGTTAAAAAAAAATAATTTTAATGTGTAAATAAAAATTGTTGTTTTAATTTTGTTATTCGTTTTGGAGACAGGATCCTGATTTTGTATCTTGTTTGTTTTTCCTTGTGTTTTATTTTTCTGTCACAACACAAATTATGCTTGTCTACAAGTTTTTCTGATAATGAAAAAATTACGAAAAAAAAAATATATAAAAAAATTTAACTAAAATGCAAAAAAAAAAATATGAAAAATTATTTTAATTTATGAAATAAATCCTTGAAGGCATCATAAATAATCATATGTATATTAAAAATCAAGTAAATTAATTAGTCAAGTGGAATAAATAATAAATAAAATGTCAAAATTATTATAAAAGTTGAAAAATATTTTTTATATTTTATTTATTATTAAAAATATTGTTTTAATTTAATTATTTTTGTATTTTAATTTAATTATTTTGCATGTAAATCATATCTGCAATTAATAAAAGCAACTTTAATAAATGAAAGTTTTAAACTTTAAATGAAAATCTTTTATATTTTCTAAAGAAATTGAAATTAAATTCTAAAACTTAAAGAAACAAAATAATAAAAAAAAAAACCCTTTACTATTATTTTATATATCCTTTAAAATTTGGTATGTTTAACCTTTTCCTTGGAGTATTAAATTATAAATATTTTTTGTTGCATTTTGGTTAAAAAAAAAATCTTGAATTTGTTAAGTTGTCATGATAAGGAATATATTTATTTTAAAAATATTTTAAGGATATTCAGAAAATATCCCCAAGAAAATAATAATTTTAATTTAAATCTTATTAAAGAAGGTTTTGCATAGAAAATTATAAAAGTACAAATTTACAATTATTGTAATTTGATATAATTCGCTCATATTTACTTGGTCATAAATTAATTTATAAATAATTGGAATTGTAAATATTTGTAAGGGTGAATTTAATGTATAAAAATCAAAGTACTTAATATTGGTTAATCTTAATTGAAATACAAATATTGATTTATTACTAATTACTGATCGTTTAATATCAATTATAAGGATATTAATGGCAAATTTAATATAAATTCTGATGATTTATATAGTATTTATATTAGTATTCATCTGAATTTAACACGAATTTTACCTGGAAACGATATATAATGTATATAATTATAATTGTAACAATAAAATAACAATCTATTAGATTTTTATTTACTTTGAAAAAGGTATCTAAAGTTAAAAACAATTATGTATATATAGTAAAAAAATCTAATTTTTAATAAAATTATATGAATGTTCTTATTAAAAATATGTTTCTGAAAAATAATTAAACTTTAAATTATAGAATTAAAGTCAATTTATATTAAACCACATTGAATAAAGACGTAAACCTTTAAATATTTATTTTATGAAATCTGTGACAAAAATCAATCTTATTATTATGGTAACCGACTGATTCTTTTCGCACAATACTTCTTCCACAATTCTTCTGATGAAAATTATGTAGGTATTTAATTATGTAGAGTAGATATCGTGTTTTTGCAAGGTCCAAAAAATTTATTTGATAAAAATTGTGCGAAAAACATCAGACTACAACCGAAAAAAAATATTTAATCTAAGACACTTTAGTTGAGACACAAATTTTTATTATTTCCCGTATAACTTTTTAAAAAAATAACTTAAAGAATTTATTTAAAAATTAATAAAATCTCCAAAAAATAATTTAAAATTTATTTTTATTATAATATTTTGTATAATTGTTATAAATTTAGATAATTTTAATTTATTTGAAGAATTTAATTTATTTGAATTTTCAAAAACGTCCAAGTAGCGACATCTTTATGGTAATGTTACAAGTACCGTGAGAGACTTGATTGAAAAATTTCTATTCATATGGAAACATAGCAGTTTCATATGGCAACAGTAATATATTCGAATTAAACCGGCCGGCACTCGAAAATTTTGAGTTGTCAATGTCAGTCAGTTTTGCGGTAAGTTTTTGGTTGTAAACTTTATCTGACGAACAGAAGAAAAAGAAAATGAATATTTCCGGTGAAATAGTGCAAAGTGTAAAATAAATTTATAATAATTATGTAAATTGAATTATTAATTTAATAAATATAATAGTTAATTTGTGCGGATATTAAAATTTACTTGTGAAAATTGAAAAAATATATTTCATATAAAATAAAAGTCTTGGTCTAATTACAAAATGGTGGTATCAGTGTTTTTGTTCTCTTCTCTCTTTTTAAATGATCAAAGAAAAAAATCCTTACTGGAATAAAAAAATATTTTTTTTTTGTGTGGTGAGAAAAAGTCAATGAATATGAAATTGAAAATTTAATAAAAATGTGGTGACTATTTTTTAATAATTTGGTGATGATTTAATAAAATGTGGTGATTATATTTTTTATAATGTGAAAATTTAATAAAAATGTGGTGATTATATTTTTTATAATGTGTTATTTAATAAAATGTGGTGATTATATTTTTTATAATGTGAAAATTTAATAAAAATGTGGTGATTATTTTTTAATAATTTGGTGATGATTTAATATTTTTTATAATGTGTTATTTAATAAAATGTGGTGATTATATTTTTTATAATGTGAAAATTTAATAAAAATGTGGTGATTACTTTTTAATAATTTGGGGATGATATAATAAAATGTGGTGATTATATTTTTTATAATGTGAAAATTTAATAAAAATGTGGGGATTATATTTTTTATAATGTGTTATTTAATAAAATGTGGTGATTATATTTTAAAATGATAAAAGTGTGTGGTATAAAAGGTGTTAATAATTTAATATTTAATTTAAGCAATTTGTGGATTAATGTATTTCTGGATTTATCATAAAACGGATTATTTTGTCTCATCCAAACTTTAAAGGTAAGTAAATAATAATTTTGTTATAACATTTTTAAATCTTATTGCTTTTAAAAATATTGAATTTAAAAATTTACAATAAATTTTATTACTTATTTTAACCAAAAAAATTAATTTTACAATAAAATAAAAAGAGATTCCTTTAGAATTTCTTAATTATTTAATTAATTGATCATCCATGTTAGAGCAGAGATTATTACGATTAGGTATAGTGTAAATAAATTTCACTATATTTGTCGTCTGTATAAAAAAAATAGTATGTAAAATGGCAACCGTTTAAATTCTTCTTCCACAATTGTTCTCAGGCAATTCTTCCCAACACAGTTCTTCTCGCACAATTTTTCTCAAATTCTTTTCATTTTTTTCTTAAGTTAAAATGATCTGCGCTACGCAATACAATATACAATACAATAAACTTTATTAAGAAGAATTGCAAGACCGGCGGTGGCTTAAGTAGTAGTGTGCTAAGCTGTGGTTTAGGTACTGGGTTCAAATCCCGTCCGAGACATCGATGTTGTTCTAAGTTTACTCAGTTTTAAATGAGTACCGGTAATAAAATTACAATAAAATGTAATTTAAGACTGGAAAATGCTAACGGTTGAGTCCATTTGCTAACAACAAATGTCGCACTAAGAAAGCCATTAGCTTGTTGCAATTAAAAGTTTCTTTACTTTAAAGAAATTTATGGTTCGGCATTCATATAAAAAAAAATTAGTAGGTCCAATTGCAATACAAAATGTCAACACTTCAACGGCAGATAACTCGGTACGTGGAGCCCTAAGCTCCACAATGGGGTGAACAAGGGAAAAAAAAGAAAAGAAGAATTACCATAGAAGAATTGTGGGAAAAGAATTGAGTTAAAATGAATTGTGCTAGAAGAATTGTTCGAGAAGAATTGTGCGAGAATCCGCCTACAACCTATTATTATACAAAAAAATATATAATGTAATTATTAAACTTTTACATATCTAAATTTACGATTTATTTTAAGATTATGTATAGTGTAGTATATTATTATATTTTTTAATATATCTTATATTGAATTAATTGCTATAATGTGACTTCCTAAATTTTCTATGCTTAAATTTCCTTTTAACATTTGTTTATACAAGAATTTATAATTTATATTTTATTCAGAAAGATTGTTTTTCTACCATATGACTAAAAATGTTATATTTCATACAAAAATAGATATACTTATTTTCCTTATTTTAATATTATAATAATATGTTTACATATATTATAGATTAACGTATATATATATAGAAGAGTATTGTAGATTAATCCTAAAAATAACTAATTTACGCATTTGTTCAAAATGACATCACTATTAGTTAATATATTTATATACAACATTTTTTATATACATTTTATTCATCTTACGTCTTCTGTAACATATAAATATAATAATTGTAATCATAATAAATAAATTATTAATTTATATTATTAAAATAATTTTAATTACTTTTCCATGAATTATTATCTTAATTTAATCGTAATTTCTTTAAATTTATATATGAACATCATTACTAGTTATATATATTTCTGTTCTTTCAAATATGTATTTAAATTTAACAAAATATTTACTTAAATACTCTCTATTATGGTTCTTTACAGAATTTTCCACATACATAAATGTACATATACGTACCTATTAAACAAATATTTTTTGAGATTTTCAGTTAGTAATTATATGAAAATGTTTAAAATGATTTTTATTTTTATATCAATTTTATAGTATTTTTAAAGTTAGATAAAAATATTATTTTCTTGGAAATAATATGATTGTAGTTAAAAAAAAACATTTTAAAATCATATTCTTTTATCATAAAAATTTAAGCAGATACTTAAATATTAAAAAAGTGCAGTATTTTTAAAATGTACACGAATAATAAAAAGACAGTCTTAAATTTTAAATTTTGAGTTTATAGGGTAATTAATAGTTCTAAACTGTCTTTTATTGGTGCTACAATTTTTAACTAATTATTATTTTGAAATATGTAATAAAACAATTATAGTACTTACAATCTAATAAACTTTTAAAATTCCTAATTTTTTTTGGAAAATTACCATTAACTCTTGTTAAGTCTTGTATTACTAATAACTCTTTCAATGTAACTACAAAGTCTTGTTGAACCAAAAACACCTAACTCTTTTGTTGGAAAACTTGAGATATTATTCTTATAAGTTTTTTCAGTGTAATACGGTATCAGATTTAATAAAACTTTACTTAAACTTTAATTGACTTATGTTGTATTGAAGATTATTTTCTATAATTTAAAATCTAAAATTAAAAATTCAAAATATTCAACCATTTAATTTTTTTTCTATGAATATCCTTTTTCTTGAGTTCGAAAAAAAAAATAGATATTTTTTATGTTGCATATTAGTTAAAAATATATTTTAAAACTATAATATTATTTATCAGTAAAAAAAATGTTTAACATATAATAATTCATAAAATTATTACATTTTTATGATAAGGAAATAGATTTTTTTTGTTAACAAATTTTTAAAGGATATAGAGAAAAATTATGGTTGCGCGTATAAAAATATATTTTTTTATATGTATTTGATATGAATAAAAAGTTTTTGTTGAAATTTTATGCACAAATAAATATATATATACTTAGATTGCGTTTTTATCATTCTTTAGTTCAATGAATAAAAGCGGAAAATGGGAAAAACACAAATTTGTTACATTATCAAATGAGGTTTTTCCGGTTTTTACAAAGCAACACAATATTTTATTAGTTTTTTTTTTTTATTATTTTATTTTGTTTTAAAAATCTTTTCATCTATGGTTAAATGTTGTACATAAAATGAAATTAATATTTAGAAAGTTTACAAGTAATACACTTACATAGTTTTTGTTTTTTTTTTTATTTTTGGTGTAGAAAATTAATGTTGTTCTAATTTTTTTGAGTGTTTGTGGTATTGAAATTTATATGAAATTTAATTTTTACGGAATTTTAATTTTTCGATAAAGATTTGAATTAAGTATGTTTAAGGGTTGGAATTGCAATCGGTTTTCTTCGAAATGTAAATAATTTAAATTAATAAATATGAATTTTTAAGATAAAGTCCTTGTCTTGTATTGTATATAAAATTATTATTTATTACATTTGTTTGTGTCAGAACCATCAGAGCTCAATTTACTGCGGATAGTTAAATTTTCTTACTCGCCGATAGTAAAATAGTAAATTTTGGACGTGCAGAAACAGCAAGAAGACAAACTTAAAGATAAACTTTATTTAGTTTTTATTGCATGGAACTTCTTATTTTCTTTAAAACATTTACTAACAATAGCTCTTCTTATGGATGTCTTTCCTGATCCAAACTATCAGTGTTCCTCCCGTGTCCACATTTTTTAAATACGAAAATGGAAAATATGGAGTGTTTGCTTTTTTTCAGTGTTCTTAATACCCATAAAATGAAAATGGAAAATATGGTTTGCTTTTTTTCAGTGTTCTTAATACCCATATGAAAATG
Source organism: Empis livida (assembly GCA_963932195.1). Taxonomy (NCBI): domain Eukaryota; kingdom Metazoa; phylum Arthropoda; class Insecta; order Diptera; family Empididae; genus Empis; species Empis livida. Next base: position 9,970,607 of record OZ010646.1, on the reverse strand, counting down.
GAAAATATGGAGTGTTTGCTTTTTTTCAGTGTTCTTAATACCCATTTCTTAAAAATACGAAAATCTGAAGCTTGCGTTTGATTCTGATGAGGATTAGATATTCATCAGGATGAAACACAACCTAGATTAGATTGTTGTCATAGGTAAATAAATTGTAGAATTAATTTTAATTAAATAAAAAATAATTTTCCCATTATTTTTTCTACAATATTTAATATATTATTAATTGAAAGTAATCGCTAATATTACGCACATAATAATTATTATTATATATTGGACTAATTCAATTATAATTAATAAATTAATTTGTATAATTTAGTTATTTCCCGATGTAATATTAATTAATACAGACCACCTTTTTAACTATATTCAATTAGTTTAATTGTACCAAAGGAATTTTCCAAAATTAAATAAATTTCAGTATGTTATTGGTCATTTATATAATTTCTTTTTATTTTGAATAATATATGAAAATATTGTGATTGTTTTAATGAAGGCGTGAAAATTATTTTTTTTTCCTTATGTTGATATAATCATATTTCCGCTTTGCGTGTTATTACCGATTAGTAAATTTTGTCGTCACCAAAACGATTTATATACTAATATTAAATATAAAAATAAAAGGGTTTAATTTCCCCTTTAGTAATATTATATAAATTAATTTATTCAGTATTCACTTTTATATTTTATGGTGTAAAATAGTTTATTATTGAAAATTAAATATATTACTTTTATTTACTAAAATTGAAGAGTTTGAATAATTGAGCTGTTAACTGTCATTTTTATTTTGAGTTAGTATTGAAACAGTGTAAAAAACATATTAACCAACTTTTTAAAACCAAACAAAATGATCAAATGTTATAATTCTGCCGCGAAGCAATGTCTTGAACAATAATTCACCAGAGCAAAATTTAAGGTTTTTTTCAATTTTACAAAGTGAAATATTTCACGATGGAACTGCGTAAATGAAATCGTAAGCGAAAATTTTCAATACTTGTTAAATTTGTATGAAAATTTAAATTCTTGGAGGACTTCACCCTAAGTTTAAATCAGAAATCATCATAACTGCGAACATACATATACTTATATTAGTAAGGATTTTAAACCTTCATTATTTTTATAATATCTCATTTTACAAGAATGTCACTTAACCTCTTTATCCTCTAATAAGTTCTTTATTTAATTAAAGTAATATTATAAGAAAATAATGAAATGAAAATGTTTTCTAATGATTTTTTTAATTTTACATAATGTATATATTTTTCTAGAGCATACGAATACTTTTCTAAATTAACTATCTTCTAGTGTTGGCAGTTGTTTGATTTAAATAATTTTTTTTATTAGAAGCTATAAAATTATTTATAATGATTTTTTATGTAATTTGAGGGTGTGAACTTTATCCTATTCTATATAGGTGTAATATAGAACAGCATAAAAGTTATTAGTCCTATATAGAACAGCATAAAGAGAAAGAATAACAAATAGATAGACAGACAGACATCTCAGAAATTAATACATAAAAATATAATTTTAAATTTTAAATCATTACTAAATTAAATATCAAATCAAATAATAAAACAATTTTCTAATTCTTAAATTGTAGAATTTTCTCTTATGAATAATTTAATAAAAACTAATTTTCTTCAATTTTTCTTTCTAATTTTTTTTTTTCTTATAAAATAATTTATGTATTTGGTTAATATATAAAAAAAAAATGGTATTTTTAGTTTTAAAAGAAAATCACCAAAAAAAAAAAGGAGCTAAAACCAACTAGCACCAACCCGAAAATAATTGGGCTAACAAAAAATCTAAATTGACTACATAATATTAAACAATTTTTTTTTTCTTTCCTGATTCTTAAGGTTTAAGTACGTACACTGTGTATAGTATATTATAAGTTTTGTTGTTGTTGTTGAGTTCTGTTTGTCGGTTTGCCTTCATCAAATTTGCATGAAAACATAATTTTAAGAAAAGTAGCAATACAAAAAAAAAATATGTATAATAATTCCGGTTTTATATAACATAATAAAACCAAAATAAATTCTTAAAGAAAATTGCATATCGTGAGCAGAAAAAAAAATAATATGAAAAAGAAAATGAACCAAAAAAATTACTAAAAAAAAAAAAGCTAAAAAATTGAATTAATTAACTCAACTTTTATGTAGAACTTTTTCATTCCGCTTATTAAATTCTTTTAAGAAGTTCACAAAAAAAAAAAAAAAAATATTTATAAAAATTGAGCAATTTTCATTTTACTTTTAGCCAATCTTCAAAATATCTTATAAAGTCCTTTATCTATATATCTTTTATACATATAGATAAATTTTATGATTACTAAATAGAATATTAGTACTTGAATTTTTAAATTCCACAAAAAATTCTTTTTGTAATTTAGCATAATTTAAAATATAAACGAATATTAATTGAAGTTAATAAGAAAAATACTTTACCTGAGCCAGTCAACATAATTTTATTAGATACTTTTCTGTAGTGTAAAGATTTTTATTTTCATTTTTTTTTTGTCCTATTAGTTTGTTTTCTGTAGTGTAAAGATTTTTATTTTCATTTTTTTTTTGTCCTATTAGTTAAAAAAAACTATATTTAATTTTGAAAATTACAGAAAATATACTTTACTTATCAATAGGGTTTGACAATTCATTGTGGACAACTATGCAATATACGAAAATCATAAAAAAAAGTGATTAATATACCTGATTGGTCAACATTATTTAGAATAACCATTAACTTTTGCACGTTTTAAAAAATTACATGGTCAGTCAGTATGATATCTAATGCCAAATGGTATTAATAAATAAATTTTATTTAATATTTCTATGTTAAAATGTTAAAAATTTCTCAAAAAAAAAAAAAAAAACACATTAATTTTTTATCCTGTAAGGAGGTAGTAGTCCTAAATAAATATACATAGTAATAATTATTATTTTATACATAAACAAATTTTGTAATAAAGTACCTAAAAAAATAGCTTTAAATTGTATACATCAAGTAAATATTAAATAAAAGATAATTCTGTCTATAAAATTAATCAAAAAATTTTGTAATAAAACAAGCAATACATTTTAATAATTTGTTAATATTTTCAAGACTACATTTAGAATAAAAGTCGGATTTGGCAGGACCAGTTTGCGTAATAAATAGAAACATCAAAATTTATATATCACATTGATATAAATTTTTGAAAAGTCCAACATTACTAATTAAAAAATTAGTGCAGTTGTTTCTTCCTGGCGCTACAGCTCGTGAAGAGAGTTTTATTATAATTTTAATACTGGTACTCATTTCAAGGTAAGTAAACTAACTTAGGGCCGAATTAATAAATCACACTTAAGTGAGTGCTTAAGTAAATACTTGAATAAGTTTGCGATTATTTTTCGTATTAATAAAGCACACTTATATTGTAGAATTTTTGTTCAGTTTTGTTGGTAGTATTGACATAATTTTAAATTGAAATGTTGGTAATATGATTTTTCTATTTATGTTGATAACACTAATCTAAAAAATAATCAGTCATAATGAAAACAAAGTGACAGCAGAAGTGATTAAATTATTTCAGGTAAAAAATATATTTTTTTTAAAATTTAATTTAGACAAATTTTTTTTTTTTTATTTGACAATTATTAATAATTATTTGATAATTATTTAATTTTACAATTTACAGGTTTCAAATTTTATTATTTAAAGCTGAAAATACTGCCAATGACATTTAAGAGGCTCTTAAGTGTGCTACGATCATTACTTAAGTGGCTCTTAAGTGGCTCTTAAGTATTGTTTATAAATACCAACTTAAGTCCACTTTAGTTGGACACTTAAGTCCAACTAAATTCAAGTGTGATTTATTAATTCGGCCCTAAATGAAAATTATTTTCAGTAAAATACTAATTACATAAATATAATATTGAAATTTGTAAATTTATTAATATTAATTATTGTTAATTTAATTAAAATAAAACATTTTTTTTTTTTGGTTTTAATAATGTTGAATTATAAATTCATAAATTAACGTTATTACAGTTTATGGTACAACTATACCATTTTTATTGTAGAAAAAAATTGCGTGATATGTATGAGATGTAATTGAAAAGCTTAGATCAGGTATTGTAAACATAAAATTTTATATCCATACTAAAAATTGAATTTTTTTAACTACCTTGTTTTCTGCTTTAAAAAAAGAAATTTTAAATATATAAGTACTAAAATTTTTACGAATTATAAACTTGATTTACTCAAAATTCAAATATGACTTCATCCAATAATCTCTTCAATTATTTGCAAAAAATTGAAAAAACAATTAGCTATAAAACTTTGTTACATAATATTTATTATTTATAAAATTACAGTTTTATAATAAAAAAAAGTGTTTTAGGACAATCTCATAAATATATAAGATATTATAAATTTAATTAATATACTAAATTAATAAAAGTACTAAAATATATATTTTAAAAAAAAGTCTTCCAATATTATATTGGCTAATTTTAAATTTTACTTATTATAATTTTTAGTCTTTACAGTTTACATAATTTTTTACCACAAGTTTAAAATTTATCTTAATAATTTTTTTCACATATATGTCCATGTTTAAATTGTTATTAGGAAAAAAAAATGTATATATCAATCATTTTATTGCAGTGCTATTTGTTGCCATAGACCTACACAATACCAATGATTAAGAATAATACCAGGTGTGTGTTTTCTATATACTTTTTATTGTACATATTTTTTTTAGAAAAATTTAAATACTCTGGTGCGAGTTAGTTGTATTGTGTCTCATCATACATTTCATATTCATATATATGTATTATGATTATATACTATGTTTTATTCCTATTTTCCTTATTTTTTCTTTTGATAAATACCCTAGATTACAAAAACAAATTATTTAACTCTATTTGCTGATGCGAATTTTTAAAATTCCGTATTCGTATTTTTTTCCTTTGTATATGAATACCCGAGAAGAGTATAACAATCTTTATAACTCTTAGGTCTACGCGAAAAATACTACGAAGGCATCAATTTTATGTGTACATACCCGAGAAGAGAATAACAATCTTTATAACTCTTAGGTCTACGCGAAAAATACTACGAAGGCATCAATTTTATTTGTACATATTGCTTTTGGTATATTATTTTCCTACCTGATTTACTTTACTAGTAAAGTAAAAAATTTGATGTAGCGAAAATTATGAATTATATTTCTTTTTTTATTTTTCTTCTTAGCTACATATTGTGGACACAATACAACTTACTCGCACCAGAGTATTTAAATTTTTCTAAAAAAATATGTTCCAAAAAAAATATGTAGAAAAAACACATCTGGTATTATTCTTAATCAATGACAATACTTACTTTTTCCAAGTGTTTAACATAACAAATTCCATGTAATTTTTTTAAAAAATTAATAAGCTTAATTTTATTTATATATTCGCTTTCTTCAAGCATTCTATTATTAACTTATTACCAGTGTCAAACGCGTAAAAAAGTGGTGTCACACCGTTGTGATCAACAATATTAATATCAGCTTTCAGACTAATCAAATATTGTAGTACATCGATTTTTTTTTCTTTTATTGCATATACTAGTGGAGTTAATCCTTTGTTATCAGTTGCATTAATATTAAATCGACGCTCAACCAGATTCTTAACAATCTCCTTATTAGTATGCATCGCACAGAAATGTAATAATGTGATACCCTTCTTCTCAAACGATTTAAAGTTCGTAACTTTCGTTATATCTCCAGGATTTGCACCAGCTTTCAATAGTAACTCTGCAATTTCCCAGTTACTATTTATAATAGCATATTTAATAGGAGACCAATTAAAATTATCATAAATATTAACATTTTTAGTTTTACTCAGCAAAATCCGAATTAAATTGTTACGGTTATAAGCGGCCGCTAAATGAATCGCAGTTCTTCCCAGGTCATCACAATTATCAATTGTGTGCTTTTCAAATTCTTCATTTTTAAAGAAATTTTCGTTATTATTTAAAATAGCATTAAGTATTGGATGTGGTTCCGCCAATATGTCATCAATAAATTTAATAATTACTTCTCTTTCATTTTTAAAGAATGCTTCTTTTAAAAGTACGATGGCTTTTATATAATTTAAGTCATTTTTATCTTTTTTCAATAAAGCAGCTATTTGGTCTGCAGCAAAATATTCAGCAAAAGTACGATGGATGAAATGCAGCTCTATATTATGTGATTGTACAATTCCTATTTGTTTCAGCACATCCTCTTGATCAGCTCTTATGTTCAGTTCTTTTAAGAAATCTGTTCTTTTAGGAAATAATTGTTTAAATGCAATATATCGATGTAATTTCGTATAGTGTTCTTCTAGCACATTCTCATTGGATTTGCATAATTTCGATTTAAGTTTAACTTTGAAATAAATTTCATACTTAGAGTCAATAAATCTTTTATACAAACTAAGCAAATTTATGATATTCGGAAAGAATTTAGTTTGCTTATTCTTTGAAGTAGTATTATAAAATACCCAGAAATTTTCTTGAAAAGCTTGAGCAAACAATTTACTTTGCAATGGTATACCTAAAAAATCTACTTCATTTTGACTTGTAGCTTTTTTAAACCAACGAAGTAATTCACTTATATATTTATTGAATCGTTCTTCCTCAGCTTTCTTAAGAGTTTTTATTTTATATGTTGTCATCCAGAATTGTTTAAGAAATTTAGATTGTTCTAGGTTTTCAAAAGGCTTCAGATGATAAGCAAATACGCTTAATTCATCTTCTATCTGAACTTTTAAATGAAGTCGGGTGGTAATCCACAACTTTTCCACTTTGTAGTTTTTCAGGGCTTTCAATAAACTAAGAACTTTTTCTCTATTGCTGTTGTCAATTTCATCAAAACCATCAAATAATAAAATAATATTTCCGCATTTTTCAAGTTGAAAGAGTAAATATTTCCTTTCAAGAATATTTTCAAGTAGCAACACGGAATATAAGAAATGTAAAATTTTGTCTAAGCTATCAAATTTTCCATCTTGTACGTCCAACACTTTTTGCCAATTAATTAAATCTATTTTAATCACCCATTTATATGGATGCGAAGCCTTTATTTGTTTTCTTACTTCCTTTAGTAATGTGGACTTACCCATTCCAGGTTCTGCAGCAATAATCACTACTCTGTCTCTAATTTTATTTGATTTAAATTCTTTTTTGCTTCCTTTTAAAAAACCACGTAAGTTTGTTAAAGGACCCTGTGAACAGGTCCACCGCATTTTTTTGTTTTCTGTTCTTAAGCAATGTATAATATTATTTGGATAATTTTTAAATGGTTGAGTTAAATCTTCGGCACTTGGATCAGTGGTAGTTATTATTTGTATAAACTTATTTTGGCTAATATCGTTTTCATTAAGCAGTTGGTACATTCTTGGATATATTCTGTCTTCAAAAATATCATAAAATTGATAATCCTTTATTTTATTTAAATATAATCTGTGACTTAATGATACACATTCCCTTTTTCTTTGAAAAATTGTACCGGTTTTATATTCCAAAGGTACTAGAATAAATTTTAAATCTGTTAAAAAACAAGTTAAATCTTTGTTTGAAAGGTTATGCTTTGTAAATGTATTGCATAATTGATTTCTTATTGCTTTTACATTATAAAGCTCTTCATGCGATAAAAAAATGTCATAACTATTTAATGATTCGGTTGATATGTTATAAGATTTTAGTTGTGATGATTTGTTAATATTAAACTCAGTTTTAACTACAAACGAATTAGGATCTTCAGTTAAATCAACTTTAAGTATTATAATTTCTTCATAACTTAGAATTACTTCAGAGATAAACTGGACAGTTGTATCATTTAATAAACTTTGAAAGGCATTACTTAATTTCAAATTTTCCGTTTCCAAATTTTTCCATAACTCATCTTCAGATGACATTTTATCTTCACTAATAATTCGATACAGATTTATAAAGTCTTCACGAAATACTTTAGCTGACTTATTCACTAATTTATTATGAACAAAATTAGAATGTAATCTGCTGTTCTTGATGTCAATTACTTCCAGTGTTAATAAATTATCTATTCCTTTTTTTCTAATAACCGTTTTTTCGCATATACAATTAACTAAGTATTTAGCTTGTACATACAGTTTAGATTTTTTCATTAGTTCTTCACATAATTCATGTGTATCTAAAACCAACCGATAGCTTTGGAGACCATTAGCTATATCTAGGATATCGTCCATTTCATGGATTTTCTCAAATTGGATATTATGAAGTTTCAAATCTTGAAAATTGAATTTTATATTGGAGAAAATAAAAAACAACTTTTTCACATCTCTTTCATTTTCATAATATTTCATAATCTGGAGATAAGATTGAAATATATTGAATAAGTTGAATAAAATTGCAAAGTTATCAAAATTAACTTCATGATTGTCACTTCGCAAAAGTTGTATAAAAATCTGATTTGTTTGATCTTCTCTATCAGTATATTTAAAAACCACATTGTTGAAGTATTTAAAAGATGTTACATGCCTGGCTAAACAAAAGTTTTTGAATTTATTTGTTTTTACTTGGTCTAAATAAAAGATTAACATATTATACTCAAACAAAATATTTTTCTTTAAAGTCATCCAGGTCGGATTTAAAATATTATCATTCATGGATTCATCAGAAAAAAAAGAATAACCCAGTTTTCTATCAACAATATCTATTAGCTCATATTGATTAGGTTGTGCCACTCTAAATACCAATTTTTTAAAAAAATCTAAAACGGAATCATTTGGCAAGCTATGATTTTGCTCTAAACTCGTTATAAAATTTTCGATTTCAAATACATAACTTTTCAAGCTACTAAAATGTACGCCTTTGCACTGAAATTCTTTTCTTAGTAATCTTCTAAGTTTTTGTAGATTTGTTGGTAACTTGCTATTAATATCTAAAAACTTTGAACTAAATTTTACTGTCTTCTCAGAAGGATTATTTAGTACTAATACATGCACTGCTAAGTTGTCTAAATCACTTCCGAAAATTGTTCTGTTTAATTTTATAGGAATGTTTTTATCGTCAGATGCGGTGTTTAACAATTTTAAAAAATTTCTTGTAAATGCATGTATATCAAGAAATTGTGTTTCAGTATTAATTGGATTTAAAATATATGGTAAATTATTTTGTGCATTTAATTGTTCTTCAATCTTCATCCATATATCCTCAATTTTGTTTATCCATGGTTTATCCTTGAATTTTTCCTGAATAATACATAAAAATTCGTCTCGGAGATTTTTAGCCGCATCCGACAGTGACTCATTATGTATAAATTTTTCATAGAATTTTTTCTCTGCAAAATTAATTATTTCTTTATTTAATTGCCAAAAATATTTTATTAGTATCATATAATTAGCAGGTGATGTCTTAAATAACCATGTGACTAATACCTGTGCTAATTTATAAGTTTCAGAAATTTGACATAAAGAATTGTATAGATAATATTGATTGTCGCAAATTAATCTATAATTTTTTGAAGTTTTCTCATTTTTGTGTTTTCCATCAAAATTGAAAATCTCATCAATTTCTTTTAACTCAATTTCTCTTATTTTATCAGATCTAACTAATTCCGAATTAAAACTAGCATTTGTATAAATAATATAGAGAATATTTAAGACTAAATCTTTGTGGATTTCTTTCAAGTTTGAGTACTCTTTATAAAAACTTCTAATTATAGCTTTCATTTTCGAGTCCAACATATTCTTAGTAAAACTCTGGATATAATTGTTAGTGATAAAAAATCCTTCTTCATTGCTGAAATCAATAAAAGTTTGATTATATGTTATGATAGGTGTTAAAATATAATGAGTCCAATTTTTGTTAAAATTATTATAGCTATAGTGTATGATCCGGGAACTCGTCGACGCTTTTAATGATGAATCAATGCATTTTATTTGTTTTGTATGTAGTTCAAATAACATAATTAGTTGCAAAAAAAAAAAAATGAACAAAATTCGATCATGATCATTGTACGAGTAATGATATTTGAAATATTTAAACTCATCTTGACTTATATTAGTATGAATAAAGAAATCTGACAAATTTTTTCGAAAGACTTTTCCAGATACTTCAGTTTGCAGACAAAGATCATATTTTCGATCTATAAAAAATTCTTTAATTTTATCTAAATTAGCAGACTTTTTAGAATCTATTTTAATTTCATTGGGTTTAATAAGTTCACTTAATACTTCCGAATCAATAAAATCTGTTGATTGTTCATGTAGCAGATTTTTTAAAGTAATTTTTTTTCCTTGGAAGATAATTTCTTTTCCCAAAAGTAGTTGCTGTGAATATGTATTTAAGTCATTGAAATTACTTTTATCGACTTCGACAGTACAATTAAAATCTGTAAATTTCTCTGATAACTTAAAATTATTTTTTGTTATGAAAATTATTTTTTTATCATGATTTCTGTTCAGAACATTTACTAATTTAACTGTAATATTATTTTGCATATCTTCCATATCACATTCTATGACCAGCAAATTAACCATTTTGTTATCGTTAAAACAATCTACTACATCATTCTCTAGTTGACTTAATTTTATAAAAATATGACCGGATTCTAAAATATATTTACGAATATTATTCATCTCGGTACCATCCTTCTCCATTAAATATTGAAAAGTTTGACTGACTCTTGTTTGTCCTAAAATTAAATCATGGAAAATAAGATGCAATATTTGCAATTTTAAATTTTGCAAGAAATCGACAATATATTCATAATGATTAAATTTATATTCTTTTATAGCGCTATCGAAATATGCTTTAGTTACTCCTTGCTTTTGTGAAAAAATATTTTTTTTATTTATGTCACTGAAAAATGATTTAGTATTTTCTTCAGTAAAAAAATTCGACCTTTTATCTTCCAACCAATTGTATAATTTTTCGTTGTAAACTGACTTAATTTCATTGATGTTAAGATTTTTGAATATATTTTGCATCTCTTCTCCTATGATATTATCAATATCACGTGCTTCGGGATAATTGACTATAATTTTTAATTTACTGAAAAATTCCTGGATTTCACCACCTCTAAATAAAATAGGCAATTTTCTGTCTAGAGCTCCTTCATCACAAGTTTTAAATTTTTTGTCATCTATTTCAATATCATACTCATAAAGTGAAGAGAATTTATCATCACCTAATACATCTTTTAAACTTGCTCTAAATTCATTCAAATTACCTGGTAAATTACCTCCATACAGAAAACTAGTGCTGAAATGTATTTTAGTAAATTTTGTAATCAATATATAACCAGCTAGTTTCCGAATATTAGCTATGAATTCAAGTGCATTCTTATCCGCTGAAATTTGAACGATTTTGTCATCATACTTATCGAGAATAACATTTATTTCATTAGCAAATGTTTGTATATTTTTGATTTGAGGACTTTCATCTGGTTTAAATTCTGTAGCAAAATTATAAGACATATTTAGTTTCACGGTCTCCAAATATTTTCTAGTATCATCTCCTGGTAAAATATTTTTTCCATTTATTATTTTTCGAATTAATTCACCTCTAAACTCTTGTATGTCATCATTTGAATCTTCATTTCCAGTTATAAATGTAGGTAAAAACCTGGCACAATACTTTATTTGTTTTGCAGTTTTATTTTCGTTTTTAGAATTATCTTCTTCTATGAAAAATACATATTTAATTAATGCATAGTAATAGTAATCAAGTGGAAAAGTATTCTCTAAAGGTTTTTGTGGTGAAACACTATCGGCAATTTTATTAATTAATTTCGAAAAATCTGAGTTTTCATATAATTCTGGAGTAAGTTCTTTTACTATTTGATTGTTTTCGATGTCATTAATCACATACATAGCGACATACTCCCACTTTTTTTTATTTAGCTTCAATAAGTTATCCTCTTCAAGATCTAATTCTTTAAAGCAATTTTTTAATTTAAATGCACGCTCCAAACTGATATTTGTACAAATTATTAGATCTTCTATTTCACTTTGAAAAAATACTGAATATATTGACCTCTCTGAACATTTTTTTTTTATTGCAAGATAAGATTGGAAATATTTTTTCAAACTAAAAGTGTTTTTATCACTTTTATTACTCGTTATATGCTTAACTTGAATAAGGCGTAGCTTGAACTTATCATTTGGATTTTGTTGATATTTAAAAACCACATCATCAAATTTTTCTGCTTCTTTGAGTTCTGTACCTAAAGTAAATGAAAAATACCCATTTTCATTTAAATACCCATTTTCATTTATACGCCATAAAAATAACTTTAACAAATGTAATTGATAATTGACTCCAGGTAAAATATTTTTTACACCTTCAGTTTGTATTTCTCTTCTATTTAAATAATTTTTATGTTTTTCATTTTGTTCCTAAAAAAAAACAATTACATAATTAATATTCAATTTTTAACAATATTTTTATTAATTACTTTCTCATCCATTGTTTTAATTTTATCTAGCTGTTGTTCCATCACTTTATTTAAAAATAAATTACAAAGTTAAAATAAGTTACAATTAATTTAGTTAAATTAAGTTACAACAAAATTACATACAAACTGCATTATAGAAATTAAAATTGAAATGAATAGCTTCTTATTTTTTATGATTAAAATAGCCAAATTTAAAAAAGTCTGATTAATTGATATATTATATATCGATAAGAAGTTTTATATTAAATAAGTCGATAAAAATATTAAGTATTAGTTAGTATATTTATAGGTAAAAACTGTTTAGACTACCCCAAACAAAAAAAATTAAATACAAATAGCTCAAAAAAACTTTGGTCTAATTCTCTAATGAAATTTATTCCATGTTGTTAAAGACCGGCGGTGGCTTAAGTGGTAGTGTGCTAAGCTGTGGTGCATTAGGTACTGGGTTCGACTGCCGTCCGAGCCATCGATGTTGGTCTAAGTTTACTCAGCTTTAAATGAGTACCAGTAATAAAATTATAATAAAATATAATTTAAGACTGGGAAAAATGCTAACGGCAGAGATCATTTGCTAACAACAAATGTCTCACTAATAAAAACCATTGTTGCAATAAAATGTTAAGGAGACGAAGATCTATATGCTAACAATTAATAGGATTACATTATATGTATATATAAATATTTATTGTTGACTGCTGATCTTGATGTGAATCATTCGCAGTCGTATTATTTTCCTTTTCAAGTAGTAGGTTTATATGGTGCAGCATTGTCAAGAGTAAATAAATGGTTTAAATTTTAAATTTTTGCACAGTATTTGTAATATGAAATAAAATACAGAAAATATTGTTATAGTGAATTATTTTTATTTTTGATAATTATTATTTAAAATAGCATTAAGTATTAAGTTTATTAAATATAGTTATATTATAATTAAAACTACATATTTTATTTCATTATAATTTTCAATTAAAATGCTGATTTGACGATTCACAAGATTTAATCTAATAAATTCCTAGTAATAGAACATGTAAAGAATTATGAAATAAGAATAATAATTTCAAGGTGAATCGTCCATTCTCATACTATTCTATTGCATTGTTCTATCTTTTTAATCCGATATGTAAAATTTAGAATTTAAGATTTTAGTTTCAAGTCGTACTCTGTAACGTCAACATTAAAATTTTTGCCAAATAAAATTAGTTACCAATTTTAAGAAAAAAAAAGGAAATTGTTATTATTTCAAAAGATAAATATAACTATGTATATATATATTAAGAATTAAGTATATTAAATATATATTCATTTTATTGCATTACTACTTCTTGGTGAAACTACAAAATATTTAATTTATTCAAGCTTTTAATATAAAAAGTTATAGATGTTTTTTCTTATTAATAAACTTAATTTTTCTTATATATTAGCATTGATCAAGCATTCTATTATTGCGATATCATCAGTATCAATAGCGTAAGAAAGTGGTGTCAACCCGTTGTGATCAGCAATATTGACATCAGCTTCCATACTAATTAAATATTTTATTATATCGATGTTTTTTCCTTTTATGGCATATACTAGTGGAGTTAATCCTTTATTATCAGTTGCATTAATATTAAATTCGCGCTCAACCAAATTCATAACTATGTCTTTATTGGTGTGCATTGCAGAAAAATGTAATAATGCCATACCATTCTTATCGGACGATTTAAAGTTCGTTAGTTTCGTAATGTCGACAGGATTTGCATCAGCTTTCAATAATAACTCTGCAATTTCCCAGTTACCATTTATAACAGCATATTGAATAGGAGACCAATTAAAATTATCATAAATATTAACATTTTTAGTTTTATTCAGCAAAATCCGAATTAAATTGTTACGGTTATAAGCGGCAGCTAAATGAATCGCTGTTCTTCCCAGGACATCACAAATATCAATTGTGTGCTTTTCAAATTCTTCATTTTTAAAGAAATTTTCGTTATTATTTAAAATAGCATTAAGTATTGGATGTGGTTCCGCCAATATGTCATCAATAAATTTAATAATTACTTCTCTTTCATTTTTAAAGAATGCTTCTTTTAAAAGTACGATGGCTTTTATATAATTTAAGTCATTTTTATCTTTTTTCAATAAAGCAGCTATTTGGTCTGCAGCAAAATATTCAGCAAAAGTACGATGGATGAAATGCAGCTCTATATTATGTGATTGTACAATTCCTATTTGTTTCAGCACATCCTCTTGATCAGCTTTTATTTTCAGTTCTTTTAAGAAATGTGTTCTTTTAGGAAATAATTGTTTAAATGCAATATATCGATGTAATTTCGTATAGTGTTCTTCTAGCACATTCTCATTGGATTTGCATAATTTCGATTTAATTTTAACTTTGAAATAAATTTCATACTTAGAGTCAATAAATCTTTTATACAAACTAAGCAAATTTATGATTTTCGGAAAGATAAATTTAGTTTGCTTATTCTTTGAAGTAGTGTTATAAAATACCCAGAAATTTTCTTGAAAAGCTTGAGCAAGCAATTTACTTTGCAATGGTATACCTAAAAAATCTACTTCATTTTGACTTGTAACTTTTTTAAACGAACGAAGTAATTCACTTATATATTTATTGAATCGTTCTTCCTCAGCTTTCTTAAGACTTTTTATTTTATATGTTGTCATCCAGAATTGTTTAAGAAATTTAGATTGTTCTAGGTTTTCAAAAGGCTTCAGATTATAAGCAAATACGCTTAATTCATCTTCTATCTGAACTTTTAAATGAAGTCGGGTGGTAATCCACAACTTTTCCACTTTGTAGTTTTTCAGGGCTTTCAATAAACTAAGAACTTTTTCTCTATTGCTGTCGTCAATTTCATCAAAACCATCAAATAATAAAATAATATTTCCGTATTTTTCAAGTTGAAAGAGTAAATATTTTTTTTCAAGTAAATCTTTGAGTTGCAAAACAGAATATAACAAATTTAAAATTTTGTCTAAGCTATCAAATTTTCCTTCTTGTTCGTCTAGATATTTTTTACATTTAATCAAATCTACTTTAATGACCCATTTATATGGATACAAAGTCTTTATTTGTTCTGTTACGTACGTTAGTAATGTGGATTTACCCATTCCAGGCTCTGCTACAATACACACAACTCTATCCTTTATTTTATTTGATTTAAATTCTTTTTTACTTTTTTTTAAGAAACCACGTAAGTTTGCTAAAGAACCCTGCGACCATTTCCATAGCATTTTATTATTTTCTGTTCTTAAGCAATGTATAATATGATTTGGATAATTTTCAAATACTTGTGTCAAACCGTCGCAACTTGGATCATTTGCAGTTACTATTTGTATGGGCTTATTTTGCCTAATATTGTCTTCATTAAGCATTCTGTACATTCCTGGATATATTTTGTTTTCAAAAATATCGTAAAATTGGTAGTCATTTATTTTATTTAAATACAATCTGTGATTTAATGATAAACACTGTCTATTTCTTTGAAAAATTGTAGCGTTTTGATATTCCAAGGGAACTTGAACAAATTTTAAATCTGCTAAAAAACGAGTTAAGTCTTTGTTTGAAAAGTTATGTTTTGTAAATGTATTGCATAATTGATTTCTTATTGCTTTTACATTATAAAGCTCTTCATGTGATAAGAAAATGTCATAACTATTTAATGATTCGGTTGATATGTTATAAGATTTTACTTGTGATGATTTGTTAATATTATTTCGAAACTCAGCTTTAACTACAAACGAATTAGGATCTTCAGTTAAATCAACTTTAAGTATTATAATTTCTTCATAATTTAGAATTACTTCAGTGATAAACTGGACAGTTGTATCATTTAATAAACTTTGAAAGGTATTACTTAATTTCAAATTCTCCAATTCCAAATTTTTCCATAATTCATCATCAGATGACATTTTATCTTCACTAGTAATTCGATACAGATTTATAAAGTCTTCACGAAATACTTTAGCTGACGTATGCACTAATTTATTATGAACAAAATTAGAATGCAATCTGCTATTCTTGATGTCAATTACTTCCAGTGTTAATAAATTATCTATTCCTTTTTTTCTAATAACCGTTTTTTCGCATATACAATTAACTAAGTATTTAGCTTGTAAATACAGTTTAGATTTTTTCATTATTTCTTCACATAATTCATGTTGCGTATCTAAAACCAACCGATAGCTTTGAAGACCATTAGCTATATCTAGGATATCGTCCATTTCATGGATTTTCTCAAATTGGATATTATGAAGTTTCAAATCTTGAAAATTGAATTTTATATTGGAGAAAATAAAAAACAACTTTTTCACGTCTCTTTCATTTTCATAATATTTCCTAATCTGGCGATAAGATTGAAATATATTGAATAAGTTGAATAAAATTGGAAAGTTATCAAAATTAACTTCATGATTGTCACTTCGCAAAAGTTGTATAAAAATCTGATTCATTTGATCTTCTCTATCAGTATATTTAAAAACCACATTGTTGAAGTATTTAAAAGATGTTACATGCCTGGCTAAACAAAAGTTTTTGAATTTATTTGTTTTTACTTGGTCTAAATAAAAGATTAACATATTATACTCAAATAAAATATTTTTCTTTTCAGTCATCCAGGTCGGATTTAAAATATTATCATTCATTGATTCATCAGAAAAGAAAGAATAACCCAGTTTTTTATCAACAATATCTATTAGCTCATATTGATTAGGTTGTGCCACTCTAAATACCAATTTTTTAAAAAAATCTAAAACGGAATCATTTGGCAAGCTATGATTTTGCTCTAAACTCGTTATAATATTTTCGATTTCAAATGTATAACTTTTCAAGTTACTAAAATGTACGCCTTTGCACTGAAAATCTTTTCTTAGTAATGTTCTAAATTGTTGTAAATTTGTTGGTAACTTGCTATTAATATCTAAAAACTTTGAACTAAATTTTACTGTCTTCTCAGAAGGATTATTTAGTACTAATACATGCACTGCTAAGTTGTCTAAATCACTTCCGAAAATTGTTCTGTTTAATTTTATAGGAATGTTTTTATCGTCAGATGCGGTGTTTAACAATTTTAAAAAATTTCTTGTAAATGCATGTATATCAAGAAATTGTGTTTCAGTATTAATTGGATTTAAAATATATGGTAAATTATTTTGTGCATTTAATTGTTCTTCAATCTTCATCCATATATCCTCAATTTTGTTTATCCATGGTTTATCCTTGAATTTTTCCTGAATAATACATAAAAATTCGTCTCGGAGATTTTTAGCCGCATCCGACAGTGACTCATTATGTATAAATTTTTCATAGAATTTTTTCTCTGCAAAATTAATTATTTCTTTATTTAATTGCCAAAAATATTTTATTAGTATCATATAATTTGCAGGTGGTGTTTTAAATACACATGTGACTAAGACTTGTGCTAATTTATAAGTTTCAGAATTTTGGCATAAAGAATTGTATAGATAATATTGATTGTCACAAATTAATCTATAATTATTTGATGTGTTCTCATCTTTGAATTTTCCATCAAAATTTAAAATCTCATTAATTTCTTTTAACTCGAATTGTACAATTTTATGTGATTCAAGCAATTCCGAACTAAAATTAGCATTTGTATAAATAATATAGTATATATTTAAGACTAAATCCTTGTGGATTTCTTTCAAGTTTGAATAATCTGTATAAAAATTTGTAATTATACCTTTCAGTTTGGAATCTAGCATATTCTTGGTAAAACTCTGCATATAATTGTTAGTGATAAAAAATCCTTCTTCATTGCTGAAATCAATAAAAGTTTGATTATATGTTATGAGAGGTGTTAAAATGTAATGTGTCCAATTTTTGTTAAAATTAATATAGCTATAGTGTATGATACGGGAACTCGTCGACGCTTCAAATGATGAATTAATGCATTTCGCTCTTTTTCTATATAGTTCAAATAATATTATTAATTGCAAAAAAAAAAATTTGAATAAAATTCGATCATTATTATTATACGCATGATTGAAATATTTAAAGTCTGCTTTACTTAAGTTAGTAATAACAAAGAAATCTGACATATTTCTTCGAAATACTTTTTCAGATACTTCAGTTTGCAAACAAAGATCATATTTTCGATCTATAAAAAATTCTTTAATTTTATCTAAATTAGCTGACTTTTTACAATCTATTTTAATTTCATTGTGTTTAATAAGTTCACTTAATACTTCCGAATCAATAAAATCTGTTGAGTTTTTATTTAGCAGTTCTTTTAAAGTAATTTTTTGCCCTTGAAATATAATTTCTTTACCTAAAAGTAGTTTTTGCGAACATGTATTTAAGTCATTGAAATTACTTTCATCGGCTACAACAGTACAGCTCAGATCTGCAAAGTTCTCTGATAACTTAAAATTGTTCTCTGTTATGAAAATTATTTTCTTATCTTGATTTTTATTTAGTATATTTGATAACTCAACTGTAATATTATTTTGCATTTCTTTCATATCACATTCTATGACCAGTAAATTGTCCATTTCATTATCGTTAAAACAATATAATACGTCGCTTTCTAGTTGAGATAATTTTATAAAAATATGACCGGATGCTAAAATATATTTACGAATATTATTCATCCCGGTACCATTCTTGTCCATTAAATATTGAAAAGTTTGAATGACTCTTGCTTGTCCTAAAATTAAATCATGGAAAATAAGATGTAATATTTGTAATTTTAAATTTTGCAAGAAATCGATAACAGATTCATAATGATTAAATTTATATTCTTTTATAGCGCTATCGAAATATGCTTTAGTTACTCCTTGCTTTTGTGAAATAATATTTTTTTTATTTATGTCACTGAAAAGTGATTTAGTATTTTCTTCTGTAAAAAAATCTGCTCTCTTATCTTCCAACCATTTATATAATTTTTCCATATAAAGAGATTTATTTTCATAAATATTAAGACTTTTGAAAATATCTTTCATCTCTTCTCCTATGATGTTGTCAATATCATGCGCTTCGGGATAATTGACTACAATTTTTAATTTACTGAAAAATTCCTGGATTTCACCACCTCTAAATAAAATAGGCAATTTTCTGTCTAGAGCTCCTTCATCACAAGTTTTAAATTTTTTGTCATCTATTTCAATATCATACTCATAAAGTGAAGAGAATTTATCATCACCTAATACATCTTTTAAACTTGCTCTAAATTCATTCAAATTGCCTGGTAAATTACCACCATACAGAAAACTAGTGCTGAAATGTATTTTAGTAAATTTTGTAATCAATATATAACCAGCTAGTTTCCGAATATTAGCTATGAATTCAAGTCCATTCTTATCCGCTGAAATTTGAACGATTTTGTCATCATACTTATCGAGAATAACTTTTATTTCATTAGCAAATGTTTGTATATTTTTGATTTGAGGACTTTCATCTGGTTTAAATTCTGTAGCAAAATTATAAGACATATTTAGTTTCACGGTCTCCAAATATTTTCTAGTATCATCTCCTGGTAAAATATTTTTTCCATTTATTATTTTTCGAATTAATTCACCTCGAAACTCTTGTATCTCATCATTTGAATCTTCACTTCCAGTTATAAATGTAGGTAAAAACCTGGCACAATACTTTATTTGTTTTGCAGTTTTATTTTCGTTTTTAGAATTATCTTCTTCTATGAAAAATACATATTTAATTAATGCATAGTAATAGTAATCAAGTGGAAAAGTATTCTCTAAAGGTTTTTGTTGTGAAACACTATCGGCAATTTTATTAATTAATTTCGAAAAATCTGAGTTTTCATATAATTGTGGAGTAAGTTCTGTTACTATTTGATTGTTTTCGATGTCATTAATCACATACATAGCGACATTCTCCCACTTTTTTTTTAAGTCATTATTTAGCTTCAATAAGTTATCCTCTTCAAGGTCTAATTCTTTAAAGCAATTTTTTAATTTTTTAAAAGCACGCTCCAAACTGATATTTGTACAAATTATTAGATCTTCTATTTCACTTTGAAAAAATACTGAATACATTGACCTATCTGAACATTGTTTTTTTATTTTAAGATAAGATTGGAAATATTTTTTCAAACT
The DNA here is from genome assembly GCA_963932195.1 of Empis livida. Classification (NCBI taxonomy): domain Eukaryota; kingdom Metazoa; phylum Arthropoda; class Insecta; order Diptera; family Empididae; genus Empis; species Empis livida. The sequence continues at coordinate 9,950,071 of OZ010646.1, read as the reverse complement.
AAAATTGTTTTTATCATTTTTATTACTCGTTATATGCTTAACTTGAATAAGTCGTAACTTAAACTTATCATTTGGATTTTGTTGATATTTAAAAACCACATCATCAAATTTTTCTGCTTCTTTGAGTTCTGTACCTAAAGTAAATGAAAAATATTTGTTTTCTTTTGCCCGCCATAAAAATAACATTAATAAATGTAATTGATAATTAACTCCAGGTATAATATTTTTTATGCCTTCCGTTTGTAATTTCCTTTTATTTAAATAATTTTTATGTTTTTCATTTTGTTCCTAAACAATTACATAATTAATATTCAATTTTTAACAATATTTTGATTAATTACTTTCCCATCTATTCTAATGTTGTTTAGCGGTTGCTCCATCACTTTAGTTATAATTAAATTACAAAACTAATAGGAATTCAATTTTAAAAATTAAAATATAATATAACACAATTCTATAAACTGTTCGATTGAAATGAATAACTTCTCATTTTATGAATAAAATAGCCAAATGATTAAATTATATATATATCGATAAGAAATTTTATATTAGATAAGGTTAAGTTGATAAAAACCTTTAGTCATAATTAGTGTATTTATAAGTAAAATTGGTTAGTTTAACCCAACATAATACACAGAAAAATTAAAGATGAAAGCTTTTAATATAAAATTTACAAGTTATTGAAATATTTGATTTACAAATTCCACAAAAAAAAATTTGGCTTAATGAAACATATGTTGACAATTTACTTGCTGATAATTAATATGATTACATTGTTATTTTAAAGAAGTCTTTGAATGATTTTAATTTTCGAAGACTTGAAATTATAACGCGAAATAAAATTATAAAAAATATTATTAGTGTATTATTTTTATTATAATTTCCATATTTCAATAGTAATTCTGCATATTCCCCAGTTATTATTAGTTTGATTAATTACTTTGCTCCATCTCATTAATAGTTTAGTAAAATTTCAAGTTGTATTAACTTATGTTATAAAATAGAAATTATTTACAATTGTAATATCGATATTGTAATGAGTATATAGCAGTCTTATATGCAAATAATTTCATTACTAAACCTGAAAATTAAGATTTAATTAATAATTAAAGTTCAGTACATAAATTATGATATCCCAGTCATTTAGGATTCTACTAAATGATTTTTTGTAAATTACAAATATGTAAAGTTATGGCATCAATATGTAATGAAGCTATAATTTTATCAAAATCATTTAAAGGTAATTATTTTTTAGGATGAAATTTAACTTCATTTTCAAATAGTTATCAAATAAAATCAGATGAGGTGCAAAATCAAAATTATTAATAAAATAATAATTAGAAATATTACTGATTTAGTCTTCACTGAAACAAATTAAATGATTTTACAATGAAAATGGATAAAAAATTATTATCATTTAAAAAATTTACAAAAAGCAGCAAAACCAAGAGGATATAAGAGAAGGACTAAAGCTACCAATCGTGTATAGATTTAGTGACTAAAAATAGTGACTTTTGGAATTATTAATAATTAATATCAAAATAAAATTTCTGACTTGGAAATATATTTTTTTTTTAACTTAATTTATATAAAAATTATTGAACAAAATAAAAATTATATTAATTTTTATATTGTAAAACCATCAAAACCAAAAATATTTTATGAAAATGAATTTTTAATTATCAATAATTAAATAAATTTTTTTTATTTTTTGGAAAAATAACAAACCATAAAATACCAATGGGATATTTTTTAATTTTCTTTTAATTCCAACTGTGACTTTGAGTTAATGACTTTCAATATTCAACAAAAGAAATATTTAGAAAATAAAGAAAATGGGAAAATAATAAAAATGTTTGGAAAAATTAAAATATTCCAAAAAAAAAAAAAGATGAAAAGTTAAAATTGAATTGTTTATGTAAGCTTAAAATAATCAAGATCTAATTATTCGCGGTTATTTTCTTTTCGTTAGTAATTTTTCCAATAGCAAATAATTAAAAAATTACGGGGTGACACAATCATTTTCATTTGACACAATTTTTAAAAATAAGTAACTACCGAACTTAGATTAAATTTTTATGGTAATTCATTGAAATAAAATTAATTTTTCAGTAAATTAATTTTGCACTGGCATAAATGCCAATGAAGATTATGATTAAAGGGAATAATTTCCTGAAATATAAATATATATTTAATGACTTTACTAATTACTAACTAAGGATATTTAATTTGTGTCCCAAGTCGTTGATACCAGCTCGAATTAAATGCAATTTGTTGATTTTATTGAAAAAATATTATTGATTTAATATAAGACATTGGTTTCGATTTCTCACCCGAGTTATTGTTGTTAGCCTAAGTTACTCAGCTCTAAGTATTAGTAATGAAATTACAGTAAAATGCATATTTATTGGATGAGAAAATATCAATGTTTCACGTCATTTATTCTTTGCCTTTCTTCAAAATAAAGAAATTTATCTTTGAAATTTAGGTTCGGAATCTATATTTCATATTATTAAGTCCAAATTGCAATAGATTGTTAGGAAAAACTTTGAAAGCAGCTAGTTTTCCAAGCAGAAAATAATTGAAAAAGACGAATTATAAAAGATCGAGAAATAACAATTTTTTTCCCCATCATTGCTTTATCATTGTCCTTACAATTCTTCCGTTCACCGGGAAATTTCCACGTTTCTCAGTTATTTAATTCTTAATCATTTATGTTTTTATTTGTTTTGTAAACATAATTTATATATTAAGTTAATTTTTGTCTTTAATCAGCCTTTCTATTATCAAACTAAAATATTACTAGCCAGTTAAAAAAACATTCTCCCCAAAGATAAAATAAAAGCAATTGGAAATTTTTAAAAATTATATTCGTACAAGTATATAATTTTTTGTCTCTTATATTTTATTTATATTTATGGTGTTATATGGTATCCAGAATAACACTCACAATTAATATATCCACAAGAATAAATCGAAAAAAAAAACATTTCTATTTTCTCCTCTGGAATTTATTAAGGAAAATTGAAAAGGACGACAAAGAAAAATGAAAATATTAAAAAGAATCATGAGCATTAATTTAATCAAAATGAAACAAAAATAAAAAATTGAAAATAAATACCAATTATTAAAATCTAAAATAACTAAAACCTAAAAAATGTTTCAACATAAAAATAAATTATAGTATAGTAATATTTAAAATTATTTTTTTCTACCCTAACTGGTCCTCTTACTGACTCCTAACGTCAATTCAATTTTTAAACCATAATTACCTCCTTTTAAATTTTTTATTTTTTTTTTTACACACATTTTCGCGTATTTATTATATTAATAAGATTTTACTTATATAACCACAAAATAATTAAAAATTTTCTAATTTTTCCGATAACATGACAATAATTGATTTCTAAATATTCTCTTTAATTTTTCCAACACTTCTATACCATTACAAATTTTATCAATAATGTCCTTTTTTGTTATGTTTTTGTGGTCGGAATAATTTTATATTGTCCAAATGGTTAGGAAAATTGAAAAGGACGACAAATATTTGTTTTTTTTTTGGAAAATTATTATAAAAGAATAAAAATGAAGTTATGACTTGACAATATTATTATTTTTATTATTATTTGAAAGTCTAACAATTTTGGGCGATGAAGCAAGAAAAGAAAAAGAAAATAATAATAAAAATGTCCGAACTCATTATCGTTTTTCCTTTTTCATGTTTTTTTTCTTCTGTTTACGGTTAAAAGAAAATACACCCATCTCTCAATTTATCCTGTACTCGATATACACGGTTTTGCTTTCACACGGGTTCTAATTATGCAGAAAAAAAAAAAAATTTTAAAGATTGACGGCACTCATTTCATAAACTCGTGTAGATTCTTTGTTTTATTTTTATTTCGTAAGGAATCGTATTATTTTATTAAATGAATTCATTTAGAACCAATCACCGGTTTTCTCATGAAATATATACGGTTTTTCTTCATATTCCTTGTTTCGATTTACACGGTTTTCTGTGTCTCTTTTTACACCGTTTCTATTTACACTGTTTTTCATGGAACTTATCTACCGTGTAAATTGAGAGATGGGTGTATATACAGACATACAGGCATATTTATATAAAAAAAAATATTTATTTAAAGGATATCAGAAAAAGAAAATAGAAAGGAAATTTTTTATTCGAATTTGAAATTTTCTTTTTGCTTGAATAGGTATTTTTGTGTTTTTTTAAGCTTTGGTAAAACTATATTAGAGAGAATATAGTTGGTCCATTTTGATATGATAACAAAATTAAAGGGACAATCATAATAATTCTGTGTAAAATAAAGCTATTTTTATAAATATCAATATAAAATATATAGTTATATATTTTTATTTTATTCACAATATATTTAAACCAGAATTTTCAGTATTAATTTAATATTATAAGGATAACAAGGATTTAATTATTTATTATGACAAAATCAAATTGTAAATAAATAAGTGTGAAATCAATCTATAAAATGATATTTCAATAGTATTATGATATTTTTTTGTGAGATTTTTTGTTTGTTTATAAATCAATGTGAGCTTGTATACTCATATATTATGTAATCAAGCATGAAATTAAAGTCATATCATTTATAATAGGGGAAAATCGGTTAATTTCGTGATATTAAGGGATATTTGTAATATTTTTAAAAAGAAAATAAAAATATAGATATAAGATCAAAGGTAGGTACAAGATTCCTTCATAAATATCTAAGGTCATAATTGTTTCTATTAACACATCAACCTATACGTCTAGAAGTAAAGCAGGTTCTTTACTTCGTGATACTACGGCTAACTTTGTGATAAAGAAAGTCTAATTCCATGAAAATAAATTTTAGCGAAAAATTTTAAAATCATATGTTAAGGAAATGTTTCTGTAATTATTCTTTTTGAAAGGAACAACAGCAGATATTTTTGCAACTAATGAGCAAGTATTTTCCTAGCATTAAACTGATCTTTTCAACTTCACAAAAATTTATTAAATTATAATTACTGAGTTTCTGATCCAAATTACTATCAAGAATCCACTCCAAGAAGAATTTTTGCTAGGGGAATATTTTAATGTAACATATGTAACATGTATATATAACTCAGATTTATGGATATCACTTCAGGGTTTGTTTTTCATTCACTATCACGGAATTACCCGTATCTCGGATAAAGCCGAGTTTTCCCTATAATATGAATATTACTCTAGTTAAATATAAATTGAAAATATTATATAAATATTATATTTTTTTGCAATTTCATTCTGAATTACTGATTAATCGAGTAAAAATTTCTTATGTTATTTATTTTAAATAACTTAAAAGAATTTTGTTTTTTAGATATATTATTTATTGACTCAGAGTAATAGTGTACATAATAATATGTTGATAAGATTTATGCAACATGGTATGAGAATAATCGTTGTACATGTCATAGAAATTAAACATCATCTAAGTAAGATTGATATGTTAATAATCATTTCATTAAGAATTAACTTACAAGAATGTATATTACTGAAATTTAGTTACCTTTATGTTGTGAATGAAATTTATTCTTAATATACATAAAGATAATTTGTTATAAAAATCCTGAACCGTTCTTATAACAACTAATCAGAAACATCAAGTTGAAATAAGTATTATAACCATTAAAAATTAATTGACAACATTTGTATTTATTTATTGTTTTAAAAGTTTAATATTTCGTTGGATACTGGTTCTTATACAGACTATCCTAATTTTTTTTTAATTTAAAATTAAGTAAACATTTAATTTTTCTATATTTTACAACTGAATTAAATATTATAAAAAAAAATACCAGTTGTACACTTTGGTAACTCAAACCATATCCAATTTAGAGAGATTTTTTCTGTAATATATTGTACCAGTTAAGCCAAATTGTCATAATATGTACAATGTACAATTTAAGATGTTAGTGATATAATTTAAGAAACCAATTTCCTAACTTGTATCGTTTTACTCCTTTATTAAGTATGTCAACAGAGAAATACCAGAACACTGCGATTCTTACCTATTTATATACAAATTGTCTATTATTTAAGATAATTTTGTAAATTATCGGAATTCCTTAATTGAAAATGCATTTCCTTGATTAAAAAAACTAAATTTTATGCAAAATCAATATAATTTTAAATTACGTTATGCATGAGTTATTAAATATATTTATTATATTAAATTAAGCGAATTTATAAATGTAATTTCCTTAAATTGTTTCTTTAATGGATTAATTTTTTTTATAAATTATTATTAATTTTTCTTTTTCCTTATTTTATTAAGTACATAATAAACATTAATATTATTTTAATTGAATAATAAAAAGATATACTTTTGGTTCAATTTGTAATTATGAGTTTAATTTAAAAAAAAAAATGAAAATTAAGATAATAATTTTTCTGTAATGCTTCAGAAGAAAAACCTAACAAGAAACTTAACTTTCGACTTTAAAACAGTGTAAAAAAATTTATCGGAATCATTACTCTAATAATTATTAAAAAATGTTTTTTTTTTTGTTAATTTACTTAATGGATAAAGATTTTTTTTTTCAATTATCATTTTATGGTTTTCATAGTTGGAGGAAAAAAAAAATATTATTGATTTTTATATTATAAATTATGAACAGCGTCGAGACGCCTGGACCAATTTAGGTTAGAATAATATTATTATTATTGAAGAATACATGAATATATGAATATGAAATTATTGGAATTGGTATTCAAACTTTATATGTAATTATTTTACAAATACAGGAAGCCCTTCAACAGCACTTGAGTTACACGTAGTTTCGAATAACACGATGAAAATTTCCAAGACATTTTTTCGGAGTAGAAATAAAGATATTAACTTTTTAAAACATATTTTATTTTCAAAAATTACCAGTATCGAATTACACGTAACTTTGAAAATATTAATTGTGTTATTTCAGGGGTTCTTGTATTTATGAAATTTCGATATTGAAATTTAAGATTCAATCTGAAAAATATTTTTATTACTACATATATGTGAAATCATAAACACTAACAAAAATTATAAACTGGGAAATTTCATTAAATTATTATTCGAATGTAGATACAGATTGGATATCATGTGGATTTATACAGAAATGAAAATTTGATCAATCTCTAAGTAATTAAATAGAGAATACATTTATTTATCCTTATAATTAAATTATCTTTTTATGGTATTTCGTGAAAAAGTAAGGTGTACAAAAGTGTGCATAATTTTGATGATGATTTTAGATTCTGCAGAATTTCATCTTAATATTTAGGATTTTCCAATAATATTAATAATAAACTAACCAAAGAATTTTGGTTTGGATGCATTATTCTGACTAATTGAAAATTCGTATTGCAGCATGAACGTATATTCATGTATACAGGATTAAGTTTTCATAATATTGTTCTCCGAGATGTAAATATAGTTATAATGTTAAAGGTTTTTAATAAAGGTAGAATGAGGAATGTGAGATAATCATGTGTTGTCGAATTTTCTCAGTCCCTTCTGATGCACCTATGATTTAGAAGTTGTTGTTTTGTAGTACATATTACATGCGGATTAAGTGTTTTCATAGTATCCTTTTAACATCATCCAACTATCCATCTAGAAAAGACGTCTTATTTTGATCATTAATTGAATTTCTTTAGTGAATTTTTTATAATTGTTTATTAAGCGCCAAACAGAATATGTCTCAGTCGCTATTATCGAGTGCGTCGCTAATTATCTTTTCATGATCCCAGATAGAAATGCCACAATTTATGTACATTTTTATGTGATAAATAGTGTGTTTTGTAAATTCAATTAATTTTTGGTCGATTGTAGATATGTAAAATTTTTTAAATTTGAAATTGGTGAACACAACAACGACAGAATATAGCGATACAGTCATACAGTGATAAAGACAACTCAGAAATTTTACTAGAAATATTATAAAAAAATATTCTTTGATTTTTCAGTTAGTATGTTAATTTTCTATAAAATCGAAATTTCTTAATTTTTCGAAATTCAATCTTGTCTGTTTGGTAAAATATTAAGGAGGAAGTGTTTCGATCTTAATAAACGCAAAAAAAAAAATATAAATAAATAAAAAATAAAGTGTATTATAAAATAATGAGGGTTTTTCTTTCTGCCTTATTTACAATATTTTGTTTTTTTTTCAATTTAACGAAAATGCTTCCGGGTTGCCTTGTTGAATACGTTACACATTTTTATCTATTTTTCTAAGGATCTTTAATGATATGTTTTTTTTATTTTTGCTATTTCTGCCAAAGCACTATAATAACGTTCAAAGCAAATGGACCTAGAACAAATTTGAGTTTTTTTTTTTTTTTATATTTTTGTTGTTGTTCAATGTCCTAGTTTTGCTTGTGTATATGTTATTTTCAAAGAATTCCTTATTTTTGTTTTTATTTATTTTTTTTTTTTTATGAAAAAATTATTTCTACGCTTGAATAGAAAGTAAAGATGATAAAAATAGTAGAAAACGAGTTATAAAGGATAAAATAATAAGACAACGTAGAGGAAATATATATAAATTTTGATTTAATAATATATAAGGACATTTTTATATAAATGTATATAATATATTTTTTTAAAAAATATAATGAAAGATATTTACTATCGTATAAATATTCATTTTTATGAGCTAGTTAAAAAATAGTGGTTAGTGTCTTTATAAAATATTTATTTTAAGTTGAAACTATAGTTTTTTAAGTAGCTGGTATTCAAAAAAAAATTTGAAAAAAAAAAGAAAATTATAAATGTTGAAAAATTTTAATTAAAAATAGTTTTACAATAAATAACTTAAAAGGATATAATACAAATATAATATTTATTGATTGTAATTGATTTTAAATATTATTTTATTTCTAGAATTTTATTTTAATATAAAAAATAACCAAAATTTATTACTCAAGTACGTAGATTGAGTGTAAGGAAATTTTGTACACAAAATTCCTTAATGAAAAACAGAAATCCAGTGAATTAATCACTAATATTTCACTGGATTAGTACGGATTAGTCTTCGAAAAAAAAACCTTGTAAAATTCTTCAATTAATATTTTGTCCCAATAGATTGGTCATACGATTCCACTTACACTGTCATATAAGTTGAGGCTTATAATTTCAGAATCTAGATTAATAAATGAAAGAATTGATCAGAATTAATGAAAATTAATGAAACATTTTGCTGTTTCTAAGCAAAACACATATTCTAGTAGCATATTTATTTAAAAATGTTGTGGATGAGCTAGCAATTCAAATTAAAAGTCGTTACGACTGATACAGTTTCCTATATAAATTTTGTATATTTTTAATTTGACTCCTTTAATAATCAAAAATCATGCAATTAGTTTTTAATTGTTTTAATGTTAATGTCAACTGTGTATATTTCATTTTCAATTTGTAATGGATTCACCGGAGAATTTGGAGACCCATTTCACTATGTTTGACGTAGGAAGTCCAGAGAAATATATCAGTGAATATTTTAATTTTTATTATTTATGTTGTTATTTTGTATACGAATTTTTGCTACCCTAAAACTGCGTAATAACCTTTATATTTAAAGATATGAATTCCTTTTAACATTTGATAAAATTAAATAAAATCTATTTTTAAATGACAAGATTTTTTTTAAATAAAGACAAACTAACTTCACATCTGTTGAATAAATGTATAAGAAATTTTTATGCGACAGTATGTATTCACTTTAATAAAGTTTCTTTAAAGAAGTTTATGCTAAAAGTTTTTTTTTCGATTTATAGAAAAATTGACAAGTTCATAATAAAAAAGGAAATTGAAAGAAAAAAAAATAAGAAAATCTTGTAATCATTAATATTATATGCCGACAAAAAGAATAAAAAAATAATGAATTTACAATTGAAGAAGATTGATTTTAAGATTTCTATCAATATTATTAAGTAGTTTGTCATCTATATAAACTTAAAAGTTTATTGAACTACATAATTTTCTGAGAAATTTCCTTTTAATTTGATTTTTTTTTAATAAAAATTGTTAATAGCAATTGTAACATATCTTTCGTTATGGTTATTTCAAGTACGTAGTAATAAGCAATTTATATTTTATTTCAATATATTCTCTAATTTTAAAATAAAATACATACGTATCTGTCATTTCATCACTAATGAATACGAAATTTTATGGTCATATTTATTTGTCTATGGATTTTGTTTCTTTTATTACAAATTTTTTGCTTCCTATTTGCAGAATCTTGCAGGCGTTGAGCCAAGTTAATATATTTGAGTGATCTCCGCTTTTCAAGAGGCTGAAATCTACACTACGGAATTTTTCGAACGAAACGTATACCTGATTTAAGCTTTTCAAACCTTTGTGATGAAAATTGTGTATTGTGATGAAAAAAGTAATATTTTACACTTCAATAGCCAGTAAACTAAGAATAAATCACATTTATTTACTTATACCAAGACTTTCCTCAAGTAAAATCAGGTACTTGAAATACTTGCTGTTTGTATTACTTATACAATGACCTATTTTATTGAAATAAGGCTATATTAATTAAAATTTTAAAACAGATTAAATTAGCTAAATGTACATATTATTAAAAATTTTATTTCAAAAATAATTATCTTCATCTTAATAGTGTATCAGAGCAAATCTAAGGATTTCTTATTAGTGCGATAATTGTACTATTATACTGAAATTGACCACAAATTAAATTTTAGGGAATGAAATTTTTAATTCCAATAACCTAATGGCTTTATTAGTACAATAATTGTTGCAAAGTAAATGACCTCGACCATAGCCATATGAAGAATTCATTCAGAGTTTTTCCCAGTTTTAAATTACATCACACTAATATCGATCATCGATATTAGTTGAATATTGACAGGAGTTGAATCCAGTATTGGTATAGCTTCATAATGAAGCTACAGCTACATAATAAGTCACATTTTATACTCTCTATTCAAATTTTTTTATATCTTGAACGACAAATGTCTGGAAAATTGAAAATATAATTTAAATTTCAATGATATTTAACGCAAATAATTATATAATTGAAGAATTTTTAAAAGCTGTATTATATACTTATAATAATTTTAATGTTTAATAATCATATAAACTGTTCTTTCGCATATAAATTTATACAATGTAATAAATATCTCAACGATATTTCTGAAGATTTTTTTTTTTTTGTTTTGATATTTTTTATGCATTTTTATTCTGCCATTTGGTAAAATTTTATATCTTCCTACTTTTCTCTATAGATACTTATAAATGAAAGAATTTAAGAAAAACATTTTATATAGTGTTGTTATTAGAAATGTTATATTATCATAAAATTTCTGTAATAAAAAAAAAGGAAATAATGTGAAGTATAATTGAGGAAAAGTATGTGCAAAAATAAAAAAAGATAAAATAATATTAAAGAATAATAATAATAATTTTTTGGTGATTAAATAAAAATGGTTAAATAAATATGTGTAAATTTTATAGACCACGTGATTATTTTTATTATTTATATTGTGAGAATAAATGTTTCTCACAAATATAATAATATATTATAGGGGATTGAAGAATTTTCTAGACGGTTAGACAGTCATAACAATTTTATAAGAATTTTTATTGCATTAAAAACACTGTAGTTTAGTAAACTTTTCGGTAACTATTTAGCATAATAATCTAACTTGCAGTGAAAATTAAAATGATTGTAATGTCATAATTTTATGTTAGTTATTTTGCTTGGTTTTAAATTATTTTTATTTCAAGTATATTTGTTATAAAGAGAAAAATAGAATGTTTGCTGTAAGCGTGATTGTGTGTGTAAGCAATGTAATTTAATTATCTGAAAAGCTCTATTTTTAGAAACTTTTATTGTAAATGATATTTCATTTGTGGTAATCTTGGAAATATTTTGTAGGAAAATTACGACTAATTTAATTTACAGTAAGCGAAGTTTGCAGTTGTGTTAAAAGGATATCCGTTTAAGGTAACAAATAATAAATACCTAAAATTTAAACCGACTGTGACCTATACATTTACATGTATACTTTGCAATTGGTTTTTTATATTCAAATATGGAAGTCACCCATGGTCTGACAAAGTCACGAGTTTAGCAACTTTGTTTCTGTATTTTTAACGACTGTTTTATCGATATTTTTATTGACTTTTTGCTACAAAAAGGATCGAAATTTAGAGCTCAGAACTCCTGTATTCTGCTGCTGTGAAATTTTTAGAATTTGATTATATTATGATTGATTTATGTAACGAAATTAAGGGGTAGTGGATGAGGGCAGGGAGCACTTGGTTTGAAACTCATCCGAGATATCTCTTTTTTGAGATAGGATTGTGTGAATCAGTTATAAAATTGACTTGAATAAGTGTTAACGCTAGAGAAGATTAGCATAGAAATAATAAAAAGTTTTAAACAAATTTTAATAAAATGATTGTACTTTGAATTGAAATTGACTTCATTTGGAGCAAAATGAATTCCATTTTCATTAAATATTTACAATTTTCCTGGAAAAAATTCTTTTGCGACAAAGTTCGTTTGTTGGTTTAGTTTGGGGTAATTATTTTTTTTATAGTTTTGTTATTACAATAAATTAATATACAAATATTACATAATTTTTCTTATACATATTTATGTTCTACATAAAATAAATGAAGTAAATTTTTTAATAATAATATGAAAATAGCCTATTTTACTTATAAGGTTATAAAAGGATCCTCGAATTATAATTAATTACCATTATTGTATTAATAATAATAATAATTATTATATTTTTGTTTTATGTTTACAAGAAATTGTTAAATATTTAATTTTTGCTTGAATCTAATAATTTTTTTTTTAATACCTTTTTTTTTTTTGGTTTTCATGTAAAACTTTTGCATCATTAAATTAATTTATGTAAAATGGTTTTCTTCCATATAATATATATGCTAAAAAACAAAAAGTGGAAATACTAATAACCTTGCAATTTTTATTATACATAAATTATCATAATTTTTATAATATTTAAAATTAACATAATTTTTATTTTATTATCAAGCTTCATTTAATAATTGAAAAACAATTTTTTATTTTTTTACCAGTAAACCATAAAAATTAATAAAATTTTTATGAAGTATAATGACAGTTTAACTGAATGTAAATTAAGATATTTAACTTAAATCAAATATAAACATAAGAATTTATGATTAAAATAAATTATTTAGTTTGAAATTGTCATAAAATTTGAATTTATGTTAATATTTTTTCAAAATTTATTTTATTAAAGAATGACAGAATGTATGACAGTAAAATATTAATTAGAATATAATTAATTTTTTTAAATTTGCTTAATATTGTTTTTTTTTAAATAAAAGTATAGGTTTTTTTTAATGAATTTTTTATGAATTTTTTTTAAACTTTGTTATTTTATGAACTAGAAAATATAGCTAGAAAACATAAACTCCGGGGTTTTGTTTTATATATATATGAATGTTAATTATGTTTTTTTGGAAATATTATGTAAAAATTAATGTTTGGTGTTTTTATTATTTTAATTTTTTGTTAAAGGAAAATTTTTAATAATTTTATTTAAATTGTTAAACTATTTTTTTTTAACATATTCTATTAATAATGAATGTTTATAAGTTAATTTAATATTTATTATTGAGCATATTTTTTTTTACCTTTAAATGTGAAAATAGATTTAATGTATATTATTATTTTTAATTTTTGTTTGTTATTTAACACTTGACTTAACACATTTTAACGTATACCTATTTTTATCAGATGGGTCAAAATGATATTTCTGATAAATGTTAAAAAACGAGTAGTGATATAAGAAATAAAATAGTATTAAATATTAACTTTTAGTTTTCCAAGAAAACTAAGAAAATTATATAAAAAATTATAAAAATTCAGCCCAATAGCTTATTTATAAATTCCAATAACAGCCATAAAAATAATAAAGTAATTTGATATTTTCTGGCAAATCTGGTATTAAATTTATTAAAATATATTTTTCATTTAATGTGAAATTTATTTGAACACATAAATAATTTTGTAATAAAAATATTTGAAAATTTTAATATCAGATTTTCATTTTCAAATACATATAAAAGAAAATTTATAAAATAATATAAATTTCAAAATTTATTTAATTAGTAATTTTATTCGGGATGTTATTATTTTCAATATTATATTTGATCCTTTTCGTCAATATATACTTGAATAAATTTTAATGTTTTGAAGCTTGTGAATATATGATTGAATTTATGGTTGAAAAAATAAATTTTTACTTAACGTAACAACCATCAGTATAAAAAGGAAATTCAGGTAATATAAAAAATATATATGTTTATATAATATATCCTTAATTCTTCTTTCATAGTAAACATATATAATAATACTTGTTTTTCATATACATATTGATAATGTGAATTTATATACAGAATTTTCATATTATATATACTATACACAACCTAAAAAACAAACAAGTTAAATCATTTTATTACGTTCTTTTGAGTATTCAAGTGTTAAGTAATAAAACAACGAGTTCTAATTCATTTTAATTCGAGTTTTTAGTTGGAGAAAAAATGCTATCCAGTTTAATCTAAATCAAGGACTATGTTATACGCGATATGACGTACAAACGGTTCAATTGCTAATTTTGACAGGCGTATAATACATTAAATCAGTCTAATTTAATTTCACAAGAAGCTACTTCTTATCCCTGTACCATTCCTACTGCAAATATCTGACCGGAATCATTTACATTTTGATTCAAAATAAAATTAATCAATCGATATCCTTAACAATGAAATTTCAGTGTACGTATACGTATCTTCACATACGCTATGATTGAGATTTAGCTTCTCTAAAAAAATTTTAATTTTGCCATAAATTATTAATTTCAATTTTAATTCATAATTGATTACTGTTTTTTGTTAACTCTTGACGGCCGCGATTGACCGCGGACAAACAAGACGTAGTTTGAGGACTAAAAATAATTATATGTCAATTTCAATTTTGAACTCGTAATTTTACCATATGTAAGTATTTTGAAAACCTACAATTTCCGGTTAAATAATATATATATATATAATCCACACTGATTGTTCCACCAGAGATATAATGATAACACCTTTTAACGATTATCAAACACTATATAATAGTATAATATAGAAAGTATTTGATTTGCTGAAATATCATCATTGGAAAGTATATAACAAAATAGAGATTCACAAAAAAAAAAAACACATCCAAAACCAAAAAAATTGAAATAAATAAAAGAACAACACGATAAAATAAAGAATTTTACAGTCAAATCTATTCAGACAAGAAGTAATATCGTGAATTGGTATAAACCAACAAATAAACCAACCAACACAAAAAGATAAAATCAACATGTGTGCTACTAATGCAATATTGCCAATAAGTATTATTATTAACGTATCTCCAGTATATAATAATTCAAGTAGGTTGTTTGCTAATAAAAAATAAAAATAAAGTCTTTATACTATAGATATCTTAGATATTCGTAAATATTTTTAAAATCGATAATAGAGTTTTTTAAAAAATTAAAATGTTAAATTCTTTATTCTACAAATTCAAATTTGATTACAAAATTTATTTCTTGGATTAGCGATTTTATAACTTTATTTATATTTTTATTATTTTGAAAAATCTTGCCAACATTTATATGATTACTTCTTAAGCTGTAGCCTTTTTTGTATTTCGTTTTTATTTCCCGTGATTATTGCATCCCAAGAAATTCTTAATGCTAGTTGTTTGACGGAATTCATCAACGGAATGTATCCTACATTTGATAATCCACAATGATAGTTTTTACATCATTTTTTTGTAATTAGACAAACTTGAGTAGCTAACAAATTTTCTTTACTGAAATGATTCGCAAAAGCTAGTGTTCTCTTCATTAGGTATTAGAAATTTGTCGTTCAATTTGATACGGTTTTTGGAGAATTTTATTAATGTTGGGATTTCTAATTCTTTGCCAATGTCTTTGCAAATTGTTTCTAGAATTTATTTGTAATAATATATCAGCTGGGAGATAATTTTTTGGAATATTTAGATTTACAGCATTATTTTGGAATCGATAACAATCTTTATTATTTAAAATCTTTGCATTATTTATAATCTTTTAAATAAATTCGTTGCCAATTGCCAATTTCTTGTTTTGTTGATACGTATGCTACTCAGTGATTGTCAAGGAAATTGTTAATAGTTATTGTCACATCCAGCGATGTCATTGTAATCGCTATTTAACAAGTTGACATATACCAAAAAAAAGTCACAATTGAAAAATTCTTAACATTTCTATGGAGAGAACGTTAAGTTGCTTGTTAAGTTGTTAAATTAATATTTTTACAGACCTTAAATAGCAACCAGGTTTTCAGTAATTGTTGCTTAACGATTTCATATAAAATGTACAAAAGTACTCATAGAAATGAAAAAAGTTTTTTATTGTTTTTAATTAAATATTTTATTCAGAGATTTATAAAAAACATGAATTACTAATGTATTACATATGTATTTATAAAATAATATATATTTAAATATAATTACCTACTGCAATATTATATATTCAAATTCAATATTAATTTTAATTAAACCACCTAAATCTCCAATTATTGTAGTTTGACTAAGAAATAAAAAAAAAGTATTAATATTTTTTTTAAATAATTTATAATTATAAAATAATTTTAACTAATAATTTGTTAATGAGAAAATTCCAAATACCATAATTTTTATTTTGTTTACCAAGTACTTTTACCAGAAAATTCATAGAGTCCTCCTAATGTGAAAAATATTATAAATATAAAAATTTCTTTTCTTTAGGATAATAACGAAAATTTGTTACATCTGAATAACCCGAATCATATTCTGATACATTACTTAATATTAATTGAATTCCACTAATACCAATTAATACTATTTAAAACATTAATACTTAAAATTTTCAATTCATATAATAAATTAAATTTTTCGAATAAAATTTAATATCAACTGAAAATCGAAAATTTAAATTATTATATTTTTTTTTGATTTTCCAAATATCCTGGAAAATTTTAAAAATTTAAATGGTATTTCCGCTAGAAATAAATAAACTATATAGCGCTTGCTTAATTGCATATAATCTATAAAAAAAATTTTATTACAGATTCATCCAACAAGAAAATCCTGTAGAACATCGAAGGTAAGATCTTTTTGAATAGCTTATATTAAGTAAATTATTTTTTTTTTAAATTATCATATTTACAAAGTATAGTATGTCAATTTTTTACTTAGTTTATTTGTCTTAATTTGAATATTTTCTTATGTCTAGTTTTCTGAAAATTTTATAGAATTAGCTCCTAGATCTGAACTACGGGTCTTTTCCTTTAATAAAGTATATTCAAAACAGTCGTAACGCTTTAATAATATAATCCTAAAAATGTGTTTCTATAATTAAAATATATTTAAATTATTTAAAGTTATAATTAGGAATAGATTTCGTTTAATATACGTTAATTATGTGCGTAAAGCTATAAGAACTAAAAAAAACTGCTTAAAATAATTAAAATTTTCATTTGGTATAGTTTCCATTTGGTATATTATACCTAATTAATACTTAAGCCAAGAAAGCCGAATAGTAAATAAAGAATTCCAATAAATTTATAGCTCGGCAACTCCGTATTTCGGTAATGAATAAACATTTTATCAGAAAAAAATTATCGCAATACAAATATAAATGGTGGGTTAAAATGGTACAAATTTTAGTGTTTTTGCCATATGTGCCATTATTACCAATATACCAATATAAAATATTTATCAAGTTAGTAGTTGATAGTTTGAGTAAAAACAAACTAATTTTTTAAACTTTTAACCCATAGTTTAATTGAAATTTGTTTATGTTTATGCTTTATAAATAAAAACTAACACAAAAAAAAATTATTTACATAAATGTTCGAATGAAAAATTGCAGTTTTGTCTATAATTTTTTTAAGCGAACCGGTGACGGACTAATTAAAAAAATACCAGTATAAAAATCTTGGAGATACAAAGAAATATTTAATTAAGGACAAATTATTTATTATATGAAAAACGGAATTTTCCTGTCATTTTATAAATATAATTTACACTTATAATAATAGACTTTCAGGATCCAATGTCTTTATTATGTAATTTGAATTAATAATCTAAAAATAATTATATTTATTCTGCTACGTATATACATAAATTATTATAAATTCAGTTCCAAATTCATTTAAATTTTATTTTTTATTTTTCGCAATTCTTATTTTTTTTTTTTTATATCGATTCCATTTTCTGGTAAATAATTATATATTTTTTTCTTTTTATGTCATTAAAAAGGATATAAAATCCTTACAAATAATAATGACAATACATTTTATATTTTTGGACAAAGTCATTAACAATAATTTTTGAAAAATTATATGAAAAATCATTATTATGAAATTTCAAATTTTCCAAAACAAATTATGTAATATTAAACAAAAAATAAAAAATTTAAATTATGATTTTGATTACATCATCATTTTCGAGAAATCAATTAAACTACTTTTGTAAAATATAATAATATTTAATAGATACTTCAGTATATCTCATATATTATTAGTTTTTGAATAGCAAACATAAAGTTTACTTTTAAGTAAATCAATTACAAATTAAAAGTTAAAAATTTTGAATGAAAAAAATCTAGTTTATAAAAATTATACATAAATCATAATGAAGAATGAAGATAAACTTGATAAACAAATAATTTTCTTTTGACTTTAATTTATTTGAAAATTATTGAATTTTCATAAACTTTTCACGAAAAAAAAAAAAATTTGAATATTTTATTAGCTTATTTTGTCCATTAATTCAAATTGTTTAAATAAATTTAATGTTAAATATGTATATTGCTATTTTTTGTAATATAGTAAATATTGTTTTTGAAAAAAAAAAAACCAACACAGAATTAGATTACTAATTTAGCCTCAAACTATACTAATAATCAAATTTAATATTTATTTATCATATAAAATTTTCTAATAAATTTTATTCAAAACCAGATAAAAATATAAATAAATAAATTTATGACATAAAATATGAAACAACAAAACCAAAAAAAAAAAATTGGCCTTTTAAAAATATTTTATCTAACTAAAAAAAAAAATAGACAATTTCTATAAGGATATTTCGTATATGATTTCACTTGAAAACACCCCATAAAACCCCAATCCACAATTACCATCAGGAAATAAATATAACTACAGAAAAAAAAAACAATATTTTGTTTTTGTAAGGATATTCTAGAAAAGATCTAATTACCGTATAAAATATATATATATAGAATATTCATTGGTTCATTCAATTTTATTTATTTTGTTGTTATTTTTTGGTGAGTTTATGACACCACCAGCATGGATCCTTATCTGGTACTTCATATTTTCGAAAAAAAAAAAACTATATAAAAAACAGTGTTTTTTTTTTTTTTTATTATAAATAAATATTTTGATAAAGGTCCTTCAAAAAAAAAAAAAAAAAAAATTATATATACAATACATACCATAAAACAAGTGTCATGAATTATTTATTCTCATATATACAGTATAGTCCTTTAATAACATACTGGCTTTATGACAGTCCATATTTTCTATATAATACTTCATATTATATTTTGTTAGTTTAATATTTCCTAAGGATAAAATCCTTTAAAAAAAAAAACATACAAATTTATATCTAGGACAATCGTTGTCCTAGAAAATGAAAATTCTATTCCAAAAAAAAAAAAAACAACACAGAATAACAAAATACAACAAAAAAAAATGAATACAATAAAAAACAATATCAGGACGAAGAAAAACAAATGAATTTGATGATATTTGTAATCAGTTGCTGGTATACTTGTTTACGGTATATTGATCCCTTGATATAAAAAAGGATATCCATATTATTATTTTACAAATGATATTTTTTTTTAAAAAATACATATTCTCACCTAAAAACACACACAGAAAAAAAGTATATAATTTACATTTATTTTTTATTTTTTTAAATGTCAAAATAAAAAATTTGTGTGTCATATTATACAAGGTGTCCTAATCTATAATATATTTATGCTGTGGATGTGCTTGTGCACCTAACGAAATAATATTGTTCAACTATCCTTTTATATTCGTATTTTTCATTTACTCTCCGAATTGTCAAAATATATATCGGAATATAGAAATGACAGTTGAAATTATGGGAATTTTAATTCTAAATTATTTAAAAAATATTTGTTCTGTCATGTAATTTTGCTTAAAATTTGATTTATTTAATAAACTCGCATTGATATTTCGAGGATTTGTATAGGGGCCTTCCATGGCTGCATATTCTTTGGTTGAAACAGATTCATCTGTATAGCTGAGACGGAAAATTATCGGAGTTCCAGATTATTTGAATTCCAAAAAAAAAATTGTCAGGGACAAAAACGAATTTAAACCAAGCTTAGTAATTTGCTTTATCCGATCTAGCAATTAATTCTGGAAATTATGCAGAATTATTGGAAATATTTGTTCCACTTTTGGATAACTAATAAATTATTGAAAACGTATCAGCGTAATGCCTGAAATAAAATTGTATTCATTTTTTGTAGATTATATTACAAATTAAATTATTAAAGTTATAATTCGATGATTTAAAATATTGACTTACAGCGGATAATTCTACAAGAATTATATTTGGCTAGTTTCATTCTCACTCTTCATTATTTAAAGGTCCTTATTTGAATGTATAAAGTATATTCCTTTAGTTGATGTAATTTTCTGTGAAATTAATTAAATAAAATTGTGCTAATGCTTTTAATTAATATGAAATAAAATAAAATTGTGATAACTTTTGTAATATATGACCTGAATATATGAGCTTAATTCACACACCACGTTCATTCTTCTTTGAATAGCCTAATTTGATCTAAATCTAATTGCTGTTTGAACTGTAGAAATTATGATTATAAATTCAGGGTTAGGCCAAAATTAAGCTAGTTATTACACCAGGCATCAATTTATGGGATAAATTTTCAGGATATCGTTTCCTATTAAAAAATAAATTCTGGGATTCGTTGGAAATATCAGTTTTTCTAATGACCTTTAAAAATTAGATCATTGGGCCTCTGTCTTAACCAACACTTTCAATCTATACAATTAAACAATTTCATATATTAAAATCCTATAAGATTTAACAAAAAAAAAATTTGTTTAGGTGCAATCTTAATAATTCCAATTAGTTTTTACGATTTGTTATTATTAAGACATCGTGTCCCTTTTACAACACAGTGTTACGTATTCAGATAGAATATATATAGATGCTTGATTGTTTTATTCTAATTAAATCTTTTATTATATTTTATTTTATATTGTATTCAGTTCAAAACATCACTCTGCTATGTCATTATTAGAATGAAAAAAAAATAATAATAATAAAACTTAATTCCGAAAATTGTTTGTATCGCACGTAGTAAAGGATTTATCGTATAAAATATTTATTTATTTTGTTATTTTTTTTTTTAAACTAGGACAACAAAAAAAATATTTATGTAGAATTTATTTTTATGTTTTATTCTAAAATAATTTAAAATATATTTTAAAAAAATTTTCAAGAAATTTTTTTTGCATTAATAAATAATTAAATTAGCATGGAATTGGATATATAAAAATATCTACGTATATGTCGTTTGGACAAAAGTATATAACTCAGTTTTTTTTTTAAGTTTTATGGTAAGTTTATTTTTTCGAAATATTTCTTTAAGGATATTCGTTAGTAACGTGATTAATTTTATTGATTTCTTAATAAAATTCAGTTGTTTCCTTGAACTATAATTAGTAAAATTTACAGATTACTAATTGTAGTTCAAGGAGAAAATTGAATTTTATTAACTTAAGACGTTTCTTTTGAAATTGTACTTGATAATTTTAAAATAAAGGTTTTCTGCTCATACAGATATCAAGATTAATTTATATTCCATCTGTTGTTATCATTATTGTGATATTTTTTTCCAAAATCCTCTTTGTTCACTCAATGTAGTGAATTGTAGTGAATGTCCTTTTTGTGCCAGCAATTTTTCCCCTAAATTCTTCTAAAAAAATTAAATAAAATTAAATAAAAGGTCATGAAATTTTGATTAAAAGAAGGTATAATTCTACATCTGGGCATATTTTTTTTTTTTTTAAATAAATTCCAAATCTACAATAATTACTTTATTTTATATATATTTCAGGTAGATTTATAAATATTCATGTTGCTTTTATATACATATCTATAAAATTTATATCTGTATATAATTTTAAATCGATGAAAATGCTTCAAGATATATTTTTTTAATTCATTTATGTTTCTTTCTCGTTCACTTCATAATCAACATGAATATTTTTGAATAAATTATTATTATTAATTTTTTTATCGAAATATATTTTTTTTTTAAATTTAAAATATGTAGAATTAAAAAAAAAATATGTATATATAAAATTATGTAATTATTATTCAAAGGAAATTAGAGAAAGAAAAGGATCTGAATTTATATTAGATGACCATCTTCGTCAGGTGTATTTAAATTTTTTTTTAATTTATTATTTTTTGTTGTTTTTGTAGGCTTTTTAGTTTCTTCATTTTGTACATAAAAAATAATTTATTATTAATCTGACATTAAAAACAAAAAAAAAGATACAGATTTTTTTTTATGTTATTTATTAATTTTTTTTTTAATAATTTATTAGATTTAATTTTAGAATTGTTTTTCTTTTTATATTATAACATAAATAATATAGTAAATTATTCAAATATCTTAGTATAAAAATTCATAATCTACAATAAGAATTAAAGGATTTATTTTAAGATTAAAAATCATTTATTTAATTTCAGTTTTACTGGTTATTTTAAATTACTGCAAGGAATTCTAATTCTATGGTAATTTATTCAAGTGTAAAAAACGCGAAATAAGTTTATTAAATTTATTTAGTTCTTTATGGTAAATGAAATATATTTAACTTTTCTCAATTAAGAAAATTATAAAATTTCAAAATTAAGTTGTATTGTAATTTTATTCGAGGTACAAATCTCAAGCAAATTTTCTTATAAGTTTCAAATCAAAAAATACCAATTGTGAAATACAAATATCATTAATCGTGTTTAAAGATCATTAACTAAATTATGATAATATGAATTAGCATTAAACATGATAGATGACATACTTAATTACATTTAAAGCAGTAAAGATCCTTAAATAGTCTGGTCTGTCAAAGATATTAGAATATAATCATAATAACTATAATTTGCATATTAAATTGTTTTAGTGATTTTTGTTTCAAATTTATGGATGAAATTCTTAATAAGAATTTCATCGTCAAATTTTGAATATTTTAATCTTTCAACAAAAATATGAATATTCATAATTACTTTGTTAATTTAGTAACTTTAATTGTGAGTTAATTTTTGTGTAGAATTGAAGTTATATTTCTATGATAGAATTTCACCTCAATTTCACCTCTATTTTCAGAATTTCAGAATATCAAAATATCTTAATGTTGCTAAAATTTAGTGAAAAACTTAACTACAATTTATGATAACTAAACTTTGCAGAAGCTTGTATGTAACAAAATAAAAATATTAGTATTTTTTATCAAATCGTTCATACATTAACATTTAAATTTCCTTAATTTATGATTAAAAATACTTTTTTTTTGAATAGATTTCGATTGATTTTAATGTATAAAATCAAATAATTCTTATATGTAATTGATATTTATTGGGATAACACTTATAAATTTATATCACTAGTTACATATTAACACTTATAAGCTTTAAATATATTAAAAAATTCAATAATGTATTAATTAATATACTTAATATTGATTTATAAATATAATAATAAACGATTATACAAATAATTAATTTACAATACAACTTTATTATATTAAATAATTAATAATATTATAATCACATGTGTTATGATTAATTCATATTCATATTTAAATCTTACACAATACCGGATATCTAATTTTAAAAATTTATTTATAAAATCATATTTATTACATATAATAAATTCAAAATTAATTAAAAAAATCAGAATTGATTTAAAGTGCTTAGTGTTCTTCTAAGAAAAATAATATACCTTTCAATATATAATTACTTATATAGGTAATTTATGTTTATGTAATTAAATTATGAAAAACAATCTAATAACTTTATAAAATATTTCTAGATTACTTTAATTTATAGAAATAATTTAACTCGTAATATATTTATGAAATTAATAAATAAAAAACATATGTACCTCAAAATAAAATACCAAAATTTCATTCAAGTAATTAAAATTTTATGTTTTTTTCTTAAAATTTAATACTTAAATATAAAACTAATATTTTTTACCACTTAATAATTAACGAAATATAAAATTTATTGATGCTTAAATATTTTTCATCAAATATAAAAAAGTTTACCAATTAGTAAACGAAAATTCTAATATGAGTTTTTATGATTTCTATGCTATAATATTTGAAATATATAAAAATGAAATTTTTATGATTTCTATGCTATATATGAAAAATGAACTTTTAAAATAAAGAAATATTATAGTTAGTTTTACTGAAAATGGAATAAAAACATTAATTTAAAACTATATATACATGTATCTTTAACAAAAATATTTTTAAAAATATAAATAAATATTTTCAATGTTTTTAGATAATAGTAACTTGTATATTTTTTTATGATTTTCTGCAAATAGTAATTAGAAAGTTTTCTAAAAAAAAGTGAAATATGTACATATAGAAATAATTAAAATTTTTATTAATTTCGAATATTTTTAAAATACAAATGGAACTGCCAAAATGAGTGTTAATTGTTGTGTAGTATTTACTATTTCGTGAGAATTGCTTGTCAAGCTACAACTGACTTTTTATTATAAATTAACAAGCAAGTCTCATGAATTATTAAATACTACAATTGTTAGGACTCATTTCGACAGCACCATTTGTATTTTAAAAATAAAAATAAATTAATAAAACTTTAAATTACTTCTAAAATAGCAATATAGTTTGAAATGGTACAAATTTAGTTTTCAATGTGCCTGCTGAATATAGCTTTAATTAAAAGCCCTCTAAGTGAATAAAATTGTTTATCTTTCGTTCTATTGTTGTCTCTTAATTTACTCGCCGAATTCTCAAAAAAAAAAAACATAAAAAATATAGAGACGACAGTAGAAATTTTAATTCTTAATTATTTAACAACACTTTCTCTGTCATGTAATTTTATTTAAAATTTGATTTTTTTTAATTTTGTACAAAGCTATTGAACTTCTGGGCCTTTAATTCGCCTTGAATCGTAGAAGGAGATTTACTAAGTTGCCAATTCTTTCGCCTTGAATCGTAGAAAGAGATTTACTACGATAAATATTTGGCGCTCTTCTACGGCCTTAATTTTATAGTCATAGGATGCCAGCATTAGCAAAAAATACCTTAAAATACAATTGTTTTATAACTGAAAAATATCCCAATTATTATACAACTGTCAAGGTGCCTGGTGAAAATTAGTACAACTGTCAAGGTGCATGGTGAAAATTAGGGTCTACAGATTATATGTTCCACCATCAGTAGTGAGTTACAGCAAAGAATTTATTTTTATTTCATTTAACATTTAAATTATGCTCAATATTATTACAACATTATTATAATTTTTTTTTTTAAATTATTGGTTGTTGGCCATGAAGTTATTAAAAGATTATTATAGCGGATACCAATGATATTTATGTATTCAAGTAACTATAGAATGAAAAATAACGAGTATATAATTATAATAAATATAATTAAATCGTTCTACTTATCAAATTAATGACCTAAATATATTGATTATATAAATGAATGTACATTATTTAACAAAAATGTATAAATTTCAATTTAAATCCACCTTAACATTAATTAGAATTTTCCAATATGTACTTAGAAATGTAAATAATATATTATTAGATTATATGTAATTACGAATTGGGATTTAAATACGTAATTTTAGAAACTAAACAATCTGGAATCTACTTGTGGTAAAATCTGTTAAAACATTCTTCTGTGCATATCCAATGTAATTTTGGGAATATTTCAAAGAGCAAATACATCCAGTTATTACAAAACCATTTTCCGTGCGTATATCTGACATTTCTGTAGAAGAGAATATTGGGAATCCGTTGATGTACCAAATTTTCCAAAAGTTTCAATCCACGTTTGGAATTTTAGGATTTTGAAGGAGTATTTATGACGGACAATTACCAATTCTTTTGTATCTTACCTTAATATATCTCAAATTTAAAAAAAAAACGAAATTCTGAATAATTCAAATGTAATATACAATTTGACTCCTTAAAGAAATTAGTTTTTATTTATGTATTCTCAAAAAAACTCTAGCTAAACTATATAATTTATTCATAAATATGAAGCTATTATTCATTTCATATTAATAATTAGTAATGTTTCCTTCCTAAAAGAAATTCTTTTTAAGACGTGTTATATTTATGCTTTCTTTTTATAGAAAATTTATTACTTGTTTTCCATAAATAATTTTGATTTTATATGCTTTTAATTGTAACACATTTCATATATATACCATATAACATAATATGTATCCAACTAAAATAATATCTGATGCATGTGCATTTATAAATAATATATAAATTGTATCACTGGAAAAAAAAATATGTATATATGTAGATATATGCATATCGCATATGAACAAAAAAAAAAAATACAATACAAGAGTTTTCCTTTTTTTTTTTTTCCTTCCATTTACATTGTTTGCCTTCCATCCTAACCTGCTTTCCGAAGCGACAACAACTATTTTATTTTTAATATACATATGAAGAGAAGGATGAAATATATTTTTTTAAGCACTTTTTATGACTATAGCACCATAGGAACATGTACTAGATTTGCTTTTTTTTGTTGTGTGTGTTTTTGTTTTTGGAAAATTAGAACAAGCAGAACATGAATTTGTCTATATGCTTTTATCACACCATACCAAAAAAAAAAAAAATAAAAAGGAACACCTAAAAACTAATGTTCATTCTATACAAGGTTCAAAACTGATGGCACTTAGGAGTAATAATTCATATTTGAATCTATATATTGTCTGTGGTGCACAGGCACATAAGTTATTATATATTATTCAGTATTATAGTATATATTATAGAATACTGTTGATGTATATGAATGTGTTATAATCTGTATTTTAGTTATATTTACGTGTCTATACAGTTATAAAAAAAAAAGTGATATGGTGACATAACAGTATGGAATATGCTAAAAATTTATAATTTAAATGAAAAAAAAGGAATTTAAATGGTGTCCAAAATTTTTTTTTTTAAATATTTTCTTATATACTTTTTATTTCTGTATATTATGTATTAATTATTGTTATGTACATATTTATTAGTACATATTAATGTTTTTTTTTAAAGAGTTTTGAGGTTAGTAATATTAGATTTATAAGGTGATTTATAAATAAATAGAAGTTGGATAAATTAATTTAGTAAAAAGGACTTATTTAATAAATTTAGTGTGGTAATGCATTATATAGTTTCTGGGGCTGAACCAATTAATTAATTACATTTTTCTGAGAAAATACATTTCTCTGTTTTTTTTTTTGCACTTAAATATAGATTTATGTAGGTGTTAATGTTCCGACAGCAAATTGAAGTAAATGTGTCTTAAATCGAATTGCTTTCACATAAAACATTAAAGAAAAACTATTTAAAATCTGAAAATGTTTCTTGATAATTTTAATGTTTAGCTTCTTTACCAATGTGAATGGACTAACTACTATCTGACAAAACCACAGACTCATTCATTACAGCCTATCTAGACTATACACAAAACCGAGGAAATTTTTTGTAAATTTAATTTAATTTAAATTATTTTATTAATGTAATATAATTTTAAAAATTGTAATATTATTTTCACCATATTTTCTTAAATAAATTGACAATAATTGACAAAATACTTTGTCAATTATCGAAATTTATTCAAGCTAATAGAATAAGCCACTGTCGATGTCGTCTGAAGTCTGTTGCTTTAAAATCGGTTCGTCGGTGTGTTTTAAAAATTTTAATTTCAAAAAATATTAATTTAATAAATTTTTTTATGCTTGTTTGATGTTGGAAAAATATTCTGAGCAAAATAAAACAAAATTTATTGTTATTACAGTATCTTTGTGTTGCAAAACTTCTTAAGTTGCACAAATTTAAACACAAATACCTCAACTTGTCTCCGGATTTGCTGCGATTTATTGTGTTTATCCTAGCCAACACATCGACAATGACAAAATTATTGACTAGGGCCGCGATGATAGACCTAAACCTTGAATGGAAAGTATTAGCTGAAATTTTGAATGAAACTTTGACAAATATTTTTTATCTGCCAAAACTGACAAAAAATTAAAGAAAATACTAGTTTTTTGGGCTTGTGCAAACATATAGTAATATATTAAGGATTAGTTTATTATCTATTTATCTATTTTTGAATTAATAATAATTATAATTATCTATGAAGTACTCTGTATAAAATTATATACGTAATTTTTATTCTTTTATGTTTACACTTTGTTTTTTGGTAGTAAAAACGTATGTAGAATAATTTCATTCGAAATAGCTTTTAACTATATACATACTAACATAAATACATTTTTTTTTGTATTTGTGAAAATTTAACAAAAATATATCGTTAGTTTCAATGTTTCGAATCATGCAACCATAATAATAGAAGAAACATTAAAACGTTTTCCTAAATACTAACTACTTAGAACTTAGCTATTAAATAGTTTGGTAAACAATATTATGCGCTTAAAATACATAATTTGTATATAGATTTTTTTTTAATATAAATGAAACTGGATCATAAAATTAGTCCGACTATAAAATAATTGTTCCAAAAAAAAAAAAGTTAGAAAAATATTTAATTTAAAATTACGTAGTTATAGTTATATTCGTTCTTATGTTATATGTAAAATTTATATAAAATAATTTATTTATGAAATTTACTTTGATAAAACCATAGGCATTTAAATTATAATTTATGTACTAAAATTAATAACTTAAAATAAATAGTTTATTGGTAATAATATTTAATTTATTTAAGAATTTTTACATTAAATATATTAGCAATAATTTGTATATTTTGAATAAATAATATACATTTTAAATTCCGGGATTACGTTCAAGCTTAACTAAATTTAGTCTACAACTTATGTTTATAATTTCTTTTGGGAAAAGTATAAATTTCCCAAAAGAAAATATTAGAAATTAATGTTATTGTGAATGAAAAAAAATTTGACGATTATATAAATTTACTTGATTTATGTTTTATTGAAATTAGAAATGTTGTTTGGTTTGATATTTTTATAATTTTTAATATTAAAGTCGCAATGTGAACTTTAAACTGTAAAATTGCTTAAACTAAGCATTAGTTATAGGAAAGTTTATCTTAAACCTTGTCCACTGTAAAATTAGAATTTTTTTTAAATCCAAGTTTAAACACTAACCATTGCCTTAAGTGTCTGGACAATCAAACTTTAATTGTCCACAAACTTGCCAGACAGTCAATAATTAATTAAAATGTAAAAATCCTATTTTACTAATTTAATTTTAATTGTCCACAAACTTGCCAGACCGTCAATGATTAATTAAAATGAAAAAATCATATTTTACAATTTAATTATTTTACTTTTTACCTGTAATTTTTGTTTTGAATTTAAATAATATTAATATTGAACATTGTGCTAGCCAGTAATCATATAAGATATGCAATAATAACTAAGGACATAGTAATAAATATTAGGAAAATTGTATAATATATTTTTTTAAATTATTTTAATAGTTTCCATTTATTTAATTAATGATAATGGTTTTGTTAGAATTTAATTAAATTAAAATATTCATGTACAGGAAATATACAGGATATTATAATCGTTATTAAATTTAATTACAACTTAAATTGTATAAATATATTGTAAGTAATTTTTGTAATAATTTGAGTTTATTACAATTCAAAATTGTATGTTAAATATGATCTTGAAAACGAAATAATATAAAACTGAATTTAAATAAATTAATTATAATATAAAGCAAGAAATAAAAATTAAATAATTTAATTATATTCTCTTGAGATTTCACTAAATTAACTAATATATACAATAAATAATTAGTCTAATTTTTAGCCTCTAATTAGTTTAAGTTTTAACTTCTTATTAATCTATATGATAAATCTAAAATACCATAAATTTCTAAAATAAAAAACTATAAATTATATAAAAGTATATTTAAAATATAAATTATTGAAATATTTATTAAAATTTAATTCATATACATTTCATAACTTCTTCATTATATTATTAAAAAAAATATAATCAAATATTTACCATTTTCATAATTTTAAATTTAAATATCCATTTTCTATGACTATACTAACATATTTATGCTAAATAAATTGTTCGCTTTTATTAAATTGTTCGTAAGCATTTATTTAAAAATGGAAAACAAAATTCTTTAGAATTTTATTTCAACAAAATTATCCTGATTTCTAAATTACTAGAATCCTTGAAAATAATTCTTAAATACTTACTTTGAATATATTTAGAATAAAGGAAGAAATGATGGGATTTTTGTCTAGAATTAAATTTTTTATTTGTGGTTTTTAAACATTTTCAGAATAAATTAGTCGTTTTTTAAATAGAATTAAAAATCTTTTGTAATATTTTATATATTTCACAAATTACTTTAAACGGTTTAAATTATCTAAATTGGTTTTCAAATTAAAGTATATTATCACCAATTCCTTTTAACCCTTTTAAGATTAAGATGACAATATGTCCCAGGAAATTTCCAAAAATACGACGAGGTATATGTCTTAAATTAAAATATGTTTGTTATGTTTCAGATAATAACTTTTACCTTTCATATTAAAGCGATTGGTGCCATTTGATAGGTAGATAAGGTGCAAGTTAACCGATTTACCAAGTGTCCAAATTGTGCGATATTTTTTAAAAAAAGAATTAATTAAAATATAATTCATTTAAGTTTAAGTTTATAGTGTATTTTCTAATTCCGGGCATGAATAATTTCGACGATTTGATTATTTTTTTTTCAGTACTATTATGCTATTTTTTTTTCTATAAAATTAATTTGATAGACTAACTAAAATTTCGAATAATAAAAATTCTGAAAATCTGGGATCCGCTTAAAATTTAGAAAATCATAAATTGTGCGTTATTTTTATTTTTACTCGTAGTTTATTAAAAACAGATATGTATATATATAAACACTGGAAAAAATTGACTTTGAAAAGTTTAAAATAAATTTAATGTAGGTCAAAGTAAAATTGATAGATAGAATGATACATGCTCCTTTAGAAACTAGATACCAAATTTTTATTCAAGTTAGTTGAAGCATAAAACATTGTAAACTTTTAATAAATTAGTAGCTTCATTGGAGATAGTTGCAATAACTTGAATTTATTTAGAATAAAATATTTCATTGAAGTGATTTTGGTTTAGTCACTGTAAGAGAATTTTTTTTATAGTCTAGAATCTAATATTTATAACATTTTCAAATTAAACTGCATAAGTATTTAGTAACTCGATAGTAGATACTAAATACTTATGCTGTTTTTCTTGCAGCAAAAAATATTCAAAAGTTTTACTTATTTTATTTTTAATTTAATTAGCAAAAATGTTTTAGAAAATAATTAGTTCGATTCGAAAAACGACGAATTTAATCTGGAAATAGTTTATTAAAGGAAACTCAAAAAATTTTTACTTATATTTGAAAAATTACTAATTTAATCTAAAAATAGTTTATTAAAAGAAATTGGAAAAATTATTAATTTTATTCGAAAAATTACTAATTTAATCTGGAAATAATTTATAAATGGAAATTGGAAAAATATACATATGTATACGATTAGGTAAATATTAATAAAACAAATTATTTATAATTATTTCAATTTCTTCTATTTATACGCATTTTTAATTTATTTAATATTTAATTACTTAATATTATTTATTCATATTTTTTTTTTAATATTATATACATATTTTTTTTTATCTTAAACATTAAATATATATTCATTTAAAATTTAACTTATGAATTTTACAAATTAAAGTTGTTTTCCTTTTTATAATAATTTTCTTTTTTTTTTGTTTTTATCTACAATTTTTTTGATTTTAAATTTATTTCTGTTTCTGTGTATTTTTATAAATTATAATATTTTCTTTTTCATTTATTAAATATTTATTTATTTTTTTTTTTGAAAAAATTGCATTTAATTTGATATTTAAATAAAGAAACATAAAAATGAAAATTATTTATTCAAACATTTAAATGAAAATTATGCAATAAGATTAAACTAAAAGTTTTTCATGTTTTTTATCTCAAAAATTTTTCTAAACATATTAGAATTGTTTTTTTATTTTTTTAAGAATTTTTGGTTAAAGGAATTTTTAAATTCATGATTTAAGGAATTTTTTTTATTTATTGTGTGTGTGTGTGGATTTATTTATAAAAATGTTTGTTTTTCAGTTTTTCTACAAACTAAAAAAAAAAATAATGTTATTTAAATAATGCTGTAAATCATTGCATAATTTTCAGGAAAATATGTACGAATTTTTTTATGTTCAAAAATAATTTAAAACTTAATAAACTATTTTTAACATAAAAAAAAAATCTATATTTTTTTTTTTTGCTTGCTTGTTTCTGTGGTGATTTAATTCTAGTTCAGGGCATGAATAATTTCGAGGATTTGATTATTTTTTTTTAAAAATAAAAATTTCATTATCCTAAATAGAGAAAAATTAATTTTTTGGTTAATAACTAATGAAATAAAAATAAAAAGGATATATGAAAATTGTATACATTACCTTAATTATTTATCAATTTATTTATCACAAAATTTTATACATTTAAATTTATAATTAATTTTTTTTTTTAAATTTCTTGTAAATTAATTTAATTTTTGGGTGATGTCTTTTTAATTAATCATTTTTAATTCTACATTAATTTTAATTAATTATGTATATATTTTTTATAAATTTAATTTTTTTTTTTTATGAAGAATTATTAATTAAATTTATTTTATATTTAGTTTATTTTTTGCTTACAAAAGATTTTCAAAATAATAATTTATGTATAATTATCATAAATTGTGAATTTATTTCTACTGAATTTTATATAATTTTATTTGATTTAATTTGCAAATATTGACATTAATATAATATAGTAAATTTTGTTACAATTACAAATATTTGCTATAATTTGAATATTTAAATTTTAAAATATAATAAAAACACAACTATTTAATGATTTTGTAATTAATTATATTTTTTTTTTGTGTGGTAAAAGCCAGATTAATTAAAATTGATTTATCAGTCGATCAAGAAGTGCAGTAACACAGTCATTAAATTAACATTTATGAGGAGAGGCTTTTAACAAAATATAATATCATCATTTTTCATAGCACAATATTGGTTAGACGAAGACATTCTTTAGAATTACTAGTTTTATACTTAAGCGATTTTTTAAAGTGCCTACAATAATTTTATTTAAGTACTTTCGAACTGAATTTTAATTTTAGTGACCAGTTACCAAATATGATTAATTCTGTAATCTTAACAACATGACGGACAGTAGTCTTAATTTGTAAGGACAGTAGTCTTTATAAGGACATTTTTTCGTTTACCTTGTACTTTTTAGTATTTTTAAAATGAATTTAGTGACAATTTTTCAAATAGTGACCATTTTTAATCCTGCAATTTTTCTAACGTTTAGTCTTCAAGAATGTACGTGTACTTTCTAAAAAGTTGAATAATTGAACGTTTGAAAAGACGCAGATTTTAACAGACTGACACAGGCCGACATTTGAACAGACTGAGTTTTAAGGTAATCGTAAAATACCTTTTTAAAAAAATTAGAAATACAGAAAACTGATTTGTAATGTTTTCAATTAAACTTTATTTCCGAAACATAAAAAATTGGTTTTTTTTTATAACGTGTTGATATTTTTTTATTACTGACTGCAAGAAAGTAGATAAAGTTTTAAAATTTTTTGCACTTTTTTTTTATAGGAAAAAATAAGATTACCGAACCGCACAATATAGACGATGTAAAAGATTTTATGATTCCAACAAAAAAATACATTAATAGTTTAAAGTATTTTTATGAATTTGATTAATAAAGAAGTTAGGAAAATTAACTTTAAAATATATTTTTATGGAATTTACTATATTTTCATAAATAATAAAACTATATTCTGTTTTTTTTTTATAGGGAAATAAAAATATATTTTTATTATAGCACGTATTACTGCAAGCTAAGGAAACTATAATAAAATTAACTATAAAAAATTTAAAGAATATTCTTGTATTTTTGTGATAATCTAAAAAATGTTCACGTATCTTGTAAAATGAAGAAATTTGATAAGTAAAATATTTTTGTACGATTTTTTTATAGCACATCAGATTATAGTTTGTAAATTGAAATTACCTTTCCGATATTAAGTTAGTTTTATAGTTAAAAATGCATTTTATGGTTATTTTGAAAAAAAATTATGTTGAATGCCATGTTTGAAAATCAATAAGGAGTACAACAAAATGGTAAAGCATTATTTGACAAAACTATGTCCCAGATGCGAATATTGAGTTTTTTGAAAAATGAGTTGAGAAAAATATAATGGAATGTGAGAAATGTGGACGTTATTAGATTCAATTAGATATATCTCGTGTTTTATTCTCTGTTCTACAAAATTTTGAGTTTCGAGAAACGGAATGGTACACCTTGTGTGTAATACACGGAATATAATATTTTATATAATAGACTCAAATACTGGTCTTGAAAATGATTTATTTTCATTTTTCCGCACTATTTTCTCTAAGTAAGCGCCTAATTGGGCGGCTAGTTTTTACTAGAACGTGAACTCTTCTAAAAAACTCCCACTTCACATGGTGCGTCATTCGTTGGGATTGAAACACTATTACACACGGTATCTTATCCGTTTCGAGTGAGTTAATTTAAAATATATTTATTCTAGCATAGTATAACAGAAAACTTAACAACTGTCAGCACTTCAAAAAAATCAAATAAATATGAAACTATTGTATAGTAAATTTGGCTATGTAATTTTATTCCTGAAATAATTTATTGCAAAAATAAATCATTGCATTAATTTTTAATTTACGTCAATATTTAATGAAATTTTCAGTTTTTCTCTTTTCATGTCAATAAAAAAAAAATTCCATAATTTATTTTGGAAAATTGTGTAAAATTGAAAAAGTTTTTTCCTTTTCTTTAAGAAATTGTAAGAAATTATAACTTAAAATTATTGCTAACATAAGAAAAATTATTAATAATAAATATATATTATATTTATGTATTAAAAAATATATAATATTTTTTTTTTATCAAACTTTATCCATAAAAATCGAAGGAAAACTAATGAAAAAAATTTTCTATTTATATATTTTTTTTTTTTTTATTGAAACTTTTTTATTTTTTAAAATTTTCATTTTCTCTCATAAAAAACTAAGAAAATTAAAAACTATAAAAAAAAATATAAGAAAAAATAATGAAAATGGCAAGAAAAGTGCAATAAAATTTTTTTTTTTTTTATGATTATTTATGCTTAAAGGTGTTGCATATAAAAAAAAAATAAAACGTCTGGTTATTTTCCTCTTAAAATAAATTTACTTTCATAGTTTTTTTTTTACAGATTATCTACAAATTGTATTCTGTTTACTTTTAGATGTAGTTTTTTTTTCTCGTATTAATTTGAAAATATTTCATAAAATTATATTTACAATTTTGAAATTATTAAAAAAAATTCTATTTTTTTATTTGAATATTAAAATTTTGCAGAAAATTATAAAGAAAATATAATTAAATTTTTTAATTTTTATATTATTAAATTTGTAATAATAAAATTTTTTAATATATTATAAATTCTATAATTAATTTACATTATAATTTCTAATATATTTATTATAATTTTATAAGATTTTAGTTTTATCTGAAGATAGTACTAGAATTTTTATTAGTTTTTAGAGAGTAGTAAAATTATAAAATCATTAGCTGATTTGAAAATACATAAATGAAAATTTTTTGTTAAAGATGTCGTATTAATTTGAAATCGATAAAGTATCTTTATATCTTACAGAACGTATATTACCATATCTTTGGAAAATTAATTAATTTTCTAAATCTAGGTTTCTTAATCTTTTAGACCTGTGACCCAGATTGACGTAATCATTAATGATTGTGGGTACAAATTGTGGTACATGCCATGTATTATGGTGATACAGACCGGCTATGGACTTTAACCTCTTCAATTTTTGAAGAGGTTAAAGTCCATAGCCGGTCTGTATCACCATAATACAAGAAAATAATGTAAAGTTACCACTTATATTTCGGACTTAACACCACATATTTAATAATACTCCTTCATAAATTCTACAATGTATTTTTCAATGTTTTATATGAAATTTTCAAAACTAGCTGGTCTGGGCTGGGTTATTATTGTAGATTATTTATTTAATTAATTCCGTTTCTTCTAGTTTCTAAAAATACTGTTTGTTATTATTAGATCATTGTTAAGGTAGACTTATCCGTCAAATACTGTCTGAAAAAGGCAGTAATTGTTATATAGCATGGTAAAGAACATCAATCATATAATTGTAGTAACTATGGTACATTAATAATTTGATCTCAAAAACTTTAAATTTAATTTAGAATCTCTTTCAAATTTTACAATTTACAAGTTTACATTATCAGCATATATTCAAATATTCTAATAAATACGGTTCTGTAAGGACTCTGGTATTAAGTAAAATTTTTCCTATTTCAAATTTCAATATATATTATCTTAGCTACAAATTTTATTAAACAAAATTAATTATATTAAATAAATATTAAATTATGCAGTCTTAATATTAAAATTTCTAGTAAAATCCTTAGAGAAAACATACTAAATTATCTAAAATATTTACAATTACTATTATTTAGTATAAATTTTCATTTTTATGTATAAACTTTTCTTTTTAATTTAAATCAAAATTAATCAAATTTAATTTAAATCAAAATTAATCAAATTTTTCTTCATTTACTTTTTTTTTTATTAATAATATTATTATTTTATGTTTTTTTTTTTTAGTTATGTAATAAAAATTAAATAGTGCTGTGTTTTGTATCTGTATTTTAAATATTTAAAAATTCAATTTCAAATTTTTTTTTTTTATTTTATTTTAATATTGTTTTCATTTTATTTAATTTAATTTTTTTTATTTATAATTTTAATTTTAATATTCTTTCCATTAAAAATATAAAATGGTAATCTTCATCTTGCATTTTCATTAAATTGTTGATGTTGAAAATGTATTATACTTAAAAATTTTATTAAAAATACTTGAAAACAACCTAAAACTAGAACACACAAAAATCTTATACTGATGATGGTCCTTGTCGTTGATGTTAATTTAAATGCTGAATTATGTTGCATTGCAGCTGGATGTTCACCTGTAAATATATATTTATATATAGACAAAAAAAAAATATATTTAAATAAATGTGGAAGAATTATATATATATATATATAAATTATTTCCAGATTAAATTCAACAGTTTTGTAATTTGTAAAGAATTTCTGATATTAAAATTAAATTTATTGCATGTATTTATAATATACTTTCGACAGAGGATACTATTTAACGATCATTAGCTAATTAATTATATTCATAATTAAAGTTATGATCATTAACGAAACAATTATCCTACGAATTATTATGAAACATGTCAGACGAGATACTAATTATAATTAAAGCATTAATGATCCATGGTAACAACTAATGAACATTATGTTATGATTTATTACGTGATTAGTAATATTTTTGGTTGTGACATATTTAAATTTAATTTAGACGCGTTATAAAAATTTATAATTTACATTGTCACATAATATTCTTATAATTTTCTTTATTACCCCTATTACTCGTCTTTAACTTCCAATTAAAGACGAGTAATAGGGGTAATAAAGAAACATTTAAATTTGTTTTAAAACTGACAAAATTACTATTGCTTGATGTCGTTTATTGACAACAGATGTCTTACTATTCTATAATTGTAGTTTGTAGCAATTAATAGTAATTTCGCTTTAAAGAAGTTTATGGTTCGGAATTCCTGCCCTAAAATGGTATACTCGTAGATTATACATGGAATCTTTTATAGTAAGATTATATTTGGTAGCATAATTGATGTATAAATATTCTAAATTAAAAATTTTCTTCAATTTAATCTGGAATTGCTTTATATAATTTTAGTGATGAGGGAATTTTTGTACATCAGTTTAATTAAAATTTTTTTTTTTTTTGTATTATTTTATATTTATATATAAATTTTTTATTTTTATAAATTTTAATTTAAATGAAAATTTTGTTAAAGAGAGCACAACAAATTAAATTATTTCAATACTAATGTTTAAGATTAAAATAAATAATATCTTTTAATAAAATAATAGTAATAATGATAATAATAATAATAATAATAATAGTTTTGAGATTTTTAATATTTATATTAAATATTAAAAATTATTAAAAAAAAATCTAAAAATAGAGATAATAATTATTACTAGAAAATTAATGTAACTATATTTGTAATTATTTTATTATAATTTCCAAGAAATTGTAATTTATAAATCTTTGGTATATATATTAGAAAATTGAAAATTAATTATAAAATTGATGACAAATAAAATATAGTATAGAAATTGTGGTTTTTAACAGGTGTAAGCATTTTATCACAAATAGAAATTAAAAATCAATTAAATACAAAGTAAATTTATAATTAAGTTGGTTAAGTAATTTAAAATCATTAAATTATTTTTGTTATATCACAGTAAAACCCAATTAAATATATGAAAATAATGATTTAAATTGATTCTTAGCATATGTCATTACACAATTAATAGTCCTTCAATTGTAATAAAATTTATACATATACGTACATCAAAATATAGTTAAAATTAATTTGTTTTTGCAAAAAGAACAATTTAATTTTGTTTTTTATAACTGACTAAATGTGCTGACAAAGTTTTATCATCAAAAAAAATTTATTTACATATAGTAGTATAGTACTATAGTAGTACCAAAAAAATCAAATACATATATAAAAAAAAATCAATATTACTATAAGGATATTCAATCATTATGCTTTGCCTTTATTTTTTCCTTGCTACTTAAAGATAATTTAGAAATTCAAAAAAAAAAATTATTATAAAAGAAAAAGGATATATAGTCACAAAAAACATCAGTTGCCTTTTTATTTGAAGTGGGTACTCTGAACATAATATTTTACGATTTTTAGTTTTTATGTAAATTAGGTTAAAGGATCCTTTTCAACTAAAAAATTTTTTAACACCCTTTTAATGTGTATAAACACATGTTTTTTTTTTTTTTTTTTCAAAATTTAATAAAAAAACAAAAAACTGGATAAATTATTGAAAGGACGTCACTTTTGTGGATATTAAACCACCCCACCTAGTGGGAAGGGAAAAGGGTGGATTTTAAATATGCTAATAAAAAATAATCTTTTCTAATTTTTTTTTTTTTTTTGTGTTGGTAATTTACAAAACAATATCAACAAACATTTAAATAAATTTCAAGCAGGATTATATAGTCTGTCATTAAAAATATTTTTCCCTAAATATATAATTAAATTTTCATTTCTAGTGACCTAATTTTAGTAAAAAATAAAAAAAAAAAAAAAATTAAATATTCTAGACATTTTCATGTCATCGGATTTCCGTATGCCTTTAATGAATTTAAGTTGTTGTTGTTTTTTTTTGGTAATAAATTAAATTTTTTTGGTAATTTAAAAAAAGGAAAAACAAAATTGGTTATGGGTAATTTAGTAAATTTTTTTTTTTTAAGATTGAGTAATTTATCAAGAGATTGGAGAAATTATTTATAGATTTATTAAAGGACTTGCTTTATATAACAAAATCAATTTTTTTCTGCAAAAAAAAAAATCTAATTCTTTTTTTATTTTTTTATTAAGATGATTAATTTAATGTAATCATGCCCTAATTTAAGGATACTATGGTTTTTACTAGTACAGAACTTAAGAGAAATTATTGTGGTATAAAATTGACGGGGGGAATACTCGTTGAATAATAATACCCACTGATAGCTCGGTAGCATATCAAAAGTACTATAATACGTTATCAGTATTAAAGGCCCTAACACAATATTTAAATATTTCGTTGTTGTATGTCGTCGCAAGAGGTCAAGAGAAAAATTGAAACTACGTATAATGCGATTGCAAGTTGCTGTGGTCGTCTTCATATTTCACTTTCGTTAGTCGCCGTGTTTTGTAAAATATTAATTTTCTAAAATGTAA
Organism: Empis livida; assembly: GCA_963932195.1. Taxonomy (NCBI): domain Eukaryota; kingdom Metazoa; phylum Arthropoda; class Insecta; order Diptera; family Empididae; genus Empis; species Empis livida. The sequence continues at coordinate 9,909,618 of OZ010646.1, read as the reverse complement.
AGTGAATCGAATAATAGAATAAGTAGCACTGGAAATCAAAAGGAATAAAATTCGCCAACTATCCTTCTATATTTGTCTCTTTCATTTACTTCCCGAATTGTCAAAATATGGGGAGAATTTTGAGAGTTCATATTTGGCACATTTGAATAATGATGGCAAATTTGTATATGAAAATACAGAGATGATAGTTGAAATTCTGAAATTTTAATTCTAAATTATTTAATTGAAGTAGAACTTCTAGTTTTGCTTGGACACTTTTTATTAATCAATTTTGCTTGGACACTTTTTATTAATCAATTTTCCACGGCTATTCTGTCATAAAATGAAACAAACATTAAGAAAATTTCCAGTGCACACTAAACTATAAAATAAAAATTAACAGAAATTGTAGAAGCCGGAGTTCACTGAGATTTATTGTGATTGTTCTATGGAAGAGAATGACAACAAGGATTATTAGCGATCAACTCGACCACAGACGGCAGCGACAATAATATATTGTATTTAACCTTTAAATGAGACTTAGTAAAATTAATGAACTTTACGAAATCATTGTAACATGATTGATAAAAATTGAGAAAATTGGTATACCAAACAATTAGTATTAAATTTAATTGTTGTATTCCCATAATATACACTGTTTTCCAATGCAAATTACGTAAATATCATTATTTTAGTGTATTACCGTTAATTAAATATGTAAACCAGAAAATAATTAAATATATAAACAGATTAAAATAAACAATTCAGCAATGTTTCTGCATAATGAGGAATATAATTAATTTTACAATGAATTCCAATTTAAAAATTCTATAAATAAAATTTATAATATCTTTAATACAAAAAAAAAATCAGTTTTTATGGAATTGCATAAATAAAATCCTTATACGGTATATTTTACATCCTTAAATATAGCAATTGAAAAAGTAAATAAAATGTTAATGAATCCTGGTGTATAATCTTAAGTTTTTTTTAAAAATTTTAATTGCTGGACAATATAAGCTTTTCCTACATTGTCCATATGTGATCTATATATGGAAACTGAGAGTAGTAAATGTATTACATACAGAATTATTGTATAACGTATAACTTTTTTTAAAAAAAATACAGATTATAAAACATAAGAGATAAAAAATACATTGGATTTTTTTGTAACCGAAACCATTGTGTGCGCTAGTGTAATTTTAGTCTAAAGGTTTTCTCGTGTTTATACAAACATTTTTTAAAAATTTTCATTTTTCTTTTTACAGCTTTAATGGTTAGAAGAATTTGTAGCTTTTTGAAAATATTATTTTAAAAGGAATTTGAAAATAAAATTTAAATACTAAGTTATAGTTGTTATATTGTTTTGATAATTTTTGTTGGTATTTCTTAACTTTAATAAACTATGTTTCGCTATATTTTTATAGTTAATTTATATATTTGTATATGTGAAGCATTTTGTTAATTAATTAAAATTTTAAAAAAATATTTTGGTAATATCATATTAAAGAAAACATATCTAGCTCTTCTCTAGCGGTTGCAATAAATTTTATCTCTAGCGGTTGTAATAAATTTTTATGATTGGTATGTTAGTAAGGATTTATTCCTTAGTCTAACAATGTTCTGTACTTAAAAAAAAATATAGTTAAAAAAAGTTATTTTTACAAAAAAAAATGTTTTTAATTTAAACGTACCTACTAAAATCTAAATAGTAATTTTCAAATACAAATTTTCATGTGAAATTTCCAAATCAAGTGTTAAATAATATTAATTACAGAAAAGAAAATTGAGAAAGTAAATTTGTACTATGGTTAAACCTAAGTCTGAGTCTAAAATCCGAAGTATTTTAATATCTTAAGTGCCTATAGATATGCAAAAAAATATTGGCCACAAACATATTTATATATTTAGTAAAACTAATTGTTAATATGTGTATATTACTCAAAAATAGTATCTCGTCAAATTCGCCCAAATATGTCGATCTGAATTATATCATCTGAATTATATAAGTATGTATAGAATATGCCAGGACTATGAAGGAACTAAATTGTAACTTTTACGGTAAAAAAAGTTACAATTTAGTTCCTTCATAGTTTAGTTCAAAGGAACTAAATTGTAACTTTTACGGTAAAAAAAGTTACAATTTAGTTCCTTCATAGTCTGAGTTGATTTAGATCTAATATAGATTAAAGAACTACTTTAAGTACAATGAATAAAAAACGTACAAATTTAGTGAATTAGAATGAAAATCTTAATTTCATTTAAAAATTCAACACACTTTGAAATTTTTACTATACGGTTTACAAATAAAAATTAAAATTATATTAAGTTATTCGATTATATTTTATAGAATTTATAAGAATTCAGCAAACTCTGTAACTTAGTAATAAATTTAAGTTCATATGAATGAAAAATATAAAAGTTTTTTTTTTTTAAAGGAAATTTATGCAATTTTTTTCTTTTTAAAAATTATTTTAGTAATTTTTTTTCCCCGAAAAAGAAAAAAACCTTAAAAAGGATATCCATGAAACTTTATATCGTCCTTTACTTTTAAAAACCTTTTATCATAATAATAGAAAAAAAACCAACAGAGAAAAATTGAAAATTCTTTAGCTTAAATATTTCTCACTAAAGGTTTCTTATTAAGAGAAATTTTATTTTTTTGTGCAAGTTTTCCTTCACAGAGACAACAAAAGCTTAAAAATAAAATAAAATGGTTTTTCTTCTTAACTAGAATTGCAACCAAAAAAAAAAAAAAAAAAATTATCTTCATTTCCTTTTGCGAAATAAATTCATTTGTTGTTGTATAGATCCTGGTGAACGTAATGCAAAAAAAAAACTGTATTTTATTAGTAAAAGTTCAGTTTTATCTATTGTTGTGGCTAATATTTGGGGAAATCTTCATTTTTTTTGTGTTAAAAGAAATAAAACTTTAATTTTGAAACGGAAGTTTTTAAAAATATTAAGTACAGGATGATTTTTTATGTATAAAAAAATATTAAAATGATTATTTGAAATTTTAACAATGATTAAAAAATTATATTTAAAGTAAAAATATACAATTTTAACATCGCGCTATCATTTTTAGCAATTGCTTTATTGTGGAGATATTAGCCCCATGATATTCATAATATAAAACTTATTCGCCGCGGCATAAATTGTGGTTCATTTGTAATATAACGAGTTCATGTCAGGTAACTAGAGCTCTCAATCAAGCAGCACGAATACAAAGCGATGGTTATCACTGATTAGGAACTATTTTATGTTCATAATAGGTATCCTAACGGAGCACAGCCTCCTAGATAAAATGGTGAAAATACTGAGATGGATTTTGATCGGTGATGGACAAGAGCAATGAACGAAATAAGCCACATTCTTTGTAACTGCGCAACGAACAGACTTTGGTTACTGAGAAGCGATAAACTTGATGACTGAGGAGAGAAATTGTTGACATATTTCGATTCGTTAAGGATGCAGGCTGGATTTGATAAAAGAAATTGGTCTTTAGAGAAAAAAAAAGACATACCTATGAGAAGACAAAGGGATAACCTAATTTACAATTAATACTTCAAAAACGAAGGATTTTTTTGTCCCTATTAGATTATAATGAGCAAAATAAGTTTGGTATTTAACATCCAAACTTAATTTTGTTTGAAATTATTCTACTAGATTTAGTTTTAGCTTCAAGTCACATATATTTTTCGAAGCTACTGTATTTACTAATCTGTCTAATCAAATATCTTATTTTAAACAACTGATTTCTAAAACATCTCTTATCATTTTACTTGAAAATTTGGTAATTTAGTTATTTTTTAATGAAAAATTACAATATTGAACACAATTTTATTTATATACTATTTCATTTAGTTTAAATATGTTTTTCAAAAAAATTGAAATCCTTTTTCTTAAATTCATTATATATAAAAAATAATCCTTAATACTAAATTTTAAAACTCAGATTTGATTAAATTCCTCATTGACACCATGTATTTAAAAATTTTCTGTCTCATTTACTACAAATGGAAATGATTTTTTTTAAAAATATTTTATTTAAGTAAGTAAAATGATTATATATTTCTTCTATAAAAGCATCCGTTTTGATAAAATATTAAACAGAGCCAATTGTTAGCTAAAAGCTACATTTTATATAATGTTAATAAAAATATAATAATTAAGGAAATATTTTACCGGAAAATCTATAGATAATCTATTCCTTTAAGGCTTTCATTAAACCAAAAATAATTATTTAAGATATTATTAAAATCAGTTTTATTAATTGGAATTTATACTTTTCTTTTTTGTTGGACAAAAAATGGGTTCCTTTTATTAAGAAACTTGTTGCTTAAAAATTTTTTTTAAGAGGTTTTAGGAAGATCTTAAATTAATTATTTATATCTAAAAAATTCAGTTTTTTTTAAAAAAAAATTCTTTAAAATCCAGATTATCTCTTTTAATTTAATATATTTCTTTTTTCCGGTTGTTATTAGTTACGAAATTTAATTAAAGTTCTTTTTTTATAAGATTTTTATGGAAATTATTAGTATTTTAACAGAGGACTGCTATTATCTGCTAACTCATTTTTGTATTATTTAAATGTTTTATAATAAAATAAATTTATAAGATCCGAATTTTAATAAACATAATTAATGTTGTGAATTCATATGATAATAAAAATCAAAAAAATTCGTAATTTTCGAACTTGGTGAAAAATAATTGCATGCCTTGAGAAAAATTAAACGAGACTCGACATAAAGGAGTTTAGAATTATAATTATCTTGGATTATTACCGAAAATAATTACTGATAAAATATCTAATATACTTGAAAAATTATGATTTTGTGACTTCCAATAAACGTTCTCTTCCTTCTAATCAAAATTTCTCCTATTCTGTCGACATTTTCTATTCCAGTTGAAAATTTCTTTCAAATTAAGTTTTTATTTATTTAGCGGTCAATGAAAATTAGTTGATTAATTCAGTAATTCAGTGCGAAACAAATAAATTTTAAGTTTACTCAATTAGAAAAATATTCTGCCTTGATACATTCCAATAGACTTGAATAAATCTTTTATTATTCAAGTTTAAAAAATTCAAGATTGTCTAAGTTTCATTCTACAAATTTAAATGTCCAAAGAATTTATTTATTTATAATCTTATTTCAAAATGACAATCTTTTTGTCATTTTAGAAAATTAAAATATTTATTTATTCTTGGTAAATATTTAAATGCATTTTAAAAAATTTATATTTTGAAATTTAATATTAAATTATTTTATTAAAAAGTTTATTATTTTTTGTGATACCTGATTCCATTGGAGATATAAAAACTTTATAAGTAAAACTCAACTGACAATATAAAATTATATAAATATTCTAAAATTCTAGTAAACTTTACTTTGTATACATAAATAATTCATTATGTCAATTAAGAAGTTTATGAAAAGTTTAATTAACCAAAACTAATATATTATATAGAAACTAAAGTTACGAGATATAATTGAAAATTATTAGATATATAGTAATAATAAATTCTAAACAAAAATATTACTTAAAATATATTTTGATTTCAAATTTTATTCACACAAAAACCAAAAACTTTAAATCATATCTAAAAAAAAATTGAAACTTTTAGTTGCTCCAAAGGGTATTCAACATTGAGACAAAAAAGAATCTTATTTGTGGTACTGTTGCAATACCAGATTAAATAAGAAATAGAAAATTTTCAATTATTTCAAGAATTATTTCGATATATTTTTAAATTTCTAATTAATTTCTATTTAGACGTTAATATAGTTAAAAAAATTAATTTAAACTTTTCAATTTTAAGGCAATTAATTACTTTTACTTTACACTATTTTGAAATTCCAAATTTTATACCTAGAAAAGTTCAAAGTATACGTAGAAATGAATTTTTGAATCTCTAAGCCAATTAAACAATTTTGACATTAATTATAAAGTGTATTAGTTTCATTACTTATATAAATGAAAACCCAGGACTTTAATTAAAATTTGTATCAAATTATTAATTTTTTTAAGTTGAATAATATTTTTACAAAAAAATCTGTCATATCTAAATTTATGATTTTAATTTGTATCTAATTGTAATTTTCAATATAAAGTAATAAATCGGTTAAAATTAAATTCTAAGTACCATAATTTTTTTTTTTGTAATCCTTTCAAAAACCAAATGGAATCAGTGTAATAAAATAGGCAATATGTTTGTATCTGGTTTTTTTTAAAAACATTCAAAAATATTAATAAAATTTTTAAACCATAAAAATTTCCAATTTAAATACATAGTACAAAGGCATGTCCTTAAATATGGATTAAATTTTAAATTGTAGTTTCCAATGTTATGATATTCTTGAGTACTGAATCATTATTTATGTATGATGTTTTATTTAAAGGCATATACTATTTTAAATACAAATTCTTATCTAATGAATTATAATAAAAGTGAATTAAAAAAAAAAAATAACTATATATTTTTATGGAGCTACATATGTGTAATGTCCCCATTGAATAAAAGATTACATTTCATTACAGATTACACATCTATTATAGTCCATTAGATAAAATTTATATCACATATTGTCACATATTTGTATTATCTGGTATGAAAATGAATAGAATTTTACACTTGAATAATATTAGAAAATATTTTTAACTTAATTAGAATTTTCGTATACAATATTATACCTTTATGTCTATATACAATCTTTTTAATAATACACATTTAAAATGAAAGTTTAATCTTAAGAAAAATATACGTATGCATATTTATAATTAAATATTATATAGATTAGTATATTCAAAAGAAAATTTAATCATTGAGATTGGAATTAAAATTAGATTATACTTAGCTATCATTGTTATATAAAATACTTTTAAGTAATTAAAATCATGAGATGAAATTCTGGCTTCTAACCTCTTAAAATATGTATGGCATAGATATAAATTTTTGATTTCTGAAAAGCTGATATGTATCGAATTTTAAAATATATTTAGATTAATTAAAAAATGTAGGTATTACTAATTTCAAGTATTATTCTAGATTTATCAGTATATTCGCTTAGACCTTTTAGTCTGTCTGTTCATTTGCATTATCTATAAATTTTGTGAATAACTATTTTTTTAATAATGTACGGACGAAACCGCAATCTGAAAGAATTTAGAATCCAAGATTAAATACTAAACTAGAAAAAAAATGACTTTACTTTAACGATTTATGGTATGTACGGACACTGTACTAGAACTTTTACTAAATTTATGGATTCCAACATCAAATCAATCCTTGTTTATGGCTGCGGAATAGAGAAAAACCAGTTAGATTCAAAGGTTTGTCAAAGGTTCTCAAAATATGGTCACCAGACAAGATCTTTAACGTGCAAACCGGCGAGTTGCCAGGAAAAACTTATTAAACTTTCGGAAAAACTATAAAAAGTTCTGTCAAACGATTTTTACGAAAGATTCTCAAAATATGGTGGTTAAACACGATTTTCAACTAACGTTTTGGTTAATTGAAAATACCAACAAAAATCTATTGAAACCGAGATTAAGCTATCTGAAAAACATGTGAAAGAAAAGTATGTATGCAAGTTTTAAAATGAAACTCCAGGAGAAACAGAAAACGAGATAGACCAAAAAGAGCTGGAAGAGAACCCTAGAAAAAGATACCACTGTTTCCTGATAGACGTGAGATGAAATCAAGGGAAAAGTAAGAAACATATCAGTATTTGAAAGATATCCTAAGCTCCAGAAAGAGTAACAAGATCTAAGATGAAGAATTTGATAACGTTTCAAAATATAATCAACCGTCAAGATACCATAATCATATTATATTAATAAAAATTAAATTAACTTATATCTAAAGTATATTTCTAATCATTCGTATCAAAATATCAACCAAAATCTTAACATTATAATTATATAAATCCTTGTACATATAAGAAAATAAATTTAATTTTTCCATTTCACGGGGATAAAAAACCAACCAAAAATACAATTATATATTTTAATTTTTCAGTTAAATATATGACTGTTTATGACAGATAACATTTAAAATCTCTTTACCTATTTTTATTTTTGTGATGTTTTTTAATGTAGTTTTTTTTTTACATACATACAGTATATGTATTTTAATTTCAAAGTACAAAGTCATAACATATATTCACCAGATTGCAATCTAACAAGGCAAAAAAAAAAAAAGAAAAATTAAAATTGCTTTGGTCAAACGTTGATTTTTTTTCCTGATGTTACACAAAGAATTTATTATTTAAATTTAGAATTTTCTTTTTACATAAATAAATTGCTTTTTTTTCAAATACATATTATAATTAAAATTGACTCGAAAACATTTGTAATTTTTAATACGTTTTACAAAAGGTTTATGATTTTTTTTTTGATTAAAATGAGAAAATTATGAAATAACAAAAGAATTTTCAGAAAAAGTGGAATGATTTAAAGAATTTTTATGATTTTAAATTAAATAATATTTCTATAAATGTTAAACTTTGAAAACTATATTAATTATAGCAATTAAAAGTTTGTTATGAAAATTATAAAAGTTTCATAACTAAAAGTGTTTTTTTTTTTTTTTGTATATTTGTGGAAATAGGACACACAGAAGTATGTTTAGGATTTTATTTTATTACCTTTATAGAATAATGAAATAATTTTATGAAAATATGTTTAGTAGTTTGTTTCAAATTGAATAACTATTTAAATATTTTAACGATGCAGCATCTAAGAATTTGAAGTTTAGCAAAAGTGATGTGTGACTTGAAAATAATTTTACTAATAAATTGTTAACATGAGATTATTAAAGACACGTACAGGATATATTTTAGATCATTTAATACTTCCGTGGTGTAGACCTGGTGACTCTTTTAATTTCCAGATAAGTAGGAGACATTTCTAGATAAGTGGGAAACTTGGTTCTGTTTTTTTTACAGTTTTTTTAATTCAAAATATCCTGTCAATTATGTTGAAGCGACAGCAATTATATTGTTGAAACGCTGTGAATCTTTTGAAACGATTTGAACTTTCAATTAGCAAATTTCTAAACAATCTTTTAGTGAGGATAATTAGAATCTTAGTAACTATTTTTTATGGAATTCTGAAACAGCCTGAACTAAAGCTGGGAAATTTATGTTCTCCTATAAACGTATTCAGTAGAAATAATTTAGCTTTCTGTGAATATCAAAAATATCATAACGTATTCTATTAGAAATAATTCAAGCTTTTGATAAAATTATTATATACATATTTTCAAACACTAACTATATTACTTAATAAAATATTATACATCCTGTATTTTTTTTTCCAAAACTATCTTAAAGTAAAATTCTTTAAGAAAACATAAACAAAATTTTATTTTATATCTTTTTTAGCTCTTGAGACTAATATGGTATAAGTTAATTTAGTAATTCTTACAGATACTAATATTAATTTTTAGTTTATTAAACTTTTTGTGTGTAAAAAAAAATATTAAAGTTTTATTTCTTAATGCTTTTAAAAAGTTTCATAATTTTTATTTTTTTTTTACAAAATTATTCCAAGTTTCTTTTACATTTAAAATTCCAAAATTAACATTTTTATATTTAAATAACACTCACAAAAAAAAATAACTAAATAAACTTTAATTTTTGTCGAAAATCCTTCAATTATAAAAGTCTGAACATTTTTCTTTTATCACGTTTATCCTACATAATTTTTTATTAAGATGAAAATTTTAAGGATATCTACAGATATGTATTTATAAATAAGAATATTAAAAATAGAAAATTTTTAAGATAAAAATTTTATTTGGAAAATTATTTTATTTTAAAAAAAAAATATAAAAAAAAGTTTGTTGTGTGAACCACCCAAAATAAAAAAGTTAGAAAAAATATTTAAAACTTTTCTACAATTTTTTTTTCTGTAAAATTTGTGTCCTGTTCATTTTGATTGATTGGTTTGTAACAAAATGGATCAACTAGGAAAAAAATATAATATAATTAATATTGATTTTATTATTATTTTTAGGGAAATTGTTGGGTAAATCGAATATTGTGTTCTATCTGGAAAATTTGTTCTTTTTTTTTGTGTGTGAAAATCACATTAAATTTTATTGACAATTTTTTGGTGACAATATTTCATTTGTATACATTTGATATTTGTGAGAGAATTTTTGGTTTCTTTTTTTTTTTTTTTTAAATGATGAGAATATTGGTTATGGTATACCCAAATGTGGTTTTTAAAATTTATCCGATGTCAGATTATAGTGCTTTTACAAATAGTGATCGTTTTTATTTGTATAATTGTTACTGGGGTTTGTAGAATTTTTAGAATATATATTTAAATTTTAGGAACGAACATTCAATTGAATAAAATTAAATTAACAAAAAAAATTCTACAGAAAATGAAAACTAAAATTCTATTAGAATTTTCTAAAAATTCAGAATTGAAATGGGAATTAAAAAATTCTATTTTTGATTATATTTATTTTTTAAAAAAAAACATAACTTTTTCTTTCAAGTTTGAAAAAAAATATTGAATTAACGAAGGATCAAATTAATGAATTTGGACCTGTATTTTTTAATGTCAGTTTCTCTTGGGATTTATTAAGAACATTAATGATTTCTTTTTAAAAAAAAAAATTAGAAAAGAAAATGAAAATTGATGTTGAATAATGGCTATAATGGTAAATGATATTACAAACCAAGTATATTTTCCTTTAAATTATCATCAAATTTTCTATTTTTAGATTATAAGAAATTATAGGTATATAATTAAAGTTATGAGAGTAGGAATAACCTTAACTAAAAACTTAGAAAATAATTAAAAATTGATTCATTTCGCTCTCAATTCGGTTTCCTTCTTTAAATTTCGTCTGCTGAATCTAATTTTGACTTATACGCCATTTGGTGAAATGTCACTGTTTTGAAGCAGTGATTACAAATTAAGCTATGGTTTCAAAAATTTAGTTTTAGAGTTTTGGGCAAGATCTGTTTCTATGTTACAAAACACAGAAAGGTTCCGTGGGTGAACAACATTCAGCTGACAATTTCGCAACTAGCTAATTAAACTATGCCACTAAAAATATTTCAGAAAATTTTAATTAGTTGGAAATAGGAAGTATATTTCTAAAGCTAAAAATAAGAAATAAAAGTTTGTCAAGTTTTTTTCATAGCTGTCAAACTATATTCTTAATTGTAATTATCTTAATACAATTCTGTATATATCAACTATATTTTAGAATTTCCTACGTATGCAAACCGTAAATTTAGTATTAAGTGAAGTAAATGAAATTAAAATTTCCAATAATAAATTCGCAGTAAAGCGTAACAAGTATTCAAGTGTATAAAAAATTTAACGTAAAAATATATATCATAAAACAAAACTAAATTGATGGAACTTGACATAAAATAAAATGAAATTTTTACTAAATGCAACATGAAATCAATTAAAATAATTTAATATAGTCATATTTTTGATCATATTAAAAAAATTTTATGATGTTTATAATTGGATTAGTATTTGACATTTTTCAAATTATTTAAAATTTCTATATCAATTTATGTTTAATTTCAAAAAATATTCAAATTCTTTAGTGACATATTGACAGAAAACTAAAAAAAAATGATTTCTATAACATTACATAAATTACATAAATATAAAATTTAAAAATATTGAACAGTGAATATTTTTTAAAATTTCTTATAAAACTAAATAGAAATGAATTTAAGACCATGGTTGCGATATTTTATGCTCTCTAGGTAAATTAAATTTTTGATCATTAAAATTTAGATTTAGTTTATAATTAAATTTGCTGCAGAATATTGCGTATAATTTAAGTTTTTTGTAATGTTCGAATATGCTGTCCTAGGACAATCATACATTCTATGTAATTGCTTGGTATTCAATTTCCGGATTTAATAAATTATATGCTTAGATCTTGGCAGTGCACCATTTCGCACATATATAATTTTTTTATATTAAAACCTTAACTTTCATTTATTTGTCACACAAAATTTTCAAAATTTAATTACTAAATATAATTTATAATGGTCATAACAATATCTACAAAATTTAATCATTGAAATAAAAAATAAAAAATTGTCATATGACGCGTTCAATATGTGGGTGTCTTAAAGCAACTAACCAGTAACCCATATTAGGCTTAAAAGAGATTATGAGATTATGGTACATATATATTGTACATTATCCATAATAATAAGTTTACTAATGGCTGACCATAATAAATCATACTTTTGTTCAAAATTTATAAACAAAATATTATTAATTACTACTGTACTTAAAAATATGAAAAAAAAATGTCACTTTATTCATTAATATTTACAGTAAATATGAAAAGAATCATTTCGAATGGCTGATTTAACTTAATATCAAAATTAAACAAAAATATCAACTGAATTGAAAAAAAAAATACCGCGCAGCATAAATATTGTGGAGCAGTTTTATACATATGGTGATTTTTTAGTTGTAAAAACATACCTTTTTTATTCATTTATTTATTTATTCTACACGGTTACTCTTCAGATTCGTCATTTCATTCCGTTTTTAGTGAATGATTACTATTTTCAAGGATAAAACTTTTTCCGTACCCTAACTACAGAATATTGAATTATACTACCTAGCATTTAGATACATGCTTTCTTAACTTTCTAAAAAAGAGTCTAATATCAATTGCTAACATAATATGCGATGGTAAATTACATTTTAAGGATTAGATATTATAAATCCATATAACACAGTAGTGCCTCTATTTGCAGACATTTCAATTAAAGAAAAGTGCTGTTTTATTCTACTCGTTAATAATGTTCTAACGTTGGGTACATTCTCAATTTTGACGAATAATTATTAATTTAAATTGCCATTTTTCATTAAAAATATGTTTTTGCCATTAAATTGCCATTTTTCATTAAACGCAAATAACGCCGCCTACCGGGTGGTCTTAAAGTAATTTTTATTTTTTATCTGATAGTAAGTTTTGAAACAATTCATCTAGTTTCATCATAACTTAAAAAAAATTTACAAATAGACAGATCGATAGACGGACATAAGAGATTTTCCATTTTTCAAAATATCCCTAAATATATAAGATAATTTTTTGTTTGTAATTTAATTAATATTTGTTTTTTACATTTTCTATAAATATAAACAATCTATAATTTGTAACATTTAATAAATATATCAGTAATATTGTCAAAATATTTTGCCTGACAAAATTGCCAAAAAAAAAAAAATGAACCATACAATTACACATCATTGGCGGCGAATTATTGATTCAATGATGTTATTTTTTTTTTTTTGGGAATGATTGATTAAAAATTTATTCGTCTGGAAACAGAAAAAGTCAAATCATTATTTGATTAGTCAATTTGATGATTAGATTTTTTGTCATGTTGTTGGTAGGATTTATAGGTTAAATAAGCTCAACAATTGCAAAATATGTTTTATATACATATATGTATACTCATAAAGGTCATATGAAGTTATACAAAGAATTTTCTATTTTTTTCCTTTTTTTCTTTTTGTGTAAAATCATTCTTGGTATGATTTTTATTTTATCTTTGATATAGATTAAAAAATTTTTATGTATATACAATATTATCTCAAGCTTGAAAAAATAAAGTTTATTTATATAACTTAAACATATTGTGGTTTTAAAGGCAATTATATAAAATTTGTAAATTAAAAATATTTTTGAACCAAAAATTTCAAATTATTTTAACTTTAAATTTAAGTGAAATTTAACACAAAGTTTTTCTATTTGCGGAAAAATATTTGTATACCCAGGTAAAATATTTAGTATACAGGTGGTATATTTAATATTAACCAAAATTTTATATCAAAAACCAAATTTTTGTACATATTGAAAATATTTTTTTTTATCAAGAAATTTAATTTGCATAAAATCTTTTGGCATTTTTCCTATGAATTGTAAAATGTTTTTTTTAAAAATATGCAAAATTTCGAAAAAGTTTAAAAGTATGCAATATTAAAAATGAGATATTTTGAATATAAATTGATGATTTAATATGAAAATTTAATAATAAGTAAAAACATAAATTAGATCATTCATTAATTATATTTTATTTTAAAGTCACTATCTTTAATCCTAAGTGAACAAATTTTAATCTTTGTGAATCAATAGAGAGTATTAAAAAAGTTAATTTTAATTTATTGAGTTATACATAAATTAAAGATAATTTACATTGATTTTTTTTAAAATATGAAAGTACATACATATATAATAATTTATATCTTTTTATTTATATCTTATGTTAAAAAGTGGTATTATTAAAATTTGAATTTCATGTTAAAAGTCTTGCTATTGCGGTTAAAAAATTTATGTTATAATTTTTTTTTATGTATTTATATGCTCATTTTGAATTATAGACCAGATAAATTTTGAATTATAGACCAGATTACGATATGAATTTTAAATTATCGCCGAACATTTTTTTTGATACCGTTATGAACTTGTATTGTGCTGAGATACTCCAAAAATGACTTATTCTAATTTGACATCAGAAAATGACTTATTCTAATTTGACATCAGAAAATGACTTATTATAATTTGACATCATGATGAAATAAAGTTAATAATTTCGCAGAATGGTTAAATGATAAAAAACTGATTTAGTTTAAAAATAACAAATTTTTTGACTGTTAGAAGCTTTTAGTAAATATTCAAATATTTTGGATTCTACTATTACTTAATCTAACTGATTTAATATAACTAATGGCCTTTAAATGCATTTCTAGAAATTGTGGTTTTGTATATTGTTGTTAAACTGATTGAAAGTTCCAGGACATCTGTTAGAAAGCTCAAAAATGGCAATATTCAAATTATTGGTGGTTGTTTACATAATGACATTGATTAATGTATATTTACACTTTTACTGTCACAGAAAATTGAATCGTAATACCGTGTTATTGCGGATATAGTAATTATGGTAATGATTATTGATAATTTCTATTTTTAGAGTGAAAAATTTTAAATTTTCCATGTACAAAAATATATAAATTCGTATTAAAAAGGATATAAAATATACATAAAGATATTAGCAAAGAATGGTTTATGTGATTTTCAATTAAAAAAATTTACATTATAAATTTTCTAAACAAATGCTTAATATTCACATATAATTAATAACTAATTATATTTTAAAAAATATATAAGATTTAAATTTATAAGATTTAGTATAATTAAATTTAGAATTGCGTATTTCATTAAAAAAATAATTCAATTACATTAAGAACCTATTATTTGACAAAAAGTTCAAAAAAAAAATGGTAAATGTAACATTTAAATGATTAAATCAAATATACAAGAAGCAAATTTTAACAAATTGGATTTATAGGTTTAGAATATAATAAAAATCTTTTTGATACTTCTTTCAAATTCTATGTTTTTGAAGATTTTTAATTAGCAAAGAATTATAAAAAAAACGGGAATTACAATAAAAGATTTTATTTCGATTTCTATTCGCATTTTTACGCAGCCTACGAAAACGATGTTAACAATGACAACCTTGTATAGTTTGTAAATAAATTTAAATTTCATTTACTGAGTTTAGTTTTGGCTCATAGTCACCTTGATTTAGTGAAATATGACACTAAAATTATTTAGTGAAATATGTCAAAGCTGAACAATATATTTTTGATAGCTGTCTTAATATGTCAAAATTGAACAAAAATTGTCTGACTCAATATGTCAAAATTATGTATATTTCAATTTTAGTTTGACAGTTTTTCCGTAACAGTTTCAAACAATTCATTATTGTTTTCAAAATAAAATTAACATTAGATTAGTTTATGCAATAAATTATAATTATTCCACAAATTTAATCTAAATAGATTTCGGTTTATCACCAGTTTATTTTTAATATTTGATTACCAGTTTATTTTTAAGATTTAAGACATTTGAAAGTATAAATTTGTTACTATTTCCAATATTGTGTAGCATTTATTATGATATGAAATAATTTCGTAATAAAAGCACCTACTAAACTAAATACTTTATAATTTGAAGATTAATTAAGTATATTTAATTGGTGATAATGTATTTTTGAAAATAAATATAATTTTGCTTTCATAATAAACATTTACTTCAATTTTATTTACTCTTGATTAATTATTTCACAATATTTATTACTTATATTACAGAATTATTTATTACAAATTTTTTGGATTCGACAAAATTAGTAAAATTTATAAACAACATATTATTATACTAAATGCAATAATAGTAATGAAAATAATTAGATTTATTCCCCTTAACAGCTAAACACATTATATTTTATGATTTTGAAAACAAAAAAAAAACCCATTTACAATTAAATTAAATCCACCAAATTATACTAAAAATCTGAAATTTTTTTTTTTTTTGATGGTCAATAAAATATTTAACCATCGAAGCATTTAAATACCAAAAAAAGTATATAAAATTATATATTCTTTAATGGTTAATACACATTAGTATAAATATTTACTATTATTCCCTAAAATATAAATTTATGTCCTGTGTGCGGATAGTGTTTACGATATTTTGAGTAGAAATAATGATCATACATAAATATCGTCATTTCTGATGCCTAGAGAATTTACAACATAAAAAAAAAAAAAATTAAATAAATAAAAAAATATAAAAATTATGGCGGCCATTCTGGTGATAATTTTAGTTCAGGGAATTAAAAATATATTTGTGGGTATTTTTATGTTAGGTCACAAAAATTTTTCACCAAAAAAATCACCTAAACAAAGTCTGTGTGCGGTTTTTTTTATTTTGTTATTTTTTTTGTTCGGATATTTTATTTTGCATTGTAATTCAGGTCCTGAAATGAATTTGAAATTATGTTTCACAAAATGTTGAAATACACGCACACACAGAAAAAAAACTATAAAGAAAATAAATGACTATTCATAAATACATAAATATATTTTGGAATATTTTGAAGATATTTTATATTTTTTTAATTTTTTTGGGTGGAAAAATGATTTCATTATATGTTTTTTTTGAGGTGGTAGTATTTATGTGTGGACATGAATTTATGATTAGAAAAGTATTGAAAATGTAAAACTAGAATTTTAATATAATTTAATTAAAAATACCAATTTTTTTTTGGTTGGCAGTCATTTTAAAAATTTTAATCATAATTTCTTCAAAAAAAAAAAACATAAAATGAATAATTAATTGAGTTTTTCCATTCAAACAAACCCCCTAATTTTGTATTATTAATATGATCATGGTTTGTTTATTTATTATGTTTTTTTTTTGGTATCTTAAAACTAATTCTGTTAAAAAAAAAACACAATGTTTATTATAAAATTCATTACGAAATTCTATTAAAAACCAGGACATAATAAAAATTATGTTTATGCTCTCTTTTAGCTACTAAAATTTTTATCATAGATTATATTAGCTTAAAAAAAAAAAAATACAAATTATTATTTTAGTTCATAAACAAAATGGTTTTTTCTTAAGAATCTAATTATTATTATTATTATGATTTTTTTTTTTTTATGAAACATCATTGACACAACAAATTATAATTTACTCAACATAATAAACAGGATCTGTTAGATAATAAAGTATTTTTCTTATTATTATTATTTTTATTATTATTATTCTTATTATGTTTTTTCTTGTTTTTTTTTTTATTTTTATTTTTTATGATTAATGTTTTCTACATAAAAAAAAAAAGATTTAATTTTGTAGATTTTATATGAAATTGTGAATTAAGAAAATATATATAGGCTAAAATTTAAATTTTTATTTAAAAAAACAAAAAAGGAATTATAAAATATTTAACTTACCGATAATTACATGAACATAGACACTTGAAGATTTTGCTATTGTTGGGACGCATGTATAATTCCCAGTATCACTGGGTAATGCTTTTCTAATTTTTAATCTGAAAAAAAAGAAGAAGAAATAAAATTAAAAATTAGATGTTGAAATTATTATTAATTTTCTATTAGAATGTCCTTAAATTAAGAAGTTTTAAATAAATTTCTATAGAAAAGTCATTGTTTAAATATTTAAATATACTTAAAATTGATGAGTACATATTATTATTTTTTAAAATCTTCAGTTCAAAGTTGGTATTATGCGGTAAATTAAATTAGGACACTTGAATACAGCTGTCTTACAGCGAGTTTTCGTGATTGGTGGAGGTTTATTTCATTATTATTCGTGCACATTTTAATAGTCCAAAACTATTTCAAATTTTTATTAATAATTTAAATTATAAAATATATAAAATTTTATTAAGAACTTAATAATAATAATAATAATGAATACTGATGGAAATTAATTTAAAACAACATTTTCTGGTTCATTTGGTACAACTGAAGGAAGGAAGAAATATCAATACAGTCTGAGTTCTGTTTCTCTCTTTGGCATAAAAAAAATTGAAAATTCGCAAGGCAAACACGTAGTTTTCTTTCAATGTTATTCGCTATTATATTAAGATATTTTTCACACTAGTTTAAAAGTAAAATTATCTAAATTGGATCAAAAATTTATTTGATTACAATAGTTATTTTTCCTAGTCCACTGGAAGCATAGTGTCTCAGTGCAGAATTATCTGTATTTGAAGTTTCTTTTATGTGGATTTCGAACCATGGAATTAATATAAAAGAAACTTTAAGGATAAATACTAATTTGTACGATTGTCGTGCAGAAATTCTTTATATTTAAAAAGATTTTTAATTGCAACAAACTAATGGCTTATCTTATTAAAATAATAGTTTCATGAAAAAAAAAATTATCTTCATTCTTAAATGCTGAGTATATTACCAATTCCATAGAAACCATTTTTTTAATATGCTTCTCCAGTAAATCAAAAACATAAATTATCTCTGCTTTTTTTATATATATATATCTTTAATAACATAATTTAGTGGCTAATGTAAATTCTTATTTGGACTAAAATTTTACATAATTATTTTTACATTACAACATAAATTATATTTTAATAATAATAATAAAAAAAACATAATTTCTTTCATTTTTATATTTTTCGTGCAAAATTAAACATCAAAAAGAAGAAAACACTTTGTTTTTATTTTAATAAGAAAATATTCTTGGAAAATATTGTATATATGTAAATATGCGGAAGGTATTGAATAAGAAAATTTATTTTCTTTTGAAATAAATTTAATTATGACATTAATAAATAATTATATTTATATAATAAATTTACTTTTTCAAAAGAAAAAATAAAATATTTAATTTAACTTTTTTTTTGTTTTTAATAAACTTTTCCAAAAAAAAAAAATATGTAAATCCAAGTAAGAAAAATACATAAAAAAACATAAAATTTTAATATCTTATTTTACAAATTTTTTTTATATTATATGTATATAAAAAATTTACCTTGATGTTAAACCATCCTTCCAATCATTTTCAACTGATATCCTATGTACACTGTCAATTTCATTTTGATTAGTTGTCATGTCTAGAATATCATTACCTTCAAAAAAATAAAAATAAATTATAATTTTATAAAATTTAATTAACTTCTTATATTTGGATATTTTTTTCAATTAACTTTATTTAATTGATTTTTATGGTTAATAAAATAAAAAAATTATAGAATTAATCATATCCAGGCAGGATTAAATAAAAATAATTGAAAAAAATATAAAATATCACTTACCTTTATACCAAAATATATTTCCCAATTCATGTGGTCCTTGTGATATTTTACATGTTAAATTAATGTCACTACCTGATTTTACATATAAGTCAGTCGGTCCTAAAATATTTGCTTTTAGTTCTAAAAAAAAAATAAATAAATAAACAGAAGGAAAATATAAATTAAAATTTTAAATAAATTATTTAAAAATGATTTATAAAATTAAATGCTGAAATTGAAATTATCTTGTTGCTTTCAATTTAGAATATATACAAAATATATATATATATATAATATCTTCATTTAATAAACAATAATAAAAGAATCCTTAAATCATTTACTCCTCTATATTCATTTAATGTAAAATGATAATAAAATGAATATTATTTTCATTTGTTAAGGAAAATCCTTCTTATTTTTTGTATTTTTTTGTTTGTTTTTCATTTGAAAATTCCAGTAAGGACTGAAGAGAAAGTAAGAGATTAATAAACACATCAAAGTTCAAATACTACAAGAAGAAGTATAAAAGACATTTTAAATAAAAGAGTTGATTTTCTGTAAGGTAACATGATCAGAAATTTGTAAAAGGATTATAGGCGCCTACAAAATCCGCACTAGGATTATTAATAATTTCTGAAATTTCTTGACTAAAATAGGTTTTACATTTACGAGCTTTTCTGTCTCCGCCAGTTTTGGAATTTAACCAATCAAAAATTCGAGCTACGAAGATGTTTCGTCACAACTACAATGATGAACTATCGTCGCGCCGGAAAATTGACATAAAAATATATTATATAAAAATTAAATTTTCAATTTAATAATTTAATTTTTTTTGTCACATGTTAATGGTTGGTAAAAAACCTGAATCCAAAATATTAATCGGTAAATAAAGAAATTTCCTACTGGAGGAAAATTTTTTCCACCTAAAGAAAACAATCGGAGCAAATTTAAAACAACCTTAATTCTAAAAAAATATATGAATACAATTTTCCAAACAAAAATATACCCTTGAAAATTATTTCAATCAAAATCATTTATTTACAAAATTGTCAGTTTAAATACTTATTTGTCATTTTTAAAGACCATATTTCATATTTTTTAAAGACGTATCTTTAGATAATATTAAATTTCTATCTCGGAAAAATACATCGCAGTATTTTATTCTTTTTGTGAATCAAAATATATGAAGTTGATCCATTTCATTGTTATTGTGAATTTATTATACGAAATAAAAAAAAAATATATGTTTTACATTCAAATTAACCCCCAGTCTTACCTTATACATAAAATAGAATTAACTTCATAGTAAGAAATATATATATTTTTTCTTTCTATTCAAAGTTAGATTTTCGAAAGGTAAAAAACATTAATTTCCTTTCGTACATAAATATTTAAATATCTACTTGTCAGAAAATAGAATAAAAAAAAAAAACATAAAAAACATAGAAAATATTCTTAAAACATGTTTGTATATATCTAAGATATTTATTATTCTTTTAAATTGATGCGATTATCTTTCTATTTAAAAAGAAAAATTTTATATAAAAATATACTCTCCTCATGTTGGTATTTTTTTTTTTTTTTTTTCTTACACTTTTCGTATTAAATGATGTCAAATAAAATTAAGTCAAGCAATTATTATGTAGAGCACTTAAATATAAAGCATAAATATCTTAAATGTAATTGAAGAATAAATATACATAGATATGTTGTGTTAAAAAATTTAAAAGAATTTTTTTTAAAATTTACATAAAATAATTTTCTTGTCTTGAAAATTTATTTAAAGAAAAATGGTTTATGGTAATTTTATGTTGTCTAGGTAGTTAGTTAGATTTAATTTGAAAATATATATGTCGACTTATATCTTGTCACTGCAGCTAAAGTAATTTTCACGACCTGGGTGATTTTCTCATTGATTAAGTCTTCACTTTTGAATTCGTAAGCTCTTTTATTAGTCCGAGGGAGATATAATGTAATATGTAGAATGTTCTTGTCATTAGCACTACGCTTTGGTACATGCATTATTACTGATATTTACATTATCTTAAATTCAAAATAACTTAAATTCCAAAATTCAAATATGTTGAATCAAAATTCTTTAAGAATTAATTAAATTTGAATGCATTTCTTTTATTAATACTTTCAATAATATTAATCCTTTATTTAGATATTTAGATAAAATTTAATAAAATTCTCAAAACATAGAAATTATTCAGATTTTGAAATTTGATTAAATGTTATTTCATTCTTAAAATGAATTATTTTTATATTAAAAAAATAAATATAATCATGAAATGTAATCAAAAAGAATTTCTTTATTTTGAAATATTTCTGTAGAAAAATAAGCTCAAAATGATTTTATAAAATCTAAACTTTTCATCAGAAAATAATATATTTATTTACATATAATAATTTTCATATACTAATATTTTATTACACTTTTCTTATAATATGCATTAAATATATTTTAAAAGAAATTATAATCATTTACTTGAATAAAATCTTTATGTAGAAAAATTATGTTGAAGCTTAACACTAAAATTGTTTTTTTTTTTTATGCAACTACAAATCAAGAATATTTTCATCAAAAGTGAAAAAATATAAAGAATATTAAATTATGTTTCTAGAAAATGGCATTTTGCCAGTCCAACTTGAGGCTTTTTTTTTCTATCTTATATTAATATTATGACTAGAAAAATAAGGATATAAAAAAAAAAAAATTGTGGTTTATGGATAAGAATTTTTATCATTTTTGTGTCTGTAAGAAATGAATAAGAAATAATGGAAAACATCTTAGACTATATGTAGTATTTTTGAATGATCGTCGAGAGGAAATATTATAAAAGTTGTGCTTTTTTATGTATTTTAAAAAAGGTCAAGATAAAAAAATATGTAATTTTTATAATATTTTATTTTAATAGTCATTAAGTAAGTAAATATGTTAAGTTTTATTAATTTTCTATTGAAATATTAAGATTCATATTTTGAGTATAAATATTATTATTAAACTTGTCCAACTTATATAAAGAAGTGAATAAATTTCAAGAAATCAATATTCAAATTTTCAAATATACCTTAATAAAAGAGTGTTATTAAGTGTGAAGTTTATTTTGAAAAATATTCTACTTAGATATTGAATATTGAAGTTAGGTGTATTAATATTTAACTGAGTATATTTTTTTAATAAAAAATTTAATAATTAGAATTCGATTTAAAATATATTATCAAACAAATATTGAATTGTATTAATAATTTACTTGTAGATACTATCTTAAAAATTGTATGTTTTTATGTATATTTTTCGTATGCTTATATGAAGTAATTTTATTATGAAATATTTCGCTTGGTAAATTGGTACTAGCAACTAGTAAATGCATTATAATTTGTAGAATAACAAAATTTAGTTAGTAAACTGTTTTTAGACATAATCTTGCTTTGGTAATAATATTTACTTAATTTTTTTCACATGATACTGGAAAATATTTATTACTATTTTAAAGAATTATATAACCATGTTAAAAGTATACCAGTGCTTTAATACTAACAAATACCAAAATGATTTTAATGTTGTAAATAAACTTAAAAATTAAATTCTTAAAATTATCTTATAAATTACTCAGAATCAATTAGTCAATTAAAATTCGAAAATATGTATCTATTACAAATATTTCTTTCGAGCCAAAAAAAAAAAATACTACTTGAATCAAGAAAATAAACCGATTTTCTACACAATTTATCTTCGAAAATTTAAATTTAAAATTTAGATAATTGTCTTTAGTTCTTTCGTATAAACCAATAAAAATATCTTTCTAATACATTCTTTTAAATTGGAAAAACATTGACTAAAAGAAAATTTTATGTAAAGTTTCATTAAATTTTATATTAAAATTTCTAGTTAATATACAAATGTAATTAACTTCATATCTATTGAATAATAATTTCACTATAAAGAATATTTACATTTCTAAAATATTTAAATCCTTAAGGATATATATTTTAGTTTTAAATAAAATTAATTTTATTGGAAATAAAAATCAATTTTACCTTAAATCTAAAAAGGAAAACTTGAATAATATTATTTAATGCTTCGAGCAAAATTTAAATTTAATACTTTATTTAAAAATGAATGCCTCACTAAATTAATTGAATTCTGACATTTATTTATTATATAAATCCAAAAATACTATAACAACATTTTTACTATGATGATGGTAAATTAATGTACCAAGTATTAAAACCATAACAAATTATGACAACATAAAAATGTATCTCTGAAACATAAACATACAGTGACTCAGTGTAAAATTTTAATTATTATAAGGTATGACCTAGGACTGTTAATACTGAAAAATATTAAAAAAATAAAGTTTTAATTGAATATGACTACAACTATAGATAATATTTTTTAATAATTTGATTCACTATGGCCATTAACAAATTTGCCAACCCAAATATCCAACATATTTCATATCTTTCAAAAAAAAAAAATTTAAGTGATGTTTCTGTATTTATTTATGCTAAAAAAGCACATAACCGGAAACAACAAATATTTATTGCCAACATATATAATTTAATTTATTTTTTTTATGGACAATTTTTTTTTTTTGCCGTTTTATTCGTCTAAAAAAATAAAGTTATCAGGTTTATGCTTTTTATTTCGTTTTATTTTTTTTTTTGGGGAGCATTAGTGAACTCATAAATTTTGAAAATATTTTTCAATTTATTGATTTTGATTTAATAAAGATAAATAAAATTGATAAAAAAGAAAATTTAGATTTAAAATTGAGATTTTATAAAAGATTTTAGAAAAAATATATTAGTAAAATTTTGTAGTATGTCCTTTAATAGAAAGGATTAATTTTATTTAAGTTTCATAAATAAAAAAATCACTAATCAAATTATTAGATTTAATATAGTTTTGTTTATTTCAATTGTAAAACTAAATTTTTTTTAAATAATATTTTTTGTAAATTGTCAAACTTATTCGAATTAAAACTTTAAACCACTCTCTAGAGCCTATTTGTCGTATGTCAATTAGAACGGCCAAAACAGCTATAAATAAGAAATCAAACCTAAGCAAAGAACACTTTAAGATAAATCAAGTACGACTTTTAATCGGTTGCCTCACTGAATACTGTCACTTGAACAGCAATTTTAAAAAACTTGACGATTTTCTCAATGTCAGAGCTGTTGAATGTTCAATGTAACCTGGAGAATACTGTTCGAATTAAATAATTTTTGGAATTAATTGCTATTTCGCCAAATTAGAAAATTCTTCAAAATTTAATTCTCAATCTTTAGCATGAAAAAAAACGCTATTTTAAATTTAAAAAATAATAATTTTAGTACATTTGCTCATTTTCAATTTGTCTGGTCATCTAAAAAATTATTTCAGTTGAATATCCTTGGCATCTGGGTATAATATTTTCAATATTTAATTAAAAAAATCATTTAAAATTTAACAAAACTTAAAAGATTTATATGCTAAATATTTTTCAATTTTTCCTAAAATAACATATAGTTTTTTTTCGGATTTTCCTAAAATAACAGAATAAAAAATAAATTAATATTTTTAAAAAAAATCCTTCTTTACTTAAAATCCTAAAAAATATCCTAAAAAATATTGATGTTAACTAGAAAATAAAATGCTTTTTAAAAAAATATATATATGTGCATTACATAGAAAGCATAAATTATAATTTAGTTTAATATTATCGGAAAAAAAGTACAACATAAAATATGGATAAGTTTAGTTTATAAATGGTCGAAGGATTTGATTTATAATACCTAACAGTTTTTTCATGTTTTCTATGTTTTTGGTTGTTTTTTTGGTGAAGAAAATTTCATATTTATGATGTGAAGCAAATTTAGGGTATAATAAATATAACTTTTTTCTGTCTCTCTCTTACTAAGGAGGCTTGAAATTTCCAATATACATTTTTTTTATCTAACTCAGAGTCCAAGTGAAAGCATAGAATCTGTTTTGATAATTTTGAATTTTAAACAATTAAGTATAAGTCGAAAAAAGAGTTTTTTTTGTTGGAAAAAATAATGTGGACTATACTGCAGTAGGTACTGGCGGTTCGATTCCCCTCCGAAGCATCGATTTCGATCCTAGTTTACTCAGCTTTAAATTATTACCATTAAAATATAAATTCAAGTTCGAAAAGAAAATGAATGTCTCACTAAAAGTAGATACAAGTTGTGCAATGATACTAGGTCCGATTGAAGTTCGAGGCATACTTGTTGTATTGAAACTTTTTTCACTATAGATTAACCTACCGTTCGCAATCCATATAAAATTAGTAATGCTTGAAAAATTTGTAAATAAGTGACGTCTAGTGCCATTATTTTGGAACAAGAATATTTCATTGTACCGTATTGACAATGCCTCAATTAATTAAGAAACTATTATATAAATACAGTGTTATTGGCATAAGTTTTAAAATATATTTTAATTTTGTTCTTGTTTTTATCATAAATGGCAAAAAGATTATGTTTACTCAAAACAAAACATATATTTTAAATTCAGATATACATATTACAATTTAAAATTTGTTTGAATTGAATTGAACGGATACTGATTTACAAATTCATGACCTTATATATATATCGACAAAAATTTGTTTTTATAATATTTTTATCCCCAAAAATAAAAATTAAAATTTTTATCTGAGTAATTTTTGCATTAAACTTTTCATCAATTTATCAAAAAATAAAAAAATTAAATTTTCATTTAAAAAAAAGATTTTATTTATATTAAAAAAAATTGAGTATTAAATTATTGTTTTTTTAGTGAAATTTTAATGAATTTTTATTATTTAATTGAAGATTAATTAATTATTATTTATTTATTCAAATTTTTTTAATCGGAAAATCTAAAAATAAAATAAATATATATTTGCATTGGTTATGTGAAATAAACAAATTAAATATTTTATGAAACATATGCTATAATTTTATTGAAATGATTAATTGAATCAGAAATCATAAGTTTTTTTATTAAAAAATAAATTTGTAATTAATATTCTAAAACAAAACTATTAAAAATATTTATTTATTCAACAAGAATTTGTAAGTAACGCGTGTATTGAGACCTTTACGCTAGAATATATTAACTGACATTTTCAAAATTTTATAAGAAAACCAAGTTAAATACTGTATCTATGGTAATAAATTGATTATTTACGTAGATATTTTTGAACATGTGAAATTTGCCTGTTGCAGGGGGTTTCCACATACAGCCATTACATCAATGTTTAAATAAAATAAAAATATTGGGTAATTAATTAGGCGCAATCAATTGCCCCATTTTTAAATTATTATTTATTAACTTAATGAATTTTAATTTAATACTTTATTTATGTGTATTAATATTATCTAAAATTAATATATTAATGAATATAAAAGAGTTTTTTATATAATAAATATAATTACTCAAAAATTTATCTGAACTTTGTAGGTTAATTTATTGGAAAACCAGAATTTTTAAATACTTTAATATTTAATACCATTTATATTGAATATAATTACAAACAACATACATTTACATACGAATATATTTATGAAAAAAACTATAATTTTTAATCTGATTAACCAAAAAGCATATATTTCAGTTTTAGTTAAATTAAAAAAAAAAAAAAAATTGGAAAATGTTCAAAAAGAATTTATGATTTTAATTAATTACACATGTAACAGTTTTTACTAATTAAAAATTGTGTAATTATCACAAACAATTTTTAAAAGTAGAAATAATTTTTTTCTTTTCGAATTTACATAAAAATTGAATTGACAGAGATTATATTGAAAGGTCGTTACGTTAATTATTCTATAAGCTTATCAAGATATTTAGTAAACTTTTTTGGTTATATAATTTTCCCTTAAGGTCATTATTTCAGTGCTTAGTATGTGTAATTATATTTCTTTGGATATAAATTCAATTAGTCGTTTTAATCTGCAAAGTCGTGTTAAATTTTTTCAAATTATACTATAAAAAAATTAGTTATAAAGACGACTTTTCCTAAATTCAAGTTAGAAATTATCGTAGTTTTGTAGCAATTTGAACATTTCTTTCAAAAATTCTTACAATTATATTAATGTCCTACTTTATAAACTTGGAATGACGAAAAGTTTTTATATTGTGTCTGTCACACTATTAGTTCAAAATTGAAGTATGGTCCTTGGACTTTAGGTGCATACAAATTGGTTTTCTGTATTATTATATCAATTAAATAATTTTTATCCTTTATTGAAATTTATAATTATTTAAATATAAAATAAATATTATCTTGTTATTTTTATTAAAATTATTAAATTAAACAAGTTAAAATATCAATAAATTTTCACTAATTGTATATATAATTAATTTGAATTAACTTTTATTTAACAAATATTTTTTTTATTAGTTCATTTTTGAATATTAAAAATAAAATAATTTTTAATTAATGTAATAAAATATGTTATTAAATAAATACATTTAATTGCAAAAAAAAGGATATTCATATTTTCAATATTTGTTTATAACAAGTACTTTAAAGTACTTTATTGCACAAAAAAACCAACATAATATTAAAAATAATTTAATTTATGTGAAGAACATTTTGGTCTATAAGATTAA
This sequence comes from Empis livida, assembly GCA_963932195.1. Classification (NCBI taxonomy): domain Eukaryota; kingdom Metazoa; phylum Arthropoda; class Insecta; order Diptera; family Empididae; genus Empis; species Empis livida. The sequence goes on along the minus strand of OZ010646.1, from coordinate 9,881,370 downwards.
ATTGCTTTTAATGAAATTTTAAATTTCAGAAGTAATTAATTAAATATATATTTTAATTTCCTCGTCCTTGGTATCTGAATTTTTTTTAAAGAGTCTACATAACATTCCACAATGTTATGTAGAATGTTTTGCAATTTAAACCAACTAATTTTAGTTACATTATGAAATTCATAGTTTGATTTCAAACCATGAATTTCTGTACAGTGTAAAAATCTATAATTGCAACAAGAGATGGCTTTAGACTACTATATAAATGGTTAGCAAATAGTATACTAGTCTTAAAATTACATTTTATTATAATTTTATTACTGGTGCCTATTAAAGCAGAGTAAACTTATCGAATCCAGTGGCATAGCTTACTTTTTTTTTAGCACATTTCACACCAACTTAAGAGCATTAGGCCCTGTACTTGAAGTTTGTATGTTACAATTTTTATTGGAATTTTGGACCTACTAATTTTTTTGTATGGATTTCCAAGCATAAATTTCTTTATACTGAAGAACTTTAATCGTAAGAAGCTATTGGCTTAAGTTTGAGATTTGCTTCTATCAATTGGCTTCGATTATTAACATTAGTCCGAGTCTTTTATTGTTACTTTATTACTGCTTCTAATTTAAAGCTCAGTACAGACCCCAGATGAAAATGTACTACTGCACCACTAAGCTAGCACCGGTCTTATTAGATAATTAAAATTAGACCTTTATATATCTATAATTATAAGATTTTGTAATGTATACTATCTGTATTATGTTTCTAGATTTTTAATTGACTTTCTGCTAAATCAAAGATATTAAACTTATGATTTATACAGTCCAAAAAAGTATATAGTGAATTAGATTCATATAATTTTCTATCAAAAATATATTCTGAAAATGAAATTATCTAATAAAATTTTTTTATATTATGTTACATATTATATTACAGAAACAGATGAACATAATAAAAGGCACTACTATATAGAAGTTCATAAACATTTAACATTCTTTGCATTATCATCTAAAATATACATATATGTGGTGTGGAAATAGTAATATAGTGAAATTCTCTTATTTTTTTTATTAAAATTTAATGAGAAAGTCATATAATGTTACATATGTAATTATGTACAATAAATGTGTGCTCATAAATGCCAAAAAATATGTTTTTTTTTTGTTCTGAATGTGTAGAATAGATCGTTATAAAAAGATATATCCTTTTTGTTTTTGTTTTATTTGGTGCACTGTTACGGTTTATATACAAATTACTGCAGAATATTAATGAAAATTTTAACTTTTTTTTGGAAAATTCTCTACTTTTAATTATAGCTGCATCAAATTTACATCAAAATTAGATTTTTTAAGGTTTTTTTTTTTTTGTTGTTTGGAGGAAAGTTATGTTGTTATGTACTAGAATATTACTATTAGATTAAAATTTATATTGAATTTTCTCATCAAGTTTTTAGTTATATTATATTCTTGACAAATTTATTCTTGACAAATATAGATATAGAGATAATTTTTCTTGATATTAAAATTTTCGAGAATAATTTGTATAAAAATGATGTAAATATTAATTTATTTTGAATTTTGTTTAACAAAACTTTTAGTAAGAAAAATTATATAGTCATTTTTTTTAGTCAACGTATAAAAGTGTAGTAGATATTTGAGGTAAAAAGGAAAATATTTAAAAACTTTTATTTAGAGTTTTAGAGTTAAATTTATATAAAGTTTTTTAACATTTTATGGAGCATAAAATTTTTAATTTTTTTTAAATTTAACAGGAAAATCTGTGCAATTGAGTTTAAATTGAATTAAACCTTTAAAATTGTTGTTAAAATTACAGGGAAAAAAATATATTTTTAGAAAAACCATTTAAGTAAAAATTATTTAAAAAAATTAAAATTACATATTAAAAAATATAAGAAATTTAATTTCTCCGCAAATCATTTTTCTGTTAATACAAAAAATCACTAAAAATTTTTTGAAAATTCTTACCAATTAAAATTTTATAATTCCTCTTAGAGACGTAATTATTTCTTCATAGCCTTAGATTGTATTAAGATTTTGACGTCTCCAGACGTAATTTTCATTTGTATAGAACCTACAATGACGTATTATATGTCGCAATTCATGCGAACGTGTTAAATTATTTTTATAAATTTTCTAAATATATTTTTATTTATTTATTTAAATCCCAGTAGAGTTTATGTAAGAATTATTCAAATATGTGTCAAAGACTCTTAAACTTGTCATAAAAAAAAAATACATTCAATAAGAAAACTTCGTTACTCTTTATTACTTTTTTGTTTTGGCTCATCTGGCTGCATTGTCATTTCACTCCAACAAAAAAAACCAAAACATGTATTTTGTGTTATTTTTCTTAAACATAAAAATGTATAAAGAAAATCTTATTTTTTGTTGCCACTAAATATCCTTTTTCATATTCACATCTATATTTCCTTTTTATGGTACATACTTGTCTACTTTCGTATAAAAACTAGATAAAAAATTTTGTCAGTTTTTCTTGTGTTTCTACAAAACCATAATAGGGAAAATGGAAAATTTGAAAAAATAAAAACCAAAAAAAAAAAAAATAGAGAAAAAGTTAGAAAAACTTGTAGCAGCTGGGGGTAAGTTTTTCTTTATAATATCGCGTATACACAGATTGTTCGATTTATATTTTAAAGACCATTAGACAAGTCATAATAATGTTTTCCTCATTAAAATGTTTAAATTAAATTTACAAAGGAAAATAGAAAATGACAAAAAAAAAAAAAAGAGAAAATATTTTGGATTCGAATTTCTAAAAAGAAAATAGTATGTTTTTATAGAAGAAAACTTTTCTTTTACATTGTTGTTTTTTTTTGGTATTTATATAAATTTTCAATATAGATTTTTGACAAATTAGAAAATAATTCTAGATATATGTTTTATGGTTGAATGAATTATTTGAAAGAATTGTCTTCAAAAAGGAAAAAAAATAAAACTTAATTTGTATTAAAAATTGAAGGATATTTATTTAAAGGGATTAATTTTTTTGTAATTTAATATAAGTTTTAAGTAAAATGCTACTTAATTATAATAAAAAGACATTTTTAAATTAAATGAATCTCGAAAATATTTAATATAAAAAGTTCAGGTCATACAAATAATTGGTATTTTTGAGATGACAACTTTTACAAAATTCCCCTAAAAGAATAAGAAATGTTTTAAGAAAAACATTAAACTTTAAAACATTAAAATTAAAAAATTTAAAACTTTAAAACATTAAAACTGAACACAAATTGCAGTAAAATATCTAAAGAAAATTATAAATATTCTAATATTTTTAAAGATTTTAAAACTTTTGTCGCAGTAATCACGACTTCGTAATAAAAAATATTATTTCATTTGAGAAATATTTATAAAAAAATTATATGTAAAAACCGTAAAATAAGTAGCACTGGAAGTGTACCTAATGAAATAAAATTGTCCATATTTCTTTCAATATTTGTCTCCTTCATTTACTCCCAGAATTGTCAAAGAAAAATCCTAATAAATAGATGACAGTTTAAATTTCAAAATTTTAATACTAAATTATTAACAGTTTGGTTTTTTAGCGCAGTATCTTTCTAGAATTCAAACCGAATAGTACTCACCGAAATGTCCGGGTAAAATAACTGAAATTTTGAACAAAATTATATAACAAAATATGTCCTTTTAAATAATTTAGAATTAAAATTTCAACTGCCATCGATTTATTTTTACAATTCGGGGAGTAAATGAAGGAGACAATTATAGAAGGAAAATTGGACTATTTAACTCCCTTAGGACACTTTCAGTACTAATTAGTAAGCAGTATTAATATAATGTAGTAAAAACTAGAAAAATAACTACAAGTCATTTTATTTCTCGATTTTGTGTGATGAAAATATTTAGGGATACTTCCATGACTACTAATTCCAAGATTAAAAGAAATTGGAAAATAATTCATTCAAAAAAAAATCAGGAAATCTATTTTTATATTATATTTCAGATTCTCTAAAAAAAAGGAAGTTTGCCTTAAAAAAACACGTTAATTTCCTATTATCCTCCTTATACTATCTTCTTATGAAATTCAAATATATTCGATTATTAAAATTGGCAAAACATCGTTTCTTTACTTTTTTATGTTTATCAAACCTTTAGGAAATTTCATCCTTTCCTTTTTTTTCAAAAATTTTATTCCTTTAGTTTAAAAAAATATTAATTAACTTTTTGTAAAAATTCTGAATTTGTTTAACAAGTAAAAAGTTCTTATTTTATAGCAATATTATATGATTATATAACATAAAAAAAATGTTTTCGTAGCTTTATGCTTGGTTATATTTTTTTGTAAAACTTTTTAATATTTAGATAGGATTATATTATCCATTAATTAAGGTATAACCACAATTTATTTTACTTTATTTGGAAATTATAATTAATTTTCAAGTGTTGCCAGTTTAAATAAATTTAAACAATTAGCATAATATTAAAATTGAGTTTAATTTTGTAAATGTGTACAATTAAAATACAGTGGCAATAATATGAATTAAATAATACTAAATTATTAGTTTCCACAATGGCTGGAAACAAAAAAAAATTTAATATGGTTGAAAGAGACAAGTGATTTTTGAAAGAGATACGTTGGAAAGAGATAATACATATTGTAATAATTAAATTTCCAAAATGAGGCACATATGTAATAGTCATGATAAAAGTGTAATAGGAAAACATATTTTAGATCAAATTAATGTAAGTTTAAGAAAGTAAAGCCATCGACGGTTGCTCCACGTCAGGAAATCTATGAATGGATCAATTGTGACCCTTCTTTTGCAACGCGATATATTATCTGTCAAAACCAAAAGTCTAATGTTTAACAACGATTCTCCTCTTCTCAATGAAGAGTAGGATACTCCCAACAGGAAGCTCATATAAAATTTGCAGTGCAAATTGCAATACAATTTTATGAAACCCTTCAACGGAAGGCCGGGGTCAAGCTGATATCCCTCTCTCTTCTTCTGCACCAAGGAGAAGAAGAAGAGAGAGGTGAAAGCCCATAAGTTTTCTGAAAATATCATTACCCAAGTATTTGTACCGAATTCGAGTCAAGCTGTCGTATTCGCGCATTAAAAGTACTATTATGGATTCCTTGAAAGTCTTTTACTGATTTTCATTTCTACAGCAGTAGAGGTGGGATCTGTTCTTTTGGCAAAGGAGACCTATAATTTCTCTGCAGGTATTCATGGATAGGATCGACTATGTTCTGTCCCACTATATTTTCTTTTGACGATATTAAATAGTATTCAATTCAACTACTGACGTTCAGAGTTCAGATCAACATTGTTAGAGCATGGGCGCTTTATTGCAAAAATGAATTTAATATAAATTTAAGATCATAGACGGTTGATTAAAGTTTTTGGAAAACAAGATAATGAAAACTTTATAAATAATATTTACAATTTGAACTTTTCGATTAAATATTTTTACATTTATTTTATGTAAAAGTTCTGATTTAGTAGAAATTCAAAATTAAACGAAACTCTTTTACTGATTACATATTTACCTTCAAATTTTCTATCTTCTTTTTGAAAAATATTTAAAGTAAAAATTAAATACTTTTTCCAAACAATTTATATATATACATATTACATATATGTTTTTCTTGAAGTTAAAATAGTTTTTTTTTATGTTTTCTAAGTTAAATATATAAGATATTCTTATCTCATGTATGTATAGTTACATTTTTTTGCGTAATTTATTTGAAATTTGTCACTGTATAAATAAACTTTTAGTTTATACACGTATTAGCTAACATAGTATTATATACTTATTACTATCAGTTATCAAAATATTTTTAATTATTTAAGTTTTGTCTTTGCTTTACAAGATTATTACATAGAATTACGTAATATATTTGTAAAAAGGATAAAAAGCTTTTATTTTTATTTTGGTTTAGCACATTTTCAGAACGACGAAAAATATCGTGGAAATATAATAACATTATTTTGTTTATATACATTTTTTTTGTGCAATTTATTTAGATTAAAATTAACCTTAAAACCATTATAATATATTATTAGTGATCCCTAATGGTATTATATGTAGAATATTTGGTATATGACGTTATTTTAAATTATTTTAATTAAACATGTGACAAGGAAATAATTAAAATTTTAATTAATGAACTACGATTTTTTATATTACGTTAAAAAAAAAAATGTCTACGACAGAATAGAAGAGAATATAGCAAGGATTATTATTACAAAAAAAAAAGAAAGAGGAGAAAACATTTTTTTGGTGTTCTAATTAGTACAGGATACCATACTGAATAGAATATATGCAAAAATTGAATTCTTTAACCAAATTTTGTTGTGTGAAAATTGTTTGAAGAAGTTTTTCATTACAGAATTACAGAAATTTTTGAAATGGTAACAAGGAAATTGAATTCTTTTAAATTAAATTCTCAATGACAGCAATTAATTTTTATTTTAAATTTTGCGATTATTAGATTTCTTTATAATATCTTATGTGTAAAATTGAATATTTAAAGTACGTTTATTTATTTAAAGTAATTCTCTAGTAATCTGCAACAAAAACTAAATTATTCTCATAGTTTAATGCGCTTTTATATTAGACCTATACTCATTTCGAAAAAAATATATCTCTAAATGATACGTTTCATATCTCAAAATTTAATATTTCCTATTAATGGGCTGTAAAAAATTACAGAATAACAGAATTTCAGAAATATTTTCTTGACGTAATGAATTAGAAAATACAAAACAACCAAATTTACCAAAACTTGTTATCGACATTTTTTAACATTTTGTGATAACTTCTAATTTCCATTGAAATATATATATAATCTTTAAATTGGCCAAATCTGGTAAAGTCTGATACCGATATATTTTTATTTCTGCTGTTTGCTACAACAAGATAAGAATTTTTCGTCAAATGGTAACGATTAAAGCCATTTCCTAATAAAAATTTTACTAAAAAAGCCACTATTGTTGTAATTGTGTAATGAATAATTTCTTAACTACTATAAAAAGATTTTTTGGATCCATATAAAATTGGCTAGCCCAAATTGCAATAAAATATTAGAAGACCACTTTGAGGGCTCGACAACGGACTATAGTGAGCCAATAAAAAAAAGAATATGATTGCGTATATGCAAGATAATTCTGAAAATAACAATTTTAAAGAGTAACTTCAAATAATAGACAAAACTATTATATGAAGTTGTTCTTTAAAATTGTTATTTTCGCGGAATTAACTTGCATATATCTGCATTATTTATTAAAAATATTTTTTAAATTCTATAATTTTCTTTAAATTTGCTTCTGTTTCAAGATTATACCATATAATATACCATGGATTATAATAAATTTCCAGTAAAATAATAAAGAAACGTACCATGTACCATACAAAATTCAGCGTTTATAATAATAATAAACTTATAGCTGTCATCAAAATTTAATCGAAATTTTTATTTTTATCTCTTTTACAAATTAAATTTTAATGTGTCATGTCCTTAATAACATAAAAATAAAACTAAGTAGTTTCAGCAAAAAAAAAAAGAAGATATATATATATGTATTTATGTATATATATTTTTTTATAAGTACTTAATAACAGAATTTAATTCCAAAAAACACAAAAATATATATAAAATAATACTTACCTATAACATTAAAAATATACGACAGAGACATTTTTGGTTCAGTGTTGATCTGACATTCGTAAATTCCTGAATCTCTTGGCTGTGGATATTTTATTTGCAATGTCCAATTTCCCGAATTTTCCGGTCGTATCACCTTTAAATTACATTAAAAAAAACGAATGAAAAAATAATGAAAAATACATTAATTTACAAGAGTTTTCCTCATTTCTTTTTTCGATTTTTATTTTTCGTTGGTCTTACTTTTTTTTGTCAAATAAATGATTATTTACACAAAGTTATTTTAAGATAAAAAAAAATCTTTGACATTTTTTATACGAGTCCTATACAAGGACAAAGTTTCATGCACTAAGACTATATAAATGTTATAAACTATCGAAGATTTTCAAATACAATAAATTTTGAAATTTTTTTTTTTTTATTTTGAAAGAAATTAGGAAAAGATAATGGAAAAATTCCTTTAAAAGAGGAAAATTTTATTTATTTAATTTTGGTGTGAAATAATAGAGAAAATGTTATAATAGTCATGATCATGACAATTTGAACAAATTCTGCTTATTAGGAAATATATTATATAGTAAAATATTGATTTGTAATTGTATTTTTTTTATACTGTTTACTATTTTTATATTATCTGTCAGTTAGACCAAAAAAGTTTAATCGTTGTCTTTTTTTTTTACAATTTTCTTTAAGGTATGATTTTATTGTATATATAGTTGAAAAATTAAATAATTAGAGCGGAAAATTTATTAATTAAAAGTTATTAGAATATAAAATTTTGTAGTTGAAAATGATGAGTCATTTTTTTGTAAAAATTAAATTTATTTAGTGAAGGCAAGGACGTAACTAATGAAATTTAAAATTACGTTTAGTTAAACAACGAAAATCATATTTTAAAAAAAAAATCTGTCATAATTTTCAAAAGGTTTAAAGTTGTTATACACTGAACAGAACAAAATTTCTTAACAAAATGACTTTATGAAAAGAAAAGAAGGGTTCGGAATTGTGATTCGTCATTTAGGGACTTTAATATCTGCTAAAATTTAATATCTGCAAAAATATAATTCGTGGAAAGATGTCAAATAAGATTTATACTAATTATTCAAAGTTTATATAAGAAGCATCCATTTTCAGCGAAAAAAAATAGATAATGAATGCAAATACCTTCAACATTCTGAGTTAAAATATTGCCTTCAACATTCTGAGTAAAAATATTTTTTAAAAATAATCGGTTTGGTTATCATTCCAATAAATATTTGTCTCAAGAACCGAATAAAATTAGCACAATGTTGGAACCAACAAATATATCTAATTAGATCAGGTAATTTTTAGACACGATTTCCTTGAAAAATACTGAAACCTTCTGTTGGAGTTTCTGTTACACCTATTTTATGATATGTCACAGTGCAAAGTCTTACATAATTCAGATAATTAGATCAATTCCAATAAATAATTATTAAAAATTAATAATATTAGTATCAATCAAATGGTATCAAACAAAAAAATGGTATATACTTAATTTACGATTTGTGAAATTGTTTAAATTATCTTTTAATAAAAACAAAAAATTATACTCGTAAATATGAAATGACAATCGGGATTTCAAAAGAAAAATATTATTTTCCACGTTTATACGAAAAACAATTTTTTTTTTACTAAAACAAAAATATAAAATTGGTAAACGTGTAAGCAATTTAACTTTATTTTATTTTTAGTTTATTTTTTTTTTTAGTATACAGTAAAAAAAAATATACCTGAAATCTTTGGTCTGAGGTGTAAGTCGTTGAGCCAGCTGTAAGAATGTGCAGATCACGTTTTCGTATCCAAGAAACCTGCAAAAGAAAAAAGCAATAATATATTATGTATAAAAACAAATTTATTATTCTTTTTAAATTCAATTTATTTATTTATAATTTTTTTTTTGGTATCTGTTGGTATCTGTTCTGATATCATTTCGTACGATTATATAATTTTTCACATTTTTTGAAGAAAACCCCAAAAGATTTGAAAAAGGAAAAATAAAATTATTTAAAAAAAAAAATTTGGAAATTTTTTTTTGGAATAAAATGAAAATATGTATTAATTTAATGGTAATCTTTGCGCATTTTTTGAAATAATAAATATTAATATATCACATTATAATATATACGTAAATATAAATTTTTTTTTTGGAAAATCCTTGAAGGATAGAAAAATAAATCTCATGTCCCAGAATCTAATACGTCAGAAACTAAGACAGTGGGTGATGCAGATATTCTATATTTTATGCTTTAAATGTAAATTTAAATTTCGTATCGTAGTTTAACAGAGTAACAGATGATCAATTGTTAATTTTATTAAGAATTTAAAAATAATGCAATTATTATGTTTCTGTAGTGAATAGTAGCAATCCGCTATATTCTGTAATAAAATTATTTTTAAAATGTACATTAAAATAATTGAAGAGCTTAGGGGATAAAGATGTTAAATCACATTTGGTAAAATGAGATATTACTATAAATATGTTGATTTTAAATGCATACTAAAAAATGTATGATTTTGGTCAGCCTTAGAAGGGATATATTTTTAAATACACGTTTCAGAATTTTTTCCAATTATTTAGTAATTTTAGCTAACTGAGAACTTTAAGTGTGACTTTAAATAAAAATGTCACTTAACAACTTTATTCACTAAACTCTTGAATTGTTTAAAAACCAAAATTGACGTTAGCTCTTAAGCTAAATTTTATTGACAAAATAGGGTAAAAGATTAACTAAAATCTATTTTCATTTTGTGGACAAAGTCTGTGTCCTAATCGGATATTTTATTTTTGTAATACCGTGGAATTACGTACAAATATTGATATGAGTTTAAATCGAGGAACACGAATTAATGTTTTCTCACTGCAGATGGTATGGTCGATTATATATCTCGGAATATTACCCCAATTTTTCCTTTCCTTCTGCAAAGTTTTCCCTATTTTTGTTAGGAATTTTTACATTGTACATTCATGTATCAATTTATAACTAAAAGTCTTATTACTAACATAAATATCAGAAAGCATTAAATAATGAAATTATGTTGAAATTTATAAATCAATACCAAAATAAACACTTTGTATATAATATTAATAAAAATTTATTAAAATATACACATTTTGTCATCACAGAACAGTCAAATTAATGACATTTTTCTTTTATTTTGTCAAATATTTATTGTGTATAAAAAATTAAAATTATAAATTTTTTTTCTAAGAATTTGCAAAAAATTTATGTGACTAAAAGCAACATATTAAAAAATACCAAAAATCACTATCATAATGAATAATAATGACAAAGGTAAGTGAAAAATATAAAAATAAATAAATTTATGATAAAAATTTTGATTTTTCCTAAAAAAAAAAAAAATTATCTTTTTTTATGTGGTGCTAAAGAAAATCAAATAGAACAAAATGTTGCTGGTAATAATGAAATTGTTGAAAATGATGAAAATGAAAATCAATCAGAAAATAAATTATCAAATATACCAGATTTATTACAAGAAGTACAAGAAGTTAAAAATGATACTAAGAAACCAATAAAAGATGAATTCTTTAATTCAAAATTAATTGTTAATTTAAATTCAGATGGTGAACAAAATCAAATATTAATTTCACCAATACCAACATCAAATCCATTAAATGCAACAATAATAAAACCAATTGGTTTATCTGTAACTAGATCAAGATCAGGTGGTATATTAATTAAACCACAAAAATCACGTGATACATTTACAACAATAACAACTAAAAATTCTGAACCAGATCCAATTTCAATACAAAGTTCTATACAAAATTCTGAACATGAAACAATATCAACACAAAGTTCAAATCAAACATCAGATTTAGAACCAATATCAAATGAAACATCTGTACAAAATTCTGAACCTGGTATATTATCAAATCAATTATCATTATCATATGATGCATCTGAATTAGAACCAGTATCATTATATTCATTTCATGCTGCACATAATTCAATAAATCATTTTGAATTAGAAATGAAACCAACATCAACAGTTGATCAGCCAATATCAATGTGTTCAGTTGGTTCAGTTGTATGTCGTATTTGTCATAATGCTGAAGAACCAGAAAGGTAATTAAAAAAGTATATCTAATTTAATTTTGTAAAAATATCTTTTATGCAAAACTACGATTCATTTTTGATAATGCAATACAAAATTTTTAATTATTTCAAATTGTAATAATCCATGATATATGCTCAAGGTCTTATTTACTCATTTTTAACATATAATTGCATAGTTTTTAAGTAAAGATTTCAAATTCTGTTGACCTTATATATTTTTTTTATTCTTTTTGAATAATTGGAAGTGAAATATTCAAATAAATCGCAAAGATATGACCAAGAACAAAAAAGTAATATAAAATTTATAGTTTTTTTTTATAGTATGACAATATTAATTTATCTTGGGAATTTAAAGTTTCATAACAAAAATAAAAAAACCATAAAACTTCATATTGTTCAATTAGAGCATGACATCAAATTTTAGAATGATATTTCATAGATAACAGCAAACTAAAAAATATTGTAAATTGTATTAAAACATGACCTCCATCTATCAACATTAACAAAAAAACCGAATATAGTAATAAAATTTAGATAAAAAACAGGATAACGGACGACTTTTCTATAAATTTTCATTAATTTTTGAAAATAATTGATGTAACTTTTTGACTGTCAGTCGTAGTTGACTGAATGTATTAAAGCTATTGAACCAAAAATTGCCTTCATTAATTAGTAAATATTGATTTTTTATAGTGTTTCCTTTTGTCGCAAAAATGTTACACGTTTTCAACATAAAGTAATTGTGTGTTCTATTTCAAAAAAATTTTTTTACTGTAAATGTAGAATTTTCTGCATCGTATTTTTCGACGATGTAACAATTTTGACCTATAAAGTTGGACACCACATGTTAAACTCCAAATTAGAGTTAGACAGTGCAATTGTACAGAGTATCTATTAGTAGATACAGGTAGATACAAGCTTGTAAAACTTGCTTTTGTAAACCCAGACGATATTCCAGCATCCAGCTCACTTACAGAAATCTTTAAATTTCTTAAAAACGTAACCTTCTCAAAATTTTTAGCGTGTCACAATAATTTGTTAAGTTGATCAACTCTTGATGTCAGTGGTGACCACATTTGCTTTTTCATCTAGTTGGACCATCTAGTTGGACCATCTAGTTGGACCAGGATTTTTAAAGTGTCGAATTTCTAGAAAAAAAATTAAAACTCTTTCCCTATTTCGTTCTATGTAACTTGAAAAGAATGCAGAATGTCATAATTTCAGGTCCGAATCGCAAACGACTATGTGGTTTTTTAGGTGCAGAATTTTCAACCAAAATACTATTAATTCTGATCGCATTATCTATCGAAATAGTTTCAACTGATTATTAACAAATATAAAGCATAATAGTGCAATAGTTAATTTATATTTCTAGACAAACTGACAGTCAGAATTGATTTTTTTATAAAAACAATTTTAAATTTTTTTAAATATACTAAAAAACCATAAATTAAAACTTTATTTTTTTTTTTGTTTTTATAAAATATTTGTAAAAGAAACTAATTTAAAAAAGCAAAAAATTATTTGATTTATCTTGAGGGCCTTAAGTTTTATTTTACGTGATTGTTTCTCGCACAAATAATCAGTTAAAAAATTTTTATTTTTTATGCATCATTGTTTTTTTTATTGTAATAAAATGATTAATTTAAAAATTTTCAAGGAAAATTACTTAAGGTTATAAAAAAATGTGGGTTATTACAAACATAATTAATATTTTATGTATTGAATGTGGTAAATAAAAAAAAAAATGACTTCAACCACAATTTTGTTGTTTATGTTGATATAATTTCTTATTCAATGTAATGAGATTTTTTTTCCTTCATCCTTTTACACAATTTGGAATAATATTTGCAGTTTTTTAATAATTCAAAGTTTTCAGGATATTTAAATCAATCTTACTGTAGTAATATATTTTGAAACTTTGTTTTTAAAAGTGAAATGAGTCACTAGCTATTATCTGAAAAATTTCTGTGTTGTGCTAAATTATTAATTAACAGAATTTATTAAATTAGACTAAAGTTATTGAAAGAAGACCCTACTAATTTTATTGCCATAACTGATCTACTGATCTATTGATTTTATTGTTTCCTGATTCTTATGTGAATAATAAAAACGAATTTCCTAACAAATCTCGATAACTTTTTCGTTATCACTAATAGACGAAGAAAACCTTGCTTCATATCTTAATTTTAGTTAGAATAAGAAGTTAACAGGTTTTTCAAGAACTGAGTATCCTTGAGTATGCGCGATCACATTTCTACTCCGTCTCGGTTTACTAAACCATTTCGGAAGATTTAAGAAATTCAAACAATTTTGAGATTTCCTTTCATGTTACCACTCCATTTATGGTACTAACGTATGCATGAACCATATGAAAGGCTTGTACAGGATTTACTTCTTATTATTGAACCATTCCCACCTCTTTATGTGGGCTATACCCCTACAAAGAACCAATTTTGTCTACTTTTCTTTTATCAGGCAAAAGAAAATACTTTTAGATATGAGCGATTCCCTCTCAACCCCAACTCAATTTTCTTTTCTTTTGGGAAACAGCATCCTTAAATCTAAGTGAATACATTTCAACCATATCCCCAATATAACTGTGTTCACAAGATTTAAGTAAGTCAGTCTAATTTTAGATTATGACAGTACCCACTCCATTTGTCTCAGTTCATAATATTTCTCGAAATACGAATATTAAAATTAAATAAACCCCTTGCGTCCAATTTAGTTCTGATTACTAAACCAATTCTGCCTATTTTTTTTTCGATAGAATTCTTAGATCTTAGAATTTTTAGATTCTACTTCAACCCCTAACCAATAAATCACTTCAGAAGAGATTTCATTCAAAGTTTATATTATCTGTCATGTTACCACTCTGATCCCATTATTATGATTTATGGTAAAACTCTTATCCTAACCCTGTGATTTGTTTAAATCATTGTAAACCTGCAAAAGAAAAAAAATACCCCAATTGCCCCGGAAATAAATGTAATGAAAAAAAAGAAAACTTTATCGGTATAATTTTTCTTTAGTTTAATATAAAAATAATGGTTCTTTTTTTCATAAATTTTCTCTGTTTTTTTTTTTATTAGCTTATTATTATTTTTTTTTTATTATTATTTTACAAATAAAGATTTTCATTTTTTTTTTCATTTTACCAAAGGTTTGCGCAAAAACAAAACAAACAAAGTTTTAAAGTGCATAACCACTAACTACAAACAGAAAAAGAAACCACCCTGAATAAAATATTATAAAGAAATCCTTTTATTGTTATTATTTATCCTTCGCATAAAACTTTCTGGATTTTTCTTCTTTTTTTTTTGATATTTTCTTTGGAAAATTATTTATATTTTTATTCTTCATGGATAATTTATAAATTTTTCCAAAAAAAAAAGTAAAAAAATATTAGTTTTTTCTGTGCTTTTAAATTAATTGAAAGTGGATTTTTGTTTCAGGATAAAACTGGAATAAAAAATATGCACTTTTTTATGTGAATTTTCTTTAATAATTAAATTTTTCAATTATTATTCCTTTTTCAATATTTTCAATATTTTTTTTTTTTCGAAATTTTCATTAATTTTCATTATTTTCTAACTAATAAAAAATTTTTTTATTTTCAAAATAAAATAAAAAAAAATAATGAAATATTTATTTTTTTTTGCAGACTAATATCACCATGTTTATGTAAAGGAACTTTAGCTTATGTACATAAAAATTGTTTGGAACATTGGCTTAGAACATCTGGTATGGTGTCATGTGAATTATGTCACTATAGATTTAAAGTGAGAGCAAGTTTAAGGTACATTAATATGAAATAATAATAATAATAAGAAAATATATATGGTGTGGAAAGGATATAGAAATACTATATGAACATTTATAGTAGGAATCAATAAATAATTTTAGACAAGATTTTTATCCTTTGAAATTTATAAGAAATTTTTTTTGTAGAATTTTTCTATATTAAGGATTACTGAATTGCTTTCAGTGGATAAAGTGGTTTTTCTTTTAGATTTTATTAAAAGTTAAAATCTAAAAATATAAAAATGTGGTTTATTTTACAAACTAACGCTATACATGATTATGCTATAATATTTTTTTTTGTAAGTGGTTACTTAGAATTTAAAATGTGTCGAGTTTGGTTGAACTTATTGAGAATATTAAAGTAAATACACCAAATAATTTCAATTTATTTGGAATATTTCGTATATTTTACTGAAATAGTATTTTCTTGGAATGCGATTAGGATTCAAAATTTCACATTATTTACATTTTAAAGTCAAGAATTAATGTAAAATATTCTCGTGACCAAATATCAATAAATTATTTGTTTTTAACATGATTTCTTTATTAAAGTTACACAAATGTGAAAAAATAACAGCTTGGCGTGGTTGTTAAAATGAAACAATATCATTTCTCTATATTTAAAATATTGACACAGTTTTACTTAATTTTGTGACACCGTAAATTTCATAAAAATTCAAAAATACTTCCCTTAATATTTCAATCCTGACGGACTACTCTTAAATTTATTAAAAAAGATTCTTTTGTGGGAATAGCTTGTTACAATTAAAGAAATTTATAGTTTGGAATCAATAAAGAAATTTATAAAGAAATATAAAGAAATTTATAGTTTGGAATCAATATAAAAATTAGTATAGTCCCAAATTGCATGCTACTACAGACTTTAAGTACAGATAGCTTTGCTCTTGAGTCTCTATGATGCTGTCAATTTGCAGTGAACAAAGGAACAAAATACTGATTCGCTTGAGTAGAATTTAGCTCTGACTAGTGAACGAATTCTAACTTCAGACTGGCACTATTTACTAACATCACCGTCAAAAACTAACTGAAATTTTCGTTTTACTTCAAAAAATTTAGGAAAATCAAAACGTGTTTAAAATCCTAAAATTTATATATGTACTAGAAAACGTGATAAAACATAAAATTACAGGTAGTTTAGTAAAGTAAATTTAATTTTTTTTTTATTAAATAAATGTTAATTTATTTTACTTTTATATGTTTCTGAATAGAACATTATTTTGCGATGTGTTACCGTAATAAAAAAACATAATTATTTTGCATAATAAAAATTGGATAATATATGCAGTTTCTGTTTACTATAAAATATAATCTCTGACTATGCTTTTACAAATCCAGTTAATACTCTACTAATATACTAAAATTAGGTCATACTAATAAACACGAAATTTATAAAAATAAATTTATAAAATTTTTTTTTTACATATATGAGTATGTAAAGTCAAGGAACGTCAACAAAATAATAAATAATAACCGAGAATCTGTTTACAACATTTTCAATTCAAAATGAAAATTTTTTTTTTTTTACAAAATTTTACTATGTTATCCTATGCTGATATCTTGATTATAGCTAATTTTCTTGTTATATTTGTTTTTTTACTAAATTTTCACCAAAAAAAGAAGAAAAATCCCTTTTTTTTACGTAAATACGTAATTTTTCAGTTCATTTGCTTATTTTACAACATTTTATATTATTATTATTTTCATAATTTGTGTTCGTTTTTTTTACAAATATTACATAGAAAAATATTTTCCGCTAAATGAAACAATCGTTTTACATTTTTCCACTTTTATAGATTTCGTTCTCGGTTTATGAGCTTTTAACAAATTTTCTTTTTTGTACTTTTTTTTTCTGGTTTTTCATAACCTTCGATTAGAGGGTTTCTAGTACAAACAAAAAAAAAAAAAAGAAGGAAAATTATGGTGAAACTAAAACAAGGCAACATAATTTTTATATTTTTCATAAATACCACAAAAGAATATTTTTTTTTTTTGTATAAATTTATTATGTATATATAAAAAAAATATTTCCTTAAAGTTGTGGTTAAAAATGTACACTTATGTATATCCTACCATACACAAAAAAAACATAATCATAAATTTTAGAATTTATGCTTAAAATTATGATTTAAAAAAAATATAACATAAGAAATTTTTCACAAGGATAAATAATATAAAATAAGGAAAAAAAATAATAAAGCTTTTTCTTGTGTAATTTTTCTAATAAATACAATTTTTTTTTTGAAAGAAAATTTTTATTAAATATTACATATTTTGTTTTTTTCATTTAGATATACATTTTTACAATCACTCCGCATGTGGTATAGTCATCCAAATAATCGTGGTTTATTACAGGTAAATTAAATAATTTTTCATTTATACAATTTTGAAAAATATTAATTTTTTAATATACACAAAAAAATAAATATATAAAAAAAAACACCGTCTGTCAGTCATAATTAAAAAAAAAATATTAATTTTAACATAAAACTGTGATTATATTTTTTTATATTTTCCTTTACTAGAGAAATTTATACAAAAAAAAAGGATATAAATTTTTTTCTCAAATTTCTAAAATATTTTTCAAAATTAGACTAATTTAAATTTAAAAATTTTACTATTAAATATTTCAGTTAAATTTTTAATAATTTGTTCCATGACACTGTCTACTAAATTATATAAATTAAAGTATAAAAAAGTTTAACACTATATTTATTTTAGGTCATGGTTACATTACAATTCACTATTAAAAGTAAAAAAAAAAAGAACTTAAAACGGACAGAAATATCATAAAAACTTATAAAAATGTGTCACCTTTTCTTAGGTGTTTAAATTCTCTAATTACACTATAATACTGAAGTAATTATAAAATGTCCTTTTTTTTTAGAATATTATAACAATTTTTAAGTAGAGAAAATTTTCATTTTCTATGCTTTAACAATGAAAGGTTAAATTAGGTTTATAAATAAATATATATTTAACCCTTTGCAGCAGAAAAAGAATTTGACTTTGTAGTCGACTATTTGCAAGATTTGGATAAAAATTATCTATCACGAACGTCTAATATAAATAATGGTAGATTAGGAGATAAAGAAGCTTATATGGTGCACGTTTTTTTACGTATAATATTCTATTTCAGTGCATGCCATCTTGTGTAGAATATTGTGCCTACCGTAATACAGAGAGTATTATAACGGCCGACAAATTGTAACATTTGGCTCCATTTCAAACTAGCGTTTTTTTTTTCAAAATCATGAAAAGAATTCATTTTTTATTTAATAATAATCTTTAATTTAGGCAATTTATATTAGATTTTAATCGCAAAATAAATATTTTCAATAAATTAAATCCCTTTTTAGGGATTTCTTGAGAAAATAAACTTTTATGTTGCATCTTTGCAATCTATAAAACTTTCCAAATTATCATTTAATATAGTGAACATATATATTGTTATTACATCGTTATAAAATTTCAAGAATTTGATATCAGATGAAAGTACAAGTTAGGTAAAGGTTTTTCGAAAATATGATTTTTAATGAAACATCAAAATATGTATGTTGACATAGTAAATATTCTCCAAAATTGATATAATAGAACAAACAAAAATTGGAAAGGTACTGAACAGTAGAATAAAGTAGCAATTTTTCTTAATTCATATTACTAGCAAGGTTGCACTGTATTTATTACAAATCTTTAAAATTGTCGATCGAAACTAATGCTTAAATTTCATTTGTTTTGTGATAATGTCCCAAATAGTTTATGCCTAATAAACGTTTTATTTTAAAATTTTTTCCGGTAGTCGAATTATGATTTTAAGTGTTGTCCGGTTTTTTTATATCCGGTTTTTTTTATTTTTTTTTTTTTTAACGGTTTAGCTGGACTTCCAGCTAATATTTGTGACAAGTTCGCTGCGGTCGAGTTCGCTTTAGCCGACCTATGTTGTTAGGCTAGTCCAGCACTGTGTAAATCTAATTTTACATATTTTCCAAAAAATTTATACAAAATTTTTGATAAACATTTTGTGTAAAAATGATAAGATTATAAATTTAATACTGAAGTCCATAAGAGGCATACCTTTTATTTATAATTTCGGTTATATGCTTATATATATAAGAACACCAAATAAAATACTCAAGGGTATTTTAACACTTATGGGAGCACAAAATTTAATTTAAAAAGATTCCATTAGACAAAAGCTATATAAGTAATTAAAAAGTATACTTATATTATGTAAATATGAAAATATACATAAACATACTTACATGAATATTACAAAAACAAAATTGTTTTATTGTAAAAACTTTTAAGGAAAATTTATTTTATTTAAAACTTTATGCAGAATTTTGATAAATTTTAAATAGGTTCTACAGAATTTTTAATATATAGTATGAGGCTTTAATTTAACATTATTTGAAATTTTTTAAATTTTTTAATATATATTTTACAAATATTAAATTGTTTGTATATTTGTGTACAGGCAGATTTTTTGGTATGTTCATTATTAACAGTGGTTTCATTTGGTCTTGTTGGTATATCTATGATGGCTTTACAACATTTTGTATTACAAGGTAGACGTTATGGTGTTTCAAGATTTTGGACACAAATTTGTATATTAATGTTTCTATCTGTAATAGTAAGTATATAAATATATATATTTTTTATACATAATTTTTTTTTATGTTTCAATTGATAAAAGTATTTCTTTTCAAAATTTCAGTCATTTGTATATAGTATCAATATGTTTTTAATACTTAAATCACAATTAGTTCCATGGTATACGTAAGTTAATATATTCAGATAAAAAAAAAAACAATTTTTTTTTAAAAATTAATTTGACCTAAATAAATATACATATACAACATAAAAACATATACATATAAAGATTTAAATTTTTTTTGGAAAATAGAAATTGATAAAATTTATTTCAATATTTATAAATGAAAGAAATAAATAGAATCTCGTATTTTAATTTTAAAATATATTTGTAGATAGTATATAGAATAATGTGGTTTTTGTGGATTTCTGTTTTGAGAAAATGAACATATTTACCAGAGTGAATTTTCTAAAGGGTTTTTCAATTTTCCTTTTTTTAAATTTCGTAAAACCACTATGATAATGTTTTAAATTTTTTTAGATTATCTGTCATGAAAGTAAAATTTAATCGTATTACTAATAAAAACTGCGTAAAACATTATAGAAAATAAATAAACAGCAGAGTATATTTTGAAATATGCATAAATAATTTTAAATTTGAATACTGTCTATTATATTTCTATAATTTTGAGTTTAAAATGCGGTCAATTTATTTATTTTTTTTGGTGAAAAAGGATAGAATTAAAACAAAAATGTTTATTTTGTGTGGAAATTATTTAGTATGACAGTAATATTACTTTATCAGCAACTATAATTATTTTGTTAAATTATATAAATACTGGGTATTTGTGATATTTTGTTAGGACAATTTTTTTTTTGGTAAAGGACATTTTATAATTAGCCTATTTCGAAAACTGATTTTGTGGCATGTTGAAAGTTAATTAGCAATTATATTTTTTTTTAGAAGATTAACATTTCTATTTTTATTATAATTCATAGCAATAATAGATTTTCCAGTTTTGGAAAATCTATTATCAAATATTTCTAATTATATTTAAGTTTTAAGACATTTTTGCCATTAATATTTGACAAAAAGCATAAAAAAATTGTTAAATAATTTCTTAGTATATCTTTTTAGCTTCAATAAATTACTATGATTTAAAATTTTCCAATATTTATTATTTAAGTATCTAAATTACAAAATTTCTAGTAATAATTCTTAAATTAATAGGAAAAACAGATTTAATTTGAAATTATTAATAAAAATTAGTATAAATTCATAAAACTGTCTTAAGAAAATATTAAAATAAAATTAAAGTTTAAATAAAATATTAAATTATTTTTTAAAAGTCAGTTAAAATTCCCAATAGAAATTAAATTTGATTTTGATATCTAAACTAAATATATACGTGCTTAAATTGTTATAAAATTATATTCTTCTATATATATGTATATATTAGATGGTGGCAATCAGCTAAAGATGTAACATTAATATTAGAAAATAGAAAATCAGATTTAGCATTATCAAGATTAAAAGAAAAACAAAAAAATTCAGAAGAAATTGAACTAGAATCAATGATAATATCTAGAGAAACACGACAACAATTATCATCACCAACATCATTACCAATACAAACACCACCATTAATACCATTACCACCACCAGCACTATTACCAGCATCAGTAAATGCTGCAACATCACATAGCAGTAGAACCAATGATTGTGTAACTACTGTTTAAATGTAAAAAAAAATAAATAAAATAAAATAAAATTAAATTGAATTTTTTCCAATAAAATGGAATTTATTTTTCTTACTATACATATATATTTTCAAAGTGAATTAATCGCGAAGTGAATTAATCACGAAGTGAATTACATGACAGTTTGTAGAAATGCTCAAATCAATGTAAATTTCGCGCGTTTTTGCACTGTTGTTTCGCAGTGAATTATTTGAATTATTTCATTTAATTTTATTACTCTAAATTGGAAAATTATTTTTTATATACCGAAAATAATTTCATAATTGAAAGAAAATTAATTTTTTAAATTACTATTTTTTTTTTCAATGCAAATACATTCTTTTCTATTCCAATAAAAGTTCTGATCGAAATTTTTCGGATTCGATTGAATTTTTATATTCTAGTCGCCGCACCCGCCCGCAACTACGTATCCGGCCAAAAAATTGCTCAAAAAAAATTTTTCCTATCCAATAAACGTTATCGCGGATAATTTTTCCCGGAAAAAAATAAATGTCTAAAGAGTATTCAAAGTGTTTTCATATAAAAATTATTGAAAATCTTTTAAAATTTCCATTTTTTATTTATTTACAGTCTCGGAAAATCGGTTGAGAAATTCAGGAATTCAGCTCATGACAAATAAATTTCAAGTTTGCTGAACTACGGAGAAACGTTCCGCCGGAGTTCGATTGTATCGATAAAAATACGTTGTCACATGAGTATTTTTCAATCGCAGTGTCACTATGCTTGAAGAAATAAGAGTAACGACACACCGTGTTTGATAAACCAGGCAACAGGCCTTATTTCCGCGAAAAATTTGATACGTGGA